>JBAIAC010000027.1:18177500-19625000 GCA_037349315.1 Chelydra serpentina | reverse complement strand
GAGCCTTGGAGAGGCCGAGGCAGAGAGGTGAGCTGGGCGCGGGGCAGCTGGCGGGGAGCTGCCGGTGGGTGCTGAGCACCCACCAATTTCCCCCCCGTGGGTGCTCCAGCCCCGGCACACCCACGGAGTCGGCGCCTAGGCTTGTGGCTCTGTTGCAGGGCCAACCCGAGGCCCAGTCCAGAGCCCCTGGAGGAGGCTGGTGGTCACAGCAGCGGAGCGGGACTCCGAGGATCTGGCCTCAGTTCCTATGTGTGACCTCCAGAGCACGGCACCCTGCGCAGCAGCACGAGGGTGGGGTGGGTTTCCTGCAGTCAGCCCCCTCCCCGGCACGGGCAGGGAGTTGCTAGTTAATAAAGAAGTTCTCAGCCTTTCTCAAGCTACAGTCCAAGGGGGGTGAAATTCCTCCCTGCCCCAGGCTGTGATCAGCTGATACCTTGGACCAGGAGATCTGTTCACCAGGGCTTCCGGGCCTCATGCCAGGGACCGTCACTAAACGATCCAGCTCCAGGCAATGGAGCACATTTCCAGGGCGTTCGGTGTGTCTACAGCAATTTGCCCCAGCTAAGAACCTGGCTCCAACACTCTGCAGGTCCCTGTGGCAGTCACACCCCCTCTGCAGCTCTCTGTAACCTGTGAAATGGAGGGGGAGGAGGCGGATCCCAGTTCAGGGTCATGAGGGGAAGCTATTGAAGGAATCAAGAGCGCCAATCAACGGGAGCTTGATTGAGGCCTGAGCTCAGCACCTGGGGCCTCGGGGAACAGGTGCTATCTGTCAAGGGTAGTTAGCTCTAATACCTACATGTGCCATTCATCATGGTAGGGGATGGCGCTTTGCATCCACGGGAAAGCTGTAATTAGCTGGAAACGAGTCACCGGAGATTCCGACTAATTGCCTTCTCGGTTTTGGCTGTCCAGGTAGATAAGGTAGCATCAGAGCAAGAGAGCAGGATGCTGCTAGTCCGTCTAGGTACCAAGTCCCCCCCGCCCGCAATTCTCTGGCTTAAGAGACGCCAGGCAAGCCACGGCCTGATGTTGCGGCTTGTTCCTTTGTCACAGCTGATCTGGCTCCTTGCACGCTCTCCATGGTTCGGGCAGTAACCTAGGAATTTGGAGATCTAGTGTCAATTCCCTGGTCTGCCACAAACTTCTTATGTGACCTCGGGTTTTACTGAGCCTCTTTTTGCCTCAGTTCTTCGTCTGTAATATGGGGCTAATAATACATCCCTGCCCCACAGGGGCGGTGTGCAGGTCTACTGGGATGGGGATATGCCCTGGCACTCACCTCCCATGCCCCAGCTAGGGGGACATAGCCCCAAGCATGGATTAAATGGTGAAGGTGGTTATCCTTTGGCGCAGAGAGGTATGTCTCAAAGCGACACATTCTCCCCTAACTATGGGTGAAATAGCCACAGCCCCGCCAGCCGCCCGGCGTGTGGCACTTTTCTGGATGCGGCACATATTTGTCTGGCCAGGACTGAGAGTGGGACCATAGAATCATAGAATATCAGGGTTGGAAGGGACCTCAGGAGGTCATCTAGTCCAACCCCCTGCTCAAAGCAGGACCAATCCCCAATTTTTGCCCCAGATCCCTAAATGGCCCCCTCAAGGATTGAACTCACAACCCTGGGTTTAGCAGGCCAATGCTCAAACCACTGAGCTATCTCTCCCCCGCCCCAGTTGATGCACACACATCCCCTCGGACTCCAGGACCGGGACTCCGGCTCTGACCACTAGGCATGACTGCCCTTGCTCCGGTTCGTGCCAAGTCGTCACTTCCTTGTAGGTAGGATCCCGTGTCCCTCCCCTGCAATTCACTGGGACTATCCCAGCAGGTCTGACCCGAGTTCAGTGCCCGATGTTCCGCTCTGTGTCAGGGACGGTGACAGGGCGGCCAGTGAACCAGCCGGCTTTCACAGAGCACAGCGCATTTCTTCTGCGACAATACCGTTATGGAGAGAACCCATAAACCAGGTCTACGTGCGGGCTAAGCTTGCGGGAGGATGCCCGTCCGGCCGGTGTCAAAGTCCTTCAAACTCTTCACCGAGGGTTTGCCCGTGTGGTTCATGTCTGGTTCGGGATCAAGGGCAGCTCAGGCTGACACTTTATACAGTTGTGGGGGCTTTATCCCCCAGGCTTCCTGGGGCAGGTAACACCAGCCAATGCCCCTCTCCTGGGCATCTGCAGAACTGGCATTGGAGACGTGGCATTACACCCCTGCCCCAGCCATTCCAGATCCCACAGGACAGCCACCCAGCGAGCCAGGCACACATCGAACGTATTGATACCAAAGGGCACAAATGCATGCCAATGGCATCTGGGGCACCTCGGTGTAATAGTCTTCTGAAGTGTCCATGCTTCGGCTCACAAAGGATACAGATAACATTTACCAAAGGGCAAGAATAGTCGCAAAGGTACGCCAGTGTCTGTCCTGTCTGTCCTAGGGCCTTGGGGGGAGGATGAACTGTGGCCCGCTGGCATGCAGACAGTTCGAGGCCAGGCGTCCGCCCGTCAGATGTTGGGTGGCAATCTGCAAGGAGAACACGACAGGCAGAGGAGCATCAGCGAGTGTGTGTGTGCGCATACGGGCGCATATACATATGTGTGTGTGTGTGTGTAATTGGAGTGTATTGGACTAGGGCTCAGGACACGTGGGTTCTATACCCACCTCCATTGCCGGCCTGCTGAGTCACTTTGGGCAAGTCACTTCCCTGCTTTGTGCCTCAGTTTTCCCATCTGTAAAATGGACGTAAGGATCTTGACCTCCTTGGTAAAGCCCTGGGAGATTTGTGGCTGGAAAATGCTGCATAGGAGCTCGTTATTATGTATTGATGGTATTTATATGTTTGTGTGTGTATGTGTGCAGGTGTTTGTATGTACACATGTACATGTATATGGATGTGTACATATACACATGTGTGCATGCATATGTACGTACATATGTCTGTATGTACATGGATGTTGGTGTGTGCTCTTGTAATCACGCAGTGGCCTATTGTCACACAAGCATGTGCTGCGTGAACACTCACCGTGTGCTTGCAGGGGGCTGGAGCCCTTGTTATCTGCACCGTGGGGTGTCCAAGATCACTGCCTGACATTTTAAAAGCCAAGTGACAGTCCTTTAGCCTTCCGACCGTTTGCTCTGTTGGCGAGCGATGCTAACGGGCTGTTAGCTGAGATGTCCCCTTTCTTAAGGGCTAACCTAAACCCTGATGTCAGTGCTACCCTGGCAGAGATCTAGTTTGGTCCAGCCTACAGTGTCCAGGCACGAGCAAAAATAATTGACGTTTGCATTAATCGCAGCATTCATTAATCAGAGCCCAAATCTCTGCCATCCCTACCTTGCTACAGGTAAACTTGATCGGAATAGTATTTCCCAGCATTGATTTCCATTGGCGTGGTGGGGACTGAGATGAAGTTATTGAAAGTCGAACCCATCAACCGCCTCCATCTGCCCTGGTTTGGTTTTGGTGGCTTTCTTGGTCCGGGCGTGGTATGAGGGTGGGTGATGAATGAATTCCGAAGCGCATTTTCCAAGGAATGCCGCCACATAGCCGGCGAGCACCTGGCTGTCGGTGGCGCGATAAGATCGCCAGCCATGGACGTAAACTGAACGTCCAGCCATACCGCCTTAAGGACCTAACCAGAGATCAATCCGTGCAGTTGCTTCATCTTCGCAGAGGCCGTGTCCCTTCTGGACTTGCCTTGATGATGATGTTTGGGATGAATCCGACAAGAAGTTGAGCATCTTCCACTCCTAGTGATCTCACCAGAGCCTTCAGTACCACCCAGAACAAGGCCGGTGATGAAGAGCCAGGAGATCTGTTTTATATAGGGTTGTGCTGCCCCCAAAGCAGAAAATAGTGCACCAGATTCTCTTCAGACGTAAATTGGGCATTGAATATAAGAACGTTCATACTGGGTCAGACCAAAGGTCCATCAAGCCCAGTATCCTGTCTTCTGACAGTGGCCAATGCCAGGTGTCCCAGAAGGAATGAACAGAACAGGTGATCATCAAGTGATCCATCCCGTTGCTGTCATAAATATAAAGGGAAGGGTAACAACTTTTATGTATGCAGTAATATAAATTCCCTCCTGGCCAGAGGTACAGAATCATTTACCTGTAAGGGGTTAAGAAGCTCAGATATCTTAGTTGGCACCTGACCAGAAGGACCAATGCAGGAAGAAGGTACTTTCAAATCTGGCATGGGGTGGGGGAGGTTTTGTTTGTGCTCTTTGTTGGGTTCTCTCTGGGACAGGTAGGGACCAGGGCAGGAAAAACCATCTTCTAAAACCATACCTGAAATGAGCCTCTAAGTTACAGAAATTGTAAGTAAAGCAAGGAAAGGAGTTAGATTATCTTTTGGTTTAGCTTGTGAATTTTCCCTATGCTAAGAGGGAGTTTTATTCCTGTTTTTTGTAACTTTGAAGCTAAGCCTCGAGGGGAATCCTCTGAGTTTTAAATCTTTTTATTTGCCCTGTAAAGTTACCTTCCATCCTGATTTTACAGGTGTGATTCTTTTACTTTTTTTAAAATAAAATTCTTCTTTTAAGAACCTGATTAATTTGCAGTGTCCTAAAGACCCAGGGGTTTGATCTGTGCTCACTTTGTAACCAATTGCTTAGTATATTATTCTCAAGCCTCCCCAGGAAAGCGGGTGAAGGGGTTTGGGGGGATATTTTGGGGGAGATAGGGCTCCAAGTGGCCCCTCCCTGAACGTTTGTTTAAATCA
Organism: Chelydra serpentina; assembly: GCA_037349315.1. NCBI lineage: Eukaryota > Metazoa > Chordata > Testudines > Chelydridae > Chelydra > Chelydra serpentina. The sequence goes on along the minus strand of JBAIAC010000027.1, from coordinate 19,620,270 downwards.
CTTGGTGGTGGCAGCAATACAGTCCAAAGACAAGGAAAGGAATTTGTGCCTTGGGGAAGTTTTTCACCTAAGCTGGTAGAAACACGGGAAGTCAGGCTAGCTGATCACAGTGGTCTCCTCTGGTTTTATAATCTATGCGTTAGACACTTGATTGCCATTCAATCTAATGGGAAATGCACATCCAAATCCCTGGTGGCTTTGATAATTTCAGCCTGTAATTTAGTTTCAAGTGCGTCTATTGTGTCATTCGGCACTTTTGCTTTGTTAAGTGTTGACAATTCCTCCTACAGCCTTGCTTCAAATGCGTTACATTATCTTCTGGTGCTAGCTGCTAGCGCGGCTGCTGCTGCAGCTTGGAAATAAAGCTAATGTTGCCACACCAGACAGATGGTTTATGAAAATGTGGACAGTTTTAGCCATGGGAAAAAAATGACTAGGCTGAAGAATGTGTCACATGACAGATAGCTGAGCGCATAGCGCCCTTCCATCACGCTTCCTATGGGACTGGATTAGCCCCTCCAGAAAACACGCAAAGCCAGCTTTCTTCAGGAACTTTTATCCTTCTTAAAGCTGAACTGCAAAGGGTTTGTTTAAAGCAGGGCGGAGGCCCCTTTTTAGCTCTTTAGCTGAATAAAGACGACCTGAAAGATGTATTTTTTTCGTTTATGAGCCATCTTGATATCACTTACTTCCAAAACTTGTACCACACGTGCCTGTATGCTATTTAGCGCTGTAAGGAATTTGGGGCCAGGGTTGTTTGGAACCAGGCTGCATGTGGGTGGCTGGATAGATATGATCAGAAAGATGTCGAGTGAGTAAGGTCATAAGCAACTCACAGGCTGCGATTTTGGGGTGGAAACTAACACCCGCGGAGACTTTTTATAGGTGTCGCAACGTTGTGCGGCATTGCGACCCGGTGTGCCAGGGGGCAATTCCACTCACTCACATTTGTCTGGAGCTTATGTTTGGGGTGCAGTTTGTGGGGCACCCCCGGGAAGGGGGGTTCCATTCCGAAGGAAAAGAGCAGAAGGGTAACCTGGCTAGAACAGTGGGGGGAGTGCCTGCCTTGAACCGGCCACATCAACTCACATTAACAAACTGTGACTGCATCTTTTGAACCGGGGAAACAAAAATCACCGCTTCCTTACAAGCTCATTCATGAGTAGCATTTTCAAAAGTGCCTAAGTGACTTAGTCCCATTTTCAAAAGCGACCGACACACAGGGGCCAAAGCTCTTTGACTTCCTCTAAGATGTAGGCACCTAAGGGGCAGATTCACACGGGGACACAGGTGCCTTGTCGAATTCATAACCCGGAGGTTGGTGCCAGCCGTGTTAGACAATGCACAAGGGGTGTTAGGTGCCTAACTAAAGGATTCGCAGAAGTAGGCACCCTGAGCGGGGAGCCAGCTAAACTAGCCAATCGGAAAAGCCACGAAGCAGGGCAGGGCCTAACCCTCGCTCCTCTCTGGGAGCGGGATACCTCTAGTCAGGAGTCAGAGCCGTGAACCCTCTCCTGGAGTTAGGCCCTTTCTCATGAAAAACGGAGGAGGCCAGGACTGGGCACAGGGTGACCAGATGTCCCGATTTTATAGGGACAGTCCCAATTTTGGGGTCTTTTTCTTATATAGGCTCCTATTACCCCCCACCCCCATCCCGATTTTTCACACTTGCTCTCTGGTCTCCCTAGGACTGGCTGGCAAGGAAAGCGGGAATGAAGGGAGAGATTGGGATGGGGAGGCCAGAAAGGTGTGACTAGGAGCGGCTGGGTAAGGAGCCTGGGACGAGAAACCTGAAGGGTGGAGACTGGGGCTGACTCGGTGAGGCAAATGGGACTGGGACGAGCAGACGGGAGTGGGGGAAAGACAGGACTGGGACCAGAAGAAGGTTGGAAGGGAAGGGAATGGACAGACGTGTCTGTGATGCTAGAGCACTCTCCCATCCAGAGCCTGGCGCGTACCCCATTCTTTCTCAGCCTCTTCATTCAGCAAATAGCTGTAAAACTCACCAGCCAAATGGACCATCTCTGTCTATGTTTTGCTAGATCGAGCTAGAAAAGCAATATGTGTTCTGAAAGATGCTGCCTGGGTAGATCTCTATATTCCCTACCCAGTCTCCAACCAAGGCAGACACCAGGGATGGTTGGCGTGTCACTTGGAGTTTTTTCAGCTAATGACTCATTTGCAACAGCAAAGAGGATTATTATTATTAGCACCAAGCTAGCTATTATGAACACGGAAACCATGGCAAAACAACTGGAAAAGTACAGGACGTTTACTCTGAGCCCCTCCTGCTTTGCACCTGGTGTTGTCATCGATGTCTGTGCAAAACAAATTTCAAAATGAATCCTGGCTTAGAAGCATTTTACGCTCCCTTTGAACAGGGTGGGAATAACTCCACAGCATACGAGGCGGAGGAGAATGGACGAAGGGATGTGATTATTCCCCTCTATTCGGCACTGGTGAGGCCTCATTTGGAGTACTGTGCCCAGTTTTGGGCCCCAGACTACAAGAAGGATGTGGATAAATTGGAAAGAGTCCAACGGAGGGCAACAAAAATGATTAGGGGGCTGGAGCACATGACTTATGAGGAGAGGCTGAGGGAACTGGGATTGTTTAGCCTGCAGAAGAGAAGAATGAGGGGGGATTTGATAGCTGCTTTCAACTACCTGAAAGGGGGTTCCAAAGAGGATGGATCTAGACTGTTCTCAGTGGTAGAAGATGACAGAACAAGGAGTAATGGTCTCAAGTTGCAGAGGGGGAGGTTTAGGTTGGATATTAGGAAAAACTTTTTCACTAGTTGGGTGGTGAAGAACTGGAATGGGTTCCCTAGGGAAGTGGTGGAATCTCCTTCCTTGGAGGTTTTTAAGGTCAGGCTTGACAAAGCCCTGGCTGGGATGATTTAGTTGGGGTTGGTCCTGCTTTGAGCAGGGGGTTGGACTAGATGGCCTCCTGAGGTCCCTTCCAACCCTGAGATTCTATGATGATATTTCCCCACGGTATTGCCACCATTTCAGTATTAATAATATTTAACTTTCATGACATGGGAGAGGAAGGGTCATCTTGTGGCTGAAGCAGAGAGCTCGGGACTGCAGCTCAGGGTTCAGGTCCTGACTGTACCCACTGAAGTGACTTCATCGTTCTGTGCCTCAGTTTCCCATAGTGGAGGCCATACCCCTTCCTTCCTCCCACCTTTTATCTTGTGTGTTTGGATTGTCAGCTGCTCAGGGCAGCGGCTCCCTGACTTATGTGTTTGTACGGCCCTTAGTTCCAAGCTCACTGAGGGTAGTTAGGTGCGATGCTACAAAGTAATCAGTTCCTAGAGTCTCAGAATGTGCAAAAGGTACTGAGAGCGAAAAGCGTCACGGTCAGACTAGGAAGGGTCCCGCCGCACTGCGCAGCAAAGTCATTTCGCCAGCGCTTGTGAAACCGGGGGCATAAGCGCCTAACCCTCCAGTGGATTGATTTCATGGGGTGAGTGAAGGGTGCACCGGCTGCAGTCCCTCCCCATAGATCTCCCTCACGTTAACACTCAAATCCTGTACAAGGACTAATGCCCGGTCGGGGAGGTTGCTGGTGAGGAAGACGATAATGGGGAGAGGAAAGATGATCGAGGGGCTGGGGTGCAGGAGATGGGGAGGGCCCCTCACCCGTGGCATGTTTGGGTACAATTTTTGCAAAGACCGGCAGAAATCTGTGCACCATGAAATCCTTCCGAATGCCTGTGTGCAACATGAGCAATCCCTCTGCACAGGGATGAAATCCCCTCCAGGGCAATACAATCAATGGGAGAATTGGACTCCCATTGCCTCGTCCCCGCCTTGCCACTGGCCACCTGGATGACCTTGCACAAGCCCCTGCCACACTCTGGGCCTCAGTTTCCCCATCTGTAAAACAGAGAATGACTCTTCCCTACCAACCAGGGGTGGGGAGGCTTGGAGTCTTTCGTGCCTGTGGTAGTGCTTTGAGATCCTTGGATGGAAGGTGCCGTAGGCTATTCTGAACCCATCTGTCTGAAATCTCCCTGTCACTGGGTGCTCTACTCACTGCCTCCTTATGGCTGCATCTGGCGATTAGCTCAGCCAGGCCGACCCCCCTTCCTGCAGTGGCACCCCCTCACTCTCTCGGTCTCGCAGGACTCAACTGCTCTCGTTTAGTGGCTTGCCACCCCCACCCCCCCCGTCCAGCTCACTGTAGCTTCCCCTGTGTGTGTGTAGGTCTCTCGGTACCCACTGTCCCAGGTGGTTTTTCCTCTCCCTGCCCCTTTAACGGTGCCACTTCCCCAGTGACTGGGAGGGGAGCCCAGACTCACCCTCCACACTGGCTTCCCATCCAGGGACCCTACAACAAGCCGTCCAGGCCTGCGCTATTCCAAACCTCACCGCTATCTCCCTGGGCTACTTCCTACCGCGCCTGCTCTCCCCTTCCCAGCGACTGCAGCCTTGCTCTCTGCAGCCCCCTTCCCCTCTCAGCTGCTGGGCTTTACACAGGCCCCTCCTGCTCCTCTCCAGCTGAGCCTCCTCTTTAATTAGTCCTCCTTGCTCTCCTCCAGGCCCAGCCTAGGTTTTGGCTTCTCATCTTTGCTACACCCCCAGAGAGAGAGCAGGCTCTGGCACACCCTGGCGGGTGGGAAAGTGGGTGCTGGTCCTGTTGCTTCTGACCCGTGGGAGAGAGGACGCTCGTGGTATGTTGAGCAGGACCCCCTGCTGAACACTGATTTTTGCGGGGGGAAGGTGAGGGCAGGACAAAAACTTTCTGGCTACACTTTTTTCCCCAAAGGGAGACTGGGTTTGGCCCAAATGGCCATTTTGGAGGACAGTGGAAATGTTCATGCTTTCGTCCGAAACACTGAAACCAGCAATTTTCAATTGACATTTTTGCATGTTCAGGTTTTGATTTTTCAACAAAAAACTTTTTTTTTATTTTTTATTTTAACATCCCCTGGAGAAAACAAAAAGCCCATTTCCCACCCAGGGCTGGTCCCAAGACGAGAAAGCAGTGTTGCAAGGATGGAAAGAGCGCAAGGCATTCTTTTATTATTTGGATTATCGTAGCATCTAGGAGCCCAAGTCATGGATTGTGCTGGGTGCTGTACATTCTATATTAGGTGTTGTGACACAGAGGGGGGAGGGATAGCTCAGTGGTTTGAGCATTGGCCTGCTAAACCGAGGGTTGTGAGTTCAATCCTTGAGGGGGCCATTTGGGGATCTGGGGCAAAAATTGGGGATTGGTTCTGCTTTGAGCAGGGGGTTGGACTAGATGACCTACTAAGGTCCCTTCCAACCCTGATATTCTATGATTCTATGACCTGTCCCAGGCATGTTTTTTACACCCATGGCTGGCCATACTCCCAATATTTCACTAGGGGAGGAGGCGCCTGGGCTTGGCCGAAGGGAAATATTTTAAGAGCTATGCGAAATGTCAGCTATAAAGTCCCCAGACTGTTGGAGATGAAGCGTGTCAGTCTGGTTGTCCCACAGACACGTCTAATTGCTTTGTGCTAGGGGAGTGTTGAACTGAGGGGCAGCCAGCGAACTGGGGATCTTGGCTTCCCCGGAGGCAGCGGATCCGTGTACACTGCGGGAGTCCAGAAGCCAAGGGGCTGGGTGTAACGAAGTGGGGAGTGTCAATTGCTAGCCTTCAGAGGGAAGGAGCGGACTTGTGGGAGCCAGGAGAGCAGTGTGCCTGCAGCCGGTGGCTTTGGGAAAATGTCCCCCCGGTGGGCACAGATGAGACTCCCTCACTCTGTCAGCAGGTAGTAGTGATTCACCTTGGACACCTCAGTGAACCGCGAAAATGTCCCAGGTTCACTTCCCTACGGTAGCACCTCGGAACCCGAGTCATGATCCAGGACCTCACTCCGCTGGGTGCTGTACAGGATATTAGGGACATTACGGTAGCACCTCGGAACCCCCACCATGAACCAGGACCCCACTGCGCTGGGTGCTGTACAGGATATTAGGGACATTACGGTAGCACCTCGGAAGCCCCGTCATGAACCAGGACCCCACTGCGCTGGGTGCTGTACAGTATATTAGGGACATTACGGTAGCACCTCGGAAGCCCCGTCATGAACCAGGACCCCACTGCGCTGGGTGCTGTACAGGATATTAGGAACATTACGGTAGCACCTCGGAACCCCCGCCATGAACCAGGACCCCACTGCGCTGGGTGCTGTACAGGATATTAGGGACATTACGGTAGCACCTCGGAAGCCCCGTCATGAACCAGGACCCCACTGCGCTGGGTGCTGTACAGGATATTAGGGACATTACGGTAGCACCTCGGAAGCCCCGTCATGAACCAGGACCCCACTGCGCTGGGTGCTGTACAGGATATTAGGGACATTACAGTAGCACCTCGGAACCCCCGCCATGAACCAGGACCCCACTGCGCTGGGTGCTGTACAGTATCTATTGGGGCACATAGCGAAGCAAGACTCACCAGTGTGGCGCCTTCTGCTGGTCATCCAAGGAATTAGCTCAACTCCAGCTTCGGAGCACCCTCTGCTGGCCGATGTCCCGCCTGCCGTAGGCCCCTGTGTCCCTCCTGGACCCCGGTGCCCCTTTACCTTGGGGTGCTGCCCCCTGGCAGTGCCCCCAGGGGAACCCCCAGTCCTTTAAACCCCACCTTGCCTCAGTGGCTACTGCCATAGGCGCCGACTCCGTGGGTGCTCAGCACCCACTGACAGCTCCCCGCCAGCCCCGGGGCCCATGCCCAGCTCCCTGCCAGCCCCAGGGCCCGCGCCCAGCTCACCTCACCACCGGGAGACGTTCCAGGGCCCCGCCCCCGACACCGGGCGACATTGTGTCGGCGTTGGGGGTGGGGCCCCACAACATCACCCAGCATCGGGGGCGGGGCCCCCAGGTGTCAGCCCCCACCGGCACCGCCAGAAGTTGGCGCCTGTGGCTACTGCCAGTCGTCATCTAGCCCCCTCTCAGTGGGGTAAACTGAAGTCTGTCATGGCCACTCATCATTGGCAAGGGGGTAGGACCTTCCGCCTCTGCCTAACCCCGGGCTGCCCCTCTGTAGCCCCCCAGTACCTTTCTTGGGCCTGTAACAAGGCCTGCAGCCTGGGGAGTTGCCAGGCTGGAGTTCCCCAGCCCTGCTCCACTTCAGGTCCCCTTTTCAGCTTCCAGGCAGCTAGGTCCTTCTCCCTCCAAAGCTGGAGAGAGAGCGAACCAATTCCTCCCCGAGCCCTTATAACGGCCAGGTGTGGCCTGATTGGGGCATGGCCCCAGCTGTGGCTGCTTCCCCAAACAGCCTAGCCTTTTTTCTAGGAGCGGGGTAATTGCCCCACTACGGGGCATTATGGTAGTGCCTAGGAACCCCATGGACCAGTGCCCCCTTACACTGTGCAAACACAGAACAGTCTCCAGTCCTCCCACGATGGGGAAGGCTAGTGCTGGCATTTCTACCCTCGTCCCAGTGCAGGTGAGAGAGACACCCCCACGGCAGGCCCCCACCCCACAAAGCGGGGAGGGAATGCGTATGACTTTGGGGCTGCTGGAGGAGACAGAGTCCCCCCTTCCTCAGGACTGCCGGCCGCGTCCCTAGACACCTCGTTAGAAGCAGCTTTGTTGAAGTCATAGAATCATAGAATATCAGGGTTGGAAGGGACCTCAGGAGGTCATCTAGTCCAACCCCCTGCTCAAAGCAGGACCAATCCCCAATTTTTGCCCCAGATCCCCAAATGGCCCCCTTAAGGATTGAACTCACAACCCTGGGTTTAGCAGGCCAATGCTCAAACCACTGAGCTATCCCTTCCAATTTCCAACTGATTTACACTCGCTGAGCATCTGGCCCAGGAAGGGAGACCGTCACTCCAAGGCCCCGTGCTTGCACGATGGATGAAATCAACGCCTTTTTCTCCCTTTGACTGAGGGCTTCCCAAGAAGATCAGCTCTGTCATACCAGGTCCTACAGAGCCTGGCACACCACTACCAACAGCGGCCAATACCTCGGTGCTTCAGAGGCTCCCCAGAGGCTTCAGAGGCCAGCCCTAAGCACCCAAGCACCATTGCCTCCAAGTGGGTGGCCCTGCTCTGCACATCCGTGGGACAGGGTCGCCTCCTGGACCTGGAGTCAGCTGAAAGGCCTGGATGCATGCAGGCTGCGGAGGTTTATTCATTCCCTGCAGACTTGTGGGCAGAAGGTTGCCCCATCCACACAACCTTTCATGGGGCTAACAGCTGGTACAGAGAACGGCTGGACTCTGCCCTGCCCGGCCCCTTGGTGCACTCATGCCCGTGCGAGATGGGGCGAGAGGCTCTTAAATCAGAACAGGGAAATTACTTATGCCCACTTTGCACTGGGGTGAGTGATGCCGCCAAATGTAGAGGGGCAGAGACTCAGGGCCCGAGGCATCCCCAAGGGGCAGGATTGTCCTATGACTCAGACATGCCCAGTTCCTTTGGAAAGTCAATGTTAACTGCAAGGTGTCTTTGAAAGCCCCCCTCCACCCAACAGGGCTACCTGTGCAAAGCAGCGCAGTTACCCCCAAAGACAGCCAGGTTGTAAAGTTGCTCATGAGCTCCGGCTTTTCCCCTCCCTGATGGAATGTAGCTCAGATCTGAGCTGGCAGAAAGTTGATCTCTAGGAGTTTATTGGGGAAAACACGCCCCAGACAAGCTGGATCGGTCAACTCTAAAATAAACATGAAATAGAGAGAAAGAGTTGTCAATAGAGAGGGTTAGAAAATTGTCATTGACACAATTTTCTGGTGGAAAATGCGATTTCAACGAAACCAACATTTGTCACGCAGTGGTATTGACTTCAATTACATTTTGTTTAAAAGGAATGGAAGCAAGCGTCTGGAAAAAGGTGACATGTACCCTTTTAACATTTTTGGAAGGGAAAATTTTCATTTTGAAATTTCATGTCTGTCATTAAAAACATAAAAAAAAGAACGGTCAAAACTGAAACCAAACCTTTCCATTTCCCTGAAATGATTTGGGGGGTGGGGGGGATAGGGGGGTAGGGACCATTTTTTGTACCCATGTGGGATGAAAAAGCAAATTCAAAATTTCAAAAAATAATTGCCGAACAGAAAATCTGTTTTCCAACTACCCCTTGTTGTCCAATGTAGAAAATCCAAAGTGTCAGGGGAAAAATATTGGCCGATTCTCCCACTGGCTAATGAAAATTCTTTGGAGAGGAAATGTGCTCGTAGTCTGCCCAGAGCCCACGGTGCCCCAAACATGGCTGATCACCTCTGGGGCTGGAGCAGGAGTCATGGCTAGTGGTTGGAGCAGGACTCGGGAGTCAGGAATCAGAACTGAGAGGCAGAGCCGGGTTATCCAGCGTGAGGCAGGGCAGGAGCAAGGCTTGAACAAGGCAGGAGCAAAGCTAGGAAAAAGCAGGCCCAGCAGCTGTTGCAGCCAAGGGCAAATGTTTTGGACAGCCGCCAAACTGGACTTAAGGGCCCGTCTGCAGACTCTTCTAGCCAGTCAGGTGGCATTGCCAGTCAGGCAGCCTGCATTGCTACAGGCCATCTGCGCTTGTTAGGTGGCCTGGAGCCTGGCTCTGTTGCTTCCTGACACCTGGCAGAGCCAAAAGCCCATCAGGCTTGCAGATCATTCTCTGATCGCAAAGAGGGGTGAAGCACTGGAATGGGTTCCCTAGGGAGGTGGTGGAATCTCCTTCCTTAGAGGTTTTTAAGGTCAGGCTTGACAAAGCCCTGGCTGGGATGATCTAGTTGGGGTTGGTCCTGCTTTGAGCAGGGGGTTGGACTAGATACCTCCTGAGGTCCCTTCCAACCCTGCTATTCTATGCAGTCTGTGCTGAGCTGTGTACCCTCAGAGAGGCTGTTTGAAGCTCTCGGCTTGCAGATGGCTACGGCTACTGTCTCCAAAATAGAGCACGCTATCGGGTACTCTGCCGGATGCAGCTTACCCATGTGTAATAGGCTGCTCTGAACTCTTCGGTGGTAACTGAGAGTGCTCAGGATCTTGCTGAAGGCACAAAGCAGTGCGCGGTTTCAGGCCTTTAAACTGTTCCTCCGCCTCTCTGGAGTAATTGGGACTATTATTTCCAAAGGAGCATCAAGGAGTTAGGTCTCAAGCTCCCAAAGCACTTCTTTTCTGCATTGCTGTCCCTGTATGCTCCAATAAATGCTACGCGGCATTTCACTGAGGTCAGGAGGGATAATACAAAAGGGGATTTGGAAAAAAGTTTTGCAAGCAAACATGGTGACTTCGCTCTCCTCCTATCCCTGGGATCAGTTTTTTTATAGTGGGTGAGACTTCCCATGTCCGCCAGCTTATTCACGAATCCTGAAACTATCACTGATTGTAGAGCGGAAGAGTGCTCTCTGCTCTTCATTCAATCAGCCAGTGAGGGAGCCGGAACATTACCACGTGACTTCAGTGACCAATCACATGCCACCACTTAGAGGTGTTATGCTAGCTCTATGCAAAGGGCGTGAATTTCTCTCACAGCGGAGACCCGAGCGTAGACTAATTTTCATCTTCACATAATGCACAGTCAACCTGTGGAACTCCTTGACAGAGGATCTTATGAAGGTCAAAACTATAACAGAGTTCAAAAAAGAACCAGATAAATTCATGGAGGATAGGTACATCAATGGCTGTTAGCCAAGATCGGCAGGGATGGTCTTCCTAGACTCTGTTTGCCAGAGGCTGGGAATGGACAACAGGGGATGGATCACTTGGTGATTGCCCCTAATGCTGTTAGTTGTACCCGCTTGTTTAGGAGTATAAGGATGGGGATTGCTGCTGCTGCAAGGAGGGTCCTATTTCAGCTGTTTCCTGAGTTCAGACCCTTCCCCTCCCCTCCTCCATCTGTGGCTTCTTTGCTGTGATGGTCACGCTCTCCTATTCCTGGCAGGTCCCGGGGCGCTGCCCACCTTTCTCAGCTGGATCTGCAGCATCTTCTGTACGTGTCTGTCCCCCAAACAACAGCGTTTTTTAGACAAGAAAACAGCACGGTTATGCTACAGGGGGGCAGCGTGTGTATGGAAAGATCAGCTCCACACAGACAGACACAGAACCCAAGGGATTCTGAGCATGGCTGTTTGCAATGAGCACATACCTGTTCCTGACATTTCCAGGAAAAAAACATCCCCGATTTTATAGACTCCAAGGCCTGATGGGACCATTAGATCCTCTAATCTGGCCTTCTGTATAACACAGTCCCCCCTGGGTTGAGCCCAGTAGCTTGTGTTTGGCTAAAGCATCTCTCCCAGAAAGGCATCCAGTCTGGATTTGGAGACATCAGGAGAAGAAGAACCTCCACTTGCCAGGGGAGTTTGTTTCTGGGGTTAATCATCCTCAGCATTAGGAATGTGTGTCCAAAAAGTTTCCTTCTGAGGGAGTTCACAGCCCCAGAGTTTCGCAACGTGTGGGGCAAAATAATGGCGGTTTTCCTATGCAAGCTCAAGAAATGTCTGACGTCTGCCCGTTTGGATGCAAAACCTGGCTTTGGATCAAAGCAAATTGAACATTTCTAGAACATCGAGGGGGGGTTTTTAAGCTCAAAGGCAGGACTGCTGGAGGGGAAACGGGCTGTTTTCAAGGGAAATAGCTGGGATCGGACTTAGTTAGTGGAATCAATATCGAATGCGAAACCTTCAGATTTTCAGGCTTTTGGAAGTCCTTGTGAATCTATAGCACTGCCTTTATTCTGACAGCAAAGCCAGAATGGGCAAAGATGGTTAGACAGTCAATGCACAGCTGGTCTTTGTGCTTTTGGCCATTGCACTATTCATTGCTGAAGCTGGACAATGAGGATAATCTTCTTATGCTAAGACTCAGGATACCAGGGTTCAATTCTCTGTTCTGCTACAGACTCTCTGGGTGACCTTGGGCAGGTCACTTAATCTTTCTGTGCCTCAATTTCCCATGGTGCCAATGTTTCCTGAGCCTGTTTAGATTGTGAGCCTTTGGGGGCAGAGACTGTTTCTTAATGTAGGTAGGTAGGTTACCTAAGGAGGTTATGGAATCCCCGTCATCATTGCAAAAGAACAGGTTAGACATACATCTGTCAGGGGTGGTTTCGGTGCCTTAGTGCGGGGGGAAGGGAGCTTGAACTAGACGACAGCCCTATATTTCTATGAGCCCATGTACAGTGTCTAACACATTAGACCCTTGATCTGTGCTGGAATCACTATTGTAAAATAAACAGTAAGATGCTACAAGGGTTATTTTGGGGCCTTCCCTGTACTTTAAAATGACCCAGTTTAGCAATAAGATCATCCTAAGCAGGAGACGGGGCTTTTGTTCTCTACCTGGCTGGGGGCTTCAGTCCACCTGTCAAATATCTATGGTGCTATTCTACCCTTTGGAGGAAAAATACACAAGAGGAAAACATTGGCACTGCTTCAGGCGGAGAGTAGAGATTCGGCCCAGCTGGGATCTGTGCATGGAGCTCTGTTTGTCAGCAAGGATTTCCAGATCTTTCTTTCTGGTACGGGCGCTGTGCAGATGGACTCTGAATCCACACTCTGTTTTGTGCCTTTGTCCATGCCACCCGATAGCCTCAGAAGAGCCTCCTGCTTCCAACCAGCCAGTTATCTCCCTCTCCCGCCAGTTCCACCTGAGAACTCCTTTCTTTCACTTAGCACTCAGTGACAGCCCATCTTCAACTGTTTACTAATACGCTTCCGCACCGCTTGAGTGCCAGCTTTGTCTCCTTTTTTGTTTACCAGGGACCAAACCCTCTTTGGAACTCCATGCAGCATCTGGAGCCATCTAGTGGCTGAATAATGCACCACTAGTAAATGCATCATTATAACACAATGGTGGGTAATGGATGTAGAATGTTACCTGGTCAGAATGGCACCATTTTACCCCCTCCTTTGCAGATGTAAATCACTACACAAGGTGCAAGAAAGAGGAGAATCAGGACCCTCACCTTCCTACCTGTGCACCTGTGGCACTATGTAAACATTAATACCCGAGCACTGATAACTGCAAATCCAGTTACTGAAGGGTTAAGCCCTCTGCAGCTGAATATGAAAGGCTCAAACAGCTGAGCCAGCAAATGCTTATAACCGAGAAACACGATGTAAATAATATGAGCCCTTATTGACAGCCGATTCCTCTCCATTTCAACAGCAAAATCCATCTGGGAGCAGGGAAAGCAGACAGATCTGCACCGCCTCCTTTCTGTGTGCGCCCGCAATTCCGGTCTCCCTCCTGAAACAGTTAAATACACAAAGAGCATTTGTAGCTCACATTGTGCTTGTAACCGACATCGAATGAGCCTGGGATTACTTAGTGAATGAGGGATATTACCTATATTGTATCTGTCACCGATGAAAAAACGACACCTCTAGATCCGTGTAATCCAATCATTGGTTTATGGACCTAAAGTCCTCCAGGGAGTGTCACAGATTCATCTGATGGCCCTGACTGTTGGATTGAGCTGAAATATGTGTAAAATTATCCACTAGCTCTCTCTTGACCACACATCAGAGGGGGCTAGGAAACACGAGCTAGCAAAGTGAAGAGGAACTTGAGGTTCCTATGCAAGATTAAGGAAAGGGAATGGGGCCAGATTCTCTGCAGGTGCAAATCAATGTCACTTTAATTGAAAGTACGCTGATTTACACCAGTGGAGGGCCTGGTTTATGGTTTTTGTGGCTTTGGTAGAGGCGCCCCTGGAAGATTGCAGTGTAGGCCACTCATAGGAAGGATGTACCAAACTCCAAGAGAAACGAGGCATCAAAAAGTAGCACCAGAAATGTCAGACAACGCACATGAGGCGGGGTGGAGGGCCAGAGAGAATGGCCCACAAGCTCAGCTGGTGTCGATCCAATGGAGCGTCCCAGATTTACTCCAGCTCAGAATCTGGCCCACTGGCTACAGTGTGGGAACTTGGGTGGTTAAAGTTAAGCAGATGAGATTTTTCAAGAGTGTCGAGTGATTTTTGGGGGAGTCCTTCCATTTTGAGGGCTCTGACTTGAAACCCCTAAAGGGGGCTGATTTTCAGAGGGCAGAGCCCTGTCTAAAAGTCAGACCCCTTTCAAATCTCTCAAGTTGCCCCCCTCCCAATGGTTAGTGACTGTTGAAAATCCTGGTCAAAGCCCTACAGAAGCGCTTATTTACGTATCTGGCTTGAGGCTCAGAAATGCTATATGTGTAGAGCAGTGAACAGAAGGCTCAGAGGCCACATGATCAAAGCCTAGAGATCATAGAATCTCAGGGTTGCAAGAGACCTCAGGAGGTTCTAGTCCAACCCCCTGCTCAAAGCAGGACCAACCCCAACTAAATCATCCCAGCCAGGGCTTTGTCAAGCCGGGCCTTAAAAACCTCTAAGGATGGAGCTTCCATCCCGCCCCTAGGGAACCCATTCCAGTGCTTCACCACCCTCCTAGTGAAATAGTGTTTCCTAATATCCAACCTAGACCTCCCCCACTGCAACTTGAGACCATTGCTTCTTGTTCTGTCATCTGACACCACTGAGAACAGCCGAGCTCCATCCTCTTTGGAACCCCCCTTCAGGTAGTTGGAGGCTGCTAACAAATCCCCCCTCACTCTTCTCTTCTGCAGGCTAAATAAGCCCAGTTCCCTCAGTCTCTCCTCCTAAGCCATGTGCTCCAGCCCCCTAATCATTTTCGTTGCCCTCCACGGGACTCTCTCCAATTTGTCCACATCCTTTCTGTAGTGGGGAGCCCAAAACTGGACACAATACTCCAAATGAGGCCTCACCAGTGCCGAATAGAGGGGAATAATCACTTCCCTCGATCTGCTGGCAATGCTCCTACTAATGCAGCCCAAAATGCCGTTAGCCTTCTTGGCAACAAGGGGACACTGTTGACTCATATCCATCTTCTCGTCCACTGTAATCCCCAGGTCTTTTTCTGCAGAACTGCCGCTTAGCCAGTCAGTCCCCAGCCTGTAGCAGTGCATGGGATTCTTCCGTCCTAAGTGCAGAACTCTGCACTTGTCCTTGTTGAACCTCATCGGATTTCTTTTGGCTCAATTTGATGCCTTCAGGGGAGGCCTCAGAATGGAATTGGTCACAGCCTTGGAAGATCGTAGGACATAGACCAAGAACTAGGAGGGCTGGAAAGGAGGAGTTTAGGCTGGATGTGGGGAAGATGTTCTCAGGAATAAATTCCCAATGGTGGGAGGTGATTGATAGGTTTTTCCATCCTCTTTATCAGTATAGTATCTGAGCCCCTGACAACAGGGCTTAATTTTGTAACGAAAGAGGGGCCGGGGCTTGGCGCTGGCACAAATTCAGCACTGCCTGACAAGCATCGATGGATTTACTCTCACAACATCCCTGTGAGTAGCAAAGGACCAATTGCTTTTGATCTACGGGGAAAATGAAGCTAAGGGCACGTCCACACTGTAAGTGAAGGTGTGATTGTAGCCGGGTAGGGCTTTAATAGAGTTAGCACGGTAACAATGGGAGTGTAGCTGTGGTGGTAAGAGACCAGCTGCCTGAATTCAAACCGGCTCCGGGACCCTGGGTCCATACAAGCCACCACATATGCACCTGGGCTAGCTAGACCATGCAACAGTCAAACCTCTATTTGCAGCGTAGACACACCCTTAGGGACTTGGTCAAGGCGTTTATGGCAGAGGTAGGGGCAGAACAGTATTCTCGAGAGTACCACCTTTGACACAAAATAGGCCTTCCCTATTGCTAGATCTCATGCCATCCCCCACCCCGCCCCGAGGATGAGCTAAAACCCCCGTTTCTCTTGATTCATAGTTTCAATCAACAAATACTGCCGGCTAAATAAATAAAAACAGGCACAGAGGGGGAAACTTCCCCCCCCCCCCCCCCCGACATCTTGTTCACAGCTGCTCTGAAAGTCCTTCTGCAGCTTTGGAAGGATTCCTCCCCGCTCGGTATTGATCACTGGATGCATTCCACGCCGGTGACATTCACATTCGAAAGGGTAAATGCTTCAAATCATAGAACAGATTTGAAACCGCTCCGAGCCGTCAGCAGCCCTGCCAGCGCCTTGCTGAACCAAAGGAGATGGGAAGAAAATGCATTTCGTAACCTCGCGCAGGGGGTGACCATTGCTAGCTATGTGGCAAAAGCTGGCGGCCCGGATTGTCATAGAATCATAGATCATCAGAGTTGGAAGGGACCTTAGGAGGTCATCTAGTCCAACCCCCTGCTCAAAGCAGGGCCAATCCCCAATTTTTGCCCCAGATCCCTAAATGGCCCCCTCAAGGATTGAACTCACAACCCTGGGTTTAGCAGGCCAATGCTCAAACCACTGAGCTATCCCTCCCCCTGTTGTCATTCACAACAAGGTGTAAATTATACTTCTCCAGTGCAATCATGGGGCGTGATCGCGGCTTGGGAGACAGACCTGAACTAGCGTTACTCTAGCTAGCTCAGATACTGAAGCAGTGAAGCTGCAGCAACACATGGATTGTACAAGCCCACCTGGCCTCCTGGGTAATTAATCAGGTGGCTGGTCCACGCTGCTACAGCTTCCCTGCTCCTGTACCTGAACTAGCTAGATCAGACATGTCTACATGAACTTCAATTGCAGCCCATGATTGCAGTATAGATGTACGCTAAGGTGCCTTTACGTTGTCTGAGTGACGCAAGAGGGGCTGTAGTGTGGTGATCATCAAAACCTCTCTATACATGTGATTATTTATTAGCTGTATTACAGCAGTCCCTAGCAGCCCCGGTCACTGTGCTAGGCGCTGTCTGAACACAGAACGAAAAGGCAGCCCCCGCCCCAAAGAATTTGCAGGAAGAGTTTACAGACCAGACAGATAGAAAGTTACTAGACCTGGCTGAAAAAAAATAACAAACGGAGGGAAGATTTTGGAAAATGTTGGACACGTTTCAACGTTCTAGAAAACAAGTGATTTTAAAAAAAAATTATGTATTTTTTCCACCAAAACAAAAATCGGGTTAGAAATGTTACATTTTGAATTTTTTGCACCTTTCACTTCTTCCCTGCTCCCCAATAGTTCATTAAAAAAGGGGAGAAACATGGGTGAGAACGTGGTAAAAAAGAAAAAGACCTAAAACAGAAAACAAAACCATGGTTTTTGGTGGGGGAAATTGTGGAAAAATGACAATGTGCTGGCAAAAATTGTGTTTTCACGCACAGGCCATTTTTGGACCAACAAACGTTTGTCTGCAAAATTTCAACACGTTCTCCTTGTAATAAATCCGGGATGTGGACAAGGTCAGAGCAAAGCGTCTCTCCATGCACTAGCTAGTGGTGTCGGGTCCGGGACGTGCATTAAAGCAGCTCTGGTTCTGTCCAACAGAGAGCAGTGGTGAGTGTACACACACACACACACACACGAGTGCACACACATCTATACACATTTGCACGTGAACGCACACTCGTGCACACACAAATGAGCACACACACATGGCAGCTCATTAACAGGCGGGTCCTGCTTTCCTCTCTGACGATGGGAGTTGTGTTATTGACGTCAGTGGGGGGCAGGGTTGGGCCCAGATCATCACAGCCGGAGGCCAAGTCCCGGGTCATGGATGGTGGCTAGGGAAGTCCATGAGCCAGCCCAGTGCAGGACACAGCAGCCTGGTCTCCCTCCTGAATGGTGCCTGCTCCCATTCACTAGGATCAGGCCAAACCAAGAGAACAATCGGGGTCATGCACCTCCCTGAAGTCTGATCATACGCTAGCTATTTCCATGGATACAAATGAGCTCATTCAATAATCTGCATACAATCTCACGCAGGGGGTGGCCCGCGGCTTGGCCCAGGCCTCTGCAAAGGGGAGCTGCGGGCCCCATCAGGCTGTCCTGGGCCCGCTCTGGAAGCTGGCAACCCACCTCTTCGCTGCCTAAGTGAGTGCTAATCCCAAATGGCTCCAGTGGGGCTTGTCATTAGAGCTCCCAGACAGGCATTTAATTTCGGTTTAATAGGACACATATCACATCACTAGATAAACCCGCCGGGCCGTTAGGAGCCGTGTGCCATGGGGATTCAGGGCAAGGAACGCGAGACTCCAGCGGTAGCGTGTGTGTTGGGCTCCCTGTAACACTCCGGGCTGAGCAGGGCTCCCCTATAGTCACTGGGCTCAGCCGCACACACGGCTTTATCGGGGAATCAGCCAAGCTCAAACCTCTGAACACCAGGAAATAACGAGTCCAGGACATTTTAATGTAAACTGCTCAAAGCGAGGAAATACAGAATTCAAGTGCACAACCAGTCAACCTTAACTCTGCCCCATCCGGGCGGCAGCATGGATTCCGGTTTTCAGAGGTTTAAGGCGAGCAACAATCCACATTGCACGAGGCACCACTGGGCAACCTTAACAAAGTTTTGGGGCATTTAATTTCCGTAGTTTAATTTCCACCGAGCCTTTCATAAAGAGTCCAGTTTGGGGCACCGCATTTGAAGAAAGCTGGGGACAAACTGGAGAGAGTCTAGAGACGAGCAAGGACAATGCTAAGCGGTTTAGAAAGCAGGACCTGCAAGGAGAACTGGGAACAGAAAGGACTGGGAATGTTTAGTCTCCAGCAATAGGAGGCTGCAGGGGGGCTTGAAAACAATCTTCAAACATGTAAAAGGTTGTCCGGGGCTGCAAGGGCTGCCCTGCTGGACGTGACGCCTTGTACAGCGGAAGAGCTCCGCACACGGTGCAGCGCCGGTTAATCCACCTGCCGCTCGGGCAGTGAGTCACTCGAACGCTGGCTCATCAAGCAATAACATGGCCATTGATTTCGCTTTCCGCTCCCCAATCGATTCCCCTTGTCAGGCACACGTGGGCCTGGAAGCCCGGAGCCCGGCAGCCTCCTCCTGGGATGAGTTCAGGGGTCGGCCGGGGAGCCCCTCAACACTAGCCGAGGAAAAGGCACGACTGGCTACGGCCCGGCGGGAGGAAGAACAACTCCGGGAAGCCAGGCTATCGTGGCTGTAGTTACAATACCCAGCACCGGCACATCTCAAAGTGTGTTGCTCTCCCGTTGCATGGGGGGGGAAACTGAGGCACAGGGAGGGGCAGCACCTCACCCATCGTCACAAGTTTTATTAGCCTCCTGCGGTAGCCCTTCAAGGCCCTAGTGGAGGTCAGAGCCCCAGGGTGCGAGGTGCTGGACAGACCCACGCTGAAGAGCTCCCAGGCTAAGCAGACAAAGGCTGGAGGAGGAACAGGTGCACAGATGGGGAATGACTTGCCCCAGGTCTGTACAGGGCTATAAGCCAGCTTTCCTAGTTGCCAGTCTGGTGGTTTATTGCATAGGGCCACACCAGCTAAGAGCCAGCAGTTCCTCATGGTCCACATGGTGTCCAGGAGCAATGCAACCATAGAGGGACTGGGAGGCATGGATAAGACAAGCTTCTTCTCTTTCCCCTCTGCCTGCCCTCCTCCCAGCCAGATCCCCCCTCCTCCCACCCCGACTTTGCGCCCTCACTGCAAAGGCCAGGTCCAGCATGTCGCGGGGATCCCGACACCCCGTCCCACCCCCCCGAGCTGTGCCCCACATCCTGCCGGGCTTCTCCAGTGCAGGGAATCCCCGAGCAATCTCCACAGCTGCATTACGCGTAGGCTTAGAGGGCTCTGGGCAATGGGGCTCAGGGGGTGGTATCAGAGGACGGAACTTTGTTTAGAGGCATTTTGTGCTGGGATTGTCCTACAGAGGGGGCTGGCCTGGGGGGCCCAAGATCGGGCAGAGACTGAGGCTGAGCTAGGAGGGGTGATGCACTGGCTCAGACGTGGGGCTATTCACCTCCCGAGAGGGTGGGGGGGTCTAGCTGGCCATGTGGCATAAGAACAGGGATTTCTGGCCTCCTGCTATCCAGGCTAGTATTTCCCTGTGTCTGGCCCAGGATGGGACAATGAACACTCTCCCATCTGACCCCGGTCCAGACCCCTCTATCCCCAGCCTGGGGCAGCCCCCTCCCCATCTGACCCCAGCACTGACCTCCCACCACCGCCAGTCTGAGGCAGCCCTCTCCCCATCTGATCCCGGCACACGGACTGTCACCCCCCAGCCCCAGGGAGTCCCCTCAATGCCTGGCACCAACATCAACCCTGTTGGCAGTGAAGTCCCTGCCTTGGTTCCATGCCCGCTGTGCCGGGCAGCCGCGACGCCCTGCCCTTATCTGAGAAGAGCCAACGGGAGCGCGTGCAGTCAGTTTATCTGTGTCTTGTCCGTGACGGTTCTGTGTCGATCTGTCATCTTCCCGGAGTTGCTCTTTCTCTCCGGCCTAAGCGACTGACTTGTTCACCTCCCTCGCTCTTATCGCTCTCAGCAGACTCCTGCGGGTTAACTCCTCCATCTCCGAATATTAACAACGCCCCCGGCGCGTGTGTCTGCGGCAGGCATCCTCAGACACGTCGGGAGGACAAAAAAGACAGGGAGAGACGCTGAGGTCGGGGCTTATCGCCATCAGCGTGGCCTGGGAGCTTATTCATGGCCCAAGCAATTCCAGCTGTCTCCTAGCCTCCGTTAGACGCTCGGTGGTTGCTGTTTGGAACGAACAGAGCCGACACGGACCACAGGGCTCCAAAGAGACAGAGGAGATGGAACCAGCCCAACGAGGGGAGATCTCGTTGTCACGGAGTATAGGGGAGTCCGGCCCTGCACCCCTCTTCCCCGGATTCACTGGGAGTCTCAGCCAGTCAGTAGAACAGAAGGTTTATTAGAGATGCCAGGAACACAGCCCAACCAGAGCTTGTCAGTACATCCAGGACCCCTCAGTCGGGTCCTTCCGGGGGGCAGGGAGCTTAGACCCCAGCCTGGGGCTCCCTGCATTTCGCCCCGCAGCTCCACATGGGCCAGGGAGGCCAGACCCTCTCTGCCCCCCTCCCTTCCTCTCCCAAGCCAGCACAAAAACTCCCAGCCAAAGGTGTCACCTCCCAACCCCCGTCCTGGCTCATGTTACAGCCTCAGGTAAAGTCTCACATTTCCAATGCAGCCTTTCCCTCACGTCAGATCCATCTCGCTCTCTACTCCGTCACATCTCTCCCCCCTTCGAGACCGAACTGAGCGGGGTCACTTTAGCTAGTGACCTGGGGAAGTTCGAACCCGGTCACACCAGGCCGTTCCAGTTCGACATGCTCCCTTAGGTCGGGTGGGCTGGATGGCACCCGCAGGCCGCATGTGGGAAGGTTTATGCGGCCCGTGCCCTTTTCCCATCCCAAAACCCCTGGGGTTCAAGCTGAGATCAGGTCTTTTCCCAGCGCTCCAGTCTGGAGGGCTGTAGTTCGGGCTCTCTTGGTTAAGAGCCTCACTCTTGATCTGGTCCCCTCTCTGGCCACGTGTCTCTGTCACCAGCCGCTCGGCATCGGCCCCTTTTCCTGGATGCAGCCACGTCGGGGCGAAGTGGTGAATATACACTGTAAAGCGCCACCCAAATAGATCCGGCTGCTGCTTCTTAAGGGCCTGCCCCATGGCCAGGCATTCCCTCTCTATGGCCTGACCGTTCTGCCTCCAGGGCAGCAGCTCCTTGCTCAGATACCCGATGGGGCGTCTCCCCCGCTTCGCATAGGCCTGCATCAGCACCACGCCCAGCCCTGTGTCTGAGGCTTTGGTGAACACTGTACAGGGCTTGGCCCCGTCTGGGTTTACTCGATCTATAGGGCCCTGGATTAGAGCCTCCTTCAGCGCACAGAGAGCCCTCTGGCCCTGCTCGGTCCAGACTGCCTCGTCTGGCTTCCTCTTCTTACCTAGCTCTGTGGTGGGGGCAGCTAGGGAGCTAAAGGGGGGTACAAACCTCTGGTGGGACCCCGCCATCCCGCTAAAGGCCTGGCCCTGTTTCTTGGTCTGGGGAACAGGCCAATCTCTGATCGCCTCCGCCTTGGCCAGCCCTGGGCTGTTGAATGACTGGTTCACCTCTAAAGCCAGCCTGTCCTTGGCCTCTCTCTCCAGGTTCTGGGCTCTTTTCCCAGTTACTCTGAATGGGGGACACCTGATGGAAGGATGGGCTCCCATCTCAGGGGAGAGATCCATCAGGGGGTCTTCCCCATTCTCCTCCCAATTGTCCCTTACCGGTTCTAGGGGTCCCCTTACTCTCCTCCCATACCACAGCTTGAAAGGGAAGCCCCCTGGTGATTCCTGGGGCACTTCCTTGTGCCATCAGTGGGGCAGGTACTTGTCCCAGTCCTGTGGATGCTGATTGATGCAAGTCTTCAGCATCAGCCTCATGGTCCCCTGAACTCTCTCCACCAGCCCATTGCACTGGGGATGATATGCTGAGGCCCAACTGTGCCGGACCCCACATTTCTCCCACAAGCACCGGAGCAGGGCCGACATGAAGTTGAACCCTTGGTCTGTCAGGACTTCCTTGGGGAACCCCACTCGGCTGAAAATGGTCAGCAGCGCATCCGCCACGGTGTCTGCTTCAATGGAGGATAAGGGTACCGCCTCGGGGTAGCGGGTGGCAAAATCTACCACCACCCGAATGTACTTCTTCCCCGACTGGGTTGCCCTGCTGGGGGGGCCCACCCCATTCATAGCCACCTTCTGGAAAGGTTCCTCCCTGAGGGGCAGGGACCTCCAGGGATCTTCTCCCTTACCCTGGACCAGGTATAATAGCCGGTGATGATACTTCGGGTGCCCCACCGGCTGCCTCCTGATTCCCCGCAGTTCTACTTCCCCTTGGGAAGCCCATTCCCGGCACAGGAATCCCTTCTCCCACAGGGATCTGTCTCTGCAGTCTTTCCCAAGGGGGTTTACAGCGCCGTGGCCAGCAAGTTCCCTTAGCTTCTCCAAAGCGGGATCCCTCTGCAGCTCACTGGCCAGGCCTGGGGTCACGGCCCCACTGAGCCCTGTCCCTGGTGGCTCCCTCCCTGCCGTGGAATCACTTCCCGGCAGCACCTCTGGACCAGGCAAGCCTGGTTGGCAGCCGTCCTGCCCTGCCTGTGTGTTCCCCCACTCAGCTGGGGTCTCTGCTCCCCCCGGGCTCAGCGCTGCCCTGGCTGTCCCTGTGGGGCCAGGCAGCGAGCTCGCTGCTTTGGTCACAGCATCAGAGCCAGCGTGAGCCACCTCTCCAGTGTGCAGGGGGGTGGGGAGCATCTCTCTGACCCACCCCGTCCTAGGGGTCTGGTTACAGGCAGGCAGGTAACCGGGGCCTGGCAGCTCCTCCCCCCTGCCAGCCAGGTCATTTGCATTTTCACTGACCATTTCCCTCTTAGCCAATTGGTTTCCTGAGTTCAAATTCAAATCCTCGGCCGTTACAGGGCCTGGATCCTGTCCCAAAGGTACACAGTCACCCCCCAACAGCACCTCACCGCTGATATCCTGGAGACCCCCAACCACCAGCCAGCCCGACCCCTCCTGGGTCTGCACAGGGATCTGGGCCATAGGCAGGGCGAATGGGTCCGTCCCTGGGACCCTCACCCAGGTCACACAGCCCCCCAGCAGCTGGTGGGGGTGCACCACCCGGGGCCTGACCACAATTCTCTCTGTCCCGGGGTCTTGCCACCCCCCGAATGTCTCTCCATTGACCATCAGCTTCCGTTTCCACTGGGGGTCCATAGGGCTTGAGTCCAGGGCCAGGAGTGGAAATCCGTCCACCATCCCACCCTTCTGGCTGGTGGAGTTTATGGCCTTGGGACCCAGCAAGGGGGTTAAATCCCGGGGCTTTTCCGCAGGGTCTCCCTGGTTCCAATCACCAGCCTGCTCCAAGGCAGTGAGGTGGGCCTCCACATCCCCACCCTCCTTAACCAGGGGCAGCAATTTAGGATCGAGGTTCCCTGCGGAGCTGGCACCCCGGGATCTGTCCCCACTTACCCCTGGCCAGTCCCCTATGCCTCTCCATTCCACCACCGCAAGTTCACACTGCTGCTTCTTCTGTAGGTCTTTCTCGGGCTCTTGCTGTCTCTCACCGTCCTCTTGCTCTCTCGGACTCAGCTCCAGTCCCATCCATCTCCGATCCCCTGCTGGGGAACCCGATCGTGAAGACCTCCGTCTGGTTGGGGACCAGACTCTTGGGGATGCCAGGCTATCACTCCAGCTGCTCCCAGATCCTGCTGTAGCCCCATTGGGGTCCGGAATCTGCTCCCTGGAATGGTCATCTTCCTCCAGCCGCGTGATTAACTGGGCTTTAGTGAGCTTTCCAATGGGTATCCCTCTCTTTTTGCACAGGGTTACAATGCTCTTCTTAAGGAGAAGGCGATACGCCATCACTTCACTGCTCCCAAGTTTGCTGTGGACTCGCAGGCCTGTGTGCTCTTAGCTCCCCACGGTTTCCAGGAAGAACCCCAAGTGTGCCAGCCCTTCTTCAGGTCACCGCCTCTTTGCCAGGGTCGAGCTGCAGCTCCTGCGCCCCTGGGTCCACTCACGGCACCCCCAGGGGAACCCTGTCCCTGCAAAATTCCTTCTCTCTCCCAGGGCCAAGCCGCAGGCTCCTCCGCCCCTGGGACTGCTCACTGTAGCCCCCAGGGGGACCCCCTCATTGCACAGTCCTTCTCGCTGGACACACACTCCCAGGGGTTAAGCGTAGCTCCTCCGCTCCCCGAAACCGCTCCTCCGTGAGCCTTCAGCACGCCTGGTCCTCGTTAGCACCCCTTCGTTCTACTGCTCCCCAGTTACTTACTGCAGGAAGCGCCGTTCACGGGGTGCAGAACGTCCCGCCGCTGCCACCAGTTGTCACGGAGTATAGGGGAGTCCGGCCCTGCACCCCTCTTCCCCGGATTCACTGGGAGTCTCAGCCAGTCAGTAGAACAGAAGGTTTATTAGAGATGCCAGGAACACAGCCCAACCAGAGCTTGTCAGTACATCCAGGACCCCTCAGTCGGGTCCTTCCGGGGGGCAGGGAGCTTAGACCCCAGCCTGGGGCTCCCTGCATTTTGCCCCGCAGCTCCACATGGGCCAGGGAGGCCAGACCCTCTCTGCCCCCCTCCCTTCCTCTCCCAAGCCAGCACAAAAACTCCCAGCCAAAGGTGTCACCTCCCAACCCCCGTCCTGGCTCATGTTACAGCCTCAGGTAAAGTCTCACATTTCCAATGCAGCCTTTCCCTCACGTCAGATCCATCTCGCTCTCTACTCCGTCACACTCATCCTGCAGGGTTTGGTGCAATATAAAAAAGTAAAATAACCCCCCTGGGTCCAGCACACAGGGCAGCAGTTTCATGGTGTATGTGGGTGTGAGAACCTCTTCCTAATTCTCCTTGCAATAACTTTAAGCCTGGGTTTCAAACCCATTGGTTGCAACGGGCTCAGTTAAGCATGAGCTTAAATGCTTTGGTGTGGTCTGCGAATGCTTTTAGATGGCCCCATTTTGGGGGGGGGGACCCAGCTTGAGCCCCCTGCAAATAGCCTGATTTTCAGCCCCGGCTGAGCTCCCATCCTCTGAAATCAGGCCTCTTTTAGGGGTCTCTAGCTGGGCCCCGAAAACCACTAGGCGCTTTCGCAGATTTGCACCCCAAGACATCCGACTTTCGACACAGTGGTTTGGAAGGTTTGGCCTCTTGCGGGTTAGTTAAACCTTGGGTGTGACCTGCAATAAGAGACAGCTAAGCAGCCAGGGGTGAAAGTAACTTAAGGGACTTACCGGTACACAGGGCTGGGGTCCTGAGCAAGGGAGGGGGTTACAGTGGAAGGGGAGGGCCTTGGATGGAAAGGGCGGGGCCTTTAAATCCCCGGGCCCTTTAAATCGCCACCGGAGCCCAAGTCTCCTGTCTGTCGTTGCTACCCCGGGGCTCTGGCAGTGATTTAAAGGGCCCGGGGCTCTCGCTGCAGTAGCAGTGGCCGGGAGTCCAGGGTCCTTTAAATCACTGCCAGAGCCCCATGCTAGCGGCAGCAGCGGCTGGGAGCCCCGGGGCTCCAGCGGTGATTTAAAGGGCCAGGCACTCCCGGATGCCGCTACCGCAGCCAGAGCCACTGCCGGAGCCCCGGGGCTCCCGACCGCCGCCGCTACCCCAGGGGGCAGCTTCCCCAGCCCAGCAATTTCAAAGGGCCCTTTAAATGGCCCTGGGCCCTTTAACTGGCTGCCTGTGCCCTGGGGCTCCCAGAAACCACCGCCATCGCTACCCCAGGGCTCCGGCAGCGGGGCTCTGGGGGCGATTTAAAGGGCCAGGGGCTTTGAGCTGCAAACCTGTCTTCTGTTTCTCTGCTCCTCTTGTGTTCAGGGAAACAGGGCGTTTTACATTCTTTGTAAATAAACCAAATGGCATGAAGGAAACACCCGACGGCAACACCAATTTCTCCTCCAAGCTAGAACAATATACAAGACCCCAGCGTTTTGGCAACAGGCTGACTTTATGCAGCGGGGGGAACCCAAGGGTTATAAAGAAACCCCCAGTCTATACTAGTGATGATTTTTTTAAATGGTTAAAGCAGAGCAATTGCTGCCAATTCTATAACGGATTTGCACATTTTTGTACATTCCCACCAGAAACAATAAATCAGACCGCTGAGTGGATGGGGCCATTCTACCATGAAGAATAATATCATTAACATTGAAAGCTAAAGCCAGTCAGGAAATGAGCTTTTTGCCTCGCAAATACATTTCTGTTGCGAAATTTCTTTGGAATATGTTGGGGTTTTGCTGAACACTGGAAATCTTTCCATTTTCAGTTGCCAAAAGCCCAGACAGTTTTGGTTTATCAGTGAAAGACCCGACGTTTTTTTTGACAAGGACGGAACGTTTTCCGCCAGAAATTCTGTTTCACTGAAAAGCCATTTCCCATCAAAAAAGTGGTTTGAAGAAGATCTATCAAAGGTACTTACATGGCTCCATCACCACTATATCTGGGCACCGCACAATCTTTAATGTACTTACTTCACAACACCCCTGAGAGACAGGACAGGCCTATTACCCCCCATTGTAAAAGGGGAAACTGAGGCACAGAGCCGCTAAAAGACTTGCCCAA
The DNA here is from genome assembly GCA_037349315.1 of Chelydra serpentina. Taxonomy (NCBI): domain Eukaryota; kingdom Metazoa; phylum Chordata; order Testudines; family Chelydridae; genus Chelydra; species Chelydra serpentina. The sequence goes on along the minus strand of JBAIAC010000027.1, from coordinate 19,593,521 downwards.
GGTCACACAGGATGTTTGTGGCAGAACAGGGATTTGAAGCCAGGCCTTCTAAAACCCATGGTAGCATGCGATCCATTGGCCACTCTTTCTACTAAAAGCTCCCTTTAAAGCCACTTTGTTCATGGGAGACACCTGTATTTTGAACTCAGTTTTCTGGACTGGGGGTTGATAATATTTCTAGAGCCTGTTGATAAAAAGAACATGACACAGCTGGGATACTTCATCTTCAGCTATGCTGGAAACCTGGGCAAAAGGGTCCCAAATGGGAGCTGCTGGGTTTGGGGCACTTTGAGAAACCTGGCGCTGGATTACAGGTGCTGAATCCTCTGACAAATTCTGGCCTTAGATCCAAGCCGATCGCCGGGGTAGGAAAGTTCGACGCCGTTGGCCTTGCTGGAACGGTGCCCAGTTATGCCGGAAACGAATCTGAGCCCAGAAGACTTGGTCTTCCCTGGTGCTGAATGCCCTCAGGTCAGTCGGAGACAAGGACATACACCACCTCTCAGGAGGCCATCAGCAACCTGGCTGCTCCCCGGGAAAGGAGGAAAGCATGCACTGAAATCCAAACACTAACTCAGTGGCACTTAAAGTTCAGCAAGTGCTTAAATGCTTTCCTGAATCAGGGCCCTGGTCACCTCCAGGCTCCGATTCAGCAAAGCGCTTACGGACAAGCTTAAACTTAAGCAGGTGAGTCAAGATCCAAAGGTTGGACGTTACAGAAGACTGGAAAATAAGGCTTATATTTTTAACAGTGAGGCTAGTTCACTAGTGGAACAATTTACCCAGGGTTGTGGTGGCTTCGGCACCTCACTAGCACCTTTTAAATCAAGGCAGGAGGTTTTTTTCTAAGAGAGGCTCAGGGTCAAACAAGAATTTATTCGGAGAAGTGAGGTCAGACTAGATGATCACAGTGGTCCCTTTTGGCCTTGGAATCCATGAATCCACGGGACTTCGGCATGTGCTCTGCTGGATCGGGCCCTTCGCACGCGGCAGATGTCCCAGGCAGGAGTGCAGAGTGATTGGTTTTAATCGGTTTCCCTTGTATTCCTCCGCTAACATCCTCTCTCCTGACCTGCTCCGCCTATTTAAGGGCTTGCCGATAAAAGCCGCCTCTGTACCGTTTCATGGTGGTACATGTCTGCTCTCTGCAGGACCGTTCCCAGTTAATGGTTTAAGTAGACTTTGCTGTAATGTCACATCTTGATGGGAGATTTTGCCTGGGGAGGGAGCGGAGGGGAAGGACAAGGTAGCTCTGAAGGGGATTCGAACAGCTCTGGATTTTACCTTGTGTTTTTTCCAGTGGCTGCATGATGTAATTGACAGACCCATTGAACATCCCGTGGACGATGCAGGACCGCTCGGGAACTGGCTGGTATCCCGGCTCCGGGGTCATGCCCAGGACCAACACCCAAATGATTGATACAGCGGAGCAAAGGAGGAGCTGGCAGCTCCTTCACCCAGACATGACAGTGATTCAGTGGGCACGGGGTACCAAAGAAACCAGCTCGCTCTATCTCTGCTAAGCTATTCAGAATCCAGCCAATGCCACTCAGGGCAAACCTGGCCCTCTCTCATCACTCCCAGAATCCTTTGCTCAATGATGGGCAAGGCAGAGTCTTCCGGGCTGCCCTGTCTTAGCCAAAGTTCACCCACCATTCCATTGCCAGGACAGTTGCCCCCTCTCTGGGCATTGCCTGGCACTGGTGACCTCTTGCTCTGCCCATGAGCTCTATAATGGCCTTCCCAATGCTTGCATCCTTCCCAGTCGAGCCTTTACACCCCACACACTGCTGGACTTAATCCACCCAAGGCCAAAACTGTAACGGGGTTCAAAAAAGAAACAGATACATTCACAGCGGATAGGCTCTTAACCAGCACGGTTTGGGTTGCAACCCCACGCTCTAGGTGGCCCTACCTCTGTTTGCCAGAGGCTGGGAATGGATCGCTTGATGATAACCTGTCTGTTCATTCCCCTTGGGGTCAGAAGACAGGCCACTGGGCTAGATGGACCATTGGTCTGACCCAGTCAGGCCGTTCTCGTGTGCATCCAATTGAGGCCCAGTGACTTGTCCGGGGTCCCCCGTAGAGCCTGTGACGCAGCAGAGACTGGACCCTAGGTCTTTCAAGAGCAAGGCTAACGCTTTAAACTTTGCACTACCCTTCCTGCTTGAAAGCTCAAAGCCTCAGGGTAGGATACAGCAGCATAGGATTGCCCTGTCATTACACACAGCCTACACCCGCGCTGACGGTCGCTAGGCCAACGGAAGCATTCTTCTGTCTGCGTCACTGCGTCCATGTTGAGGACGCTCGGGGGGGGGGGGGAGAATTTTCCACACCCCTGAGCGAGGCGGCGTTTTGAGCGTAGCTGGGTTCATCCGGGGTGGCCACAAGATGGCTGCCGCCAGTGGCGCAGACCGGTGCTTTCCTGCCGGGTGCCTCGGGGAACAGCATCGCTGGCGCCAGTGGCAGAGGGACTAACCATCATACCAATGTGGGGACACCTCCTGCTGCCAGGTTGGAACGGGAAGAGCACCAACTAAACAGGTCGCCCAGTGGCAAGAGCACTGGGCTACAACTTAGAAGACGTGGCTTTTCCTCTGGCCCGCTGGGTGACTCTGGGCACGTCCCCGCCACGCCCCTAGGCCTCAGTTTCCCCTTCTGTAAAATGATGGAAACACCATTGAGCTCTTTACTAGAGATCTGACTGATGATGGCAGGTCCCACAGAAAGCCGGCAGCAAATCACGGACTTGTCCCCCCCGATCCTACACGTGCAGGGTGTGCATTCGAACCACTGGACTGTCCTTTCTCGACCAGCCAGCAAACCCATCCCCCCGAAAAAACCATGTGGGCCGAGCAGCGGGCGAGAGATAAATGCCGCGTTTTGCGCTCCCTTCCCCTCCACTTTCTGGGCTTCTTGCCGGCCTGAGGGTTGATTTCCCGGCTGGGGTTTGCGATCCGGGCACTGCGTTTGCGTCCAACTGGCGAGGCCGTGAAGGGAACGAGCCGCCGAAGCGCAGAGGAACCCTGGTTTGCTATTTATCCGCGCCGCTCCGCCTGGGCAGCACTGTCTGCGATGGCATGAAACGCCGGGCAGGAAACCCCGGCTGACAAGGGGAAATTAGGAAGGAAACGGCGCGCCCGTGCTTACGGTGGCAGGAGCTGGGATTAGGCATTAGCGCAGGCAGGAGAATGCAGGCCTTGCCAGCAGCACTCGAGACATAATTGACACTCATGAATCAGGAGATGTTGTCCGGGGCTAATGGATCCACAGCGGGGGCGGGAAAAAGGCCTTTCAGAACAAAACTCGGCACTTCTCCGGCAGCCTGGAGTGCGTGGAGAGGCTGGGGATACGGGGCAGGGGGAGGACATTGTGAATAAACACAAGCAGCAGGGAGGCAGCGTGTCCTAGCGGTTACAACCGCTCCCCCGTAGCTCTGCTCTGGTCCTTTTTCGTCGATAGATCTCAAAGCATTTCACAAAGGACGTCGGTCACAACACGGTCTCCGTTCCTGAGTCTCTCTCCTGACTCAAGAGAAAAATCCCCCTTGATTCTGTACAACGCCAGCGAGCTTAGGAAGGCAAAGCGACGCGCTCCAGTGTTCGCTCCGGGTGCTGGGCCGGGGGTCAGGAGACTAGGGTCCCGGTCCCAGCTCTGCCTTGCTGCTATTTGGGGGGGAGGGATAGCTCAGTGGTTTGAGCATTGGCCTGCTAAACCCAGGGTTGTGAGTTCAATCCTTGAGGGGGGGATTTGGGGCAAAAATTGGGATTGGTCCTGCTTTGAGCAGGGGGTTGGACTAGGTGACCTACTAAAGTCCCTTCCAACCCTGATAGTCTATGAGTCTATTTCCTGCCCTCTCCCCTGGACCTTTCTCGACTATTTAGATGGTCAGATCGTCAGGACAGGGACTTTCTCATGCTCTGGTCTACACTGCAGCTGGTGATGTGACTGCCACACCCCTGCGGGCGAGCGACACATAACTTTGAAGCCGTGGGAGTGGGACGGACCGGCTGCCCCAAGGACGATCCTGGCTGAAACCCTAACTCGGGCGGCTACCCAGTCCTGCCGCCCTCACCAGAGCCTGGGAGTCCGGGATAGCTCTCAATCAGAGAGCCTGGTTCTGTAGCTTATGCTTCGGAGATGCATGTTTTTAGCTCTAGAAGCTCCTGGTCCAGTCCCCAGTGCTGGCCAAGATGGCAGCCATCACATATGTACAGCACCCAGCACAGTGGAGACAGCATGGCCCAGTGGATGGAGCACTGGGGCCTGAGCCTCAGTGGGCTGGTCTCAGTGGAACTATGCCTGTTTACATCAACCGAGGATCTGGCCCTGGATTGGGAATTAGGAGACTGGAGGTCTGTTCTCAGCTGGCCCATGGATGTTAGACCGTGGGAAAGTCACATAGGCCAATATTCCCACAGGTGGCCACTGAGTTTGGATGCCTCAGTGCTGGGGCTTGATTCGCCAAGTACCCACAAACAAAGGGATCCCAAATCAGTGTCCCCTTTGGCAAAGGTTGGCCTGTCCCGCTCTGTGTCTCAGTTTTCCCGTCTGTAAAATGGGGATAAGTAAAGTTCACTCACACCAATGTAACCGGCTCTGAGACCTACAGAGGGTGAGGGTCACTTGGCTTCCTTAGGAGGGCACTCAGCCCCTCAGTGCCTGAGCCACTGGACTCTGGGACAGTCTGGGATGGGAATCTCTCTTGGCGAAGCTGGGCCACTTTTTATAAATAATTAAAGAGCCTAAAGATGGCACCAGGCAGTAGATACAGTTAGGAGGGGGGGGGGAAAGGAAGTAGAAAAGCACCTTTCAGTGGTCTCTGATTGCAACCCTGGGAGAAGAAAACCCACCAGATTCCCATGCTCACCTGGGAGGAATTTGGTGCCTGATCCAAACTGCACTGAAGATTCGCACTGAATTCATCTGGCTTCGGATCAGGCCCTTGGGTGGAAAAACCAAGTCAGCCACCCGGCAGTGCTGTGCTTGCACTGACCGGAGCCAGCAGAATCATGTTTTCAAAGCCTTCTGAAATCGCAGCGTGAGATCGGCAGCGTGCCCCACCGGCAAGGAAGGCAGCGAAATGAAATGTGTGCGGTGGAAGTATTTCAAGAGGGCGCTTGTGGATGAAATATCGGAGCCTTGTTCATTCCCATCAGGCCTTTCTGAGACTAGTCCAATTTGCCGCAGAGCGACCTGCATCCAGGCGGGTTCTGAGCCTGGGAGAAACCACCCATGCGCGCAGTTGAGATCTGTATCTTAGAACAGGAGGGTTTGAACAGTTGGGCAAACAAGGGATCTTAATGAGCTCGGTGTTAGTTTGTAGCTTCGCACACAGCTGTTTCTAATGTAACCCTTCGGGTGCCTGAGTGTCACCACTGCCTTGGGAATGAACAGCACCATCCTAGGAAGACAGGAACATGGGAACTGCCATGCTGCCTCAGATCAGGGGCCCAGCCGGTCTGCTCGCCTGTCTCCAGTTCCGGTCAGAGCAGAGGCTCAAAGCCTGCAGTGATGGGATACCCTGTCCTCCGGGGGAGGTTTCCTCCCGGCTTCCATGAGTGAGAGGTTAGCCGACTGATAACTGATTTATGATGTGTATTGTGGTAGCGCCTGGGAGCCCCAGTCACGGGCCAGGACCCCGTCGTGCGAGGCGCTGTACCACACAGACGGTCCCTGCACCGGAGACGTGATGTCCTGAAACAGGAGGGTTTAGATCCCTGCCAAAACCCCTGGGGGCCGTGTTCTGATCTCCTGGTTTACCGCCTGGGCTCGATGGCTCCACTGCTGATTTCCCCTGGCGGGGGAGCGAAGGGACAATCAGACCCGAGGGGTTTTGTCTCCTCTTCTTTAAGCCTCGCTCTGGGCGCTGTGTTACCGCAGGGAGCGGTATTAGCGCTGCTGAGTCAGCAGCGAGGGGCAGGCAGCTGGCTCTGTCCACGCCACTCCGGGGACAGAAGAATGTGCCGGTCGATATCAATCCGCAAACTCCCGTCTGTTCGGCGGATGTCGCTTTGATGGTGGCAGTGTGCTGGGCCTGCCCTTCGGCTCCGTCTTGGGCCGGGGCACGCAGACGGTGAACCCCTTACACCTAGCAGGGGGCTAGCAATGGAGCGGGGCTGGCCAGAGGATGGATTTTTCGGTTCGCCAGCAGTTTCGAAACATAGGGAATGCTTCCCAGGTCAAAATCTGTCAGCCAATTGGCAAGCCGAAAGAGATTTCGCAGGGAACCGTTCCAGTAATGTCACAAGGAGACACCGCAGCTCGCCTGATGCAAGCAAAGGGTTCCCCAAAGGGCCAGAGTCGGAGATGCCGGCCTTATACGCTTTAGCCCAGTAGTTCGAGCACCCATCTGTGATGTGGTAGATGGGGGATCCAGTCCCTTTGGAGAAGGTATTTCCATGGGGTATTTGCACGGGAGAAGGTATTTGCATGGGGTCTTCCCCACTCTGAGTAGTCAGGGCCGGGAATCTCTCCCTGGGAAACTGTCCCACTTTTTATAAAGAATTAAAGAGCCATTGAAGCAGTGACTTGAAGCTGGGTCCGTCACGTCCTAGAGAAGTGCTCGAACTCCCAGGCTGTCGTCACTCACGGCCCAAAGACTATTTATTGTCACCGTCAATGACTGTAAATTGCCACTACGAACAAGAGTGTCTCCTCCAGAACTGGAGAACTCAGTCTCCGGATCAACTCAGCCCTGGGGTTCCCCACCCGTGAATCCCAGCCCGGCCCAGGGAGACCAGCCTCCTGACATGGGTGTTCTGCCCTCGTGTTCTTTCATCCCAGCTTTCTCCAGCCTTGCCTCTGTAGCTTGCTAGTGGATTCAGCTCTGGCCTGCAGTGATGGTGATAAAGCCGGAATTGGCATGGTGGTGATCAGATCAGGGACCGGTGGAGACTGTGTGGGGAGCTCAGGGCAGACGGTGGGGGATCAAGCCAGGCAAGGGTGCAGGCAGACTCCCTGGTGACATGGGACCCCAACCACGCACTGAATGTGGGACCGCTCCTGTTTCAAAAGGGTGGGAGGGGAAACTGAGGCACAGAGTGGGGCAGTGACACACAAAGATCCAGATATGGACCCAAGCTCTGTGAGTGCCATGCTGGGGCCTAGCCATTGGCTCACCCTGCTTCTCAAGGGAGGGAAAGAAAGGAAAAATGGGGAGAGAGCAAGCGAACCTGCCCTTTGAATCCATGGCAGTCTTGCCACTGGGCTTTGGACAGGGCCTTGCGACAGAGAGGGAGGTCAGAGGTTTTAATCAGGAGCGAATATCCAGTGACTCCTTACAGATCTCTCATACGCAGCCACTCTTCTGATCAGTCCCCATGTAACTTTTATTCCCTGGCAGATGAAACAGTCTTGTGGCTACCGTTTAAACCGCAGCTAGAGTGAATTCCCTGGGTGCCCCTAGGGAACCCGCCGTTCAGCCATCTCACTGGCAATTCCCTGCTCGGACCGGACGGCGGGGACAGGCAGCTTGGCTGGGGGACAGCGCCGGGCTTTGGGTTGTGACGTACCAAGCAAGTCTTCGGCTTTCTGCTGCCCTCTGTGGCCTCACGGATGGGGCAGCTGGAGCAGAGAGAGGTGAGAACAAAAGTCCCAGGAGGGGGATGAAACCAGGTGATGACCAGGTGACTCGTCTATGTCACGGAGTATAGGGGAGTCCGGCCCTGCACCCCTCTTCCCCGGATTCACTGGGAGTCTCAGCCAGTCAGTAGAACAGAAGGTTTATTAGAGATGCCAGGAACACAGCCCAACCAGAGCTTGTCAGTACATCCAGGACCCCTCAGTCGGGTCCTTCCGGGGGGCAGGGAGCTTAGACCCCAGCCTGGGGCTCCCTGCATTTCGCCCCACAGCTCCAACCGGGGCAGGGAGGCCAGACCCTGTCTGCCTCTCTCCCTCTTCTCCGGCCAGCTTCAAACTGAAACTCTCCAGCCCCTCCTCCGCCTTTGTCTCCTTCCCGGGCCAGGAGGTCACCTGATCCCTTTGTTCTCACACCTTCAGCTCTCACCTTTGCCAGGCAAGGGGCCGGGCCATCTGTTGCCAGGAGACAGAGCCATTCTCTGTGTCCAGGCCTCTGCCTTCTAGGGCTTTGTAACAATCATGTACCGTTGTCCCACCACCTAGATACTCAAGCACCGCATAGGGGAAACTGAGGCACCCACACAGTACTCAGGGAAACCTTAACTACAGTCCTAGTTCGTCACAGTCTATCCACACCGGCTCTGTGGATACTGGTGCAACCAGCCGAGCCCCCGAGCGTAGATGCAGCGTATGCCCATGGAAGGAGTTTTGAACCCCACCTCCCCAAACGACGTTAGCTACGCTGTCAGCCCCACTCCTCTGACTAACGGCTGACCGGCCTCCTTAGCTTTCCCCAGGTCATGCAGGGAGTCCATGAACCCAGCTCTCCTGAATCCCCAGCTGAGGTCCTCTCCGTTGGGCCACTCTGCTTCGTGACAACCCACGCTTAGGGGCTGCCTCGCCACGGTCCCTCAGCCTCAGATGGGACGCCGCCAGGCCCGGGGCAGAACGGGCTGCGCCGGCTGGTACGTGGTGGGCAGAGGAGCGGCAAGGCAGCTGGAAGCCAGGGTTTTTCCAACGCGGCCAGCGAGATGGGAAGCCTCCGGCTTGGGACGCACAACTCGAGGCAGCTCAGAAGTGGGGTGTCTGAAGTTGGCCCCACCAAGTTCACTAGCCACTGTTAAATCTGGCCTCTGAGATAATCTCCACGGCCCGCAAAGCTGCTCCCTTAGCGCTACAACTGGATTCATTCCCTACACGTCAATGAGGGAATGGGACGTATGGGGGGAGGGATAGCTCAGTGGTTTGTGCATTGGCTTGCTAAACCCAGGGTTGTGAGTTCAGTCCTTGAGGGGGCCATTTAGGAATCTGGGGCAAAAATTGGGGATTGGTCCTGCTTTGAGCAGGGGGTGGACTAGATGACCTCCTAAGGTCCCTTCCAACCCTGAGATTCTATGAGTCTATGAGGGGTTTCATCAGGACAAAAGAGATCAGAATCTCACCACGCTCTCAGTGGCCTGCCAAGGACTAAGTGGCTTCTCCCACAGGCTGGGAAGCAGAGATGAGGCAGCTCTCATGGATTCAGTAGGCTGACCGCAGCTTGGTCCAGGCCTCTGATTGTTTTCTCTCTCTTTCCATCCCCCCCACTCTCCCGCCCCAGCATCGTGCGATTTGTTGCAAGATAACAACTTCAATTGCTCTAAATTGCTTATTGAGGACTCCGGGGTAAATCGATGATTTTAAATGGGATCACAGAACAGCCGCTCTAACAACCGCAGGCTAAAAAAAACCACATGAAACCCTCCAGCAAACGTGGAGGGAAACGGGGCCAGCCGGTTTCCGTTCTCCGGGCCCAGCGGGGGTCTAGTGCTGCTGGAGAGATGCTGATGTGGGAGCGTGGCCTAGCAGAGAGCTTCCGAGCTACACACCGACGGGACAACTTGTATTTAAACGACTGGGCTGGTCCACGTGAGGAGCAGAATTTTCAGGAAGCTCAGGACTGGTAACAGGGCTGGATTGCTAATGGCTCAGCCCTGCAATTGGGGTCGGATTCCCCAGGGCTCAGCGCCCGCAATGGGGCCGGATCCCCCAGGGCTCAGCGCCCGCAATGGGGCCGGATCCCCCGGGGCTCAGCACCCGCGATCGGGGCCGGATTCCCCAGGGCTCAGTGCCTACGATCGGGGCCGGATTCCCCAGGGCTCAGTGCCCACATGGGGGCCAGATCCCCCAGGGCTCAGCGCCTGCAATGGGGCCGGATCCCCCGGGGTTCAGCACCTGTGACCGGGGCTGAATCCCCCAGAGCTCAGCACCCGGGATCGGGGCCGGATTTTCAAAGCAGAAATCTCTTTGAAGACCTGAACATTTGTCCCCATGGTCCAAAGCCCTGATCCTGCAAACGCTTCACTTCTGGGACTAGCGCCAAGGAAATCGATAGACCTGTTCAGGGTAGGAAAGTTAAACGTGTGTCAGCGTTTGCAGGAGCAGGCCCTCGGCTGGGTTTGGATTGTGCTAACAGGGACAGTTTTAAAAGGACTTATGTAGTAAGTCTCGCTGGCAGGCTCCTACGGCTTCTGACTATTTTGCTCCAGGGGTTTGAAAACATCACTCACTTTTCCAATGTGTGTTCACCACAGTGCGTCTGTGTGTATAGCGCGGTGTGTGTGTATGTACAGCACAGTGTGTGTATGTATGTATAACTAACTGTGTGTGTGTGTATAGCAGAGTGTGTGTGTGTGTGTATGTATAGCGCGGTGTGTGTGTATGTATAGAGCGGTGTATGTGTATGTACAGCACAGTATGTGTATGTATGTATAACTAACTGTGTGTGTGTGTGTATAGCGCGGTGTGTGTGTATGTACAGCACAGTGTGTGTATGTATGTATAACTAACTGTGTGTGTGTGTGTATAGCAGAGTGTGTGTGTGTGTATGTATAGCGCGGTGTGTGTGTATGTATAGCGCGGTGTGTGTGTATGTACAGCACAGTGTGTGTATGTATGTATAGCTAACTCTGTGTGTGTGTGTGTGTATAGCAGAGTGTGTGTGTGTGTATGTATAGCGCGGTGTGTGTGTATGTACAGCACAGTGTGTGTATGTATGTATAGCTAACTCTGTGTGTGTGTGTGTGTATAGCAGAGTGTGTGTGTGTGTATGTATAGCGCGGTGTGTGTGTATGTACAGCACAGTGTGTGTATGTATGTATAACTAACTGTGTGTGTGTGTGTATAGCAGAGTGTGTGTGTGTGTATGTATAGCGCGGTGTGTGTGTATGTACAGCACAGTGTGTGTATGTATATATAACTAACTGTGTGTGTATAGCAGAGTGTGTGTGTGTATGTATTGCGCGATGTGTGTATATGTACAGCAGAGTGTGTGTGTGTGTGTTTACATCAGTGTGTATGTATAGCATAGTGTGTATATATTTACAGCACAGTGAGTGTGTGTATATGTATAACAGTGTGTGTGTACATCAGTGTGTGTGTGTATGTATGTATGACAATCTGTGTTTCCGTACAGCACAGAGTGTGTGTGTGTGTGTGTATGAATGTATAACAGTGTGGGTGTATGTATAATGTAGTGTGTGTATATGCACAGCACAGTGTGTGTGTGTGCAGCACAATGTGTGTGTATATATGTACAGCACAGTATGTGTATATGTACAGCAGTGTGTTTGTGTCTACAGCATAGTATGTGTGTGTTTATGCACAGCACAATGTGTGTGTATGTACAGCACAGTGGGTGTGAGCATAACTATTAGCAGTACACTAAAGCAGAACATTTTATCCAAGCCCTCCAATCTGTTGCGTCAGATAAAATGCAGCCCACACTGAGAAGAGTAACGTTTGTTGATTTTGTAGTGCGGGTGAGAGTTATAATAGGTCTTAGCGATTCATTTCCTTGCTTATAAGTGCTTGGTTTTTATAACCGGTAGGAGCGGAAAGTAGAATCTTGTCCCTTAAATACCTTCAAAAGTCAATTTTTATTGGGTTGGTTTTGGAATTTCCGAGTTTGTTTTGTTTTTAAATTCCTCTGTGCACATGTGTGTTTGTGTGTGTGTGTGTGTGTGTGTGTGCGGGCTTGTGCATGTGTGTGTGTGAGAAAGAGAGAAAGATAAAGTCCAAGCAGATGAAGCCACTGTTTTAAAACGTTTCAATACACTGGATGGATGAACTCCAGCTTATTAAATTACAGACCTTAGTTACAGTGACCCAGTTAAGAGCATCTCCTGTGAAGCCCTGTCTCATTCAATGCCCACCTGGAAAAACGCACGTGTCCCTTCTGGAGTGAGGTCAGGCCCACGTATGTGCACAGCCAAGCACAAAGCAGCGTATGTCTCTGCAAACATCGGTAAAAAGGCCTAGGGAGAAACAGAGCAAATCGTAGGACAGAGTCTCCATTGCCCCGCACGAGGTGCTGTTATTTTCCTCTGCACTGGTGTAAAATGCCCGCACCAAGTGAGAATCGGGACCCAAGTGTCAAAGCAAAGAGAAGACCCCAAAGGCCAGCATGTTTTTCAGGGGTAGTGGCCATTCTCATAATCATACCTCGCTCTTTTCACCAGCACTTTACAAGTGAGGTCAGTATCATTACTGCCATTTTACCCATGGGGAAACTGAGGCACAAAGAGGGGGCAGCGACTTGCTCAAGATCACCCAGTAGGCCAGCTGCAGAGCTGAGATTAGAACGCAGGTCTCCTGGGCTCTGTCCACTAGGCAACACCACCTCCTAAGGTCGAGCCTTCAGAAGGGCCCCGTCCAAGGAAGTCATTGGAGGGTTTATTGCTCTGGATCTTTCTGGGCCCTTTGTGGACAGACAGCAGCACAGTGCTGCCCATGGTTTTCTGGCTGGAAACATGCACCTGGTGCCCAAAGGTCGGATGAGAAAATTGCAGCGTTGGTGACAATCCAGCGAGCCTCACCAAGGAGATGAACGATGGGAGCTGCAGAGAGATTTGTTTCCCTAGGCCCAGAACGGAGCATCTGTCCTTCCATGTAGGAAGTAGTCAGGTACCCCTGGATCTAACATGAGAGGTAGGAACGTCCAGCCAGGGGGGATTGCCCAAGCTCCAGAAACAGCAGCCACTCCTTGGGTTCCTCCAGGAATCTGTTCAGGAATTGACCAGGAGTTATGTCTCTAGGCATTAACATGGATACAGCATCTCTGACTACTATGGGGAGGTCATGTGGACTGGTGGATAGAGCAGTGGGCTAGACCTAAGAAAATGAGTTCTTTCCCCAGCTCTATTGATGGAAGGCCTCAGACAAGGCTAGCTGCCTCAGTTTCTCCATCTGTAAAATGGAAGGAATGTTACTAACCTCCATTGCAAAGTGCTTGGAGATCTGCTGATGACATGTTATATACATACAGCTAAATGTAAATGTACACCTCTAAGAACAAAGACTTTAGGCCGTACTTACAGGATGGGGGACTCTATCCTGGGAAGCAGTGACGCTGAAACAGATTTGGGGTCACGGTGGCTACAACCCAGGTCTGCTTCTGGGTCATGTTGCTTCTCCAGATATATATAGCCCCATTTCTCACTGCTTCTGGCTGCAAGGAGGAAGACATCCTGAATAAAGAATTGAAGCTATGGAGCAAACCACCTTCATTCCGAGGGACATGGAATTGCCGGGGGGGGGAAAGATAGAGGCGACGGAGAGATCCCACCGCTTTTATCTCTCACTCCACTCATCCTGGCCCCGTTCAGCTCTCTCTGTGCTCCGGGTGTCTCGTTTGTTTCTCAGCTGCTCAGCCAGTTCCACTCTGACACATCCAAACGGCAGATACATCAGTCACACTCCAAATGAGGGGTCTCAAATCAAGATCTCATTTGGATTCAATAGGCCACTTATTATATTGAGCGAAACGCTAACCGATCTTTCCAAATATAGACAGAGCGGTGGCCGTGATCTAACAGGACCTGTGTGTATTATGTCATTGCTGAAGACTGTTCTTAATAATAGTTATTTATTTAAGAAGCTAGATTCAATGAAATGTGCAATGAACTATACTTGGGGCCTGGATTCAGCAAACCAGCCCTATTTTGCAAAGCACTTAAGCACATGCTTAACTTTAAGCACGGGCCTATGTCTCATTGACTTCAATGGAACCTTAACGTTGAGTTCATGCTTAAAAGTTCTTTGCTGGCTCGAGGCCTGATCTGCTTCCTAGCAGGCTGTGATAGCTGAAAGCATAGGAGGCAGCCGACAGATAAATTAAGGTCCCATTTCCATGCTCGGTTCCAATTTCAGTGGAATTTGTGTGAGAGGAACCAGGAGCAAAACTTGGCCATAAGGGCTCCATTTTACAGAGTCCCTTCCTCACTCCTCCAGTTCTGTGGGTGCCGTTGTGTTAGCTGGCATGGAAAGGCTGTTATCTGCACCCACAATTATTTGTGTACCCAAAATTACGGCCCCGATTCTGCAGCCTTTACTCCCATTGGCTGCAATTGACAGCTGTGCAGAGTTTGACACTAGGCCTTAAGCCTGTTATGTTTAAAGGGCTGTGATGGTAGGGCCTACAGGCCTCAGCTGAGATCAGAGCCGCACTGCGCTGGGCGCTGTACAGGCACAAAATGAAACCGGCTTCAGTGGGACTGACGTGGCAAGCAGTCATTGCGCTGGCTCTGCACAGGGACGACTTTCACGCCCAGTCTAGTGAGGTCGTTATTGACCATAATCCGACCTCAGGAGGCTGAAAATCACGTCAAAGCCTAAAAAGTCGTGAGATGATCCCTGCAAATCATGAGATTTTACAAAAACATCCTCACCCCATGGTTTTCCGTCTGCCTTTTGACTTTTTAACCCCCCTCTCCGCTCCAGGCAACGTGTACGTGATGATATCAAGGTGGAAAAGTCAACGTTTAACGCACACGTGCCTTCCCCTGGCTGCTCAGATGGAAATGTGGTGTGTGGTGACCCAACAGCTGTGTCGCTGTAGTGTCATAGCGTAGATGCTTCCTACATCGACGGAAAGAGTTTTTCCGTCGATGGAGTTAATCCACTTCTCCAAAAGTGGCGATGGAAGAATTCTTCTATCAGCTTAGCCATGTCTGCACTGGGGGTTAGCTCAACCTAACCGCCTGGCACTCAGGGCATGACATTGTTCACAGCCCTAAGTGATGTAGCTAGATGTACTTCATATTTTACTGTAGATCAGGCCTCGGTGCAGGCTGACGAGCCACAAATATATTTAAGGAGAATTTGAATGGCCTGCGATGGGATGTTAGATGGGGTGGGATCTGAGTTACTGCAGAGAATTCTTTCCTGGGTGTCTGGCTGGTTAGTCTTGCCCACATGCTCAGGGTTCAGCTGATTGCCATATTTGGGGTCGGGAAGGAATTTTCCTCCAGGGCAGATTGGCAGAGGCCCTGGGGTTTTTTCACCTTCCTCTGCAGCATGGGGCACGGGTCACTTACTGGAGGATTCTCTGCACCTTGAAGTCTTTAAACCATGATTTGAGGACTTCAGTAGCTCAGACGTAGGTTAGGGGTTTATTACAGGAGTGGGTGGGTGAGATTCTGTGGCCTGTGTTGTGCAGGAGGTCAGACTAGATGATCATAATGGTCCCTTCTGACCTTAAAGTCTATGAGTCTATGAATGGAGAAGATGCAAGATGGTTAAGTCTTTGTTTTATCTGAGCTGAGTCTGAGTCTCTAAGAAGCAAGAGATTCATTTCAATATAATGGTAGTGTTGGACGCCCTGGACTCCCCCTCTTCCAGTCCCCCCAAGCAGACTCCCAGCTTCCAGCGACCCAACCTCACACACCCCTGTTGCTCCTCCTCCTTGTCTTTGTCTTGCTTCCTGGGTAGAGAGTCACCTGGTCATCACCTGGTTTCATCCCCCTCCTGGGACTCAGGTTACGAAGGGCCATAGCATGCGTGCAGGCAGCGGGAGCAGCCTCACCTGCCCCAAAGGGTCTCAGCCAAAGTCACACACCCCTATTCCCACCACCGAGGTATTGGTGGGAAACTGAGGCATGCACAGTATTCATGCAAAACAGTAAAACTCACATAGTCTCAGCAGTAAAACTCACATAGGCACACATACAAGGGAAAATCCCCAGTTCTTCCCAACTTATGTGAAGTTCTTGTAAACAGGTACAACATAAGTACTCAGCGGAGAGCTCTGGAGTGTGATAAAGGTAAAATATGGTGGGAAAACTTAATTCACACCTATTTAACAATATGCTGTACAAGGCCTTGTAATATGGAGCTGGAAAAGGAACGGTGAACTTCCACGAAACACAAAGCACTCACTCCGTGCATCGAGATTTCCAATTATTTTTCTGTAAAGATTTATGTGAGCTGCGAAGATCTTGCCATGCAAGAATATCTTTGCAACCTCAGCCACCTTTCGGAGCTTTCCTCATTTCAGTGCCCTAATGATATTTATAATCCCCAAATATTATTTTTGAAATAAGTCACATTCAAAGTATCGCAAAAATAGCTTTAAAACATTCTTCTTGCTTTGTATAACGTTGATCCCTCCGTAAATATAGACGTTATCCAGTAATTGCAATCACTTTTTAGGTGTGGTTTTTAAAATCTCATAATTTATTGTCCAGACAGTTCAAAAGAATTCATTGTATTTTAATTATTCTTCCCTACCCCACCCACAGGGGTACTCCCCTTCCTCGAACCTGGTGGCATCCTCCAGGCTCCATATCAGTTCAGTACCCCCATCAGCCCCCCCGCCCACTTCACTCTGCACCTCTTCAACTTCCTCCCATAAACCTGGGAGGCTGCAGCAGGGTCCCCTCTTCCCCTTTCATGCTCGGGGGGGGGGGGCGGTTCTTCACCCCCCTCTGCCCTTCCCATGCAGGGGAGGGGGGTGAGAAAACAGCTCTTAGTTCCCTGCTGTGTGAACAGTGAGAGGCTGGGAGATGCCCTGACAGCTTCCAGCAGGGCTGAATTGGACCAGGGGGCTGGCGCGTCTCCTGTCATCACCAGACGGCTCCAGCCCCGTCCAAAAATCCCATCTCTTGTGAAAGAAACCATGAGAGTGGGCAACATTGATTATCATGATGTATTATTTCTGCAGCACCCATGCCGGGCGCTTTGTGGAATAGGAACCCACATGGCCCCCAGACTCCCCCTGGAGTCTGAAGTCCCAAAATACCCCCTGGAGGGTGTTCTTGGGGCACTTCCGGCCCAGCTGGATGTGGGAGGTGCTAGAAACCGTGTCAGGGGGCCCGTTCTGAATGGAGCGGGTTTCGTTCTGCTTCTGCAGCGTGAATATCGAGCATTCTTGGTCTCTGCCTTGAAGCCCCGCCTGAATTCCCACTTCACGCCGACAGTTTGGCATAGTCAACTCTGCTATCGAGCCGTGCTTTCCAGATGCTCTTCACACAGGCTCTCACCATGCCAGGCTCGTTAAAGGGACACAAGCCCTCTTGCGTAGACAGTTATTCCAGCCGAAAGGGGCTGATGTCCGTCTAGCTTTACGCTTAGCGGAGGGTGGCGGGCATTGTGTGCCGGTCTCAGGTTCGAATCCCCCCGGAACTTGCGGCAGAGGGAGTTAACACGTAGGAGGCTTTCCGGATGGCTCGGGTGCGCGCCTGGGATTCAGGAGAGCTAGATTGGAGTCCCTGTGCTTTGCGAGCTCGAGCAAGTCATGGTGACTGTCACACGGGGCTGATCGTGCAGTAACTCACCGGGGTGTTGTGAGGTTATGCATCTTGGCCAACATGGCAGGGAATGAACTAGTGTCCTCCACTCGTGAACTGTTACAGCTTGAACTAAAGATCATAGAATATCAGGGTTGGAAGGGACCTTAGGAGGTCATCTAGTCCAACCCCCTGCTCAAAGCAGGACCAATTCCCAATTTTTGCCCCAGATCCCTAAATGGCCCTCTCAGGGATTGAACTCACAACCCTGGGTTTAACAAGCACAATGCTCAAACCACTGAGCTATCCCTCCCCCGCATATGGGACAACCCATATCCTCTGTGGATTGGCACAAAGGGGGACCTGTAACACCAGTGGGTTACACTCAGAGGTTGTGGCAATAGAGGCTATAAAAGTACCTTAGCTAGAAAACATCTTTACATCAGAATAATTGTATCCACCCTACATTAATTTCATGATACCATTTTCTAAACAGACGTAGTTTAAGGAGTGTAGAAACTGTGTGTAAGCAAGCCCTGAGAGTCTGATCATTCATGATAGCATGATAACAGTCTTCAAGTACGTAGAAGGTTGCTGTACTAGAAGAGGAGGGTGATAAATTGTTCTCCTTATCCACTGATGATTGGACAAGAAGCAATGAGCTTACATTGCAGCAAGGGAGATTTAGGTCGGCCATTAGGAAAAACTTCCGGACTGCCAGGGTAGTTACACACTGGAACAAATCACCCAGGGAGGCTGTGGAATCTCCATCATTGGAGGTTTTTAAGGACAAACACCCGTGAGAGATGGTCTAGGTAACGCTTAGTCCTGCCTCAGTGCAGGACCAGATGATCTCTCGAGGTCCCTTCCCGTCCTAAATTTCTATGATTCAGGCTTTGCAGTGCTCAAAGAGTAAACACCACTATGCCCTTATTCAGGAATATGTTGACAAGTAAAAGTGAGCAGCAGATAGCATGTCATTATGAGTGCACGCCTGGAGGATAGCTGTAACAATGTCTATGGTGGCCGAAAACGCAGCACGTATGATCACCGGTTTGGAAATGAATTGTGAATAATAACAACTGATAAAATAATAATTAGTGATAATAATGTATAGAGCCTGAAAGCGTACTAGACACCTACCCGATGATTTATTCCTGGATATGGTGACAATGTAGAGTCCTCAAAGGTAAAGACTTTACATTGTAATAGATAGATGCATAGACTTTGAGGCTAGGCCTTTCCTTTACTATGTGTTCGCATACATTTGTGACCTGTAGGCACTACTAAAACACTTTAAGATCAACTGATGAGCTCGGCATTATTATTCCAATACAAATAAGTAAACTAAAATAATAATCACAATACAAGATGATTATTAATTACTGTTATTTCTTTGGTGTGGGTGGAATCTAATTATAGACTCCCGCTGGGCATGCTGGAAGGAAGTCGGGTGTTGAGAGGAAATTTACGAGATGAATAATGATCTGAACAGAAAACTTCCAAGCCGTTTAATTCCCAAGGCTTGGATCCGTCTGGCACTAATAACGGAACGACGATCTCCCCTCCCAAATCTACTGACAAATGGTTTCTTCCAGCATCCAAAGGCTGGGGGGGTTTCTAAGCACGTGGCAGGCTAAGCTTTGAGTGATTTGTGTCTTAGGCTTTCAAACCCTCTCGGATTTCCTCGCTGCAGAAATCCAGCCGACAAAAGGATCAAACTCCATCTTATCCTGCAAACGAGATGGTGTGTGTGTGTGTGTGTGTGTGTGTGTGTGTGTGTGAAAAAAAGTATTACATCAAACATTTGGTCGCATCAGGCCTCAAATCCATATCCCTGCAGCCCAAAGCCGGCTGCAGTCCCCTTCCCTTTAATGGCAATCATTCTCTCTAGTCCTTCACAAGGACAGAAGCAGACAGGGCTTCAGTGGCTTTGTACTGGGCGCTGATGAATGGCTGCAGGAAAAAGTTTGGAATAAAACCCGCTAGAGCTCCTTCGCAGCTCTTTCCCGTTCACTTCGGGGGGAGGGGGGAAAGGGATAGCTCAGTGGTTTGAGCATTGGCCTGCTAAACCCAGGGTTGTGAGTTCAATCCTTGAGGGGACCATTTAGGGATCTGGGGTGGGAATTGGTCCTGCTTTGAGCAGGGGGTTGGACTAGATGACCTCCTAAGGTCCCTTCCAACCCTGAGATTCTATGATTCTATGTACCAAGCAGGGTGCGTGCCCAGTGGAAAAAATAGGCAGCCAAAACACTACTGAGAACAGGGGATAAGGGATGCCGGGGAAGGGCTCAGAGTGCAGGGGGAACTCATATGGATTGGGTTCTTGTTTCAGACCCACTATATGGGCTAGATTCCCTGAAATGGACAGACATCTTATAGAGGCAGTGTGGCACTCAGGAGAGGTGGGGGGGGGGGTCTGCTCTGTGCCTCAGTTTCCCCATCTTTAAAATTGGGATAATGATCCTGACCCCCCTTTGTAAAACCCTTTGAGATCTGCCGAGGAAAAGAACTGGGAATTATTATTGCCAATGCCAAGCGTTCAAAAAGCAATGAAGAGATTAGCTGAAAAATCACGAGATTTAAAAAGAATAGTTCATTTTGGACTCTGTTTTGCTTTCTGTCTTTCATGCCTCCAGGCTCGCATGTGGGGCCTATTTTCCAGCTTCCCCATAAGGGCTAGAAACTGACTTTTTTCTTTGCAACAAAAGCTGCAATTCTGATGCAATCACCTGACTCCAGCAGCTGGGGCTTTAACCCCCCCCCGCACCAAATATCACAGGATAAAATTGTGAGACTTGGCAACATTGGAATCTCAAGTAGCTCTTGGCCTGAACCAAATCATCCATGGGGCTTGGTTAATTTACACCAGT
Source organism: Chelydra serpentina (assembly GCA_037349315.1). NCBI lineage: Eukaryota > Metazoa > Chordata > Testudines > Chelydridae > Chelydra > Chelydra serpentina. Next base: position 19,573,522 of record JBAIAC010000027.1, on the reverse strand, counting down.
GAAAGCTCTTGCCCTGTGTCTGGCTAGACTCACCCCTGGGGTACCTCCACGGAGATAGACCCCCCGGGCTCTGTGTTTCCCAAAGCCAGTCGGGTTGATCCCGGGTGGATCCTGCCCTCTGGCTGCGGGATGGAATCTGGATTTTGTTTCTTCCTTGGGGCTGTCTTTGGCTAGTAATTGGAAACCAAGAGCCTTCCTGTGGCTTGGAGGAGAAGTCTCCCAAACGCAAATCAATGCGCTGCTGTCTCATCGATTCTACAGTCAGCCGGGCCCGAGAAGAGGTATGGACTTCTCTCCATTCGCTTCAATTTGTTCATTACCCTGAAAGTTTATAATCACAGATTAGCTCATCTTTAATCAGCCTCAATGCCAGGCTGTGAGCTCTGAGACGCTAACGCCATTAAGTGAGTGTGTCCAAAGCGCAGCCCCGTTTTCTACTAGCGGGAGCCGCGGAGTCTGAAAGATACTGCATTCACTGCCATTCATTTAGGAGACAGCCGGTTATCCGGGGATCCTGTCAATCTCCAGGCTGCCGGTTGCGCTGGGGTCCCCCGGGGCGAAGGGAGCGCTGTCAAAGGCAGTGGCTGGGCTGGTGTCTGTACGGGGAGGTGGGGCTGGGAGAGGGGAAGAGGGAAAGTCCCCGGGAATCGACCCATGGCTTGTAAAAACTCAAGAGCTGCTTGGGAGGTTGGAGGGGGGAATGGGATGAATTTAGCGCTTGTCCAGCAAAATAAAGGCAGGACCCCTTAGCTAAGGGCTGCAGCTCCTCTGATTTAAACGTTGCCAGGGCTGATCTGAATCAAAGCCATTTCTGGTGTCGTCCAAGACTGGCTGGTACCTCTGCTCGACGGTTTCCCTGGCATTGTCTCTGCAGCCTGCTTGGGCACGGGAAGAGCGATCCACCTGGCACTGCCACTGGGGTGAACTGCATCTCCAGCCGCTGATCAGTGCGTGGTTCACTCAGCGCCCTCAACGCAAACGTTCACCAGGCACCTCGGTCCCTCAAGCCGTGAGACGAGAGGGTTGCTGGGAATCCCTCCACCCCGTGGTAGACTAGCCAAAGAGGCCTGGCTCATTCCGAACATGCCCAGCTGATCTGGCAGTCTCTGGATCTCGGTCATAGAATCATAGAATCTCAGGGTTGGAAGGGACCTCAGGAGGTCATCTAGTCCAACCCCCTGCTCAAAGCAGGACCAACCCCAACTAGATCATCCCAGCCAGGGCTTTGTCAAGCCAGGCCTTAAAAACCTCTAAGGATGGAGATTTTACCACCTCCCTAGGGAACCCATTCCAGTGCTTCACCACCCTACTAGTGAAATAGTGTTTCCTAATATCCAACCTAGACTTCCCCCTCTGCAACTTGAGACCATTACTCCTTGTTCTGTCATCTGCCACCACTGAGAACAGTCTAGATCCATCCTCTTTGGAACCCCCTTTCAGGTAGTTGAAAGCAGCTATCAAATCCCACCTCATTCTTCTCTTCCGCAGGCTAAACAATCCCAGTTCCCTCAGCCTCTGCTCATAAGTCATGTGCTCCAGCCCCCTAATCATTTTTGTTCCCCTCCCCTGGACTCTTTACAATTTATCCACATCCTTCTTGTAGTGTGGGGCCCAAAACTGGACACAATACTCCAAATGAGGCCTCACCAGTGCTGAATAGAGGGGAATAATCACGTCCCTCGATCTGCTGGAAATGCCCCTACTTATACAGCCCAAAATGCCGTTAGCCTTCTTGGCAACAAGGGCACACTGTTGACTCATATTCAGCTTTTTGTCCACTGTAACCCCTAGGTCCTTTTCTGCAGAACTGCTGCCCAGCCATTCGGTCCCTAGTCTATAGCAGTGCATGGGATTCTTCCGTCCTAAGTGCAGGACTCTGCACTTGTCCTTGTTGAACCTCATCAGATTTCTTTTGGCCCAATCCTCTAATTTGTCTAGGTCCCTCTGTATCCTGTCCCTACCCTCCAGCGTATCAACCACTCCTCCCAGTTTAGTGTCATCTGCAAACTTGCTAAGGGTGCAGTCCACACCATCCTCCAGATCGTTGATGAAGATATTGAACAAAACCGGGCCCAGCACCGACCCTTGGGGCACTCCACTTGATACCGGCTGCCAACTAGACATGGAGCTATTGATCACTACCCGTTGAGCACGACCATCCAGACAGTTTTCTATCCACCTTACCGTCCATTCATCCAGCCCATACTTCTTTAACTTGCTGGCAAGAACACTGTGGGAGACTGTATCAAAAGCTTTGCTAAAGTCAAGAAATAGCACATCCACTGCTTTCCCCTCATCCACACAGCCAGTTATCTCATCATAGAAGGCAATTAGGTTAGTCAGGCATGACTTGCCCTTGGTGAATCCATGCTGACTGTTCCTGATCACTTTCCCCTCCTTTAAGTGGTTCAGAATTGATTCCTTGAGGACCTGTTCCATGATTTTTCCAGGGATTGAGGTGAGACTGACTGGCCTGTAGTTTCCCGGATCTTCCTTCTTCCAAATTCCTCTCCTCCCGCGGACCAAGCAACATGATTCTCTTTGCGAAGAGCCCCGAGGGGCTGCTTCTCTGGGGTGGCCCTTGCTTCTCAGTAGCGCTGAACGAAACACCGTGGGCAGGAAACCATTTCCCGGACCCGCTCCCCCATCTTCCCGACTGCGAGGGGGCCACCCTGCATAAGGCAGAGCGGGTTCAGTTAGGTCAATTAACCTTGCACGCTGCCCCTGGAGGAGAGCCAGGGATCGATAGTGCTTAATGGAAGCTGACGTTCAGCGGGGAAGGAGCGAGCTGGGCCTGCAGAAAGGGATGGAGCTGAGAACAGAAGGAGGTTGCGGAGGAAGTAGTCTGCAGTCCCTCCATGGGAGGAGGGTGTGTGGACTGGTAAATCCAGGGGAGAGGGCAGGAGACAGAGAAGGGGAGTAGGAAGGTGTAACGATGCTGGTTCTGGCGGGACCCAACTGAGAGTGCCAGTTCAGGACAAATTGCTTCAAGCAGGGCAACTACAGCCCAAGGCTGGGGTTTTCCACCTCGAAGGCAAACCAAACCAGCCAGACAGAGGAGACTTTGGTTTTATCCCACTGGCTAACCACAAGTCACACAAGCAATCCCCTTAGACACTCCAGTTTCCCAGTCTCACCACCAGTGCCACTCGTTATGGGGACAACTGGTCATGAAAACCAATGCCCCAGTAAAAGAAAAAAGGTCCTCCCGATCCCAACGGACCAAGCCCCCAGATCCAGGTCAATATACAACTCAGATCTTACCCACAAATCACGCTGTTGCCAATCCTTTAGGATCTAAAATCTAAAGGTTTATTCATAAAAGGAAAAAGATATAGATGAGAGCTAGAATTGGTTAAAAGGAATCAATTACATACAGTAATGGCAAAGTTCTTGGTTCAGGCTTGCAGAGATGGAATAAACTGCAGGTTCAAATTCAAATTAAGTCTCTGGATTACATCCACAGCTGGGATGGGTCCTTCAGTCCTTTGTTCAAAGCTTCCATTTGTAGAAAGGTTCCTCCAGAGGTAAGAAGCAGGAATGAAGACAAAATGGAGATGGGGCAGCTGCCTTTTATAGTTTCTTCCAGGTGTAAAGACACCTCTTTCCTTACTGTGGAAAATCACAGCAAAATGGAGTCTGGAGTCACATGGGCCAAGTCCCTGCATATCTTGTTAAGTCACAGGCGTGTCTGCCTTCTCTCAATGGGTCAATTGTATAGTCGATGGTCCTTAATGGGCCATCAGCAGGCCTAGCAGAGCTGATAGCTTGTCTATGGTCCCAGAAACACAGTCCCAGTTTGAAATACAGACAGTATAAAGCCATTGAAATACAGACAGCATAAAGCCAATATTCATAACTTCAACTACAAAACTGATACATACATATAAATGGCATAATCATAGCCAGCCAAGCATAACCCGGTCTTAGACATGTCATTTGACCCCCTTTATGTAAGATTTGGTGCCACTACAGGACCTTGGTTGTAAGAATGATCTATATGGTCGCAGTTATTGTCAATAACGTCACAAAAGGAGTCTAGGGAAATAGTTACTGGGTCTGGGAGCAAGCAGACCGCAGTTGCCGGATGTAGGGTCCCTGGGCTGGAACCCGGGTGAGCGCGGGTTCCCCTACCAGCTGCTGGGAAAGTGTCACGGCACCTGACCTTGGACTGGAAGGCCGTCTGGAGCGGCATGAGGACAGGTGTTCCAGTGGGACTTTGATATCCCGGAAGGGGAGGACTCGCAAGACCTGGGTGGAGGGGGTGCTGAGTCATGAAGCGGGAGCACGGCGAGTCCTGGAGAGCAGGGGGGGATGCCGTGCGCGACCGTCCGAAGGGCAGCGTCAGACTGGATGGTGCTAATCCCCAGACGCGGCCATAAGGGGGCGCCCCAATGGTGGGCGTAGCCCGTTGCGGACCCATTCGTGAATTATTTTTTCAATGGTGCTAACCCCAACTGTTTAAAAATCCTTCATCTGCCTCCCCTGCCCCCCGCCCCCAAATATTTTAAACAAATCAAAATGGCAGGGCCAGCTGGTGTTGAAACCCTTAGCGATCATGTTTTCCAGCGCGTCTCTGAAATGATGAGGGCTAGAAATGTGCTTTTTCCCCCCAACCACCTAATCACGTGCCTCCAGGAGCTGGGACTTTCAAAAGACAAACGACTAGCCAGTGGATGTGTTCTCAGAAGCTGAATGCAAGAAGGACCAAACTCGATCCACCCGGGTTGGAGATTTGGGAGCAAAACTTCCCAAAGCATGTTTGCGAAGGGCTCACGCATCTCCACTCCCGAATGACGACATTTCAGGACACGCAAGTGATAGGGCCCTGACAGATGCCACTGAAGAACTGCAGGCAAACAGCAGAATCCTCACTGCAGAGGAAATTCACCGTGGAGAAGACCAAAACGACTCGAGTTCCTGCACCAGGAGCGGCTACTCCTGACACCCCCCCTGCCCCCCCCGTGACCACTGTTATTTAGCAGCCCGCTGTGTTAGGTGTCGTCTGGGGATGTAGCAAGAGACAGGCTTTGCCTCGATGCGTTTACAAGGGGGGCAGAAGAAATGGAGGCACAGAGATGGGAAGGGACTTAGCCAAAGTCACTGGCAGAGGCAGGATTAGAACGCAGCTCTCCCGGGCCATGCCCTAACCATTGCACCATGCTTCCTCTCCCCGCGGGCAGCTTCTCATTTGCTCTGATCTTAGTTTTGCTCTTCCTGCTCCTTAGCCCAACCCCCTCCATTCCCTTTCCAAACCCAACACGTGGCCGTGGGGTCGGCTGTGCGAGCGTTTCCAATGGGGGGTGCTCGGGGTCTGTGCCGGTGCCCCTGAGATCTGAGGGTGGCCGGCAGAATTTTGGCTGGGTTCAGGTGGGGGGAAGAATCTCGTCCGGCAGAGCTGGGTGATCCAAATGGTCCTTAACATCTCTGGATCCAGAGGATGCCCAGGATACGGTCAGGCTATTGGCGTCCCCTTGCAGTGGGCTGCCGGGAACAGACGCAGCTGTCTTTGGGCCTGCCCCTGGATTTCTCTACAGCAGAGAGAGGAGTTTTCCAGCCGGCCGTTTGCTCTATGGAGCTCCTGAGAATGGGGTTCCTCATGGCAAGGAGCTCCAGCTTCCTGTGGCACAGAGCCCTGAGAATGGGGTTCCCGATGGCCTGGAGCTCCTGAAACTGGGCTTCCCCATGGCTCGGCGCTCCAGAAAATCTCTACTCTTCTTTGTGGACCACTGTGCGTAGGCTTGGGCTGAAATGTTGCCCTGGTCACTATGTAGGTGCAGAGAACCACTAGCGGCCTGCTCCAGTGATTACACCCTTGAGATCACAGGTCAAATCCAAGACTGTGTCATATATGAGAGGAAAATTACCTTGGCCGACCCGTGGCCCAGCCTTCAACCTTTAAAAGTCAGAGGGGGGGAGGGTCATGGGGGATCCCTAAATTATATTCTGAGGAGCATGTTATGCGGAGTGCGGGACTGGCAGGTCCATTGGCTGCACAGCATTGTACGACCACTTGTGAGTCCGGCTCTTCCATTTTGCACTGCCTGGACATCACCATTATCTTCACCTTCAAAGGGATGCAGATCGAGAGCCCCCCAGATCACGGCCCATCCGAGGCACCAGAGCTGGAAGATAACAGTAATTTAGAGAAGGTGCCCTGGAGGACAGAGGGCATCTCCTGGGGAAGAGAGGGTGGCTACTGGCCAGCTCCAGCAAGTTCAAAACAAAAATCCTCAGCCTCTGAAATAAAGAGAACAAGTGTCAGTGAGCAGAGCAGCCAAAGACTGGGCTGCAACTTGCCGGCACATGGGTGGAATAACTGGATTTGATCAGGATAAATTAGGAAGAATATCGCCCATCGGTGAATTGCTAACAGCCTATGAGGTTGCAATTATATGCTGCACTGGGGAACGTATCGCTCGAAAAGGAATTTCATACCTCAGTCTACACTGGCGCGGAGGTAAAATAGCCCCTCATTAGCTCTTTTGTAATATTTATTCAGCATTAAAAGTATTTGAGCGCCGCATCCAGCAATCTTGTCACATACTGGGGCCTTTTGAAATGGTTCTCGGCTGGGTTTTAATCAGGCTCTTCATTGCTCCACTGGGAGGCCAGCCAGAGGGAGTCGCATCATGGGGCCCTGATTTAGCTAAGCACTAAAACACGTGCGTAAGTGGCGTTGAATGGGATTTAAGCAGGCACTTCATGCGAAGGACGAGTTTCGAGCTATCAAATGAACGTGGTGCACATTAGGTGGATTAAAAGCTGGCTAATGGTAGAGCTCCAAATGTAATTGTAAAAAGGGAATCATCGAAAAGGGGGGGGGGGTCCCACTAGATGGGCTCTTGGCTCTACACTATTTAACATTTTTATTAATGACTTGGAAGAAAACAGAAAATCAGCCTTGAGGAAGTTTGCAGATGACACAAATATTGGGGGGAATGGTAATGACTAGGACAGGTCACTGATACAGAGAGATCTGGCTTGCTTGGTAAGCTGAGCACAAGCAAACCATATGGGTTTTAATACAGCTAAATACGGCTAAATATAAATGGATACATCTAGGAACAACACATGCTTAGAGGCTCTAGCCCGGAAAGCAGGGACTCTGAAAAGGAATAGGGGGGGTCGTGGTGGATAATCACTGAACAAGAGCTCCCAGGGTGACGCTGTGGCCAAAAAGGCGAACGCCAGCCTGGGCTGCACAAACAGGGAGACCAGTAGAGGCGTTATTTTACCTCCGTATTCGCTGCCGGAATGCTCATCCGCTTCCGGGGCCCACCGTTCAAGAAGGGTCTTGATACCCTGGAGGGGGTTCAGGGAAGCGCCGCAAGAAGGACGGAAGGATTTAATAACGGGCTCTTTAATCTAGCGGAGAAAGGCGTAACCAGATCCACTGGCTGGAAGTTGAAGCTAGACAAATTCAGACTGGAAGTAGAACGTACAGTCTTAACAGTGAGAGGCGTTAGCCATTTGCACAATTGACCAAGGGGCGGGGTGGATTCTCTGTCCCTGACCATTTTTAAAGCCAGATGGGAGGTTTCTCTAAAAGCTCTGCTCTGGGAATTAGTTTGGGGCAGATTTCTGGGCTGGGTGACACAGGAGGGCAGGCTGGATGATCACCATGGTCCGGAGCCGTAACTAGCGATTTTGGCGCCCTAGGTAACAGGGGCGGCTCGGGCGCTCCAAGCACGGCAGTCGGGCAGCGTTCGGCGGCGTTTCTGCGGGTGATCCGCCAGTCCCGTGCCTTCGGCATCCCTGCTGCCGAAGCCGCAGGACCAGGTGGGGAGGGATAGCTCAGTGGTTTGAGCATTGGCCTGCCAAACCCAGGGTTGTGAGTTCAATCCTTGAGGGGGCCATTTAGGGATCTGGGGCAAAAATTGGGGATTGGTCCTGTTTTGAGCAGGGGGTTGGACTAGATGACCTCCTAAGGTCCCTTCCAACCCTGATATTCTATGATTCTATGACTGTATATTCCTGAGGTACAAGGCTAGGAGCTGGGGGGATTTGGCTGGTGCCTTTCTCTGTAAGACTCATGAATGGCTCTGGGAGCATTCATGCAATCTAGCTGGGTGTGGGGTCCGCATGCGGTTGTGCTGAGTGACCACAGCGCCTGGAGGGGTTTGCTGCTTGTCACTAGCAAAGCATTGTGAGAGACAGCCCAAGAGGAAAATTAAGGGGGAACAGCTGTCCCACAGTCCCAGGCTGCACCCCAGGGATCCTGTCACAGTCCTTATTCCCCTTTTATAGATGGGCACTATATTTGCCCTTTTCCCGTCCTCTGGAATCTCTCCCATCTTCCGTGAGTTTTTGAAGATAATTACTAATGGCTCAGATATCTCTTGGGCATTCTAGGATATATTTCATCAGTCCCTGGTGACGTGAAGACATCTAACGTGTCTAAGTAATTTTTAACTTGTTCTTTCCCTATTTTAGCCTCAGATCCTACCTCATTTTTACGGGTGTTCGCTATGTTTGACGTCCAATCGCTAGTAAACTTTTTGGTGCACACCGAAACGACAGGTAATTTAGCACTTCTGCCAAAGACTCAAAACCCAAAAGGCAAATAAAAAGAACCTCCAAATCGATTATTTCAAAAAAACTCCCCATTTTTTTTCCAATCAATCCCCTGATTTTTCAAGGGTCTGCCCCGTGACTTTTGAAGGCTTGCAGTTAACAATACCATCACCAAACTTACACCTCAAGCCAATGTGACCTTGCAGGGACCTTTTCAGTGTTTTAAATACCGTTGCGGCTGCTTAAACATGATGCAGAGAATCAGGAAAGGTGATTCAATGGGACAAACCTCAGAGAACTGGTATTTCCCCTCTTCAGCTAAATGAATGTCTTGTTGCCTTAATGGGGCACTCAGGCAATTGCTCACACTACTATGTTGGGACAATTTTCAGGCTAATTCCCTTATCAATTGCAATTAGAGGCATTTATATGGCAATTAAAGGTCAGGCAAATGCTGCAGCAGCGCGAACTATCTTCTGAGATGGGTGGTTACAGCATTCGTTCTATTTGGTTTATACGGGGAGGCCCTGTAAGTGGGGTGAACGTGACTCTTACCAATGTGCCCTGTCTCGGTGCTCTGAAATCACAGAGTAATCAACAACCACGATGGAAGCTGATGTCAATTTACAGAGCGGGGCTGAAAGCAGAGGCTTTCAAATGGCTAGCTAGACTCAATTCCTAGCTCTGTCCCAGACTTGCACCTTGGTTCAGTCACTTAATTTTTTTTTTTTGCACTTCATTTCCCTATCTGTAAAATGCTTAGACTGGAAGCGTTTTCAGGCAGGGACCAGCTTTAGGTTCCCACTTTTGGGATAGACACTGTAGAATAGTTTAAGGTTTGAGATACACAATGAAAGTGACAGACAAGATGAGACTCGGTAGATGGGTGGGTAGGTATGGGAACTGCTAGGTAGCTAGGTAGACAAGTGTGCATGGGGCTAGAGGGGTGTGTATGGGAAGAGAGGTACAAGCGGGTAGCCTGAATAAGCTCTCCCCTGTCATCTATGGACAAACTGGGGGAAAAGACCTCAGGATCAGACTGTATCTGCATAGACACCCATGCTTTGCCTAGGTGATCAGCGGGCAGAACTGCTTTGCCAAAGTGACCCGTTTGGGGTTAAAAGTCACTGAAGTGTCGGGTAAGGAAAGGATGCTCTCCGTATACGCCAGCTAAAGGGCAGCAGAGTTGTACTTAATATGAGGAGGTCGCCCTCCCGTGAACCTCACTTGCTAAGCAGGGGATAGAGATGGGAAAGGATGATGTTGTGGTTGTTTGTTTAAAGGGTCCCTGGAGCTATTTGTCTAACGATGGAGCTGACCAGATTCAGCCGAAAGTCCTTGTTTCTGCTCTGCGATCACTAGAGCTGAAATCCCCGATGAGCTGGTCCAGGGGGCTGAGCCATAGACCTGGTGGTGTGAACGCTGTGGCCGTGAAAACTAACAGTGAGGTTCCTCCCTGCCCAGGGAAATCACTGCGAGCTGACATCGCTGAGGACGGGGGTAGGCAGAGGAACCTCAGGACACTGCCGTGACTGTAGCATCGGAGACAGCAGCAGTGCTGAGGAGAGAGGCATCACTCGGCCACCCATGCCCCATGGGCACGCCTTGGACAACCAACTGTGAGTGGAATGCAGCGGAGGGGAAAAGGGAGTGGAGTGTTACAAGGACGCTTGGCCATTAGCCGGTCACAAGGTGGGAAACTGAGGCAAAGGACACTGCCCAAGGCACTGTGGGGGCAGGTGTTTTACTTATTGTCTGTGTACTGAGTCACTGTTGCAATGTTTTCCCAAATGAGCTGTTTCCCCTCTTCATACGTTGACTTTTGTTCTACACAAACTCAGTGCGTGCGAGTGGGGCGGTCCTGTCTCTTCGGGTGCGTCTACACAGCAAAAAAACCCCACAGCAGCAAGTCTAAGAGCCCGGGTCAACTGACTAGTATGGCAGGGCTTGCTCGGAGGGCTGAAAACAGCCGTGTAGACTTTCCCACTCGGGCTGGAGCCCAGGCTTTGGGACCCTCCCACCTTGCTGTTGCCCGAGTCCAGACGTCTACACAGCAGTGACACAGTGCCGCAGCCCCAGCCCGGCTCAGCTGAGACCGGCTAGCTGCGCGTGTCTAGTTGCTGTGTAGACGTACCTGGAGACGAGCCCGAGTCAGCTGACCCTGGCTCTCTGAGATACCCTGAGAGGCGCCCAGAGGAGGTGTTTAGTTTTCTGGGTGGAGGCATGATAGGGTGACCAGATGTCCCGATTTTATAGGGACAGTCCCGATATTTGGGGCTTTTTTTTATATGGACTCCTATTACCCCCACTCCCTGTCCCGATTTTTCACACTTGTTATCTGGTCACCCTAAGGCATGAGCTGGTTCTGTTTTGCAACCCCCTAGATGTTGAACGCAGCCCTGGTTGCTGCAGCCAGCCCCTGGCAGAAGGGTTACTCAGAGATGGGTGTGCATGGGGATGGATTGGTAGATTTGAAAGTCTCTGGTGTTCAAAGTTTCCTGGCTGCACGGCTGATTTCTCCAGTTCTACTTCGCATCATCAAACGGCGCCCCTGCTGCGGAGCGTCTTTAAGACAACAGCCCTCCTACGGACACGAACAGAGAGGTGGAACCACCCACAGGGTTTCTGCAAGCTGCCTCCAGGACTTCCTTACAGACACACGCCCGCACACATATTGGTTTTAGGAAATACGTCTTTAGCTGTGACCTTACTCCTCCTCGCTGGAGTCCAGCGCTCTGCAGCGGGGGAACCCCTGCCGGGCTCCTCCTGCTCTCTCTCGAATCAAAGGCGTGGGCCTGACCCCGAGCCGATAACCCAGACGGACTCCTCGCTCCTGGCCGCCCCGTCCCCAGTGATATCCTGAGCTGTCACAGCTGCAGACGGAAATGTGGAGAAAAGGGCCCCGGGGGGCCGCTTCCCTTGATCTGTGGGGGCAGGATGTTCGCTAAGGCGCTGTGATCATTATTCAGCAACTTGGTCTCTGGCGTCTGTCTCTGCTCCCCGTACAGAGCAGAATTAAGCGATTTGTCCCGGAAGTCGGAGAGGGGCGCCGAATCCCTCCACTCCGCGCACGAGCCGGCATTGGCGCAGGGTCAGTGCTGGGGAAAGGTGCTGGAGGCAAAAGGCCTAGCGCCAGACCTAAAATGGCATCTCTCGCCATTGACTTCACCGCTGGCTACGCTAGCTGAGGATCCAATGGAGCTACAGCCCGTTTACACTAGGTCAGGATCTGGCCTACAGACTCCAGTGGCTGGCCCTGTATTTATCCATTCTGACCCCTCTGCTGACACGGCCAATGAAAGGGGGAGGCAGAGCCAAGATGGCGAGTTGATTTTTGGGACGTCAGCACCTGTCCTAGGAACTGGACTCCAGTGGAGGAGCTGCCGGAGCAGCTGGACACGAACCTGGTGAAAAGTAGAAGTGTCGAGGGGGGTAGGTGATACTTGAGGGTGTAGAGAGCCGGGGAATGTACGTGCTCCGGGGGTTTGCACTGCGCCGTCCCTCACCCCCTACGCTGCTATTTATATCCATGCTAGCTGAGTATGCGGCGTCTGCCATCAATGCAGCTGTACCAGGCTGGGGCTGGGTTTCCCCTCACTCCTGTGCTGAGCAGAGCTCTGGAGAGGATCTTCCCGGGATTTACCATCTAGGTCCCACAGCCTTGGCTCCCCTCCGCTGTTTGCTCTTCTGTTTCAGGGCAGTGATTGAGGTGAGCCGCCGGAGCCATCTCGTCCATGTGCTGGGGGCCAAAATCCATTGATCAGCCAGGAAGGTCCTGGTCAGAACTCATCAATCCCAATGTCCTGTCTCTGACAGTGGCCGGCTCCAGGTGCTTCAAAGGAAGCTGGAAATCTATGGTATTTGGGCTCCTGGGGGGGTCCAGATTTTCAAAGGTATTTAGTTGCCTAAAAATGCAGATGGGCACCTCATGAGATTTACTGAAGTAGCTAAGCAGATTCAGTGCATGAATTCCATTAAAGTCAAAGGGAGTTAGGTGCCTAATTCGCTTAGGTGCTTCTATAAACCCATTTGTTTTCACTGAGATTTAGACTCCTAGGTCTCTTGAAAATGGGTATTGGGCTCCTAAACCCCTTAGGCACACCTGGAAATTTTATATTAAGTCTCCCTGAAAAGCAATGGGATGTACATTCCTAGGTGCTTAATTCACACTGAAAATTTGTTAAGCTCCTAAATCACATAGACACATTTGGAAATGCTACTTTCTGTGTAATCTGATATCATAGAATCATAGAATCTCAGGGTTGGAAGAGACCTCAGGAGGTCATCTAGTCCAACCCCCTGCTCAAAGCAGGACCAACCCCAACTAAATCATCCCAGCCAGGGCTTTGTCAAGCCTGACCTTAAAAACCTCTAAGGAAGGAGATTCCACCACCTCCCTAGGGAACCCATTCCAGTGCTTCACCACCCTACTAGTGAAAAAGTTTTTCCTAATATCCAACCTCAACCTCCCCCTCTGCAACTTGAGACCATTGCTCCTTGTTCTGTCATCTTCTACCACTGAGAACAGTCTAGATCCATCCTCTTTGGAACCCCCTTTTAGGTAGTTGAAAGCAGCTATCAAATCCCCCCTCACTCTTCTCTTCTGCAGTCTAAACAATCCCAGTTCCCTCAGCCTCTCCTCATAAGTCATGTGCTCCAGCCCCCTAATCATTTTTGTTGCCCTCCGTTGGACTCTTTCCAATTTATCCACATCCTTCTTGTAGTGTGGGGCCCAAAACTGGACACAGTACTCCAAATGAGGCCTCACCAGTGCCGAATAGAGGGGAATAATCACGTCCCTCGATCTGCTGGAAATGCCCCTACTTATACAGCCCAAAATGCCGTTAGCCTTCTTGGCAACAAGGGCACACTGTTGACTCATATTCAGCTTTTTGTCCACCGTAACCCCTAGGTCCTTTTCTGCAGAACTGCTGCCCAGCCATTCGGTCCCTAGTCTGTAGCAGTGCATGGGATTCTTCCGTCCTAAGTGCAGGACTCTGCACTTGTCCTTGTTGAACCTCATCAGATTTCTTTTGGCCCAATCCTCTAATTTGTCTAGGTCCCTCTGTATCCTGTCCATACCCTCCAGCGTATCAACCACTCCTCCCAGTTTAGTGTCATCTGCAAACTTGCTAAGGGTGTAGTCCACACCATCCTCCAGATCGTTGATGAAGATATTGAACAAAACTGGCCCCAGCACCGACCCTTGGGGCACTCCACTTGATACCGGCTGCCAACTAGACATGGAGCCATTGATCACTACCCGTTGAGCACGACCATCCAGCCAGTTTTCTATCCACCTTACCGTCCATTCATCCAGCCCATACTTCTTTAACTTGCTGGCAAGAATACTGTGGGAGACTGTATCAAAAGCTTTGCTAAAGTCAAGAAATAGCACATCCACTGCTTTCCCCTCATCCACACAGCCAGTTATCTCATCATAGAAGGCAATTAGGTTAGTCAGGCATGACTTGCCCTTGGTGAATCCATGCTGACTGTTCCTGATCACTTTCCCCTCCTTTAAGTGGTTCAGAATTGATTCCTTGAGGACCTGTTCCATGATTTTTCCAGGGACTGAGGTGAGACTGACTGGCCTGTAATTCCCCGGATCTTCCTTCTTCCCTTTTTTAAAGATGGGCACTACATTAGCTTTTTTCCAGTCATCCGGGACCTCCCCCGATTGCCATGATTTGTCAAAGATAATGGCCAATGGCTCTGCAATCACATCGGCCAACTCCTTTAACATCCTCGGATGCAGTGCATCCGGCCCCATGGACTTGTGCTCATCCAGCTTTTCTAAATAGTCCCGAACTACTTCTTTCTCCGCAGAGGGCTGGTCACCTCCTCCCCATACCGTGCTGGGGAGTGCAGCCGCCTGGGAGCTGACCTTGTCTGTGAAGACAGAGGCAAAAAAAGCATTGAGTACACTAGAGTACTCCCAAATCTGAGTATAAATCTACGTATTAACCTCTACTTTTCAAGGAGATTAAAACAATTTGCCCTTGCAACACTCTTGGAATAAGCAATTCTAGCCCAGAAACATGGTATTGTAGGGGAGGAAAAATTTATTGCTACAACAAAATGAAATAAAACACAAACTTCTACTATCTTGCAAGTCTTTATTTTCACTTTCAAAAGGTTTTCAGAAAAAGAAACCTTTGAACTTCCCACAGTTAAATCCTGACTCTTCTTACATTTCTTCTCTGGAGTTTTCAGTGGGAAAAACATGTAATTCATATTTTTTTTCACTTTGTTTTTAAGTAACCCCTGCAAAGACATAGCTCCTGGGTCCCTCCAGTGCAAGCCTCTGGTTTGCTCTCTCTCACAGATAGAAGATGAGGAACTGACTAAAAGATTTTGGTGACCTCCGAGGGGCTGCAAAACCCCCACAGCGGCTGTCAGCTGAAAGCAATTGGAAACAGAATGTTATTAAAGGCTTCAGGTTTGAAGCAGAGCACTTAGAATCATAGAATCATAGAATCTCAGGGTTGGAAGGGACCTCAGGAGGTATCTAGTCCAACCCCCTGCTCAAAGCAGGACCAACCCCAACTAGATCATCCCAGCCAGGGCTTTGTCAAGCCTGACCTTAAAAACCTCTAAGGAAGGAGATTCCACCACCTCCCTAGGTAACCCATTCCAGTGCTTCACCACCACTTGAATTGGCTCACCTCCCACCGCCTTCAAGGGAAGGTGGGGAAGGTTGCAGAGAGTTGGATGGGAGTTAGAAAGAGCTGGCAAGATGCAAGGCAACTGCAGGGCAGGGTCCTTCGTTACTCAGTTCATTGTTAATCTCTTTTTAATTAACGCTGGATAAGCAGGTGGCGCACTGGTGAAAGGCTGGGAAGGAGACTCCTTGCAATATGTCTGTCTGTGACCCACTGTCTGAGCAGAGCGCCCGACACCCCTTGTAACACCCCAGTGAGGGCAGGACAGAGATTGGGGGAGTTGGGCACCCAGAGCCCTTTTGTCTCTTTGGCCCTTTGAGGCTCTGGCCCAAATTCCCCAAGCAGCGGTGCTGTGTGGACATGAACAAAGGTGCCTAACTCCCATTGAAGTCTGACCGCTACTGTCTCAAACCTGGGGGAGGGACTCACAATGTCCACGCCGCTGGCACCAGTCTGTCTGGCCAGAAGGGGGAGGGATAGCTCAGTGGTTTGAGCATTGGCCTGCTAAACCCAGGGTTGTGAGTTCAATCCTTGAAGGGACCATTTAGGGATCTGGGGCAAAATTGGGGATTGGTCCTGCTTTGAGCAGGGGGTTGGACTAGATGACCTACTAAGGTCCCTTCCAACCCTGAGATTCTATGATTCTAAGGCTCGCTCGCAGTGACAGTGCAGACAGGGAGTTTGTGACTGGATTGGACCCATGTCTCCCAAGTCAGCACCTTAACCGCTAGGCTACCCTTCCTCTCCCCTCGCCTAGACCAACAGGGAGCGACTCGCACCGTCATGGTGTCCCTAGCTCCAGTTCTCTGTTGCGCGTAGAAGTGGGTCTGTGGGCTAAGGCCCTGGGCCGGTGCAGCAAGGTAGCAAGGCGGGCACAGGGCATTGGCAAAGGCTGGCCCTGGTGGAACAGGTGGCAGCCACCGTGTGGCGCCGCCGGCAGCGTATGCTGCCTCAGGAGGGATAATGGCACTAGGCGGCGGGTAGCCGCCCACAGCGGGTGGCGTTAGGGTGGGGCTGAAGTGCCCCCCTTTCCTCCACCCCCGTTTGCAGAGCTGATGGTTCCCACGGTGGGCACATCCCAGGATGTACCAGGAACATAAGAGCGGCCACCAAAGGTCCATCTAGCCCAGTGTCCTGGCTTCTGACAGTGGCCGATGCCAGGCCCCAGAGGGACGTCGCTTCCCTGCCTGGGGAATTAACCGCTCCTTTGAGGCCAGCGCCACAGATTGTGTTAGTGCCGTCCCTCCCCCGCCTGCTCTTGACGAGGGGTCGCCCCGCCCCGCTTGCCTCGCATGCCCTGCCCCTACACCCTGGCATGGTGCCTTGCTGGCAACCGTCTTGCTCCAGTCGCGGGTGCCCGTGTGAATAGTCAGCCGTGACCAGGAAAGGAGTTGCACCACCTCTCCTGTACCAGCCTCAGCTGCAGCCCGGAGGGTTCACCGTGAAACAGGGCAGGGAGTTTGATCCATGGCTCAATCCTTGCCCTGACTGAAGGCGTCAGGTGACAAGGGGCCTGGATTCCCCAGGGTTCAGTGCCCGTTTAGGCACTTACTTAACAGCCAGTTTTTCGAAAGCGCTCAGCAGCCGGTGTGCGGAGCAGTTTTGGGTGCCTGACTGGGAGCTGAGCTCTTTGTCACGTCTCTACCTTAGTGCCGGTTTTGGTGATATGCTTGTGTGTTCACGAGGAAGCGGACTGAGACCCACCAAATGACCATCAGGTGGGTGTGACTTTGGATGGCTGGTAGCTAGCGCCGGGCTAAGACTTTAAGGTGAATATCAGTGAGTTGATCATAGGAAGAGACTAAAGAAGGGAGGGAGGGATAGCTCAGTGGTTTGAGCATTGGTCTGCTAAACCCAGGGTTGTGAGTTCAATCCTTGAGGGGGCCATTTGGGGATCTGGGGCAAAAATTGGGGATTGGTCCTGCTTTGAGAAGGGGGTTGGACTAGATGACCTACTAAGGTCCCTTCCAACCCTGATAGTCTATGATTCTATAAGCTGCTGTTTATTTAGTTCATCCAAGGGAATGTTAAGAGGTGACTTGATCACTGTCTCCAAGTATGTACCTGGGGAAGAGATTTCTGATAGCAGAGGGTTCTGTATTCTAGCAGTCAAAGGCAGGATCTAGACAACTTATCTAGGGAGGTGGTGGATCCTCCATCCCTTGGAGACTTTAATCAAGACTGGGTTTTCTCAGTGAGTGTCAGATGCGTGGGGCCCAGGTCTCCCTCGCCCTGCAGAGTCGTTTACACCAACACACAGCTGGGGTCAGAATAGTTGTGGCGTGAGTCTGTTTCACACTGGTGTGACCAACCTCAGAAGGGTAGCGGAGAATCAGGCTTAAAAGCATTTGATGCTCCCACCACCTTTTCAGACAGGATGGAGACAGGAGACTCCAGGAGATATGGACGCCATGGTGGGTGGGGGTGTATCGTCAAAAGCGGGGACTCAAACCTGGCACCTCGGGATCTAAAAAAGCACATGGTGCCACTCCCTGGGCTCAAGCATTCAGCTGCCTTCCCTAGCTGGCTTGTGCAACTTCATGAACTGCTATGCATTGACTAGCCACTAGAGCGGGACAGAGAGTCACATGGGTTGCGTACAATAGATACCAAACCAATGTTGCAATGTGTGGACTGTCATGGGTGACCAGATGTCCCGATTTTATAGGGACAGTCCCGATTTTTGGGTCTTTTTCTTATATAGGCTCCTATTACCCCCCACCCCCCGTCCAGATTTTTCACGCTTGCGGTCTGGCCACCCTAGGATTGTGCCGGCATTAAATTGTAACTCGGCTCAGCTGCTTCTTCTTGTTTGCTTTTAGCCCCTCACGTCTCTTGACTTTCTTCTTGCTTAGTAGAGAAAGGGGATGGTACCTGGAGTGAAAGGCCTCCCCGGTGGTTAGGACCGTAGCCTGGTTCTTAGGCCAACCTAGCTATGTCATTCAGGACTTGTAGTGTAGACATACTCCTAGTATCCTAAGCTTTAGATGTAGAGCAGGCCTAGGATTCAGCTTCCCTTCACTCCCTGGGTGACCTTGATCAAGTCACTTAGTCTCTGGGCCTCGCTTCGCCATTTGCAACACCTGGCCCCATGTGGCCATGACCCCGGCTGGCACCTCTAACGTCTGTCAGAAGACAAATACTGACGTGGAATATCAAGTGCTGATAGCAGTCTCATCTTCCCTTGGAGTGGGATGGGCTCACGAGCCACCACTGACAGCTTTCCTCATAACATGGGAAGGAGTTGTCGGTTTTTTGCTCCAATCAATAGCAACTTGGAAGCAGAAAGACAAGAGGAGATTGTGGGCGGCTGGCAGGAAGGCCCGCTTAGCTTAATGCAGTGTGGCGCTTTGTTCCTTAACCGGTCAGTTCAGGACTGCGAGACGCTGGCAAAGCTGTGGGCGGGGAGCCCGGCACCGGACTAGCGGGGAGGACTGCGGGGCAGGATCGAGGGGCATCGGCAGAGCTGGGGGAGCAGTGGGTCAGGATTGAGGGGCAGCAGCAGAGCTGTGTGAAGCCTTCACTAGTGGGGGTGGGGGGAGGGAGGGATAAGGACTGAGGCGTGTCCTATGAGCACATGGAGGGTGGCACAGCCAGCCGGGGCCTTGATTCTGATCTCACTCCCGTCGCTTCTGCGCTGAAGGAGCTGCATTGACTTCTTTGGCGGGCCTCCTGCTTTACGCCTTACGGGAATGAGATCCGAATTAGGCCCTGCGTGTCTAGTCTTTCCACGTCATTTCCCCATCTTCTGGTGCGGAGGATGGGTCCCCTCCCCACCCCCATTCTGCCCAAGCAGAATTCCCCTCCCCCGGCCTGCTCCTCTGCCCCCTGCACGAGCGTCTTGGACAGAGGCCAAGGACAGATTGAGACAAATTGAATTTTGCTCTCTCCTAATTGTGTCGGTTTATTCTGCTGTGCTCATGTCGTTATTTCCGCCTGCTGCAGGAGGCAGCAGCTGTTCTGCGCTCCCGCGCGCAAGCAGCGGCGCGTGTCGGAGGGGGGGCATCCCCCCCCGCTGACTCTCCTCCAGGACGGGGGCACGGAGAAGGGCGATCCCATGCTCTCTCGTTACGGAGGGCTGCCCCAAAGGGACGGAGGCCCCAGCACCGGTTTGTGATGCCCTGATGCTGTGCCGTGCTGGGAAGGTGGTGTTCTCCCCACACAGCGAGTAGCTGTGACAGGAGAGCGAACCAGCGGCTGGCAGAGCTGAAAGCAAGAGCGGCTATGGCTTGATCTTAGAGCCAAGGCTCCTAAGCTGGCAGGGGCAGCTCTAATGTTTTTGCCGCCCCAAGCAAAAAAACACCCCCCCCCCAAACGCCGCCCCCGAAACAAAAAAAACAACCCTCCCCCCCCCCCCGCCTCTCTGCCCGCGGACCCCCTCCCCCGCCGGCAGGTAGCGAGCAGGGCATGCCCACCCGCGGCCCCGCTTTCCCCGGCCGGCGGGGAGCGAGCGGGACATGCCGGTGGCCCTGCTCTCCCGGCCGGCGGGGAGCGAGGCTGCCCCGCTCTCCCCAGGCCGGAGCGCCAGCGGGGAGCGAGCGGGGCACGCCCACGGCCCCACACTCCCCGGCTGGCGGGGAGCGAGCGGGACATGCCGGCGGCCCCGCTCTCCCGGCCGGCGGGGAGCGAGGCTGCCCTGCTTTCCCCAGGCCAGAGCGCTGGCGGGGAGGGCGGCATGTCTGGGAGGGACGGGGAGACGAGTGTCGCGGCCGCTAGGGTTCTCTTCTCCCCTTCCATCCCGGCTCTTAAGCCTGGGAGGGAGAGGGAGAGGCGGCGCGCGAAGCTGTTTCGCGCACCGCCGCTCAGGGAGAAGCTGAGCCGGCGGCGCAGAGCTGAGGTGAGCTGGGGCGGCCGGGGCACATTTCTAGGGGCGGCATGGCCGGTGCCAGAATGTCGCCCCTAGAAATGTGCCGCCCCAAGCACCAGCTTGTTTTGCTGGTGCCTGGAGCCGGCCCTGTAAGCTGGGGTAGTAACAGACTCCTGGTCATGGTGGATCAGCACGCTCCGCAGGGAGCTACACCGCCAGCGATGTTCAGTCTACACCCTGTCTTTTAGCTTAACCAGCGCTTTCAGGAAACCAGCAGAATAAGAAAAGGCCAAAGTCCAGTAGTGTAGCGGGGGGGGGGGGGGGGAGCAGGGGGAGCGGCCGCTCCCCCTGTGAGAAGAAGCGGCGCCTTAAAAAGCGCCGCTTGAGCCCCCCTGCCGGAGCCAGGCTCGGGCGGGGATTTAAAAGGCCCATGGCTCCTGCAGCCGCGGGGCGCCACGGGCCTTTGAAAGCGCTGCTGGAGCCGGGCTCGGGTGGTGCTTAAAAAGGCCCGGGGTTCCTGCCACTGCGGGGAGCCGCAGGCTTTTTAAAGCGCCGCCCGAGCCCTGCTGCCGGAGCTCCGGCGGCGCTTTAAAGGGCCCGGGGCTCCCCGCAGCGGCTGGAGCGCCCCGGGCCCTTTAAATCACCGCCTGGGGAAGCCGGTCTGGCACGGAGTACTGGCTCTTGCCGGTCGCCGGAGGTGCCGCCGGGTGAGTACAGGGGGAGCGGGGAGGCGCCTTTTCATAGCGCCGCTCCCCCCTGTGCTCCGGACCTGCCTACGCTACTGCCAAAGTCCCCAGCAGGGAGAGCCCAGCATGGGTGTGTCCCCCACCCTGGAGCCGGCTGCACCCCACTGGACCCAGCAGGGCAGCCTCTTGCAACGCTTGCCCAGCAACGGGAAGGCAGGGCCTGACTCTCCTCTCGCTGAAACTAACAGAGCAGGAGACACGGCGCGGAAGCCAATGGAGTTTTGCCGGCGAGGGCAGAATCGGGCCCCTCGGAGGCGACCGTTATCCGGATCGGGTCCTTTGGAGACTGAAGCCTTCCGGCTAGCCCCAGAGCTGGCAGTGGCAGGGCAAGCGGCCCCCAGCAAGTTGATCCACCTGCACCCAGATCTAGGGCTGAGAGCTCATTTCTGTCTCTATGGCCCAGGCTGTTCCTGGCCTCTCTGCTGACGCTGCCGTGTGTGTGTGTGTGGGGGGGGGGGGGGGGGGGAAGGCATCTGTGATCTAGGCACATGCCAGAAGAGGCCAGGCTGAGCCCCACAGATCACTCAGCAGGAGCCCAGGTTTTGGTGACTCGGGCTGGTACTGAACTGATAACCTAGTGGTCAAAGGGAACCCCCGCCCCATAAGATGATCCTGCCTGTAATCCTTTGGCTGCGGGAAACGATACATCAGGGCCCAGGTCCTCCACCCTGGCAAGAGTGCTCTGTGCCATCAGGGCAGGGCAAAGAGGGCTTGACGTTGGCTTAACCAGGCAGGTGGGGTGCTCCCGGACAGTCACCCCTGGCATAGGGGGCAGGGCTGGGCATAGAGGGCCGGGCTGGAATGCCCTCTTCCTCTGGTGATCTCCAGCTGCTGCAACCACCCCTTAGGGCAATGGGCAGCTGGGTGCAATTTAGAGCACTCTTGGGGCTGCTCTAAACTACATAGGGTATTGGGCCAGTGCAGAGCAGCTGTGGAACCCCCCCCAGGCACCAGGCCTATGCAGCAATGAATGGCTCCTTCACACCCCCCTCCTCAGCTGTGCTGAGCGCTTTCTGGGTGCAGCTGGGAGTCGAGGTCAACGTACCTCGACTGGAGAGTTTCTTTCCCTTTGCACCCTCTGTTGCTGGGGCACTTGTCCATTATGCCCGCTGTTGAGTCCTAGGTTAGTGGGAGACCCGTAAGCCAAAGCACTGAGATTCTGTGGGCTTTCGCCCAGCCCTCACGGCTCACCCAACACCCGCTCCCCAGCAGTCTGCCCTGGACTCAGTATAAAATGGGTGAATTCTCCCGGGCAGCCACTTCTGGGGTGGATCCAAAGCCCTGATGGGGAATAATGGTCCATCTGCAACCTCCCGGCCTGTTTGCAAGGAGGGACGTAGCGCCAGGCCCTGTCTACAAACTGGGCAATGGTGGCACCTAGTGCTCGCTTGACAATGGAGAAGCTCTGGGGCTGGGTGATGTTTGGGGGGAGTGGGAGGGCTGGCGATAGGTGGCAATGGAGAAGGATGGAGCTTCACGTCTTCCTTTGCATAGGGCCCCACACTCCCTAGAGTCAAATCTTGGCTCTGTTGAAGTCACTGGAGAATTGCCTTTGACTTCAGTGAAGCCAGGACTGGCCCCAGGGGCCAGGCCCTGCTGGATCAGCGGCAGACGAGCCAGAGAGATGGACCGGAGCCTGCTCTGGGTGCAGATTGGTGTTTGTCTCCGTAACGACCTGGAGGACAAACGCTGTTTTGTTTGTTCCAACCCTGAGATTCTATGATTCTATGATTCTATGATTCTATAGCCCCAGTACAACGGCCTTCCCGCCCACAGCTGGGGCTCTGGGATGCCACCACACAATGCCTACTAATAGACCCTAATGGGCAGTGTTCAGGAGCAGGGAGGGCTCCCTAGAGAAAAGATCCTGTGTGAGACCGGCCAGAGGTGGCACAGGGCATCACGGACCCAGCGCCTCTAATGAGGATGTGCTTTGGAGCCCAAAGGCCAGACCGGGTTGGGTCAGGTCCTCGGTCCCTCTTGAAAAGTGCCAGGGTTTGGGTGAGCAGCGGGAGGAGCCAGCTCGCTCGCAATCTTCTCTGATTGTCTCTCTACAGCGCTCCCTGCCTCTCGGCCCTTCTGTCCTCCTTTCTCTGAGCAAGCCATGCGGCGAGCCAGCCGGCTGCTCACGGTCTCTTCGGTTCCACCATCCTCACCCCAGAGTGCCAGCGTCCTACTGTGCACGAAGAAACCTTCCCCGACCCCAAGTCTTCCAGCACTTACGTTTCCTGGAGTAGGTTTGCAGCAGCTAGACGGCCTCCGCTCTCAAGCCTGATTGTTCAGAGGTGCTGGGGACCTGCATCTCCTACTGACTTCGGCTGGAGTCCTGATTACCGAGCCTGTCTGGAAATCGACCCTGTGTCGCTACAGCTCCTGTGGGGAAGATCCCAGGGGAACAAGAGCCTGGATTATTAAATGCATCTTCCATCCTGTTACCCCGGCATCCCCAGCTGTGCCATAGATCATAGAAAGTCCTGCCCTATTAGCACTAGAATTGGAGACGCCTCCCATCCCTGTGCAGCGAGCTGATAAGTGCATGGCTGGGCACTGTACCTCTGAATCCTCTCAAGGTGAGGTGCAAAGTGTTTGCACAGCAATTATGCCTTAAAGGCCGGGACCCATTCCTCATGGTTGAAGTCAATGAGCCGCTCCAGAGCGAGGCCTTTATCTAGAGGGTCTCTCCAACAGACCGGGGTTCTTTGGAAGCTTGTTCTGAAGCAGCGGCACTACTCTCCGAAGATGGGGATTGCTGCCAAGCCAGAGTCCGGGGATGGTCCAGAACGGGCTTGGAACGTGGGTCCAGAATGAGCCTGGAAAAGTCTCATCGGTTAAAAAAAGAGAGCAAGGAGCCCATTGGCTTCAGTGGGAGTTCGGGCTGAGGGTGGTAGGGTGACCTTAAGAATGAGGCCCAGGACTTGGACTCAGGAGAGCTGGGTTCAATTCCTGCCTCTGCCACAGCCTCCTTGTGTGACCTTGGGCAAGTCACTTAGTCGCTCTGGGTCTCAGTTCCCATCTGCCCACTGGGACTTGTGCTGTGAGACTGACATCGTCACGGTAGAGGAGGTGCTGTGACGGGACAAAGCCAGGAGGATGCTGCTTCCCCTCTTCCTTGAGGGGATCTACAGGGCACAAGTCCTCCCAGGCGCTGCCGCTGAAGAACACCCAAGTTCCCGGTGTGCACAGCCGCCTCCGGGGCTCCAAGTGCCTGCAGAAGGGGCTCTTGCCGCTCGGTGTGCACGCTTACGGCGTGCAAACGTTAATAGTCGCATTGCCACTAACACAGTCTGCTGAAAAGCAGAGGCCAGCGGGTGCGTGCCATTCCTGCTCTCCGCGCTGGCTCCCCGCTGAGTACAGAGTGCAGGGCAAAGTTTCAAGCCCCCCTCCGGAAAGCCCTGCAGGGACAAGCCCCTTACTGGAGGGACCGCTTCGCCTGGGGGCGGCCTCCCTTGACGGCCCACTTCCAGCATGAGGCTCGGGCGGGCAGGAGGCTGGACGTTCTTGGAGATTGATCCCCCCCCCCCCCCAAACTTGGGACTCACTCCTGGAAGAGCCTGATCCGCAGAGCCTGCTTCTCCAACCAGCCGGCCCACAACCCGCTTTCCCACGCCCGTCCCACTGCAACCGGCCTCGCCGCTGACGTGGGGCTGGAGAAGGAGAAATAAGGGACGTCGAGTGGCCACTGGGATCCAGTTGCCAGGAATTCAGATCCCGCAGTGATGAATGTGGCATAAGAACAGACACGGGAGGAATGGGGGCTGAGGGGAGGAGGGATGGATAGATAGAACGGGGAATGTGGGGATGGATGGGTAGATTGATCAGGGTGTTAATGGTCTCATGAGCTGTGGCAGGCAAGTACCCTGGACTTGGCAAGCTAAAATGGATGGTTCCAAAAGGCAGCCCGGGAAACGCCGTGAAACCTTCGCTCCTGTGATGTTTCCGGAAGCAGCATGAGAGGGTGGGAGGAGGGTTCCGGGGGGATGAAATAGCTTCTGAGAGGCAGAGCCAAGCTTCTGCCAAAACTCCATTAGGGATTGCGTCCCGGCCGGGCTTGGCAGAGAAGTACGATCCATCACGCTGCACTAATGCGCTCGGCTCATTTAGGGAAAGCATTTCAGCAGGGACTTTGATGGGGATTCAGGTTCACTTAGCTTCAACAGGGACCCCCACCCTCTGCAGCTAATGCCATTAAACTGATACCGGGAGAATCCTCTTCCGCTAGCCAGACAAGGCCTTGTGGGGCATGCATGAAAAGGGATGAGGGGGGTCAGGGAGAGGGTGTATTATCTATACTGGTCACGCATTTATGCTGAATTCGTGCCGTGAGTTCAGTTTAGGGGGACCCTTACCCAGATGTCCAAAATGTGTATAGATTTTGCATTTAATTGGATCATGGCCCCTTCCCACAGTTGGGAGTTTGGAGGCTGGTCTCTCCCGGGCCGACTCACAAATCTCTGGGCTAGGTCCTCCATTGGCGTACATCAGCATTGGAGCCAAAGACACTACTCGGGTTCATACCAGTGACCCACAGAGTCTTGGGTGGGCCCCTCGGCACATTGCCGACGTGCTGGGTGACTTTAACGAGCTCTTGGTTAGACAGGTGAACTGAGGAAATTGCTGAGTGGATAGCTGGGTTCTGGGGGTCCGTGATTGGCCGGGTGGGTCCTGTATGTTGCTGGTTGGCTGGGTGACCTGTGGGCATAGCTGATCCGGGAGAGGAGTCGATGATATATTGTCAACAACCACCGTGCAGTCTCTGCAGCGATCATTTAACATTAATAGACTCACCTTTACCGCAAGAACGTAGTTTATTGTCCCAGTGCGCATTCATTATTCACACACTGATTTCCCACACGATTAGGTACACGCTTAGGGCACTGTGATTTGCTGTACTTTTAATATGCAGGCGCCTGCATCTACTTATTGCTACGTTATTGTCGCCTGGCGGCGTGATTCTCTTTCATCTTCGCAGCTAATAACGCTTTGGGAGCCGACGGGAATAAAGGACTCGTGGGATACCCCTTTGTGGAGGTTGCTGGGTCCCAGCCAACCTCGGATGGGAGCAAATGGCAGCGGTTGCCTGTTTGGCGCCCTGTGTAAAACGAGTTTGGGGCTCTCGGTCCAATTCCCAGCTCATAAAAACAATCCCAGGAGCAAGGCGGTGTTGGCAGCCACAGCACTGAAGGCCGAACCTGGCTCTGGATCGACCCTTCCAGAAGAGAATTGAAGGACAGTACGGGGAAAATCCCTGACCAGGGATTAAATAGAGAATTCCAGCCCCCTAGGCTGTCCATCCAGCATAGAACTCCCTGCTTTCAAATAACTCTCAGAGCTAAGCCCAACGTACGGGGGATTTCTGGTGCCAGGGGTCCCATTCCTTTCTCCCAAGGGGCTCAAGGGTCATTCTTTTGACCTTAATCTCGCTGTGCCTCCCTTCCTCATATAGAAAATAATCATACCCCTTCATCTCACAGGGATGTTGTGAAATACATTCATTAATGTCTGCGAAGCACTCAGATGAGCGCCGACAGGAAATGTACAACCCTGTCTTCAGAGCAGGGTTTGAATAGGGGGCAGTAAATAAGGCCGGGGGCCACACATGGAACAATGAGGATAAAAGAAAATATTAAACAGCGGCTCATTAAGAGACTGCCGTCCATCCTGTGCACTGACCGAGGCAGGGTCCTGTGGAAACAGCGGTATGAGTTCATGTCATTAAGGACTGTATCATAATGCATACGCACAAGGGGGCTGAATTGAGGTTACCCAGGCAACCTTAAATCTGGCATGTCCTAACTTTTCAGTGCTTGACTTTGCAACCTTAATAATGTTCTTTTAATGTTGTGTGTGTGTATAATATTGTGACAGGGTCTGCCAGGCCTCTCTGCTCCCTGATCCGCACCCTGATGCTCAAAGAAAATCCACTCAAACCACATCACCAACAAGACAATCCTCCAGAGGCCTAGAAGGGCCAGGAGGAAATGCTGGCCAATCAAGAGCCAACAGTCCAGTTAAGAAGGCCTGTCTGCTCCTCCTCAGGGGGCAGTGCAGGGTGAGTTTGGGATAGAGGTGGAGCTTCTCAGTGGTAGTCCAGGTCAGGCCTTGCCCTCAAGCACTGCAGATGGGCGTTTGCCTTGGAGTTTGGGGTGGTTGGTTTGTTTCAAGGTGCAGACTGCCAAAGTCTGAGTTTGTTTTTTTTATTGGGCTGGGTATAGTTTGGTGCCAAGCTTACGGCTACGAGTGGCAGACTGAGGCAAGGAGCGCCAGCAGCATCGCGCTTGGCTTTGCTTGGAGGTTGCTACAGAGCAGACCCACCTGGCACAAGTATGTCCAAATATGTCCAATAAATCAACACACACATACACTGGTATGGGTCAGTGCCACCACCAGACTCATCCCCATCCCCATACACACAAACCAACTGTGGATACATATTTTTTTCTGGGAGGTTGGATTATTTTCCTACACTATTCAGGGCCAGATCCTCGGCTGGTATAAATGAATGCGACTCCATTGTGGAGCAATTCCCCTGTACACCAGCTGACGTTCCGGCTCGTAGTGGTGACAATGAAGGAGATAACAGCAGGTCTGGCAGAGCAAAGACCTAAAATACATGGGATGAAAAAGTGCCTCCTGAATGTTGCACCCACAGTCCATTCCACGTGGGCAGAGAAATCCAGTTCAGGATCTTCTCATCCCCGAAGCTATACCCAAAGTCCATTCCTATGGGCCCAGAACTCCCAGCCCTGTTTCTTCTCGCCCAAGGGGCTAGGCTCAGGGTCCGTTCCAAAGGCGTTAGAGCAGCAAGAGTCCGTCCCACATATTCCTGCCCTCAGGAGTGGCACCGAGAGTCCATTCCAGGCGGGCTGAGAAATCCAGGCCAGGTCTCCTGCTGCATGGTGCCGCCTCCACAGTCCAGTTCCAGGGGGGCTCGGCGATCCAGCTCGCTCTCCCGCCAGGCAGAGTTATGGTAACGATTTAAAGAGCTCCTGGCCCTGGGGCAGCCTGCCACTCAGCGATGCAACTGAAACTCCCAAATTAAATAAAGCTGCCTACGGCGAGCAGCATTAATCAACGCCACTGGTCCTGCTGCCAGGAACGCGAGCAGGAGAGGAGCGCCGACGGAAATGGCTGAACCAAACAAACAGGCCACGGCTCGTCTCCTAGAGCCCGGTCTCGGGCCACGTGAACTGTAAAGCCCTGACGCCTGCCCCGGGGCGTCTTGCCCTGATGCCCTGGGAATTGCTAGGCTGGGGCTGCCTCTGTGCATGTGTGACGAGTGCAGGATTCCTCTGTTCAGAGTCTCAGCTCCACATCCCCACCCTGCCTCCGTGGCCCAGCTTAGCAGGATCTGCGGGGCACGTCGACCAGCTCATTCCCAGCACGTTGCACCTCAGGTGACACGGGCACGCCGAGTGAGGGGCAGGGGGCACAGGAATCACGGAGCATCCACTGCAGCGTCAGAGCATTCTGAAATCCCACAGCCTCCCAGCTGGGATCCCCAGCTACCGGCCTGGTAAATCTGGGTGCTGGGCTCAGGATCAGGTTTCAAGGCGATGGATCCTCTCACCCAGCTGAGCTCCCCCCGCCCCGTCCCGCTGCCAGATACCTAGCACACGCATTTCCTAGGGGTGCTGGTTGGAAGGTGACCCAGGCACATTTGGGACCAGGTTCTAGAGCCCGGGCAACTTAGATGAAGCAGAGTGACTCCAAATTGGTCCCGATGCAGACATAGTGAGCTGGAAGGTCGGGGGCCTGGTGGATCGGGATTGTGACAGGTTGGACTCCTCGGTCCAGGATGCCACCTGATGTACTGGGGTTTCACCGAGCTTCTCCTGCTCCACCAGCCTGGATTCCCTCTCCCTGTTTTGGTGAATTAGGCCCTCTGGCCTCTTGCAGCACACACACACACACACACACACAGGTAGGGCCACACCCCGCTGCAGACACAGGCGGAAGTTAGCTCTGTGTGAGAGGACTCGCCCCAGCACTCCCGTGAACACTGCTTTGGGGAGATAAACCCAAACTAATACTGTCTTGAACTGTATAGAAAAATCTGCACAGCGCAAGCTCATAAAATTCCACCCTCTTCCTCAATGGGAAGAGAGATATGCACGACTTCTTGCCCCCTGGTTAGAAATTCCATGAACTGGGTTTAATAATAAACAAAACACATGGTATTCACTATAAAAGGCAGCGTTTAATTGGTTAAAGGGACAGCAAACAGAACGAAGCCGATGACTAAGCAATTCAAGCAAAACACGCAAACGAAGCGTGATTCGCGAAAGCAACTGGCTACAAATAGAAGCGACAAAGGGTCCTGTGGCACCTTATAGACTAACAGAGGTATTGGAGCATAAGCTTTCGTGGGTGAATCCCCACTTCTTCGGATGCAAGCAGTGGCTACAAATAGTAATTTCTCACCCTAAACATTGCCACCGAGAGTCTTGAAAGCCAACAGCACTGGCCTGCCGCTTGCAGCTTCAGGTATTTCCACTCACAGACTGGATGCCCTTCCAGCCTGGGATCGACTTTTCTCCCCCCAGTTCAGTTCTTGCTTCCAGGTGTTTTTCAGTGTCTCTTTGGGTGGGGAGGCAGAGGAGAGCAACTATGATGTCACTCCCCTGCCTTATATTGCTCTTTATTGTGTATGGGGGGAACCCTCTGTCTCCCAGTGGGAAAACACTGGTATTCCAGGGGGTGAGTCGAGTCCCAGGTGACTGACCCATGTCTCTGCAGGGCTGTGGCAGCCATTACTCGTAGGCTGTCTGGAGTGTCCACAGGAAGACTAAGCTCTTTCACAGTCCATTGCCTTTGCTGATGGGCCATCAGCCCTGTCTGGCTGTTTCATTGTTGTACCTGAAGGGCTAGTTGTGGGTGTCACCCAAAGCAACACAGATACAGGGTCAATATTCCTAGCTTCAGATACAGACATGAGACAGACATACAAACTGGATAATTGCATTCAGTAAATCACGACCTTTCCAATGATACCTTACATGAGCCATCTTGCATAAAGTACATCTCAGCTATGTCAGATGAGATCCATATCATGAGCATATTTTCATAAAGAATATGGAGTGTAACGTCACAGGGATAGAACCATGGAGTCCGCGCTGGACCCCCCCCCACTGCTCGGAGCATCACAGATGCACCGCTTAGCCTCTCCTGCCCATTCTAAAATAAGCGAATGGCTCAGGGGTGAAGGTTCCGAGCGGCGCTTACCTCAAGCGTCTCCCGGAAGCAGTGGCATGTCCCTTCTCCAGCTCCTACATGGAGGCGTGGCCAGGTGGCTCTGCATGCTACCCCATCCGCAGGCACCGCCCCTGCATCTCCCATTGGAGCTCATAGAAGCCAGAGTGGGGCTATGCCACAGCTTCTGGGAGCTGCGCGGTGCAGTCCCAGACCCGGCGCCCCAGCCAGAGCGCCAGAGCGGGGCCGAGCCGAGCAATGTGGGCCGGGACCAAGCGCCCTGGCCGGAGTGGGGCCGAGCTGCGCGATGCGGCCCCAGACCTGGTGCCCCGGCCACAGCACCGGAGCGGGGTGAGCCACGTGGTCCGGCCCCCAACCCGGTGCCCCGGCCAAAGCACCAGAGCGGGGCTGAGCTGTGCGGTGCAGCCAAAGACCCAGCGCCCAAGCCGGAGCAGGGCTGAGCCGCATGGTGCAGCTCGCGGGCTGGCTTAAAATGGCTTGTGGGCTGGATGCGGCCCACGGGCCGTAGTTTTCCTCCCCTGTCGTAACCCTTTGGTGTCTTTGCTGAGTCTGGGGGATTCCATTCCACTCCCACCCTGCTTACCCGATGCCACTCCTTGCTTCTCTGCCCTAGGTGCTCCTTTCCCTTCTGTGCTTCCTGGGCATTGCCCATCCCAGATTTCCATGGGTGCTATGTGATCCCTCACCACTGGTCTAGCTCTCGCTCTGGGCCATTGTTTGGTCTTTCATCCCGTGGCCTCACTCCCACCCTATGCTGCATCCCGATCCCCTATCCCTAGCTTGGCTCCTGTGCTCTACCCCGATCTCCCCACTTCCGGCCCCACTCCTGCCCCTTTCTGCTTTGCGTCGGCGAGTTATTCTCTTGCATCATACTTCTGTTCCCCACTTAGTCTCTGCATTATTCTCCCCACGTCCCTCTGCCTTAGGCCGGCTCCCTCTTCTGAGTGGGTGTCATAAATAAGGCATAAGGCATGCTGAAAGGGAGAGAAAACATTTCGTCCTGTATTCCAGTTTGCTGCAGCGTTGAGATGGATCTGTCTGCTTAGAATTCTGCCTCCTGCATCCACTGGCCATGCCTGCCAGAGAGGGGCCCCGCCCCGCCCAGCCCTGCTTCTTTCTTCAATGTTCCTTTAGACAGGGGGAGGCAGATGATGGGTGCATCTGGGAGGCAAGAAGGGGCAGGTGGGTGCAGCTCACATCATGCTGTGCCCTGGGTGTGTTCCCAGAGCCACCTGTTTGACTGGCAGCGCGTGCAGGGGTTGAGGTTATAAAACACTTTCCATCCCCACCCCTGAGTGTGTCTCTCTCCCAGACAGCCACTCTCAAAGCTAAAATTCTCCGTGTTTGGCCTCCCAAAATCCCAAGGCGGGGAGGGGGCGTGTGTGACTCGAGGCAGTCTGACCAAATGCACTTTAGAGGAATAGGGGAGTATCTCTTTAAATAGATCGTGAGCCCTCTAGCGGCACTCACTGTGTTTTAGGTTTCGAGCCGGAGCCTGGAGCAGCACCAGGTACGTAGTAAGTACAGTTATTTGGGACCCACCGGTGCCCCTGTGGTTCTGTCATATTTGAGCAAAGAATCTGGTCCCACGGCACAGCGACTTGGCATGGTTTGGGGCTGGTTGGAATCCAAACCCAGGCTGGTATCCAGACGTGCCCCCTTTTCCCTAATGCAGCCAGCCAGAATGTCCAGTACGTTAACAAGGGCTGGCTGGAACACGAGAATTCCCTTTCATGAAAACCGGAGAGGTTTTGGAGTTTGGTTTCATGCTGGAGCAGATTTTGTGAAAATGTTTCACCCCCCCCCCAAAAAAATATCTCAGTGAGTGACTGGCTAGCCTAGTGGTTAGGGCACTCCTCTGGGATGTATGCTGGTTCCAGTTCTCCCTCTGCCTGCTTTGAAGCAGGGACTTGACCTGGGTCACCCGCGTCCCAGGTGAGCACCCTAGTCACTGGATTGTTGGCACCGGTCTCTTCCCCTCTCTTCTCCCCCCGTCCCAGACATTCCTGGACCGAGAAACCATTAAAATCGATTGGCATTTTCCAACAAAACACAGTGCAACCAAAAAATTCCAAACCAGTTCAAATCCTCCCAGATCCCGAAATATAAATTCCACATGTGGATTGAGCTCATCTCTAGGGACAAAAGTCTCACCAGGTGGTTTACAATAAAGCTAAAGGGAAAAGAGCCAACTGCCAACTTTGGCTTTCACATAGGCAGGGGTGGGCAACCTATGGCATGTGGTGGGAAAACTATGTGACAAGAGTTTGAAAATTGCAGGCTGAGCATCTGCAGGAGAAAGCTCCTTTTGGATGTGGCTTTGCTCTGCAAAACTGCGTCTGGGGGCTCCTTGACTTGGTCTTTGGGGGAGTCCGCATCTGATGTGGTGAGCACTTAAGAAGACGATGTGGCTTTTTAACCAATTGCCAGCGCCCTGGGGGCTGAGAGCCGAGCTGGGATCTTCCAGGCTTGGGCCTCACGCTTTGAACCTGCCTCTGGAGCCAGACTGGAAACGGGTCCCAGGGGTTCTGGTTCTGAGGCAGCCCACGGGAGCAGAGGCTGGCCTTGAGGCTAAGCCACTGGATTGGGACCCAGGAGATCGAGTTTCAGCGCCCCATGTGACTCTGAACACCTCACGCAATCTCAGATGTGCCTCACTGCCCCATCTGTAACGTGGGGGGAAACAGCCCTTCCCTACTCTGTGAGCCAGGAACATCTTCATGCCAACTGGCAAAGGGCACAGAAGGGCTGCCCAGGGGTCACAGGGATCTCCTGGGTCTGACGGGCACATCCTAGTTCACCAAAGAGTGCCCTGTGAGGTCTCTAATGAAAGCCTGTGTCACACTGGTCATCACTATCATTGCGAAAGCCATGGGTGGATGTCGTGTAAGGAGTTCTGTACAGACACTGAAAAGTATGTTCTTAAAGTTTGTGTCTAGGGACTGGCCACAAGCAAAGGTCAGAAGCGGGTTTTCTTTCAGTCAAGAAGTGTTTATCTATTGGTCTGTTCACATGTAAATGAAGTGTTGGCTGGCGCACAACGGGCATCCACTCACACGTCTGAGCCGAATGCTAATGAGGGATTGAGACGTTTTCAGAGAAAGGAAATTAACAGGAAGAAGTAGACAGCAGGTGATAGACAATGAACTGTTGGAGCTATATCTGGGCTATGGATGAACTCTGACTTATTTCTTCAGTGTCAGGACTTGAACCTGGGGCTACAGGGTAACCAACCTCCCCACACGGCCACCCAGTAACAGCTGTAACCTGGCTGCCTTGTGCGACCCATGATCTGTAGAGGGCGCACACCAGGCCTCAAGTGATCCAACTGATGGGTGCCTGCCTGAGCGATCCCTGATTGGCTCCTTGATCCCTATATATGCTCATGGGGTGCACCAGGAAATATCCACGCAACCATGGGGGTCCCTGGCTAGCCCTGGCTAACACTGCTCTGCTTTTCTGTCTCTGAATTCCTGGTATTAACCTTGGCTCTGACTTGGATCTTGACTGTCACTTGACCCCCGGAACCCAGCCCTGTCCCCGATACCTGGTATTGACCCTCGGCCCGATTCCTGTCTCTGTCTCTGATCCTTGGCTTGGCTGCTGACTCCGGCTTTGGTTCCTGGCTCCCAGTCTCCTGCCTCTGATCCTGTCTACCTTTGTTGAGGCTCCTGACATTCAGTCTGCGAGGACAAGCCGCCAGCGAGTGTGATCTTATTGCAAAGGGCTCTCAGCCAAAACGGGTGAAAATGCTGGGGCAAGAATTTGGGTGAGCGATCTTGCAGGAGATTGGGGAATGCCTTGGGAATTACGTTTAGTCTCTAGAAAGTGTGCAATGAGTTTGTTTTATACATAACCATTTGTTTCTAATATTTTTAGTCACTATCATGGGAATCTCTGTTCTTGGATAACAAGCTTGTTCTTGTTTTCACTCTAAATATATCTCAGTGCTGTGTTGTTAAACAAAGCTGGTCCTGAGTTGACCCTTACAAGCTGGTGTGGATTGGTCCTTTGGGAAGAACAGATTTAAGAGTTCTTCTGTGTGTGTTCAGTGGACCAGGGCTGGGTGCTCCACAGGGATGTTTGGAGGGCTCAGGGGTTGGTTGTGGCTATCGCTAGCCTGTACAGAGAGAGCGGGGCCCTCAGAGGCCTGGCTAGCAGTGCTTGTGAAGCCGGAGGCTGGTGGGGGCAGGGAGCTGATCCCCAGCCAGCACAAGCGTGCTTCACACCCAGGGCAGGTGGCGGAGTAGGAGATTGGGAGGGTGAATTCACTACTGCCTGGAGGCCACTTCAACCCCGCTGCTACCTATCTTAGGTATTTATATGGCCCCTTCATTCGTGTCTGAGAGCCTCAGTCTTTAACGTATCTATCCTCGCAGCACCCCTGCGAGGTAGGGCAATGCTGTCGTCCCCACATCACATAGCGGGAACTAAGTGTCTTGCCCAGGGTCCCACGGGAAGTCTGTGGCAAAGCAGGGCACTAAACCAGAGTCTTTCATAGCTCAGAGGAACACTCTAGGCACTAGACAGCCCTTCCCTTGTTCTGCTTGGCATCAGCACAAAGCACTACCCGCGCTACCTCAGCGAGAGGAGCCCCCGCACTCGCTAGTTAAGACAAATCCTGGTGTTTTTTTTATAGGAAAAAAGTCCTCAGGGAGATTAAAGTTTAGGCCTGAAATAAGCCTCTCAAAACGTCTCTGAAGGATTCCCATCAGTGGGGGTTAAACTAAGCACTCAGCCTGACGAGGAACGTTTGGGCTCGAGAAGTGATATTTTAGGAGTAAATAGATGTTTTAAAAAGCACCCGCGTCTCGCCGCAGAACCAAATGATAATGGCATGAGAAGTGCCTTGATCCCCCAGCTTAGCAAGCAGCCGGGCTCCACATAAGAGAAATTTAGGACAGTATTTCTCAGAGCACTGCCTCGCTTCCCGAGGGGCCGTTGACGGGAGTGAGAACAGGGCTGCTGAGACTCCGGCTGTTAGGAACAAATGTTTTTAAAGCGCAGGTCGGCGCTGGAAATAGACTACGTAAAAATGGCTCCTCGTGGCCCACTTGATTTCTAGTCCGTGGCCGAGCGGCTGGCGCTACTGTCAAAACAAGGGTAATGCTCAACCCGGCAATGGGAGAGCAAGCCGGATTCTTTCCCGACCGGTGCATCGTTAGCTGAATTGTTAACTCAGAGCCTGAACCAACGCCTGCTGAAATCAGTGAAACTTTTTCACAGACTAGAAATGACCCTGGGGAGGTTCCGATAAGCACCTCCAGTCCAAGGGCAGCTCTTCAAATTGTCACAGCTCTTAAGATAAGGCTCCATCCCCAGATCTTGATCCAAACGTCTTAGGTCTACAGAACAGGGGACTCTCACAACCTTGTATACTGAGTGCCCTCAGGGACAGCTGGTTGGAAATCAATCAGGTTTGCTACAAATTTAGAAATGAAACAAAACATTTTTCTTCCCCCCCCGCCAACTGTTCACAGAACTTTTCAATTTTTTGGATGAAATTTCAACCGCATTTCTGGAGGGTTTGGGTAAATAATATTTGGTTCTCCCCTGCCCCCCTTTGCAGGAGGGGGTCCCTGATCAAGCTTGAGACACATGGGTGGAGAGCAGTGTGGGAAACGCCCCCCTCCCCTGCTGTCCTTGAGCAAGGACCTGTCCGGGGTTGTCAAAAGAAAGCTGGCTCTGGATATTTCAGCAGTGGGGGTCCCAAACTCACTCCCATGCACTTGAAATCATTAACTGAGAGCTACCATGTCCCACTGGGCCTGTTTCGCCCCATGGCTTTTTCTGCCCTACCCTGACCCTAAGGGACTGGAGCGTGTGGGTGCAGTGGAAGGATTATCTGAGTATCTTTCACTTAATCATTTCTTGGCCATCACAGGGGCCTCAGGCGCTGCTGCATCTCAGTTCCTCCTGTTCATAGACTCTCAGGGTTGGAAGGGACCTTAGGAGGTTCATCTAGTCCAACCCCCTGCTCAAAGCAGGACCAATCCCCAATTTTTGCCCCTGATCCCTAAATGGCCCCTTCAAGGATTGAGCTCCCAACCCTGGGGTTAGCAGGCCAATGCTCAAACCACTGAGCTATCCCTCCCTCTGTTCTCTGCCTGTGGCACGTAATAGTCTACTCTCCTGTGGGCTGTAAGACCGGGGCTTCATTTCGGCTGCTGGGTGGTGCGTGCAGGTGCTAGGTGGATCTGCCGGTCCCTTCTGGCCCTTGACTCCTGCCCAAAAGGATGGAGAGAAAAGATCCAAGCTCCTGTGCCCACGGCAGGCTGCCCACAGGTGCCCGAGAGGGGGCTGAAGACACAAGCAGAGATCACGGCAATCGCAATCCAATCCTCTGGCGCTGTAGCTCAGAGTTAAAAGGAAACTGGAGCGCGGCGCGAGCATGTACATTGCAGGCAGGAAAAGAGGGGTGAGAGGCCCGCGTTTCCGCCACCCCCCCGCCCATGGGAAGTGCAACCCGAGGACAGCTGGGCCTGGCTGAAACATCCTCTGTTTCTCTTCTCTTCTAGCTACGGTGTTAAACCCACTGGCGACTGGTGTGCTGGTAATGTCTGCTCTAACATTCCTACTGGGTGCCGTTTGCTAGGATTTCAGAGGACTTGCAACGGGCCGCGGTCCAGATCTTGTGCCCAAGCTCAAAGGAAGGCGGGCGCACGAAGGCAGCTTTCGGACACTTTTACACCTTCCTGATCCTGGAGCTGTCAGGCTGCGGCGCCAGTCCCTACCCGCCTCAGTGCTGCGTTGCGTTCTGCTGCCTGCGAATAGCCTCCCAGGACTCTTACAGCCGTTGGGGATCGCTGGAGTCCGGGGCATGCCCCTTCTCCCCGGCCATGGCCCCGGTGCCAGAAATCAGGAGGTAGCGTGGCTCAGGAGCTGTTACTGTGCCCCCATGCTCATAGAGGAGCCTGCTACACAGGCCATATCTGCCAACCGCCTGGCATGACACAGCTGCAGCCAGATAGAGCAGCGGGCATAGAATCTAGCCAAGTGGAGCTGTAGCTAATGGCCTTGATTGGCTTAGTTCGTGAAATGGGGATAGAGAAGCTAGTTAAAGACAGTCAGTCCTCCATGACTGTGCCCCTTTTCCCACGACTGTCCTCCGGATGGTCATGACTTCTGTGACAGGCCTATTAGCTGCCCAGGGCAATGGATTTTCATAGAAGGGTTTAAGATAAATTTAAGTCAGTCTTCACAAACCGAGCCTGACTGGTCCCGGGGAACAGTCTGGGGGCAAAGGGTCACCCCCTGGAATTGCCCCGATGGTGTTTTGTAGCACCTCTAGGAGCTGGACAAGAGAGATTTGGATACTTTCCCTCAGGCTCTTGTCCCGGTTCCTGATCTGAAGTAACGCGTGAAACGAAGATGCCAGGCCTGTGAGAGTGGGGACACAGTGACCAGAAGTGGAAGGAACAAGCGGAAGCTGCCCATGGCGTTTGCCGGAACCGAACCGCCAAAGGTGGAGGAAGCCTGGTCTGTGGTGAAGACACAAGATATGCAGCTTCAGTTCTGGGCTCTGCCCCAGACGCCCTGTGTGACCCTGAGCCAGTCACTTCGGCTCAGATTCTCTGAAGTGGTTTGGCTCCTGATTCCACTGGGCCTTAGTCTCACTGTGTTTCAGTCCCCCAGCTTGCAGATAATGATCTTTCCCTGGTTGGGGTGTTGGGAGGACAAATCCCTCAATGCTTAGGAGCCGCTCTGACCCTTTGAATTTATGAGGGGGTGCCCCTGGCTCCTAGGGTGCCTCCTCGTGTCTAGATCTGGGAAAGTAGCTCCTGCTGCTCTCTGGGATAGTCTCTTCCGGTAACTCAGCCCCCCTGCCAGGTCCCCGTTCCTGGGCTACAAAGTCCCACAGGACACTGTCCAGGTGCCTGCTCCAGACAGTGATCTGTGCCCCTGTACCAGCGCCTGAGAGGGGACCCAGGACCTGTCCGCTACACCGGCTTCCGGACCAGGGATCCTATAACCAGCAACCCAGCTCTGCTCAGTCCCTTCCCTGTTGCTGTGTCCCTGGGCTCCTCCCTACCCAGCCTCTCTCTCTCCCCTTGCCTGTTTCTGACCACGGGCGCCTATGCTGCTCTCTGTGGCTACTTCACCCTTTGCGAGCCTCTTGTCAGACTCCTTACTCCAGGGTAGGATCTCAGGGCTTCCGCTTCCCTGGGACTCCCTTCTTGTCCCTGACAGACAGACAGACTCCCTCAGCCCAGAGAATCTGCAGCCTCCTTCCCCTGTAGCGGTCTCATACTGTCAGCCTCCTTTCTGCTTCATAATGCAGTCCCAGGCCATCCCAGCTGGGCGTCACTCTCAATTAACCCTGACCCTCCTTCTGGCAGATGAGGCCAAGTGACCTAATTGGCCTCTCCAGACCTCCTTAGCCCTATCAGGGCTGGTGTGGGGCACACGCCCCCTCACAGGATTGGCTAAAATCCTAGATTAGCCAGAGAAGATCAACACCACTTTAAAAAAAGATATGAATGGATGGAATTACAAAGACAATCAGCAGCCAATGGACACTTATTCCCTGATTAAAATCCTAAACAAGACCTGCTTAGTGCAGCCCCTTCAGGAATTTGTATGCAGCTCCCTCTCCAGCCTACCAGAGCAAAGACACACCTTTGTCACTTCACGCCCTAGATTAGGCTAAGTGGAGATCCAGCTAATTAGCCTCTTGGTCCAGGGATTCAGATACCTTGGGCTGAGGGCCAAAGAAGTACTTAGATTGACACCTCCTGATTGCCACATGTTTTGAAGCACCAACCCCACTCACGGCAGAGCCTAGCCCTGCCCGGGGTTTACCAGTTTGGCATCCAAGGCAGAAGATGAAATTGAAGTTGAAGCTAAACAAATTCAGACTGGAATGAAAGTACATTTTCGGTGGTGAGAGTAATTAAACACCGGAACAATGTACCGGGGAGGGTGGCGCATTCTCCACCCCTGACCAGTCTTCAATCAAGCGTGGCTGTTTTTCCTAAAAGTTCTGCTCCAAAGAAAGATTGTGGGGCAGGTCTCTGGCCTGGGTCAGACGGGAGGTCAGACTAGATGATCACAGTGGTCCCTTCTGGGCTTGGAATCTGTGACTCTAGGAAATGCTACACTGGCATCTTTGAGATGTCTGACGGTGCTGCGCATATCTGTCCCTAACCATCTTTCTTCTATGGGTATCTGTAGCGGGGTGGCTACCCTGCTCCTGCCCTAAAGGGGTTAAAGCAGTCTAGGAGAGGGCTGTGAAGGGGAAGAGCTAGGCTGATTGGCAAAGTAGACACAGCTGTGGCCAGTTTAATCAGGGCCCAGCTGGCCCTATAAAGGCTGTGGAGCCAGAAGCCCTGACAGAGTCTCCCTTTGCCTGTAGAGGGAGAAGGGCCTGGTTGCTAGAAGCTAAATAGGATACCTAGGGTGGAGAAGGTTCTGGGGAAGGCTGAGGAGCTTGGCCTAGGAAAACCCAGGCTGTGGCCTAGTGTTAGGCCCAACAGGTATTGGGGTTGCAGGGACAGCCCAAGGTTAGCCAGAGGCAGCAGGTCCAAACCCAATCTTGCCTGTGATGAGTGGCTTATACTGCAGTCTGCCCCAGGATGTGGGGGCTAGCTGGTGAGTGGCAGTAGCCTATGACTGAGGCAAGGTGGGGATAGTGGGTTGGGGGTTCCCCAGGGAGGGGAGACCCAGATCTGTGGGGTACTGCCAGGGGAGGGACACGGGGGCCAGAGCGGTCAGGTGGGCCACCGGCCCGCAGAGGGCGTTCTGGAGCTGGATGAGCTAATTCCCAATGACTACCAGCAGGAGGCGCTGCAGGGGTGAGTCTGACCCGGTTACAGTATCACCCTTCCCTTTTTCCCCTGAGCATCTCCATTTCCCCAGGCTATAGCTCATAGTTCCAGGGGATACATTAGACCAACCTCGACTCCAGATACACCAACAGTTTGTCATCCCCAAATAAATCTCCAGCCCCCACCTCCCTGACACCTGGTCTTTCTCTCTGCACCCTGTGGGCACTAGGAAGCCACAGCCAAGAATGAAAGCACTCAACACAGTTTCATTTTGGACACCCTGGTAAGAGGACACCATTTGCAGGATGCAATGGGGACACCTTTCTTCAATCTGTTACGAGCAATGCTACATACTTTCCTATGCCAGGAGATGGTGAGTTTTAGATTAGCTAGAGTTGGTCGGGGGTGGAGAGGGATTTCAATGTGGGAAAAGAGGAAAAGAATGTTTCCTGCAAAATTTTCAGTTAAAAATGTCAACTTTTGCATTACCCCACCACCCAAGCTGAGAACCGAACAATTTTTGAAACCGAAAGATGTTGTTCTCAGCCAAAACTTTTCAGGGTGACTGTTTTTCCAACAAAAAATGGAAACTTTTGGAATCAAGGTGACATTTTTCACCATAATTTTGGTGTAGTCAAAACCCCAATTTCTCATCACAAAAAGGCCATCTTGTGACTTTTCAGAGCCTTGCTCCTGAGTTTTGAAGGCTTATCATAGAATCATAGACTCTCAGGGTTGGAAGGGACCTCAGGAGGTCATCTAGTCCAACCCCCTGCTCAAAGCAGGACCAACCCCAACTAAATCATCCCAGCCAGGGCTTTGTCAAGCCTGACCTTAAAAAACCTCTAAGGAAGGAGATTCTACCACCTCCCTAGGTAACCCATTCCAGTTCTTCACCACCCTACTAGTGAAAAAGATTTTCCTAAAATCCAACCTAAACCTCCCCCTCTGCAACTTGAGACCATTACTCCTTGTTCTGTCATCTGCTACCACTGAGAACAGTCTAGATCCATCCTCTTTGGAACCCCCTTTCAGGTAGTTGAAAGGCTCGGTGTTGGTGATATGAGATCAGCCCCTTTGAAAGGGTCCTCGGGCTAAAGTTACCTTTGTGGTCTCTCTGTCAATAGTCCTGGAACATTTCCTATTGAAACAAGGAGCCTAATTATCGCCTGGCCTCTGTTATCTATTCTTGCTCTATCATCTCTGATGGAATTGCACCAAGGAGACATTGGGCCCAACACTTTATACATGTAAATAGCGGCTGAAGAAAGTAACAAAAGAGAACACTCTTTACCCCTGATCAAGAGCGATTTAATCTGAAACCAAGCCTTGCATCTTCTCTGTGTCGGCTGCTTGTGAATGATGTGTTGACAAATTGCTTTTTAATTTGCTTTGGTGTAATAGAGTAACTGGGGAAAGGTTATTTCGGAAGGGTCTGGGAGGCTCTCCTGTCTCAATGATTTTTCTAAGTGAGTTCATCTGCTCTTGCGTGAAAAGACATGCTTGAGAAGAGAGCGGCTTTCACCATGTGGATGGGCAGAAAAGCAGCTGCTCACGGAAGCTGTTTTTCAAGGGGACCTGGACTGCATCTGAATTTCGTAGGATGGCTGCTACTGCCAGCTAGCTAGCTTTGGAGGCAGGAATTAAATGAGAATAAAATAGGGGGTCTTGGTGGGGGATGGGCAGCACAGGAGTCTGGTGATGGGGGGCGTTCATTTCTGTGCCAGCACTTCCAATCTAGTCCAGTGGGTGGTGATGACCAACCATCTGCTGGCTGTTTGGTGGCCTGTGGAAAGAATTGGGGGGGTTACAATACATTACTGTCACAGGAAGAGGGTGGCTAAAGGTGACATGAGGTGGGTATTGAACCTAAGCAGCACCCATGTCCTATGAGTTCAAGTCCTGCCCTTGGCAACTTTCTGAGACTGTGTATTAGTGGCTCTTTGTTGCATTCAAAGAGGAATGGAGTTAGGGTGCTATCCTTGGTCTTGAGGCCCAGGTTCAATTCCCTGCTTTGCCATAGACTTTCTGTAGGACCATAGACAAGTTGTTTAGACTCAGAACCTCAACTAACTCCCATTGAAATCATCCTTTAAGATAGGATGGATGTATCTCAGATACTTGCTGTCCTGCAGTGGCTCTGTGTCCTCCTTCTCTGCAATGTCTCGCTGTCTAGGGTGGATGCAGGCTATGGCACTGTCTCAGATGCTACAGAGGGGACAATCTGTGGCTCTCACAGCCCGTGTCCCCTCTGCCAGCTTTGAAATAAATAACTCGAGCCACTAAGGAAATTGCCACTGAAATGTTTTTGGATGGACAACGTGGTTTCTGCAAAATCAAACTGTTCCACGGGAGAATGTTGGATTTGCAGAAATGTTTCCATATTTTGATGGAGGAAATTGCAACAAAATATTTCATTTCAAGTTGTGCCGACATCAATCTCTAGCTCCACCTAAGCCACCTCATGGGAGTTATAGTTTGGTTACCTCGGGCTCCAATTCCCTCCTATGGATGGGACTCGCCTGATCCGTGGTGGCGGCTCAAGCAGAGGGAGAGACTGAGGTGCACCATGGGAGATGTAGTCTGAATGGGGATCCTGGCCCGTAGAGGTGAATGGAGACATGAGGTACCCAGTAGCTCTAGCAGTTCACATAGTTTAACATCCACCCAACTCAAAACAAAATGTTTTGTCATTTCCAAATCACACATTTTTGGAGCTTTTCGTTCCATGAAAAGTTGTGACATTTTTGTCCTGATTCAGGGTGAAAACAGCCAATTCTGAGGATCTCTTGCCGGATAGAAATTCTGTTTTTCAGTCAGCTCTAAAAATAAGAGAGCTGGTTCGCACATGTGGAAAATAATTGCGGGAACAATTTAATTGACACTCTCTTCCCCTGATCTTCATGGAAAATGTTCTCAGCCTGCTCTAAAAAATAATAAAAAAGAGAAGCAGAGAAAATATGAACTAAACAAAGGCATTACAAAGAACACAGAGAGTGAGATGACAGAGGAGAGAGAAAGACAGAGTTGTCAACATTTCTCCCATCACTGTTTATCACATGGTGTGTGGCAGGGAGAAACCTCCCAGAATGCCC
Organism: Chelydra serpentina; assembly: GCA_037349315.1. Lineage (NCBI taxonomy): Eukaryota > Metazoa > Chordata > Testudines > Chelydridae > Chelydra > Chelydra serpentina. Next base: position 19,530,715 of record JBAIAC010000027.1, on the reverse strand, counting down.
AGCTTTGACTAGTGCTGATTGGCCGTGGCCTCGCTTGTTTCGCCGACAGCTCCCCCGCCATCTGGCTTTGACAACGCTGGGTCTCAGAAGTCTGTTTCCAGCAGCTGCTCTGCTAATGGCTCGCTATTAATAGCGGGACTCTGGAAGGGCACCGGCGACGGCCTTTTGAAGACGAGCCTTTCATTAGTGGGATTGTTTCAGGACCTTCTCTTTTAGGGACAATCAGATGACCCAGTTGGCAAGCGTTCGGGCTAAATGACTGCTTGCCACTGACATGAGCTACGTGGCGAGGTGCCGAATTCCTGACATTTAACTGTCATCAGAAGGCTCTGTGCCTAGTGCTAATCCCAGGCAGTTAGGGCACGGTCTGCGTCGGCCATCAATATCCCAATTAATCAGGTGCCAGAACCGACTGCGTCCTGCTGCCAGCAATACCCCCGGTGAAGAGCTCATTCCATCTATCAACACCTAGAAGAGTTCCAATAGGCAAGACTCGGAGGAGCCCAGGCCAGGGCTAGCTGTGAGCTCCTCCCAGAGCCACGTCACCTTGGCCTGTGTTCTTACACTAGCCCCTACAGCGCCTCCTGCTGGAAGAAGCAGGACTCAGGGTAGCAGCTACGCTCTTCAGAGCCCACACGCCGATGGACTAGCTTTCTCTACAGCCGTGGTTTTCGACCTTTTTTTTTCATTTGCGGACCCCTAACACATTTCGAATGGCGCCGTGGACCCCTTTGGAAAGTTAGACAGTCGGAGGACGGCCAGGGGTCCACGGACCACAGATTGAAAACCATTGCTCTACAGCACCTCCTGGTGGGGAAAGGCTGGGATTGGCGCAGCTGGGAGCTCCTCATAAGGAGACGTCCTAGACAATTCCTCCCAGCGCTTTCTGTGCAGCAGATTCCCGCACTGGCCTCGCCCCAGGAATCACTGGCCAGATGATCACCTGCGAATTGTCTTTGGGATGAGGCTTCTCCTGCATCTGAGGTTAGATGTGCTCCACCTCTTTTGTCCTCCCTGGGCTCATGCTGTGCTGAGCAGCTTGCAGGGGGCAGGCCGTGCCAGCACAGGGCTGGCAGAGTCCAGCCTGAGCACTGCAAGAGAGATCGGCTCTCATCCCTGATGATGCAGGTTTAGATCAGGGATCTCAAACTCAAATGAGCATGAGGGCCACATGAGGACTAGTGCATTGGCCCGAGGGCTGCATCACTGACACCCCCTCTCACTGCCCCTGGCCCCGCCCCCACCCCACCCCTTCCATGAGGCCCCGCCCCTGCCCCACCCCCATTCCAACCCCTTCCCCAAAGTCCCCACCCCAACTCCACCCCCTCCCCGCCCCCATTCGAACCCCTTCCCCAAATCCCCGCCCCTGCCCCGCCTCTTTTCCGCCTCCCCCCCCTGAGCGCGCGGCTCCCCGCTCGTCCCCCCTCCTTCCTGGAAAGCACTAAGTGCCGCCAAACAGCTGTTTGGTGGCGGGAAGCGCCTGGAGGTAGGCAGAGAAGCGGGGACGCGGCACTCTGGGGGGCGGTGGGGGAGAGGAGCTTGGCGGCCGTGGGAAATAATGCGGGGGGGATGGGGGGCACGGGGAGCTTGGCGGCTGCAGGAAATAACCCTGCGGGCCGCGTGTTTGAGACCCCTAGTTTAGATCCACAAGATTCCTAAAGCCAGCAAGACAGGCCTGAGGGACAGGAGACAGTTACCTGCCACGGATCCTTAGCAAGTATATTTCTACCGCTCCATCAGCCTCGCCTGAGTCCCTGCATTCAAGAGCAAGCCTAATGCAGAGTATGCCGTGTGCAAATTAAAGATGGCGCCTCCTGGAGCTTGAGGAAGCAGGAGATGCAGCAGAGGGAGTCCATTACCCACTGGCAAGGTCCCCTTCCAATGGCACCCACTCAACCATCAGGGAGCCTGGGATGGCACCCAGCTGAACAGATTGCAAAGGTGTGGCAAACACTGGCTTTAGCTAAAGAGCCCCTGCAGGCAAAAATTCCCAACAGACCTCTGTAGTCTCGCCGGTTCTCACAACGTTAGTGCAAGTCTCTGAACCAGCCTCACAATGTCTGGTGGTTTAATTAAGGCCCCAGCTCCTGGATTCATGTGAGCCGGGAAGACTCTTTGGCTTCCATTTAAAAACCAAAAGTGGCCGATAAAAAATGGCACCCTAAAGGCGCCGAAACCAAACTATTGTTAAACCAGTCTCGTGGGATCTGGCTTTTTGAGATCTGGCTTGTGATTTTTGAAAGCTTGGGGTAGGAAATACTGTAAGTTAACTACACAAATGCACACGCCCGCATGCGTGTACACACACACACACACACACACACACACACACACACACACACACACACAGAAGCACGCATCTGCCATCACAAACCAGGTCATGACACAAGCCAAGCTGTTGGTTCTTTCATGTATTCATTAATATTGTTCTTTATTTGTCTGATCATAGCATCTAGGAACCCCGTCAGAAACCAGGTCCCCATCATGCAAGGTGCTGTACAAAACCAGAATAAACAAACACAGGAGATAGTCTCTGCTCCCAGGAGCTCACTGTCTGAGTATAAGACACGAGACAACAGATGGACACAGACAGATGGGAAATACAAGGAAACAATGAGACGATACTGGCCAATATGATAGCAGACCATCTGCTGTCAAGATTTCTGTAACCCTCGTGGAAGAGGAGGAGGGTTTTGAAGGAGGATAACATAGAATTGCCCGTTGGCCGGTGCATAGTGAGGTCTCGACTTTGGCGTCAAAGTACCTTTGTAAATGAGAGACTAAGCGAGGTGATGTCTTTTATTGCACCAGCTTCTGCTGGTGAAAGAGCCACGCTTTTGAGCTACACGGCTATTACCACACCCACCTTGTCTCCCCACTCTCCTGGGACCACCGGGTTACAACAACACTGCAAATAGCCGTGTAAACAGTAGCGCTACTCACCATATGTCCCTCAAAACCATTTTCCGACGGAAAAGGCTTTTCCAGCAAAATACACGTGTTTCTGAAAAACGGTCCTTTCCCTCAGCCTTGGTCTCAGTTGCTTGACCAAAAATGTTCAGGATCAACCCGTTTCATTTTGGTTTTTTCCAAAATCAGCAAACATGTCTGTTTCCATTAACATTTCTTTTGTTTCCCTGGCCAGCATCATGCCCACATTCACTTTCTCTCTTCCCTCCCCCTCCCTCACGTCTTGCCACCAGGATAAGGACCAAAACAAAAACAAACAAAAAACTCTCCCACAAAAAGCAACTACATTTTTCGAGCTGGTATGTGTTCCAACAGTTTGCTTTTTGTTTTTGAATGTTTTTGTTGGAAAATTGAAAAAAATGGACGTGATTTCTCATTTCATTCTAAATGTGATTTTTCCCTCCCCTTAAAATTAAAATATATTTAAAACAAACAAATAACATTTTTAAACAACTTGTTTCAAGGCACTCGGGGAGGCTGTATGGTCTGATCGCTAAGACGCCAGGTATGGGGTAGTCCAGAGATGTAGCTTCTATTCCCAACTCTGCAACTAACTCATTATCTGCCCTTGGGCTAATCATTAATTTTTCTGTGTACCTCAATTTCCCCATCTGTGAGAGATGTACAAGAGCAGAGAAGTCACATTTAATTGTAAGGGGCAGGATACTGATCTCACAGCTTCTTTTCATTGTGTAGGCCATATTTTCAGCGAGTGTAAACTCCATTGACCTTGCCAGTTTACACCAGGTGAGGATCTGGCTTGTAACTCCCTTGGGGACCAATCTCTGTGGCCATTTATGCCTGTGCAAAGTGGCCGTACAAACACTGAATTGGAATTTGAGGCTCACTCACACAGTAGCATTTTACCCCCTCTTTACCCTCACTTTTCCCAAGCATTAGTGAGTACACATGGTGCAAGGCTGGTGAGACTCCGGCCTATTGACTTCAACATTTTGTTTTACGCATAACGAGCAGTTAGCCTGTGGAACTCATTGCCACAAGATATCAGAGGCCAAAAGCTCAGCAGGATTCAGAAGAGAACTGGATGCATGAGCGGGGAGAGAGCACTGCCAGGCTGGGGGCCTGGGCACGGGTTTGGCACTGCCAGGCTGGGGGCAGGGGCATGGGGAGGGCACCACCAGGGTGGCAGCATTTGCACAGGATGTCAGGAAGGTGCAATACCCCCCCAGAGCTCTCCCTAGTGGAAACAGTAGCAGCCAGAAGCATCCTGTGCTGGGAACAGTGCAAGCACATTTTCTCCTCACATTCTCCTGCCTGTGGTGGGCACCGGGTGTGGGGGTGGGGGGTGCAGTTACCAGTGCTGGGTCCCAGGGGGCAGGGAGATGAAGGAAGCCAGAGGGAAGGGAGAGTGAGCAGGAGGGAAGGTCGATGAGGCTTGCTGGGAAAGGCCAGCATCCGGGGCCTCCATTCCTGCAGCCCCCAGAAACCTTGGCGAATAATCTCCATACGTAATTAAGCAGCGTGGCTAATTAGTAACGAGCAAGCATGAGTCCCTGGTGGGATGGCGGGGCTGGCTGCCTGAGGCAGGTGGGCAGCTAGCCGGCTGGCTGCGGCCAGGCCCTGGCGCTGAGTGAGGGTGTCTGTCGCGCCCGGGTGCCTCAGGCTGGAGTCTGGGGTGGGCCCTGTCCCCGTGATGGTACGAGGGAGGCTGTAGCGGGGTTTAGGGAAGGGCTGGTTGTTGCGTGCGAGCACCGTGGCCATTCAGGGCTGACACCCGCGCTCAGTGTGTCTCCGGCCTGGGGGACCTGTGGGGCCCTCAGGAAATGAAGTGGCCGGATTGTGTGAAACCAGCAGCTGCTTTGTTGCCTGCAAGGCGTGTGTGTGACGGCAGCTGATGGGCGCTCAGCTATTGCTGCCTTGTTGTGTGTGGGATCGCACTGGGGCCTGAAAGTGGGGGATTGTGCCCGTACACTCCAGGAACACTACGCCCCAGCATGACAAGCAAACACACCCACACCTACGCCTTTATATTACAAGCACATACCACTACACCTTTACACAAGTACACCCCTAAACTACAGGCACATACCCCTCCACCTTCACAAAACTACACTCCTATGCTACAGGCACATACCCCTACACCTTTACATTACACCCTAGGTTACAGACACATACCCCTACACCTTTACATAATACAGCCGTATGCTACAGGTACATAGCCTGACATCTTCACACGACACCTCCATGCTATAGGTTCATACCTCTACACCTTTACATTACACCCTAGGTTACAGACACTTACCCCTACACCTTTACATAACTACAGCCGTATGCTACAGGTACATACCCTGACATCTTCACACAACGACACCTCCATGTTATAGGCTCATACCTCTACACTTTATCCTACATTTCAGAAGGAGACTGGATAGCCGTCTATCTTGGATGGTGTAGACACAGCACATCCGGTGTCTTGGCAGGGGGTTAGATGAGATGACCCTTGCGGTCCCTCCTAGCCCTCTGGTTCTATGGTTCTGTGACTCTACGGCACCCCCGCCATACAGGTGCACACCCTTTCATCTTTACAGCGTTATGGCATCCCCCTACAGGCACGCCCCCCCCATCATTGCACTAATTTACCCTCACACTACAGGCGCACAACCTGCACCATTACAGGTTTGCCCCCCAATGGTCCAGCTGCGTACCCCCGACCCTCAATGGAGCATGCACAACTCTCTGTGAGGGTCTCGGATCCATCGATTGCCACCAGCTGAGGATCCGGCCAACCCCACCCAACCTCTCTTTGGGCCGGATCCTCAATCAGCGGGTCTCTGGAGTCAAGCTAATTACCTCCCGCTGAGGAACTGGATCACTCTTAACAGGATAGAACCAGAGTCTTACCTAAGTGATCCAGGTACAGCTCCATGTGTCAAATAGGGGGAGGGATAGCTCAGTGGTTTGAGCATTGGTGTGCTAAACCCAGGGTTGTGAGTTCAATCCTTGAGGGGGCCATTTAGGGATCTGGGGCAAAAATTGGCGATTGGTCCTGCTTTGAGCAGGGGGTTAGACTAGATGACCTCCTAAGGTCCCTTCCAACCCTGTTAGTCTATGATTCTAACGATACCTTCTTTCCCCCTCTGATGTCTGCCTTGTCGATATTGCTTGTAAGTTCTTTGGCTCAGGTATGGTCTCTTTATACGTGGACGTGCAGCACCCAGCGCAGTGGGGCTCTGATCTCGGCTCGGTTCTCTGCACTGCCATAAGTAGAATAATAAAATCAATCTTAGCCGGGGGTACGTGGGAGCTGCTCCCGTGAAATCAATGGCACAGCTTCACACTGGCTTAATTTGGCCCCTTCCCCTCTTGAGAGACAACCTATGCCTGCCTAAAGTGGAGGGGGCAGAGCGAGGCCAACAGGCTTCTGCAGTGTTACTGAGCATGCTCAGTAGAAGCCAAGCAACACATTTGGGGAGGGGGGGCACGTGACCCTCCATGCTGCCCACAATGTGTCACCTCGACCCCTCTCCATTTCCGGCCCCAATTCTGCCCTGATGATCAGCAGGATCAATCCGGCCGCTGGAGGCGGCGGTTCACTCCGGGTTTCCGCCGAGAGCAGAACCGGGCCCTTCGCTCTGCAACCAGACGGAGAAAAAGCAAGCGGCCCATAAATAAAGCCAGCGGCGCGACCAGGGACCTTGCACACAGAGCTGTTAAATATCACACAGGAGGGGACTGGATTTATCACCCTTATCACTTCCCGAGTCAATTACCCGCTCTGACTTTGCCCGGCTCCGTCATTCCTCTTGTCAAGGCCGCAGCTGGGCGAGAGGAAGCCGCTTCCTCTTTAATCAGCCTCTCGCCCGAGTGTAGATCAAGGCAGTGCCGGGGCACTCATCTACATCGCTAGCGAGTCTCCAGGCTGCCTTTGCAGGGGGCAGGGGGCTGATTCTTTGCCTCACCTCCAAGCCTCTCCCGGGAGCTGCTGAAACAAGAGCAGGTGCTTCAAATCGGGGCTGGCTTGGTGAGGACCGGAAGTCATTGCTTCAGAGAGACAGGCTGGGCTTGTGTTTGGTGTCGTGATCCGTGCCCGGGGTACCTCATGCTACCATAACACAGCTAATTCATAGTCTTCATAAGGAATTTGCCTGGGACTCAAGGCACCTGGGTTCAGTTCCCCGCTCTGCCACAGATTCGCTGCATGACTTTAGGCTGGTCACTTAATCGGTGATTGAGTTTTCCAATCTGTAAAATGGGGCTAATGCTCCATCCTTCCTCCCACCCTGCTTGGCTTGTCTGTTGAGATGGCGAGCTCTTTGGGGGAGGGCTGGTCTCTCATGGTCTGCGCAGCAACTGACATAATGGGTAACACTAGAGGGTAATGTTATGCGAACAATTAGCAGCAAAGGTAATTACTCTCCCAGGGCTCTCTGTGAAATGAGTTGGGGTTTCAGTCAAGTCCCCAATGGCACGGTGGCCCCATCACCCAAACCACCGCCGCATGTGGCCGTGCTTACCTCCTCACTGTCTGCATCGGCCGAGACACTTTGGATCTACGGGGCAGCGGGTTTGTTTACAAACAATTAACTAACGAGGCTCATTTCCGGTCAGACCCGCTCCTTGTTCCCGGACATGTCCTCGTTTCATGGCACGTTGTTCCCGGCTCTCTCTGTTGTTCGACACGACACTTCTGACAGGGGAACAGGCCTTTGCGTTCGCTAATTGCTGACAGGGCTGCTCATTAGATTTTCCCTTCAGACTGGGCAGAGCAAGAGTTGTTACACTGGCCTTTTTGCGGTTCATTTGTTACATGTGGCAGAGAGGTTTAGATCCCCAGAAGGTTTATAAAAGTAACCCAACCTATATGGAACAATCACATTTTATTATTTTGACTTCTTAGTGGTATTACTGTAGTATCCAGGAGCTCCACCACAGATCAGGACCTGCTGTGCAAACCCATCTCACTCGCCCTATGCACGGTCATAGAATACCAGAGTTGGAAGGGACCCTCAGGAGGTCATCTAGTCCAACCCGCTGCTCAAAGCAGGACCAATCTCCAGACAGATTTGTGCCCCAGATCCCTAAATGGCCCCCTCAAGGATTGAACTCACAACCCTGTGTTTAGCAGGCCAATGCTCAAACCACTGAGCTATCCCACAGCCATAAAACATCACATCACTGCATTGGCTGGGACTCGAACCCAGGTCAACTGCTTGGAGGGCAGCTATGCGCACCACTATATCACCAATGCACCTGTCTACCGCCAGTGAATTATAATCCAGCTGCGGTATTGGGGGCTGTGGGGCAAAGCCCTACCGGGTCTGGCTGCAGCAGAGCCCCGTCGGTTGAAAGAAGCCGTCTTGGGCTTTGTCCCTCTCTCAGGCCACATCTTATAACACAGGGGTGGCCAACCTGAGCCTGAGACGGAGACAGAATTACCCAATGTACATTGCCAAAGAGACACAGTAATACGTCAGCAGCCCCCCCATCAGTTCCATCCCCCCACCGGCAGCCCCACCGATCAGCGCCTCCCCCTCCCTCCTGATCAGCTGTTTCGTGGTGTGCAGGAGGCTCTGGGGGGGGGGGGAGTGAGGGCATGGCAGGCTCAGGGGAGGGGTTGGGAAGAGATGGAGTGGGGGGCAGGGCCTGTGGCAGAGCCAGGGCTGAGCAGTGAGCACCCCCTGGGCACATTGGAAAGTTGGCGCCTGTAGCTCCAGCCCCGGAGTCGGTGCCTAGACAAGGAGCCACCTATTAGCTTCTGAAGAGCCGCATGTGGCTCCGGAGCCCCAGGTTGGCCACCCCTGGTATAACGTCTTCTGCCAGCCAGTAACTACCAGTCCTGGTGTTCTCACTGAATTCCCGCCGAGACCTAGGAGATCTCAGGGGGCTGCCGTGATCGAGTGCTAAACCCGGCTGTCTTGTGGGCCGGCAACTAAATCACAGGGTCACCTTCCCTGGGCCCCCAGCTGTTGCCAATTCCAGCAGATGATAAGGAGACAGAGGAATGCTTTTGCCACTCGAGGGCGCTCCTCCAAGGGAAAGTCACTCGGAGAGCAGCGCCCAGGGGCGTTTGGGAGGGTGTTTGGAGAGGGAGTGTGAGAGGCTTTGCTTCCAGGCCACCTGAGAGAAGAGCCGTGTCAGAATCAATGGGCCAGATCCCCAGCTGGTGTAAATCAGCATCGCTCCATCGGAGTCAATGGGCCGGATCCCCAGCTGGTGTAAATCAGCATCGCTCCATCGGAGTCAATGGGCCGGATCCGCAGCTGGTGTAAATCAGCATCGCTCCATCGGAGTCAATGGGCCGGATCCCCAGCAGGTGTAAATCAGCATCGCTCCATCGGAGTCAATGGGCCGGATCCCCAGCTGGTGTAAATCAGCATCGCTCCATCGGAGTCAATGGGCCGGATCCCCAGCTGGTGTAAATCAGCATCGCTCCATCGGAGTCAATGGGCCGGATCCCCAGCTGGTGTAAATCAGCATCGCTCCATCGGAGTCAATGGGCCGGATCCCCAGCTGGTGTAAATCAGCATCGCTCCATCGGAGTCAATGGGCCAGATCCCCAGCTGGTGTAAATCAGTGCAGCTCTGTGAAAGCTGATGGAGCTGGGCTGATTTGCACGAGCTGAAGTCCCTGCCCATCATCTTTAGGCCCCATGGAGAAGGGGGTTCTGGTGCTGGGGAGTTGCCTTGGGGCTCCAGCTGGACAAGAATCCCACCCTGATCTGTCTCTTTGATACCAGATACTCTCTTTGATCGCCCTTCGCAAGGCTTCTTCCCGCTCCTCAAGCCAGCCAGGTGCCAAGGGTTAACTGTGTGGCAGCAGCTTGGTTCTCAAAGGGTTAAGGCAGAAGAACCTGCCGGCTGAGTAATGAATTTCACTTTGCTCCTATTTTGTAGTTAAAAAAAGCACTAATTCATCCTAAATCTGCCTGAAAGAGCCTTAAGTGGTAATACGCAGATAAGAAGACTTTATTTGGCTTAGCATGTAGAAAGTTTTATGTGTGCAAATGGGTGAGGAGATTGGAACTGCTCCTTGTCTTTCTTTTTTTTATCAGGGAAATCTGGCTGGATTCTCCCTGTATCCTGCTGCAGGCAGCATGCACAGAGAACCCCCCTGCCTCTTAGCTTTCAGCAATAATGATTCTGATGATCTTCCACATTGCTCAGTGTAGGACGACCACCCTGCTTTGGTCACCTCTGGCCCGGCAGCCCCATCATGAGGGATCCTGCCCTGGTCCTGTGAGTGGCACTGTGAAAATTGTCTTTCCTCCATCTCCGCTTCTGGGTGGCACTCCATCATGAGCACAGTAAAGAGGGGGTCAAACCCAGCCAGAATCTCAGCAGGTTGCAACCCACACTTGGATCTGAATGTTGCAAATTGCTCCATTCTTTATAGCTATTATAATGGACTAAAACAGAACAGATCTGACCGATTCCAAGCAACACTGGCTTTCAAATCTGGATGTGGATCTAGAGCCCAATTTGATGACATGGGTTCATCTCCTTTTTTTCCACCTCCAGTCTCAGTCACTTTTCCACCACCTCCCAAACCAGTTCCCCATGATGGCATCTTCTCTGCCTGCTGTCTCGGAACCAGGGCTTGTAAAGGACTTTGAGATCTTTCAGGAGAAAGGGTGTCATAGAGATGTAATTCAGTTAGAGCTGTGTGAATAATGGATATTTTTGGTTCATTGGCCATTTCAACAGAACCTTTTGGTTTGATTTTGAGCGTTAAAAAAAAATGTACAATAACAAAATAAATAATCAAACTAAAGGACATTTCCAAACAAAATGTCATTTGAATCGACAGCCTGAAACGTTTCATTTAGAAGATATCAACATTGATTTTTTAAAATTAGTTTTAAAGGGTTTTTTTTTTTGTGACTGAACCAGTTAGGTGAAATTGACATGAATTGAAATATTTTGGTCAACCCAAATCTGCATTTTGTCACTGAAAAATGTTTCAGTCAAAATGTTTTGCCCTGTTCTAACTTCGTTAGTATTATTCTGCATTCTCTGGAGGTAAGCTGTCAATGGAGCTATAAGTGTAAAGACATAGTATTTATAGGACACTGATGACTGTAGACTCTAAAGGTTTGTCTACACCAGGGGGTCTCAAACTCAAATTACCACGAGGGCCGCATGAGGACTAGTGCATCACTTCCCCCGAGGGCTGCATCACTGACCCCGCCCCCTTGCTGCCCCCCGCCCCGCCCCACCCCTTCCATTAGGCCCCGCCCCTTCTCTGCCTCCTCCCCTGAGCGCGTGGCTCCCCGCTCCTCCCCCTCGCTCCCAGAAACCGTGAAGCCGTCAGACAGCTGTTCTGGCGGGGGGAACTGCCTGGGGGTAAAAATAGAACCTTGGAGCAGCGCGGAGGGAACGGGGATCTTAGCGATCTTAGCAGCCACAGAACGTAACTGGGAGGGGGGGTGAGGGGAGCTGGCGGCCATAGGACGTAACTGGGGGGAGCCTGGTGGCCCGCCTCTTCTCCCCCCCTCCTCCCCTGTGTGCGCGCTTCCCGCTCCTCCCCCCTCCCTCCCAGAAACCGCCAGACAGCTGTTCTGGTGGAGGAACTTCAGAAAGTAACTCGGGGGTGGGGGGGCGCGGGCCGCATGGGACCCGTGGGCTGCGTGTTTGAGACCCCTGGTCTACACTATGGGGGTTAGAGTGGCATAGCCACAGTGCGCTATAACCTCATAGTGTAGATGAGACTACAACATTGGAAGGGGTTTTTCCTTTGGTGTAGTAATGCCACTTCCTTGAGTGACAGTACTAGGTTGGTGGGAGCATTCTGACAATGACCCAGCTAGATCTACACGGTGGGGTTAGGTTAGGTAGATTTTTCACACCCCTGAACACTGCAGATATGTCAACCTAAATTGGAAGTGTAGACATGCTTGAGTTGTAGGGGGCAGAGTCTCAACGGGTGTAAACTGGCACCGATTCGGATTGTCAGTAGGGTGTACAATATATCCACACCAAATTTCAAACCTATGCAAAAAATACAGGGTTTTTCATTATAAAATGAAAAAAACCTCCTGTTTGCAGAAAATGTAGCTAATACTGTGAGTCAAAATGAGCCCTTTTTCAAGCAAAGACGCCGTTTGCATAGAAAAATGGGCAAAAGGCCGTGTCTTTTGGGAATTTTTTTAACATGGAAATTGTCATTTGGTCTTATGTATGAACCAGGTAAAATCCAGCACGTGTCCGTGAGGACAAGTGTGTATTTGGGAATGTGCATGCCTGTGTGTGAATGAATGGGTACGTAATGAATGTCTACACGTATCAGTGTGTCGGAACTGCTGTGTGTGCGTCTGCGTTAATGGGTGCGTCACAGTGACTGAAGTGCCAGTGTGTGAGGGCGTGTGTGTTTTTGTGTGTGTGAATTAATGGGTATATCGTAGGAGCAAGGAGGGAGTCACAAACTAGCCTGTATTTTCTCCTGATCCACCAGGGCTGGATTTCTTCTCTTTGCTGGATCAGCTTTCAGCCCTTCCTGGGACATATCAGACACGTCTGACCATTGCTCTCAAACCCAACCGGGCAGGTCAATGTCCCTGCTACACAGAAGCATCAGAGGGATAATCCTGGAGACCAAAGCCCTCCGCACAGCACAGGATAGCAACAAAGAAAACATTCTCTCCCCTGCCCTGTCAAAGTATCTCACCCTTGGCCTGGAGTAATGAGACAGCAGTTCATTTCTCCTAAGCCCAACCGTTTCTTGGTCTCTCTGGGAACAGCTAATAAGGGGGGTCATTAGCATTAACTGTAAAGATTGGCTTATTGATATGATAAAATCTGAGCTGAGGGCCACCTCTTCATTTCATGAGTCAGGGCAGAGAGGAACAGCTTTACTGACCTGCAAATTCTGCTTTGTTTCTTCCATGTGAATTTTCTAGTATTGGCGCTGGAGCATGGTAGCTTAGTCCCTGTGTAGAATTATCCATTAGACATGGAGCTTTCTCCTCCTGATCCTTGAATTTACTTACTGGGGCATTTGTATAACTTACTGGCAGTTAATAAGGCCTATGAAGTGTTCCTGCCAAAGGTTAGCGTAACTGCAATGAGATTGATCATTAGAAGCTGGAAGTTGGCTAAAAAGAATAAATACTGCAGGGTGGTCCTGGGGCCTGAGAGATTTGGCAAATTCAGAAAAGGTCAGTTATCAAATAAATGAGAAGAGATGAGAAATTGCAGGCAAAACGGTCCCTGCTTCTTGGAAATGTCTGATTGAGCGAAATGCTTGATGGGCTTCGTAATGGGTTGCGTTATCTTTTGTCTGTCAGCGTCTGGAATTAATTTCTGGGCTGTGAATATGAATGTCGCTGCCGAGTTCAGATCATATACCCCTTTCGTGTTAGGTAGACTGTGTCTAAACACAGAAGTAAAAGTGGCTTAACTTTTAGTTGAATGCAGTTAAATTAACAATAATCAATGACTTATAGTTAGTTCAATTCAGCTACACTCGTGCAAACTCCGGTTGGGACCCTATTCTTTTGATTAAGAGTGATTCATTTCAGTACTAAATGGAATGACTTTCTAACAAATGTTGAGATTCAGCAGAGAATTCAACAACCCCTGCTCTCTAAAGTTCTCCAGAAAAGATGGAAATCTCTGGAACATGTGTTACTAATGAAGCTAGAACATCTGCCATGGCAGGAGTGTTATTCACAGCTGGGAGAACAAGCAAAGGAGCTGATCAAAAGGATCCTTCCATCAGACACTGCTCAGAGAGGGGAAACTTATGGGAGTTAACAACATAGAGGCAGAGATGGCAGCGCCTGGCTCGTGCCCAAAATAACGTCTGATGGCACAAGAAGGATTCAGATTATTTCAGTTTCTCTTAAATTTGTTCCTCCTCGATTTAGCTAAATCAATATAAGCCAGGCTGAAATTGATTTAAGCGTGTGTGCACAGCCATTTGCACAAGTTAAAAACAAATGGATTTTAAATCATGCCTTTAATTAAATGGGTGTAGACAAACTCTGTATTACTGGGTGGATTTCCCACAGGGCTTTTCACCATCTTTCAAAAAAAAATAAAAAACAACCCAAACAAACCCACCCAATTATTTAAAGCAAGAAAACAGTCTGACAGAATTTCCTGTGCTGGCAAAAGTTTTCTAGGGAATGTTTCTAGAGACATAATCCTCTGTAGGTTTTATGGTCATTTCCATAGGTCTCTATTGGAGTCTATATGGATCTATATAGATCCCCACATTAGAGTCAAGGGAATTTTTCAATAAAGAGGAAAAATACATATACAAAAGCAGATTAGGCAGCCAGCAAAATGACCATCTTTCACAGGCATAACTATGGTTGTTTCTGTCTATCTCATGCACCTCTCTCCATCTATCCCTTTATAATAATAAGGACTGTGGAGTCCACTGAATTATTAACCCAATTCAGCAGATGTTTCCTCCGGCTCACAATCCAGCACACCTTCCCCTAGGCCTGCAGGGTGCTGCATTGTGTTTTGTCTGCAACGCCAGCTCTGTGCTTACCCTGTAGGAGGCTGAGTGGGCCTGGATCTCCGTGTGGTTGGCACGGAGGAACTGAAGCACGCTCATTGCGGATGGAACGTTGACAGATTTTAGCAGCTAGCAACGAAAAAGCCCCGTAGAGCATGTGCACAGGGTGATTATAAGAGGTTTATAATTCGGCTAAATCTAGATGCATTTTCACAGGGACAGAACTATTCGCCTACCAATGTCAAATTCCTGCTCCACGTCTTAGGTGCCAGAACTCTTTAAAGAAACTGGTGGAAAAATTCCAACATTGGCAAAACTACTCGTTTTCCCCTTACCGCCTTCTGGGGAGCCGTTTACCCTGCAACTTCCCCCCCAAACCCAGCCTGGGGCAGAGACGCCCCCCCCCCCCCCCCCCGCCTCGCCCCGCCTGGAAAAATGCAACCTGAACGGTTGAAGTTTGGCAAAGTTCTAAGCCACTAGAAATAGAATCTGATTTGAGAAATTGTTAGCACAATTGCGCTTTTGCCAGTTTTTGCTAGAATCATTTATTGTTAACTTGACTCTTTGCCACAGACGCTGTTACATACGTTTGTTTATTGTGAGAAATTCATCTTTTCGCAGCATGCTGAGAATTAATTAACAACCTGGGCTTTTCTGACCTTGGGATTCTAGCTCATTTTCACTTAATTGCTTTCAAACAATGCATCTTATTTTTTTGCTCCGTCCCCGTCGCCACCAAGGCCGGCGCAGTCTCCGGAGGGAAGCACGAGTCAGCGAAGAGTTGCATTTTCCTTCCTTTCCCCCCCTTCCGTTGCTTGTTTTCTCGTTCTCCCCATTATGCACCGTATGTCAGGCTCATTACGGATCTAAATATAAACTCATAAATAAAAACAGAAGCTGCAGGGAGGAGCTGGGCTGGCGGAATGTAACAATTATCTGGCTTGGACTTTGGCCAGGGCACAGTGGTGAAAAGCGACATGGGATCTTAATTGCCACAAGTAGCCAAGCGCGGAGTCTGCCATCACATCTGAAAGGCGACCCCTCCCGTGACAAAACACCCCCTTAGCACCCAGCGGTGGCGTTGGTGTGGGGGGCTGACTCAAAGTTCAGAGCGCCACCTACTGGAGGAGCTGTGCCACTTCCCTGAAGCAGCTGAGAATTCCTTTGGAGGCGTCTCGGGGAATTGAGCAACCCCGGAGATAAACGCGTAGAGACTGAGATCTGGGGAGCTCTTTGCACAAGGGGATATGGCTGTGGGCCAAGGAGATGGGGTAAAATTCACTGCATGGCTGTGTTACCTACACAAAAATCTGGTCTGGGGCTCAGCAACTCTAGCGACGGGTGTTGGATAGCTAGCTAGATTCCAAGGCCAGAAGGGACCATTGTGATCTTCTAGTCTGACCTGTATAACACAGGCCAGAGAACTGGCCCTGAAGTCATTCCTGGTGGAGGTCTCATAGAAAAACATCCCGATAGATCAGACTGTATAATTCTTCGTTCTTACGTATTCCTTTCGAGAGGAGAGGAAGGAGGATGTCCGAGTAACTGAGTGGCTCACGGGGACCATCGAACCCGAGGAGCAGGCATGCACTGTGAATTGGAGTCCTGCCCTTGGATTGCACATATAAGTCACTCTATGTACAGGCGCGGAGGGAGGATGACCTAGTGGTTAAGGCGAGACCTGGCTTCGGTTCCCTGCTCCGGCACGGGCTCCCTGTGTGACCTTGAGTGAATCACTTGGTTTCTCTAACCCTCAGCTCTCCGTCTGTGCAATGGGGATAGCAGCACTGCTATACCCCAGGTTGTTGAGAGGTTAAGTGCGATTGTGAGGTGCTCGGACCCTCTTGTCCCAGCCTGGAGCACCCTCCTGCACCCCCAACCCCTCATCCTTTATGTTTTACTAAGCAAAGTTCAAACTGCAAGAACTAATGGATGTTAAATTAGCAATAAAGTCAATCAATGTATTTATCAGAAAATTTCTATCTGTTTATCTAAAGGGTGTAAACAACCGATCATCACCAGATGCTGCCCAGACAGTTACAATGTTATGAAATATGATGGGAAGTTTTGGAAGCCAGCTAAAAATAAGGATAAGTCTTTACTTGAAAGAGACACTAACCAGGACTAAAGGATAAGCAACTGGGCTATATACCCAACACGCGAGCGGTTAACCAGCACCATAGTAGCTGGGAGCAAACTGTCAGACCATTGCAAGGATTACACTTCTTTCTGTGATTACACCTCTTTCTGTTATGTGCTGTCTAACTAACGGATTAGTCCAATCAAAACTGACTTCTTCAAGGTCATCTAATTATGCAGCTGATTCAAACTCGAGGAAACATTTTTTTAAACACATAATTGGAATTATGATCCTTTTAAACTGCTTGTTATTAATTAATTATTGGTCATCTATGATTGATTCCTGATTATTGATTTACAGCATGTTACAGACTGTGAAGTGATTTGAGATCTCCTGATGAAAAACGCTATATAAGAGCCAGCTCTTATTATTATTTATTATCTCCTGGGATACGTTATAAACTCGAGTGGTGCCATCTGAATCCAGCTGTCTGATGAGTCTGACCCTCGCCAACCCTAAGTCTATGAACCCCATTCTCTTCCGCTTCCCTGGCCCCCCTCCCGGCCCGGTCAGCCTTGGCTAGACTGGTTGTCAAAACAAAACTCACTCCAACTCCAATCTAACCCTTTGCCTAATCTGAACCCCACCAGCAGGAGAGGTAGCCTCCTCGCCCGCACCCCTCCCCTCATCAAACCGTTTCAGGCTGAGAATACTGAGTTAAAACACTCAGCTGACAGAGATAATAACCGCTCGGCAGGCAGCCGGGGGCTCCTCTGGGCTTTCCGCTCCCTGTGCCCTTAATCTATTTTTTATGGAGACTCCTCGAGCAATTTAAACCTTTTCACGGCCGAGGAGCTTTAGACTTGGGCACCAGAACTTGCTTCCTTTCTTTACCCTTTACCCTTCCCCACTCATCTCGGTTTCGATTGGATCTTTCCATTCCCAGCCATCTGCTTATGCCTCTGGAGTATCAAACCTGCAGGATAATTTGCTGGGTGGGGCCGTAAGAATGAGGCTGATGGGAGGGGAAAGCCAGAGAGAGAAAGAGACAGGAGACTGAGATAGATAGATAGAGGGGGTTGATGGGGATAGACAGATAGATAGAGGCGGTGCATGGGGATAGATAGATAGATAGAGGGGGTGGATGGGGATAGATAGATAGATAGAGGGGGTGGATGGGGATAAATGGATAGGTGGATGATGTAAGGGATGGATCCTGCCACAGGCGCCCTCTGAAGGGATGGATCTTGGCCATGGGGTCTCTCTCCAAGTGGATGGATCCCACCTGACATCTCTTTTGGAGATACCCTACTCCTCCCAAGACAGAGACCCTCTCTGAGAGGGTCCTAGGCACCTGTTTCCAAGCCAGCACCCTAACCCTTCCCTTAGCTGTCAGTCCTCAGCTGCTGGGCTCCAACTCCTAGGACAAATGAAGCCCCATTCCAATCGACTTGGCTCAGATCTGTCACCACTTCCCACCCAATCTATTGCAACAGCCACCAACAGGTTACATTGCAGACACAGGCCGGAACCAGAGCTGAGCGCCTTAGCCAGCCTGGCACCCTGCCTCCTGCACCCTGCATCCTTCCCCTCTAACGGTCCTGGCCAAGGATCGCCAGCTGACAGGAGAAGGTTGGGACTCAGGCCATGTCTGGCCCCAGAAATCACTGGAGCGTCACACTCCACAACCTCCTACTGCGGGGAAGGGAAATCATATTAAACCAGGGACGCTTCTGCAATTTATCTCCTCCCTTTGATGAAAGAGAAAAGCTGAGACACACTAGAAACATGGTTCCCTCCAACCCCCCGCCCCCGTTCCGATCTCATAAAGAATTGCCAGAACGAGCATAAATGCGAATAAAGTTTAAATCAAGCAATTATTTCCTTAATTCCTCTTCAAACTCCGAGTGCGCTGAAATGGCTGGAGGGTGTTTTTTCCCTTTCCCTCCCCCTTCTCTGGGTTCTAATTGTGTCGTCAGTAATTAATGACTTCGAGTGGAGACATTTTATTTTTAATTAAAAGAAGAAGAGGAAAAGCCATCCATCTCCTGGCCTTTACGCCGCGCGGTATTTTATGGGGGCCGCCCTGCTGCCGGTCACAGATACCGCCTCCGCGTTGCGGGGGGGTCGTGCAGGGGAGTCTGCGTCATTCTTATCATGGCACGGAGAGCTCCTATTTATTCCACACAGCATCCACCCCGCCACCCCGAGTGTCACGTGCCCCCAGTATCTTCCGCTTTCCTGGGAGAGAGGCCTAGGACTGAGTCTCAGCCAAACCATGCTGGGAATGTAGGGGAGTTCCCTTTCACATGATGGAGATGGGCGTTTGGCAACGACGGGGCCTTCTTACAGACCCTTCCCCAATAGTTGTCCCTGAGGATGGACCCCAGGGCCTTCGGTCTTTACCTCCCAACCTAAAGGACAAACACCATTACTTGGCAGCAGTAGTAGACTCTTATCCTCTCCTGTGGAGCAGCCACTAGAGGGAGACTTTGGGTGTGTGGGTTACAGCTTCACACTGCAAGGGGGTGAGAAGGGCTGGAAGACGCTGAGGTGCATCACGGCTCCTGCCAGCGCTGTGTCCTGACCCTAGCCATGGCAGGAAGACATGGTCTCCATTTCTCCAGCTGGCACCATGCCAGACACGGGGGGCCAGGCGCCCCCGCTGCCAGGCTCTTGCTTGAGAGCGAACCAGGGTGGGGGCCTCACCTCCGCTCTTGGCTCCTTGAGGAGCCCCTGGCTGGCTGGATCATGGAACAAGGGGACGGTGGCAGGGTTTTTCCCTGGGTAACGGCAATAGACACTCATTAAGGCCGTAAGGCAGTTGCCTCTGGGGTGCTCTGCTGTGAGGGCAGTGACAGGCGCCAAGGGTGAGGCATGGCAGAGACGTAGCCTTGGTAGGAAGCAGAGCAGGAGACAAGCATGCTTATAGGTGTGATGGCCATCAGCCCCGGGGACTGCCACAACTAACAGCTTGAATCTCTGTAGCTTGGGCTAACCACACTGGGAGCGGCCAGAGACTCCTAACCTCCTGCCTGCGGCTCAGAGGGGGACACGCCGATGAGGGGTCCCTGCAGGCTGCGTAAGGTGAGAGCAGAGGGAGGGAAAACTGGCCCCTTTCCCCTGTATATCAGCTCCTACATGAGCCCCCTGCTGTTGTTAGTGTCCCAGGACTAGGCCCTCAGATTGTGCGGCTTGACACCGGCTGGGGATCGGGCCTATTGACTTCAATGGGGCTACCCTTTAAAACGAATAAAAGGAAGTTCTTCTTCACACAGCGCACAGTCAACCTATGGAACTCCTTGCCTGAGGAGGCTGTGAAGGCTAGGACTATAACAGGGTTTAAAAGAGAACTGGATAAATTCATGGAGATGAAGTCCATTAATGGCTATTAACCAGGATGGGTAAGGAATGGTGTCCTTAGCCTCTGTTTCTCAGACGGGGGTGATGGATGGCAGGAGAGAGATCCCTTGATCATTACCTGTTAGGTCCACTCACTCCGGGGCACCTGGCATTGGCCACTGTCAGTGGACAGGATACTGGGCTGGATGGATCTTTGCTCTGACCCAGTACGGCCGTTCTTATGTTCTTACCCCGATTGACGCCAGCAGGGATAAGGCCCCATTTCCCGAGGGAGCGCCAGCTCCAGCGGAAGAGCCCAACTGGCCGCAGGCCTGCGGTGTCCCGCACAGAATGGAGATAGAGAGTAGCCGTGGTGGCCCCGAACTCACAACCCACACGAGCACGTGTCCTAGAGGCAGCAGCAGCAAGGAGCCATTGCAGGCTGCAGGGCAGACAGCTTCCCTTACAGGCCGCTCTGCCCACCGAGCTCAGAGACCTAGCCATGTCCAGTGATAACGGGCAGGCACCTGCTACGCACAGCGGCTGGGCAGAGGTGGCCTAGGGAGAGGGGGTAGATTCATCATGGGGAACTCATGCTGTCACGGAGCCCATGAATGATACAGGCCGAAACTCAGCCAAGCCCTTAAACACATGCTTAGCTTTAAGGGCATTGACTTCAGTGGGGCCCGCATAAAGTTAGCAGGGTGCCCGCGTGCTTTAGGGGAGCGGGGTCTTCAGTGCACTGGAGTTTCTCCTCTAGAGACGTAGGTTTCGAAAGCTCTTCTCAGGTTGTCAGCAGCCGGTTGCTTGAAAGTAGCAGGCCATTGTGGTTGCTGGAACCAGCCGCTAGCAGTGACATTACTATGTGGACTGAGTGAGTGTGTTACATTTAGAAGACCGGTTTGGTGGCAGAGTTTCCAGCTCCATTACCCTCCAGGGGCAGGTTCCACGCCCTCAGGAGAGAGAGCTGCAGTTAGATTTTCCAGAAGACCAAACTTTCCCCAAACATCTGGTGACTTTGGGGAGGAGCCCGCCCTGAAGCCAGTACTTGGAGCTTTGGGTGTATCACGGCTGGGTAGCTAGCTGCACCCCCACTTCCTGACTCCTTGCAGCAGGGTGGTCCATGGCTGGCCTGCAGGGAACTCACTACGGAGAAGCATTGTTTGTAGAAATACCGCCTGACGGGGAGGAGTTGGCTTCAAAAAGCCTCTCCGCTGTCAACGCCGCTGGACACTTCCCGTTGCAGTGTCGGACTTGGCCAATTAGGCAGCCCCCGAGGAGCGATATCTAATTTCAGGCTCCGTGAGCTGTGACGGTCTCCTGGATAAGAGATTCACGCAGGAGCATGAACTATCTCCTCTGGCAAATGGGTGATTATTCCTCCAGCGGGCGGGCGCCGCTCCACGCCAGTCAAGGCAGAGCTCCATTTGTCATTGTTTGCGACGGCCGGAGAGGAGGACGTCACATTGAATGGGGATTGATTGCCTAGAGTCCGGCTGGACTGGGTGGACGGCATTGGCTCTCACTGATTGCAGATTATTACATGGTTTTGATGGTCCAATGAAGAGTAGCCCTCCAGGATCCCAATCTCCCTGCACCAGGGTACACAAACTCACAATCAAAGGGCATGACTCTTATCCTTCTCTGGGGGAGCTGGGCCCCGGCCTATCCTATCCGGGGCAAAACCGAGCCTCTCTTTTGGGTATGATCTGCTCTCCACTTCCCTCAAACGTTGCTGTGTCCAGCGCCAATTCTTTCAGGGGACTCACAGAACATGCAAAGGGACCACCAAAGAGAGCTAAGGTTGCCCTGAGAACATGTAGCCTGGGATGGTCAAATACAGCCCTGGGCTGAGGTTCTGCCATGTTCCTACAATCCCCTCTGATGAGAAGATCCAGGAGGGTTGGAGAAAGGGCTTTAACCTATTTGGCCCGAGTAATGGCGCGGAAGAGGCGATGAACAGCTACTTGCTGAGG
Source organism: Chelydra serpentina (assembly GCA_037349315.1). Classification (NCBI taxonomy): domain Eukaryota; kingdom Metazoa; phylum Chordata; order Testudines; family Chelydridae; genus Chelydra; species Chelydra serpentina. The sequence continues at coordinate 19,508,920 of JBAIAC010000027.1, read as the reverse complement.
ACACAATTATTTAGAGCATGTTCATGAAAGCGATGGAGGAGCGTGAGGCCCTTTGGAGGAAGCTGCCCATCGCGAGTGATTGGGGACAAGCTAGCAGATGCAATTTGGTACAGAAAAGTGCGAGGTAATGCAGGCTGGGAGGAATAATTTAAATGACTCTGATGGGTTCTGAATTAGCTGCAGATGCTTTAGAAAAAAGCTTGCACGTCATTGTGGGCAGCTCGGTGCAGACACCTGCTCCGTGGTCAGTGGTGTTTAAAACACCCAACAACCACGCCAACATCAGGAGGCTATAAAGGAGTGGATAGAAAATAACACAGGACATTTCATAAGGCCATTATATTAAATGGATAGTTCATCTTGAATACTGGGCTCAGCTCCGATCGCCTTGCCTCAGAAAATACATGCAATGGAACAGAACTGGAGAAGGAAAATGGAAATGATTAGAGGCGCCTTTGAGAGCTTCCAAAGGAGGAGAGATTGAAAAGACTAACTTGATTTACAAAGGTGCTGAGCATCTGTAAATTGCTCAGCAATGGAAGTTGCAGGTGCTAATGCACCTTTGGACACTAGGCTTTCAGGCTGTTGAGTTTAGAAAGGAGCAAGAGGAGATATGAGGGAGGTAACTATATACCATAATGGATGCTGTACTGTAGCAAGGCAGAGATTCCAATCACCCTGCCTGAGAATCCAATAACAAAAGGGGCAGGGCGCGGCCTGGATGTTAACCTGTGAAACTCACTGCTTCCGGATGTTATAGAGGCAAAGGTTTCAGCAAGATTCAAAACAGGATTAGACCCATTGGAGTAAGGATAGCGATGACAGTGACACCTTCTGGTAGGGAGGATCAGGGGTGCATTAGCCACTGGGCCAATGAGGCCTGTGCCCAGGGGCCCCGACCAATTGTGGGGCTCCTGGAAAACTGGGCGCCCCTGCGTCCTGACCTGCTCTGCCCACCCATCTGCCCGGCACTCCTGCCAGGGAGCAGGGTCAGGGCTTCCCCCACTCCTCAGCAGGAGCGCCGGGGGAGAGAGGTGTCGGGGACTGCAGGTGGAAGGGGTCTCACAAACCCCTAATCCGCCTCTGAGTGGGATAACATCACAAGGGCTCTGCTTCAGGATATGAGATGATCAGCAGCTGGGGTAAGGAGGGCATTTCCTCCCATGCAACACTCATAAGCCGGGGATGCTTTTCTCGGAAACATTCAGTGTTATCTGGGCCACAGTTGGAGCAGGATGCCGTCAAAGTACGTACAGGGTGCTCTTCAGCATAGTACCGCACCATCATTAATGGATTTTATGCTCACGACACCTCTTGGGGACGAAGAAGTATTACCCTCATTTCACTGATGGGGACCTGAGACCTGGCGACTTCGCAACGTCCACGGGGAATTCTGTAGTAGAACTAGGAATCAAACGCGCGGCTCTTGACACCCAGTGCTATACCATCCCATATGGAAACACACCCCTATAGAACAGTGAATGCTCCACATGCAGATGGGTCATTGCCTTTGAGCTCTGCGGGGTTTTATTCACTGGGTTGGTGGCAGGACTGAACAGAAGATTTGCAGTTGTTCAAGGTAGCACTGCTGTGACTTCCGGTGCCATGGAGGGATCCGGGGGGGAAAGCGTGCTCATTTCAGCCGGCACCCACCTGATCAGTCTGTACCGTAGCTAGAACACCGTCTGGCCTTTGCCAAAATCCACAGCAATCCGAGGCCGAACCCTGCTCTCCGAAGCATCTTTCTCAGGGGGCGTGTTTTGCAGGATGAAGAAACCCAAACCCCGCCCTGTGCCTTTGGCTTCATTCCCTGCCCCTTTTCTCCCCATTTTATTTTTGAAGCAAACTGGGAACCCTTGCATTAACTGCAGCTTGGAGAACACAATCAAGCTATTTCTAGGCAGAGAACTAATTTAATGCATGGATGACTTTAGCTCAAAAGAAGAAATAGGGACAATCAGGCATCCTAAGGGAACAGAATAATAGGGCAATTTGCACAAGATGAGGAGGAAGGTAGAGTAGGACTAGTAGTATTTTTGCATAATCATCTTTATCAATCTTATTTCCCCCTTTTTTGTAGCCAGCACCATTCACACTTTCTCATCCAGTTTGCACCCTGACACGCTGGGTGGCCTATGCCGCGCTTAGTACTTAAGTGGCGTGAGCCGAGAAAGGTTTTTTTTGGTCCCATGGGTTCCCCCTCTTGATTTCAGCTAAGAGGTGATAAAGAGTCAGTCATAGTGGAGAGATGTCTGCTAGAGTGAGGCAGGACCCAGACTATCTGTGTCGTAGGAAATGCTGTGATTCCCATTCAGAATGAAAAGCAAAGAATTTCAAAAATTTCCTGCGCAATGAAATTTCCCCCCCAAAATCAGTTTGAGCCAATCAAAACGTTTTGTGGCGCTAAAATCCAACAGTTTTGTTTCAATAAAATCAAGACGTTTCATTTTGATTTGGACGTTTAATTTTTTTGTTTTGTTTCTGTAATATTAAATCTATTTGGCCACAGAAATTCATTTCAAAATAAAGAATGGAAACGTTCCATCCTGAAAATGACGAAATGGAACATTTCGACCTTTTCTAGATGTTTCTTTCAATTCCCCCCCCCCCCCCCCCAATGAAATTCCTTCAAAATCAGCGTGTTCCTGCTGGACGTTTTGGCTTTGAACAATGGCAAATCTTCGACCAGATGCACCTCGCCCCACCAGAGGAGTCCTGATTGTAGGAGTGCCCGGCCCCATAGTCTGTCTGTGCTATTTAAGCCAGAAAGAGACACTGGAAGTTGTCTGTGCAAAAGGGTGAGTTCCTGGCTGGTTGGTACTTTGGACCCTGCTTTCCTGTCTTGCTTCGCTGCCTTGTTCCTGCTTCCCTGCCTCCCCGCCATGTTTGTGACCCCTGCTGCTATTCTCTGACTCCAACTTCAGCTCTGGCCTTCGGCCCAAGCATTCAGTCTTTGACTCCGTTTCTGACCTTCAGCTCCGATTCCTGGCTCTGACTTGGGCTTGACTCTTGGTTCTGGCGTCCGGCCTCTGACTCTGGTTCTAACCCGTTTCCTGGCTTCTGCTCTGACCACTAGACCTGACTGCCCACGTCCCAGTCCATAACAGGCTGAGCCTAGTCCGCTAGTCTGTGGCCAGATTACCCAGCCAAGAACTACGGACAGCCGCTCCTTGAGGGTGATGGAGATGTCGGCTGCTTGGCAGACCACAGCATTGGTCGTGGTCTGGACTTGGAATGCTGGTCAAAGAGACGAATTCAGCAGCTGGGTCACTCGCCGGCCGAATGCAGAAGAAGATGAAGAACCTAGACTCAAGCCCTGCGCCCTCTGGCATGAGAAGACCCCGGAATGGGGTTCTGTGCCCATGTAGCAGAGCGAAGACTCACAGGCGCGGCGCCTCCTGCTGGTCGTCTGGGAATTAGCTCCTTTCCGGCCTCGGAGCACGCTCTGCTGGCCAGTGTCTCGTCTGCCTCAGGCCTCCGTGTCCCTACCAGACCCCGGTGTAACGGCCACTCATTATCGGCAAGGGGGTTGGACTAGCTGCCTCTGCCTAACTCCGGGCTGCACCTCTGTAGCTCCAGTACCTTCATAGGCCTTCACCAAGGCCTCAGCCTGGGGGTTTTACCAGGCTGGAGCTCCCCCAGCTCCCCTTTCCCTTCCCCAGCAATGCTCCACTTCAGGTACCTTGCTCCCAAGAAGCTAGCCCTTCCCACGCCAGGGCTGGAGTGAGATTCCTCTGTCTCCTGGCCCCCAGCCCTTTTATCCAGGCCAGCTGTGGCCTCATTAAGCCAGCCACGCCTGGGGGCCAACTACCTCCCCAGCCTCCCTCAGCTGCTCTGAATCCCTTTTACCTTGGAGTGGGGCAGCCCCCTGGAATGGAGTAGGGGAGCGGCTGCTCAGTGAGTTGTCGTGGTGCTGCCTTGTCTTTGGGTGTCTTGGAAGAGTAGCTTTTCCTCCCCTGCAGTATTCCCTCTGCAAAACGAGGTGCTGTTCTTTGATCGGGTCCCTTCCCGGAGTGGCTTCAGGTAGGTGAGTTTGCTGCCGTGTCTGTTCTTTCATCTGCTGGGTCTCCCTTGTGCCCCGGGCAGGGGTGTGTGCGCGCATCGGCTAAAACCTCTTATATCACCGACGGGTTCACGGGCCCCTCTTGTTCTCCTGCGGAGGCAGCCTCCCCTCAGGATGGCCGCCGAAGCTAGACAGGATGATGATCTCCTTTATCCTAGTCCAAGGCAGCTCCTTTGTGATCCTTTCAGAGCCACGCCAGCCTCTTGCCAGAGCCCACTGAAACTCTTCCCGGCCCGCTGCAGTTTTGCAGGCGGGGAGGTATCCGCTATATAGGAAGCCTCCGTCCCTACCTGTGAATGCTGGGTGCCCCCACCCACCTGGGGGGCGGGATCATCCCAATATGACCTGCCTCCCTGCACCACACCTAATTCCAGCCGTCTGCCTCTCTCCTATCTTGCTCCATCCGCACTGCACTGCCCTCCGAACTAGGTCAAAGCCAAATGTGTAAATTGCCGGGGTGGAGTGGAGGGACTCCAGCAGGCAGGTTAATGGGGCTCAGTGTCTAAGTGACCAGTCGAGGCGTGAGGAGGGCAGATTGATTTGCCACAGAGGAACTGGGCTGGGGTAGGTTGGAGCTGTCCTGCCTCTGCCCAGCTCTGCAGGTTGTGCAGGGAGTGGAGCGCTCTGGCTGTATTCTAGACACGCGGCTCCGCTCCAGCCCTGGCAATGCATAGATATGAGGCAGCAGCTCACCCAGGGAATGGATTGACTCTTCCGGGCCTTTTATTATGCTGGGCTGGTGTGCGGGTGTACAGCCGGCTCAGGGATGCTACTTGCAGTTTAATGCTGCGTCTGTTTCGGGCTTATTTATTTATTTTTCTTTCTCTCTCTCCATTGCTAAAAAAAAAAAGGAAGGAAGGAAGCAATCTGGCTATGGGTTTCTGAACCCTGCCTCCTGGAGAAGGTTTCAGTAAATAATCATTAATAATACATCTCACTTATAAATCCCTATTCCACCACCCCCGCCCCCAAACCCCAGCAAAGGCTCTGATGGCAACATTCAAATGAGATCGTTGAACTAAACGATAAAATAAAAACAAAACCAATCAGTCCATCATCAAATCTACGGCGCTGTCGCCAGTCCAGCCCCACTGAAGGCTTTATGGCTGTTTGTGGGTGCACTCGAAGGCCGCTTGAATTCTGTGCCAGCCGAAAGGCCAGAAAATGATCCCCTTTGGCTCCCAACTGCTTATTACTGAAGGGAAGCAGCGCTGTCTGATAGGCTGACCTAGGATACAGGAGACCCATGGCTTGTTCCTAGCTGGGCAAGTGTCTTTGTGCCTCAGTTTCCCCATCTGTAGAACAGGAAAAATTACACTGACCGCTTTTGTAAGATTTGTAGATTCCAAGGCCAGAAGGGACCACTGTCATCATCTAGACGGCCCTCCTGGACAGCACAGGCCAGAGAACTTCCCCAAAATTATTCCTAGAGCAGAGTGTTAAGAAAACTCTCCAGTCTTGAATAGAAATGGTCCGTGACGGAGACTCCACCACGACCCTTGGTAAGTTGTTCCAATGGTTAATTACTCTCACCGTTAAAATGTTACACCTTATTTCTAGTCTGAATTTGTCTAACTTCAACTTCCAGCCGTTGGATGGTGTTAGACCTCTCTCTGCTAGACTGACAAGCCCATTATCAAATATGTGCAACCCACAGAGGTACTTACAGACGGTGATCAGGTCACCCCTTAACCTGCTCTTTGTTAAGCAAAATAGACTGAGCTCTCTGAATCTATCACTATAAGGCATGAGAGCTACAGCTGAGAAATGTTATATTAGAGCTGGCCATTATGTTTGGTATCGCAGGAGCTCCAGCCAGGGAGCAGGGCCCCATTGTGCTAGGAGCTATACGAACACAGAATAAGAAGTTGGTCCCTTGCCCCAAAGAGTTTACAATCTAAGTATAACACAAGGAGATGAAAGATGGACACAGGCAGCTGGGGCGTGGGGGCAAAAGAGAATAAGCTCAGGGACAATCTCTCACTGTGCACATGTCCAGGACCGAACACAACGAGGCCCTGATCTCAGAGCCTCTAGGTGCTATTCTGATTAATGTATATGAAGGGAATCGCGTCTCTCTCTCTCACTGCTACAGGGCCGATGGCACGCTCCAGAGCAGTTCTGGGTGCATCCAGTAGAGGGCACACTACGTCCGTTACAATGTCGCACCGGTGCCAAAGGATTCCATTGGGTTTTCCTGCACTCCTGAGCGTGTGCGTGTGTCCGTGTGCACGCCCGGAGCTGTGTGTATGTGTTGAGGGGGGATTCCCTCCTTTCAAGTACTCCATTGAACTCTGGGCTCTTAGGTCACCCCCATTGGCTGCATTGACAACTCCAGGGGGCACCCTGAATATGTCTGACCCAGGAGCTCACCCCGAAGAGACCTTAAATGATCATCGGCTCTAGGTCAGTGGTGGCTGCCCTGTTACTGTCTATAGCGAGCCCGGTGCCCGCATGCCTCCAATCTACCCCTCCTGCTCCAGGGGCTGCCTGAGCTGAGCTCTGCAGAATGCGCCATTAAAAGGAAAATCAGGCCATGTGTGAAAGAGATGCTGATAGCACCGGCCAGAGCCAGGCACACTGCAGGGGAGGGGGCGCCCAGACATCAGCCTGCTGCGCGTGAGTGTCAGTGCTGAACCGTAACCCCAGCCCTGGCTATTCTACCCCCTCCCCTCTGAGGAGCATAGACTATCAGGGTTGGAAGGGACCTTAGGAGGTTATCTAGTCCAACCCCCTGCTCAAAGCAGGACCAAGCCCCAATCTTTGCCCCAGATCCCTAAATGGCCCCCTCAAGGACTGAACTCACAACCCTGGGTTTAGCAGGCCAATGCTCAAACCACTGAGCGATCCCTCCCCCTGCTCAGTCTGCCCTGCTGCCCCGCTCTGCTCTTCCAGTCCTGACCCCGACAGCTCCGCAATGGATGTCACCCTTCAAGTTCGGCTTCCTCTACTGTTCCAGGCTGGGGGCTGATCTTTTGAAATACCCCCCCCCCCACAATCAGGAAAGAGGCTGATTAGCTGTGCTGTATTTCTCGTCGTCTTGGTCTCCTAAGCCCGGGATTCCCCAATGAGCCTAGGAAGGAAGTGCTGGGAGCAACAAGGCCACGCAACAGAAGCAAGGGAGGTAACAGCGGCACCTGCCACGGAAATCAGGAGCCTTCTGGCTAGGGCATCACCCCTGCTGATGGGCAGCAAGAAGCGCCCCAGCTACTGCACGGGAATCATAGAATCATAGAATCTCAGGGTTGGAAGGGACCTCAGGAGGTCATCTAGTCCAACCCCCTGCTCAAAGCAGGACCAACCCCAACTAGATCATCCCAGCCAGGGCTTTGTCAAGCCTGACCTTAAAAACCTCTAAGGAAGGAGATTCCACCACCTCCCTAGGTAACCCATTCCAGTGCTTCACCACCCTACTAGTGAAAAAGTTTTTCCTAATATCCAACCTAAACCTCCCCCTCTGCAACTTGAGACCATTACTCCTTGTTCTGTCATCTTCTACCACTGAGAACAGTCTAGATCCATCCTCTTTGGAACCCCCTTTTAGGTAGTTGAAAGCAGCTATCAAATCCCCCCTCACTCTTCTCTTCTGCAGGCTAAACAATCCCAGTTCCCTCAGCCTCTCCTCATAAGTCATGTGCTCCAGCCCCCTAATCATTTTGGTTGCCCTCCGTTGAACTCTTTCCAATTTATCCACATCCTTCTTGTAGTGTGGGGCCCAAAACTGGACACAGTACTCCAAATGAGGCCTCACCAGTGCCGAATAGAGGGGAAGGGGAGGGGAGGGGAGGCTCAGAGTAGGGCCGGGCGATGAGTTGATTTTTCAGGTCAGTTCCAAAAAGTCGGGGGCGGGGGGGAGGGGGGGGACCAAATGAAACGCACCGTTCGGCCCAACACAAAACATTTTCATTTCCTGCATTTTTGACCAGAAATCGGGCAACAAAGAGCTTAGATTTAAAGAGGGCTTCCGCCCCCTTATACTCATAGCTACCCATATGCGGTGTCAGACAACCAGGCTGAACTCCTCCTCTGGAAGCCAGATTTGAACCCAGGGCTTTCCTAGTCCAGGTGAGTTCCCTAACGCCCAGGCGAGAGAGCCATTCTCACGCTCTGGGCCCGCAAATATTGAATGTACATGAAACAGAACAGCTTCAAACAGGAGAGACGGAGAACAGCCATCCCAGACTCCCCTGTAGTCTGGTGGTCAGGGCATTTATCTAGCTGTGAGACCCCCATCAAGGCCCTGTTCCCGAGCTGGGCTTATAACATGGATCCCTGTCCCCAAGTGAGTTCCTGCATGTAAGGGGGACACCGCCCCATCCCCTGTTTTGTGAATGGCTCTTGCAAATCTAGCCAGAAAAAAATCAAAATGCATTGTTTCAAAAATGTCAAAATGGCATTTCTGAATCCCTCGTCCTTCTTTTTCCAAAGAAACGATTGGCCGAAAGCGTTGTGAATTCGCGAAAGGTTTCGGTTGACCCTAGCTTGGGTTTTTTGATGCAAAAGTTTCGGCTGAAAGACTTTGCCCCGCTCGGGATTTGCCGCTGAAGGTTGTGGATTGCAGGCTGCCGGAGCGAAGAGCTGGCAGACACCAGTCCCGCTGAATGGCTGATGCTCAACACCTGCAAGGTGCTTCTGTGTTATTTCCCTGCAGGGCTTAATGGTTTTGTCATTTCTGCTTTCTAGGGCAGCACTTCTCCCGGTAGTGCCCTGCTAATGGAAGGCACTCATTGATACTGGTGAGGCCTCATCTGGAGTACTGTGTCCAGTTTTGGGCCCCACACTACAAGAAGGATGTGGATAAATTGGAAAGAGTCCAGCGGGGGGCAACAAAAATGATTAGGGGGCTGGAGCACATGACTTATGAGGAGAGGCTGAGGGAACTGGGATTGTTTAGCCTGCAGAAGAGAAGAATGAGGGGGGATTTGATAGCTGCTTTCAACTACCTGAAAGGGGGTTCCAAATAGGATGGATCTAGACTGTTCTCAGTGGTAGAAGATGACAGAACAAGGAGTAATGGTCTCAAGTTGCAGAGGGGGAGGTTTAGGTTGGATATTAGGAAAAACTTTTTCATTAGTAGGGTGGTGAAGCATTGGAATGGGTTACCTAGGGAGGTGGTGGAATCTCCTTCCTTAGAGGTTTTTAAGGTCAGGCTTGACAAAGCCCTGGCTGGGATGATTTAGTGGGGGTTGGACTAGATGACCTCCTGAGGTCCCTTCCAACCCTGAGATTCTATGATTCTATACTAAACCCGCTAATGGACCCAAACTCTCACAGTCCTGCCACCAGCGTGTTCGTGCCCAAACTTATATTCTCAGCCTCTGACTGCAGAGGGATCTGTGCGTGAGAGCCAGGATTCCTCCTCCCAGATTCTGCGGGAAGGAGAGCCCACAAGCCAGCACCCTAGGGCTCGGGTTTGGGTTCCGGGGGCATTATTGACAGTGAGCGGCGCTCAAGTTCGCTGAGACTAGCGTACACTCTTCCATGGCCGGATGGTTTAAATCGGGAGTGACTCCGCTGCCGTCAATGGATTTCAAACTGGTGCAAATGAGAAGAGTCAACCGATTGAGTTCAGCGGGATCCACGCCCCAGTGTACCAGTGCCAGCCAGGACTCACCCTGCCATCCACAGAACGCTGCTGGGTCTTAGCAGTATTTCCATGCCCAGCTGCTAAGGGCATAAAAACAGCCAAAGGTCCATCTAGCCCAGTGTCCTGTCTTCTGACAGTGGCCAGCGCCAGGTGCCCCGGAGGGAATGAACAGACCAGGTCATCATCAAGTGATCCATCCCCTGTCGCCCATTCCCAGCTTCTGGCAAACAGAGGCTACGGACACCATCCTGACTAATAGCCATTGACGGACCTATCCTCCAGGAACGTATCTAGCTCTTTTTTGAACCCTGTTATGGTCTTGGCCTTCACACCATCCTCTGGCAAGGAGTTCCCCAGGTTGACCGTGCAATGTGTGAAAAACATGCTTCCTTTTGCTTGTTTTAAACCTGCTGCCTAGTAATTTCATTGGGTGACCCCTAGTTCTTGCGTTATGAGAAGGAGTAAATAACACTTCCTTATTCACTTTCTCCACACCAGTCATGATTTTATAGACCTCAATCATATCCCCCCTGAGCTCTCCCTTAGTTTGGGACACACACACACACTGGTCTCCTGGTACCAGGATTCCCAGCTTCTAAGTGCAACAGGATCAACACACCGGCTGAGTCACGCTCCGTCCCCCACGATACCCTGCAGCAGCAATGCGGCTCCCCTGCCTGACACTGGAGGATGCTGAAGGACTGGGGATGGCTATTTGCCTTCCAGCTGTTTTCCATAGCCCCGGTCAATAGGAGAGGTGAGTCTCTGCAACACTGCAGAGAGGAGCTGGGAGTCTGGGCTTTCAGTCTGCAAGGGCGTGGCTGCGGTAGACAGAAAAGACAAGACTGGCTCTAGCAATGCAGCGAACTCTCCCGCCCCACTGCAGAGCCCTGCGGGATCAGGCCAACGTCCAAATGGAAACAGCCCTCTCCTATGTGTCACTGCTCCCTGGCCCCTGACCAGAGCACAGCTGCAGCTCCCAGATAGTGCCAGGTGGGGAGACCGGCTGGGCTGAAGGCGCCTCGGCCCCAAGGGCACCTCTGCAGCCTGTGCGCAATGCCTGGGGCAGCGCCAATGAGGGAAACAGGTGCCGCTGGTGGGCTCACGGCAGCATCCATGCTGGGGCTGAAAGCTCAGAGCAGCTGGAGGGCCCAGGGCACCGCAGCCGGTGGGGCTGGCTGGGCTTTACCAAGCCCTGGCACCAGATGACGGCAACAGGCTCTGTGATGGACTCGATGGGGCCAGGGCCCCTGACTCGCACCTCTGCAGACAGGAGCGACAGACGGGGCAGGCGGCCTCGCTGAACGTGGATCCTCCCGGAGGCCCCTCGCGAGCTGATGGAGGGCTCTCCATGCTGATTGCTGCCACGTAATGACATGCTGCCCGCATCCGGCCCCGTGCTGGCGCCTGACTGCTCAATTGGGTTTAATGAGCTCTGATTCTCCCGTCGCTTCACCATTTCCTGCCTCCTGATGGAGGGCAGGAACGCTGACCCCTCTCTCTGTGCCTGGAGGTGGGGGTGGGGAGAGGAATGAGCGTGCAGTGGAAGCCACGATCCTTTGTGTGCATGTGAGGCGTCATGCCACCATCCGCCCATGCTTTCCACATGCGTGTGCAATGGGATGCTACACACATGCAGCCACTGCCAGAGAGAGTGAAGGGAGGGAGAATGCAGGCTCGGTGGCGATGTCTTTTCCCTCCAGCCTGCGCCCCAGGGGTTCTCAGGGCGGGGATGGTGTCTGTGGCTGGTTCACATGGAGTTTGGGGTCAGCCAGCTCCTGACCACAATAGCTGGGCAGTTCAACTGAGAGATGCTGGAGGAAGAAAGGGAAGAAGAAGTTTTACCCACGGCACCGCGCTTTGTTCTGTTCCATCTGCAACTCTGCACATGTCCCTCAGTCTCAGCCCTCAGTGTCCCTAATAGTCCAATTCTGCGCTTCCCACTGCACGACTCTGCTGATGTCCCTCCAGGCTGAGCTGCAGCCCCTGTTGTTCCAGCCTGGGGCATTTCCTGAAACCACTAACTCGGGGAGCCGTACCCATTCTGAACCCGCTTAGCTCAATGATGTCGATCCCTAGGGCTTTCATTGCATCAGTCACCGCATCGCCCTTAACCGGCCCCTGCTTCTGTGACAGGTTATCCCTACTGGAGACGAAAGAGACATCTGCTCAACAGAGCCCCCGGACGCTCAGTGAACCCTCGCCCACTTCCCATTGGGAACCCCATCGCTCCCAGCAGGAAGGCAACCTACTGAATTCACCCTCACCAAGACTGCCCCAGAGAAGTTAGTCTGATTAGGACAACGCTGAACCTTCACCTCGTGTTTGGTGCCTTGACACCAAGGTGATGGTGCATTATAAGCTAATAGACACTAGAGAGTATGACAGATAGAGAGGTGTGACAGGTTCGGTCACCGAGACCCCCTTGGGACTGTCACCTGATGTGCTGAAACTACCTCTGAGCCCGTTTTCCCTGGCAGCTTGGGACTCCAGAACCCTGCCTTGTTGAGCCAGACAAATGAGCCTGCTGCAACCCAGAACCAGGTCTGAACCACGTCCCCAAAGCTACAGGCTTTAACTGAAAACCACTCAGCAGGTACTCCTGTCTTCAGCACCCAGACACCCAGCTCCCAATGGGATTCAAACCCCAAATAAATCCGTTTTACTCTACATAAAGCTTATTCAGGGTAAACTCAGAAATTGTCCACCCTCTATAACACTGATAGAGAGATATGCACAGCTATTTGCTCCCCAAGGTATTAATCACTTACTCTGGGTTCAATAATAAACTAAAGTGATTTTATTAAGAATAAAAAGTAGGATTTAAGTGGTTCCCAGTAATAACAGACAGAACAAAGTAAGTCACCAAGTAAAATAAAGCAAAAACACGCAAGTCTTAAGCCTAATACCTTAAGAAACCGAATACATGTAAATCTCACCCTCAGAGATGTTCCAATAAGCTTCTTTCACAGACTAGATTCCTTCTTAGTCTGGGCCAAATCCTTTCCAGTACAGTTCTTGTTAGTTCCAGCTCAGGTGGTAACTAGGGGATTTCTCATGACTGCAGCCCCCTTTGTCCTGTTCCACCCCCTTTTATGGCTTTGGCACAAGGCGGGAATCTTTTGTCTCTCTGGGTCCTCACCCCTCCTTCTAAATGGAGAAGCACCAGGTTTAAGATGAATTCCAGTACCAGCTGACATGGTCACATCACTGTAAGACCGCCTTCTTCATTACAGGTTGGCCCACATGTCCACAAGAAGGCTTGCAGGTAAATAAACCATCTACAACCAATTGTCCTAGTCAATGGGAGCCATCAAGATTCTAAACACCATTAATGGCCCACACTTTGCATACTTACAATAGGACCCCAGAGTTATATTTCATATTCCTAGTTTCAGATACAAGAATGATACATTCATACAAATAGGATGAACACACGCAGTAGATTAAAAGCTTTGTAATGATACCTTACAAGATACCTTTTGCATAAAGCAGATTCCAGTTACATTATATTCACACTTATAAGCATATTTCCATAAACATATGGCGTGCAACGTCACAATAGGACCCCTCTCTCATTCCAGTGATTAGTTACCGGGTGCTGTTGGTGCTATGCGGGCTGTACAAGAGGAGGAAATGCCTGGTCCCTGCGCCAAAAAGCTGCCTAGTAGCTGGCCCTGCATGGGGTGAATTTTGTGTCTGTGTAAAGAGAAGGAATGACATGGAAAGCAGGCTCTGGATTCCGGGTGGGCTGTGGAGAGGCTCTCATGAACGGCGAGTGAGAACAGAATGAAATATATGTAGCATCTTATTAGTAAAGGACATCTGAAGTTCTAATTAAAATTTGCCTAATGACCCAGCTTCTTCGTCATTTTCACTATCACGGACATTAATTTAAAGTGACAGGTACTTAGGCAAAGGCAAAATTAATTTCTCCTTTAAAAATGTTTAAAGGGGAAGCACTTCCATTTTGCATTACTCCTGAGTGGAACCTTAGGCTGAGCAAAGAGTTAAAAGCCAAGACTTAGCTCAGCGCAGGTAATAGCTAAGATTTCAAAGTGTGTTACAAAGCAGGTCAGTATAATTATCGTCATTTTACAAATGGGGAAACTGAGGCACAGGGAGGGGAAGTGACTTGCCCAGCATTATCCACGAGGCCAGTGGCAGAACCCAGGACTCCTGAGTCCTAGACCAGCGCTCTAACCTGTAGGCAGCACTTCACAGCTCAGTTTGGTTACCGGTATGGTAAGCAGCTTCCTCCAAATAGCTCTTTACAGGTGTTTTGAGGTGGGCACACTCCTAGAAGGTGCTAGATTGACAGCCCTCCATTCACCTAAAGGACATTGCTATTGCAGATAAACTTTCTGAGATGGAGTGACTGCAGCTCGAGGCTCCGTTCTCGCCCTGGGGAGAGAACAAGTCAGACATGACATATGTGGGTCATGTCACTTAAGGCATGACTGGAAGGTGCTCAGATACAGCGTGCAGTAGGTGTTACGAGAACCTATACAGACTAGAATAAAAGTCTGGCCCTATGTTGGCATTAGCTCAGAAGTTTTGCTTGGGTGTTTCTAGAGCTGGGCAGGATGGGTTTTTTTTCCTGCAATACATTTTGGGATTTCATTGAAAAAAACAAAATAAAGCCCCAAGTGTCCATTTTAAACCAGAAACTTGCTATTTTTAAATTACAATGTTTTCAGTTCTCTGGTTTTTTTGGCAAAAACCCAAATATTTTTATTGAAAACATTTTTTCCACTAAAATGTCTTCTTTAACAAAACCTCCATTTGTCAATGAAAAAAAGCTTTTGGTTAAAGAATGTTTTGACCACCTCTGTTTTTAGAACTGACCTGGTTCTAAAAATGTCAGGAATAAACCGACACAGAAAGTCGGTTGAGTCATTGCTCCCTTTATTGTCCTCAGTCCTCAAACCAATGCAACACCTAGCCGGTCTCCAAGGATATCTCTCTATATGTCCATCACAGCCATGGTATATATGATCATCTAATATGAGTCTTGGTGGCTATATGCCAGCTGGTCAGTGTTAGCCACGAGAAGCAAAAGAGTTCCCAGCCCAACGTTCCCTGCTCCCTCACACTGCCCCAAAGGTGAATCTGGGGACATACATACACCTTGCCACATGTCCTGGAGACCAACAATTTGGGGGTCTATCAGACTAAGAGAGTGGTGAGTTTCAGAGTCAAGAGCCCTCCCCTAATAGTGTCCTCACAGATCTATCTATCCCTCATGATCATATAGCTGAGCACCTAACATGACCAAGGAGTCCTGAACCCCAGTCCAGTCTTCCCTTCACCTCATGCTGTCTCTCTCTCAAACAGGGCAGTGATTCTCCTCTTTTCTGCACTGTCATGCCACATTCCAATAGAAAACCATTTCCAGACCCGCTCCCCAACTGGCCAGAAAGCCCAAGTGATAGGAGACAATTTTCCATCTCTTCCTTTGATAAAGCAGAAGCTTCAGTGGATTAGGTGTTCAGTGTCTGCAGTCCACACCCCATCAGTCACGCCACATTGCTTCTCAATTCCAGCCCTGTAGGTTCTTTAATTGGGCAGATATCCCTTCAATTCTCCTCGGCAGCAATGTTATTGATAGCTGAGGTCTCGCCATTCTCCAGGCGGGCCTTCAAAGGAGCCTGTTAACAATTCTAATGACCGTGTAATGCTTTGCCTTCCTGTAGCACCCTTCAGCCCAGAAATTCAAGCAGCTCATTACAGTGCACAACCTCTCCTGGAAGGCATGTCAGTACTAATTGTCCTAGGACTAACCCTGGAGAGAGCCCAAGACTACATCATCCTTCCGGCTCCAGCATAACCCTTACCTCTCCACGACACTGGACCAAGTGCAATGACTTGGATCCTGAGCCAACTAGGAGGATGGCTATATGCAAATCTCATAGTGAGGACTTACAAACGAGGACCAGCTCCCTAGCTGGCTAAATTGGTGCTGAGTCTTTCCCTTGACGTCAATGGGCTTTGGGTAAGAACCTTCCGCTGTCATCAAGAGGGAAAAAACTTCTGTTCTTAACTCGAGTCAGCTAACGTGAGGTAAAATCCTAGTGAAGACAAATCCGAGTGTGTCGTTTTCAAACGGCTTAGCAAGTTGAGTTAAAGACTAGGCACCCCAGTAGTCTTGACCCACTAACTTGGCTGAGATCTACAAACTGCCGTATCTTCTCTAGATACTAACGCAAATAGAGTCGGGCGAAAAATTTTCAACAGAACCCTTTTCCGTGAGGAAGTGTAGCTTCATTGAATTCAAAACTTTGCCCGGGAATGTGTCTAGTTTGATGAAAGCTTCAATGAGAAAAAGTCCAGTCCAATTGATTTGCCTCTCTCGGTTTGATAATGGCAAAACATTGTTACAAAAACATTTTGTTTTAACTTTAATCGTTTTGATTTCTTTTGTTTCAACTTTTATATTTATATTATAATATTCACTGGAAGATTAGAACCTAGCTCTTACATAGTGATTTTCATCAGCAGATAGCAAAGTACTTCATATGCTTTGTTCTATTTATCCTCACAATACCCCTGTGGGATAAGGAAGTATTAACCCCATTTTACAGATGGGGAACTGAGACTTAGAGAGACTAAGCGACTTGCCCAAAAGGAAATTATAGAATCAGACTCCTAAAAATATAGGGCTGGAAAGGACCTTGAGAAGTCATCAAGTCCAGCCCCCTGTGCTGAGGCAGGACCAAACAAACCTAGACCATCCCTGACAGCTGTTTTCCAACCTATCCTTAAAAACCTCCAGTGATGGGGATTCACAACCTCCCTAAGCCTTCTGCAGAGCTTAACTACCCTTGTAGTTAGATATTAGGGGAAAAAATTCTAACACAAATCTCCCTTGCTGCACGCGAAGCTCATTACTTCTTGTCCTACCTTAGGTGTACGTGGAGAACAATTGATCACTGTCTTCTTTTTAACACCCTTTAACATATCTGAAGACTGTTACCAGGTCCCCACACCCGCTCAGTCTTCTTTTCGCAAGACTAGACATGCCCAGATTTAACCTTTTCCTCATGGGGCAGGTTTTCTAACCCTTTTATCATTTTTATTACTCTTCTCTGGAATAGAACTTCTATCTCCCATCTGCCCTAACTACTGTGTCAGCCTTCCTTTCTCTATGTATAGTAGCTAATATTTTCTATTATAATGCTTCTGCATCATCAAAACAAAGAAAAAGTGTTTGGAATTTCCGTTTCACAGAACATTTCGACATTCTGACTTTTCATTCCAATTCAGAATGAAAACGAGTTTCTGAAACTCATGTAAATTTCTCGAGAATGAAAATTCTGTTTTCCAGCCAGCTCTAAACACGAGTTAGCCAACGTGAGTTAAGAACGCACCTTTTTTCCTAGTGAAGACAAGGCTCTAGAGTCGTATGAGGGATGTACAGATTTACTCTATTCACTCAGTTCTAAATTTCACTCATGGTTTGGATCCTCTTCCCATGCGTGATTTGCATAGAGCTGGTTTGCTGATGCTCCTTGGTGCTGGCATAGGGGGCTGTAGAACAACAGAGACATGCTTCCCTTAATTGTTGCCATCCAGTGTCTTGTCTCTTCCAATTCAGTCCATCGATGGGTGGCACCATGAGGATTGACGACACATTGATGGTACCTACGTCATGCCGGGGACAAGTGTCGGGGTCAGTAGATTTCACTAGTGCTTTGGGTCTCCCTGAATGCAAAGCGCTGCCCGTGTGGGTCCTGCCCATTTCCTGCCCCACCCATCTTCCACGTATGGACGGCTTGATTCTGGCTCTGCCCTTGGACTCTCCACGCTCAGCAGTTAACTGGACGATGGGATGGAGATGGTACCCTGATCATCAGAAGCGCCTTCTTTCATGACGTGATCTCCCTTCACCTCCTACAGATCCTTTTCCAGCTGAAGCCATGGACTGATCCAATCTATCACTTACCCACCAGCCCCATCACAAAACTGTCATCTGCGGTGACACCAACTGGGCTAAAATTACCACTCTTATCAGTCCTGATGCTGTTTTCACGTAGGGTCAGATTCCGTCACCCACTTACTGGTGGTGAGGAACACCTCACGCCATGAACAACCCAGCCACGGTGAAGGGGTTACTGGCAGAGCAACAGTAGAATCCAGCCCTGGCATCTTGGGACATAGTTTGGACCTGAGCCTCTGTTTGTAACAGGCTAGTGTGTCTGGCTCAACAAGGCAAGGCACTGAAGTCCCAAGCTGCCAGGGAAAACGGGCTCAGAGGTAGTCCCAACATATCAGGTGGCAGTTCACAAGGGGATCTCTGTAACCCAACCCATCACACAAACTAAGAAATAGTTCGGGACTATTTAGA
This sequence comes from Chelydra serpentina, assembly GCA_037349315.1. Classification (NCBI taxonomy): domain Eukaryota; kingdom Metazoa; phylum Chordata; order Testudines; family Chelydridae; genus Chelydra; species Chelydra serpentina. The sequence continues at coordinate 19,490,923 of JBAIAC010000027.1, read as the reverse complement.
AAAGCTGCCATTATCTTTGAAAAATCATGGCAATCGGGGGAGGTCCCGGATGACTGGAAAAAAGCTAATGTAGTGCCCATCTTTTAAAAAGGGAAGAAGGAAGATCCGAGGAACTACAGGCCAGTCAGTCTCACCTCAGTCCCTGGAAAAATCATGGAACAGGTCCTCAAGGAATCAATTCTGAACCACTTAAAGGAGGGGAAAATGATCAGGAACAGTCAGCATGGATTCACCAAGGGCAAGTCATGCCTGACTAACCTAATTGCCTTCTATGATGAGATAACTGGCTCTGTGGATGAGGGGAAAGCAGTGGATGTGCTATTTCTTGACTTTAGCAAAGCTTTTGATACAGTCTCCCACGGTATTCTTACCAGCAAGTTAAAGAAGTATGGGCTGGATGAATGGACGGTAAGGTGGATAGAAAACTGGCTAGATGGTCAGGCTCAACGGGTAGTGATCAATGGTTCCATGTCTAGTTGGCAGACGGTATCAAGTGGAGTGCCCCAAGGGTCGGTGCTGGGGCCGGTTTTGTTCAATATCTTCATTAACGATCTGGAGGATGGTGTGGACTGCACCCTTAGCAAGTTTGCAGATGACACTAAACTGGGAGGAGTGGTTGATACGCTGGAGGGTAGGGACAGGATACAGAGGGACCTAGACAAATTAGAGGATTGGGCCAAAAGAAATCTGATGAGGTTCAACAAGGACAAGTGCAGAGTCCTGCACTTAGGATGGAAGAATCCCATGCACTGCTACAGACTAGGGACCGAATGGCTGGGCAGCAGTTCTGCAGAAAAGGACCTAGGGGTTACGGTGGACGAAAAGCTGAATATGAGTCAACAGTGTGCCCTTGTTGCCAAGAAGGCTAATGGCATTTTGGGTTGTATAAGTAGGGGCATTTCCAGCAGATCGAGGGATGTGATTATTCCCCTCTATTCGGCACTGGTGAGGCCTCATTTGGAGTACTGTGTCCAGTTTTGGGCCCCACACTACAAGAAGAATGTGGATAAATTGGAAAGAGTCCAACGGAGGGCAACAAAAATGATTAGGGGACTGGAGCACATGACTTATGAGGAGAGGCTGAGGGAACTGGGATTGTTTAGCCTGCAGAAGAGAAGAATGAGGGGGGATTTGATAGCTGCTTTCAACTACCTGAAAGGGGGTTCCAAAGAGGATGGATCTAGACTGTTCTCAGTGGTAGAAGATGACAGAACAAGGAGTAATGGTCTCAAGTTGCAGAGGGGGAGGTTTAGGTTGGATATTAGGAAAAACTTTTTCACTAGTAGGGTGGTGAGGCACTGGAATGGGTTACCTAGGGAGGTGGTGGAATCTCCTTCCTTAGAGGTTTTTAAGGTCAGGCTTGACAAAGCCCTGGCTGGGATGATTTAGTTGGGTTTCGTCCTGCTTTGAGCAGGGGGTTGGACTAGATGGCCTCCTGAGGTCCCTTTCAACCCTGAGATTCTATGATTCTATGAACCCCACACTGAGCACAGGCAGATGGGACAAGAATGTCCCCCGCCCATGCAGCTGCCAGAACTTCCGATCGAGGAGACATGCCCTCACAACTGTGACCAATAAAGAAAACAAGTCCAGGTGTACAGGACAGAGAAGAGAGAGGGAAAAGGGGGTAGAGAGGCCTGAGAAAGCAGTGGGGCAACAGCCTCGTGCCCGGCTGTCTCTGAGAAACCAACAAGGAGACAAAAGGAGATAGTAAACCCTGGGGTTTAGGGGCTGATAGACTCAATTTAAGTGTTTATGGACTGGTCTAATCACAGACAAATTGAAAGGGACAAATTAGGAAAAAGCTGTCTTTTAAAGGGGTCACCCGCAGGAGACTGGGTGAAATGCTGGGTGTAGACCAGACCCTGTGATTGTGTGACAGAAGGTAAGTGTTGTTATCCCCATTAGAGAGAGGAAGTGACTTGAACAAAATCATCTGGCAGGTCAATGGCAGAGAACCCAGGTGTCCTGAGTCCTAAGGAAGTACCCGTCAGTAGGCCACGCTACCTCTTAAAAAATTGTGAGCCAAAAGAACCAACTGTTTGACTTGAAATTCACCATTAATTGTTCCACAAACAACCCAAATAGGACACTGCACAGGACCACCCTAGATTTCCTTTACTTTGGCCAAATGGGCCATACACCCACAGCCATCGCTGCCAACTCTCACAATTAGCATCGTTCTTCTTCAAGCCCCAGCTCCTGGAGTCACGTGAATGTGTGAGACTCTCAGCTTTCATTAAAAAAAAAAAAGTTTTGAGCCTTTTTGGTTGCAGAGAAAGGTTTGGAAACATAACCCCAGTGTATCCGAAAGGCGCGAAGGCCAGAAAGCAAAGAAGAACCCAAGTGTATTGTCCTTTGAAAAACCTCATGACTTTCAAGCCACTCTCATTATTTTTTGGAGGCTGGCTCATGATTTTTGCATGTTTGGGGCTAGTGATACTGCACACCCCATATAGGGTGAAATCCGCCCCTGCACTGAGGGGGTTGACACAAGGCCTGGGCCCCATTCCAATCCCATTGAAACCCTCGTGATCCATCTCAGTCAGTTTGCAGAGACCTCCTTATCTGTCTCAGCGCTCTGATTTCAGGTCGGACGCTCACCAGCATCACCCATGCATCAAAAAGGCTACGGGATAAGGGGGTGTGGGAAGCGACTGGTACTGACAAAGTGACACAGGAGATATTCCATTCCACAGGCACATCAAAATCCAGTCCAGGAGTCACCTGTGACTGGTCAGGTGAAATGTTAGCTCCATGTATTGGTGTTAGGCAAGTAGAATCCCACAGGGACTAGGGAGGAAAAGAGCCTGGACTGGATTTCTCTTGGAATGGACTCTGGGTCCAACACCAGGTGAGAAGGACTAACTCTTTCTGCCCTAGAACAGTGTTTCTCAATGACCGCTCTGTGGACCGGCGCCGGTCCCTCAGATCTCCCAGGCACAGATTGGGAATGCAGCAAGCATTCCCTGGTATCAAAAAAGTTGAGAAACACTCTCCTAGAAGACACATATACTGTGTCCTGTGATTGCAATCTGCCTGCCTGTCGGGCTTTTAAGACACCTGTTGCATTGGACTCTAAGCACCCTACAAACTTTATTGATTCTGCTGCACTGCATGATGCTCACTGAGCTCCCAAAGTCCTGTCCCAGCATACTCTGGGCTCCGTGTAAAATCAGGGGTGGCACCTCAGGGCTCTAGAGGGAACATTGTGAACAAATGACCTCAATGCACAAGCAAAGCAAAGGAACATTTTCCTCGGTTAGGATCCGAGAGCTATTTGTGGACCAGGTTGTGGGTTTTATAGCTTTGCTTTCATAGCGAGGCAGTATGTACATTTAAATAGCCTCTGTTTGCTTAACATATCTGCTCTTTACTAGAACTGCAGTGAAGATGCAGCCCTCCAACTAGGTCCTAAAAATCCAAAAGGGCCTTGTAACGGCACAGCACCCGCCTCTTGCAAGCACCCCTTCTGGCTGGGCGTGTCTGAGGTCTTTAAGTAGTCCCAGCCCTGGTTTCGGGCTGTACTCCCTGGAGGCAATGGTTTTACCCTCTTTGGTCTCTGTGGGCTCTAGCTCGGCCTCTTAACAGTTCAGTTCCCTTTCTGGGGCTTTATCTCTGTCTGGAAGTAGGTCACTTCCCCAGTGGCCTATGTGGGGGGAGGGATCCAGCCCCACCCACTACTCCAGATCCCAGCCAAGAGACTCTCAGAATTGCAGCCCCATGCACCATGTCCCTTTAACTAACTGCATTCCGTTCCCATGGCCACTTCCCCATGACCCTAGCCTTCCCTGGTGCTTCACACTAACCTTAGGGCTCTTTTATGTCCAGGCTCAGCGGCCAGCCAGGAGCTCTCTCTCGCTCCCCCTGTCCCTGCTAACACTGAGCTGCCTATGGTGCTGCAGTACCCTTCAGCCAGACAGGAGCACCACATGCATTCCTCTAACTCTAGCCTGGCTGCCACAGCTCCTTTTATATGGCCCTCCTAGGCCCTGATTGGCTGCTCTCTGAAGCCTCTCTGATTGGCTGCTTTCTTGCAGCCACTCTAGGCTGTTTGGAGCAGTTCTCCACTGCTTCTTTCCTGGTGTGGCAGGATCCAGAGGCCTCCAGCAGGGGGCCTCTGAGCATACTCCAACCCATCACAAGCCTTTAGTGGGCTCAGTTCTCAAGTCAGAAGAAACTCTTTGGCGTTCTGGGTTCAACCTCTACAGGATCACCCCTGAGATGGGTTTGATGGAATCTCATCCTAGTTTCTGCACATGGGCTAAAGTGCATCAGCAGAGTTCTGGCTGGGGGGACTTGGGGACTAGGCGAGTAGGGGAGCAGCAGATCCGCTTTGAGGGGCATTGCCAAAACTTGTTAGGACAGTGGGAGGAAGGTCAGCATTGAAATAGCAGGGGGACCGTGGGTTGGGATTGAGGGGCATTACCAGGGACTCCTGTGTGAGATGTTTTCACACCATCAGCCCTTGATTTAGTAGTGCAATTACTTCCTCTATTTCCTAAGTGCTAAATATAGTCCCTGAAAAATGAAATAACATAAACAAGGAAACCATAGAGATTAAGGGCTAACTGAGCCACTGCTATAACTCTCCACACCCTGGTATGCATACTGAGTCAGGGCAGAATTGCTGCGAGTAGTTTTCTCTAATTCCAGCTGCAGACGTGAAAATCACAGAGGTTGTTCTTAAACAGGAGTTAAAAATCCAACCATCCCAGTGGCTATTTGGCTGGTTTGTGCAACACCCACTGCTCGCTCCCCTGGCACTGAAATGAGACGGTGCCCCAAAGAAAAACTATCAATCATGGTCCAGAGATACAGCAGGAAATGAAACGCAAGAGCCCTCCTGTGTTATAAATGGGAGGGAATTTAGAGCTCATGGAAGCTAGTGTATCTAGTGAAAAGTTCATGCTCACTGCTTGTTTATTTATTTTCCATGTCCTAGTATCCATACTGGCTCCCACCTGGTGTCAGGTGGGTGCAGGGAGCTGGTGTCTCAGATCCTCATCTGTAAAATGGGGATAATAGCACTGAATTGTGAAATGCTTGGTTACTCTGGAAATGAGGGCCATGTGTAACTAGTTGAGTTAACTGCAGTAAGTGAGCCTAACTCTACAACTGGTGGCAGAACAAAGGGAAGGAAAAATCATGCAAGTTTCTCCTGATTTGTTTTCAAATGTCAAAATTTCAAAATCCTCAAAATTTCAACCGACTCTGGCCTTTCAAGGCCATTCTGAAGTCCCAGTTTAGACACGGGTTTAGCCAAGCTACAGAGATTTTGCTGTTGTAAGTGGAGCTGGTCGGGAAATGTATTTTATTTTCCTCCCAACATTTTGGAGAATACCAAAAGGTTTCATTTTCATCATATTTAAAAAAAAAAATCAGGTTTTTGTCGATAAACCCAAAGCCCTGAAAAATGAAAATGTGTTTGTTTTTGATAAAAGCAGAATAATTTTTTAGTCATCGAGTCACAGATTCCAAAGCCAGAAGGAACCATTGTGGTCATCTAGTCTGATCTCCTCTGTAACACAGGCCAAAGAATTGCCCAAAAATGATTCATACAACAGAACTAATAGGAAAACAGCCAAACATTTGACAATCAAAAACCGAAAAATGTCAGATTTGGGAGCTTGTTTTTTCCCCTAAAAATCTGAAAAATTAGGACAAAAAAGGGACGTTTTCTTGCAAAGACTTTTGTTTCACCCACAGGGCATTTTTCATTAAAAAAAAAGGTTTTCAATGAAAAATTGTGGACAAGCTCTGTGTTTTCCTTTTCCTCCCAAGCCAGTCCTTCCATCCCCACAACCATTTTGATGTCTCTCTCAGGAATCCCCTTCACCGGAGGTTTTTAAGAACAGGTTGGACAAACAACTGGCAGAGATGGTCCTACCTCGGTGCAGGGGGTTGGTCTAGGTGACCTCTTAAGGTCTCTTCCCCTAGATGTCTATGATTCCCCTACTTTTGGGTCATCATGGTCCCCTGCACTGAAAGGACTATTCCAGGTGCACTCTCCATGCCGAGAGACAACGGCTTCCCTGTTCCCGCGCCCAATGTGTCTGCATGCACAGCCCCCAGACTGCATTAGCCTTTTGCATCTACTAATGTCATGTCTCGTTCCCTGCCCTTTGCCCTAAGGACATTGAATCTAGTTAGCAGTGAAGCAAGCCCTATTGATGTCCATGGTGGCCATCACTCCGGCCGCTCCCCCGATTCCATTTGTTGTTCTCCCTGAACAACTTCTGTTTTGCCTCTATCTTCATGGCGGTGCCCAGAGCTGACTGCCGTATTCCAAGACAGTCCCCGCAACCCTGCAAAGTGATACGAGACCATCCAGGAGAGCCAGGCTAACAGGGACACCACAGGAGACTGTGAAGAGGCAGCATTGCTTGATGGTAGGGATGTAAACCGTGAGTTAGAAGACTTGGGTTCTATTCCTTGCTCTTCTGTATGATGCTGGACCAGTCATTTCCCCACTCCGTGCCTCAGTTTCCCCTCCTACCCTTTGTCTATTTAGACTGTAAACTCTTTGAGGGCAGGGAGCATCTCTTACAATATTTCTGTACAGCACCTAGCACTATGGGGCCTTGATCTCAGTTGGGGCCTCTCGATGTTACCACATTACTACTAATAAGTGAGCTCCTGGTGTCCAGGTGAGAATGCTGATAGATTCCTTCTGCTGCTTGCAATAGGGATTGAGCTGCTTCACGCCACGAAAATGCTCCTTCCTGCTAGAGTTTGTGAGAGAGAGAAATAAAAGGCTCTTTCCAAGGAGGGAATTAAATTGGACTTTCAAATGTACAGGATCTTCCTTTTTGTTCTGATGATAATGACTTGAGCTCTTGTTGGCAGTTATATTACTTCAGAAATAAGTACCAGTGTTGGAAGCACTTTTGGAAAACATGCCTTTCATTTTAAAGCTGTTACAATTTGCATTTAATTCTTCCATTAACTCATTTCTTTATGCGGCTCAGGTTCTAATCCTTTGCCGGAATTGCAGGCATGGCCCATGCTGAGTGGCCAGGAGTGTGTGCGGACAGGTGCCCGGACTGTATCCTCACACCGCATGGGGATGAGCCGCTCCTGATTTTCATGGGCGATGAGATCGGTTCTGTCCCCCGGCGGCAAATCTCTGCTTAGACTCGTCTCTGCCTTTACAAAGTTTGCTCCTGTCTCCTGGGCTGAGTTCTGGACTGAATGACCCTAGAGTACTCAGACATTAAAGGGTTACATTGGTGCATTGCCCTTATCCCCTTCCTCCTTGCTAGTGCTAGTGTAACCCACACACCTTCTGGGTGTGGTGTTGTGTCCCATCAAGTGGCACTGAGACCACTTAGGTCTGGTCTACACTAGGGAGAGGGTCGACCTAAGATACACAACTTCAGCTACGCGAATAGCGTAGCTGAAGTCGACATATCTTAGGTCGACTTACCTCGGCATCCTCACGGCAGCGAGTCGACCGCTGCCGCTCCCCTGTCAACTCCGCTTCCGCCTCTCGCGGAGGTGGAGTTCCGGAGTCGACGGGGCGCGCGCTCGGGGATCGATTTATCGCGTCTACACTAGACGCGATGAATCGATCCCCGATAGATCGATCACTCCTCGCCAATCCGGCGGGTAGTGTAGACGTACCCTTAGAGAGAAAGAGAGAAAATGAGAGAAATAAAAGCTTATGCCCAAATAAATCTGTTAGTCTTTAAAGTGCCAGCGGACTTCTCGTTGTTTTGTGGATACAGACTAGCTACCCCTCTGATACGGAGATAAAATGAGTGTGGGATGTGCTTCAGAGTCTTCCCCGTTGAAATCCTGGACGAGCCCCTATTTGTAACTCCCACCGAATCGAACCTGGGACCTCTGGTGCTTAGTGCATGAGCCTCTACCGCATGAGCTAAAAGCCAACTGGCTCTTAGCTAAGGCTGTAGAGCAGACTCATTTAACTCTCTCTCTAAGTGGTCTCGGTGCCACGAGCTAGGACACAACACCACACCCAGGAGGTGTGTGGGTTACACTAGCAGCGGCCAATAACTAGGAACACAGACCTGCGTATGTGAATAGAGCAGGGGTGGGCAAACGTTTTGGCCCGAGGGCCACATCGGCATTGCGAAACTGTATGGAGGGCTGGGCAGGGAAGGCTGTGCCTCCCCGAACAGCCTGGCTCCTGCCCCCTATCCTCCCACTTCCCGCCGCCCCCTGATTGCCTCATGGCGGGCCATGCATGCTCACAACATTAACAATTCAAGCCCGTGGCCCCGCTCCCCAGGCCATAGCACCAGGCAGAGTGCGGCAAGCCCCCCGGCTGGAGCTTGCGGGCCGGATAAAAACGGCCCACGGGCCGCAACTGGCCCACGGGCCGTAGTTTCCCCACTCCTGGAACAGAGTGATCTCTTAGGCTAGGTCTACACTACCCCCCCCATCGAACTAAGGTACGCAACTTCAGCTACGTGAATAACGTAGCTGAAGTCGAAGTACCTTAGTTCGAATGAAAAAGCACTTACCCGGGGTCCACACGCGGCGCGCAGGCTCCCCCGTCGACTCCGCCTGCTCCGTTCGTCGAGCTGGATTACCAGCGTCGACGGGGGAGCACTTCCTGGTTCGATTTATCGCGTCTTGACAAGACGCGATAAATCGAACCCAGAACATCGATCGCGCGCCTCCGACGGGACGCGTAAGTATAGACATACCCTTAGATTGTAATCTGCCATTGTGGGTCAGGACCTCTTCTTGCTAATTATGTACGCCCAGCATCCGGCACAGCGAGTCCTGACTGGGGACCTCAGACACTACTGCAAATCTAATAATAAAATATTAACAAATAATACTAATAAATGGTGATACATAATTCATAATTAATGAATAGTAATGACTAACCCATAACTAATTAACAACAATCCACAATTAATATTAAGTATGAGCAATTAATTCATCAACATTAATAATCATTCACAATTCATATTAAGTATGGCTAAAGAATAATTCATATGCTGCCGTCATTAGCAATTATTGATTGAGTAATTAATTATTTGTAATTTATTAGTATTATGTAATATGAAAAATGTTACCACCTCTACTTATTATTCATTATTATTATTGCTTAATTATTAAATTATTGTGTCTCTTTAGAGCTGACCGGAGTTTATTTTAGTAGAAAAATCCAGTTAGGTCAACGTCAGAAATGTTTTGTGGAGAGAGTTTGACTTTGACCCCCTCATTTACCCCCCGCTCCACGTATTGAAATGAAAATAAAATCTTTGTTTGAATTTTTTCATCGAGAAACGAACTGCGCTATTTTCACCCGCTCTGGTCCTGAGCAGGAACTGCTCCGTTGACACCGGTCGCTCAAGAGAAGCCACACTGAAACTGAACGCAATTAGACTGGTGTTATTGTCTCATTGCATCATTGTCTCATGCTCCTTATCTGTCTGTCTGTATCCGCCTGCTGTCACTTGTCTGATGCTTAGGGTATGTCTACGCTACAGCAGCACAGCCATGATTGACAGAAGAATTTTTCTAGCTGCATCTACAACGCGGTTTAGGTCAGCCTAATTATGTTGCCAGGGGCGCAGAATTTTTCACAGCTCTGTGCGATGTAGCTAAGTCGACCTAACTTTTAGGTGTAGGTAGGGTGACCAGACAGCAAGTGTGAAAAATCAGGACAGGAGGTGGGGGGTAATAGGAGCCTATATAAGGAAAAGACCCCAAAATCGGGACTGTCCCTATAAAATCGGGACATCTGGTCACCCTAGGTGTAGGCCAGGCCTTGGATTGTAAGCTGTTTGGTGCAGAGAGTGTCTCTTTGTTCTGTGTTTGTATAGCACCTAGCACTGTGGATCCCGGTCCATGACTTGGGCTCCTAGAACCTGCTGTAATAAAAAATAGTAAATCATCCTAATGAGAACAGAGAGCAGAGTTAGTGGTTCTAACTGTTCTGTGCACAATACGCTTCCTGTCCAATCCCTCTCCCCACATGGGGCTCCCAGAATATTTGGTTACAGTGCTACAGGGGGCAGCGGACCCCCACGCCATGTGAGCAGACAGAGGTCCCTCTGCCTGCTTTGGCCTGCCTCAGGAGGCGGTTCCCCAGCCTGAGGAAGGTTGACCAGCTGGAGGAAATGGACAATCTCTGAAGCTTCATTCTAGCTGAACCTTCGTCTGCCTGACCCACCTAGAACTGACCCTGGAACATGGCCCAGCCCAGGTCAGACATAAAGCCCACCCCCTTCTGTGCCCACCCATTCCTTTCCTGCCCTGGCATAGCTGCCCTCTTTACCCACTGCCGCCCTGCTCCCCGCCGGGCCTGAGAAGATGAAGCATTGACCAGGAGCCAACAGCGGAAGGGTAAATGGCCCATTACCTTGATTAACGGACGCCGGCTGGAAAATTGTAAAGTGCTGCAGCTTGCAATATTTCACCCCCTTCCTGCGCCTGCTCCCCCACTAGCCTGTGTGATGGGATGTGGGGGGGGGGGAGACTATGGGACTGCCTGAATCCCAGTCCCCACGCGCTCCCTTTTCATTTCCTCGCCTCCCACCGCTCTGTGAAAGCTCATACCTGGGGCAGCCTCCATCCCGCCCACGCTGGAATCTCCCTGTTAATAACGTGCTCCGCGTGGCCCTCGGGCAGATTTATGCTCTGCAATAACTGGGACGGGAAAGAGGGCCCCGGCTGGTATTTTTTTGGAGCCTGGTGGCTGGTAGTAATTGGAGACTTTCAATATTGATCCATCCAATTTCAATCAGACGCCTTCCACTCTGCACCTGAATAAATAGTACCGTTTATTAAGACTTTTCATTTTGCCGGGAGAAGTAAACCTTATTGTTTGAGGGAGGTAATCCCACAACGGATGCAGAATTTCAATCGAGGTTATTGCTGAGTGGTTTCTACCTTCCCCGCATCTTTATTACACCTGCAGCTGCTGTCTCCTAGATGCATCTTTTCTGGCCTGGAAGGGGGACGCAGCACAGCGGGCGTTTAACCCCTCCCCACCCACCCCAGAATAACACGCCCGGTGATTGCTTTTAGAATAGACCCCAGAGCACTGAGCTACATAGCTACAGACACTGCTGTCACCAGTGAGGGTAATGATAATAACACCTAGCTAGGGAAACTGAGGCATGGCGGCGACATGAGTTGACCACAGTCACCCAACAGACCAGTGGCAGAGCCGAGACTAGGCCACGGGGCCTGGAGATGTCACTATCTAAAGCACGAAACCCGGCCACTTGAGTGAACAGAACAAGCCCCTTTGTCTGTGAGCAACTTCTCTAGCTCACTTGCTAGAAGCTTATTGTTGTTATGTATTTTCCCATAACAGCCTCAACTGAGATCAGGACCTCATAGCGCCGGGTGCTGCACATAGAGACAGGCTCTGCCCAGAAAAGATTGCGATCTAAACAGAGAAGACAGACAACAGGTGGGAGGGGAAACTGAGGCACAGAGTGGGGCAGGAGCTTGGCCTAAGGTCACCCAGCAGGGTGGGCGTTGAGCCAGGAATAGAACTCAGGTCCCCAGCCAGTGTCCAACCCATTAGGCAGTGCTACCTCTGGTGCTTTTAGTGCTGAAGTCCTGGGTTCTAATCCAGTGCCGGCTGGTGTTGTCACAGAGAGCAGCCACTAGAGGGCAACAGAATCGCATGACCTCCAAAGGCTGAACCTGCTGACCCAGGTGCAAGCCAAGGGGGTGTATTCCAGCTGCACAAGTCCTTGTGAAAGCTGGCCCAAGAACTGCACGATATGGGGCCAGTTTCACGCCTGCCCCAGCTGAAAGCAGGACGTGCTGAGAGGCAGTGAACGTTGGGAGCCGGCGCCTGAATGGCCCTAGTGCATGGAGCATTTGGCCTTTTCCCCAGCTCAAATCCGCCCTGTGTCTGCAAGGAGCGGAAGTCATTAACACCTATTTTGTGGCCGGTGGGGACCAGTGGCCTTCCCAGGAATTGAAATTAGGGGGGCGGTGTTCGAAGTTACTGGAGGGGGGTCACTAAATTGGCATGTAACTAGTTCACAAAACTGGGGGGGGGGGGGAATTCAGGGGGCATGTACACCCCTACGGGGGAGTAGCGAAATCACTGGTGGGGACAGAGTGGTGGTTGCGGGGAAGCAGCTCCCAGAGGACAGGTGCCCAGCGGGCACAACAAGAAATCCCCCCACCATTCCGTAGGGAATGAATGGCCCTCTCGCCCTAGAGATGGGTGGGGGAGGGGGAAGCTTGCCGTATGGGGAACCCCTGCTGCCCCTGGGGTTCAGCAGAGATCCCCACCCCACCACATTTACAAAGCAGCTGAATGGCTCTTTGGCAGCCATCCCAGCGAGCCCTTTCCCTCTCCGGCCTTCCCCCTAGTGGGCCCTATCCTCAGCGGGGGTAAACCAGCGCTGATTCCAATGGACACCGGCCCAGGACCTGGCTCTCAATATCCCAAATACTGGGTCCAATGCGGAGCGGCGGCGGCGGCTGCACGGAGCCCGGCCCCCGCTCAATTGGCAGCCTCGCAGCCACCGCGTTAGTGCCAGCCGTAAAATACCAACAGCCTCGTAATTTATATGGCAGGTTTCATTCCTTTCCTTCTCCAAAGGCTTGTTCAATAAATTACCGCTTTATGGCTTCCAAAGTGCTCTGCGGCGCGCAGAACGGGGGGCAAAGCGAGCCCGGCCCGTCGGCGTGCCAGCGAGCAGCTACTGCCTCGCGCGGCCCCACGGGAGCTATTGCGCCGAGGTGAATCATAGAATCTCAGGGTTGGAAGGGACCTTAGGAGGTCATCTAGTCCAACCCCCTGCTCAAAGCAGGACCAATCCCCAATTTTTGCCCCAGATCCCTAAGTGGCCCTCTAAAGGATTGAACTCACAACTCTGGGTTTAGCAGGCCAATGCTCAAACCACTGAGCTATCCCTCCCCCCCCAATGCAATACAGTAACACCCCGGGGTGCCGAGCAAGAGCGGGGTCCCATGGTGCTAGGCGCAGGCCCGTCCAGAGGAAGTTAGGGTCTCGGTACATCATGTTTTCTGGCCCCCCTCCCCCATTTCATTTTATTTACACAGATGTTTTGGAGGCAATTGCTGCCCCCCCCCTCACCCCCACCTGACAGCCAGTCTCTGTCCCAGAGAGCTCACAGTCTCCAGAGAAGAGGCGGGCAAAGGGCGGGAGGGGAAAGTGACTTACCCAAGGCCAGCGAGCAAATTAGTAGCAGAGACTAGAACTAGTTAGTAATTAGAACCCAGGTCCCCTGCGGGCCAGTCACTGCCCCATCCATGAGGCCACACTGTACAATCTCATCCAATGCATTCCCTTCAGGAGCATTAGTGATACCCCCTTCCTTCCCCGCCCCCACCCAATTAATGCTAAAAGCCACCCCCAGCACAGCTGCCATGTAGGGAGTGGGGAGGGGGGGGCTCCAGGGCAGCCAAAATCTGAGACAGGAAGCATACTGCCCCCTGCAGGCAGCATAGACCATCCACGACAGATGCTTGCACTACCAAGGATGCTGCAGCCTCAGTGAGCCATAGACAGGCTCGGGCATCTGTAAGGCAGTGCCTTGGTCTCTACCCGGGGATCTCTCCGCAGTGCAGGGACCTCACCGCTCTGGCTGGCCTGGAAAGTGCCCAGCGAACTTTTGGGTGCAGTCAAAAGAATGAATTCCAAAGCACCAGTCAAAAGAGAATGAGGGACCCAGCCCTCGCTGCGTCCCAGGCTGCTGGGGAGCGGCTGAAACCAAAGCACTGAGACTCAGGAGCCAGGCCCATTGCCGGGAGCTTTCTTGACCATGTCGGCATGTGAGGCGCTCGCTGAAGGGAATTCGTCCCTGGAGTGGCTCTGAGGCTGGGGGTGGGAGGAAGCAGTTTCCTCCTCCCTTGTTCAGGAGCAACCAGGAGCCAGCTTAGTTCCTGGTACAAGTTAGAGCAGCTCTGGGGTTGCTCTGGAGCACTGCAGGTCTGCCCTGGCCACACCCGCTCCTTCCTTGGGCCTGCCCTGCTTCAGCCCCACTCTGGAATCCCCTCTGCCTGCTCCAGGGCGAGGGACGCTTATAGGAAGGCCAGCCGGGGACCTGTGAAGCAAAAAGCAATTCAGTTACCATAACTGGAAGGCTAAGCCACCACCTAAGACAAAAGGCGTATGTGGACTTTGTGGGAAATCCTGGGCGGTCAGCTGTGGTGCCGGAAGGTAGATTGATAAGGAAGCTACCTTGAACAAAGTCCTACAGCCTCGTTGTGTTAAGTCTTAGCCACTAGAAAGTGTTTGTCACTTTGATTTGCTCGGAACTCTAACGCGATACTTTGTACTTGAACGCACTTAAAATTCTCTCTCTTTTTTTTTACCATACTTGTTTTACTTTTCATCTAAGCCAACCCCGTGCTCTGTTTGAGCTGAAATGATTGCTGACGCCGGTGAAAGTGGTAAGCGGTGCAGTTTGTCTCTTTGGAGGAGCAAACGAAGCTTATTATTCCTCTGAATGGTCCAGAAGATGGCAGGGCACACGGTTTTGGGACAAGTCGGGACCGGGGGGTGCGTTGGGGTCATTTGCCAAGTGTAACCGAGGCTGGTGGAGGCCAAAGCGTGGCTGGAGGTAGCAAGCAGGCGGCTGGAGTCAGAGCTGTTGTTCCTGGGGAGTTTATCGTACAGACACTCAGGGCATGCTTGTCTGCTGGCTGGGAGCATCCGGACAAGGGAGCTACAGCAGCAGAGGCACCCAGGGTCTCTGGGCATGTGATGACGCAACCCCTGACTGGTCTGGATTGCACCCAGAACGTGAGCGTGTGCACACACACACACACACACGCCGGTGCGCCCGCGCACGCACCCCCGTGCACTCGCACGGTGCACCCATTTTAAACCCATTGCAGCCCAATTAGAAGCAGCAGCTGCTCTGTGGCAATCTCCCTTCCGTGCACCTGTTCGAGCAGGCATCGCTATGGCAACACACCAGCCCGGGGGAGGTGGGAGATGAGTTGCCAAGGAACGCAAACGCTGCGGATTGCAGCGCTGACCCCAGGTGCTCGAATCATCAACGTGGGGAGCGATGCTCCTCACTGCAAAGAGTCAGCGGGGGAGAGAGGAGACAGGAGGAGAGCCACCTGCCGCGCTAGGTGGGAGGCTGACCAACGTGCTCTGACTAGTAGGCCTGACTCCCTCTGTGGCTCTGGAACAACTGGCCACTGGAGTCATTGACTGATGGTCCATTTTACACAGCAGCAGCACCATCCCTCTGCTTCCTTCCAGCACTGGGTGAGTCAGCGGAAATGCATTGTGGAAAGAAAAGTGAGTTGGGCGTGGCTGCTGCAATGAAGCTATTTAAAAGGAAAACGACCATGTTTGAAGAGTAAAATGTCAGTAAATAAGAGGGAAGGGAGGGATCGACCTATAAAACCGGTTAATAAATGACAATTAATTTTCACAGGAAATTTTGAACTATTTTTTAAATTGCTCATGGGAAAATGTCATTTTTCAAAAATAATTTTTGATTAAAAATCCACTTTTCAGTTACATTTGTTCACGTTTTAGATGTTTTTGGTTTCTGGGTTTTTTATTTAAAACCTGAAACTTTAAAAATTGAAATCTGACGTTTTCTAAAATCAAGTTTTAAAAAAACAACATTTTTTTTTCTTTTACTCAGAATATTTTCTGGGGGGCAAAAAAAACCAGGATGACAACCCAGAAAATGTCAACCACGATGAAAATAGACCATGAAAACAGTTGGTTTTTGTCCAAAAGCTGCTTTTTGCTGAAAAAACGTTTAGACAAACCTATTTCAATCAGCTCCAATCAGTACATGCCAGACACTTTGCTGAGGGCCCTGTCCTTTTCTACACAAGCAATCAATCCCCTTCCAGTACTGTCAGTTCAGGACCCAGTGCCAGTTATTTCTGAATGGAAACAATGTCAGTGTTGGTTAGATAGCCCTTCTGATGGACGGGTTAGATCCTGTCCATCACAGGTCCTCGGCATTGTTTGAACCCAGGGCGTTCAGCACCGCAGCACAGATTATTGCCATGTGATCAAAAGGAGCAGACACATTAGCTGGCAGCAGTAGTAAGCTGCAATCCACCATGTGAATCAGTCATAGAGGGGGAGAAGATGCTCATTCTGCAAGTGCGTTTCAATGGCATTTTAACGTCAATGGAAGTAGCCACAGTTTGAATAGATGAATCCAGATTCCCTGCTGGTATATAGTGGCTCAGCTCCTTTGGAGTCAATGGACGAGATCCCCAGCTGGTGTTAATCCGCATAGCTCCATTGGAGTCAATGGGCCAGAGCCCATCTCTCTAGGACAGAGACTGCTTATCACTGTGTGTTTGTGCAGCGCCTAGCACGAGGCCCTGGTGGGGACTGGTGCCTCTAGGTGCTTTATCATGCACCAGTGAGGGCTCCTGATCTGCAGACAAATCCCCCGGGAACGCGGCGCTGGGGTTGTCCCCTGGATTCTGAAGATTACTTCATTTTTTTAAGATGCCTTTGACGGATGTAAATTGCCGGTTGATTTCTGGGTGCTTTGGCTAATGAAGAACGGAGCTGAATAATTAATTACTTCAGAGTAAATAATTCATGGCGGGTTGTGATTTTGATGGGGGAGCAGGGAAACGTTTTATTTATCGGAATCTTAAAAAGAATAATACATGCCGTTCCCACTGCACCTACCCCTCCCCCATCCCCACAGAGCCATGGATTTTCAGGCCGCAAGAGAACGTGAGATCATCGAGTCTGACCTCCTGTCTAACAGAGGCCAGCGCATGTCGCCCAGTTACCCCAGTGTTGCGCCTATAGCGTGTGCATGACCAAAGCGTTTCCTCCAGAAAGGCCTCTGGTGGTGATCTGAAGACCTCAAGAGATGAAGAATCTATCACGTTCCTTGATAGTTTGTTCCATTGGTTAATCACCCTCAGTGTTAAAAATGTGTGCCCGATTTCTCATTTGAAGTTGTCTGGCTTCAGCTTCCAGCAGTTCCTGTATTTATTTAGGGGATGCTCATAGATTCATAGATGTTAAAGCCAAACGGGACCATTAGATCATCTAGGCTGATCTGTATATCACGGGCCAGAGAATTTCTCATCGTTATTCCTGTATCGAGCCCCATAAGTTCTGGCTGAATGCAATATCTTTTACGAAAAGATCCAGGCTGGATTTAAAGACTCATTGTCCCTTGGTAAGTTGTCCCAATGCTTAATTACCCTCACTGCTAAAAATTCATGCCTTATTTCTAGCTTGAATGAATCTAGCTTCTGCTTCGAGCCGCTGGACGTTGTTGGGGACTTGTCTGCTAGACTAAACAGTCAGGGAAGTGTTTGGCGGAGCTGTTACAAAAACAACAAGAAACCCCCCAAACAAGAATGAAACCTCTCCGTTCTTTTCCCTGCTTTTCACATTTTTGATGGACATTTTCCAACCCTATCCCCTCGTCAGTGGTATGGGGCAGCCCTAGCAATGTACCACATAGCAGAGTCCTCTGCAGGGAGTGTAATGCAGCTCTGTAAGGTGCCTCATGGAAAAGAGGGCATGAGACCCACAGGAAAGATTACACAGTCCACTCCTGTTTCCTGCCTTCCCAAGAGCTGCACCCAGAATCCAGGTAGTACAAAAGCCAGTTCGACTTCTTTCCCCAGCCAAGTCCCTTCTACTTGCAGGAGGTATGCTCAGCAGCCTCCTCTTTGTGCTCGGAGCTGTACGTACACTTAGTAAGTGACAGCCACTGCCCTGAGGAGCTTGCAGAGAGTATAGCCTCCCCAAAGACAACACTATTTATTTATACCACCCTGCTTTGCATAAACCCCACAATGCAAAGCAGCGCGATCTTGTTGACATCATGAGCAACAACGTGCAGGTAAGAGCCCCTGATCAAATGGAGACTTTTGCCAGCCTGTCACCATGATACATAAGAACGCTAGAAATCCCCTTCCCATCTCCTGCTCCCTCCTCCCTGGAGATGTTCTGCATTTGTCGGAATGCTGGCTAGACTCCGTTCTGACCCACAGGTGCATAGGGTCTGATGGTAGTTTTCCCTTTGTGCTGCCAGTTTGGAGGTTAAGTGCATTGGGCTGTTGCTGCAAAGGCAGATATATATATTTTTATCCTGCCGCTGTTGTTCTAACCTCTCTCTCTGCTCCTTTTCATGCACATTGCCAGGTTCGGCAGTGCAGTGCGTGGGAACAATTCACTCGATCGAGCAGCACATTGGATAATGAGCCCGAGCAATCATCAGCAGAACAATATTTATTAACATCACCATAAGCGTTGTTATTAATAAAAAGGTACATTATGATAACATCCAACGGCCCCGACCTGGGTGCCACTGTGCAGACACAGGTAGAGGGACAATCCCTGTCCTGGAACGACCCCAGGCTAAGTCATGGTCCAGCATCGCTTGCAGTCAACAGGGGATACGGGGTGTTTCCATTGACTTCATTCGGCCCTGGATCAGGCCCTAAGCCAAAAAGACAAAGGGCTGTGGAAGGGGCAAAACAAAGAGTGTGGTGAAGAATTTGCACTGGGCAGATGAGCCAGGGTTGCCCAGTTACGTGGCTGAGGACCAGGGTGAGACCCTTTATATTGTGGAAGGCGGCTCAGTGAGGATCCCTTGAGGAACTGTCTGATGTCTGCGCGGAAAGATAGTCAGCATCTTTCCACCCACTGGAGGTGGTTTTCTGAAGGGCGAGGCTTCAAGGGCATGGTCCGCCCTTGCTAAAGCAGCTGCAGAAAGTGTGTGGGCCTTGACTGGGTAAGGTGAAATCAAAATAATATGTTGCACTTATGACGCATTTCTCCAAAGACCTCAAAAGCATCTGCAAAGGTGAATGAGTATCACTATTTTACAGATAGGGAAGCGGACACTCAGATAGGGAAAGGCCAGTGTTTTCACACTCAGACGCCTAAGAATTAGGCACCAGACACGTTGCATGGTAGCAGTTCCAATGACCTTTGAGGTGCTCGTTACAGGACTCCAGCCCCCATTGTTCGGGGAGCAATACAAACAAAATACACCCCGAAGAACTTATGGTCTAAATAGAGATGAGGAGTAGGACATGGGTGGTGAAGCACTGGAATGGGTTACCTAGGGAGGTGGTGGAATCTCCTTCTTTAGAGGTTTTTAAGATCAGGCTTGACAAAGCCCTGGCTGGGATGATTTAGTTGGGGATTGGTCCTGCTTTGAGCAGGGGGTTGGACTAGATGACCTCCTGAGGTCCCTTCCAACCCTGAGATTCTATGATTCTATGACATAAGGAGGTAGGGGAAGTAAAGTTTCTACGTGAGAGAGAGCAGAGCTTGCCTTTAATTCAATAAGATCTGAATCCCCAAATAGTCCCACTCCCCCGCCTATGAATCAGGGTTGCCAACTGCAGAGATTTGATTGTGACTTTCACCATATTTTGTGTTTTTATTTCAAGCCCCAGCTCCTGGAATCAGGTGATGGCACGAGACTCTCGGCTTGCATTGCAAAAAAGAAAGCACGTCTCCAGCTCTTGTGGTTGTGGCTAAAAACTTGGAAAACCGTGACTCCAAAGGCTCAGACCCGGGCAGATAGAACCCCGAATGAATGATTTTAAAAATCATACGATTGTTAAGTCAGTCTCAGATGATCTCCTTTTTGCAGCCACTTAACACTGCACAGAGCAGAGGCTGCTCTGTGCTCCAAACAGCATTTGCAGCCCTGTATCCTTATATGAAGGGTGACCCTTTAATAACAACCTCTAGCTGTTATTTAGCCCTTTTCATGAGTAGATCTCAAAGCGCTCTACAGTGGTAGTCAGGATCATTATCCCCATTTTACAGATGGGGAAACTGAGGCACAGGTGTGACGTGATTTGCTCATGGCCCGGGGCAGAGCCAGGAACAGAACACAGGTTGTCTGAGTCCCACTCCAGAGCTCTGCCCACCAGGACCCTTTGGACTCCCCAATCACACCCCACCCCCATCAAAAGCAGCAACAGCTGCTCCGTACACCCACGAAGCGACAGATTTAAAGGTGCGGCGCACAGAAAGGAGAATGTAGCTGCATCCACTCTCCACTGCTGCTCTGAAGATCCAAATGGCAGCACGGGACAATCTCCAAGTCCCATGCGGTCATGGATTTATTACATTCCCATCACCATATCCTCGCACTGGGCACCACAGGGGAAAGGCAACTCCTAGAGAAAAACGAGTCATTCTTTGTCGCTGTGTCAATAGCCCTGTGTAGCCAGGAGAAGAGCTCGAAGACTGCGCTCAGTTATACTTATTTTGGATCGGAGCTGCTAACTCGGCGCTGTCCAGATCCACAGTTCCACTTGATTGTCTCCTCGTGCGTTTTCTCACAGGACGCTAGAGCTGGGCTGACATCCCTAGAGGCTGAAGTCCCAGTTTATCCCTAGGACAGCTCCATCACCAACTCGCTTCCTTGACCCTGCGCTGTCACCGTGCGTCCAGCCCTGTTCTCGGGGGGCGTTCAGTCCCCAGGGGGCCTTCCGAGAACACCAACCGGGGGGCCATGTTCAGGAGAGCGATGCCTATTGGGCGCCAGCTCTGGAAATGGAAAACGTCCCTCGTTGTAGCACATGTGGTGGTAGGGGTTTTCCATGTGGACCAGGAATGGACTGGGGAGGGTGAATTCCTGTGGAGGGATATGGGTGGGAGGTCACAGTGCACTCCCTGCAGAGGGATACAGGAGGGAGGTTGGCTATCACGGTGCACTCCCTGCGGAGGGATACAGGAGGGAGGGCGGTTACCATAGTGCACTCCCTGTGGAGGGATACAGATGGGAGGGCGACCCCATAGTGCACTCCCTGCGGAGGGATACAGATGGGAGGGCGACACCATAGTGCACTCCCTGTGGAGGGATACAGATGGGAGGGTGACACCATAGTGCACTCCCTGTGGAGGGATACAGGAAGGAGGGCGACACCATAGTGCACTCCCTGCGGAGGGATACAGATGGGAGGGCGACACCATAGTGCACTCCCTGCGGAGGGATACAGGAGGGAGGGCGACACCATAGTGCACTCCCTGCGGAGGGATACAGGAGGGAGGGCGACACCGTAGTGCACTCCCTGCGGAGGGATACAGGAGGGAGGGCGACACCATAGTGCACTCCCTGCGGAGGGATACAGGAGGGAGGGCGACACCATAGTGCACTCCCTGCGGAGGGATACAGGAGGGAGGGCGACACCATAGTGCATTCCCTGCGGAGGGATACAGGAGGGAGGGCGACACCATAGTGCACTCCCTGCGGAGGGATACAGGAGGGAGGGCGACACCGTAGTGCACTCCCTGCGGAGGGATACAGGAGGGAGGGCGACACCGTAGTGCACTCCCTGCGGAGGGATACAGGAGGGAGGGCGACACCGTAGTGCACTCCCTGCGGAGGGATACAGGAGGGAGGGCGACACCGTAGTGCACTCCCTGCGGAGGGATACAGGAGGGAGGGCGACACCGTAGTGCACTCCCTGCGGAGGGATACAGGAGGGAGGGCGACACCGTAGTGCACTCCCTGCGGAGGGATACAGGAGGGAGGGCGACACCGTAGTGCACTCCCTGCGGAGGGATACAGGAGGGAGGGCGACACCATAGTGCACTCCCTGCGGAGGGATACAGGAGGGAGGACGACACCATAGTGCACTCCCTGCGGAGGGATACAGGAGGGAGGGCAGTTCTGGGCATTGTTCTGTGGAGTGCCATCTCCGGTCCTGGAGAAAGGAAACAGAACATCTTCATCAGCAGGAAACATCTTATTGCCTGAGTATATAGTGCCTCTTATGCCGTCTCACTGACTTCCTCCTGTCCAGAAATAGCAACGATGCCGGGCTGCTCCTAATGGCAATCAAATGCCATTCCCAAGCCAACGTGATGAAGCAAAAAGAGCAATTCTAAACTGAGGAGTAATGGGATGGAGACCATTGCTCTAATGGTTAAGAACATGAGATATAGATACTCAGGGGAAGAGCCTCAGCCAGCCTAAATTGGATTCGATGGAGCTTTGATGGTTTACACCAGATGAGGGTCTGTCCCCCAGCCTTTTCTGACACAAATATATCTCACTGATTTCATGATAGTTACTTCTGATTGGCACCCATTTGAGATCAGAATCAGGGGCCACAAACTGATATGCGGGTGGAAAGATAGGGGACATCAGCCATGTTCCCTGCTCCAGCCCTGATTACTCCAGCTGCTTTGCGGCACAGTTGTTCCAAGAAAAGAAAATGTTTGCTGAAGAGATCGTGTCTGGAAGTCTCTGGGAGACAGAACAAAAAGGAGGATAATTTATTTAACCGTTTAATTTATGTTAAAGCAGACCACAGCCTTTTTAGATTAGTTAGGCAGCCTATTAAGTGCATGTTATAGATGGATAATTGCAATAACTGCAGAGCAATAAATAAAAACAAAGTAGAAAGGAATAATGTCTCGGTTTTAATGGCTTCCTCGAGTGGGCAGTGGGAGGGGACAGAGCGAACCTGGTTTATTCTCTTTACTTTGTTTGCCTCTCACCCAAACGTATTCTCAAAGTGCAACCATCTGCCATGCAAAGTTCCCAGCTACAGCTCCCACAGCATGGTCCCAGCATCATGGCCAGATGTGGTTCCAGAGAGACATGCCAGTCACTTGCTCCCACATCACAGTCACTCCCCACCAGACACAGTGGCAGCAAGCCACCGCTCTTCTGCTGTCACAGCTGGACGCTCTCACATCCTGGACACTGCTCTGATACCACGGCCATGGGAGGCCAGCAACCACTCCTACATCCCAGCCACAACCCACACCAGCCACTGCTCCCAAGCAAACGGCTACCACTCTGACATCACAACGCCAGTTAGCCAGCGAGCGAATGTAAGAACAGGGGAGCATGACGCGGGGCGTATCTATTTCTTTGTAGTGTGGTAGAGCCCAGAGTCACTGTGCAATGAAAACCGCCGAGAATGAAGGACCATGCCAAACCTCACAGCAGAGCTCCAAGAGCAAGTTGCATTCCTTTGACGTTGCCTTCTCTAACAAAGATATTATGGAATAACACCCTCATAATGAATAATACTTAACCCTGACCCCCAAACGCTACCAAAACGAGACTTCTGCACCACTGTTCCCTCTAAGCTGTGCGCGTGTGCGCCCGCATACAGATTCTAAACCCCGCGCACACGGCGAAACACTGCGTGCACAAACATTTTCACAGAAGCACAACAATTTGTATAGAAGACATTTTTTGTGCACATGGCCTGTCAAAAATTTGCACAGAAGAAACTTTTTGGCGCACACGGCCTGTCAAAAATGAGAGGGAACATTGTTCTGCACATGCTTCTCCTCACCTGGAGATAGAATACACGAATAAACAAGTGACAGGCATATGGTCACGTTGCTTAATGCACAACTGGAAAGTGCTTAGATTCTACAGCAATGAGCACAGTATAAGAACAGAATAGAATCCCCAGTCAGGATAAAGGCCCCATCGAGCTGAGCATTATACAAGCATTTTAAAGCTTCCGTTCATTTATTCAGTTGTTTTAAGTGTAACAAACTGGCTAGATACCATTAACTTAGGTTTGAACAGAGACTGGGAATGGCTCGGTCATTACGTTAATTGAATCTATTTCTCCTAGTTTACTATCCTAGTAAGTACTCTTACACCTCTGTGCCAACTATCCATAATGGGCCATCTTGATTATCACTTCAAAAGTTTCTTTCCCCTGCTGATAACAGTTCCTTTCAATTAGTTAGCCTTTTACAGTTGGTATAGTTACTTCCACCTTTTCATGTTTCTCTGTATGTATAAATATTTGCTTACTGTGTGATCCATTCCATGCATCTGATGAAGTGAGCCGTTGCTGAAATAAATTTATTAGTCTCTAAGGTGCCACAAGTATTCCTTTTCTTTAAACTGGCTGTGTGTACCATGTTCCCATCTAACGGCTGGTCCACGTGGAGGCTAGGAGTCCTACTACACTGGAGCTGATTGGGCATTTTCCATCAGAATGATTTGCTGACACAAAATGCAGCTTCTACATAACTGAAATTTTCCATGGCAAATTTTTGATTTTGCTAAAACAAAATTGTTTGTCCGTGGGGCAAACTGAAATAACATCATTTTGGGTCAGTTCAACCCAAATTGGAATATTTTGGGGTTTTAACTGCCTCAAAACATTTAATTTCAAATCAGTTCAACCTAATATTTTGTTGCATTTTCCTGTCCGCACATTGCCCTGTGGGAACTGTAGGTCAGGCCTCCATTCTTGCCTATGGCTCCCTGGAGGACTACATTCCCCATAATGCAATGTTGCTTTCTCTTTGACCAAGCTGTGTGATGCATCATGGGAGTGATATTCTCTGGGTGCATTACAGGAGATATAGCTCAGCCGGGAAGCCTGGCCCATAGGACAGAATGAGGACCCAAACCTCAACTCCCATAAGGCAATGCATCAGTGTGGGAAAATGCGGTTTAATATTGATCTAAGTTCAAACAAAGCGTTTCAGGTGGTGTGATGTGCAAGCAGTGTGAGAAGGGGAATATTTCTACCTCAAACGGTCCCAGTGGGTGGAGTTGCTGCTGGTTTTATTGTTATTTGTATTCCAGTAGCACGAGGCCGCATTGTGAAAGCTGCTAGTGGCTGACACCAGGTGGATCTGGGATCCAAAGACAATCGCAGACCTTGTTAAAGCCAATGGCTGGGCCAAGCAATGTTACAACCAAGCCCCTGCCTGTCAGAAAACCAGCTGCAGACAACGAGGCCACCAGCCGAGGCTCTGGCAGCTCCGAGCTAAGCTGTGCGGATGGAGCAATATCTCTGCTTGCGAATGCAGGGGCTAGGATGTACGTTGCAGGCTGTGTGCGTCGAGGGCAGGAAGCTACCAGAAGGAGCGTGTGACTCTGAGAGGCAGCAGAGAGACGAGGCTTCTTGAGCACTGAGTCCAACTGGAGGGGCAGACCTGAGGATTTCGGAGCAGGGAGATGCCGGTCGCTGATCGTTTCTAGTGCATCCAACCCAGCACGTCCCCCAATGTTGGCAAAACCACTCGGGCCAAAGGGGCAATGCTATACGCAGTGAGAGACGATCCTTGCACCAAAGGGCCTGCCGTGTACAGAGGCAAGAGAGGGAAAATCAAGGAGGGGACAGGGAGGAGTGACTTGCCCAAGCGACACAGCCAGGCAGTGGCCGAATCGGGGACTTTTTCCCCTTGCCCCGTGAGGAGAATGTCACATCTTCACTGACCCGCTGCTTGTCAGCAGACCGCCTGTTGGCGCAATATGTATTCTGGGCAGTGAAAGCCAAATGACAACGGGAAGCAAGCAAACGTGATAAAGAGCTGCTGCCGCTCTTGATAATGTGGAATCCAGCCAGGTGCCAGGTGCTGTGATGTGGAGTCCTTGAGGCCTGTGTTTCTTTTCCCATGCCGGCTGATTACCAGGGTGATCACAAAGACAGTTGTGATCCTTCCCTGATAATTTAGACTGGGATTTTCCCTGGGGTTGGAGGGATCTGGGAGCTCAACTTTCTGTGGGAGTTAGGCCCATCTCCCCTCAGGCTAATGTTTAATGCTTTATTGTGGCCAAGGATGTGACTTGCCCTACCTGGCCCTGGCAGTGAGTAAGGAGGCACCAGTACCCCCTTGCTCCTCCTGCGTGGCCTCCTCACAACTCCAGTCTGTGCCAGGGGCAGGGGGCAGCAGGATCTGTGACCTGACCCCACGTGGGTAGGAGAGGAGTGGACGGAAAGGGGTGGGGAATGGGTGGGGTCTTAGCTCCAGCCTCCTGGGTCCTGGTCAGGGTAGCCAGGGAAGGAATTGTGGCTCTCTGAGGCTGTGTGCTCTGGTGGGTAGAGCAACGGAGTGGGAGGCAGGACACATGAGTGCAACCGTCCCACTCCCAGCTCTGCCACTGACCATCTGGGTGCCCTTGGGCGAGTCACGGCCCCGTTCCGTGCCTCAGTTTCCCCTCCCACCCTTTCTCTCTCTTGTCCTATTTAGTCTGTAATCTCCTTGGCACAGGGACCATCCCTAACTCCGTGTCCGTGCGGTGCCCAGCACAATGCGGCCCCCATCTCAGGAGGAGCCCGGAGATGCTACCGCAGTACAAACGGTGGGATGGATCATCCAGGCCGCGGTTCCCCTTGCACGGGGTCTCCACCCTGCCCATTAGCAATACTATCACTTAGGCCGTGGCCAGGGCCTAAGTGCGTCAGTAACATCAGTCACTTCTGCGCGTCTATTATTAAAATGTGCCTGAGGGTGGGGCTGCCCTTCTGGGCATGGAACAACCTAGATCTCATTGGAGTCGTCGAGACAAAATGGCGCATCCCTGCCAGTTCTCTGCCACAGCGCGGGGTGGCGCAGACGTGCCCATCGCTGCCTGTGCATTACACCCCCCCCAGATCCTCCCCAAGCATCCGGTTCTTGTTTGATCCCGCTGCTCGGCTCTCATCCCCCCTTCTCCCATTCCCAGCAGCTCCCCCACTCGGCTAGAGTCTCATCTCACTTCAGAGCTGTGGAAACAGAGCTGCCAGGCTGCAGAACTTTCCCCGACTTCAAAAGCAATTCTTTTTATTTTTTTGCACAGCATTAGGGAATTACTGGGATGGGGTTTAAGGAAAGTAAGATCCTGGCAGTCTGACAGTAAACTCCCCAGCAGGGATAGAAAACCAACTAAAGGGATGGGGAGAAAGTTTGGGGTTTCAGACTTATGCTTTTCTGCCTGATGGTGTCTTCAGCCCTAGCCTGTTTAATGTTTCCAATTCCATTCCAGGGGAGTTTGATGAGTGCACCCGAGGGGAACTGCAGATGGCTATCGAGGACTGGCTCAGCCAGTGGAAAATTGAGGTTCCTGGGAAGATGTTTTATTCATGTGCCTGAGCACGACACATCAGAAGCTGCCGAGAGGCGGATGGACCCTGGTGTCGGCTCTTAGAAAGAACACACTGGAAGATGTTTTCTTTTCTTCTCCATGCCTGAAAGGAAGATCTCGCTTGGCTGGGTGGACACGGAGGCCTCCCTCGGGGAGAGGTCATGCTGGAGATCCGGAAGAGCGGCTTCCAAGATCCCATCGCCCGGGCCGTGGGAGTGTTGAGGAACCGGACTGATTTGCAAACTCCTCCGCTCCTAGACTAACCGCTGAGAGGCAATGCCCCGGGGAAGCATCGAGGGGGACCTGAAAGGAAGCCAAATACGATCACCCTCCGTGCAATCACTCTCTTTGTATGAATATCGCCTCCGGGCCAGAGTGAAGACGCAACAAAGCCTCAGCAAAGCAGCTCAGAGAGTAGAGGAAACACAAAAAGACTTTCCTTTCCTCCGTGGGCTCAGGAAGAAATATACACCGCATCGAGTCACGGAATGGTTCAGGTTAGGGGGAAATCACCGGCTATGAAGAAGGGTTTCCCTTGCTGCCAGTCCCCTCTCTGTGCCACCACTTCTTCTCCCTCCCTCCCTCTGGGTAGCTGTGAAGACATCTTCCTTTGATTGAACGTCCTCTCTCAGTGCAAGGCCACCCGAGCCGTTCCTCTGGCCTCTCCCCAGGCCATCACTCACAAAAGCGTCGGAAAAGAGGAAGAATCCCAAGGAGGCTGATCATGTCAGCGTGGGGCTGGATGCTGTCTGTCACTTGTCTGGCACCTTCCAGTCTGCCTGGGTCAGAGAGATGGAATGGCAACGGCAGACTCCAGGTGAGGCTAAGCCATGGGCTGCCAGGAATGAAGATGGATAGAAAGAGAACAGAAACATATGGGCTCCGCTGACATCTCTCATCATGAAGCTGAACTTTAAAAAGGCCAATGACTGATTTGAACAGCTGATGATGGGAAACATTGCATGTGTGGGGGCTGCTTCTGAGAGCCATGCCAAGCATGGCAGGAACTGATCGCATCTCCGGCATTTTCATTCTACAAACAAGCTCCATTCCCCCAACGGTCAGGAAGTGAGATCGCCTGTATTCTCTTCCACGGCCATTGCATGGGGCAAGCGTACAATGCCTGGTACTGTAGGTACCTTGGGGAAATGTAATCTCTGGGGGGGTAAAAAAACACTAGAGATGATCAGAAATAGGGGGTTTTATTCATGGAAAAGATTTTTTTCTGCAGAAAATTTTCACTTTCCTGCAAAATATTTCAGCCAAAATACCCAAAAAATCCTGTTTTTCCACAAAATATTAACGTTTTCTCTGGAAAGCAAGCCAAAAACAAATATCATTTACTTGAAAACCCAACTCTCCATCAAAGCAGTTTTGATGGACATTTTTCGACCACCCTCGTTCTCCTCAGTCCTGAGCATCAGAAGAGCCAGATTGTGAGCTCCATTGTCGTGGATCTGTTGTGTGATGTCAGGCACCTCCCACGAGCCAAGAATTTCTGAACTGTTCACTGATTTTGGATGCCCAGGCTGAAACTAAGTGTTTCAAAGCCAGGCACCAACAATCAGTGACCTCTTGAAAATGCATCTGTTAACCTCTCTGTGACTCTTTCTCAGGTGCTAGGCTGGCTGGTTCTTCCCCACACACTCAGAGACTAATCGATCACCAGATTTGGGGTTAGGAAGGAAATTTCCCCCAGCGACGTGGGGTTTGGTTTTTTTGCCTCCCTTTGCAGCCTGGGGCATGGTTCACCTGTGGTGGGCATATGGGTGTATCTCACCTAATCAATGTGAGACTCTTGCGTTAGTTTGCATTTAGTCCCCTGAAGGCTGTTGTACTTTGGCCCTATTCTGCTTGTTGGGCTTGGTGTGCAGATGCCGGGTGGTGTGGGTGGCCTGTGATGAACAGGAGGTCAGACTAGATGATCGAGTGATCTCGTCTGGCCTTAAACTCTATGCCTGTATGACTCAGTTTCCCCATCTAACACAGAACTTATCCCTCTATCTCTAGCTAGTTCCTCATGTGACTGGCGTCCGTCACCATAGCGTCTGAGCCCCTCGAGATAACCGTGCAAGTCCTTCTAGTTCCCCTTGCAGTGATGGACAGACCCCTCCCATGGGGAACCACCCACACTGCAAAGTAAACCGTGTGCAGTTCTCAAGACATCATCCCCTCTCGTAGGGCAGCGAGCAGGGATCACAAAGCGGGTGAGGGGCTAGGCCTACAGGAGGGGTGCCCAGGAGACAGAGGGTGATGAGGAGAGGGGAGATTGAGGTGGCTGTGATTTTCCTCCCTCCTGTTAGTTGCTTTCCCCGCTGCGCTAGCTTGGGGTGGGAGTTACACCAGGGTGATGGCTCGGGTGGGGGGGGGGAGCCCTCTCCGTGGACCAGAGGAAGGTGTGCATGATCCCCGTTCCCCCTCCCTTCAACTCACCTCTGAACTGGACCCAGGGTGCAGGAAGGAGGCTCTGTAACCACAACCCTGGGTCCCTCCCAGATCTGGCTCCACGCAGCCAGGGAAATGAGCCTCCCTCTGCCCGTGTCCGGAGCCTGCGCTGATGTGCCCCCTTCCCATGCACCCCAGCAGCCCATTGCTGTCCAGCGCCCCCAGGAGTCAGAAGGCAGCAGACACTCAAGCGATTCCTTCCAGCTGCGGGGACTGGCCTGCCATTCCCATCTCATCACCTTGGCCTTCCCCCTCCCCTTCCTTTGCTGACAGGAGAGCAGCAGAGCCCGGTGCCAGTGGCCGAGAGGACCTGGCGGCTGAGGAAAGCGACGGATATTGGGTTTGACTGGATTCCAGGGAGTCATGTCTCAAAGGAGAAGACAGCAGGGATGGGGGGGGAGGAACTGGGGGGTACAGAGCCAGCGTGTGAGGGGAGCTTGAGGGAGTTAAAGGCATCAGAGGAGTTTCTCCAGCGAAACAGAAGGGAAGCCAGCTCGCCATGCAAGGTCACCCGGCCTAATGAACAGCAGCACCCAGCAACCTCAGAGGGGTCTGTGGAGGGGTGGGGGACTGTGAGAGGCGCCGGGGGCCCCTTCCCTCGCTCCTCTCACTCCCAAAGGGAGAAGGGCTGTCAGTCAGACCCGACCCTAGTCTGACAGCGTGTGGGGAGTGAGAACTCCGGGTCTATGTCTCACACTTCACCCGGGAGCTGAAATGTTTGTTCATGAGCTTCTGGACTGCTGGCTTTGCTCCCACGGGCTGTGTGATGTGTCACTCTGACATGTCGTCGTCCCCCCCCCGCCCCCCGCCCCCTGCACTGCCATCTGCAATCGCCCCCATGACTACGGAAACCAGGCCTCTCCTTCCTTGCTGCTCGCCCAGACCTGAAGAAGAGCTCTGAGGCGCTCCAGAGCTGGTCTCTCTCGCCACCAGAAGTTGGTCTGACGAAAGATATGAGCCCACCGTTGCTCGCTCTTCCTCCTTGTGTATCACTTACAGGTGTGCAAAGCACGGCTGAATCTGAGCTTGCCACTCCCTCGCACGAGTGGCAGCGTGTTTCACCTACCTTGCACAGGTGTAGCTGATCACAGAGGGAAGAAGGCAGGAGAGGATCAGGACCCTTGTATAGTGGCACCAGGCTGCACATTCTGTGCATATCAGGGGGCTAGAAATCCAGAGAAAACTATAGGATCTGCCTGTGTCCAGCAGCCATGGTAAAGAATCCCCTTTATATTCACTACCACCAAGTCCCATCCCCAGTCTGCTGTGAGATGAGAACCCAAGGAGGCAGAAACCCACTGCTGGGTCCCCTGTGTGTAGTGAGCTATAGGGCAGAGGGAAATGGGGAGGGAAGGACTTTCTGATGCTCTCAGGTTCTGTGAGTGACATAATGGCTTTTTCAGTTGACTGGCACACCAAGGAAAAATCAGGACGGGGAGGAATCGTTTTGGGTCCATTCGAAAATGAAACGTTTTGCAGAAATTGTCAGCGAATCAAAAAGACAAAAATAAATTTGGTTCGGGCAGAATGAAACATTTTGAGAGGTTTTTTGTATGCTTTCACATTTGAAAAACAATTGAAGGATATTTCAAAAGAAACCTCCTCCCCAAATCCAAATGCTTCATTTAAAAAATGTCAAAACAAAACATTTTGACTTTGGGAGATTTTTTTTGGGGGGTGCCTGAAACAAGGACGAACCTTGAGATGTTGCAGTGGAAAAGGTCCAAGAAAGACCGAGTAAGAGGCGCGGCCAGGCGGCTCTGTGAGCTTCCCTGTTCGCAGGCGCCGCCCCCACAGTGCCCATTGGCATCAGTTCCCGGGCCAACAGGAGCTGCAGGGACGTGCTTGGGGCGGGGGCAGCATGCGGAGCCCCTTGGCTGCTCCTAGACATAGGAGCTGGAGAGGGGACATGCCACTGCTTCCGGGAGCCGTGGCCCACGTGCGCAGAGTGACCCTCCTCCCCGGCTGGAGCACAGGAGCGGGGCAAGCCCCAGACCTCACTCCCCAGCGGGCGCTCAAGGGCCGGATTAATCAGAGCTGGACTCCGACTCTATGAGGGTCAGCAGTCAGGGCCGCTGCTTTGCAAAAGGCCATGGGCCCTGTGTGGGCTGGGAGAAGCTGAGCCCAGGAGCAGGAAGCTGGCCGTTGTCCCCTAACTCTGAGACATTTTGCAGCAGGTGAGTGAGATTGTTAACCCTCCAACAGGGGAAGTTATAGAAAGGGGAAATTAGGAGGGGAAACTCATTTCTTTTCTTTTACTTTTATACTTGGAATGTTGTTCGATTTTAGCCAAAGTGTTAAATTGTCTCGAGTCGTGTGAGTCACCAACTCTTCTTTTATTTAAATGTGTTGATGCGGAGAGAATCATTTATTTTGCTATTCACAGATTGGATTTTTCTTGTGCAGGGATTTTTTAAA
Source organism: Chelydra serpentina (assembly GCA_037349315.1). Classification (NCBI taxonomy): domain Eukaryota; kingdom Metazoa; phylum Chordata; order Testudines; family Chelydridae; genus Chelydra; species Chelydra serpentina. Next base: position 19,459,292 of record JBAIAC010000027.1, on the reverse strand, counting down.
TCTATCTACTGGTGGCTGGTTAGCTGACTGAGTGAATACAGCAGAGGAAGGGTCCGTATGGATTCCAGCTGGACATTCCTACAAGCAAGTGGAGGGAAGATGTTGTTTTAGACTCGGCAGACTGTACAGACGTTGGTGATCAAAGGATAACCGAGACTTAGCTGAGCTCAACCTAAGCTTTTGGGAACTCTGAGTTTCTTCTCACTGTGTTTCTGTGGGGACTGACCTGTTTAGATTTAATGTGTTTTCTTTAGTTATGTTTATGTATCACTGTGAAGATAACGTATGTGGATTATAAAGTAGCCATGGTATGTTGTAAAAATGATGATGTATTATGTTTATTTATAGTAAGCTTTTATAAAGTTGGTACTTAAGAATTAATTTCATTCTTTTTGTCCTTTTGGACTTGAATGTGGGGAGGCTGACCCTGTGTGATCCCAGCTGGAAATCCTCCCTGACTGAATTCTGGGTCTCCGGCTGCTTTTCTATGGGAGCTGGGTTTTTTAGGCCCTGGAGTAGGGCAGTGATATAAACTCTAGACCTCCGAAAGGTAACACTTGCCTCTCCCCAAGCGCCCAGCATTACTGACCCAATGCAACATGACTCCTGTCCTCTGAGCCCTGCATTCCCCGGCCAGTGACCCTCTCAGCACGCTTGCCCTGCTCCTCCTTTTGAATCTCAGCATGACATTTGACTCCTTGAGCAAGTGTCTCTGGCCCCTGCCTCAGCCTGGCTTTGCTTGTCTCTAACTTGTCTCCCATTTTTTTAAGTGGATACTGTCCTTCAGACCCTGGGCCCATGGGCGCCGACTTCCCCTCTGCCCGGAGGCTGCTCGACCCCCACCCCGCCCCTGGCCCCGCCCCTGCACAGCCCTCGCCCTGCCCCCATTCCACCCCTTCCCCAAACTCCCCACCTCCTTCCCCCAAGTCCCCTCCCTTGCCCCGCCTCCTCCCCTGTGCCCACCGCATCCCTGCTCTTCCCCCTCCCTCCTGGAAAGTCCTAAGTGCCGCCAAACAGCTGTTAGGCGGCGGGGGTGGGGAGCACTGGGAGGGAGGGGAAGGAGCGGGGATGCGGCGCACTCGGGGAGGGGGGAGAAGGAGGCAAGGAGGGGGAAGCTTACCCTGCAGGTCTCCTAAGACATTCGGCTCCCCCCTTTCTCCCTTGCTGAGCTGGAAGGGGAAATCTGCTCTAAGGTTTATCGCCCTTTCTCAGGAGCCGTTGGTAAACCTGGCCCGGTGGGTTTCAAAGGACGATGGTCCCACTGGACTTCTCCCCCGGTGCGTCGCTTGCCTGTGGACCCTTAGATCTCACCGCACGGGCGGCTAACAGTTTATGATGTTTGCTTTTGGGGTAGGGGGGTGCAGACACGGTCTCTCCATTAAAAGACAGAGCCATCAGTTATAACCGGATTGCTACGGAGTTACAGCACCCAGACACCCATTAATGCCATTTTTAATCATTGCCGGCCCACCAGCCACTCAGCATGCTCCATTTCCCAACTCTCTCAGCTACGGGGGCCAGGGTGATCCCTGGTGTAACTCTGCTGAAGCCAGTGGGGCTGCTGCGGGGATGGGTTGGGCCGGAGGTGGGAAGAGATGGGGAGATCTGATTAGCCAGGGACCTCTTTTAAATCCCAGAGGAAGTGGAGACTACCCTGGCATGTGCCACTTTCGTAAGTTTTGTGGGAGTGTTGGACAGTTCCACACAAATTCACGTATCCATCCAACTGGCAGTATAGGCGAGGATGGGCCAGGTTTACACTGATGGAACTACACCAATATACCCAATGGAGCAAGATTCGAAATGAATGGGAAGGCGGCATCTTCTCTGGCTCTCTTACGTACTTATATGGCCCCATCAGCACTGTATCCTGCACAATCTCTAATCTTTACAACACCCTCTGTGAGGTTGGGAAGTATTATTATCCCCGGTAACAGATGGGAACGGAGCCACAGAGGGGTTAAATCACTTGCCCAAGGCCACACAGGAAGTCTGTGTCGAAGCACGGACTTGAACCCAGGTCTAGTGTGTATGACGTGTGTGCATGCCTGTATGCTGTCGGTGTGCAGTATGTGTATTAGTGCGTATGTTGTGGGTGCATGTGGGTAAGTGTGCATAATGCACATGAATGTGTGTATTTCTATGCAGCATGTGTGTGTGCATTCATGTGTATTGTGAATGTGTAGGCCTATCAGGTCATGTACTCTGTGTGTGTGCATGTATGTGCAATGGTGGGTATGTGTCCGGCTGAGTCTGTGAGCCTTCAGTGTTGTGATAACACACAGTACAGACCGTGTGCAACTCTGGCCAGAAAGCAGCAGATTTTTGGCAGGGCCCGAAAGGCAAAGTAACCTTGTAGGTTTGGCTCTGTCTAACTTTTCTGACAAGCCCCTTTGCCGGGCTCCTTTGTCTCTCGGCGCTCTCCCGGCGGGTGTCTCCCACAGCGACACCCTGGGCTCCTCCGAGCGGCCTGCGAAAAACAAAAGCCGAGCGACAAAGTGATCACCTTTTGGGGGGGAGCAAATGGTTTTCGTTAATTATCCTCCCGGCGGAAACCTGGCTGGTGTGCGGCCGTTGCTAAGTGCTCTCCGAGGAGATTAAGTGCCGGTAATTAATCGTAGATGCTTCGATAACCAATTACTCGAGTGGCACAAGCTGGTGATTTGTTGGGGTTGTGCAGCAGGCATCAAGGCATATGTGTCCGAGGAGGCCAAGGAGCTCTGGTACGGCTTGTCCTACCTGTGGATACAGGGTAAGGGAGCAGGGCAAGAGTGCAGAGTTGGGTAAAGCCAGAGCTCCACTGAGCTGCTACCTAACCCCAAACATGGGAAAAAATCTCTTCTGAGGTTCAAAACCGTTCGGTCAAATGATGGGCTGGATTCTCAGCCCAGAGTCTCCTGCAAATGAGGTATGAGACAGGCCGGGAGCTGACCCAAAGTGATCGGCCCCTGAACACCGACGTGGCCTGTGGGTGATCTAGAATTGCTCGATTAGAAGACATCCACCTACCTAGCCAGGCCCGGATGCTCCCGTAGGCAACTGCCTCTTTGTGCCAATTTGTTGGCCGGAAATCTGGCTTCACCAGCTGCCCCCAGCCTTGTGCTGTCTTGTGGCTCGACCATGGGAGGATGGCTGTGGCTGGCGCCCTGCCGGGCTCGGGGCAAAGCACAGAACAAAGAGATGATTGCTGCCCCGAAGAGTGTAAGCATAAGACCGGAGCGAACAGGTGGATGCAGACAGACCTCAATAATTGTAAAAGCCCTTTTATAGTGGGAAGCCGAGATACTGGGTAGATTAAGAACATGTCTACACTACAATCAGCGGCGTGCTTGCAGCTCGACTAGACATACCTGGACTCGCTTTAATCTAGCATGCATGGCTAAAAGCAGCCAAGAAGCCACAGCAATGTGGACTGTACAAGTCCACCTGGATCCCTGGCTACGTACTTGCGTTCCTAGCCTGCACCGCCGTGTCGTCACATGGTAGCCGTGCGAGCCAGATGAAAACTATCTGATCTTCAGTCACACCGTCCGTTGCAGAGTAGATCTCAAGTACCGGGGCTCCTAAACCCAAGCCCAGTGCTTCGACCACTCAACCACTCTGCCAATGCCCTGCAGAAGCAAAATGATGGACTTTTCAAACCAGAGACTCCTGACTCCAGGGAGACTTTTATCTGTATAAGGAATGCAGAATCCATCCGCTATTAACAAGATTTTGCCATTTCTGATTTCCGTAATGCAACTGGGTAAAACCACTGACATGTCAAAAATAGTCTTTTATGATGATCCATTGATGCTATTAATGCAATATCCTCTTCTTAGATTGCTTAGTTAGGTATTAATATTTTAAGAAGCTCAGCCTTCTTTTTCTTCTTTATCCTTTAAAAGGTTTCACAGACTCTTCTGTATGACAAGATGTTGCTAGAGGATTATATGTTTATTTTTTAGCTCCGATCTGGGCTAAATACTTTGATGCCAACAGATGTGTGTTTTTAAAATGATAAATGATGACGGTCGTATCTTAGATATATATTTACCTTCTTTTAAAAAAACCCTCTGTATTGTTAGTTACCAACGTTTAGTTATTGCAGTATTATTATGGCTTGTTATAAGTATCATGCATTTGTTTATATGGCCTAGGTCTTACTTTACGCCAACATGGAAAATAAAATATTAAAAACGTGGAAAGTAAACTGATCGGTGTGTCTTTGTTTTCTATTAACAGAGCTGCTTACAACTAATAGCACTAGTGAGACTGATATGGGACTTCTGCGTCCGGTTCTGGAGTCCGTGTTTTAAAAAGGATGTTGCAACATTGAATATAAAAATGGTAAAAGGCCTGGGGAAAATTCCTTTACAGTGAGAGGCTGAAGGAGCTCGGTCTGTTGAGCTGATGAAAAAGGAGAATGAGAGGGCATATGATTACAGGATAGGTGCCCAAGTCTTAATGAGTTTCAATGAGTTGGCCAACCAGCTGCCCTTTGTAATGCTCTCCTTCTATGACGGCGAGCCCCTCCGCGCCTTGTAGTAAATGTACCCATAATGGACTGTCCCAATGGCTTCTGTAGAACTGCTCATGATAGCAAATGCTACACCTGGTAGCAATAATACTACCTAGCTCTTATATATTAGATCTCCAACTGCTTTACAAAGGAGCTCGGTATCATCATCCCTATTTTACAGATGGGGAAACTGAGGTACCGGAGCAGGGGATGGGACTTGCCCGAGGTCACCTAGCATCAGAGCCGGGAATAGATTCCATGTCTTGTGAGTCACGGACCAGCGCACTAGCCGCTAGCTCACACTGTCCCTTAAGAAAGCAGGCATTTTCAGAGTCCAGTCTAGATCACGTAGACCCTGATTCAGCAAAGCACATAGAATCACAGCATAGGAGATGTGACGGGTTCCCCGCTCCCAGAGTGCCACCTGAACTGGGGTACCACTGAGCTCACCTGTTCCACCTGCCTGGGCTCTCTTACGCTGGCCTGATGAGCCAGGCCCTCAAGCCTCCTCCAGCACGCACACAGGTAGGGATACTAACTGCAGAAACACACAGACACTGAGATCAGCTCTGCATGGGGAACCTCAGCTAAGGATCTGCCCAGCACTCAAGTGCACACCCCCTCTGGAGTGGAAACCCCAAATTGTATCTTCTTGCACTGCACAGAGAACCGAACAGCTCAAGCTCATGAAATTCACTCCCTCCCTCAATGTGGAGGAAGATAGGGACAGCTCTTTGCCCCCCAGTTATGAATTCCACAGGCTGGTTTTAGAGAAAACCAAAACAAGTTTATTAACTATAAAAGATAGATTTTAACTGATTGTAACAGTTGGCAAACAGATCAAAGCTGGTTACCTATCAAATGAAACAAACACGGAAACTAGGCTTAAAGAAACTTACAAATAGTAATTTCTCACCCTAAATGTTGTTTTAGGCAGATTGTAGAGGTTCTTGAAGACAAACTGCTCTAGCCTGCAGCTTAAAACTCCAGGTATTTCTTTCACAGGCCAGGCACCTTCCCAGCCTGGGCTCAGTCCTTCTCCCCACTCCTCCCTCTGTGTCCTTGTTTCTTAGCTGTTCACAGCAGTCATCCTGGGCAGGGATTCACTGAAGAAGGAACCTCAATTATCTCCCTGCCCTGCCTTAAATAGGTTTTAAATATGGCAGGAACCCTTTGTTTCCCAGTGTGGTTCCCTTGCCCCCTGTGGAAAAATACTGGTGTTCTATCATGGAGTCCAGTACCAGGTGACTAGATCACATGACCCTGCAGTGTCAAAGCAGCCATGAGTCAGAGGTTGTTTGTAGCATCCCAGGAAAGTTTCTCAGGAAGGTGAGATATTAGCATCTTCAAAGACCTGTTGTTCTCCCTAATGGTCTATTGACTTGTCCCCAGCTTGCCAGCCAGACTGATTGCATTTTGTCTAGTGGGTGTTCCCCAGGTGCAAACACTTTTGTAGTACAGATGTAGAGTCCATATTCCTGACTTTAGATACAAAAATGAGACATGCATATAAACAGGATAATCATATTCAGCAAACCATAACCTTTCCAAGCTTTCGCTTGCATCCGAAGAAGTGGGTATTCACCCACGAAAGCTTATGCTTCAATACCTCTGTTAGTCTATAAGGTGCCACAGGACCCTTTGTCGCTTCTACAAATCCAGACTAACATGGCTACCCCTCTGATACTTGAAACCTTTCCAATGATAGCTCACATGCCTTATCTTGCGCAAACATATCATAGCTCTGTTATAATCATATTATAACAATATTTCTATGAAGAATATCATAGAATCATAGAATCTCAGGGTTGGAAGGGACCTTAGGAGGTCATCTAGTCCAACCCCCTGCTCAAAGCAGGACCAGTCCCCAATTTTTGCCCCAGATCCCTAAATGGCCCCCTCAAGGATTTAACTCACAACCCTGGGTTTAGCAGGCCAATGATCAAACCACTGAGCTATCCCTCCCCCCCGGTGTAGTGTCCCGGTAGGACTGGAAGGGACCTCGATAGGTCGTCTAGTCCAGCCCCCTACACTGAAGCAGGACTAAGTATTAGCTAGACCGTCCCTGGGAGGTGTTTATCTAAGCAGTTCTTTAAAACTGCCAGGGAGGGAGATTCTGTAACCTTCCTAGGCAATTTGTTCCAGTGCTTTAACTACCCTGACAGGAAGTTTTTCCTAATGTCCAACCTTAACTTTAAGCCAGTACGTAAGTTCTTTGCTGAATCAGGGCCACAGAACGTCATCCGTGCATGGATGTTCCCTGCCCACGTGGAGGGGGGAGTTGACCAGGAGATGTGGCCCATCCTCCCTTTCTGGGACTCCAAGGAGAGCCATGGGAGCAGGAAGGGGGTAGGACTGGGAGGGCAGGACACACACACACACACACTGCCCTGCGATGGTAAATGTGCCTGAAAGGTAACCCAGCTCCCTCCTTTGCACTGAGCCTGCTCTGCACTAGAGATACTAAACCGCTCTAATGATGCTCCCAGCCACTGCAGCCTCATAGCCCCTACCATGCAGTGCAACCTCCGTGGTGCCTGGGGGGCTGAGGGTGGCCTGCAGAGCTGCTGATCTCCTCCCGAGGCTGCCTTGCCCCTAACATGCCATCTGCACTGCGCAGGGCAGGCTGGATGTGACCCAGGCATGCCCATGGGGCAGTCATTTTCACGAGTAGTGCTTTGCAGCTGAGGATCTTAAGGCACTGTGCAGGCATTAATTAAGCCTCACAATAACCTAGTGAAGCAGCATTATTAGCCCCCCTTTACAGATGGGTACACCAAGGTGCAGAGAGGGGACGTGGCTTTCCCAAGATCACATGAGGAATCAGAGCCAGGAAGAGACCCCAGGAGTCCTGGTCCCTGGTTGCCTACTCTCACCTTTACCCCACGCTTCCTCTTATCTATTTAGCATACATACGTCCGAACTCGTCGTTTACTTGTCCTAATCACGAGATCACACTGCCCCTTGTGTCATTAATATCCCAACTCCCTCTTTGCCTGTTCTAAATAGACGGCCACGCTCCCTCCTGCATTAACGCCCAGTTGAAGTGAACCTGATTTGTAAGGGGCTGCTGCATTCCCCTGTCCCGTCGTAAGGATGTTCCGAGACGGGTGTTGTTTCTTGAGAGATGATAGCACAGCCCGAATGTTCATCCGCCAATCGCAGCTCATGTTTTCCTAGGGCCGCCCCCTCCATTTACACGCGTCGCTCTAGTAGTAGTGACTGCTCCATTTGTCTGATGAACAGGAGTCCTTTCCTTCTAGAAATTTGATGGATGGTCCCAATTATATTTTTCCAGCCTTGATTTAATGTAATGTTTTATTAATGGCAACAATCAGAGGAAAGCAAACAGCTTATTCTGAGCACGCCATTCTGATTTTGCTTTCATTTCTCTGCGTTCAGATGCACTCCAAGCCCTTGATGTCAAGGAATTAAGGGTGGGAGGGGGAAACCCCCTCCAAAACCACAATTCACTGAACAGGGAAATAGCTCATTAGAACCCTCTTGACGGAATTAACACAATGGTGACAATGTTTTCTTCTCTTTCTCTCTCCCTCGTTCTCTCTATGTTTTGGCGGGGGAGATTGGAAATTGCTGGTTTGTTTTATTGGTAATTAAAAGGCCAGCCTGCAGCTTCTGGTTGTGAAGTGGAAAAATAATCTACAAAAGACTGTAAAAAAAATAAAAAGAACAAAGGAACGAACATAAAAATAAATGACAGTGTGAAAAGAGAGTTCTGGGCAGCCCTGCTGCTTCTGATCATCAGAATCATTCCACCTTGATCTCAGGCAAAAGGTTTATTGCAGGTTGTTCTGTAGCTGGATGGGTAGTTTGTCAGCAGTTAACACCTTTTGTGAGTGCTGAAGGGGAGAGGAGAAGCTGGAAGGGAGTCTGCTGTAGCACACCTGTTGGGAGAGTGGTTCCTCACTATTGGTAGAGCCAACTGAAATTCTATCCAGTGAGACATTTGATTTTGACATTTGTTCTCATCCTATGTCAGATCAAAAGCCTGAAATGCCAACTTTTTTCACGGAGTGAAAAGTTCTGAAATAGGCCTCATGGGCCAGGTTCTCTGGCTGGACTACATCTCCCATGATACACCATGCAGCTCAGTTGGAGGGGAGACTGTGATGCACCACGGGACATGTAGTCCATCCGAGGAGCCTGGCCCATAGGAGAGAATGAGGGCACTAAGCACTTGAACTTCAACTCCCATGAGGCAATGCAGCACCTTTGGCAGATGTGATCTAACGTCAAGCAGACGTGAAACAAAACGTTTCAGTTCAACAAACCATAATGTTTTGAATTGGGCTGAACCAATCAGAAACAAAATATCGTGTTTATATTTTCAAGGCAGGAAAAGCAAAAATACACAAAGGCTAAATTTTCTGACAAAAAAGTTCAGTTTGGTGTGAGCTACATTTTCTGTCCCCCCCGCCAAAAAATCACTTCAGTGGGAAATTCCCAAGCAGCTCTAATTGTAGGTTCATTTATACCAAGGTGATAGGTGCATCAGAAATAGCAGGGACAGCAGCTAGGTAGGTAAATGCAAGATGCACTGTAGTCAGAAAGGATGTCAGACCTTGGGAGAATAACTTGAGGGGGAAAGGAATCCAGGAGAGCTGGCTGTATTTTAAAGAATCCTTATTGAGGTTACAGGAACAAACCATCCCAATGTGTAGAAAGAATAGTAAATATGGCAGGCGACCAGCTTGGCTTAACAGTGAAATCCTTGCTGATCTTAAACACAAAAAGGCAGCTTACAAGAAGTGGAAGATTGGACAAATGACCAGGGATGAGTATAAAAATATTGCTCAGGCATCTAGGAGTGAAATCAGGAAGGCCAAATCACACTTGGAGTTGCAGCTAGCAAGGGATGTTAAGAATAACAAGAAGGGTTTCTACAGGTATGTTAGCAATGAGAAGGTTGTCAAGGAAAGTGTGGGCCCCTTACTGAATGCGGGAGGCAACCTAGAGACAGAGGATGTGGAAAAAGCTAATGTACTCAGTGCTTTTTTTGCCTCTGTCTTCACGAACAAGGTCAGCCCCCAGACTGCTGCACTGGGCAGCACAGCATGGGGAGAAGGTGACCAGCCCTGTGTGTAGAAAGAAGTGGTTCAAGACTATTTAGAAAAGATGGACGAGCACAAGTCCATGGGGGCAGATGTGCTGCATCCGGGGGTGCTAAAGGAGTTGGCCGATGAGATTGCAGAGCCATTGGCCATTATCTTTGAAAATTCATGGCAATCGGGGGAGGTCTCAGATGACTGGGAAAAGGCTAATGTAGTGCCCATCTTTAAAAAAGGGAAGAAGGAGGATCTGGGAACTACAGGCCAGTCAGTCTCACCTCAGTCCCTGGAAAAATCATGGAACAGGCCCTCAAGGAATCAATTCTGAACCACTTAAAGGAGGGGAAAGTGATCAGGAACAGTCAGCATGGATTCACCAAGGGCAAGTCATGCCTGACTAACCTAATTGCCTTCTATGATGAGATAACTGGCTCTGTGGATGAGGGAAAGCAGTGGAAGTGTTATTCCTTGACTTTAGCAAAGCTTTTGATATGGTCTCCCACAGTATTCTTGCCAGCAAGTTAAAGAAGTATGGGCTGGATGAATGGACTATAAGATGGATAGAAAACTGGCTAAATTGTTGGGCTCAGTGGGTAGTGGATCAACGGCTCCATGTCTAGTTGGCAGCCAGTATCAAGCGGAGTGCCCCAAGGGTCAGTCCTGGGGCCGGTTTTGTTCAATATCTTCATTAACGATCTGGAGGATGGTGTGAACTGCACTCTCAGCAAATTTGCTGATGACACTAAACTGGGAGGAGTGGTAGACACCCTGGAGGGTAAAGATAGGATACAGAGGGACCTAGACAAATTAGAGGATTGGTCCAAAAGAAATCTGATGAGGTTCAACAAGGACAAGTGCAGAGTCCTGCACTTAGGACGGAAGAATCCCATGCACTGCTACAGACAAGGGACCGAATGGCTGGGCAGCAGTTGTGCAGAAAAGGACCTAGGGGTTACAGTGGACGAGAAGCTGGATATGAGTCAATAGTGTGTCCTTGTTGCCAAGAAGGCTAACGGCATTTTGGGCTGTATAAGTAGGGGCATTGGCAGCAGATTGAGGGACGTGATCATTCCCCTCTATTCGGCACTGGTGAAGCCTCATTTGGAGTACTGTGTCCAGTTTTGGGCCCCACACTACAAGAAGGATGTAGAAAAATTAGAAAGAGTCCAGCGGAGGGCAACAAAAATGATTAGGAGGCTGGAGCACATGACTTATGAGGAGAGGCTGAGGGAACTGGGATTGTTTAGCCTGCGGAAGAGAAGAATGAGTAGGGGGATTTGATAGCTGCTTTCAACTACCTGAAAGAGGGCTCCAAAGAGGATGGACCTAGACTGTTCTCAGTGGTACCAGATGACAGAACAAAGAGCAATGGTCTCAAGTTGCAGTGGGGGAGGTTTAGGTTGGATATTAGGAAAAACTTTTTCACTAGTAGGGTGTTGAAGCACTGAAAAGGGTTACCTAGGGAGGTGGTGGGATCTCCTTCCTTAGAGGTTTTTAAGGTCAGGCTTGACAAAGCCCTGGCTGGGATGACTTAGTTGAGGATTGGTCCTGCTTTGAGCAGGGGGTTGGACTAGATGACGTCCTGAGATCTGGAAGAGACGCCCTTCCAACCCTGATAGTCTATGATTCCTTCACAGATGAGGTGTATCCCTGTAGTAGGGTTATAAAGGATGAATAGGTATTATAGATATGTCAGAGACATGAGTAGTATGTATTTCAGATGGTTGCAAGCACATCGGTAGGAGGACCTGGTATAAGATGGTTGTAAGCCACATATTGACCGATTGGACTTTATAACTGTGACCATTTCTGTTGCCACCATTTCTGACTTTAATGCCTTATACCTGTACTCACTCAAAATCTCTCTCTTTGTAGCTAAATAAACTTGTTTTATTCTTTAACTAGAACTATTTCAGTGTTGTCCTTATAGTGAATTGTGTGGGTAACTCCATTTAAAAGTAGCAAACTGCTGTATATAGAATCCCTTAAGGGGATTAATGGACCTAATTTATCTGGACTGTCCAGGAGAGGGCTAGACCAGGCAAAACACACTTTTGGTGTGTGTGTGTGAGGGGGGGAATAGGGGACTGGAGTGTGTTGGGATCACCCTGAAAGTGGTAACCAAGGCTGGTGTTTGCTGGAGTTGGCTGGTGTTTGCTGACAAGCTGCTGTGGTCAGAGTTGCTAGACCAGGGCTGTGGCTATCCACAGACCTCAGGATGGGACCTGCATGCTGTCTGTCTGTTTGTGAGGCACCCAGGTTGGGAGCTAAAGCAGCAAACCATTGGGAGGCACCCCAGGTTGCAGGGTAGGGGTGACAACCCCTCGCTGGTCTGGATTGCGCCCCGCAAAGTCATAATAACGATGTGTGATCATTAATTAACCATTTCTTAAAACATCCATTCGTGCATTAACCTTTATAAACTATTTATAAATGGAAACTTAGTACAAATTGTGGTCAAAATGGTCTACAGTTCAAACATTTTGCATATTTCTATAGAAAATCTCTTTCTTTCACCCCTTGATTCCTCCGCTTTGCTTTCTCCACACTCATTCACCTCTCTGCCTACTCTTGCATATGAAAATGAAAGAACTATTCTATTGCAACAATAAAAAAAAAGCCCACCATATAAGGCCCCATCAAGGCCAACAGTGATGATCTGAATGGACACGAGCTTTAGTTAGTTTATTATTTCAGTTTTTGCTTCTGGCTCAAAGATGCAATTTAAAGTTCTTTTCAAATCAAAAATGCTTTATATTGTGGTTAAATGATTCCCCCCCCAGGAAACCATTAATCAGACACATGATTTAACAACTCTCACTTTCGTTCTTTATTACTAAATCCTAAAAAAAACAACAACCCCAAAACCAGTGATTAAATGGAACAGGTGTCACATTTATCTTATTTCCAGCACAAAATAATAATCAACAAGTGCCGAGCTAAAAACGGATCCCCCTTAACTCAAATTGCAAAATGTTCTCTAAATAAATTGATGTTGGCTTTGCTCTGTTTGTTTTTAATTTGCAGATGTCCTCTGATTACTTCTGTCCTGCAACACCACTTTGGGATGACATCATTGGAACAGAATCTGAAGTGGAATTGCTTCTGTTGTTCTGAGAGTCCGTGTGCTAGTCTCCTTTTCTCTTTTGACTCCATCTGTCTGGCTTATTAATATCAGTCCTTACAGACACTTTCCAAATCATAATATGGGTCCCAGCCTAAGGACCAGGGAAGTCAATGGAAAGGCCCCCCAGTGACTCCAACTGGAGTTGGACCCGGCCTGTAAAGAACAATCTAAAACTTTTAGGGCAAAAGTGGGAGGGGAGAGGCATCATTTGCTACATTTCTTTTGTCCTTGTCAGGCCTGATTAAACCCCCACGCAGGGCAGGAGAAATTCATCCCTGTGAAGAAGATCTGTGCAAAGTCTATGTGTCCCTTAAGTCCCATTAAAACTGAGGCCTGGTCTACACCTTAAACTTAGGTCAAGCTACATCACTCAGATGTGTGAAAATTAGGTGTCGATCTAACCCTCACTGTAGATACAGCTAGGTCAATGGAAGAATTCTTCCATTCAGCTAGCTAATGCCTCTCGGAGGGGTGGATTACCTACAGTGATGGAAAAACCCTTTCTGTCGATGTAGGAAGCGCCTACACTACAACAGTGGAACAGCTGCAGCTCCGTAGCTGTGCTGCGGTAGCCACTGTAGTGTAGACATACCCTTAGTATTGAAGACTAGTGGGACTTATGTAGTGTCTAGACCTTGTGCTGGTTATCTCTCGGGGTGAATTTCACTCAAAACATCCTGTTGATGTTAATGAGAGTTACTTAGGGCTGGTCACAAATTTGCTGTCAAACTGTTTTTCAACATTAAACTGCATGGTTCTGAGTCACCCTATTGCCTCGTGGAAGTTGTCGTTCGGGTACCTCATCCCCACATTCTCTCCTATGGGCCAGATTCTTCACCTGGGCTTAATCTCCCATGATGCAACATTAGTAGTCCCATAATGCACCATGGCAGCTGAACAAAAGGGGAGACTGTAGTGCATCATGGGAAATGTAGTTTGGCGAGGGAGCCCAGCCCATAGAGGAGAAAGGAGATATGAGGCACCCAAACTACAACAACCATGAGGCATCACAGTGGCATTTCCAAATCAGATTTTTTTCACCTTTTTTTTTTTTTGAAAAGTCACACTTTTCAGTGAAAAAACAAAAAAGCTAGAGAATCACTCTTATTTCATAGAATAGAATATCAGGGTTGGAAGGGACCTTAGGAGGTCATCTAGTCCAACCCCCTACTCAAAGCAGGACCAATCCCCAATTGTTGCCCCAGATCCCTAAATGGCCCCCTCAAGGGTTGAACTCACAATCCTGGGTTTAGCAAGCCAATGCTCAAACCACTGAGCTATCCCTCCCCCCCCAAGAAGGAGGGAGGAGAACCTGCTCTTCTGATTTAGCTGCTTTTCAAAATTGTCTGCATTGGAAATATTTTCCCCGCAGCTGTGTCAGCGCTCAAGAGGCAAAAATGTGTCAATTTCCCCCTCAAACACTCGTTAGGAGAATCAATGAGGTTTTAACGAGGGACCAAGGACCTGATCCAAGGTCAATGGTAGACGTTAATAGGGTTTGATTCAGGCCCTAAAATCCTTATTCGATGGAAGACATTGGAATATGTTTATGAGTAACGCTGCGCGGAAGTTATTTCGGTTAAAAATGCAGATTTGGGGCAACCAAAACATTTTGCAAAGTGTTTCAATTTCAGAGGACTGTTTCAGTAAAAACAACGACACCCGGGAAAAACCGAAATGTTCCATTTCAACATTTTCAAAACAAAATATTTGCATTCAAAATGGCTGTGACAGGATCCCCCAGGGTGCAGCCTGGGACTGTGGGACCACTGTGCCCCCTTAACTCTTTCCAGCCTGGGCTGTCTCTCATAATGCCTTGCTAGTGACCAGCAGCAAACCCCTCCAGGTGTGGTGATCACTCGGCACAACCGCATGTGGACCCCACACTCAGCTAGATTGCATGAATGCTCCCAGAGCCACTCACATAGCATGCTTTATATGTAATATTACAATTATATGCAGATGAGGAATATGGGGGGGTTATAGGGTGCTCCCCCAAGGTACAGAACGTCACAATGGCCTTTCATTTTAAAATTCCTTTGAATACTGTCTATACGGACAGTAAGCACACCGCACCCTGGGTTATAAAACTACCCCATGTTGAAACAGGGGTACTTCAAAGGGCACTAGTGAACTTTTAGTGTGAGTCAGCAGGGTCCACAAGGACAGTTAGGGCACAGGAAGCGAGTGTGAGGTAGATTTACAGCCTAGTTTGCCACGCACTAACTGTTTAAGTAGACAAGCCCTAAATAATTTCTTCCCCGCTTTTTTGGAATTCCAGTGAACGGAAACATCCGTTTTTTTCACTGCTCTGAATCTGAACCTCAGAACATATCCAACCCCGGATGGCTATTCCACCTATCTTCTCAAGTCCTTTAACAATTAATGGCGTCTTTTGGTCTTTTTAAAAATAATATTCTGATCCTCCGAATGCCACCAACACACTGCCGCTTGAAGGTGACCTATTACAAGACAGCACCCTCCCCTCAGCCTGTCTCATGCCTTAGTGCAAATATTAAGATTTTTGTAAGGGTCTTGAACAGATCATTTCTAAATTCGTTAATTAATTCATTACATTTCTAATTCCTCTAAGTAGGGTAAAGTGGGATTTAAGTGGCATCTAGATTTTGCACTGGTACTCTGCACAGGGGTGAATTTCACCTAATGACTGAAGATCAGGCGGGCTTGTTTCCAGGAGACAATTATCAGCTAACTGCAAATTGTTTACACTCAGCCTGGTATACAGAACAGGAATTTATCAGATTAGCTCTAGATGCAGAGAGAGCCCTGTGTTATAGAAGTGCATTTCAACACTACACAAATGGACTAACTGCTAGGATTTTGGTAAATGGCAACATGGTTGAAACGATACACTTTCAAAAAGGAGTGTACTGTCCCAGGTAAACAGAGGAGACAAAGCTGGAACTCAAGTTGTGTGGAACCCTGTTTGTTGTTGTCTATATTTTATTGTCGCTGTTTTAACAAATGTTTCCTGTTTAAGGCATAGTATGATTCCATATATCATGATACCCTCGTCTTTTTATTTTTTGCTTAAATAACTGAACCTCTTTCTGCAATTAAATACACAATAATAAACAATTTTCAGGTCTATTAACTAAGGGTACAGAACATAAAATAGCTCTGTATGCCAACAATGCATCGCTATATTTAAATTCACCAGAAACATCCTGAAATACAGTAGCTATAAATAATTTTATTTTGGCTTCAGGATATAAAATGAATTTCCAGGAATCCAGTTAGTAGAAACAATGTCCAAAACAATAAATAAATTAGAAACAATATGCAATTTAATTTGGGCAGAAGAGCAAGTCCAGTACCAGGGGATGCAGATAGCTGATGATCCAAGAGAATTATACAAATATAACATTTGTGCAAAGACCGCAGATGGAGGTCTTAGTATGGAAAAAGTTATGTATTAACCAGTTAGGTAGGAGAAACCTCATTCAAATAAGTTGGCTAGCTAGGATATTTTATTACTTCTATATAGGTAAAATGGAGAAATCCAGCCTGAGACCTACCCTTTATGTGCCACTTAAACCCTTAAAATAAGATTTAATTGTGATTTAAATGGCATATAGCCCTTACGCTGACCCTTGCCAGAGGAATTAATTTTATCATAGGTTATTGGTATATAGCTCAGAAATTTAATATTGCAATTAAGGCTGTCAATTAATTGCAGTTAACTCACACAGTTAACTCAAAAAATTAATTGTGATTAATCACAGTTTTAATCACATTATTAAACAATAATAGAATGCCAACTGAAATCTATTAAATATTTTTGGATGTTTTTCTATATTTTGAAATATATTGATTTCAACTACAACACAGAATACAAAATGTGCAGTATTCACTTTAGATTATTCTTTTTTATTGCAAAATATTTGCACTGTAAAAATGATGAACAAAAGCAATTGTATTTTTTCAATTCACCTCTAACAAGTACCATAGTGCAATCTCTTTATTGTGAAAGTGCAACTTACAAATGTAGATTTTTTTGTTACATAACTGCACTCAAAAGCAAAACAATGTAAAACTTTAAAGCCTACAAGTCCACTCAGTCCTACTTCTTGTTCAGCCAATCGCTAAGAGAAACAAGTTTGTTTACATTTACAGGAGATAATGCTGCCCTCTTCTTATTTACAATGTCGCCTGAAAGTGAGAACAGACATTCGCATGGCACTGTTGTAGCTGTCTCCAGATATTTACATGCCAGATACATTAAACATTCATATGCCCCTTCATGCTTCGGCCACCATTCCAGAGGACATGCTTCCATGCTAACGACGTTTGTTAAAAAAATAATGCATTAATTTAATTTGTGACTGAACTCCTTGGGGTGAATTGTATGTCTCCTGCTCTGTTTTACCCACATTCTGCCATATATTTCATGTTATAGCAGTCTCGGATGATGACCCAGCACGTTTGTTTTAAGAACATTTTCACAGCAGATTTGACAAGATGCAAAGAAGGTACCAATGTGAGATTTCTAAATATAGCTATAGCACTCGACCCAAGGTTTAAGAATCTGAAGTACTTTCCAAGATCTGAGAGGGACGAGGTGTGGAGCATGCTTTCAGAAGTCTCAAAAGAGCAACACTCCGATGCAGAAACTACAGAACCCGAACCACCAAAAAAGAAAATCAACCATCTGACTCAGATGATGAAAATGAACATGCGTCGATCTGCTCTGCTTTGGATGGTTTTTGAGCAGAACCCGTCATCAGCATGGACGCATGTCCCCGGGACTGGTGGTTGAAGCATGAAGGGACATGTGAATCTTTACCACATCCGGCATGTAAATATCTTGCGACACCGGCTACAACAGTGCCCTGAGAACACCTGTTCTCACTTTCAAGTGACATTGTAAACAGGGCCAGTGCAAGGAAGTTTCGCGCCCTAGGAGAAACTTCCTTGCACCAGCCCTGCCCCTGCCCCCAGCCCATAGCTAACACCACTCCCCCCTGCGGCAGCCAGCTCCCCCGCCCCCCGGTGGCTCCCCACCTCCCCGCGGGCTGCAGTGCCCCCCCCCAGCTCCTGGCTCAGCTGCAGAGGCAGGAGGCAGCCACAGCCAGCCGGCCCCCTGACTCTCGGCTCAGCCGCAGAGCCGGGAGGCAGGAGGCAGCCGCAGCCAGCCGCCCCCCCCCCCAGCTCTAGGCTCAGCCACGGAGCCGGGAGGCAGGAGGCAGCCGCCCGCTGCCCCCCAAATCCTGGTGCCCTAGGATCGCCTAGTGGGCGTGCCGGCCCTGATTGTAAACAAGAAGCAGGCAGCATTATCTCCTGCAAATGTAAACAAACTTGTTTGTCTGAGCGATTGGCTGTGTAAGAAGTAGCACTGAGTGGACTTTCTAGGCTCTTAAGTTTTACATTGTTTTATTTTTGAGTGCAGTTTTTTTTGTACATCATTCTACATTTGTAAGTTCAGCGTTCATGATAAAGCGATCACACTACAGTACTTGTATTAGGTGAATTGAAAAATACTATTTCTTTTGTTTCTTTTTTACAGTGCAAATATTTGTAATAAAAAATATAAGAGTGAGCACTGTACACTTTGTATTCTGTGCTGTAATTGAAATCAGTATATTTTAAAATGTGGAAAACATTCAAAAATATTTAAATCAATAATAGTATTCTATTATTGTTTAACAGTGCGATTAATCGCGATTAATTTTTGAAGCGCGTGATTAATTGGGATACATTTTTTTAATCGCTTGACAGCCCTAATTGCAATGTCTAAGGTTGTGTAGCAGACCGCTGATCAAGAAAGAATTTGAATATCTATCATCGAATAGTGGAAGGTTCGGGGTGTCTAATCTTAGATGATGCTACTGGGTGGGTACCCTTAGCATATTGTAACGGAGACATGCAACAGTGCCCACTGGTTAGACCAGACTAACTCTCGGAACAACACTGGTCTAATGCTAAAGAAAATAATCCTATCCATTGGTTTCCGTAACATTGGAGTTATTTGACTGAATAAGAATTAAATTACAAATTAAGCACCAGATTCACTGCTATACTCTGGCCACTGCGCATGGCTCTGGAAAGGCAAAACAGCCATGAAGCTAGTTTAAGGAGGCAGTTATGGCTACTTTGCGTCATTTGGGTGTGACAAAACAACTTGAGAAGAGCATGAGGTTCTGCAGGGATGGGAATAGAACCCAGGTCCAGGGGATGGCCACCCCCTCCACCAGACCACATAGACCATCTGGAGATAAACATCACAGCAAGTACTGCCTTGGTAGGCCAGATTGACAGCTTCCTTTGTGGCCCCTGATTGGTCCAGGCACCCTATTTATGCCCAGGAGGAGTTCCATTTATGCACAACGAGGCCACTCCCCTGCCAGCGGTAGCAATGGACCCGCCTCTTGGGTTCGTTATTGGAATTCTGACTCTGGCTTTTGACCGCCGGTTTTGGGACTTGGGCTCTGATTGGCTATGGAGCTTGGCTTTGCTCCTTCAACCCTGGGCTCTGTTCCTGCGCCCTGGCACCGGTACTAGGACCCTGATCCCAGTCCCGAACGCAGGCTGCCGCTCTTAGACTCTGACCCCAGGCCTGACCCCGGACCTAGACCCCTCACCGCTAGCGCTGGTGCTGACCACCCAAGCCCGGGTGGTGACAAAAAGCCGCGAGTCTGGCCCAAAGAGCTCCTATGTGCATTTCAGGACACAATACATGGGGACTAGTACTTTGAGACCTGAGGGAAGCAGAGATTGTGGGGGAAAGGCTTACCCTGGAACACAGTCCCTCAGCACGTTAATTCTGCCATCATGATGGGCTATTTGCTGTTAGACAAAGGCTGGGTTAGGGCTCAGGAGGTTGGGGTTTCGTTCCCAGTTGTGACACCAATTCCCAGCATGATTTTTATCAAGTCATTTAAACGCTCTCTGTTCTTCAGCAGTAAACTGAGGCTAATAACCCTTTCTCTCCACTCTTACCGTCTGCGCTGTTTCGATTATAAACTCTTCAGGGCAGGGCTGTCTCTGACTAGTGTATGCGCAGTACCTAGCACACGGGGCCTTGAGCCATCTAGGCGCTGCCGTAATACCGATGTCACCCAGGTTAACGGTGTGTTGGCCAAGATGGTGGCCATGACGCATGCACGGGAGTCAGTTTCCCCCAGGTGTGGGGCTCCATGGAGCAGACCAGCTGGTGGGAAGGAAACTCTGGGATGTCCCCTGGAGGGACCCATCTCCTCCTGCCCTAGCACGTGACACCTTGATGCAGGAGGTGATTAGCCTTCGTGACAGGGACATTTAGCAGCGCTAATTGGCCTGCCAAGGAGGGAATCACTGTAACAGGTGCTGTTCCTGAAGCTCGGGAGCCACCTCCGTGTTTTATTCGTGCACTTTGTCTGCAGAGGTCAGGGGGTTGTAGGACAGCTCTGCCGAGAGCCAGGGAAAGGCAACGTGCCTCTTTGGCTTGCAAAGCGTGCTCCTGGGGTGGTTTTGTCAGGCCTCTGGGTCCGGACCATGGGATTCCTGGAAAACCCCTGCCTGGGGGATTAGCTGCTCACCCTGGGCTTTTATCTCCAATCCCTAGACGGCATGTCCCAGCCCTCTGAAGCTCCCAAAATGCAGTTTTATTGGCATCTTCTCCCCCTGCTCCACCCCTCCAGTTTTAAACCATGGCTTCTCCCTGCTGCCTCATTAATAATTTGGTGCTCTTGAATTGGGGACAGATTGTTGATGCTGGGGCCTTGTTCCAGACAGCTCCATGAATATATCCCCTCTGCCCCAGTTCCCCCGTTCACACACTTCCTGCTCTCCTTGTCTAGCCGCAGCTCTGCCAATGCACCTCTGTCCCAACCTGCCACACCCTGGCCCTGCCAGCCCTGGGCTGCTTCTACACAGCTCTGCTGAGGCCCCTCGGTCCTTACTTGCAGAACTCCTTTATTCCATCCTGGGCTCCTAACACTCTGCTCTCTTGCTACACGCCAATCCTGACCTCCAGCCCCATTGTTAGTCCAGTCCTGAGCTCTCCCCCGCCACACTTCTGCCAACAAGCCTCAGTCCACATCTGCAGCAAGCCTCTGCTATTCCAGTCCTAGCCCCCTTGGCCTGGCGACAGAGTTTTATGACATGCAACCATTTTTTACTACACAGCGTACAGAGCTCCATGTATCACACGATTTCATGGTTGCCACATAGCTGTAAACCACGCCTTCTTTTGCTCCAGAATGTATGCCTTGCTCATCCTTAGATGTGTAACCATAACCTTAAAATGTGAACTCAGTTTAACCCAATGCCAAGATGTTTGATAACAAACTCGGAGAGGTGTGAACCAGTCATCTCAAGGGGCTGTGAGCTATGACGTCTGATGATAATGTAGTTGTCAATACCATTATGATCAGCATAGGATGATCTAGTTGGGGTTGGTCCTGCTTTGAGCGGGGGGTTGGACTGGATGACCTCCTGAGGTCCCTTCCAACCCTGAGATTCTATGATTCTATGATTTGTGTTCACCTATTGATACAGTAGCTGCTAAATGCTGTCTACCCTAGCATTATCCTCACAGCTCACCATGGTATATGGGTGACCTGCAACATATGAAGTGGGGGAAGAAAGCACGGCCCCAGAGGCAGAAGTCTTGGGTTGAGTATGATGGATTGCCTCAAATTTCTGTGGGCAGAAACGGGTGGAACAAACATTGGGCAACCACAAATGACCAGATGGATACCAGCTGGCATACCTTACTTAATATGTCACTCTTACGCAGTTAAATTGCCAGCACTTCTCTGCCACCCACCCTTATGTCGGTGCCCTCACAGCGCCGGCTCCACACAACGTTCAGTATTAGCTAAGTTGGCAGCAGAACAAATGGTCATATTATCCCCAGCATGATCCTGGTGAGAACTCGCACCTAGAGATGAATGACATTTTTTTGAAGAATAGTTTATTTGCCCCAAAATGGGGTTTGGGGCGGACCAAAACTCTGCAGATTTGGGTTGAATTCAACAAACCCCTTTTTGGCCAAAAAGAAAAAAGGAAAAAGGCAAAAAGTTCTGTGCCAGCATTTCTGAAATAAAGTGTTTCCACTTTTCATTTGGAAACGTTTCTTTTTGAACATTAGCTTGATTTATGGACCAAAGCAAAAAGGTGAAAACACCCGAAAATGAAAACAAATAAATAAATAAAAATAGGAGGAATTATTTTTTTTTGGAGTCAAATGAAATGTCTTGTTCAACATAAATTGATTTGGGGTGGGGGTGGTTGTTTTCATGAGAAATTTTTTTTAACACATCCATTTGGGGTCAACCTGAAATTATTTTTTTAAATTATTTTTCAGTTCAGTGGCCAAACTGAAACACCAGCTGTTTGTTCAGAAATAGTCTCAACTTATTCCAGCGTTGGCAGGATTCCTTCAAACAGCCTGCTCTAGGGAGGGAAGGCAGAGATTCCCTGCAGGAAGGTGAGAGACCACCAATGTCCTCAGAGCCTTATTGATTCAGCCAAACTTTACAACTCATAAACGGTCTGCTTACATTTATAGCCATGTTCTTACTAAGTGAGAGGCGAGGCAGAGATTAATCAGACTCAGCCCCTCCAGCGAGGAGGGGAGGATTTTGGCATTGGTGGCAGGATCCTAAATCTCGGCAAGCTAATAAAGTCAAATCGTCCTGGGGAAAAGCATTGCTCCGTAAGCAGAGGCAAATGTGCGAACAAAAGACACCTTGGCCCATCTCTGCATCCTGGTCAGCCCTGTGATGATCCCCCAGAGGGGAAGTAACAGGTACTGGTCATGTTTATCAAGACGGGGGAGGGGACTGCACCAAAGAGGGGACCGAGGTTGTGCAGCAAAGAGGGGACCCAGTGCCACAAAAGAGCATGTCCAGCTGTCAGAAGCCGAGGATGAATGAACTCCCAGGAGATGCTGAGCGCTAGCAGCTCTTGTTGACTTCTGTGAGCGCTCACCGCAAACAGGAATTAGCCCTAAGGCTAGCAGTATGTGTGGCTGATTCCTACACCTCTTGACTGCTAAGGGGGAGCACTCAGCTGCCAGTGTACTGATAGGGGCTGCCCTTCTTCTAGAGCCAACAGGAGATCCCCACCCAAAGCCTAGTGTGGTGAAAAGTGTATACAGGGTATGGGAGGGAGTCAATGGGGAATTAGAATGTGTGTTTAACAAGAGCGCTTGAATCCAGGCGGCTGGGAATTTCTCCCTGTGATTCTGTTCTGCTGTTTCTTTCTTTTCTTGCTTCCAGCAAACCGATTTCTGCAATTAGACACCGATGCAAGTGAAGTCAGGATCGGTCCCAAACCCATTTGTAAATCAAAGTTTGTTATCCTGGTTTAACTGCACGGATTTCAGGGGAATAACTCCTGATTTGCACCCGCGTGAGATAAGAATCAGAAGCTGAGGACTCCAGTAACTCAGCCAGAGATCAGGGGTCTATTCCAGAAGCGGGGGGAGGCGGGGGGGGATCCGTGGCCTGCGAAGTGCAGGAGGTCACAGCAGATGATCACGATGGCCCTTTCTGGCCTTAAAGTCTGTGGCCATGTCTACAAAGTTGTCGAGTTTATGTACGTCGATTTAAGCAAGTCGAGCTTGCGGGTCCACGCCACGCTCGTTGTGTCGGCGGCGTGCAGCCTTACTAGCAGCACTTGTATGGATGCACGGAGCACTGCACTGTGGGTAGCTGTCCCACAGTGCAAGTATCCCAATGGGATTTTTGGGGTGGGCTTGCAATGACTCATGGGACCAAAACATGGCCACAGGGGGGAATGGAAGCATGGCTTTAGTCTCCCACGATGCACTTACCTCCCTCCCTGATATCAACGGCAAACAAACAAAGGTTTTTTCGCAAGCCTGGGTTAGCCGTGCGGATGCCACCGCCCGACAAGCATGGATCCTGCTCAGCTGTGCGCTCTTGTCGTGAGCATTACAAACACCTCGCGCCTTGTCCTGCAGGATTTCCAGGAGCCGCCACGCGCAACACCGCGACGTCACGCAAACAGCCCCGCCACAAGCCGTAGAGCGAAACAATCCGCAGCTGCTGGCGGCAGTCGTGAATCAGCTGAACCCGGCTGAGTGTCATTTCTGGGCCCGTGAAACAAGCGCTGACTGGTGGGACCGGATTATTATGCAGCTATGGGATGATGAGCCGTGGCTGCAGAACTTTCGAATGCAGAGGGCCACATTCCAGGAACTTTGTGCAGAGTTTTCCCCAACCCTGAAGCACGGCAACACAAGCATGAGAGCTGCTCTGACAGTGGATGGCGCTCGCTCTGTGGAAGCTTGCAACGCCAGACTGTGACCGGTCAGTGGGGCATCAATTTGGAGGTGGTAAATCCACCGTGGGAGCTGTTGTGATCCAAGTTTGCAGGGCCATTAATCATAGGCGCTGACTTCTGCTAGCAACAGTGGGTGCTCGATCCTCTTCTACCCCCGGCTGAGCCCTGACTCCACCCCTCCTGCCCCTGCCCCGCCCCTTCCTCAAATCCCCGCCCCCTTTCCCCGCCTCCTCCCCTGAGCATGCCATGTTCCTGCTCCTTCCCCGTCCTTCCTGGAGCTTGCTACGCCGCCGAACAGCTGTTTCGCGGCAGCAAGCGCTGGGAGGTAGGCAGAGGAGTGGGGGACATGGCGCGCTCGCGGGGGAGGCGGAGGAGGACGTGAGGTGGAGCGGGAAGGGGAGCTTGGCTGTCGGTGCGTGCAGAGCACCCACTAATTATTTCCCATGGGTGCTCCAGCCAGGAGCACCCACGGAGTCGGGGCCTATGCCATTAATAGACGTCTGCCAAGAAGGGTAGTGACTCTGGGCAACGTGCTGGACATAGCGGATGGTTTTGCCGCAATGGGGTTCCCTAACTGCGGTGGGGCGATAGACGGAACGCATATCCCTATCTTGGCACCGGACCACCTTGCCAAAGAGTGCATAAACCGAACAGGGTACTTATCAATGGTGTTGCGAGCGTTGGTGGATCACAGGGGCCGTTTCACCGACATCAACGTGGGACCATAGAATCTCAGGGTTGGAAGGGACCTTAGGAGGTCATCTAGTCCAACCCCCTGCTCAAAGCAGGACCAATCCCCAATTTTTGCCCCAGATCCCTAAATGGCCCCCTCAAGGATTGAACTCACAACCCTGGGTTTAGCAGGCCAATGCTCAAACCACTGAGCTATTCCTCCCCTCCTAAAATATTTCCCCGGTCACCTCTACCCAAATTGGTCAGGAAAGGTGCATGACGCGCGCATCTTTAGGAACACGGGTCTGTTCACAAAGCTGCAAGCAGGGGCCTGCTCTTGCAAATGTTGAAGCAGGAGCAGCCCCATCGCAGGTGATGGGAATAGTCCTGAAAGCAAAGTTGCTCCGAGGCTTAAGTGTTGGCAGGGTTGCGGTTGCAGACATTAAATAAGATCTGTTAATGGACGCTTTATAGGTATACTTATTTATTTATGAAGCGTATTATAGCAATACCTAGGAGCGCCAGTCACGGACTTGGACCCTTTTGTGGTAGGTGCTGTGTAAACACAGGGAAATCTACACCAGAATTATTTTTATTTTGGAAAATTTACAATCATCACAATACATTCAACATGTATCCATATAGTTATCTTCTGCTGTAGGGCCCCATCTAAGAGCTGCTTTACTTTAATGGAGACCCTTCGAAAGAAATGATGGAGACCTTTTCGGCGTTGCCCCAGTTTTACATTAGTGTAACCGCATTGATTTCAATGTGTAAATCCGGAGTGACAGGGTGGCGAAACTGGGCTCCACTGTATTGTTATAATTGATGAGAATGCTCATTTACTAGGCTAGGGAAGTATTTTTTGTCCTCTCAATAATGTATTGTCTAAGACTGAAATATTGATAAAGCGGGGAAATCGCAGGGTTTGTACTGTTTCCCAATCTGCTCGTTAGACATGACATCTCCCCGCTTAATGCTTTGATGGAATTGGGTTATATCAGCCTTCAACCAGTGCTTAACATCCTCTGAAGATGTCAAAACCAAAATCTCCACTATTTCTTGTAAGGGAGGAAGAGATGTTAATGGGGAAGGAGACAGGAGGGTTTTAGACACTTATATCACTCAGGATCCTAATTGCTTTACAAACTCTCTGCACACAGCACTGGTTGGAAAGCAGCCACTGTGGAGGACACCGCATTCTGCCCGGGGTGGAGGAAAAGGAATTTTAGGGAAGGCTACTGGGGCTAATACCTGCTCTTAGAAGAAGTGCCACGATATCTACCTACCTTTGTTAATGATAAGGCCCCAATTACCGTAGCATCTGAGCGCCTCACGTTTGTTAATTGTATTTATTTTCATGACTCCCTGTGAGGTAGGGAAGTGCTATTATCCCCATTTTACACACGGGGAAACTGAGTCACAGGCTAAGTGACTTGCCCAAAGTCACACAGGGCGTCTGTGGCGGAGCAGAGAATTGAACCCAAGTCCCAGGCTAGCACCCTAATCATTGGCCAATCCTTCCTCTCTATCTTGAATATGCAGCCACAGCAAATGCAAGCTGAAACTAAAAATGACCATACATAGTAAACTGTAAGGAATTCACTTTATGTGCCTCAACTGGAAGATTTATCTATCTGTCTATCTGAATAACTAAATCCATGTTGCTGGGATCCTCCCCTATAATTCCATGGAGGCAAGCATTGCTAACCTGATGCTGTGAAAACCAACCCTCTCCCTCTAGGATAACATGAGCGGTGTATCACAGACAGTCCAGTGCTTAGAACCTAAGAAGAGGACAAAACTGTCCAACTTTAACCTTTATAGTGGGACCAGTAATGGATTCTTGGAGGACTAGATTCTGAGATCTGAGTCTAAACTGGGGCTAGCTACTGCACTCCTTACTCGTCAACTTCAGTGGCAGATTGCCTGAGAAAAGGCCGAGTTCCTCAGACTAGAAATGCAGTCAAACCATGCTAAAGTTGATCTCATTTGCATTTCCTTCACTGAATTCACACCAGCACCAGGGAGCCAGTTAAAAATACCTTTCTTTGAAATATCAGGCTAATGCCACAAGGAGAAATGAAGGACACTGTTTTCTAGTGTTAAGCGAGCCATAGCTCTCCTGATCATTACTTTTCTATTTTCCAAAAAGCTGCAGCAATAATTATCAGACTTCTATATTTAGAACATAAAACTGAGACAGAGCTTTCCTACTTATAGAAAAATAACACATCAGAGATATGCTCAGTGATAGTGTTATTTAAAAGGGGCGATGGAATGTGTCAACAGAGTGAATGGTATGGAAAGAAGGAATTATTTAGGGAGTAGATATAGTAAAAAATTTCACATGAACACTTCTTAATTAAAAATACTTTTTTATTAAAATGATTTCCCTCTCCCCCCGCATATATTTTCATTGTCTTCGAATTTTTCTGTTTTTTCAACCAAAAAAACCCCCCCAAAAAACCAAGAATTGAAAACTGAAAAATTGTGGATAATTTTTTTGATTTTTCAGTAAAAACGTGGGCCTTTTGAAAATCAAACGTTTGGTCATCAAAAATGCCAATTTGTCCAAACTGAAATTTTTTCATGGTAAAGGGTCAGTTTTGCAAATTTCTCAACTCAACACATTTTTGAAAAAGGAAACTTTCAAACTCAAAGATGGGACATTTGCAAAATTTTAAAAAATATTTTTCTTGGTTCCAAGGGACTTTTTGTTTCGAAATATAAGCTTATTATATTTTATTTTTTTAAATTAAAAATGGTCAAAATTGAATCAAACTGTTCCAAAATGATCAAAACAAAACAATTTGATTGACCCAAACTGTTTTTTTTCTTCTGATTCACAACAGTTTTCAAAATTTCAACTTATTGTCCCTGCGCCAAGAGGGGAAAATGTATTGAAATCTCAATTTTTAATTTTAATTAACCATTGGAACAGACTCCCACAGGGGAAAGTGGATTATCTACCACATGGAGTCCTTAAATCCAGATTGGATGTCTCTCTAAAACAGGTGCTACCATTTAATGACAATTTATTGGACTCAATACAGGAATCACTAGATGAGGTTATGCAAAAGGCCAGACTCGAATATCATAATGGGTCCCTTAAAATATATGCGTGATGCTGGGAGACTAGGTGCCAGCTCATGCCAAAGTCCCCACGTCTCAAATGAACACTGGAAACACAGAGCTGGAATTAGTCTGGCCCCTTTGTGTGTTAGTGCTGTTAAAACAGGTATTAGAATTATAAGAATGTGTTTAATGTTTAGACTTTACTGAATGCTTGTGAGCTGCTGCCTGCATGAATCTCAGTTATAACATCTGTGTCCCATATCGTAAGGTAATATTTAAGCAGTTGAATTGTGAGCCTCTGTATCTGTACTAATCACCAGACAGGAGAGAGACATTAATTAGTGTGACATGCTAACCTTCAGCAGAAGACATTACAACCTGCCCAACGTCGACACCAGATGGACTATTGTGGGATGTTAACGAGGACAAAAGCATCTGTTGTTCTGGTCTCCCCGCCACCCCCAAAGGTGAGGATGAATTATGCAAAGGGAGTCATAGAATCATAGAATCATAGAATCTCAGGGTTGGAAGGGACCTCAGGAGGTCATCTAGTCCAACCCCCTGCTCAAAGCAGGACCAACCCCAACTAGATCATCCCAGCCAGGGCTTTGTCAAGCCTGACCTTAAAAACCTCTAAGGAAGGAGATTCCACCACCTCCCTAGGTAACCCATTCCAATGCTTCACCACCCTACTAGTGAAAAAGTTTTTCCTAATATCCAACCTAAACCTCCCCCTCTGCAACTTGAGACCATTACTCCTTGTTCTGTCGTCTTCTACCACTGAGAACAGTCTAGATCCATCCTCTTTGGAACCCCCTTTTAGGTAGTTGAAAGCAGCTATCAAATCCCCCCTCACTCTTCTCTTCTGCAGGCTAAACAATCTCAGTTCCCTCAGCCTCTCCTCATAAGTCATGTGCTCCAGCCCCCTAATCATTTTTGTTGCCCTCCGCTGGACTTTTTCCAATTTATCCCCACCTTCTTTTTTGTAGTGTGGGGCCCAAAACTGGACACAGTACTCCAAATGAGGCCTCACCAGTGCCGAATAGAGGGGAATAATCACGTCCCTCGATCTGCTGGAAATGCCCCTACTTATACAGCCCAAAATGCCGTTAGCCTTCTTGGCAACAAGGGCACACTGTTGACTCATATTCAGCTTTTCGTCCACTGTAACCCCTAGGTCCTTTTCTGCAGAACTGCTGCCCAGCCATTCGGTCCCTAGTCTGTAGCAGTGCATGGGATTCTTCCGTCCTAAGTGCAGGACTCTGCACTTGTCCTTGTTGAACCTCATCAGATTTCTTTTGGCCCAATCCTCTAATTTGTCTAGGTCCCTCTGTATCCTATCCCTACCCTCCAGCGTATCAACCACTCCTCCCAGTTTAGTGTCATCTGCAAACTTGCTAAGGGTGCAGTCCACACCATCCTCCAGGTCGTTGATGAAGATATTGAACAAAACCGGCCCCAGCACCGACCCTTGGGGCACTCCACTTGATACCGGCTGCCAACTAGACATGGAGCCATTGATCACTACCCGTTGAGCACGACCATCCAGCCAGTTTTCTATCCACCGTACCGTCCATTCATCCAGCCCATACTTCTTTAACTTGCTGGCAAGAACGCTGTGCGAGACTGTATCAAAAGCTTTGCTAAAGTCAAGAAATAGCACATCCACTGCTTTCCCCTCATCCACAGAGCCAGTTATCTCATCATAGAAGGCAATTAGGTTAGTCAGGCATGACTTGCCCTTGGTGAATCCATGCTGACTGTTCCTGATCACTTTCCCCTCCTTTAAGTGGTTCAAAATTGATTCCTTGAGGACCTGTTCCATGATTTTTCCAGGGATTGAGGTGAGACTGACTGGCCTGTAGTTCCCCGGATCTTCCTTCTTCCCTTTTTTAAAGATGGGCACTACATTAGCTTTTTTCCAGTCATCCGGGACCTCCCCCGATTGCCATGATTTGTCAAAGATAATGGCCAATGGCTCTGCGATCACATCGGCCAACTCCTTTAGCACCCTCGGATGCAGTGCATCCGGCCCCATGGACTTGTGTTCGTCCAGCTTTTCTAAATAGTCCCGAACTACTTCTTTCTCCACAGAGGGCTGGTCACCTCCTCCCCATACCGTGCTGCGGAGTGCAGCCGTCTGGGAGCTGCCCTTGTCTGTGAAGACAGAGGCAAAAAAAGCATTGAGTACACTAGCTTTCTCCACATCCTCTGTCACAAGGTTCCCTCCCTCATTCAGCAAGGGGCCCACACGTTCCTTGACTTTCTTCTTGTTGCTAACATACCTGTTGCTAACATAACATCCTTCCATTAGCTAAACTTGCAGCTCAGAACACATGGCAGGAGAGGCATAAAACCCCCTAACAAGAAGGAACTGATTATCTTTGTGCTGCTTGGACTCTGGGGGGCAAGGTTTGTTAAACATAAGCACGAAATCCCCAGCTGCTTAGCCTGGGTTAGCCCTAAAGGACATATAAAGCTTGCTGGTTAGAGACGCTTCTATTACGTTTTGAAAATTAAGATTGTAACTCACTTGAGCATACGTTTATCTAC
This sequence comes from Chelydra serpentina, assembly GCA_037349315.1. Taxonomy (NCBI): domain Eukaryota; kingdom Metazoa; phylum Chordata; order Testudines; family Chelydridae; genus Chelydra; species Chelydra serpentina. Next base: position 19,429,036 of record JBAIAC010000027.1, on the reverse strand, counting down.
TTTAATCTTGTAAATACCTCTCTAGTTTCCTTTTCCTATTTAATAAATCTCTATATAGTGTGACAAAGTTCCTCCTCTACCGCGGTGGGTCCTGCACTTATTGGCGGATTTTTGTTTGCCTCAGAGATCTTCCCCTCTGGTAGAACCCACAGTCCAGATCAACTCCTCCTGTGTCTGATAAGGAGTTGGGAGTTTTGGGGGGGAACCCAGGCCCGCCCTCTACTCCGGGTTCCAGACCAGGGCCCTGTGGATTGCAGCTGTTTAGAGTGCCTCCTGGAACAACTGCACGACAGCTACAACTCCCTGGGCTACTTCCCCATGGACTCCTCCCAACACCTTCTTTATCCTCACCACAGGATCTTCCAGCAGTACACCCTCTCACTCTCAGCTCCTAGTGCCTCTTGCTCCCAGCACCTCACACGCAACCTCCTTCCACAGCTCCTCCCCCCTCACTGACTAACTGGGAGGCTTTTAACTAGTTCCAGCCAGTCCTTGATTGGCTTCAGGTGTCCCAATCAACCTCCCTGCCTTCTGGAAAGTTCTTAATTGGCCCCAGGTGTCTTGATTAACCTGGAGCAACTGCCATAAGGTATCAGGGATTTGTTTAGCCTGGGGCTAACATATTGGTTCCTTACCACTTTCCTATAGCCCTCTGGCCTTGCCCCGTCACAATAGTTTATTATTGGATTGCCTACAAGAGTTGTCTTTGGTACGAGATCTAAGGTGCAATTGACCTGGGGTAAGTGACTGGTCCTTTGGGACTGGGAGTAACCTGAATATTGCTGTGATCCTTGGTGTCAGGGATCATCTATCACAGGGGTATCTCACCTGGGTGGCAAGATAGATTGGAGTATCCAGGGGCACTGTCTGTGACTCCATAGTTGGCCTTTTTAGTGCCTGAGGAGTATACACTGGATAACTGGTTGGTGAAATCTAAGTATAAAACTCACAGCCAATTTGGGGTTTGTGCCCTGGTTTGTCACAGTCTGCCCTGAGGTTGGTGCTCATGCTCTTGAGTGACTGCACTCAGCATGACAGTAGGTATCTGTGACATTAAGAAAATAATAACCGAGGGAAGATCTTTCTGGCAGTGAGTATCCCAAAAGCAGTGATTGAATCACCATCGCCATCATTTGGGGCATTTAAAACCAGACTGGATAAAGCACTGATGAAGGGGTCTGTTCCTGAAACTTTGAGGTCAAAGGGGGGGTCAATGGTTGACAGCATTGGCAACCCAAGATTGGCTTTAAAATCGTGAGATTTAAAAAGCACAACAAAACCCAATAAACACTGGGGTTTTTCCCACTTGCCTGCTGGGTTTAGAGCCTTTTTTGGGGCGGGGGGAGTACAATTTTAAGCATTCTCCATAGCCAGAAGACTAGAAATGTACTTCTTTTCTTTTCTCAAATGAAAGCTGAGATGATCATGGGACCAATTCACTCCGGGAGCTGGGATTTTAGGAAAGTCACTAATCAATTTGCAAGAACTGATCACACTGTGTCGCCTTCACCGAGAGCACCGGACTCCAATGCGACACTAACTCTGGTCTGACGTTGCCGCCTGTGATAGCGGGGGACTGGACTCAATGATACAGGAGATCCCACCTGGCAGGTTTGCAAGTCAGTTTGCTGGTCTTCGTCCTTGCTCAACGGCCCGGGGTATGTAAAAGTTCTCCTGAAGTTCCGGGATGAAGCCCATGAGCGACAACTTCACTCCTCCGGCACAACAGGGCTCTCTACGACCAGGGTAAAGCTCCTCTGTGCAGGAGACAGAACTTTCTGGAGGGCCCGTCCCAGATGGTGGAACGAACTGTGCCAGGCCCATCCCAAACCTCCCCACCCTCCGCTCCAAGCGCAAGGCGCATTTCGGTGACATGCCTTCTCTAATCCAAACATACAGCAAAGTGTGTGTGTGTGGGGGTGAATATCCCACAAAACGAGATGCTCCCCTGAGGGGAAAATGAACATCTGACGGCTGGGTGTCATGCCGCACCGTGCCTGACTGGAAGGCACTCAGGTACTATGGCAATGAGGGACCCTACGTAGAATCGAGTTCCTAGCGAAGGGGCGTCTGCATCTCAAAACCCACCACCTCAGCAGGCCCCTGGAGGACTCGTTCAGCAGTGGGGCCAAGCATGGGACTAAGACTAAACTCCCCGCTTTCCCTGGAGGTGATTCCTCGAGGTCAGGGTTGAGGCCTGACAGATGGGACAATCTGTAGGACACTCTCTGTCTGCCTCATCAAACTGGCACCATCCACCAGGCACTAAATCCACATGAAAAAAGGATTGACGATAGTGAAAAAGGTAAGGAGGAGAGGTGCCTCACTGAGAAACCTCCAGTGATTCATGTCTCCCCACCCAGGAAAGGGACATGAGATATTTCTAATGAGAAAAGAAGAGGGAGAGAAAGCCATTCTGTAAAGCTTGCTTTAAAGACCTCCATTCCACCCTGGGGTTTGTTTTGACAGCCCACGCTGCACGTTAGAAGTTTTCCCTTCTATTTACGATGATTATTATGGGCTGCTGCAGGATGCCTGAGTACCCAGTGAGGCAGCCAGGGCCATTATTAAGGCTTTTTGTCTTTCTCTAAAACCACATCACGACGTTCCCTACCCTCCTCCTGCTGAGCAATAAAATCTAAAGACGATACACGGTCGAGCAGGCTGCCCTCCAGACAGATCCGTGAATAGCCTCATTAGGCGCAATAAAGTGCTCCTATTAGCCCCCGGACTTTCCGTGTGGGCCAATGCAATTAGACCAGGCCAAGGGAAGAATTATGCCAGGGAAAGGAGCGATGTTATGTAGAGTAGACAAAGGCCGAGAGGGATCAGCCAATGAGCTCCGTCCACAGCATATGGGGAAATGGGGTCGTTCACTCAGGGCTAGGTCCCAGCTGCGCTAACTCAAGCCATTCAGGGGCATCTGGAAAAGTGACCCCTCTCTCCCCCCTTTATCTATTTCATAAGATTCGAGGAGCATTGCTCTGGAGCCTAGAATGCCTGTTGAGTCAGCGAGAAGCGATGGAGATGGTTACAAGCACACCGGAGAGCTGTGTTTCGGGTTCGAATCTCACAGGTTCACTCATCACTGGGCCCCGGGGAACCCAACAGGATGCCAGAGCCCAGAGGTTCATAGAATCTCAGGGTTGGAAGGGACCTTAGGAGGTCATCTAGTCCAACCCCCTGCTCAAAGAAGGACCAATCCCCAATTTTTGCCCCAGATCCCTAAATGGCCCCCTCAAGGATTGAACTCACAAGCCTGGGTTTAGCAGGCCAATGCTCAAACCAGTGAGCTATCCCTCCCCAATTGGAACATGACAGCTGATCAGAGAAGTGGGAGTCACAGCTTCCTGGGGTGACATGAAGCAGTTGGGCCTCCAGCTCCGTGCACAGACTTTGGGGAAGATGCGCACCCAGCAACACGTCTGACTACAACACCGCACACGGGCCTTCAGCTGCTCGTTATTATTAGGGCTGTCGATTAATCGCAGCTCACTCACGCAATTCATCGCGATTTATTTTTTAAACCACGATTAACTCAAAAAAATCAATCGCCACTTTGAAAAACAAATCGCGCTGTTAAACAATCGAATGCCACTTGAAATTTGTTAACTATTTCGGATGTTTTTCTACATTTTCAAATATCTTGATTTCAAGTACAACACAGAATACAAAGTGGACAGTGCTCGCTTTATATTTTTTATTACAAATATTTGCACTGTAAAAATGATAAAAGAAATAGTGTTTTTCAGTTCAGCTCATACAAGTACCATAGTGCAATCTCTTTACTGTGAGAGTGCAACTTACAAATGGAGATTTTTTTGTTGTTACATAACTGCACTCAAAAACGAAACAGTGTAGAACTTTAGAGCCTACGAGTCCACTCAGTCCTACTTCTTGTTCAGCCAATCATTCAAGCAGCTCCTGAAAGCAGCGGCATGTCCCCCCTCCGGCTCCTACATGAAGGCCCAGCCAGGTGGCTCTGTGCGCTTCCCCGTCCGCAGGTACCAACCTCGCCGCTGCCACCCCCGCAGTACCCGGCTAAAGGGAGCTGCGGAGCCGGCACTTGGGGTGGGAGCAGCGTGCGGAGCCCCCTGGCTGCCCCTACATGTAGGAGCCGGAGCGGGGACATGCCGCTGCTTCCGGGAGATGCGCGGAGCTACGGCAGATAGGGAGCCGGCCTTTGCGCCACCAACCAGACTTTTAACGGCCCGGTGAGCGGTGCTGTCCGGAGCCGCCAGGGTCCCTTTTCAACCGGGCGTTCCGGCAACCCTAGTGCATTTGTGCATACTGTGGGGTGGTCTCTGAGAGTAGCTGCTCCCCTGTTGAAGGTGATTTACGGGACAGGCTTCACTATATTCCTGGTATTCTGCAGCTGGCTGGGTGCGCGGGGGTGGAACACTCAGGCTGAATGTCAAGGCGAGCTGGGCACCTAACTCCGTTAGGCCTCTTTCAAAATCCTAGCCTGAGTATTTCTTCTGATTAATTTCCAAGCCACACAAGGCTGTGTGTAAATCACTCACACAACCCGAGCTCAGACTGAGCGGTGGGACGGCGCCGTGCTCTCTCACACATCGCTGACCTCAGCGCTGCCGCCTGCCTGGAACAAAGCCGATTCCGGATCGCATCTCGGCAATTGCTGCGAACGGAAGCCAATCAAATGTACAATTAAAGTCTCCAGTCAGCAAAGAAGTATTTTTGAAATTAATTAGTCCAGCTGAAACACAATTGATTAAAGACCCAAGGCCACAATCTGGGAAACCCTGAAGCATGTAATATTCTAAGACCCTATTAAATTTTCATGTTCTTCCTCGGTATCTCTGCCGCTGGGGAGGGTTATTGCCCTGTTGTTTATGTGTAAACAGCTTTACTGTCTCCAAACAGCTTCTTTGTGCTAGCTGGGCCATCGAAGGTTGGGAGAGAATCAAACCAATCTTGGTCCTTTGCCCCAGACTGAACCAGAAGCCAATCCAAGGAGTCAGCTGAATTTTGTTCTTTGTTTTGCTTCTCACACACCTGGTTTGGACACAGAAAAATTGGAATGCGGTAAGAAAACCGGTGTGGTCGGAGGCACTCCCTGAAGTCTCACAAGGATCCCCTTCCCAGGAGTCTGCCGCTATATAGAGGAGACCGGCAGTCGATTCTTGACTACATGACACAGCCCAACAGCTTTCTTTGCGGCTCTTTCTTAGCGGAGCAATTCACTCAGCAACAGTCAGTTTTTGCCACAGCCACTATAGTGGTGCAGGAAGAACCAGAGAGGGGTGGCTGGTTAGAAAGGAGAGAGCAACAATGCTAATGAAAATGTGTGTGTGTATGTGGGGGGGGGGCGAGTGTAGTGGTGCGGGACTTACCCAGCGGCGCCTCCTGCTGGTTGTCCAGGGAATTAGCGTTTTCCAGACCAGAGCGCTCTCTGCTGGTCGCTGTCCTGCTCGCCATTGGCCCCCGTGTCCCTCCCGGACCCCGGTGCCCTTTTGTCCGGGGTGCTGCCCCCTGGCAGTACCCCATCAGTCTGGGTCTCCCCTCCCAGGGGAACCCCTACCCTCTATCCCCACCTTGCCTCAGCCTATGGGCTACTGCCAGTCATCATCAAGCCCCGTTCACTGAGGCAGACTGCAGTCTGCACTAGCCAGTCATCATAGGCAAGGGAGGTTCGGATCTGCTGTCTTTCCCTAGCCCTGGGCTGCCCCTTCGCAGCCCCAGACCCTGTTTAGGCCCCGCACAAGGCCCTGCAGCCTGGGGGGTTTCCAGGCGGAAGCTCCCCAGCTCCCCTTGCCTTCCCCCAGCCCTGCCCCACCTCAGGTCCCTCTTTAGCTTCCCAGCAGCCAGGCCCTTCTCCCTCTAAAGGCTCAGAGAGAGACTCCTCTTCCAGCTTCTGTCCCACTGCCCTCTTATAAGGGCCAGCTGGGCCCTGATTCAGCTGGCCACAGCTGCGGCTGCTTCCTTAATCAGCCCTTTCCCAGTTGCAGCCCTCTGGTGCACGTCTACCTGGAGTGCGCCAGGTTGCAGTCCCTGTTCCGGCTCCTCACCAATATTTTGTTAAGATTTTGGCTGCATTTTTCCCCTCACCTCCTTCTCTATGCACTCCCTATCCGTGGCCCCACGAAGTCGCGGGACCTCCTGGTCAATCTCCTCCTGGCCCTGGCTAAATTGGCCATCTATAAAACCAGGGAGAGGAGGTTGGCCGATGGAGACTCCGGTGCCTGTGGGGCCTGTTTCCAATCCCTTGTCCGTTCACGCATCCGAGCAGAGTTCCTCTGGGCGGCGTCCGCTGGCTCCCTTGACGCCTTTGAGGAGCAATGGGCGCTGTCCGGGGTTCTCTGCTCGGTGTCCCCGTCAGGCTCCCTTCTTTTAACCCTGTGACCGCACCCCTGACCCTGTTATTTCATTAGTTGTCCCCCGGACTCATTTGGATTCCAGGTCCTGTGGATCCTCCCCTTAAACTAGGGGGGGTCCTTTAGCAGTGGGCGGCTTCCGCCCGCCCACTTCCCGGAACCCAATAGGTACAGCGGGAATGGGAAACAATGAAATGTGCTAGTTACATAACACTTCACAAGTCAGCTTCATTAGTGCTGGCACAGGCACGTGTGGATTATTTCTCCTACCAGCCTCACCTTTTCTGCCATGAGGCAAGTGTGTGTGTGTATGTGGAGTGGTGTCTTGCCGTTAGATGGGCTCTGGTTCAACTGGAAGTTATGAGGCTCAATGCAGGAATCCCCGGTTGACATTCTCTGGCCTGTGTTCTGCAAGAGGTCAGACTAGATGATCATACTGGTCCCTTCCAGCCTTCAGACCTAAGAACCCATCTCTAACGATCACAGAAGATCAGGGTTGGAAGGGACCTCATGAGGTCACCTAGTCCAATCCCCTGCTCAAAGCAGGACCAAGCCCCAACTAAATCAAGAAGAGCAGGTCGTCTCCATTCTTCTGGAATCAGTCCCACAAGGTTTTCAGCTTTAGCTTGTGGTAGTGCTACCAGTGGGTACACTGCTGAGGGGATGTGCTAAGTCTGGACACTCCCCCTTGCTAGCCAGCATCACCTGCATGTTTGGCTGTCCTGGATTCCCGTTGATGTCCTCATGCACGTGAAGATTGTGCTGCTTCTGCTACTGCAACTCCCTGATCTTTGAGGGACCCTGCACTAGTGAAAGAAGCTAGGTTAGAATGCTGGTGGCTCGCTCCCAGTCTCATGCTTATTTTGCTACTCCTCACTGGGCAGAGGACAGCTAGCCGGTGTTTAGGACTGAGGGGATCTGGGTTCAAGTCTTTGATCTGCCATAGACTTCCAGTGTGATCTTGGGCAAGACATGTAGCCTTGCTGTGCTTCAGTCCACCAACTATAAAATGAGAGCAGTAGTACTTTCCTATCTCACATGGGATCTGTTAAACAATCAGACGTGGTTAATTGGTGCCATACAAGTACCTTTGACAGCATTGCAAAAGAAGGTGACTGTACATATAAAATATGTATGTATTTTAATTAATAGAGTAATTCCTCAAGAGTTGTTTGTAAATTAACAGAGAGTCCTGAGACAGAATCCTCTGTGCAGGGGACTAGTGATAAGAGCAGGGCGGAAGCTGGATTTTCATAGGAAATGCCACAATTTAAAAAAAAATCAAAACCAGAATGCAAATGAAAAAAAAATTCCAACAAAACAAACTTTGGAAATGTTTCATTTCTGGTCAATTGAAACATTTAGTATTGATCAAATCAAGGCATTTTGTTCCAATTTTGACCCTCTTAAACTTTCTGACTTTTTTATTAAATATAAAGGAATCTTTTGAAATGAAAAATTAAAATATTCTATTCCAAACATGTTGAATTTGGGCATATAAATATTATTGGAAATGCCTCCACTTGATTTTTATTTTTCAAAATGTCTAGATTTCAATGAAAATGACATTTTCTGTCAAAAAAAGATTGACAAAAAAATCTCCCCCCAATTCTGCTGTGCACCTCAAAAGGATTCCAAGATTTGAACTATATAAGAATCCATATGCTCTAATTCTTTTCTTTAGCAGTGAGCTGCCTTTGAAGAGTTCAGAGCACAGATGGATCTGAACCAATCTCTATGTTCTGAAGTACAACGGTTCAGGAATTTTTTATTAAAAATATTGACTTTTTGGCAAAATAGCAAAATTCTAATATTTTGGCCAAAATCTGAAATATATTTATTCAAAATGAATCTGTGGTGCCTCACTGGATTTGTAGGTTGGATGTCCTATTCTTCCCTTCTCCTCAGAGCTCTCTGACCAGACTACAGATCCCATGATGCAGCACTCTGCCCCTCTTCGTGAGGGGAGAAAGAACATCATAGGAGTGATAACATGGTGCATCATGGGATATGTAGTCTAAACAGACAGCCTGGACCATAGAGAAGAATGGGAATATAAGGCACCCAAACAACAATTCCGATATGGCACTGGAATGCTATTTTGAATCAAAATATTTCAGCTTCTGCCAGAAATATTTTGGTTTTCAGCCAAAAGCTGAAAATTTGTGGTTGTCTAGCATTCATTATTTTAATGAAATATTGAAAGTTTTCATGGAAATCAGACACTTGTCATGAAAATATTGGTTTGGTTGACAATGCAGTTTTCTGTCAAAAAAACTGTTTGGATGGAACTTTTTGACTCGCCCTACTCCAGCCACTCCTGAACATTTGACATCAGCTCCAAGGCTTGACTTTGGCAGCTCTTTATCTTTATAATAGGCATGTCCAAACCAAAGGACCTCCCAGCAGTGTTCTCCAAAACTGGATCCAAATGTCGCAGCTTTTGCTTGACTCTAGTCTGGAGCACTGGTTCCTGTAACTATGCAACCGCATCTAGAGTTTTCTCTGAACCTCTTGCATCTACAAAGTCAGGTTGAAAATGGCAGGAGTATCTGCTTTCTTCTGGAACGTCCACTATATCTTGCTAACCAATTCACTGGAGCTACCAAGATGATGGCATTTCTTGGGATATGTTGGAGCTTCCGTGTCCAGTGCTGGTGAGCTCAGAGTGCTCATGGAAATGAGGAAAGGACAAGCTTACCATTTTCAAACCTAAACACGGGGTCAGGATTTACTCTGAATTTCGGTTCTTATTTACTTGCATGCTCTGTGGCCCCACCTAGCCCCAGTTTCATAGTTTCACTATGCTCCTTTGCTGACTCTCGGCATTTCCCTTCATCCTAGCATTTGGGCCCCAAGATGGGTTTTATGTGAAAGTGATACTATGGTTCCTGTAGATTTATCCCTATGCTGGATTGCTCTTGTCTTTATTAGAACCATTCATTTGCACCCTGCTTTGCCCCGAGCATCTTTCTGAAGCATCTTCGGTGACTCCGGCAGCTCCTGTTATATCCAGAAGACAAATGGTTGGTTCTGTCCATGAGTGTTTTTTATTTTTAATAAAGCCTGCTTGTGCTGTTCCCCCGGGGACTTGTTGAAGTTGCTGAAGTTAAAGATAAAATGTACTTGCTGCTGTTCCTGGAGAGAAGCACGGTGTGTTCTATGAAACTCATTCAATGAACATCTGTAAAGGGTAGAGACGGGATTAAAGCACCACCTCTGGGCCAAAGCCCCTTGAATTTAGCAGACATTCAAACCCAGAACCAAATCTGTACTTTACGGATGTCCTCTGGCTCCATGCTGGTTTGGAACAAAACCAGGATATGAACGTCTCTCTCCTTGGAGAAGTTCAAATCCATTTCTGGGTCCAAATCCATACTTTGTGGCTGTCCTCTAACTCGATGTTGGTCTGAACCAAAACGAGGTTCTGAGCAGCCATCCCAGTATAGTTAAAGAAATACAATCACCATTAGTATGGCTGCACCATTAGTATGGACGGGGGGAGGGATAGCTCAGTGGTTTGAGCATTGGCCTGCTAAACCCAGGGTTGTGAGTTCAATCCTTAAGGGGCCCATTTAGGGATCTGGGGCAAAAATTGGGAATGGTCCTGCTTTGAAGCAGGGGGTTGGACTAGATGACCTCCTAAGGTCCCTTCCAACCCTGATATTCTATGATTTTATCATATAAAGGTGACTTATCCTACAGCCAGTCCTGTAAAGGAAGGAGAATATACTATACCAGGGGTAAGCAACCTATGGCACGGGTGCCAAAGGCGGCACGCAAGCTGATTTTCAGTGGCACTCACACTACCTGGGTCCTGGCCACCGGTCCGGGGGGCTCTGCATTTTAATTTAATTTTAAACGAAGCTTCTTAAACATTTTAAAAACCTTATTTACTTTACATACAACAATAGTTTAGTTCTATATTAAAGACTTATGGAAAGAGACCTTCTAAAAACATTAAAATGTATGACTGGCACATGAAACCTTAAATTAGAGTGAATAAATGAAGTTTCGGCACCCCACTTCTGAAAGGTTGCCAACCCCTGTACTATACCAATATAAGGTTTCATTATACCAATATAATTGCACCCATATTACAGGTTGTACTGAGTTAACTTTTTTGGTAGAAAAATCACAACCCTAAATTAAACCAGTATAAAACCTGCCTGTAGATATGGCCTCACATCATAAGGCTGCACTCAGGAACATGTCATTAGAGCTAAATGTTTCTTTTTTCTGCAAGTAGAAATTTCATCGAAAAACACATTTTGGGGGCCTCCAAAATTACGCGCAAATTTAGGTCAAAATTGACAAATAGTCTGGACCCAAAAAATCCTCATTTGTTTTTCAAAATGTTCCATTTCAACCATTTCCAAATATTTAATGTTGGGTTTTTTTTCATTTCAAAATGGCATTTCATTTTCCAATTTGGCCAATTTTAAACAAACCAAAGGAAAGGGTAAACACACCCCAAACTGGCCGGGTCAAACAAAAGAAAAAAGTCAATTGAAATGTTTCAGCTGATTTGAAAGGACATTTTCTTGAGTTTTTCAATTTGAAGAAAAAACTGGTTTGGGTTGGACTCGAACTGGATTTCCCCCCTAGATGTTTCAGTTCACACCTGAACTGAAAAATCCATTATTCACTCAGTTCTACATATAATACCATTATAGAAACTGCAACAGTGAAGCCTGGGAGCTTTCTTCCCAGTTAGTGCTGGGGAAACTTGACAATGTTTGGAGACTCAGGTTGAGATAAGGAACCCAAAGTCTGGACTCTCGACCTGGTTGTTCTCTAAAAATCTCTAAAACTCTCACATTTGCAAATGAAGGCTGGAAAACAGGCTCTCTCAGGGGATTTCAGACACTTTCCATTTGCAGTCAGGCCGAAAGCACTTACTTGCTGCAGAAAATTATTCATTTACTTTTTGGATCAAGTCCATCCAAAATAGAGAAAGGACAGGTTAAAGAATATTTAGATAAGTGAGATGTATTCAAGTCGGCAGGGCCTGATGAAATTCATCCTAGGGTACTTAAGGAACTAACTGAAGCAATCTTGGAACTGTTAGCAATTATCTTAGAGAGCTCATGGAAGACGGGGGAACTCTCAGAGGACTGAAAAAGGACAAATATAGTAACTATCTTTAGAAAGGGGAACAAAGAGGTCCGGGGGAATTGTAGCCTATCTTTGATATCTGGAAAGATACTGGATCAAATTATTAAACAATTTGTAAGCACCAAGAGGATAATAGGGTTATAAGGAGTAGCCAGCATGGATTTATAAAAAACAAATCATCCCAAACCAACCTAATTTCCTTCTGTGACTGCGTTACTGGCCCAGTGAGTAAGGGGAAGCAGTAGATGTGATATATCTTGACTTTAGTAAGGCTTTTGACAATGTCCCACAATACATTTTCATAAACAGACTAGAGAAATGTGGTCTAGATTAAATTACTATAAGGTGGGTGAACAACTAATTGAAAGACTGTACTCAAAAATAGTTATCACTGGTTTGCTGTCAAACTGAGAGGGTGTAACTAGCGGGGTCCCACAGGAGTGAGTCCTGGGTCCAGTACGATTCAATGTTTTCATTAGTGACTTGGATAACGGAGCGGAGGGTATGCTTATAAAATTTGCAGATGATACCAAACTGGGAGGGGTTGCAAGCACTTTGGAAGACAGGATTAGAATTCAAAATGACCTTGACAAATTGGAGAATTGGTCTGAAATCAAGAAGATGAAATTCAGTAAAGACAAGCACAAAGTACTACCCTGAGGAAAGACAAATCAAATATACAGCTACAAAGTAGGAAATAACTGGCTAGGTGGTAGCACTGCTAAAAAGGATCTGGGGGTGATAGTGGATCACAAATTGAATAAGAGTCAATAATGTGACACAGTTGCAAAATAGGCTAATATAATTCTGGAGTGTATTAACAGGAGTGTCGTGTGTAAGGCAGAGGAGGGAATTGTCTCTCTCTTCTCAGAACTCATGAGGTCTCAGCTGAAGTATGATGTCCAGTTCTGGGTGTCACACTCCAGCAAAGATGTGGACAAATTGGAGAGAGTCCAAAGGTAAGCAACAAATATGAGCAAAGCTTTAGAAAACCTGACCTATGAGGGAAGGTTTAAAAACCTGGGCATGTTTAGTCTTGAGAAAAGACGACTGAGGTGGGCCCTGATAACAGTTTTCAAATACGTGAAGGCCTGTGATAAAGAGGAGAGTGATTAGTTGTTTTCCATGTCCACTGGAGGTAGGATAAGAAGTAATGGACTTAATCTGCAGCATGGGAGATTTATGTTCGATATTAGGAAAAACTTTATACGGATTATTACATTCTGGAATAGGCTTCCAAGGGAAGTTGTAGAATCCCCATCATTGCAGGCTCTTAAGAAGAAGTTAGACAAACACCTTTTTGGGATGGTCTGGATTTACTTGGTCCTGTCTCAGTGCAGGACGCTGGACTTGCTGATTTCTTGAGTTCTCTTCCAGACCTACATTTCTATGATTCTATCTGTGGCAATGTCTCAGCAGCCCCAAGGTTGAAAGGCCTTGGTCTTCACCTGCTGTCTGGGACACTAATAGGGATACAGGCCCCATCAATTCCCCAAACCTCGACCTTGGGCTGTTGTAATCCAAACTGATCATAGAGATCCTTTTAGGCTCACCAATCACTATCTGATGCTCTCTTGGGAGGAATCTATGAAATGAAAAGCATGTTTGCTGACTGTATTGAAAGGACTGATCCACTATTAGGTCTTCCCTAACTTCATTTGACACGTCTGGACAATTTCTCTCCTGCACCCTGAAAATGTCAAGTTTGTAGCAAAAAATCAAGAATATTGAAATATTTTTATTCTGCAATGTGGTGCCTGGTGGGAATTGTAATTCAGGTGCCTCATGCTCCCAATCGCTCCATAGCAGGTCCTCTGGTCAGATTACATTTCCCATGGTGCACTATAGTGGTGAGGGGATGTAATGCATGGTGGCAGTCTCAAGGCCGCAATACATCTGGGAGATGTAGTCCAGCTAGGGAGCCTGTCCCACAGAGAAGAATGGGAGCATCGGGCAGCTGAACTACAACTCCCATGAGACACTGCAGTAGCAACACCAAATGAAAATATTTTGGTTTACAGCTAAAATGTTTTGGTTTTCAGCTGAAAACAAACAAAAAAATCAGTTTTGGGGCATTTGATCTTTCGATGAAGAACCAAAATTTTCCTGGACCGCAGGCACTCTTCAGGAAAATTCTTCTTTAATTGAAAACACAATTTTCCATCAAAAAATCAAGTTTCCATGGATAAAATTTTTAACCACTCCTAAACTTCATGCAAAATAATTAAAACCCAGCAGGACTCCCTGACCAGCTAGTATAAATCCCTTTGGATGCTAAAAGCAGATGTACAGTCTGGGAGGAAAAATGGTTTCCTTGGCACCCAAATCTCTCTAATTATTATTCTGGTCATTTCCCTCCTTTCTCTCTCCATCTTGAGGAAGGAGCAGTGTTTCCATAGTTTGAATTTGGATTTATTCCCAGCTTTTTTTTTGCTTCCCCGTTAATTAAAACTAATAAATCTGCACTAGAGAGTTTGCAAAGCAGAGGGACAAGCCACAGTTATCTCAACACAGCAAGGCCATCTCACACATTTTCCTCCACTCATTATCTATTGATTTAGGTATTCATTCTGTGCTTGAGCCATTTCCAGAGCTTGGCGGCTGATCAAAACTTTACTCCTGTGGCGTGTGGATTGTTTCTTTCACAATTTTCAGGTGCCCCAATAGCTCTTAACTAGTGCTTTTCTCAGTAGAGCTCAAAGTGTTTTACGAAGGAGGTTAGTGGCATTATCCCTATTTTACAGATGAGGAAACTGAGGCCCAAAGTTGCGACGAGACTTGCTCAGTGTCACCCAGCCATGATAGAGACAGGAATAGAAGCCTGGAAACAAATAGATGAGGGAGCTGTGTTTTAAAAAACCCGAATAGTCTTTCCCTCCACCCACATCTTGTTCTACCCACTGACACCATAATGATAAAGGAAAAGAAATCTCATGCTTCATGGCACAAGTCGATTCCTGCTTTGGTCAGGAGGGAATGTTTCCATGTACAGAATTGTACAGTTCATCTAGTGCATTATGAAGATTCTTGCCTTCCTCTTTAGTGGTGGGGGAAGTTGGTAAGAGAAAGAGAACCAATTATCTTATGGGAAGTACTAGGGCTAACAGTTTCAAAAGTGGCCACTGATTTTGAGTGCCCAACTTGACACCCAGCGGGTCAGACTTTTAGATGCCAAGTATTCCCAACACCAGCTGAAATCAATGGAGATCTCACTCACAATATAATAGGGTGATTATAAGGAAACTATGCCCTCACTCTCACTTTGTGTAGGGACCGGGGCATGGACGGTCAGACCTAATGGTTAGAGTCAGGCACCTGGAATCAGAGCCAGCAGTCAAGTCAGGGGTCAGTGTAGGAGTGGGGATGTGGAGTGGGGCAGGAAAGCAGGAACCAGGAGCAGAGGCGGGTCTGGGATGAGGAGGGCAGGAACCAGGAATAGGCTGGGAGTTAGGAACCAGGTGTCAGGCAAGTCGGCAGGGTCCATAGTAGCAGCCAGTCAAGGTTACACCTACCGGCTCAGACAACTTTCTGCGCCTCTTTCTGGCTAAAGTAGTGTGTACCAGCCAATCGGTGGGGCTGGACGTCTCCTCCAATCAGTTGCTTTATGGGCGGAGCTCTCTGTGAGCTAGAGCTTCACTAGCCCCCTTCTCCGGGGATTCAGGTGAGCTGAAACGTGATGGCCACCGTCTGAGCACTGCTGGGGACTCCCGGGTTCAAGGCCTGCGATCCCTCACATTTTGGGAAGATGATCTAGTTAGCGGTGTCCACTAGAAATTCGATGCTAGTCACGCTTGTGGTTTGGAATTTTTCTTATTTGCCACATTATAAAAAAGGATTAAAAAACATACTACAAACGACATTTCAAATATCAAATATAAGTAGATATTACAAAAGAAATATTAATAGGTACTACTGACACTAAATTACTATATCCGAGCCTGTCTTCCATACTGCTGTCTTCAATACACCAATGCATTGCTCATGCATTAGCCACAATTCAATAGCCTATTCGCCACCTGTGGCTAGTGGCGGACGTATTGGACACCGCTGGTCTAGTCGTTAACATTTGGTTCTGTTCTCAGCCTCCCACTGACTTTCCTTGTGACGACACGATGGAGCTTGAGTGCCTAACTCCCAGAGGCTCCTTTGAACAGCCCAGCCTTAGTGTCTCTGCGTCTCAGCGCCCCCGCTATCTAATAGCGTGGCCAGGAGGGTGTGAAGGTGCATGTGATGAGTGGCACAGGAAAGCCAATTAATAAGTAGTTTACCCTCTGACTGAGAGACAGGGCAGAGGGCTGGGTCCAAGGAGAATTCGGACTGAAAACATGGGCTCATCCTACAGACTTTCAGAGGCAGGAGAAGTTTTCCTGAAATGGCTTTTCAGTCTGGAGTCTGTGTTTTCCTTCTGCCTCTAAGTAATAAAGCTCCTGGTAGCCATAGCAACCAGACAGGGCTTATTCCCTGCAAGCAGCGAGCTGTGCTGGAGAAGTGGACGGGGACCGTAGACGTGAATGACCAACAATCCCGCCAATCAATCCTAGATGAATTGAAGACCATGGGTGTTAGGCGGGTGCATGGCAGGATAAGGAAGTGAGTCCCGGCGTGACTGGACAAACGAAAAGGCAGGCGCAATGGGCTGAGAGAAAAGCACCTCGTTCGCCAGTGCCCGTAACGCGTGCCCTCATGCTGTGCCCAGAAGACGCTATGCCAGTGTAACCCACTGGTCGGTGCGTGTCACATCACGTGTCCCCTCCCGGACCCAACGCAGTAAGTCTGCTGCAGCTCCCCATTGCAAAAGTGGACTCTTTCGCTTAAGCTGCAGAGAATCAGGTTTTTGGCTGGGGAGGCCGAATTCCTGGTGTTGGCCAGGGTGGCAGCTGTCACACCAAGTCCCAGAGTCCACTGGTGCATGTTGTTGTTGCAATCTCCTTTGCTAGCCGAGTGAGATTGGGTAAAATGTCCGAAAACACCTAAGTCATGTAGGACCTTAGGAGCCCTTGAATTGCAGTGGTATTTAGGCTGCTAAGTCGCATAGGCACACAGTGTCTGGTCAGCCCTTGGTCCCCTCCCAATGAAAAACCGTATGGCCCATACGGTACAGCCTGCAGAATTTTCAGAAGGGCTCAGAACCCATAACTGGGACCAGACTGGCTCTGTGCTCTGTAACCAAAGCTCTTCTGAAAATATGAGCCTTATTTTGGTTCCCAGTTGGGAGATGGCACTAAGGACACGCCTCTGCTGGTGTAAATTGGTGTGGCTCCATTGATTTTAAGGAAGCTGCACAAATTTCTACCAGCTGAGGATCTAGCCGCTATCCTCTAGGGTCTGTGGCTGAAATGGTCTCTCGTCTGGTCAGTGGGGTCAGAACTGCTCCCTCCCCGATGGACTGGCTGCCTTTTGTGTCTGCCTGAGGTGATACGCTCAGGGCTGGTCTACGCTGCGAGTCAGTGAGCACAGCACTTCATTAACGCGCACCAGGGAACTTTGAAATCATGTCAGCAGGGCCTACACGGGCCAGTTAATACATTAGAATTCAGCCCCCCTGCGGTGCTCCTTGCTGCACCGTGTGGCTAAGCCCTTCGATATAAGGATGCAGTCAAAGAGTCAGATGATTAGGAACAGGTGAAGCCGGTGGAGTCTGGCATTTTACATGACGCTCCCACTATATTTCTGTGTTTGAAAAGAAGTTCAAAATTAATTTCACTTTGCAAACATTGTAAGAGATCAGTAGCTCCACTATAATTACTCTGCAGCTATATGTTTTGATTCAAGTACTTCCACAAAACCTCATATATTAGTTCCATCACTGTTACAATGGATACAGAAATTAACTTGGCAGTAGTTACATGGTAGTTTATGCGATGCATGTACTTCCCATACAATTCTGCTACCTCCAGGATACCGATAGTATGCACCTACTTATCTCGATAATATGTATTTCTTACTCGCTACTGTAATGTCATTACTCCTTTACTTCTGCATGCCATAGATAGATAGATAGATAGATAGATAGATAGATAGATAGATAGATACTAGGGCTAGTTGAAACATTTTGAAATTCACAATGTCAGCTACATCTGTCATTGAAATTTCAAATTTGGCAACAAAGAAACAAAAACAAGGATACAATTCTCACCAAAAAATTCATCCGGTTTTTGGACCAGCTATGGAGCTGGTGAAAAAATTACAAAATTAGAGATTTCAGCAAAAATCTCTTCTCAAAATTTTGAATGTGATGAAAACAGCGACAACAGTTTTGTGAAAATCTTTGCAAACAATGTTCCCCATGTTCCAACCAGCTGTATTATTCATATTCTGCACGTGACATTACCATAGCACATGTATTTTGCTCAAATGGCTGCTATGGGAAGGAACTACACATTTTGTTGCCATGAACTGTATGGGTATGAGTTTTACAGGGATCGAGCACCCGCAGATCCCATTGACTTTTCAAGTTATTCCCCCACCCGCAAAAATAGCTGAACAGGACAGTGATAAGTAGGGACTTCTCACACTTTTTCATCCCATGGTCCACTCCTTGAGACGAAGAACCTCTCCTGGCCATCTCCTCTATGGATCAACATAGCACGACATCTTTAAGAACAAATGAACTCAACTGGTGTAACACCAGATTCGGAGCTAGTGTAACGCAGCATAGTTTCATTGACTTCAATTTGCATTGGCAGAGGATCTGGATCAAAAATTGTTTCCCCTTTGTTCCTTTATTCCTGCTTTCTCTGCTCTCCTCATCTCACTGCCCATCCGATCTAAACGGCATCATGCTTCTCCCATGAACACACACCTTGTGGCAGCATTTCCTAAGATCCTCCTCCCTCAGCAGCTCTTTGCCTCTTGGGTGCAACTGGTAAACTTTTGTCACTGAAACATTTTTCCGATGACAAATGGCGTTTTGACCCAAACCACATTTTTTGGGGAAAACTTTCATTCTGGGAAAAATTTTCCTCCCTCTCCCAATGAAAAACCAAAACCAAATTCAGTAAAACGTTTCCATTATCATCAAAAAGGTCTGGCTGCTAATTTTAGAAAATGGAAGATTGGATTTTGGTAACAATCATCTTTATTGAAAACAGTTTTCAAAAAATGAAACATTTTTTGCTTTTTCTTTGAAAAACAGTTGGTTGGCTTTTTTTCCCATTTTCTCCCTACACTTTCAGTGAAAAAATAATTGGCCTTTTCCACCAGGTCTGCTCTTGGGGTTTGATCTGTCGTGGGGACAGCCACAATTCTTCCCTCATCGGCACCAGCAGCTGGTGTGGGAGCCAGCTAAGATCTTACTCCCGGTAGTGTTAAAATCTCATGACCTGCTGTGACTTTTGCATCATCAGAGAATGAGCCTTGGTCCATAGATTATAAATTTGCTGCACTTAAAGAAACCTAACAGTTCAATAGTCTGACCATCCTCCACTAAGCTTATCTGTGACTATTAATCCCCATCCATTTATACTTATGACCCAGTCTTGCATCCCTGTCATCCAATCACCTGAGTGACTCCATTGAATTCAGTTGGAGATGCACTATTGTAAATCAAGTCGCTTATTTAGGTGCTGAAACGTGGTCTGAAAAGGCTGGCCAGAGCTGAGCAGAGACATGACATCTCCTACCTTCTTATTCAGGTTTTTCTAATTACTCCATTTTCTATTCTGTTTCTTAGACAAGTGAAATTTCTGCTCCTACCTCTCCCATTTTCCTTCCTGTTGCCAGCTCAGTCTGATGCTTATTACGCTGTATCGATCATCACTATGCATGTGGAATTTAGTGAGATACCATTAGTGCATTACCTGTATTCTGCCAATCTGGTGCAAAAAGTCTCACCAGAGCTGGTTGCAATGCTATTTCCAAACGCAGGTTGGGAATGAAGTAGTTTTCCCTGCTTATCCTGAGGCTTCACTTTTTGAGTTGGGTGGGAAACAGTTTTCCCATCCCATGAGAATTTTTGAGAAATGTTCCCATCCCAAATCAGGGTGAAAACTCGAGATCTTGAAAATTTTTGCTCTCTGATAATCCAAGAATAAATAAATAACACATTAAGATTGGCTTAATGACAATGCTTTATTTTGACAATTTTCAAACAGTTCATTTAGCTTTTGACCTTTTAAACCCGTTTTTAACCTATTTCTTTTAGTATACATTTACTAAAAGCGGAAAATTTCCCGCCAGTTGTATTAATTTTGTTCAGTGCCCGGATCCTGCTCTGTGACTAATGAAAGCAACTGATTGACGCACCTTAATCCTTCCAGTGAGAGCCAGGGTCTATTTTTCAGGCATGTTAATCGTTTTACACTGTTTCCAGAAATTGGCAAATTGGGGGGTTTGCCTCGTTTGTAAATCAGAGCTCCAGCCATGTGCTCTTCCTTGGTTGGACTGACGAGGATTCACGGATGCATTGCAACTGTCTGGATTTGCAACAAGTGGAATCCATTTTATCATTAAAGAAAGAAAGGAAGAACAAGAAAAAGGAAAAGAGAAAATATCCTCCGAGTCCAAATGACAGCTCTATCTTTTAGCAAACCTGTTGTAAACATATGCACAGAGACTGGCTGCCATTAATGGAATTTGCTGCTTATTGTTACAGTATTAAGAATGTTCTCTTTTGTTTTCACAAAATATTCTACTTGAAATAGGAGAGTTCAAATGAAATATTGCTTCACATTAATTATGAGCAATGGTTTTGTTCCTTTATATTTTTTTCCCTTTATATTTGATTTGTTGTGGTGGTTTTGTTCCTTTATATTTGATGCATAAATTGGACCGCTGTCCCAGAACATGTTGTTATTGGTGTATATAGAATATAGCCATATTCCCACTCACTCCCAGTGTTGGATTCAAGATATAATCCTAGCTACAGGCACTGAACTTGCAGAGTGTTGGCTGGTTCTAAATAGCTTTGTGGCTACTTAAGACTAGCGCAGGGGTAGGCAACCTATGGCACGGGTGCCAAAGGCGGCACGCGAGCTGATTTTCAGTGGCACTCACACTGCCCGGGGTCCTGGCAACTGGTCCGGGAGGGCTCTGCATTTTAAAAAACGTATTTACTTTATATACAAACAGTTTAGTTCTATATTATAGACTTATAGAAAGAGACCTTCTAAAAACGTGAAAATGTATTACTGGCATGCGAAACCTTAAGTTAGAGTGACTAAATGAACATTTGGCACACCACTTCTGCAAGGTTGCCCACCCCTGGACTAGTGCTACTTGCTTCAGAGGACGTGACACCAGGCTAAGCAGGACTTGTTTTGGAGAGAGAGGAATGGGAGGAGCCACATTTGTTACAGTCATCCAATCAGGGAGGAAAAACAAGGTCGTGAGTTAAATTCTATATTACGCCCCAGGGCATGCATCTTAGAAAACATAGCCCAGGGGGAGTGGGGCAAAGGGTAATTTGATACCACCTTTGCACCTTTCAGAGTCAGAGCTGCTGTCCAAGCCAAAACAACCCAAGTGTAAATTAGAGCAGCCCAAGGGCTGCTGTAGCTTATGGCAGCCTCCCCATATGTAGAAGCTCAGAATCCTCCCAAGAGCTGAGTGCTACAGGCATGCCCCTCCCACCCCATAGCTGGGGAATCGGCAGGATGACAGGCCCCATCACTACCCCAGAGAGGAATCCGGGCCAACCTGGGGAATCATCCCTATCCTTGTAAAATGTGGGATAAGAGGGTTCAGTTGCTGGAGCTCACGTACCGTGGGCTAGATCGCAGCTGGGACAGAAGAGCTGTGCTGGGCGTAAGGGGCTGTAAGACACTGGCTTATGCTCCTTCATGGCCTACTTAGACTGTGGACATACAGAAACTGCACACCCACTGCGGCTCCCCCCAGCAGGTGCGCAGGGAGTGGGTTACGCCTTGGCCATAGCCCCAAAACACACCAGCCAGCACAGGAGACGGCATGGAGGAGACAGTCCTTTGCTACCAATGAGAGCTGAGCAAATCACAGATTTTTCAGGTTGGGGGCCTGATGAACCAGGTTGGTTCAGATGAACCAAAACATCTGAACACCCTCCCGCCCCCCACAAAAAAGGTTCAATGCAAATGTTTCGTTTTAAAATGGCTGAGGTGAACCACTTCTGTTTTTTCGAATCATTTTTTCCTGGTCTTTGGTGGCGGAAACTATTTGCTGAATTCAGCCCGAATTTGAAAACGATTTTGGTGCCCCCAAAATGCGTTATTTGGCACAGTTACTATTTACCAAAACTTTTTTTGCGCAGCACTACTGCCAGCAGGGACCAGAAGTAATTTAATACTCACCCCCGGAGCAAAAGGGAGTGGGGCGGGAATGGTGCCTTCCTTTAATAATTACTGCAGCTATGTCCTGCCCCTTATGCAGGGCATGTGATAACCCCACTGTCTACCCTAATAGGGTGACCAAACAGCAAATGTTGAAAATCAGGACTGGATGGGGGGGTAATAGGTGTCTGTATAAGACAAAGCCCCAAATATCGGGACTGTCCCTATAAAATCGGGACATCTGGTCACTGGAGACCCCAGGAAACATCCTTCCACAGCAGAAAGCTGAGGTTGGAAATTGTTGTTCCAAACCACTCTGCGAAGCACTTGAAAGACTGACTCCTTATGCATACATGAGGTTCCCCTAAAGGCTTTGCAAACAGAAAACAGGGCTACATTTGAAGTGACTATCATTTGCATGATAACAGGGACAAACCTTTTGACCAGCTCTGGAAATAAGGAGTGATGCTTCCAGGAAAGTGAGATCTTTTAGGTGATAGAATCAGTAACAGCAGGTCAGACCATTTTTATCAAATCTGATTTCCAGAACAAAACGGGGACATTTCTTTCTGATGAACATTTTTTTTTGTTTGCAAATTGCACTTTATTTCTTCCCATGATTCCCACCAGCCCCTGACAGTGCCCAGAGCACCAAACACAGCTCAATATGGCCAAACGCAAAATGATGCAGCAATAAACCCAGAGAGAGGAGATACATTAAACCGTACGACCATTCAGCAAGCAACCGGGATGAAGATTTAAGGGCTATTGTGGAGAAATCCTTTAAACCCATCAGCAGAGTGTAGCAACAAGAAAGGCAAATGGGTATCTGGGATGTGTTTGATGCCGGGAAGGAATACAAATGAGAAGGGATATTGGAACTTTAACAGACAATCCTTAGACTTCGCATAGCAGACGTGTCTGCTTTATTGTCCGCAGATTGTTATTGCCCCAGAAAGGGTGTGAGTGGAGTAAACAGGATGACTCCTGATTTTAGGAAAGGCTAAAGAGTCTCTTCCTTAGAATTAGAGCTGGTTGGGAGTTCTTTGATTAAAGGTGCGACCGGGTTCGGACTCACCACCCAGCGCCTCCTGCTGGTTGTCTGTGGGAATTAGCTCAGTCCAGTGGAGCGCCCTCTGCTGGTGGTGTCCTGACCGTTGTCTCACCCTAGGTTGGCGGCTGAGCTCGCGGAGACTTCTTCGGGACCATTGCCCTCCGGCAGTGCCCCTTAGTTCATCCACACCCCCTTCCGGAGCGGGGGGTGGGTTGATCAGCAGTCTCTCTCCACCCCAGCCACCATGTCCAATCACACCCCCAAAGTCTAATCCCTCTTGTCAGGGATCTGATGTAGTCTGTAATGGCCACTCCCTACGGCCAATGACTGGGGGTCCTGCACAGGGGGGGAAGGGGAGGACCCAGGCCCGCTCTCTACTCTGGGTCCCGACCCAGGGACCGTCTGACAGCAGCCTCGCTGTCCTCCTTCGCTCCCCTCGTCTGTCCACTTCCCTGGGCCACTTCCCCTATGGCCCCTTACACCCACTAGGCCCTTCCATTCAGGGCCTGCAGCCTGGCAGGCTATGGGCTAGAGCTCCCTTCTGCTCCCTGAGCCTGCCCAGCACTGCGCTGTCCGTGGTGCTAGTCTCCCAGCTCTGGAGATTGAAATTCCCCTGTCAAAGGCCTGGGACAGACTGCCTGAGCCTCTCCTGGGCAGCCTTTATATAGGGCTGAGCCCAGCTCTGATTGGCTGCCTCCTGCTCAGCCCTGATTGGTTCTTTAACAAGCCCTCTCTGATTGGCTGCCTCCTTGCACAGCCTCTTAGCCCACTCTTGCAGGGGGTGGGGTACCCGCCCTACCACGAAAGGTTTTTTTCATTGGAAAATGCTAATTTGCCATCCCTGAAACTGAAACTTTTCATGGGAATGGGTCAGGTTTGACTAAACTTTTGTCCGGAAATGGGCTCAGGTCCGGGATGGAATTTCAGGTCAAAATCAGAGAGAGAGAGCCCAAGACTCTGCCCAGAGTAGCCAACATCCTGGAAGTTAGAGTACTCTCCGGGGCTGTAGATGACCCCGGTGCAAGTCCTTGCTCCAATAAATGGTAGTGTAATATGGAATAGCTCCAACAGGTCAGACTGAAGTAGATTCAGAGCAGGAATTTGAACCCAGGTCTCCAACATCTCAGATGATTGCCCTAATCCCCAGGCTGTCTGGGGGGGTATACGCGAGTATCTCACTTGCTCTGTTTTTTCAGAAAATAAGGTACAAAGGAGTCAGCTTCATCCTGATGTAGAATGGGGAAAAATACAATTGGGGGGGGGGGGATGAGAAAACCAATACCACTTTCAGAGTGGCCCTACAATAACAAACCAATGTGTGCAGTCCAGCAGACAAGATTAAACTTGCACTTACTTGGGCCCAAGAGCAACAACACTAAGCTGCAAGCAAGGGCATGTAGGGCAGCTGCCATTTTGTGAGGCAGAGTTGACGCACCATGTTACAAAGCACACACACACACCATGCTCTCGTCGTGGAGACTTTACTTTTGTTCTTTCTTGTTTAGTTGTTTCCCTTAATCAAAGTAGAAAACCACGGAAGCAGAAAGTAACTAGTAGCTCTTAGTGGCCCTGGTTCAACAAAGAATGTAAGCTCATGATTAACTTTAAGACAGGGTTCAGTCCCTTTGATTTCAATGGGACTTGATTATATGCTTAAGTGCTTTGCTGAAGAGAGATGCTTTCCTGAACCAGGACCTGTGCATGGAAAAATGTAGCAGATTGACGCAAGTCATCATGGTCTCTAAGTACCTACAAGGAGAGCAGATTACAGATAGCACATGGCCCTTTAATCCTGCTAGCAAAGGCAGAATGAGATCCAATGGCTGGAAGCTGAAGCTAGACAAATTGAGACTGGAAATAAGGTGCACATTTTTAACAGTGAGGTTAATTAGCCATTTGAACAACTTTCCTGAGGATGTGTAGGCTCCTGCATCCTGCTCACTTGGAGCCTTTAAACAGAATCATAGAATCTCAGAGTTGGAAGGGACCTCAGGAGGTCATCTAGTCCAACCCCCTGCTCAAAGCAGGACCAACCCCAACTAATTGGGGACCGGATGTCTTTCTGAACAGTGTGCTTCAGCTCAGCCAGGAGCGATAGCTGGATGCAGAGATCACTGAGGGATGTTCTCCAGTCTGTTCTACCAGAGGTCAGATTAGATGATCATATTGTTCCCTTCTGGTCTTAAACGCGGTTTTATTTTATTTTTGAACTTCAGAAAGGTTTGCTTTGGTTTTTGGATGAGTCTGCCGTGGTGATTAGATTTTAATAAGTGATTTCCCTTGATTCGTCTACCGGTGAGGTTGGGTCTTCTTTGCATCATCATAGGTAAAGCCTTCCCCATAGCTTAGATTTAGATTGGTTTCAGGTAGGTTCTGCTAGCCTGCACTGTCCAGTGACTCCTTGAAGTGAGATCCTGCACAATGAGCCAGAGGGTGAGGGAGGGGTGTGTGTGTGATTGTGATATTGATGTGATGTGATGTCTTTGGAGTTACAAACCACGCCTCTCTACCTACCAATGGCACTTATATGGCCTCCAGAGCCATAGTATCCGCGCACCTGTGACAGAGGGCTGGAGGCTAACGAGTGAGCGGGCCCTCTGATCGCTTAGGTGCCAATTAGTTCCCCTGGAGAAGACTGTGTGGAGGATGTGCTGCTAGTTAGCTGGTCGGCTAGGGGCAGGTGAAGCAATTAGCCATTAGCTAAGGGCTATAAAAGGAGACACAGGAAGGCCGTACAGGGCAGAGAGGCGATGTGACCCTGGAGGGGGCTAGCTTGCTTGCGCTATGATGCGGTGGGAAGGGGCATGAAGCCATGGTAAACGCTTGGCTGCACCAGACTCCGTTAGCATTGGTGGGGGGAATACAAACAAATAGCGTGGAGGGGCCACTCATTGGGGAATCAGAGAGTGTGGACGGAGCGTCCCCCATTACTGCACCTCACAATCTTCCGTGTATTTATCCTCACAACACCCCTGTAGGGGAGGGAAGATGCTATTATCCCCATTTTACAGATGGGGAATTAAATAGTACGTGACTTGCCTGCAGCAAAGAGCCAAACAGAACCCAGTGCTAGGCCAGCCCCTTAACCACTCGGCCGTCCTCCCTGCGGCTGCTCTACCCTATAACCAGCTGCTGAAGAGGTATTTGCACCTCCCTCTGAAGCAGCTGGTGCTGGCTTTTGCTGGTGGTGCCCCCCCTCTCTTCAATGCCGTCTGTCAGATTCATTGTTCCGGTTGCCGAATCCTTGAGCCACCCCCGGGTAAGGTTTCCAGGGCAAGCGGAGGCGGTGGAAGGATTCAGAAGGGGTGGCGAGCCAGGCGAGCGAGTTGACGTGCGGTTTAAATGTGCACAAACGCCGACCCTGTGCACAATCAGCTCCAGCAGAAATATTGATGGTTGCATTAAAAGTAAATACATTTTTAATTAAATCATTTTTTCCCCGTCTCCGTTCGAGGGGCGCTAAATCTCTCCTAGAATAAACTCCGATTGGAGTTTGTCTCTTTCCTGCTGCCATGTGAAGACAGTCCCTACCTTGAGCTCCCCTGTCCTGTAACCCTCCCCACCCTGCTCTCCAGTGTCTTCTGGTCACTTTAACCCCACCCTGGCCGTTTTAAAGGTTAGAGCTGACACCTTTATTATTTCCCTTCTCTCTCTTTCTTTCTCCAGCTCTGGCATTGTTCTGAAGGGCCTCATTAATCAAAAGGCAATTAATTCCCCATCAAGGGGGCAAATAACAAATACAGTCGTTCGCTGGCCTCCTTTCTCCGCGCTTGAGTGTTTCTCCGATTCCCGCAGAAAACGAATGATTAAACACTTCATTAACATCCCGCGAAGGGGGGGGGGGGAGATGCCCCCTCCCCCGATTATTTATCTCTGTCGCCATGGAGACAAGTAGTTCAGAGGTGCCGAAATCATTTAGGTAACAAATGGCGCGGGGACACGGAGTGAATGCGAAAGGAAGAGATCGGCGAAGGAGCTAGAAAAGTTCTTTTTCCCAGCGAGAGAAAGTAGCAGCGTTGGTCAGACAGGGTGTTATTGGATGTATTTGTAATATCACCCACAGGCCCTGTTATCAAAGCTTGCCCTTTGACCCTTGTATTGTTGAGCTACAGTATACGAATACTTTGTCTGGGGTCAGAAGCTGGGAATGAGCGATAGGACATGGATCACTTGATGGTGACCTGTTCTGTTCATTCCCTCTGGGACACCTGGCACTGGCCAGTCGGAAGACAGGACACTGGGCTAGAGGGACCTTTGGTCTGACCCAGTGTGGCCGGTCTTATGTTATGTTCTTAAGACACGCTGTGCAACCAGCAGGTGTGTTTCTTGCAATTCCCGCCTTTCCCATCATTGATACGTTCATAGAATCATAGAATCTCAGGGTTGGAAGGGACCTTAGGAGGTCATCTAGTCCAACCCCCTGCTCAAAGCAGGACCAATCCCCAATTTTTGCCCCAGATCCCTAAATGGCCCCCTCAAGGATTGAACTCACAACCCTGGGTTTAGCAGGCCAATGCTCAAACCACTGAGCTATCCCTCTCCCAGATTTCCGTTGCGTTTGCAGCTCGTGCCGTTACTCTACCTTCCCTTGGGCGTCCTCTTTTCCAGCCCTACCCCTAGATCCTCTCTGTCTGCGGCAACTTGTCGTGCACTCAACAGCTCGAATTGGAGATGGGCTTGGGAGCTGACCCGAGCAGGCGTGCCAAAGCGTTGAGCATGTCTGGAGGCGGCTCTGTGCCAGGCCAGCCCTTCTCTGACTCTAATCAAATGCTGTCTGTGCGCAGAGAGAGCTCACACTAGGAAGCTGGATCCCAAGTCTATTTATGCGTATTGATTGTGAAACTGTCTGTGGCTGGCATCTTTGACCTGGAATGGATACCGAAGGGAGGAGGGGGGTTAAAGAAAGCGACTCACATGCCCCTTTGCTGTCTCTCTTTCACGCTTGCTCATGGATGTGTATATACGCTCGCTCTCTCTCTCTCTCTCTCTCACTCACACACACACACACACACACTCACTTTGAAGAGGCGTCAATGTGGCAGGTCCCAAAGGAAAATCCCTTCCTGAGGCTGGAAGCTGATGCAGAAAAGGCCCTGGCTGACAGCTGGATAACAATGGCAATGAGGAAGGAAGGCCTAGTGGTGATAGCATAGAACATCCCTGGACCAAGGTGACCTCCACTGGGAAAGGGGGGTTAGTAGCAATTCCCTACGTTGCAGGGGTGCTGTGAGGCTAAACACATCAAAGATGATGATGTGATCAGATGCTACAGCGATAGGTACCCGCCGTGGTAGATAAAGAGATGTGGTTTGCATCTCCTGAGCGAAGGAGAAAGTCAGGGGTAACCGGGCGTATGCTGGTGCTACTGGGAAAGTGTGAACAGTTTTAGGACGTTTGACCATTTCACCAAAAGCTCACCACAGAGCCAAGGTCTAACTTTGTAAATGTAAATGCCCATATTAAGAAACAGTATCACACTGCTGTTAATATCCTGCACTAGGTATGAATTTTGGTGTCTAAACTCTAGATCCGTTCAACCTTTTCTCAGTCAATTAACAACTGATCATTGCATATCGCAAAATTCATTGTAAATTATTAAATCGGTTATTTGATCGCCGAAGTTACCAAAACCAATAAATACTATTCCACTGCTCAGTTGGTGCTATTAATCACAGTATATAGCAGAAAATAATTTTATACTATTAAAGCAATTACCGTGTAATGATTTACATTAGCGAAAATTCATGTATCTTTATTCATTATTCAATCGGGTCTCTTTCACATTGCCTTATTTAAACCCGTTCCATCTCATCTGAGATTTCAACATGATTCAAAAAAAGATGTGACATTAAAAACTTTTTAAAATGCTTAAATTGTGAGATTTGGCTGAAATTAGTAAATTGCTTTTTTCAAAAAGCATTGTATTTTGGGGGCAAACATATGAATTCTGTAATTTCCACAAAATCAGTGTTTTGCTTGATTTTTATATATAGGGCTGGATTTCCCAGGGCTTAGCACCCACAGCTGGGTCCGGTTTTCCAAAGAGATCAGCTCCCATTCAGGCACCTAATGATTAGGGGTATGAGGAGAGATTAATAAGACTGGGACTTTTCAGCTAAGGGGGGATATGATCGAGGTCTATAAAATCATGACTGGTATGGAGAAAGTAAATAAGGACGTGTTATTTACTTCTTTTCATAACACAAGAGCTAGGGGTCATCAAATGAAATTAACAGGCAGTGGGTTTAAAACAAACAAAAGGAAGTATTTCCTCACACGATGCACAGGAAACCTGTGGAACTCCTTGCCAGAGGATGTTGTGAAGGCCAAGACTATAACAGGGTTCAAAAAAAGAACTAGATAAGTTCGTGGAGGATAGGACCATCAATGGCTATTAGCCAGGATGGGCAGGGATGGTGTCCCTAGCCTCTGTTTGCCAGAAGCTGGGATTGGGTGACAGGGGATGGATCACTTGATGATGACCTGGTCTGTTCATTCCCTCTGGGGCACCTGGCATTGGCCACTGTCGGAAGACAGGACACTGGGCTAGATGGACCTTTGGTCTGACCCAATCTGGCCATTCTTAGTTCTTATGTTCACCTAAATAAGTGGCTAGATTTCCAGGAGTGGCCAGAACCCAGCCTCTCATTGTGACCCTGCTGGGCAGATTTCCAAAAAAGAGCTCAGCAGCACCCAATGTGCATGCAATATGCTGCCATCTATTGAAAATCTGACCCATAGGGCTAGATCCGTGGTCTTTATACAACTGGTTTGTCCCACTCACGTGGCACAGAACTGCGCTGTAGTATAGGAGCACTGGAATGGGAAACTGATTAGAAACCCTGTTGGGTTAGAGCCACAGGGAATAGCTCAAGACTGAGAGTTAGATCCAAGCATCCCCAAATGCAGGGGAATTTCAGATCTGAGGATCTGAGTCAGGTTCTTATCTGCTTATAAGCAAAATGAAATTGACCCATCAGGTTTCATCTTCCAAGATGAGTGAAGCGCAGAAAGCAAGTAGACAGCATCAGCGATGAAAAATGCATCCAGTTATTGAACTGATTCGGGGGTTAATAGTCTAGAAGGTTACTAAAGACTTTTTATATCTGTGATTTTGTCTTGACAGTTTTCCTTTTAAGCTTCCCTCACAGGAATCGCTGGCTGTAATCTGAGCCTATTTGGCACGCAAGTTTACAGACTGGACTGCTAAACACTGTTTTTGTTGGTGTACTGGATTTTCTATGATCTCCATCATCCGATTAACTGACACGTATTAGTGAATTTATCTTCACGACATCCCTGGACGGTAGGGAAGGGTCGTTATCGCTCTTTCACAGATGGCGAATTGAAGCACAGAGAGCTTAAGTGACGTGGCCAGGGTCACATGGGGAGCCTGTGGCAGAGTCAGCGACAGAGGCTAGGTCTTCTGAATCCCATTTCTTCGCCGTAAGAGCACCCTTTACATGTTCTGAAGCCAAGCATGGAAATGCGGTTCATCTTCTTCTGCTCCCAGTGGCTGCTTTTGGAGTCCATTCCACACAGGTTCAGAGTCCAGTTCAAATACTTCTTCTCCTAGGGGCTGCACTAAATCTGCCCAGAAAATCTGATCCTTCCTAGTAAACTGACACCCTTCACCTCCAGCACTGAGGACTGGAAGTTCTCAGTACCATTCTCAGTGCTCTCCGACACGGTTTGGTTCCCTTTCGCTCTTCTTACGTGCGTCTCTGCTCCATTTAGACACTGATGGAGAAGGATCCACCTCTCTATCAAGGTCCCTTTCAGAGCCTTGGTGCTTTAATTCAATTCCATCCATTCTGGGCTCATGTCCTGCCAGTTTGTGGCCATTGTGAATTGCTCTGCATTGGCCAGGAGATTAAATTCTGCTCGCTTCAGAATGACACGGCTCTTAATACATCACAATCAAGCGCCTGGTGTGCTTTCCAGCGTCGTAAGCTGCAGCAAGCAATTAATAAAGGTGTCTCTGTCCCCTTCTCCGTGATCCTACAAAGGACTGGAATGCGGCCTCCCTCAGGTGCGGCACATGCAAAGAATTGTAGGCTATGTTATCGGAGAAGTGAGTATTGCGGAGTTGGGTATCGAACACTCGGCCAAGCCGCTCTGGGGCAGGTCATGTTCTTAGCAGAGAACGTGTTGCAAGTGAGCAGTGCTAGGAATGAGGGTGAGTCACTGGGAGCATGGAAGGAAAGGGACAGAGGAGATTCAGCAGAGATGACATGGCTGGGGGGAAATTTGGGCCAGCTACAGGGAGGCAAAGTGTGTGGGTAAGGGGGGGGGACCACTAACACTTGGTTCCTTCCAAGCCGTATCATGTCCAGGATCTCAACAGGCCCCGTTTCTCCTCTCACTCCGTTCCCTTCAACGGTGTCCCCATCGATTGCCCCTCGTGTGGGACCCCGACCACTACGTGCGTAAGAGCAAGGGTGAGAGAAAAGCATGGGGCCTGTTTCACCGTGTGCCATCATACCTCCAACTCCATTGACCTCAGCAGTGCAAAGCTGGAGTCAGGCAGGGGTGAATCCGGCCCCAATGCTCTCGAAGTCAACCAGATAGCCCGCTGGTGTAAACTGGTGCTGCACCCTGGAGCTGCAATGGAGTGACACTTATTTACACCAGTTGGGGAACTTGCCCCATTGACGCCAAAGGAGCAATGCTGATTTACACCGGCTGGGGATCCAGCCCTATTGACATTAGGCTGTACATCCGAGCAGGCTCAGCCGAAACAAAGAGGTTTCACGTTCTGGCATAGAACAAATGGTTATGGGGAAAGAACTTGCTATTTAAATAATCATAGAATCATAGAATATCAGGGTTGGAAGGGACCTTAGGAGGTCATCTAGTCCAACCCCCTGCTCAAAGCAGGACCAATCCCCAATTTTTTGCCTCAGATCCCTAAATGGCCCCCTCAAGGATTGAACTCACAACCCTGAGTTTAGCAGGCCAATGCTCAAACCACTGAGCTATCCCTCCCCTCCCCCCCCAAAAAACCATCAGGGTTGGAAGGGACCTTAGAAGGTCATCTAGTCCAACCCCCTGCTCAAAGCAGGACCAATCCCCAATTTTTGCCCCAGATCCCTAAATGACCCCCTCAAGGATTGAACTCACAACCCTGGGTTTAGCAGGCCAATGCCCAAACCACTGAGCTATCCCTCCGCCCCCACTGAACAGGACCTTTTAATAGTGTGCGTTCGGAGTCACCCACTGCAACTCCTGGGCCTTGCGGATCTGGTCCCTTACGGTTCTTTTCCTGAGTGGGCTAAAACAATCTCCTGCTCAGCTTGTTCTGTGCTGCAAATCTGGCGATCACACCGGCATCTGCAAGTCTCGCCAGGAACTAGAAGAAACCTAAAGCCACCATCGTAAAGAGGGGCTAAGGGCAGGGTTGGATCAGGTATTTGGCATAGTATTAAACCCACAGAGTGCATGAGCTGTGAGCCCATCTACCCTACAGGTCTAGCCAGGACGCTGGTTAGCACCTGACTCAGGCTGTAATATTATTCCTTAACACAGACCTGTAACTGTTCTGTGTCAGCCCCACTTGAAAACGCGTAGCTCCCCTGACTGCCAGTCAGCTGGGCTTTGTCCAGTTTGCACAGGGCTGGGATTCAGGAGATCTCCCTGTTCCTGCCACTAGCTTTGCCCTTCTGTGCCTCAGTTTCCCCAGTGAGCAAGGTGGGGTAATGCCACTCTCCTATAGACGCTAAGGATATGTCTACACTGCAATTTTATATCCCCGCAGCCCAAGCCCTGCATGCCCAAGTCAGCTGACCCAGGCCAGCCGCGGGCCTTTTATTGCAATATAGACATACCTTAAGTAGCCGCTACTTTAGGCTGTAGCAATATTGGATCCGCTTAGCCTGAGAGATGGTCTGAGGAGTCTAGCTGGCACATCAGCTCTCACTTAGGACTTGGGTGATATCACTCCTAGGCAGGGGACCCGTTCGCGGACTAAGCAGCCTGCTGCAGTCCTCCAAGCACAGGTTAATTTCACCTGCAGCGACTAGTACGCGGGGAAAGTGACAGTTCGCAGTGCTCCTCGGCCGGAGTGCTGGGGGAATATGTCGAGGTAATGGGTGAGATGTTCAGAACGGCTTTCCATTTGCAGAAATCGGGATGGCTTTGCAAGCATCTTGGGAGTGGGAAAACAAGAGCTGAATTCACCGCTTAATTTATTTGGGATGAAAAATCTGACCACCTCCACCGATGAGAAAACCACCCAGAAGTTCCCCAGCTTAATGACATTACAGGCTTCATATCTTTCATGCGGGTCTTGGGATTTAGGGGAGGCAGTCTGTTAGCATTTAAATGAATGAGCAGCTGCTACAGGTGATCAAATCGCCGCAGGTTAAAGGAAAAGGGACTTTAAAATGACCTTTATCAACTGACCAGGAAAATTCCACAGAACAGACTTGAGATCTGTCTAACAGATATCAGAAAGGCCGTCCGGCGATATAAACAAACCCTTATCTTGTTTACAATTAGGAAACACTCTGAATTCTCCTCTAGAGCTTGAATTGCCTTGCAGTGTTACCGCTGGCCCGGAAACAGACGTGACCAAGAAGTGAACATTATTTGCTCCATTAGTTTATTAATCATGTTTCCTTTTCTCCTTTTCTCAGTTCAATAAACGAGAGGTTCGGCTGCAGACTCTCAGTCATATCTGGGGCCTCTTGTTTCAAACCTAGAGAAGTGGATATGGAGCATTGTTATTGTTGTAGTGCCGAGCAAGGGCGCCAGAACTGGTGGGTTTTGGGGGCCATGGCCCTCCCACTTTTCACCATGGGCCTCCCTGGCCATCCCCTGGCCAGGCTGGCAGCTGTAGCCCGGTCAGGGAACCCAGGCAGCATGGGGTGCCACACCATGGACCCACCAGCTGCCCTGGGTTGGGGGGGGCAAAGAGCTACCCTGCATCCCATGTCCCCACTCTGTGGACCCCCCACCTAGGGCAGGTGGAGAGTCCACAACATGGCTCTCCGCAGCTGCCCAGCCATGCAGCTCTTACCATGGCCGGGCTGTGGCTCCGAGGCCCACTCCGGGCATCTGTGGGGAGCCACAAACCCTCCACCTACCCTGGGCAGGGGGCCCCCCGGGCAGGGACATGGGCTGGTTGGGGGCTGCTCCTGGCCCACCACCCTGGGCAGGTGGAAGGTCTGCAGCTCCCGGCCCGCTCCAGCTTCCAGCTTGGTTGGGGCCGGGGCCTCTGGCGGAAGATGTGGGGGCACAGAGGGGGCAGGGCCCCCCAGGAAATGCCCCCCTACTTTTGGGAAGGTTCCATCACCGCTGGTGCCAAGAGGCTGAGACCACACTGGGCAGACGGAAACAGCCCTTGTCTCAAACCATCTAAATACACAAGACAGACCTTTTATCCCAGTCTGACCCTTCCACCTGGTGCAAGGAGCTAGAGCAGGAATGCGGCTCTCACCCCAGATCTCCTGAGTCCCAGTCCAGTGCTCCATCCACTGGGCAATGCAGTGTCTCAGTAACGCTGGCCATTGACAATGGGCCACAGGACAATGGAAATACCAGTAGGACTTTGACCTTGGGGTGAAATAGAGGAGAAATATTGAAATCCAGTATCTATTGCAGCTATTATTGGTACCACTCAGGTGGAATTTCTGATCGGTGCCTTGGATGCCTCTTTGGGTCCAGGGGATGATCCATTCGCAAGCGCACCAGGTTGCTCTAAACGATGTTATTCTCCCCGTCTTCCCAAATCAAACCATGTCACCTTGGCGGCTAGCCTATTTATCTATTTAGCTCTGGCTTCTGCCTACATCTCATCGTGCTGCCGTTCTCCGGAATAAGTCGTGGATGGCATGGTAGCATCTGGGTCGGCTTGTCTTTCACCTGTGCAACCCAGACTTTAAGCCACTCTTTCCTGTTCTTGTTGAAAGATCCTGCCATAGCAACAGACTGGTCCCCAACCCCGGTGAACCAGGCCAGGAGGCATAAGAAAATCTGTCCCTTCAGCACCATGGAGAGTTCACAGTTCACAGCGATGCAGCCTCTGGCTGGGGTCACTCCAGAAGGCAGAGTGGTGGGTTTTTCAGGGTTTTTTGTGGGGGAGGGAGTTCAGTTTGGGGCCCATATTTATTTGGCTCTCATCAGTTTTTCATTGGAAACTTTGTTTTCCTTTTATGAAAACCCCAAAATGTCCATTTTCAGTTTCTCAATGAAACGTTTGAATTTTCCGCTGAAGGTTTTAACAAAAATGAATACCCCCCCCCCAAAAAAACCCATGCATTTTCACATCAAACTCCTTTTTGCCAGGGAAATTAGCAGAGTGTTTAATAGGCTCATAGATTTTAAGGCCAGTGTGGAGTAAAACAGACATTCTTGGCCAGCTAACTAGAAAACTCTGCCTTTCCTCCTTGGCAAGAACCTGGCCACAGTGATCCAGGCATTCCTCTCCTCCAGAATGGTTTAGTAGCAATACCTGGGTTTTTTTTTTCATCTGTAGATAGCAACATGCTTTACAAAGGAGATCAGTATCATTACCCCCACTTACAGATGGGAAAATTGAGGCTCAGGAAGGGGAAATAACTTGCCTGAGGTCACCCAGAAGGCCACAAATAGAACCCCTATTGCTTGGGTGCCAGTCCACTGCTCTAACCCCTAGGGAACCCTTTCCCTATATATTAAGCTAAATGTGAAAACAATGCCCAGACTTCGGTTGTGTTGTATCTGGTCACCTGCCACCCCTCTTCTGCATAAGAGATTTGGGTGCACAATTACCATTGAAGTACACAGGAATCAGGTTTCTAAATCCTCTTGCCAACAGAAAAGGCCTATATGAAAAGATATTGAAAAGACTGAGGCGGTTACCTTAGAATGGGGGCACATAGGGGACATATTCCAAGTCTATAAAATAATGAATGCTCTAGAGAAGGTAGCTCTTCCTGTCTCATAACCCAAGAACAAGGGGTCACTGACTGAAATTAAAACTGATTAAAGGGATTTTTCATGCAATGCATAATTAAGCTCTGGAACTCTCTGCCCCAGGAAGTTGTTGAGGCCAGGAACTTAGTATGGTTCAGAAAGGGACTGGACATTTAGATGGTTAACAAGATTGTCCAGGGTTATCATACTGAACGATACTAAATATGTTGGACTTCATGTGTCAGGGTTTAAGCCACATTATCCTACATCTGCTAGTGTAGGGATCCGACCTCTTCCTCTGAGGCATCTGCTGGCCACCTCAGAGAGAGGATACTGGCAATTCTTATGCTCCTTTGAACATCTCAGGCATCTAGCTGCTTCTCCAGTCCCTCCACTAGTTCTCAGTCTGTTTCCACCCCCAGTTTAAGGCCCTATCTCCTTCATCAGGATTCGATCCCACCTTTATATTGGCAAAACTCCTGTTGGCTTTGATTGGCTCCTACTCTTCAAAGCCATTAGTGTATCAGGTGATCATCATTTTATTATTATTTTTACTGTAGCCTGTAGGCTGGATCAAGATTTTCACTAGTGCTAGACGGGGACCTCAAAATTATTCATTGGCTGACTTGTGGCACTGTCTATGGGCTGCAGCCAGAGTCCATTCCAGGAGGGTACTTAATTCCAGTTCATGGTCTTCTCCCCTGATTTTCAAGCCCATTAAGGGGCTGAAATAATCCCCTCTAAAGCAGATTTCTTCAATACAAACTTTATTCCTGGACTAGTGGTGGAGAAATCCTGGGCTGGATTCTGTCTTGAGCCAGAATGGATTGCAGCCAATTGCAACGTAAGCAAATTTTTCTGAATGCCACACAGTTTATTTCCTCCCTCGACTTCCTAAGTTACTAATTATCTGAGCGAGATTGATAAACCCACCAGCCGCTTCTCTGTTTACAGGTCACTTACCTTGGTAATAAGAAGTGCTGAAATCAATAGCCATAAATGGAGGTTGGGAATCAAACTCCCTGAGCAGCACTTTAAGTGAGAAGAAGGGTTAATTACACACTCGTGTGACTTAGTTTCCATTGCAACACCAGGATAGAGAGTAGCGGGTAGGATGGATGAAGTGACAACCCACCCGCTCGGAGAATTCCTCTTTGCCTTTGCTTTCAAGCTAGCCAGGCAAAACCCATTTAAGCAAGGGATGAATTCCTGAGCATACAGCATCTTTCAAAGGGGCTCCTAAAGATGCGGCGTTGTGGTAGTTTAACTTAAGGTGTGATTTTAAACCAATTTACTTAAATCAGTGCAAAGGGGCTGTGTAGACATGCTTATTCTGGTTTAAAGTGGTGAAAGGCCTAGTGGAGAGAGCCCTGGCCTGAGACTCAGGAGAGCTGGGTTCTCTCTGGGCTCTGCTATTGAAATTCTGGGTGGCCTTGGGAGAGTTACTTCACTGCTACATGCCTCAGTTTCCCCATCTTTAAAAGGGCTATGAGATCTGCTGATGAAAAGTGCTCTCTGTGAGCTAGGTATTTTTTCTAGTATGGGTTAGTTTCAGTAGATTAGGAACAGGTTAAAGCTCAAATCAAACTAAGGTCCAAGCTACAGTACTTGTATTAGGTGAATTGAAGAGTAGGATTTTTTTTACAGTGCAAATATTGGTAATAAAAATAAATATCCAGTGAGCACTGTACACTTTGTATTCTGTGTTGGAATTGAAATCAATATATTTGAAAATGTAGAAATCATC
Organism: Chelydra serpentina; assembly: GCA_037349315.1. Classification (NCBI taxonomy): domain Eukaryota; kingdom Metazoa; phylum Chordata; order Testudines; family Chelydridae; genus Chelydra; species Chelydra serpentina. The sequence goes on along the minus strand of JBAIAC010000027.1, from coordinate 19,391,641 downwards.
CAAAAATATTTAAATAAATGGTATTTTATTATTGTTTAACTGTGCGATTAGTCCAGATTCATTTTTTAAATTCTGTGACAGCCCGAATTTCAGGATGTAAAGTGTTTGGAAATGACAAATCGAAACTTCCCACTCAAAAATGTTGAAGGAGGACGTTTGGATACGTGTTTTTAAAAAATCAAATTTTTGCTCGGAACGAAATGTCGCCCAAATCTGCGCATTTTTGCAAAAAATATCGGCTAAACGGAAAACCGTGTCGGCGACAATTTTCTGACCAGCTCCAGCGCTGGCTCACACATCCGACTGAAGCCAAAGGGGGCTGCAGTAAAGGTGTGGAAACGGACCACGCCACCAGGGTTGTGGGCCGTTACTCGAGAACCCCGTGGCCCCTGGTCTCCGGCTAGCCACAAGAGCATATGTTAGCTACGCTGCTGCCGAACCCAATATATTTATATGAATACAAAAAGCTGTGTAGCCAAATCCTTTCCCACGCACTGTGTAGAACTTCATAGAACTTTCACAAAGTCCAGTAAAACTGAATGGACTTGTGTGGCTTCATAGCTAGGTTAATCTCTGCCTAGTTGTTCATAAAGTCATCCCTCACTGTGGTATGTGAGCCCCTCACCATGGTATCTGGGTGGACTTCATTCTCCAGGTGGCCAGCCTGGTGCTTTTCCACCAGTGCTAAATTCACAATGGGTTAAATCACTGTTCAAAAAACCTGCTTTTTAAAAATAAAATAAAACCAGAGGGAATCAGGCTATTTTTACGCTTATGTAAATTACATGTCTGTGGGCACATCGCTGGACGAAGGAATCGCATCCTCTGACTTGCCTCTCCCCCGCCTTTCCCTCGGCCAGCTAGGCTAAGCGTTTAAAATGAAATCAACATCATCATGATGACGATGCTAAAAATCAACCCTTTTATCGCCACTGGAAGGGAAGGCTTTTGCCTTGCGCCGATCAGCCGTGGTTTAATATCTTTGCCCTTTGCAGTCCCATCTGCCTGTGATGGCCAGCGGGGGCTTACCATGTCTTTGACTGCACCTCGCCGTGTGAAGCCACTGATTAGCAATGATGCCGACAGCTGGCCCGGCAGATTGCTGATGGGCGTTTCACCTACAGGTCACTGGTTCGAATACGGCCCAGGTCGGCGGTGATGGAAAGTCATTACTGCCTGGCAGCTGTATGATGGCCTACGTGAAATGGGTTGGTGGAGCTGTCTGGTTCCTAGCATGTAGGTGTCCAAACAGACCCCACCATAGCTGGTGCTGACTGACACGCACACACTGGGAGTCTGAGCAGAAAGGCAGAAGATCGAATGGGCCATGCATTCTGAATGCCCGTCTCGCTCCTAGACCTGGTTCTCTCTAGGTCTGGAGTGAGGCATGGGTGGGAAGCTTTGCCTTGCATTCTCTATGCTGCACCTATGCTAGGGTTTAACCAAGGGTCTCATTGGGTACGTCTACACTGCAATAAGAGACCCGCAACACGGCCCTGGGGTCACAGATTGCAGTACAGACGTCCGGGCCCGGGCCCTGAGACCCCCGCGAGAGGGGAGGGGGTTATGGCCACTGCATGAGCACCTGGACTTGTGGGCAAGGAATCATTTCTAAGCATGAACTGGAAGAGGACAAGGACAAGGATGCGTGAGCCAGGGTCAGGAACCAAGAGCAGGCACAAAATGCCAGTCTTGGGACGCGCCTCGGACTCTTTGAGGGGAGACGTGTTGGCTCCTGAAGCCTGAACTAGTGTCAGGATGAACATGTCACCCTCCGAGACAGTGCTTTGAGCTCAGCGCACATTATGAAGGTGAGCAAGCAGCATAATCCCCATCTTGCTGCGGGGGAAACTGAGGCACAGAAAATGAAGTGATGTGGTCAAGGCCACCCAGAGAATCAGTGTCAGAGCCAGGAATCTAACTTCCTGGTCCCTTGGCCCTTCATCTCGGCCCCCGCCCCTGCCACCGTGAGGAGGCATTTCAACCGGTGCATAGAAGAGAACTATTTCTTCCACTTAAGAACTTGCTGCTGAGAGTTTATCTCCCCAAGTTCAGCCTCAGCACTTCCTCTCGCCTGTTCTCCCTTGTCACTTCCTCTGCTCTAGCCCCATTGCCCGCACACACCCCAATGGAGAAGTCAGGATCCTTTGCGCTCTGTCCCTGTTTACGCTGATCTCAGCATCCAGAGCCTTACAGCCTTTGTTCAGCTGCCCTGCGAGTCCTGATCTCCGTGACACATACTAGGAGGACACAGAATTGACCCGCCTTTCAGCTGGCTCTCAGGAACCACGCTGGGTCGGGGTCGGGTAAATGGGCTGCAGAGCCTTTTACGCTAGTTCAGGTGCAGCTCGCTACTTCCCTCTCGATTAGATCAGTGGTGTGCTTGGTCCAGTTTGTGCCGGACAGATCTCTGGGGGACTGTTCCCCTTTCCCACAGGGTTCACAGATTCATAGGCTCTCAGCACCTTGGTACAGCATGATCACCACTGTAGCATGCGAGCACCTCATTCTCAGGGCAACAAGGGCATGCTGTAATCAACCCAGCCTTTCACGGGGGTCTCACCACAGCAATAAAAGGCAGCCGCAATACCTGTGGGGCAGAAGACCCAGGCCCCAGCCCGCCCCGTGAGCCCCAGCCCCTGCCGCACGGCTGAAGTCCCAAGCCCTGGGGCTGGGAACACGTATTTAATAATGGGCTCTTCATTCCAGCAGAGACAGGTCTAACATGAGCCGAGAGCTGGAAGTTGAAGCTAGACAAATTCAGACTGGAAACAAGGTGTAAATTCTTAACAGTGGGAGTAATTAACCATTGGAACAATTGACCAAGGGTCGGGGTGGATTCTCCAACACTGGCCATTTTTAAATCAAGCTGGGATGTTTTTCTAAAAGCTCTGCTCTCGGAATAATCCTGGGGCAGATCTCTGGCCTGGGTTACACAGGAGGTCAGACTAGATGATCACAATGGTCCCTGCTGGCCTTAGAATCTGCCCCAACGGGGCAGAAGGAAAAGGACAAGGGGGGATACAGGTGACAGCGAGTAGGGGGGGATGTGATGGGGACGTTGGCCTGGAAGGGAGACGGGGCACAAAAAGAGGAAGAAAATACACAATGGGGACGAAGGTGGCTAGAAGGATCTGGGGGCAGAGGGGTACAGAAGCTGAAGGAGGATGGAAAAAGCAAGCACCTCTTTTGCAGCAGACTGAATTTCCTTCCTGATGCTGCTCTAGTTCATTGCACTGCTCAGCCAGGTGCCCGCTGTCTCGCCAAGTCCAAGGGGACGGGGCGGGAGGGCTATTTTGAACCCTTATGTTATATTAATGGCCCGGCTACTCGCAACTCCCAAGTTAATTACCGGGAGCATAAGGCAGAGAAAAGAACCTCCCTTCCCCCCGTCCACAGAAGCACACGGCGAGCAGACTTCCAGCTTATTTATTTGTCAGAAAGAAAGAAAAAGCTGTTGGCAACAGTTCAGAGAGCCCCGCATGAGTGTGGGAGGGTTTCTGCTCACCTGGCCTCTGAGATTCAGCAAGCTACTGGAGCACATGCCTAACTAGCCCCATACGTACACATAGGGGTGACCCCTGCCCTGCAGAGCTTGCAAACTAGCTATACAAGACCCTGGGTGGGAGGGGAAACAGAGACATGGGGAGAGGAAGTGACTTGACCAAGGTCACGCAGTAGCTCAGCAGCAGAGCTGAGGGCAGACTCCAGGTCTCCTGAGTCTCAACCGCGTGCCCATTCCATCTACCACACTGCAGCTGGTTTCCAAATATTGAACTCAGCCAGTGCCCTGTCCACTAAAGCTCACTGGCTCCCTACTCTTTCCTTTGTGCTTTCTCTGGCCCAGCCACTACAGGGCAACACCGTCAACCAGGAATTTAGGGAGGGCAGTTCTCTGGCCTGTGTTAGGTGAGATGTCAGACTAGAGAATCACAGTGGTCCCTTCTGGCCTTTAAACTCTATGAATCAGTACACAAACAAAGCCATCCTATTACTGTAGGACCTACAAAATGTAGCAAGCAGCATTTTTCCTCTTTGGAAAGCAAGCTGTAATAAAAGCAGTTCCCCATACAACCTCCCCTCCCATAAGACCAGGAAAGTTTGTCTGGCGATGGAAAAGCTTGGATCACTCCTTTTGATGGGTTCTGGGGGCCCGCAGATGAATATCTTAAATAATTAATGGTGACTCAGAAGAACATTAAACAAAGATAACAGTGTCACTTCTTCTCTGTTCTCCTTTTGTTTCTCACCCTTCGGCTTTCCTCCTGATTTATTATCGCTTCGGTTTTCCTTGTGATGATCTTGTTCCTGTGACAAGATGTGTGTGCCACACTCCTCCAAATGTCTGATCTGTCGTATCAGTGCATGGCAGAAATAAACACGGAGAAATAAAACCACCGAGTGAAACGGTGTCCGTTGAAATCAAAGAACTTGTTTCGTGCTTCCTTCGAGCAGTCTCATGAAATTAACAAAGAGAACGTTTTTGTCACGTTTCAATTACACTTGGGATTTTTCATCTCCTCTATCACCCCGTCAGCAGCATTTCAGCCCGGGTCTCTCGAGGTCAAACATCCTGACTTGCTGCCTTAGAGTGTGGTGTCGTGTTGTCTGTGCTGTTAAACTCCCTCTGTGTGCTTCCCCAGAAGTGGCTGCATTTCACTGGTGATCCTTGCGCAATAGCGTTTCGTGTTTACAAGTAAAGGTGGACCTGACCCAGATCCCGTCAAATTAATTGATTAAATAAGACACCTGCCCTTCTTCTGAGACGAAGAAACCTTATGTTTGTCACTGTCCAAACACACAGTGCCTCAATCAGAGCGCGCATGATCTAACCTTATGCTTCCAGGCCACAGAGGGTTGAAACTGGCAAAAGGGCAACATAGAGGGCAAGGCAACAGGCATTAGCTACTCCAGATCCAGATTCATAATTCCCCAGGAGTATTCGGCTCCAGGGTTTTGGTTCAGTCTATTAGAGAAATAGGAACCAACTTGCATCCAGGTCTGGACTTCCCCAAAGCTTGGAGATGCTTGGATCCAGGACTTTGGTTTGGGCCCATCCCTCATTGTAATAATCATAAGAACATACATAAGAACATAAGAATGGCCGTACTGGGTCAGACCAAAGGTCCATCCAGCCCAGTATCCTGTCCACCGACAGTGGCCAATGCCAGGTGCCCCGGAGTGAGTGGACCTAACAGGTAATGATCAAGTGATCTCTCTCCTGCCATCCATCACCCCCCTCTGACAAACAGAGGCTAAGGACACCATTCCTTACCCATCCTGGTTAATAGCCATTAATGGACTTCATCTCCATGAATGTATCCAGTTCTCTTTTAAACCCTGTTATAGTCCTAGCCTTCACAGTCTTCTCAGGCAAGGAGTTCCACAGGTTGACTGTGTGCTGTGTGAAGAAGAACTTCCTTTTATTTATTTTTTAAACCCGCTGCCCACTAATTTCATTGGGTGGCCCCTAGTTCTTCTATTATGGGAACAAGTAAATAACTTTTCCTCATACACTTCCTCCACACCACTCATAATTTTATATACCTCTATCCTATCCCCCCTTAGTCTCCTCTTTTCCAAGCTAAAAAGTCCTAGCCTCTTTAATCTCTCCTCATATGGGACCCCTTCCAGACCACTAATCATTTTAGTTGCCCTTCTCTGAACCTTTTCTAATGCCAATATCCTTTTTGAGATGAGGAGACCTCAATTGTACGCAGTATTCAAGATGTGGGCGCACTATGGATTTGTATAAGGGCAATAAGATATTCTCCGTCTTATTCTCTATCCCTTTTTTAATGATTCCTAACATCCTGTTTGCTTTTTTGACTGCCGCTGCACACTGTGTGGACGTCTTCAGAGAACTATCTACAATGACTCCAAGATCTTTTTCCTGATTAGTTGTAGTCCGTAACATTCGGAAAGCCTGTGGCCAATGGGGAGTACGCTGGGACCCTGGAGGGTTGAGAGTCCAATTCAGGGAACACTTGGTGTTTAATAAAAGACCCACTTGGAGCGCATAAAGGACCAGCTCCGCCTACGTGAGAATTGCTTGTCAGACAGAAGATCCATGAGGACACGTGCTTTGTAACACAGAGATAGTAATAAATAATTGTGGCTCTCATTTGCAAAGCACTGTTGTACCCAAATAATCCCAAAGTGGTTTAAAAACAAGGTTAATAAAGGAATCGCTTCATCTACCTCTAGTGTGGAGTGCAGCAGCTCTGTAACAGCCATGCAGAACACTCTAGGACAGGAAGACTGCAAACAGTCCTGTTATTATTAGCACCTGCAGTGAGGGTCTTGTGAAACTCCTAGCTCAGATGCAAGACTTGGATCTCCCTGGTCTCCCTGATAATATTATTAAAGCGGCTGATAAAGGCCTCAAGTGAAGTCAGAGTCCCATTGTATTAGATGCTGGACATACACATAGTAGAAGACAGTGCCTGTCCTGAAGAGGTGACACTCTAAATAGGCAGGACAAACAAAAGGTGGAAGGGGAAAGAGGTGAGAAAGCCGCTTGCCCCAGGTCACAGCAGATCAGTGGCAGAGAAGCCAGATCTTTATGTCCTATTTACCGACCAACTTCAACCTGCTGCCCCACACTGAAACTGATAGCACTGAGGTCAGATTCTGGCTCATATGAGGCCCAGAACATTGCCCAGCATGGCAGCATGATGTCATAATGGCATCATGTGACCTCTGACAATAGCTCCCAAAGCCAGGGCAGATTTCACCCAGCCCTTTGCAGAAGGAGTCAGAAGACGCAGCTCCACAGTGCAGAAAAATAACCAGTAAGTCTCCCAGACAGATCAAATGCTCCACGAATGCTTGACTTGCTCGTCTGTCCGTGTTGGCTCTGGTGTGGAAGGATGCAGCATTCGTTTTATTTTGAACCAGGGCAAAGTTTCTGTACCACCACAAGCCCATCCTGGTTTAGAAGCAGATTTTCCCAGCCCTGATTAGTGGGCAGAACTGATGTCATTATTGGGGTTGGATCCAGAAGTTTGCATGTTCATCTGATCTCAAAATCTCCTGTGAACAGATTTGTCTTCTGAGCATTTGCAGGTTGTCTTGGTTTTCAAGTGCAGAGGGCTTGACTCTGACCTCAAGCTGGTGCTAATCAGAAGTAACTTTGTAGAAGTGCATGGAGTTACCCCAGTGAAAGTGCAGTTTCCTTAATCCCTCTTGGGGGGAGGGATAGCTCAGTGGTTTGCACATTGGCTTGCGTAAACCCAGGGTAGTGAGTTCAATCCTTGAGGGGGCCATTTAGGGATCTGGGGCAAAAATTGGGGATTGGTCCTGCTTTGAGCAGGGGGTTGGACTAGATGACCTCCTAAGGTCCCTTCCAACCCTCATATTCTATAATAGCACACCCTGCTGCAAGCTCTAGCTATCCTCTACTTGCCAGGGTTGCAAACTCTTCCTGTCTTATACGGGGCGGCCTTAACTCCCTATGGCAAAGTCCTGCCAACAGACCTGACAATCTTATTCCTAATTAGGACCGGTCAGAGTTTTGTTTTCCATTGGAAATTTTTGACAAAAATAAAACAAAACTCATTTTCGGCAAACTCTTCTGCAGCAAATGTTGACTTTTCATTGAAAAGCCAAACACTCCTGGCTTCTCCAGATCTTTTGTTTGGGGGCTGATGGGTTGAATCCCAGAAGATGTTTTGCTTGAAACCAAAAAGTTTTCTGCTTTCAATTTAAAAGATGAAAACTTTCTTTCTTTCTTTTTTTTTTAAAGAAAAGCAGACACTTCTTGCCAAAATTTTGGTCGAAAACCCAATTTTCTGTCGAAAAAAGGTTGCAATAGGTGTTTTTCAATCAGGCCTATTCAAAATGCATGAAGCAGAACAGAATCCAGCTAACTCTCCCCTAGTTACATTGTCCTTTGCAGTGATAACAGGAGTGGGTCCTTGATAAATAATGTCATAACCAGGGTATTGTGATGTTGCACTCCATATGTTTTATGGAAATATGCTTATGGGTGTGAATATGATGTAACTGGAATATGCTTTATGCAAAAGGTCTCTTGTAAGATATCATAACAAAGGTTATAACCTACTGAATATATTCCTCCTATCTGTATGCATGTATCATTCTTGTATCTGAAGCTAGAAATATGAAGTATAACTCTGAGGTCCTATTGTAATTATGCAAAGTGTGGGCCATTAATGGTGGTTTAGAATCTTGATGGCTCCCATTGACTGGGACAACCGGTTGTAAATGGTTATTTACCTGCAAGCCTTCCTGTGTACATGTGAGCCAACCCAGGAAGAATGGAGACTAGCGGTCTTACAATGACATGTGGCCATGTCACATGATACTGGAATCCATCTTAATCTGGTACTTTTCCATTTAGAAGGAGGGGTGGGGACCCAGAGAGACAAAGGATTCCTGCCTTGTGCCAAAGCTAAAAAGGGGATGGAGCAGGATAAAGGGGGAGTAAACCCCTGCTTACCACCTGAGATGTCTGCTGGAACTAACAAGGACTGTACCAGGGGAAAGGATTGGGCCCAGACTAGGAAGGAGTCTAGTCTATGAAAGAAGCTTATTGGAAAATCTCTGAGGGTGAGATATTACCTGTAATTAGTTTCTTAATGTATTAGATTTAGGCTTATGTGTTTTTGCTTTATTTTGCTTGGTGACTTACTTTGTTCTGTCTGTTATTTCTTGAAACCACTTAAATCCTACTTTTTATACTTAATACATCATTTTTGTTTATTAATAAATCCAGGTAAGTGATTAATACCTGGGGGGAGCAAACAGTTGTGCATATCTCTCTATCAGTGTTATAGAGGGTGAACAATTTGCAAATTTACTCTGTATAATCTTTATACAGAGTAAAACGGATTTATTTGGGGTCTGGATCCCATTCGGAACTGGGTGTCTGGGTGCTGGAGATAGGTAACCTGCTGATCTGTTTTCAGTTAATTCTTCAGCTTTGGGAGCATGGCCCAGACCCTGGGTCTGTGTTGCAGCAGGCTAGCGTGTCTGGCTCAACAAGGCAGGGTTCTGGAGTCCCAAGCTGGCAGGGAAAACAGGCTCAGAGGTAATTTCAGCACATCAGGTGACAGTCCCTGTGACTGAACCCTTCACAAGTATGACCTTGTTAAGTAGTGTAGTGTAGACCTGGCCTAAGATGAGTTGGGATGACTCAAAGACATCAAGGGACTATGTGAGCGTTGTAAAAAGGTAGGCATGTTTCACAGAAACATTTAAAATAAAACCAAAGATTTTTCATTTCATTTCAGATCTTTGACTACATTTGCTGATTAAATCACTTTGAAATGTTGTGTTTAGAAAAATCTTCTAGCTCCAATCTGATTTCATTTTGGTGGGAAGCCCCTCCCAATCCCCATTTTCTCAATATTAAATTCCTCTTTCCCCCTTTTCTCACTGGGAGAAGCTGGAAAAAAGGGGTGGAAAGAGAAAGAAAACGAGAGGAAAAAGTCACTTTCAGCTGTTTACCTCAGCTGCATGTATTGTTTTTCTTCATCTATTGGAGGTGGAAGCGAAAGCCTTATGCAGCCTCGGAGTGTGCCATTAGCAGCGTTAACAGTGTGGTAGGCCATGAGAAAAAGACAAGGAATGGAGAAGACTTTTCTCTTCACTTGTTATTTCCCTGCTTCTGAGGTTTGGAGCTAGTGAGGTGTGCAAATGTAAATGTCTCAAGTTCGGGTGGGTTTATTACATAATTAGGGGCATTAGTGAAGTTGGAGGCATGCCTTTCTCTGAAGCACTTAGCTTTAGCCACTGTTGGAAGCAGCAGGCCTGACTTGATGGACCATTGATCTGCTCCAGGATGGCAATCTTCTGTGAGCAAGTTCTAGTACTTTGTAAAAGGAAGCCGTGAAAGATGCCAGCATAGGCCGGTTCAATGGTCTCTGTGTCTCCTATCGAGGGAGGCCATAAATATTCAATATTTCCTTAGCAGCGGGGAGGCTCTTCAATCGTTCTGAGCATCTCATGGGGGTTGGGAGAGGCGGAGTGAGTCTTAGTGTTTCTGGCACCCCGTGGAGACACAATGAGCCAGGGAAGCAGAGAGCTCGTCTCCTCGCAGAGAAACAGTTCACGTAGTGGGATTTTAATAATTTAGCCTCCGTCTGGGTTGTTTAAATGTTTGATCTCTGTGAGCAGCTCTCTAGGATCATAGAATCATAGAATCTCAGGGTTGGAAGGGACCTCAGGAGGTCATCTAGTCCAACCCCCTGCTCAAAGCAGGACCAACGCCAACTAGATCATCAGGGCAGCCCGCAGACCCCAGGACCTGTGCTCTGATTGGATGCCCTCTGTGATCTATGTCAATGATTTAAACACATGGTCCAGCCCCAATTGCCGGGACAGAATGTCCTGAACCACTGAATACACAGGCCTCCTGGTGAATGGAGGGACCAGCCAGGGAGCTGCATTCTGAAATCCCAACCCCCGAGCTAGGTGAATCAGCAGAAATCCCATGGAGAGACCCAAGTATTGAGTCAATGGAGCAATGTTCTAAGGCAGTGGTTTTCAACCTGCGGTCCTCCGACCCCTGGGGGTCCACAGACTATGTCTAAGATTTCCAAAAGTGTCTGCACCGCCATTTGAAATTTTTTAGGGATCTTCAAATGAAAAAAGGTTGAAACCCACTGCTCAAAGGGAGAAGTTCAGTCCTCCCTGCACAAGGCCTGTAGGCCATTAAGTTTCATTCATGCCCACTTTAACTCTAGAATCACAACTACGGCTGGTCAAATATTTTCCAGCTAGGCTTTTCTTGAAGTGATGTGTTTTACTCCAGTAGAGGATCTGTTCCCATGTCGATAGCAGTGACTAGCAAAGGGTGACGCCACCAAAGATCTATTCAGATCATGACGAAAGCCGGGTGGGAAACGTTTCTCCTGTCCCGGGAAAATTGATGAGATTCATTTTCTTTTCTGTTCCGCATCAAGACAAGACAGAGAGAGCTTCTCCATGACAGCCAATAACCCAGTGGCCATGGCACTCTGGGATGGGGGAGACTGAGGTTGAAATCCTTACTCTGAGTCAGGTACAGGTAGGACTTGAACGTGGGGTGCCTACATCCCCAGTTCAAGTCCCAACTTTGCCTGATTCAGACCAGGGACCCGTACATGGGTCTCTCACATGCCACATGAGTGTCCTAACCATTGAGCTGCGTGTGTGCTGCTCCATGTTGGACTAGAAAGTCCATCCAGGATTTGAGGAAAGTTTCATCAAAACTGACCCTTTCCGACAGAAAGATTGGTTTCAACGAATCGGTGTTCTCCGATGAAACACCATTTCACCCAAAAATTCCAGATAAGCTCCAACAATAACCTCTAAACTGATCTATTGCTTATATGACTCTCCAGGTATCTCCTGCTAGGGTGTATTCCATGGATGGCTATGCATATTAAGACAGAGGCAAAGAGCAGAAACAATATCATGTGATTTAGGCAACCAATCGCACACCACAAATAACGTATAGCAAAAGGGCCTTGGGGCCTAATCCAAACCCTACTGAAGTTATTGAGAGTTTTCCCATTGTCTTCAGTGTGCTTTGGATCAAGGCCAGGGTGAAGAGTTTTCCAACAACCCACATGGTGAAAACTGACTGGCCACACTTCTCCAGTGGGTGCTGCCATTCTGAATATCAAACATACTTGTAGAAGCTGGGATCTCCTTGTGAGCGCCCAGCGAACCGGAAAAAAGAGCTCCATTCCCAAGGATGCCAGCAATCCAATCAGTGCCCCCTTTCCCAACTCAGTCCAACCCCCTGCATTTAAACATGATAGGGGAGATTTTCACAGCTACCTACAAGCTTTAGGTGCACGGCTCCCATTGATTGCAGAGGAATTGTGCATCAGAACAAGGAGTAATGGTTTCAAGTTGCAGTGGGGGAGGTCTAGGTTGGATATTAGGAAACACTATTTCACTAGGAGGGTGGTGAAGCACTGGAATGGGTTCCCTAGGGAGGTGGTGGAATCTCCATCCTTAGAGGTTTTTAAGGCCCCGCTTGACAAAGCCCTGACTGGGATGATTTAGTTGGGGTTGGTCCTGCTTTGAGCAGGGGGTTGGACTAGAACCTCCTGAGGTCTCTTCCAGCCCTAATCTTCTACGACTCTATCGCTGCATCCCCTGAGCAGGTTTGGAAATCTCAGCCTAGATTGTCAGTGGCCACTATAAACCCCAGTTTTAATGGAAAACCATGGCCGGTCACAGGTAACGCCGTGGTGTTTGCTGTGCACCATTCACTACGCTGTGCAGTACCCCCGGGCTGGGCAAAATGGAGCAGGGATTGACCCCAGCACCTCTAGCTCTAAAAGCAGCTACTCCCTGCACTAAAACTGCTAGCTCTGTTAGCTCAGAGACAGTCGCTATAGCAGACTCGTCAACCTCTATGTGGCCCGGTCACTAACGGGGATGATAGAGTCCCACTGTTGCAGCTGCATTAGCACAAGGCAGGGCTGCGATTGTAGATGCGTCTCCTCCACTGTCCTCGTCTCACTAGGTCATCTGGTCTCTTCACAGGTGAGGGCAGGAGCGATGTCCATGCCAGCTCCTCAGAGGGCGAGGCAGGATCTCTGTTACTGTCCACCTGGCTACCTCGCCCCCTTGCCAGAGCACGCCCTGTTCCACACGTCCAGGGTCATCAGGTATGTCTTCCTGGACGGCAGCCAGAATATCGTCCCCGCTCCTGCTCCGTCCGGCTTTGAGACCCACGCTCCCTATCAGGAGTCAGCTACCATCTCCTACCAGTCCGCCGCTCCCCCGGATTGGGGTGTGGCCACCGCCTCCTGGCCCCCTCACCTCCAGCGTCTCCCCATCTTTGTCACCCTCTCCAAGGGTCAGGAGAAACAAGCCACCGCCTGCGGGGGCCCTCTCCTATCTCGGGAAAGGCTGCCGGTTTTCCGGCAGCTGTGCGGGGAAGTGGTGCCGGCCGCGGCCAATGGCAAGGAGAGAGATGGATGTCTCACAGAGGCGGACGGGGAGCCCAATAAGCCAGCTGACCCCGAGGCGCCGGGGATGGGAGAAGGCAGGCGGGGAGATGAGGACGGCAGCCTAGCAGCACCCTCCCCCTGAGGTGTGATCCGAGCCGGGAGAGGCTTTAGAATAAACAGTGGAATTCGTGGTGTCGCCAGCGTCCCTCCGGTGTCTGGGAAGGTTGTCAGTGGGCGCGGAAGCCCGCGTAGCTGCCTGGGGGCCAGCTGTTACACGTGGACTTGGTGAAAGCTGAGGGGTGGTTTGGCATAAGTGGGAGGGAGGGTCTAACGTACCAGCTCTGGGCCCTGTTTCAAATTGTACAGCATGGAGAGCCAATGACAGCACAGGGATGGGCATCCAAACCCAGCCACCCAAACCCCGCAGTGTATCACAGATCGAGAAGACCGTCCTGCGAGACATCCTGGCTCCCATCCCGACATCGCCCAGCCTGCAGGGCAGCCCCCGGGGCCATCCCTTCCCCGGGAAAGCCTGAGAAAGCCGGCGTCTCTGGCCACGCGTCCCAAAGGAGATCAAACCCAAGCTGCTGCAGAGAAAGTGACTGCAAACCTCCTGCCACCAGAGCCCCCTGCGTTAGCTTCCGAGCCTGAGGTGGCCTCCTTGGCTGCGTGACCACCTGAGTACTGTGGCGGTGTGACAGTGTCCCCATAAAACTTTATGGGGAGATGCTTATAACTATATATGTGTAACGTTTTATGCTACACGTGCCATGTAACATATCTCTGTGAAAGTTATGACCTACTGAATTTACTCCTCCTGTTTGTATGCATGTATCATTGTTGTGGTGGTAGTTATGAACATTGGTTTTATATTTGCTGGTTTTATGCATAGCTTTTGTAAGAACATGGGACCAGGTCCAGAGGAAGGAATGTGCAAGTTGAGTACAAGTACTTAACAGACAAAAGAAGTTGCAGACCCCAATCCACATCGGGGCCCCAGTCAAGGATGCAACTGGTTAGACTGGTTAGGGCGCATGGACAGGTGACTTGCCCATGTGATCCCAAAACTCCAGGGCTACTGGATCCTACGCAGGGAGAGGAAGAAAGGCTATAAAAGCCCTTGCAAGACCCTTCCATTTTGTCTTCAGCTGGCTAAAGGGAGAGGCTCTCACACCCCCCTAGTACCTTTGTCCTTTGTTCAGTTCCCCTCAGGAATGTCCCTGGGCGGGTGGAGAGCCTCTCCCTTTAGCCAGCTGAAGACAAAATGGAAGGGTCTTGCAAGGGCTTTTATAGCCTTTCTTCCTCTCCCTGCGTAGGATCCAGTAGCCCTGGAGTTTTGGGATCACATGGGCAAGTCACCTGTCCATGCGCCCTAACCAGTCTAACCAGTTGCATCCTTGACTGGGGCCCCGATGTGGATTGGGGTCTGCACCTTCTTTTGTCTGTTAAGTACTTGTACTCAACTTGCACATTCCTTCCTCTGGACCTGGTCCCATGTTCTTACAAAAGCTATGCATAAAACGAGCAAATATAAAACCAATGTTCATAACTTCAACCACAACAATGATACATGCCTACAAACAGGAGGAATAAATTCAGTAGGTCATAACTTTCACAGAGATATGTTACATGGCACATGTAGCATAAAACGTTACACATATATAGTTATAAGCATCTCCCCATAAAGTTTTATGGGGACACTGTCACAGGCGGTCTCTCGAATACCCGAGCTCTAAACCTTGTGAGCGGCTACTACTGGCTAAAAACTCGTGAGAGCCCCTGCCCCTGCTGGCTGGATTGTCAAGCTGGCCCCAGGGCCTGCCTGGCTGATTCCTAGCTAGGGCCCAGGCCTAGAGTTTGCAGAGATCCTCCATTAGCTCAAGTGGGAAAAGCCACTTTTCTACGGGCATGGAGTTTAGCTGGCACCCATGTGCCCACTTCTGCATGGCACCGAACCTATGTGTGTGGGGGGGAGGGGAGGCAGCGCTGCCCCGCATGTCTAAAGCAGGACGCAACGGGTCACCGTCAACCCCGGTGGAGCCCCGTCCCCGCTGCAGGTGCCGGGCCCAGCATCTCACCAGCCAAGTCCACGCCACGCCCCCGCCCCCGCCTTCCAGCCTGGCCGGCCCAGCTGCGGCGTCATTCCCCATCCCCGAGCGACCCCGCAGCCACTGAGCATGACCCGGGGAAGGTGAAGCAGCTGCCTTCCCTCGCCCTGCCCCGGCCAATGGCGCTGCGGGAAATGTTCGACCGCAGCCCGGAGAGGGGGCTTTGCGGGTCAAAGCGGGACACAGCCACAGATCCCGGGATGGTTGGGGAGTATGTTGCTGAACGGAATCAAGCCTACACACGTGTGTGTGTGTGTGTGTGTGTTTGTGACCTGGCTGGGGGGGTGCATTTCGGCTGGTGACCTTGATGCCCCGTGTTTGCAGGAATGGATTGGCCTCTGCCCTCTGTTAGGTGGAATTGAACCTGCCTGTGTGTGTTAGGACATCACGGCTCTCTGTACTTCTTAGAAGGGAACCCAGTCCGGCAGCGTGTCTGCACCTCTGTTCTCCGTTGGGCAGAACCAGACCGGAGCATGAGTGTGTCTCTGTTCACATGCACCCCTCCCTGCCCTCTTGGACGGACTCAGACTTACTCAACATTCAGCATTTTCTCATCGCCTGATGCAGCTCCTGACCTTTTCCTCTCAAGCCCCATCCCTCTTGTGATAATTTGGCATCTGGACACCCCTTTTCCCGCTCTAGAACCACACTCCCGAGAGGTTGCTTTCATCAGCCCATTCACCCTTCCCTTGCTTTATTCCGTCTCGTGTCTTTATTTTCCCCTTTGCTCGCCCGCCACTCCCCATCAGAACGAAAACCCGTCAGCATTGTCTTTGCATTTCTATAGCGCCTTCCACCCAAGGGCCTCCCTGCATTTTACAAACATCACTCCAAAGTGTGATCACTAGAGCTGGGCCGGAAGAGGTTTTTCCAGTCCCCGGAACATTTCTGAGATTTCAAAAATGGGACAAAACTGATGCAAACTTTCAATATTTTCCTGAAAAAACAGAGAGAAAAGTAAATGTGGAATAGCCACTAGCATGGTTAGTGCAGTCATAGAATCTCAGGGTTGGAAGGGACCTTAGGAGGTCATCTAGTCCAACCCCCTGCTCAAAGCAGGACCAAGCCCCAATTTTTGCCCCATATCTCCAAAGGGCCCCCTTGAGGATTGAACTCACAACCCTGGGTTTAGCAGGCCAATGCTCAAACCACTGAGCTATCCCTCCCCCCAAGTAATGTTTGTCTAGCTCTTTGTCAATGACAAGTGCTATGTACCAAGCGTTATTATAGGAAATACTCATATTTGTGTGATCTTTTCCACTTGAAATAAAGGTGTCCCTCCCCTAACCCCACCCCGTCAGTGAATTGTTGCCATCTGGGTTCTGCGAGGTGAGGAGACATCTGCAGTTTGTCCCACTTGTTCCCTGCAATGCAGCTTGAGTGTTTGACCTCTGGGGCGTCTCCGCCAAATGATTCATGACCAGAGCCTGGCGAATCCTCTGACTCGTGGTGCTAGAACTGAGTGCCTCTTGTGTGCACTTGTGAGCCGTCCAGTGAGAGTGCTTTTTTTGCAAAACAGCAAGCAAAACACGCTGAGGCCAATGGTGGCAAACATACACTTGCCTGTGAACACTCGTGCAAACAGACATTTGCACGTGACCGGTCGCGCAAATATATAGTTGCGTGCGAATGCCCGTGTATATATACATTTGCATAAGCATACTTCTACATACACGCAGCCTGAGGCCAAACAGCTACACTGCAATTAAACAGCCCTGTAGTCAGGAGCGCCAGAAGGTCCCTAAAAGTGAGGGAGCCACCAGCGTCTGAACCGTGTCCCCTTCTCCCCACGCTGCCCCTTCCCCCTGAAGCCCTGCTCCCACGCAGCATCTTCCTGCCCAAGACCCTGCCCCCGCTTGCTCCTCTCCACCTCCTCCCCTCATCGCTTACCATTACAGCTGGTAAAAAGTGGGGGGGGCATGGCCCCTTGGGCCCCCCTGTTTTGATGTCCCTGCCCGTAGCCCCAAACCCATAGTCCTGAGTCAGCAGACATGGGCCAGCCTGGGGTGTTTAATTGCAGTATAGACATACCCTCTGTTTCAGTAAGCATCAGGGCCAGCAGCCCCTGTGCACATGTATACATTTGCATGTGAATACTCATTCGAAAATGAAATGTGGATGTCTGTGAGAAGCAGTATTTGCAGTGCAAACAAAACTCGGAGAGCTAGGCGGCCAATCCTGCAGCACAAACACAGACAATGCCTGAGTGGCAAAGTGAAGATGGTTTGAACGGGCTACGGAGAGAGAACTCCTTTCCCACCCAGGCCAGGCACACGGATGAGCCTCTGGGAAGGTTGCCCATGCCATGAGGTACCCTGACGCCTTTCCCCAATCCACATGCACTGCCCCCTGCTGCTAGCGCTGCCTAGCTCCTACCCTGCACACAGCAGAGAAAAGGAGTAATGTCTTCACCTTCTCACTGCTGCCTCTTTAAATGCGACGGAAAGGCTGCAAATCCTCACATGCTGTTCATTAACCAATTAACGGTTCTTGCAGCCTCTGTATTTATCCATACCCCAGGGACTTTTGAATCAAAGGCAAGCCAGGAGCAGCAGGTTCCCATCTGGTATCATGGGGCTGAGAACTGCAAACTCAAGGCTGCGGTCTGAGGTTGGTTGGGCCCAGGCCAGGATTAGGTGGGATTAGATCCAACCTGGGTCCAATGAAAAGAAAGAAAGAAAGAAAGAAAGAAAGAAAGAGTAACTATCTGTGTAGACCTATCTGAGAGTATTCAATAGATAGATCGATCGGTTGATGATCAATTCCAGGAAGAAAGGAGGATGAGGAAAGAAGATAGATAGGCAGACAGAGAGAAAGAGATCAATCCCACAAAGGGAGGGGAAAGAAGACAGAAAGAAAGGAGATCCCAGAGGGCTGAAGAGAGGAGGGAACAAGGAGGCAGAGAGGCACAGAGGGAGGTGGAGATGAAGTAAGAAAGAGAAAAGGGAATTAACAGCCCACTTTATACCTTTTCCTTTACAGACAATATTACGCGTCTCTGCAAAAGGACTAATTTAGCCCTGCGAACAGCCTCAGTGACCCTTCCTAATAGAAACCATTTAAATCTTTAAACAATTTACATGAAAATGTAACTTTGCCGAGAATATATTTCTTCTCCTCCACCCCCACCCGCATCGGGCCGTCTCCAGCGCAATCCTTCAAACCTCCGACAGCTTCCATTAACTCTTAATGAAGTCGGAGCATCTTTCTTAGGAGACGCGATGGCCCCGGGGTTAATCGCTGAAAGGAGGTGGGCCAAATACAATCGAAGGGAAAAAAAGAAAACACTTAAGAGGGATTCATACAAAATAAAAGACCCCCCCGCCCCCAAAGAAATCCCTGTTCAGGAGGTAAGTGCAGCCTTCATGGTACCACGAGGATATTTGGGGTGCAGGAAGCCCCCACTCCTGTCTCTCACCCTTCTTTCCACCTTCTCCGTACCAGGAGTGCTGGGGATGAGAGCAGGTCTAATAGGTTGTGCAGGGGGGTCTAGGTGAGGGTACCGGGCATCAGCTCTGGATCTGGTTCACTGTTGATCAGTCCGGGCTGGGGAGGGGCCAGGCGGAAGGGAAGGAAGCGCTGACCTGTCGGTGACCCATGGAGCACCTGGAGAGTCAGTCTACACGGCAATGGCCATTTCAGGAGAAAATGGGATGAATTTGGTATTCTGCTGTGCATTGAGGTTAGCCTGACAGGGCTTGGAGATAAGTGATTCACATACATTTACACTGCTCCACTCCCAGCACACAAACCACACACACTGCACACATTGCACAACACACACCCCTGACACTTCACACCGCTCCACTCACAGCACACAAACCACACACATTGCACACATATACAACACACATTGCACACCACACACTGCCCTGACACTTCATACTGCTCCACTCACAGCACACAAACCACACACACTGCACAACACACACACCTGACACTTCACACCGCTCCACTCACAGCACAGAAACCACACACTGCACACATATACAACACACATTGCACACCATACACTGCAGTGACACTTCATACTGCTCCACTCACAGCACACAAACCACACACATTGCCCACATATACAACACACATTGCACACCACACACTGCCCTGACACTTCATACTGCTCCACTCACAGCACACAAACCACACACACTGCACAACACACACACCTGACACTTCACACCGCTCCACTCACAGCACAGAAACCACACACACTGCACACATATACAACACACATTGCACAACACCCACCCCTGACACTTCACACCACTCCACTCACAGAACACAAACCACACACATATACAACACACATTGCACAATACACACACACCGACATTCACACCCCTGAGTGACGGAGCTAGGCTGACCTACCCCGTGGAGACGCAGCTAGTTCTGTGAAGAATGCTTCCATTAATGCAGGTCCTGTCACTCAGGGAAGGGGTCTTCCTACAGTGACAGAAAACCGTTTCCATTGGTAAAGGCTGTGTGTACACCACACAGACCTGCTGGAATAGTCCCCGTATGGTAGACATGTTCCTAAGTTCTTACCTCATGAGGGTATGTCTACACTGCAGCTGGGAGTGTGCTTCCCAACTCAAGTAGATAGACAGCAACATCTGCCTGAGTCTGCAGAGAGCCTGAGCCAGTTGTTCTGCTGGGGCGGGGTGGGAACTCAACATGCATCTCAACAGGGTGTTAACTCCAAGACCCACTGGGTTGGGGGCTCCTCCCCAGGAAAGGCCTGTGTATGTGGGCAGTGGGACCAGTCCATCCACCCATCCAGGCAGATATGCCCCTGTTGTTGGGAAAAATTGTAGGGGTGCTTTGTAAATGCCAGTCCAAGTGGGGGGCAGAGCCCCAGGGGCAGCATGTCATGGGGTCCCTGGACTCCAAATTGCCTTAATCCAGCTGTGGAGATGGATGTGAGACTGAAGGGAACCCAGACCAGCATCAATAGGAGCAGCAGGGGTAGAGGTAAAGAGAGGAGCAGAGGAGGAGATGCTGAGGGGATGAGGAAGGTGATGGGTGATGGTGAGTGGAAGATACTAATCGCCATCTGACGAGGCAACAGCGTTTTCTGCTGATGCCGAACATCGACTGGCTAGTGTGCTGGGCTCGGCATCTGACCCTGTTCGTTGTTTTGGGCCACCAGCTCTTGTTCCTGTCCCCTTGAGTGCTCCGGGGTGGCCAGGAGCTTCCTGGACCACTGCTCTGGAAGAGTGGAAGCACAGTGCTGGCATGCTCTGCATGAGCTGATAACTCAGGGAGCATCTGATGCGGGGGAGGAGGAGAATGGAGGGCAGACCCGGGTGTCGGCAGAAGAGAAAAAGGAAGATCAATTAATTAACCTCAGAAGGAGACCTGCAGTGGCTGGCAGAAAAAATAACCGAAGCCTCATCAAAGCTGAAGATCTCAAATAATAAGGGGCCGGATTCTCCCCTGGGATACATGGGCACAGCTCCAGCTGAGCTGAGCTTGGGAAATTCACCTGCACCAGGGCTAGACAACGCATATGCTCTCACGGTGCTTGGAATCTGGATTCCTGATCCTCTCTCTCTGTTACTGATTTGCCAGTGGTATCTAGAGGCCTTCATCGCGCCAGGCATGGTACGTACGCACAGCGATACCCAGTCCCTGTCCTGAAGAGCTCACCCAGTCCCTGTCCCGAAGAGCTCACAGCTGAAATAGACGAGACAGATGAAGGGCGAGAAGGGAAACTGAGGCAGGGTGGTGTCAAGGAGCGCGCTGCCTCTGAGCTCATCTCTGGCTTACAAACTTTTGCATTAAGTCGCTCATTAAGGTGAGGGGCACAAAAGCAACGCACAGGTAGACTGGGGGGAGGGAGGTGTGTAGGGGACAGACAGATGGATGAACAGAGGGACGGACAGACAGATGGACGGATGGGATGTACATGGAGGGGATATTCAGGTGGATGAAGGGCTCCCGGGCACGGTTCTTTACGCAGGGTGTACAAGACCATGACACATTGAAAGGACAGTCCAAAAAATCCCCAGCTGCTGAGTTTTGAGACAGCGTGATGGGGGAATGAAGCCCCTGCTCGCCCTGAGCAGGGACAAAGAGCTGGGCAGTGTATGGAGCACAGATGTGATGGTCAAGCAAGACACTGGCTAGTCCTGCATCCAGCAGGCTGCGGCTGAGCACATCAATCATAAACCAGCCCTCCGACCATGAATAGCCTCTCTGCCTATACAAGCCCCATCCGTCGGGCAGGGAGTGACAGGCCTCGTCACGGATAAATGCAGGAATCGATTACAAATCATGGTTAAATGGAGGTGAATCGCTCCATGATCCGGGCAGTGCAAACCTCGTTTGTTCAGCTGGGCAATAGCAGCAGCATGTGTCCCTCAGGAAGGATGCTCTCCTGGCAGGTGTCCATGTCCTGATGGCGTCTGGATTCAAACCCACCTCGGCTCGGCATGGTTTGAACCCGTGACCGAGTGCTGATGACCTATGCTCCAAGTCTGACCCACGGACCCCCCTTCTCACTTGCCCCTTTCCAGTTCTTGGCCTTGTGGGGGAAGGCAACTTCAAGCTACTTTTATGCTCCCTGTATTCTGGGACTCTTTGGGGCCTGCATGGATCCTAACATCACCTAGAGCAGCCTCAGGGCTGCTTTAAATTACACTCTCTTCCTGTGCCGCCCTATGGACCCTGGGAAGTGAAGACTAGCTGAAATACAATGTGCCTTTCTACTGCTGACATGCCCTGACCTTCCCCCTTTTTCCTACCCTAGCCACAACTCCTGACCTGCCCCCTCCTACCCATACCCTGCTCCCAGCCCTGGCTACACCAATCTCCTATATCTAGGCTTGGCAGAATTCAATTTGTATGTTTTTAGCATTGCAATGGAAAAAAATGATGGTTATTTTAAGCCTTTTTATTTACTTATTTTTATGTTTATCAATTTAAATGTCCACAGTTGTGTAAAATTATAGGTTTAAAGCATTTTTAATCTATTTTAAATGTTCACAGTTGCAGGAATATACAGAGGGAGGGGTATCAGACAGTAAGAACATAAGAGCGGCCATAGTGGGTCAGACCAATGGTCCATCTAGCCCAGTATCCTGTCTTCTGACAGTGGCCAATGCCAGGTGCTTCAAAGGGAATGAACAGAACAGGGCAATTATTGAGTGATCCATCCCCTGTCATCTAGTCCCAGCTTCTGGAAGTCAGAGGCTGAGGGACAGCCAGAGCACGGAGTTGTGTCCCTGCCCATCTTGGCTAATAGCCATTGATGGACCTATCCTCCAGGAACTTCTCTAATTCTTTTTTTTAATCCTGTTTTCATTTTGGCCTTCACAACATCCCCTGGCAATGAGTTCCACAGGTTGGCTGAGCAATGTGTGAAGAAATACTTCCTCATGTTTGTTTTAAACCTCCTGCCTATTAATTTTATTAGATGTGCCCTGGTTCTTGTGTTATGGGAAAGGGCAAATAACACTTCCCTATTCACTTTCTCCACGCCAGTCAAAATTTTATAGACCTCTATCATATCCCCCCTTAGTTGTCTCTTTTCCAAGCTGAGTTATCCCAGTATGTTTAATCTCTCCTCATACAGAAGTTGTTCCATACCCTTAAACATTTTGTTGCCCTTCTCTGTACCTTTTCCATTTCTAATATATCTTTCTTGATATGGGGTGACCAGAACTGCATGCAGTATTGAAGATGTGGGCGTACCATAGATTTAAATAATGGCACTATAATATTTTATGTCTTACTAGCTATCCCTTTCCTAATAGTTCTTAACACTCTGTTGGCTTTTTTGACTGCGGCTGCACATTGAGTGGATGTTTCCAGAGAACTAGCCACAATGACTCCAAGATCTCTCTCTTGAGTGGTAACAGCTATTTTAGACCCCATCATTTGTATGTAAAGTTGGGATTCTGTTTTCCAATGTGCATTACTTTGCATTTATCAACACTGAATTTCATCTGCCATTTTGTTGCTTAGTCACCCAGTCTGGTGCGATCCCTTTGTAACTCTTTGCAGTCTGCTTTGGACAAACTTTGCAAATGATATTAAATGATTCAATAGTTGCCACCTCACTGTTTATCCTATTTTCCAGATCATTTGTGAATATGTTGAACTTCACTGGTCCCAGTACCGCTGTTTATCTATCTCCTTTGTGAAAACTGACCATTTATTCCTTCCCTTTGTTGCCTGTCTTTTAACCAGTTACAGAGCCGTGAGAAGACCTTCCCTCTTATCCCACGACTACTGAGTTTGCTTAAGAGCCCTTCAGGGACCTTGTCAAAGGCTTTCTGAATTCCAAGTCCACTATATCCACTTGATCACCTGTGTCCTCATGTTTATTTATTTAAGGTCAGCAGGTGTTGAGATTCAAAAACAAATTCAAGCTTTGAATCCATTAAAACACAAATGGCCAAAATCATGTCACACTTTACAAAGTACTTTACAAAGAGCCTTCAATCACTCTCGAAATATGTTCTCAAGAGGCATTTTGCTTACTTTGCCTCTCTGTACATTTCGATTGTTATCGATAGAAGTACTTTCCCATGGGTTTCTGTGTGTTTGGTGAAATTGACGTTGATCACCGTTTACCGATAAAAATCAAATCTTCAAGCCTACATGCTTCCCTGCCCCTGACCCCTGCCACACCCCGATCCACCCTCTTGCTCCCACTCTCTGCCCCCAGACGGCCATTGACATCCCTACCCATGTCCCCTGGCCTGTCCTTTGCCCCTGTCCTCTCTTCTCCCGCTTTCTGTTCCCACGCACATTCCCAACATGGGGGGCTGGCTTAGAGCTGCTTCCGTAGTCTTATATAGGATCCCCGTTATATGGGGGTGTGGTGTCAGAGCAGTGTCATGGGGGTCTTTGCATAAATGAGAATCGGGTCTGGGGTCTTTCACCATCAGGTGTACATGGCTGGCAAAGGCCTGGGTGGCTGAGTCTGTACATGACTCCCCCTTTCTGCCCCACAGGGTCCTGTAACAGGGTTACGGCATCCGTGGGCAATCGGCTCTCATAACGGGGAGCAGCCGCCCGGTGAGCAGCGAGGAGGGGGCAAAGGGCAGGCCCAGGGGGTAGCTGAGCAGTGGAACAGGCCCCCAGGAGAGCAAAGTGGAGGAAATTCAGTCTCTGAAATTTTCCCCTCTCTCCTCCCGCTCTGTCATTAACCTTCTTGACTTCCCCTTTCAAAACTCATTTACTCCCAGGCTCTTAGCTCGTGGGGGTGAAGGGGCAGGTTCCTGATAGTAGCAGCTTGTGCTGCCTAAGCTGATCCAGCCTGGTCTTTCTCTAATAACAGGACTTTTATTTATCTCTCCCTTCCCCCTCCCTGCACCGGAGACTGGGAACGGTGAATAGGAGCGAGTTAACCCCGCGACCTTTAATCAAAGGCTCGTGTACGCGGCAAGAGGATTGATGGAGCTTGTCTCCCACCCGGCCTCGTGCCATCATGCCGATTCCACCATTAACTCCCCGAGCTGCGGGCAAGGGGCTGATATCTGTAGCCAAGGAAAAATGGCCATCGAACAAGGGTTTGAAACGTATCACTCAGCAGCGGCCATCCACGGGACTCCGCATGCCCTCAGCCGCTAGCGGCCCTGAGTAACCACATGGGTGGGGCTGACGTGCTCTCCTGTTTTACAAGAACACATGGGACCCGGCCACCGGAGAGGAGCTTAGGAATTGTCTGCTACAAAAGCTGATCAGCTGTGAGGAAGGACGGCCCACGGGTCAGGGAACTCTAGCCCAGGACTTGGGAGACCAGCATTCAAGTCCCTGCTCCATCACCAACTTCCTGTGTGACGTTGGACGTGTCACTTAGTCTCTCAGTGCCTCGGTTTCCCCATCTGTAAATTGACACATGGTAGCTGAGCTCTTGTGCAAATCTGGTCCCACGTGGTTTACAGGTGACAGTCAAGAGAAGAGTTCTGCAAGGCATATCTAGAGATAGATGTTGCAGGAGGGACTTCATAGAATCATAGAAGTTTAGGGTTGGAAGAGATTTCAGGAGGTCATCTAGTCCAACCTCCTGCTCAAAGCAGGACCAACCCCAACTAAATCATCCCAGTCACGGCTTTGTCAAGCCGGGCCTTAAAAACATCTAAGGATGGAGATTCCACCACCTCCCTAGGGAACCCATTCCAGTGCTTCACCACCCTACTAGTAAAATAGTTTCAACCTAGACCTCCCCCACTGCAACTTGAGACCATTGTTCCTTGTTCTGTCATCTGCCACCACTTTGAACAGCCGAGCTCCATCCTGTTTGGATGGGTAGTTGAAGGCTGCTATCAAATCCCCCCTCACTCTTCTCTTCTGCAGACTAAATAAGCCCAGTTCCCTCAGCCTCTCCTCGTAAGTCATGTGCCCCAGCCCCCTAATCATTTTTGTTGCTGTCCACTGGACTCTCTCCAATTGTCCACATCTTTTCTGTAGTGGGGGGCCCAAAACTGGACACAATACTCCAGACTGGCCTCACCAGTGCCGAATAGAGGGGAATAATCACTTCCCTCAATCTGCTGGCAATGTTCCTACTAATACAGCCCAATATGCCGTTAGCCTTCTTGGCAACAAGGACACACTGCTGACTCATATCCAGCTTCTTGTCCACTGTAATCCCCAGGTCCTTTTCTGCAGAATTGCTGCTTAGCCAGTCGGTCCCCAGCCTGTAGCAGTGCATGGGATTCTTCCGTCCTAAGTGCAGGACTCTGCACTTGTCCTTGTTGAACCTCATCAGATTTCTTTTGGCCCAATCCTCCAATTTCTCTAGGTCACTCTGGACCCTATCCCTACCCTCCAGCATATCTACTTCTCCCTCCAGCTTAGGGTACGTCTATACTTACGCGTCTGGTCGGAGGCGCGCGATCGATGTTCTGGGTTCGATTTATCGGGTCTTGTCAAGACGCGATAAATCGAACCAGGATGTGCTCCGCCGTCGATGCTGGTAATCCAGCTCGACGAACGGAGTAGGGGAGTTGACGGGGGAGCCTGCGCGCCGCGTGTGGACCCCGGGTAAGTGCTTTTTCATTCGAACTAAGGTACTTCGACTTCAGCTACGTTATTCACGTAGCTGAAGTTGCGTATCTTAGTTCGACAGGGGGGGTTAGTGTAGACCTGGGCTTAGTATCATCCGCAAACTTGCTGAGGGTGCAATCCATCCCATCACCCAGATCATTAATAAAGAGGTTGAACAAAACCAGCCTCAGGACCAACCCCTGGGGCACTCCCCTTGATACCCGCGGCCAGCTAGACATCAAGCCATTGATCACTAACTGTTGAGCCCCAACAATCTAGCCAGCTTTCTATCCACCTTATAGGCCATTCATCCAATCCATACTTTTTAAACTTGCTGGCAAGAATACTGTGGGAGACCATATCAAAAGCTTTGCTAAAGTCAAGGTATATCACATCCACCTTTTTCCCCATATTCACAGCGCCAGTTATCTCATCATAGAAGGCAATCAGGTTGGTCAGGCCTGACACCTACCGGGACTGCCTGGTCCCAATGCCTGTACCCGCAGCAGAACTCCCTGTGGGTACAGGCATTCACGAAAAGAGGAATTGGAGGAGGCCAGCATGGAAAAGGCGTGACTATGAGACAGACTCTGTGTGGGATACGGGGACATCACACACAAGGGATTCTGGATCCAGATTGTGCCCTGAGCTCTGTGTGGATCCAAGAGACAGCTAGCCATGAATTCCAGGTCTCTGGGATGCCAGGGGCTCCTTCTGGATCCAGGCAGCCCAAGGGACAGGGAAGAGGCTGGGCTCTTTGTGGGTACAGGCAGCAGCTATGACAGGCAGAAACCTAGGAGTCCTGGCTGGACCACTGCGTATAATACAGGGATCATTGCTGCAGATCCCAGAGCTGTATCACTCCTCGTTACTTCTGCATCTCTTGGGAAAACCCTGCATCTCACGTACTGCCTGTGAAAGTGGCTGTGGATAGATACTAAACTCCCCTGTGCTATAAGGCATCACGCACAGCGAGCATGCATTCCCAGCAGAGCCGGTTCTCTGGTGTGCCCTGATGAAGGGAACCGTGCTGCAGTGGAGCTGGTGGTTTTGAGATCACTGCTCTTCCTGATGTTTGGGTCTAGCTAAGTATGTTCACTTCCACAGGCACAAAGCAGGCGGCTTGGATGTGGGTTGCTAGTGACACCCAGTGGCCTTCTGAATTCTGCAGAGCGAAGGCTCCCAAGCTCTTTCTCTGGCCCGGAAAGCAGAGCTAAACACGCCAAGTCCCCACATCTCCAACCGCTCGGCTTCTCCTAGGAAACGGGGAAACACTGACCGGGTGTTCAGGGGATCGACTCCATTGCAGAGTGGTGGCATCTCCATAGCCCGAGTCATTCAAACCTGGCCTGACAAGGAGACCCTAGGGGAGGGTCCATGTACAATGTGGTTTTACAGGTGGCCAGAAGGCCGTATCATTTCTCCCCGAAGCCTCTTTGGTGCCACCAAAATCCCTGAACTCGTCGGAAAAATTCTGTGTTGTGTTTTTGAAATCCCCTCGGTTGCTCCCAAGATGTCCTCAGCCAGCCACAGTCTCCTGCAGATCACAAATGGTGCCCAGGAGAGAAGTCTTGGATCTTCTGGTGGACATCTCCCCAGGCGGACACCCTTATCCCACAACAGCTCTTGTGCTTTAAATGCACCCCTTAACGTACTCTGGAGTCATGCCCCCTTGCCGACAAGCTCAGGTTAGCTAGGGAAAGCGCCTACACGCCATCAAAGCAGAGGCGAATCATTTTTGTTTCTTTCTATTCCAGTCGCGGCTTAAGGCCTTAACTCCAATGTGCTAGGCATGCAGGAAGAGGCAGTCGCTACCCTACCCCGGAGAGTTTATAAGCTAACAGGCAAGGGTGAGTCGGGGCAGTGGCTTGTCCAAGGTCACACAGCCAGTCTGTGGCACACCTGGAAAGAGCATCCAGGTGTCCTGAATCCCAGAACCGTGTCCTGTCACCTGGCCCACGTTACATGTTGCTTTACCATGCAAACCCAGGAGCCTTGTCTCATGATCCATGGGGCTTTGACTATGGGGACTAGAGCTGCAGTGGCCAGAAGGGGGGAGAGATTGCACCAGATGACGTCATCCATCATCTCCATTGCTCATTTCTCTATCAGAATGAGCCTTGCGCGCGCACACACACACACACACACACACACACACACACCTCCTCTAGGTCAGGAAACAAATCAGCCTCCCCAGCCACAACTCTATTATAATGAATAGGAGCAGAGGAAGCGTATCAATTTCTACTCAATCAGACACAGCAGTCAGTTCCCTCCGTCCCTCCTTCCCTTGCCCACGGGGCACTGCTCCGCTGGGGCCACTTGGGGAGTGTCACGAACCTAGTGGGATCTAAACAAAGCAGCCCAACAGGGGATGTGCCTCCTCGTGACCCCAAAAGCCTGAGATGTCATCATTGCTTGGGTGACATCATCACTGCTGGGGTGACATCATCACTGCTTGCATGACATCACAGCTCAGACTGCTCCCGGCGTAGGGGACTGCTCAACAAAAGCAAGGGTGGCCCAGGCTGGCCCTAAAACACCGGCTGCCGACAGGATTTTAATGCCGAGTGCCTGTTCATTTTAACGGGAACCGAGTTTCCAAATGCCCCGGTTGGTTTGGGGCATCTCAGCCCAGATCATTAATAAACACCTGTGCCTCTGGCTTTCTCTCTCTCCCAGCCTTGCTCCTTTTCTTGCTTAGACTCCACAGCATGGCTGCTACTGACTAGCCTTCCTCTATATTAAGTAGGGTGACCAGACAGCACGTGTGAAAAATCGGGACAGGGAGTGGGGGGTAATAGGAGCCTATATAAGAAAAAGACCCCAAAATCGGGACTGTCCCTATAAAATCAGGACATCTGGTCACACTAATATTAAGGCCCTTGGATTTCGGTTGCATTTGCTTTGGAGAGGGGTAAGGAGCGGGGAAAAGAGCCACAGCATGTTTCTCAGCCTATCCTGGAGGCTTGCTTTCTCTCTGACTAAGCTTTAAAAGCAAGGAACAAAGCAACAACCAGGAAACGTTTTGCAGCATGGCTGAGGGTTTCTCAAGGCCGCCATTCCAACCCCTTCGCATCAGCTCAGCTGCTTCCGAGATGAACCAGACTGGGTGTGAAAAGCAGATCACACGGCAAGAGAGCCTGTGATATGGGAAGTGGGGGGCCAGTGAGGAGGAAACGATCTATTTGGGAGAGGTAGGATGGGCTTGTGCTTCAGGCTCTGGTTTCAGGAGATCTGGGTCCAATTCCCAGCTCAGTCACAAAAAGTCCCTTAGCCTCAGTGATCCTCTTCTGTAAAATGGGGCTAATGATTCTCCCTTTCTTCCACTCTGCATGTCTGGTCTGGTTGATTGTAAGCTCATCAGGACAGGGACTGTCTCTCATTCGGTGTAGGTGCCACACCCTCCACGATGCAGCCACACATTCATTTAAGCCTTTTAGGTGCTGTTATAATATCATAATATTCAGAGAGCAAACATAGCGTGGGATGCAGCAATGCGATCTCCCCATACGCTGCCCTGCCAACATGCCCCAACAAAGCTGATGGGTGGGACCCACCTGTTGACTGAATGGGTAGCCCACTTTCCACCCCTATTTGATCTGTGAAAAGTGCCACCCAATGGCGCTTCTGTGAAGTGGGCCTGTGCCCACTAGAACTGGCCCAGTTCCTTTACCTGGAGGCCCCTGCACTTCCATCATGTGGTGACATCTTTCAGTCACTATTGACCTGGGCTGGACGGAAACCTCTGTGCTAGACCCCACATCGCTTGTAACAGCACAACCACCATGTCAACATGGCCACCCTTTGCCTCTGTAGGCTCCCTCACCCCTTTCTTCTCCTTCTAAAAGCTTCAGAATAACCCCTCCTTGTGCTTCATCTACATCACCTCATCAGAGCGTCACTCTGGCCATTACAGGACAAATACCTACAACACTGTTGACAACAGCCAATCAACATACAGGATAACAGCCTACTACTGCTACTTACTGGCAGGTGTACTCCTTGAGCTCCAATGGTGGAGGCCTGGGTTTCTGGTGCAGAAGGTCTCAAGTTTAGCCCCTGTTAATAACCCATCAGGATGCCATTATAAATCTTTCACAAGGAGGCCAGGAACCATCCCTTCTTAGGGCAACCTGGGATTCCCAGTGCACCTCTCCAACATAAGAATGGCCCTACTGGGTCATGCAAAGGTCCATCTAGCACAGTATCCTGTCTTCCAACAGTGGCCAGTGCCAGGTGCCCCAGAGGGAATGAACAGAACAGGGAATCATCAAGTGATCCATCCCCTGTCGCTCATTCCCAGCTTCCCACCTCATCACTGGTGGCCTCTCTCTGCATTCTCCTTCCTAATGAGCATCTCTTCATCTACTGATATGGCAGGCAAGTCCATTCCTTCCTCTGCCTCCTGCAAACGTACAACCCTGCTCCTTGTCCCAGCCCAACCAGCCTCTGCCACACCTGGGGTTGTCTCTTACTGTTCCAAGCATCGTTAGAAGCTCTGAGCACCTCCATCCTCAGGCAGTTGGTCAAGGGATGACCCTTCAGTAGTGCTCCAGCATTGCCTCTCTGCTCAGGGCTTCTGTTTGCCAGCACGTGCTCTCCAATGCCTGGGAATGCCTTAGCCCCCGACGGATGTATCACAATAATGTCTCCTGTATAGACACCAGTGAAGTTTGGAAACAGAGGGGGTCACATCTGCCCCCTTACTTGGTGCACAGAGCAGTGCCGGGGAAGCATCTAATGTGCTGCAGTACCTGGCGAGGTAGGAGCTCGGTATGTCGGCGGACTGGCAGCCCAGGGTAGGTCATTTTGAGACTTGCATTAGGACAGAAGAATCATAGAATCTCAGGGTTGGAAGGGACCTTAGGAGGTCACCTAATCCAACCCCCTGCTCAAAGCAGGACCAATCCCCAATTTTTGCCCCAGATCCCTAAATGGCCCCCTCAAGGATTGAACTCACAACCCTGGGTTTAGCAGGCCAATGCTCAAACCACTGAGCTATCTTGGTGCACGGTGCATATTGCAGACTGGGGACTGGAATGTACTGTGCAGGGTGTGTATTTTACACCGGGGAATGAATGCAATGTACTGGTGCAGAATGTTAGAGACAACGTGGGTGAGGGAATACCTTTTATTGGACCAACGTCTGTTGGTGAGAGAAACAAGCTTGCGAGCTACACGGAGCTCTTCTTCAGGGCTGGGAAAGGTGCTAGGAATGGCATGGCTAAATACAAGGTTGAACATCGTTTAGGGTAAGTCATTAGCACATGTTCTAAGGGGCCATTCAAGAGAAGTAGCCCTTTGACACCCCTGTAGTCATAGGACAAAAAGGGGAGGTTAGTGGGTTGCAGATTGTTGTAATAAGCCATGAATCCGGTGTCTTTATTAAGACCAGGATTTTTAGTGTCTAAAGAAGTTATGAATTTAAGCTCCCAGGCTCGTCTTGTGAAAGTGTTGTGCAGGTTTCCTTTGGTCAGACGTAGAGCGATCGCCTTGTGAAAAGTGTTCACCCCCAGGTGACGTGGTGTTTTTATCTTTTATCATTTTCCTGTGTGAGTTCATTCGAGAGCGCAGTGCTTGTCTGGTTGCAGGGCTGTATTTTACACTAGTGACTAATGTTCTGGTGCACGGTGGGTAATGCTCACTGGTGAATACCATGTCCTGGTGTGCACCGCGGACTGGTGCACAGCGTGCATTGGTGAATAGTGACTCCAGGTTCTTATCTTACGTGATGGGGTAAATAACACTTCCCTATTCACTTTCTCCACACCATCCATGGTTGTATGCACCTCTGTCATACCGCCCCCTCCCCCCGCCCGTTTGTTATCTCAAATTCAACTCGACACCTGTGTTTCCTGTAAGCTGTGCGCTTGGGCGGCCGCCCAGGAAAGATTCATGTGCCGTGCAGTTGGTTAACAGAGCCGCACACACCAGCCGGCAGCGTGTGTTCAGGTGTCCCTCCTCTCCCCTGCTCCCAGGACCCTCCTGCTGGCTGTGCAGAGCGGGGGGGGGGGGGGAAAAGAGGGTGCTGATGTCAGGGTGTCCCCCTCCCCCAGCCTCTGTACCCCATCTTCACAGAGCAGGGTAGAGGGGACAGGGCTCAGGACTTGCAGCAGCTCTGAGGTCTGAACAAGCCTTCGTGTTGGGTGTCTTAAAGAGACAGCGCACCGCCTCTCGGAGACTTCCCCAGCAGCCAGCACACACAATCTCTCTCTCTCTCTCTCTCTCACACGCACACACACAGAGTCTCTTCCCCTCCCCCCTGCCCATGTACCCCATTTCTGCAGAACGGGGGCAGGGGGACATGGTTCAGGAGGAGGAGAGCTTTCAGTGAGTGCCTTAAATAGACAGCAGATGGGCGTCCCTCAGAAACTTCACCAGCAGCCAGCACACACACTATCTCTGTGTGTCACACACACACACACACACACACACACAGAGTCTCTGTGTCACACACACAGAGTCTCTGTGTGTCACATACACACACAGTCTCTGTGTGTCACACACATACTGTGTGTCACACACTGTCACAACACACACACTGTCTCTGCGTGTCACACACACACTGTCATACACACACTGTCACAACACACACACTGTCTCTGCGTGTCACACACACACTGTCATACACACACTGTCTCTGTGTCTCGCACAGTCTGTGTGAGTCACACACACACACACACGCTCTGTGTGTCATACACAAACAGTCTGTGTCTCTCTCTCACACACAGAGTCTCTGTGTGTATTTCTCACACACTCTATGTGTGTGTGTCTCTCTCTCACATGCACGCGCACACACACACACACACACACACACTGTCTGTGTCACACACCTCCCAACACTGTTGTTGTTGTTGGTACTTCCCGCAATGCACACATATTCTCTGTCATTTTATTCTTTCAAAGTGTGCTATTTTAGTTTTTTGACCAGTCTATGCATTTCATAATTTTTATTTCTCTTTTACACTTACATTTAATTCTTTGAATAGTGAGTTCTAAAATGCCTAACCTGTCCTGGCTGAAGTAATTATCCCTGTGGTAACTTTTTAAATATATATATTATATCTAGGTTTTTGTTTCTCCTGGTGGCACACATCTGCACATTACCTTGGTGCACATAACAAACTTTATTCCGCACATAGGTGGAAAAAAAGAGAAGGAACATTGCTCGACACTCAGACTTCCTAGAAAATGTCTTTCCATTTAAACATTTAGCCACAGGTGTCAGCCTCTGTTTTCTTTGTCTATTTAGATTGCAATCTCTTACTATGTGTGCACAGTGCTTTGGGCCTGCTCTCACTTTGGGGCCCCTAGGTACTACCGTTATCAAAATAATTTGTAATAATACCTACCTTCTCTCTGGACGTACTTGGAAAGTAGCACAGCGGCTAAGTGTTTAAGTGGAAAGAATCCTCTAGGAAGTCTGAGCGTAGAGTTGAAATGTGAAAATTTGCATTTGCGATCCCAATAATAATGAGATGCCACAGACAGCCTAATGGAGCAATTGTACTTGTTAAGCGTCCCAAACACAAAGCCACTCTCAGGCCCTGGAAAGCAAAAAGCTCTTTAATGAAGGAATAATTGTCAGAATTTGCAGAATCCATGTTTCCCCCCTTCGGCTCTGCAAATCCATTTTAGAATTTGTACATTTATTTTAGGATTAGATTAATAGGTTTCATGATTTGTAAACCTTGCCTTGACTTTATAAAGCAATTGACGGCTTCGGCTCGGTCCAGAGGTTTAAAAATTATGATTTCTCAATCAAAGCTTTGCAGCTGAGATTTCCTGGCAGGTTTTTTTATATTAGAGGAGGAGATTTACCACTCAGAAGGCCAACAAGTCCTGACGTCAAAGCCCTCCTTGCAAATCAAGGGGTTTGTGCCTCATCTGGTAGCAGTTTCCTGAATGAAGCCTACATCCCAATGACTGCATTGATCAGAGAACATAAACAGACACAAATGTAACCAGAAAAATGTGAATGATAATTGGGAATCATTTAAGGACATCTTACTAGATGCCCTTAAAAGTCACAATCGAGGCAGAAGGTTGCATGGTTAAAAAACTGATCTGGTTAGAGGGGAAGTGAAGGCAGCTATAAAATAAATAATAAATAATAACAATACTAATAATAATAATAAGCATAACAAATAAAAGAAAGGGGAAGAAGGTGGTAATGAATATAAAGCAGAAGTTTGGCATTGTAGAAAATTGATAAGGGAAGCCAAAGGACACAAGGCGAACTCTAGAGCTAGCAGAGTTAAGGCCAACAAGAAGGATTTTTTTTCAATAAATTGGGAACAAAAAGAATCCTGACAATGGTATTGGTTGATTACTAGTTGGAAATGGTAGTATTATCAGTAATAATGCAGAAAAGGCAGAACTGTTCAATAAATATTTTGTTCTATATTTGAGGAAAAACCAGATGATATGGTGATTATAACACTCATTCCTTTCCACTAGTATCTCTGGATAGTGGTAAACAGCAGCTGCATAAATTAGACATTTTAAAACCAGAAGGTCCAAATAATTTGCATCCAAGAGTTTTAAAAGAACTGGCCGAGGAGATCACTGGACCATTAATGTTGATTTTCAATAAGTCTCGGAAGACTGGGGAAGTTCCAGAAGACTGGAAGAAAGTGAATGTTATGATAATTTTTAAATAGGGTAAATGGGATAACCCAGGTAACTATAGGCCAGTCAGCATGATATTAATCCTGGGCACGATACTGAAGTGACTCGTATGGGATATATAAACAGGGGAATCTTGAGTAGATGCAGAGAGGTTATTTTACCTCTATCTTTGGCAGTTGTGTGACTCCTGCTGGAATCCTGTGTCCAGTTCCGGCGCCAAGAAGGATGTTGATAAAATTGAAAAAAAGATTCAAAGAAGAGTCATGAGAATGATTAAAGGATAATAAAACATGCTCTTTGGTGATAAACTCAAAGAGCTCAATCTATTTAGCATAGCAAAGAGCAGGGCAAGGGGTGACGTGAGCACAGTCTATAAGTATCTAGATAGGGAACAAATATTTAATAATGGGCTCTTCAATCTACCAGCGAAAAGTATAACTGATCCAATAAATGGAATTTGAAGCTAGACAAACTCAGGCTGGCAATAAGGTGTAAATTTGTAACAGTGAAAGTTATTGTGTTCATCTAGCGTGACTTCCTGTATAGCAGAGGCCGGAGAAGTTCCCCAAAATATTTCCTTTCCTCGTTGCTTTTTGCTGTGAAGTTTTTCTATGATTCCCGACAGTCTGGGGAAATCTGTTTCTTGTACTTCCTCATATAATGGACAATGGAGTGGAAAATTCTAAAATCCCGGATTCAGACACTGTGAATTAACCTGCTTCCTGGAGAAAATTCTTTCTCCTGTTCCCATAAGCAATCAAGGCTGAGGACTACGTTGAGTGGGGGGATGTTGTAGGGGACGGGGGTCTAGAGACGGCCCTGAATCTATTTTAAAAGGACTCTTAAACTGGTTGTCCAGAAGTCAGATGGTCAATTAGATTCCAACATGGGTATACTGCAATGAGTCTTAAATTACACTGGGGAAAGAGTCTAGTTAACCTCCTCCAGTATATCATTTATCAAGCTCCGATAAAAACAAAAATACCACCAACCGGCCCCATAGACACCGTCTCAATCCATTCCACTCAGCGCCCGCGTCTCTCCAGGATTGGACTGATGTGTTCTTAATTAGCATCTTAATGTGCAGAGCATATGCAATGAAGCATCACAAGAAAATCCCCAGCATTTAAA
Source organism: Chelydra serpentina (assembly GCA_037349315.1). NCBI lineage: Eukaryota > Metazoa > Chordata > Testudines > Chelydridae > Chelydra > Chelydra serpentina. Next base: position 19,355,847 of record JBAIAC010000027.1, on the reverse strand, counting down.
TTCATTAACAGTCATTGAAAGTCTTCGGTGCAGAGGTGGAATTAGCTCTGAACTGCTTTTAAGACAACCAGCTGTGCCCGCTGAAAGATGGTGGATGTGGCTTTATTTATTTATTTTTCTTCCAAGGACCGTGGCCTGATAGATTAGCGCAGAGCGGGCTTGACAGACTTGTGGGTGGGTGCATGGGGGGTGGGGGGTGTACACAAGTAGAAATATGGGTGATGCATATGTTATGTATGGGCGCAACCGGCACCATGAACATCCTGGGAATGGCGCTATGACGGTCTACATGGCCCTCCATCGATCTATGTCCCATAGCCGTAGGGTACCTCAGACATAGAATGGGGAATTTAAGTGACCGGTACGTGTGCACAATGGCCAAAAGGATGGAGTGGCACATGCAGGTATCGCACTATTATTCTGTGTTGGGAAATGGGTGTGCAGGGCAAACATGTAGGTGTGAGTACACGGGAGCGTACACGTGTATGGGGGTTGTGCACGCAGAGGGCTGGTGCGATCCAGCCCTGGCACTGAGCGGGGAACGGTACCTCTGAGTGTCACAGAGCAATCGCCTCTTTCCCCTTTGCTCCAGGGCGGGATGGGAGCGCTGCCTTCTGCCCATCCTGCCCACCCACTTCCCATTGCCCTGCGGCAGTATGGGAAGCAACAGCACTCTACCCTAGAGCTGCTACCTCCAGTCCAGGAAGCTCACACGGGAGCGTAAGGGGGCTCCATACTGCCCCATGCCGGGGAGTAACCAGGCTAATAACATGTGCAATATACATGGATTATACTGAATGGGTGCACACTGCATACTGCATATGTTTATCTATGGGTGCATGCCCTTGAATACCTTATATATGGGGGTGTACATGAATGTGTGTTTGTGTCTGCAGGTACAGATGGGTGCATGTGTGTAGAAGCGTTGGCTGTGAACGTACAAGGGTGCCTGCCTGCACTTCTGGAAATCAGCACACGGTTGGCTCTGTATTCATGAATACAATCACTGTCACGGGTATGGGTGTTCATGTGTGACCGTCCGGGTGGCTGTGCCCAGTTGTCTGTATGTGTCGGGGGAGCTGGGAATTGTAATGCGATGGCCTCCAGCTAGCTGAAATCTGAGCGTGCTCATCTTTGTAAATTACCCAGCCTTTTGTCAGCCTGATAAATACATCCACCGCTGATTACATTGACTGACTCCTTGTTCTCTTATGAAAGGAAGTAAAAAGCAAGCCCCTTTTGGTTTTCATGATAGCCTTCATAATGCAGAATTCTTAGAATCATAGAATATCAGGGTTAGAAGGGACCTCGGGAGATCATCTAGTCAAAGCAGGACCAACCCCAACTAAATCATCCCAGCCAGGGCTTTGTCAAGCCTGACCTTAAAAACCTCTAAGGAAGGAGATTCCACCACCTCCCTAGGGAACCCATTCCAGTGCTGGAATGGAATTCCCCCATCCCTCAAGTTCCTCTAGCTCCGCTCTTACTCCAGGCTGACTAGTCCTCGTTCCTCCATTTCTCGTGATCTTTCATTCCACTCTCACCTCCATCCGTCTCCGCTCCCCTTTCCAAGACCTCTTCACCTGACCGCCGCTGCAAATACAAGTATTTGAAACTAAAACAACGTGCAGAGCCAAATCCAGTGCAACCTCCAAGACCTAGCGGATGTTCCATAGCAAGCAAAGGAAGTCAGAGTCCTGCGTAAATGGAAGAACATTTAGGTTGCCCTAAAGATTCTCTATGGCCCCATGTGAAATAGGATCACGTTCCTCTAGGTCAGAGATTCTCATCATTTTCCATACCGGGATATCCCTTTTCCTTGCCTCGCACCTGGGAACCCATCAAGCTGCTGTGCTGTTCTTTCTCAGCCAGTTCCCTGCCGCCTGGGTGACTGGGAGTGGGGGGAGATACAAGAAGCAGGAGGAGGGGTATGAGACCAGTGCGGGGGGATACGAGAAGCACTAGCATATGGCAACCCCTTGTGCCATGATGCTGCGCTCTTAATTCATGGAGCTCTCGGGTGAGGCGTTCAACGTCGCCTATGAAATATGGAAAGCCAGTTCTGAGAAAAATGGGAAATTGGTACCAAACCCCCACTAGGGCACTTTGAGTAGCTGAGCCTGAAATCCCAACGGGGCAGATTTTTCAAAGGCACAAACGGCAGTGAGGTTCCTAACACCCACGGCATTACAAAGGGAGTTAGGCACATGAGTGCTTTGAAAATCGACCCCACTGTGATCGTATGTGTCCTGCCATGGTGCCCTATTACACGTTACACACGCAGGCGTGAGACAACCCCCCCTGCACACACACGCACACACATACTTTCCCCCTCTCTCTGAGCTGAGGTGAGGCACCTGTGTATCCATAAGGAGATAAATGGGTCCTATTTCAAATTAACCTTCCATTTACAAACAGCTTATTATTGATGAATGTGTGTTTCAGACATGAGCAGGGCGCTGGTTATAAACACATCCATGTTCGAAATGGTTGGAAGCAACAGCTTGACCTGTTGGACTCTATAACCATCGATTAAAACATCTCTTCGTTTATTAATGAGCAGTTTATTAATAGACCTTTCATCTAAAGTGTAACTGACAAATGTGTAAAAGATGCACTGGGCCCGCTCCTCAGGTAGCACCAATCTGCATAGCTCATTGGAGTGCACTGATTTACACCAGGTCGGGCTTTAGCCCAATAATGTTCGTCTTTTTTTCCTCCAAGGCTTCTGTTTTAAAAATGAAAGGCATGAGCTTTTTGGTAAGGAAGGGGATGGGGAAGAGATGAAAGGAGATCAGCAATTTTGAAATGAACCCTCTGAGGTTGTTTTTTTCTCCCCTTTTCCCATCTCCTGTCGGGCCCAAGAGGAAAAAAACCAAACGAAAAAATCCAAATGAGCCCGGAGGCAGCAGCGACTGGCGATTTGCAACGGATGCCATTAAAATGTTGTTCTCGGCGGCCTGATAAATATCTCGCTGTGTGGAGATTGAAAATTGATAAGCCATGCGACATCAATCTCCTTCGGTGCAGCAGCCTCCCTGCAAGCGCATCAGTTTTGGGACCAGCACCAGTCTAATTAGCCAGCGGCGTAATGCCAGCTAGGGCGGCTACCTAACAGCCTGAAAGCATTTCCAATGTTCTAGCACATTAGGCTCCTATTAGAAGATATGTCACATGTGCGCAAACACAAACAAAGCGCAATCGAAAAACGAAAGCGTGGCCCCGCTCCCTCTTCTCCACCTGAAGAGCTTGATTCTTATTGTTTCTGTCATTAAGCCGCTTGGGGGCGGGGGGAAATGCCAAGGAGACACGAAGCAAGGAGACGGAGAGGAGAGATGGAGGCTGGGGTGGGGAAAAGCAGGGGGGCTGGCTAATTCATTTTGGCCTGGAGGCAGTTGGCTGGATCTCCAGGGTGGCAGGACAATTACATGGTGTGGTTTCGCCGGAGAATCATAGGTTGGGTGTACCTTAGAATCATAGAATATCAGGGTTGGAAGGGACCTTAGGAGGTCATCTAGTCCAACCCCCTGCTCAAAGCAGGACCAATCCCCAATTTTTGCCCTATATCCCCAAATGGCCCCCTCAAGGATTGAACTCACAACCCTGGGTTTAGCAGGCCAATGCTCAAACCACTGAGCTATCCCTCCCCCCAACAGAATAGTAAGCCAAATTCTCAGACCCTTCTCTCTGATTGGTACTTACATGGCACATGAGGTAGACAAGCACTATATTTCCTGTTTTGCAGATCAAGAACTAAAGATGCGTCTACACTGCGATACAAAACCCATGGCACGGAGTCTCGGAGCCTGAATCAGCTGAGTTGGGCTGCAAAATTGCAATGTAGCCATTCGGGTCCAGACTCAGAGACCTTCCCCACCTTGTGGGATCTGCAAACCCAGGCTCCAGCCTGATCATCTGCACTGCTATTTTATCACCCCGCAGCAGCAAATCTTCTATTACAGTGGAGATTACCCTGAGAGATTAACGGCTTGTCTACATGAGGAACTTGAGCAGCGGAGGTGGTCTTCAATAGCTCTCTACTATCTGAGTAACTTCAAGTCATACGGGAAACTTGGGGCAAGACGGGGACCTGAACCCAGGTCTATAAAGCCCGAAGCTAGTAGCTTAACTACCTTTCACCCCTTGAGCGGCCTTGTCAGCCAGCTGTGTTGCTATTGGAAGTGAGTGGTACTATGGCTGGTCCTTGTCAGTATGACTCTGGCTTAATTAAGATGATGATGTGGGATTTTCAAATAGGACATAAAATGCCCATTGAATATCAGTGGAGGTTGATCACCTAATTCCCATAGGTGGCTTTAAAAATTATGTGTACAGGCATTTTCCACCCCTAGTTCTCAAAGCGATGGGAAATGGGGAGGGACGGCATAGTTATCCACTTATTTTAGACGGGGAAACTGAGGCCTGGAGAGGGCCCTCCCCGAGTTTGGCCCGCTGCCTTCTCTGGCGAGCAAGGGGTGTGTGAGGGAGTGAAGGTCTTGTAGAGCCAGCAGTGAGGGGAAGATTGTGGGTGATTGACACCCCATCTAACCCATCAGCAAAGACAAGGAAGGGGATTTCCCTTCCCCTTGATTCTGGGTAGGAGAAGTGCTTCATAAAAGTCCCTGGCTCCCAGTTGGGCGTTGGAGCTGCAGGAGGAAGGATCACCTGGAGGAACCTGGAGTTGTTCATGGAGTGTTTTCCTTGTACTTACTCATTGAAAATAAATCTTGGTATTCCATTTTAAGCCCCTCTGAGCTGGGGCTTGGGGCTTTATTGGACGAGCTGCTTGCTAGACCTGCACAGAACAGTCAGAGTCCCTGCACTGTCTGAAGCACAGTTAGAAAAATGTAGTGGTGGGGGGGACAGAAACAGGCTCCTCCCAGGGGCCCTACCTGAGTCCATTTTGCAGTTGTTGACACCCTCACTGTTGCAACCACCTTCACACAGAGCAGTGCAGAGGATGGACATTCTGTTTCACAAAGGAATTTGGCATTTTCCTTCTTCCGGTTAGGAACGAAACCGGAAAATGTCAAAACTCTTTGGAAAAAAATCACCCCAAAAATTAGTTTGGGGGTCGATCCAAATATTTCAGTCTGATTTCACCCCTTTTAAAAATGCAGCTATCTTTTACCGTACAAACAAGTTTTAAAAGTGAAACAAAAATTTGTTTTAAAACAAAAAAAAGTAACAGGAAAGAATATTAAGAAATAAGAAATGAGCCAAATAAAACCTGTTGAAATGTAACATTTTGATGGACCCAAACAAATTTTTTTTTCTTCCTCCAATTTTTGGCTCACCAACATTTTTGAGATTCTGACTTTTCTTTCCAGTTTGGGATAGGAAAAAACGGCCACATCTCAAAAATTTTTGCACAACAGGAAAAACATTTCCCGGAGACCTCTACAGCGGAGATATTCTCCCCATCTCCTCAGTCCAGCAGACGGAAACAATCCAGCCCTTCCTTGATTCCAGTACTGCGGAGGTGACAATCTCCTTTGCTGGAAGAGATGATTCTGATGAGCACAATAAAGATGTGGCTCGGGAGAGTAACTCCTCTTGCCGGGCCTCTGGGACTCCTCTTCAGGGAAGCGTCATTCATCCTGACACAGCGCGGCGAATGTTCTGTTTATTCCCTGAGCTGCAGCATTTTCACTGTCAGACTGAAGAAATATCTCCAGAATTAATGGCAAAATAACAGAGGGAGTGGAGCTACTGGAGAAGCAGGGACAAGCAAGATCAGCTAGCTAAGAAACAAGTTTGTTGTAAATCCTGATGCTTCCCAACTGCCTGGGACCAGATAGGGTAGCTTCTCCTGGCAGTGCCCAGCCCTGTAAAGGGCAACTTCTGCTGTCTCCCGGGTGAGGGAGGTGTCTCTACTCCTGTATGTGCCCAGGCACAGGGTTGGAAGTGTAGTCTAGTGGGTAAGGCAATGGGCTTCGCCCAGGTGGACGTTCTCAAGCAAGTCCCTTCCACTCTGCTTCTCCACCCACCCCCGGTCTCGTTGGGCATGGGCTGGCTTGCTACGTGTGCGTTCAGTGCCTAGCACAATGGACCTTTGGTCTGACCCGGTATTGGCTGTTCTTATGTTCTGATCAAAAGTCCATCTAGCTCTTGATCTTGTTTGGAGCCTCTAGGCACTAGTCAAATGTGAGGAAGATCATAGAATCATAGAATCTCAGGGTTGGAAGGGACCTCAGGAGGTCATCTAGTCCAACCCCCTGCTCAAAGCAGGACCAACCCCAACTAAATCATCCCAACCAGGGCTTTGTCCAGCCGGGCCTTAAGAACCTCTAAGGATGGAGATTCCACCACCTCCCTAGGGAACCCATTCCAGTTCTTCACCACCCTCCTAGTGAAAACGTTTTTCCTAATATCCAACCTAAAACAGATGCAGTTTTTCCTCTTAATGCACGTGGCTGGAAAGAGCAATCTTCTGGCATCCTATAGGACCAGAAAGAGCTAATATCGGAAGGATAATCCATCTCTCACCTGGATGGATGCCCGCCCTGAGGAGCACCTGTATGTAGCTTGTCAGACTAAGGCGCATTGTCCAAGGCAAATATTTCAGCGCTGTCACTTCTCTCACTTAAATCTGTTCCTACAGAAATTCCTAACACGCTTTTTGTCGTCTGATTCCTCCTCTGTACTCACTAAATGTTTCACTCTCGTTAGGTGAGATTGAAGGCTGGAGCAAAGGGGCTGCAACAGGCTGGAAAATCGCAATCCTCCGGCCAACTGGAGCTTTGCAGAAGGCAAAGTGAAGACACGACGGCTGCGTCTGACAGGACTGGCAGGGAGCTTTCCCTGCGTATCCTCAGGGGGCTTAGAAGCCTTCCCTGCGCCGCCGATGGGGGCCGGGGAGGAATTTTGCCACCGGAACAGCACAGAACTAAACATCCACCCACAGGAGCTTGGAGACAGTTACGTGTGGTGGACACCCAATGATAAAACAGGAGCAGGAGTAGCCATCGGTTTAAAAAAAGGGACCCAGATGGGGGCACCAAGCAGAGCCCTGGATGGAGCCCACTGCTCCGTGGAGGAAGCCAACCAGCCACAGGGACGCTGGGTGGATGTGTTAGACCACCAAAGAACACGGTTAGACCCCACAGCTGCAGAGCATCTCCCCATCCAGCTTCCTCCTCCGTGGGGCCATGGACGGGGAGTGTGTGAATGAGAAGGGATGGGGCGGGGGGAGGGCGAACGTGCTAGATCCGCAGCAGGAGGGTCCGGCGGAGGGGCCGCAACATGGCGCACTGCAGGAGACTGTGCCGGGATCTCCCCCTTGCTGCAGGAAGGGCAGGCACCAGGAGTCTCTGTGAACCATGACAGCCAAGTGCACCTGCCCACCTGCCCATGGTTCCATGCAGCAGCAGCCAGCTTCCAATAAGATCGCCAATCAGGGACCCGGCTGGGATCAAGCCGAGGCCGCCAGGGGTGCTGTCCTCATTGGGCAGGAGAAGGGAAGGGGCCAGCCTGACAGGCCTTGAATTTCCTGCTGTGCCACAGACTTCCTGTGTGACCTTAGGCAAGCTATTTTGACTCCCAATTTCCATTGAAATCAATGGCCGTTCAGCGCCTAAATACCTTTGGAGGGTCTGGGACCTATTGTCTCTGGACCTCAAGGATAATAGCCCTGCCCCACTGGGAGGAGTTCAAGGCCAAATACACGACAGGTTTTGAAGTGTCCATCTACCACGGTGATGGGGACCAGATAAGCAGTTGAATAACATGGATACCTATCCACCCACTTTCCATGAACCCCTCACTAGCCATTAGATGGTGCCAACTTCCAGCACTCTTCGCCACTGAATAGAAACAACTTTCACTCCCTACTGACCCGTTCTGGATTTGAACCCATGACCTTGAAGCGAAAGGCTCCCTAGTTCAGCCTACCACCAACGCTGGTGAACTGCATTAGGCGTTAATTCACCTCTTCGTCCTAGGGTTCAGCTAGGATCAGGCAAATCAAGATTGGCCGAAATAGAAGCTAGCCCTGGCTCTTGATGGGAACTTGAGTTAATCAGGCCCCAAACATTTCAGCGATTTGGACATGTTGGGTTATTTAATCCGTGTGGGACCTGCTCTAAGGAGGAGAGAGTAATTCAGTCACCCTGGCTTATGCAGTCTTAGATCTCTCCTCTGAGGCTCTCAGCAAGAACTAGTTCAAACTACGGAGATTTTTTGTGATGTGGACATCTCTCCATTGGTACCTTTGGACTGAACCTCTCCACTCAGCTTGTAATGATCCGGGGAGGGGGAATGTGCATTTCTTCCAGATTCGAGAGAATCCTTCCAGGTATCCTAGGACAAGACATTGGGCGTTTATTGAGTGATATGTGACAATTCATTCAGCTGGTGATGTTCAGCAGGGCTTACCTGGGGCATAGCTCTGCGGGTGCGTGAATTTTACCCACAGTGTGCACACGATCAGTATGGCTCGTGGTTATGTCGTTGACCATCACGTTTCGGTGATTTGAATTAAGACGCTCCCAATGGCCGGAGATGGAACACGACTCGCTTCAGAGATGCCACCAAAAAACATCTGCTGAGCGCAACACTTGGCCAGTATAAACAGGAGCTAAATTCAGACCACACCACACCCTGAGCAGTGGAAGGCTCCATATTCACTGCCAATCCCCTGAGCCTCCCTTCTCTTGAATTCCCTCTAAGATCTGAGTACTATATTCACTGTGCAATCTGAACAATGCAGAGGTGGGTGGTTGCTACGTCCCCGTCAGGTTCACGACCTGGCGCTGCTGTGAGACGCTGCCGGCTCAGGTTGTCGTAGCTAAGTGCTCCTAGTACTACACGCCTGTTCATTCCATCCCTGCATCATGGTGACATCAGGAACAAGCCACAACTACATGGATTGCCAGTGCCACATGCATTAGTGCTTCCAGTGGGACCCGAATGCTAGCAGGAGCTATCATGGCTGGGAGGAACCGACAGGGTACGATTACACAACATGCACGTCCAACAGGCAACTACACAAGTACTCTGCTGTGCTGAGCTAATGGAGCAGTTACTTTAAGTCAGCGTCACTCAGGAAATACCCTTGGTAAACTTGGGCCTTTTCCACTCATCACAGACTGATCATTTATGAACGAGAGGTGAAATACAGAGAGCCCCTCTACCACAGAAGCCTCCAGACGACGGGTCTGCCTTACATTTTCATATCCCAAGCGCTGGTGAGGCCCCTCCAATAGCCTCGTGGTTTGGGATTTTCATCAGCTAGTCAGTTTCTTTGGCACTGTGTCTCCTCTGGGTGTCTTGAAACACCTGGTGGTTTGTAACCAAAGAAGGTTCATTTGACTCTCAGTGGTAAATAGGCCCAATGGCCGGTGATGGGATGTTAAAAGTTACTACAGAGAACTTTTTCCTGAGTGTCTGGCTGGTGAGTCTTGCCCACATGCTCAGGGTTCAGCTGATCGCCATATTTGGGGTCAGGAAGGAATTTTCCTCCAGGGTAGATTGGCAGAGGCCCTGGAGGTTTTTCGCCTTCCTCTGCAGCATGGGGCACGGGTCACTTGCTGGAGGATTCTCTGCATCTTGAAGTCTTTAAACCGAGGACTTCAATAGCTGAGACATAGGTGAGAGGATTATTGCAGGAGTGGATGGGTGAGATTCAGTGGCCTGCGTTGTGCAGGAGGTCAGACTAGATGATCATAATGGTCCCTTCTGACCTTAAAGTCTTTGAGTCTAAGGTCCCTGGCTGATAAGTAAGGGTGGGAAGGGTTGGTGTTTCCATTGCTGTTCTCTGCACAATCTCCGCTGAACCACATCTTTCTCCTGTTGAAGTTGATTTCCTTTGCCAGCCATACTGGGAAACACGTGTCCTAAAACAGCTGAGCATAAGGAGACCCTGCTGTAGGAGGAGGGCCCATGAGGGGGTGCTTTGGCTTCCCCGATGCTAGAACGTGACAAGCGCATTATCTGTCTTCTGACCTATGTATTGTTCTTAGATGATTTGATTCAGACAGGTGCCAAATACTCACAGCTCATACTGAAACCAATGGGCTCTTCCCTGAACTGCTCATACCAATCCTGATCCTTGGGCCAAAACAGCTCCTGGCAAAATGTAAAGCACCCTAATGGCTGCTCTAAATTGTGTCAGCTACAAGGAACCACTCTGCTGTCGAGGATTGGTCAGAGCAGTGTGCACTCAGACCCCATCCTGCCTATCCCAGCCCGTCAATGACAAGCCCCAAACACATCCTCTATGTTGAAGGGGGGAAAAGGAAGAGTGCAAAAGACAGCTACTTAAGGTTTATGCTGGCCAAGAATTCACCTGCACGAGGAAAAGTCTCAGATGCTTGCTCAAGGCTGCTTTTAAATGCTCTTTACATGTACGGAGCATGAAAAACTCCAAAGCAGCTGCAGATGCACCTCTCGGGATCAAGCCCAAAGCTAGTACTATCATGTTAGCCTGTGTTCCAAGTACCTGGGTCCTTGCTACTGTTATCACCAAGCTCACATGTGCACCCCACCCCCTTGCATATGTAAGCTCCCCAGCTAGAAGGCTTAGAAGGAGGGGGAAGAGCCAACTCTGGCAAGCCTCAGTCCTGTGAATTGTCATGTTGCTCACCCATAGTGTGTCTGGGTGTCCTTCGGGGGAATTGGCCCGCGTTCTGATTGTATCAATGACCGATCGTGACTGCGGCCGTACTTACGAATGGGCGTAGGAATTGTGCGCCGCGCGCCCTGGAGTGAGCGGGTCGCGCTGAATGCACAGGTGGTGGACTCTCATTTGGAAACGGGCATTCGAGCTCAGTAAGAGAAGGTGGAGGGTTGTGTTCTAGGGATGACTGCTTGACTGGAATGGGCTGGTGACAGTAGGAGCAACGATCAGCCATGTGGAGCTGACTTCACAGAACTGTAGCGGGTGGTAACACAGAGCTAATGTCACAGAACAGAACTGGACCCAGTCATGAGCCCTACCTGGGATGCAGCCTTGACTGGGTGGGAGCAGATGGCGAGAGGAGAGCTGGCCCCCTAGATTATCACTGACTCTCACAGGACACGTGGGTGACTCAGTTGTGAGCCTCAAGAATAGGTCACACATGACAGTTATGGGGTCGGGCACACTCCTGTACGCTCACACCAGTATCGCTTTGTTTGGCTTTGTCACGCTGTCTGGAGTGATGCCTGACCTCGGGCCAGACTGTCAGAACAAGGGCAGACAGCCCACGCTGGCAGTGTGTTCTATCATGCGAGTTCACCAAGCCAGTAACACGCGTGCACTCCTGGATCACTGTACTAGTCATACCATGAAGTCACCGACAGTCGCTTTGGACTCTCCAGCATCCCTTGCCACCCAGACAAAGTGGCTTTGTGATAAAAGGTCACTTAAACCAAAAATCACATCACATCCGATGGCTCCCAGTCCCAAGAGACCAGTCACTTACCACAGATCGACTGGTACCTTAGATCTTCCATGAAAGACAACGCTGGCTGCCAATTCTATAGCAAATGAACTAAAGGTTTATTAGCTAAGAAACAAGAATGAAGAGTTATTGAGAGGTTAAATAGATGCACAGGTGGGTCACAGTTTGTAATCCCAAACGGTGGCAGGGATGTAAAAAACTGCTCGTTTCCCAAAAGTTTTTTCAGGGTAACCCGGATTGTCTCGGGGGATCTCCACCTTGCATCTGCTACACTTCCCTGTAAGAGTCCAAACTGTAGAGATGCAGGATCTTTCCATGACTTATAGCTTCTTCTGCCAGAAAGTCAGCTGACAGCATCTCTCCCCACACGGGTTTTTCCCTTGAGGACGGTGGGTGAGGAATGCACTTTGAGTCTCTGACCTCCGGTCATCACACACAATGGCCATTCTGATCAAGTCTTTCATTAGCATTCCACAAGGTTTCTTTGATGTCTGAGGAGTTATTGAGTTACAGGGGTGTTTGCAATGTAAAAGTTTGCTCGCACATTATGGCAGGACATCGGTAAGTAAAAACCATGCATGTAACGTCCCGTTAGTTTTATGGCATTTAAACACCCAAACACTTCTGCACTGAACAATCGCTTCGATCTATACTAATACACATGCGAATTGGCCTGAATACACTCTGCCAGCATCACACTGGTGGTTGCATGTCCCCAAGGATTCCCAAGCCCCTGTGAGCAGGGATGGTGAGCAGAGAGGTTATATTTGAATTTCCTGGAGCCCAAAGTAGGATCAGCTCTGCTCAGCCTCTTTCTAATCCCTTTCTTCAATGTTCACACATACACCAACTTGATTCTTGACCCAGCCGGTCCTTCAGAGAGTTCGCTGGTGCTCCTATCTCATAGAACTGGAAAGACCTTGAAAGGTCATCAAGTCCAGTCCCCTGCCTCCACTAGCAGGACCAAGTACTGTCCCATGACAGATTTTTGCCCCAGATCCCTAAATGGCCCCCTCAAGGACTGAACTCACAACCCTGGGTTTAGCAGGCCAATGCTCAAATCACTGAGCTTTCCCTTCGCTTGGCTTCCTGGATTCCAGCACGTGGATAGAGCAACTAGACTCTCCATTACTAGTCAAATAGCTTTTGTGTGATGGATCACCTCTTCCCCCCTTCTCCATCACTTGGTGCTTCCTTTCATTATTTGTCTCTTCCTTTTAGCCCTAGCCTGCGGGCTCCACGTAAAGCGATGATCACCTGGTGACACGTTCCAGCTGGAATGTGTGTGTTTGTGTGTGTGTAGCAGAGTCAATAGATGTGTGCATGTTCCTGGAGTGTCTCTGAATACGCATGTGTGTGCTCATGAGTGTGAATGTACACACGGACATGTGCTTTTGCTGCGGAGTGTGTCTGTTTGTGCAGAAGAGTGTGACTGAGTGCGTGGAATGGACCGTGGGTGCCTGTCTGTGAGAATGAGAACATCAGAACGGCCATAAAGGGTCAGACCAATGGTCCATCTAGCCCAATATCTTGTCTTTCAACAGTGGCCAGTGCCAGATGCTTCAGAGGGAATGAACAGAACAGGGCAATTTTGAGTGATCCATCCCCTATCGTTCGGTCCCAGCTTCTGGCCATTGGAGGTTTACAAAGACCCGGAGCATGGGGTTGCGTTCTTGAGAGTGTGCGTGCAGAAGACGACAGAGACTACACCCTTAGCAGAAATACACTGGTACCTTTGGTTAACTAAAGCCGTAGGGGATGGGGCGAGGGTCACGTATTCACCCCTACTCCCGCAACTGTGTTGCCTGTGCGGTGCAGGAGGCCGGGAGCCAGGCACAAACTCGTGGGTGCGTGCCATGCGATCCGCTCCTCGCTCACCCCTCAGCGAAGGGAAAACCATTTCCAAAGCACCTTTCACGTCAAACGCTTCTCAAAAGCCGCACGCTGTGATACAATAAACCCCCAAACCAACTCCCAGGGCAAATCAGCCGGGGCTGAGCCGCGCTAATCCTCGGCAAATAAGAAGGTTTTCAATTTGCTTGTAAATGTCTCTGAGGAAGGTGCTGTCGGGAGAGAATTCTGCAGCCTGAGCGCAGCGAGAGGCAAACATTTCGCCTGAACCCAGGGAGGAGAGGCAGACACGTCTAAGCCCAGCTGATGCAAGCAGCACAAAGGGTGGAATGGGCAAGGTAGAGGTGCCCCAGCATAGGCTCAGGGAGGCAGTGACTTAGGGCCTCGCCTCGGGAGAGCTGAGTTCAAGTCCTGCTTTGGGAATTCAGAGTTGCTCATGCTAGATGCCCACCTCCGCCCCTTTGCCCAGCTCATGGTGCCATTCAGGACCGAGCTGCATTAGCAGCGGGTGAGGGTTATGGGGCGCTGGCAGACCTGGGGGTGGGGAGCCCAGGCCTGAGGAAGCAGCTGGTGCGGTAGGCAAGGATCCCAGTGCATTGGCACAGCTATCCAGGGGAAGAGTTGTACAGTGCATGGTTCTTGTCCGCAGCCTCAAAGCCTGGCTAGTCCCACAGCTAGGAGCGCTGCGGCTGAACCCCCAGGTAAAGCAAGCTGGAGAAGGGAGGCACTGGGAGAACAAGGATCAGTAACAGAGAGTTATTTCCCAGGTGTCTGGCTGGTGAGTCTTGCCCACATGCTCAGGGTCTAACTGCCATATTTGGGGTTAGAAATAATTTTTCCCTAGGTCAGATTGACAGAGACCCTGGTGGGGTGGGAGAGTTGCCTTCCTCTTCAGCATGGGACACAGGTCACTTGCTGGTTTGAACTAGATGAAGTGATGGATTCTCTGTACCTTGAAGTCTTTAAATCAAGATTTGAGAACAGCCAGAGGTTCGGGGTCTATCACAGGAGTGGGTAGGTAAAGTTCTGTGGCCTGCGTTGTGCAGGAGGTCAGACTAGATGATCATGATGGTCCCTTCTGGCCTTACAGTCTATGAACCTCTGAGGTAAGCCCCGGGAATAACCCCAAGGGCCAGGCTGGGATGAAAAACTTCTCGAGTGCCGCCTTTCCTGGAGAGTGAACTGAGCTGTCAGAAGAATATAATTAGCCACTTAATTTTTAATGTTAATTAACCTTCCTTTGCACTTGCACCTTTGTCGAGGTAGCGCCCCGCTCTCTGGGGTGCTGGTGAAAGCAAGTATATGCGAGTTACTTTGCAATTAATTACAGCTTTAAAAGGGCCCTGAGAGGCACCTCTTTCGGCTTGATCTAGTAAGTGCTTCATTAAAGACCCACCAAGGAATAGAATATTTTGGTACTTTGCTCACCTGACAACCTGTCGTTCGTTCCTGTGCAGAATATGATGGAGCTTTGTATTTATTATCCCTAAGGAGAACGGGGAAAATCACCCCAAATCTTTCATTATTAATCTGAAGTTCAGTTTGAGCAGACAGAAGGCTACAAATCAGATTCTGGCCTTCACTACACAGAACACTAAAATATAGTTCACGTCTATCTATACGCAGTGCCCAGAAAGCTGGGGTGTAAATACACAGTGCAGTAGCCTCCGACTGCCCGTGTGGACCCTGCTGCGATATACTAAAACCTCCCTAATGCATTTTGTGTACTGCTTGCCACGCACTAACTCGCTGTACAAACAAGCTCTAAGAGTAAGTAAATCCATTATTAGTGAGCCGGTTGACAATTTTCCATTACCACTATTTTTCGATAGGAAATCGGACTTTCAACTCAGCGAAACTTTTTTGCAGAAAGTGTGAGTGTCTGTGGCAAATGTTTACATTTGGTCAGAAAAACAAAAATTGAAAACTTTTGAGGATTAAAAGTTTACAGTTTTCAGCCAAAAATGTTCCGGTCCTGGTTTTTCAAAGAAAAGTCACAATTTCCAATGGAATATATCAACAGTTTATTTCATTTTATTTTTCATTTTCATCAAAACTTTCCATGCGTGAGGGGAACCCTCCACTTCAAACCAGTTCTAATTACTCGATCTGGTTCAGGAAGTTACCAGATAAATAATTTTTGCATTCTTCAGCCAACTTGACCGTTGGTTGAATAACAGCCATCAAATAATATGTGAAATGAATAATCAAAGACACCGTGTTTTCAAAATCAAAAACGGGGACTTTTTTGTGGCAACAGTTTTGTCATGGGCTCCACTCCCTGAGGGGGGCAACTCCTCCTGGAGGCTGTGGGAAATGGCTCTCTTCCACATCCGATGCCTTCCCTTGAGGTCTCTCAACCCTTTGTCCTCCCTCACTCCGGGAGCAGTAGCTTCCTCTTCATGATTCGGCCTTCTGGTCAGGTCACTATGTGGTTTCCCCTTCCGGGGTATCGAGTCTCGCTGGACCCGCTTCCCAGGAAATGCCACTCCATCAGTGGTTGGTAGGGAAACCCGGGCCCCCCCATGACTCAGGGGTCCAGTCAGGGACCATACAACATGCAGCCAAGGTCTGCTCAGTCTCCAACCTTGCTGCTCT
The DNA here is from genome assembly GCA_037349315.1 of Chelydra serpentina. Taxonomy (NCBI): domain Eukaryota; kingdom Metazoa; phylum Chordata; order Testudines; family Chelydridae; genus Chelydra; species Chelydra serpentina. The sequence goes on along the minus strand of JBAIAC010000027.1, from coordinate 19,340,014 downwards.
CTCCCTGGGCTGCTTCCTACTCTGCCTCCCCAAGGCTTTCTTCTCCATCCGTCTCTCATCTGGGTCCACTCTTCCCTCAGAACCAGGCTCCCAGGGTTCTGCTCTTTCTCTGGGTTCCCCCCTTCCCTCTCTAATGAACAGCGGACTTCCTTGCTGCAGCCATTTCTGTTGCCAGCTGCCTGGGTTTATATGCAGGTCTCACCTGAGCTTCATCTCCCAGTCAGGGGTGTTTCTCTAGCCTATTCCCCTCTTGTGTGGTCTTTCTCAGCTTCCTTAACCTTCTCAGGGATATTGTGGGGTGAATAATAATGATTAATTATTATTATTATTTATTTATCACCACCGTATCCTCTAGGAGGCCTAGTCACGGACAAGAACCCCATTGTACTAGGGGCTGCACAAACCCAGAACAAAAAGGCAGTCCCTGTCCCACAGAACTTGCCATCTGCCTGTAAGACAAGAGATAACAGATGGATACAAACAGATGGGGGAGTAAAAGGAAACAATGGGACAAATGAGAGTTACGCAAAAATACATATTTTAAGATGTGTCAGTTCTGCAAGCCCCTGACTAGAAAGAGTCAGGAAATTTATTTTTTCCCCTGTGAAAAATGTCAACAAAAAGGAAAAGAAAAATATTTTTTATTGATTTTATTGATTTTTCTCAGGCAAAAGCTGAAAAGCAAAAATAATTTCCCTTTGACAAAAGGCCAACTTTTCTGCTTGGTCTAGCTATGACAGTCGCAACGTGTGCATATTTCTCAGAGTGGATTTTTTTCTCTCTCCCCTCCCCCCATGAACAACTTAGTGTCTGAAAGCATTTAGTATGAACCACTGAACACGCAATGTGAGCATTTGCTTTGAGCAAAGGCACAGCTTTGAAAGGATCTATACCCAGCTGACTTTTCGCCTTACCCCAAACCCTGTTCATTACACTGGATGCTCATGCCACAGGACTGCTTGTTCCTAGCAAAAACAGAGCAAATTTTACTCCTTCCATTCCCCTGGTAGACCTCTTGCCCTGCGTGTGTCTTCTCTGGACTTAACTTCCTCAATCTAGCGCCTTGCCTGCCGTTAGCCACATCACAGCTGCCTGCGATCAGACTACACGGGTTTTATAAGGCCTGTTTGGGGCAATGTAGACTCTAATTGGGCCATGATCTCTTTTTTGTGAAGTGATGGCCACTATACAGTCGAAGGCAGTCGGGCTCCATTTCTTTCAGTTGCCTTTTCCTGCTGACCCATCTCTTTCCTAGGCCCCTGCTGAGCTGTTCCCTTTCCTTTTGTCTGTCCCATTCCACAGACTGTGTCTTCTCCCCTTCCACTTCCCACCTTTGCGTCCCTCTTTCTTTCTTCTCTTCCCACCTAACTCCCCACCTCATCTGTCCCATCTCCTTGCTCCAGCAGTGTCCTACGCTGTGTCTGCAGCATGGCAGGCTTCAAGATGAAATTGACCGGCAGAGGATTGCTGCTCCATTCCCTTTGAGCTGAAGGAGCAGCAGAGCAAACTAAGTGAAACTTACCAGATCTGGTCGATGTCACTTGGAAGTACACTGGGCAGGGGGCGTGTGTGGTTGAGCAGCTAGGAGGAGTGGGGGGACCAGATAGCAGGCAAAGCACTGGAGAGAACTGGTGAATCAGCCCTGAGCTACACCTGTGTAACTATCTATCTTGGTGCTTATATGGCCCCCTCGCCATAAAAATCATTCATCTTCGCCAACCCCGCTGTGAATTTCTGAATGTCTCATGTTCCCCCATGTTACAGACAGGGAAACTAAGGCACAGAAGGATTCGTGGTCTCATCCCAGCTCACACCGGCAGCCAGGACTTGAATACCAATGTTTCATCCAGCACATTTGCAGCAAACCATCCTTCCTCCCTAGCTGAGAGCAGAATCTGGCCTCTTGCCCTTACAATTGTCCGTGGGCTGAAAATTGCTTGGTACACTGTGGTGATGCAAAGGATCATAATGAATCAAGAAGAGAAGGCAGGGCTGGTAGGGGTGGAAGGTCCCTGTCCTGGACAGTCCCACTGCAGGTGGGAGGCCCAGCAGAGGTCAAGGCAGATATGTTTAAAAGGTGCCAACCGACTGCAGCGTCCTTAACTCCATCTGTGCCGCTGCTGCGCCAGCTGCCTGGTGGCAGACTTAACCAGCTGGTAGAGTCCTTCACAGGGGGGCAGTGCCGTGTCACCGGGGCAGCACATGGCACCGAGAGTCAGCAGTGAGGCACGTAACCTCACGAGCTTTATCATGGGTAGTCTCCCAGCATGCGCCGTGCCCGCCCTACAAACCCGAGAGGGATTCTCGGGCGTAACAGCCTCTTCGGTTGCGTCGGGAACGTCGAGTCGGTCGGGTCCAGGGAGGGGATGTTCCCAGACCATGACAGCTGGATTTGCTGTCGTTATCACGCCCGAATGTTATAATGTGAACGTTATCATGCCCGAAACCCCTCCTGGGCAGGACGTATGTAGTAGCCACTGAGCAGCATTGCCATGAATGCAGGAGCGGGCTTCCCTGCCCGCTAGGCATATTTCACTTTGTGCTTGTTTGCCCAACACTCTACATTCATGGCCAGGCACCAAGGAGCATTCCCCTGAAGTCCCACGGTTTGAGGGCAGAGGAAGGAACGTTGGTGAAGGCTCTGCCGCCATCCTCCTCATCTCCTCAAAGCTGGCTGGTTTGACTTTACTGAGAAGCTGACATGGCCCTTCAAGGTCTGGAGGGTGCCTCTCAGGTCCTTCACCATGGCGTGTCCTTGGGGATCACGTGCTCTCTAGCATTAGTTCTGTCTCGTGTGGGAGGCAGGGGCGGTTTGCCCCATGCAAGAGGTTTCTTCCCTGCTGCTGGCTCTCGGGGCCTCGCTCAGAGGAGCAGCATCTCTCCTCTTACGCCTGCCATGCTCTTGGGAAAGAACTCACCGCGGTTTGGGAGAACTTTTTACTCGGATTCTTTCAGACCCGATTGGTATTTGAGGTGCCACGACACTGAGAAGAGAAAGAAAGTCCACTTATTTGTTGTCTGCTGTAGTCATTTTTGCACCTCTCAGCATATTCACCCAGTTCTGAAAAGTACTGCCTTTGTTATGTTAATATTCAGCCTGTCAGCAGGAATGAAACGCCCACTCCCCCCTCCTGCCGTCTAATGGTGGATTCGTCTGATAGGAGCAGAAGTGCTGAGTCACCAGAATACACAGGACTCTTTCTAACTGCTCAGGAAAGGCTTGCAGAGAAATTATTTTTAAAAATATATATCTTCCGGTCAAAGGGGGAAGATCGAGGAAATCCGTTGAAAGGTTTAGAAGGAAGCTGCGGCGAAGAGAAGAGTGAGGGGGGATTTGATAGTTGCTTTCAACTACCTAAAAGGGGGTTCCAAAGAGGATGGATCTAGACTGTTCTCAGTGGTAGAAGATGACAGAACAAGGAGTAATGGTCTCAAGTTGCAGAGGGGGAGGTTTAGGTTGGATATTAGGAAAAACTTTTTCACTAGGAGGGTGGTGAAGCACTGGAATGGGTTACCTAGGGAGGTGGTGGAATCTCCTTCCTTAGAGGTTTTTAAGGTCAGGCTTGACAAAGCCCTGGCTGGGATGATCTAGTTGGGGTTGGTCCTGCTTTGAGCAGGGGGTTGGACTAGAAGACCTCCTGAGGTCTCTTCAAACCCTGAGATTCTATGATTCTATGATGGGAGACGACAGCGCTTGGGTACCACAGATGCTCTGGCTTCGCACAGTTCATATGGAGCCACGGGCTGGACATTGGGAGTCTTCAAAGCATTCAGGCCCAGATTCACAAAGGGGGTTAGGCACTGGGCTTATGGGAATTAGGCACCTAAGTACTTTGGTTAATCTAGGCCTCAGTGCTGGGCAGGAAACGTTTTTCCTGTCGTGGGAACATTTTCAAGATTCTGAAAAATGGTCCTGACCCGAATCGGGCCCCCAAGTCAAAATCTTAAAAATATTCACACACCGAAAAGCTGAAAAGCAGTTTGACTGACAAACTCTGCCCCCATGGAGGTGAATGGGGAGTTTCACCACTGGCTTCATAGATAGGCACTCGGGATAAAAATCCCACTCTGAACATGGATGCTACCGTGGTAGCTACCAGCCAGCACATTCATGGACACAGAGAGAGGGTGGGTAAAGACTGCATAGGCCATAGACTCCCTTTATAGCCTCTCTTTTTAATTGAAATTGTATTTAGTAATTTTGTATTAAACTACCAAGGGTTCAGCTACCGTTGCTACCGTTTCAAACTTGACAGAATGAAAATCTCTTTTGGTGCTTTTCTCAAATTTGGAGTCTCTAGCAGCACTCAAAGTCCAAGGATAGGGACCACAGACCCAATCATAAGTGCCAAGTCTTATATGTATGGCAAGTTTTAATGAAAGCAATAAGTAAAGTTACAATTACCCATGCATATCAAAATCCTACAAAAAGCCATGCAGTGACTCCTGTAGTCAAACTCACATCCTCAAAGATATTCTAGGGTCCGATGGACCTCTCAATAGATGAACATTGATAGAGAGATGGTTCCCTTGGGTTCATCCCTGGGGTCTTCCCACGTTTACCCAGCCAGAGAACCTCTTTTATCTTCTTGTTCTGACCACACCTAACACCTTATGCAGATGCATGAAGGTTGCAACCCTTTTTCTTTATCTGTACTTCCATACCCCACGAATATTGGGGTGCCCCATTTTCATAGGTTGTTTTTAGCTCCTCTTATTCTCATTAGCATCTATGCACAACATGTACCCTGCGGTCAGGACAGGACATTCCATGATGTTACAATCAGGTGTCTCGTGATTTTGGCCAGTATCTTGCAGTTTATTGCAGTCTAGGGTTTTGTTTTGTTTTTGTAACATTCCCTATTGGCACATCTTTTGTAATAATCTTGTAACTTTACTGGCATAGGGTTATGCCTAGATCACCCACTCATGTCAGGCATTCTTTATCCTATGGCCTAGTAACTTAAATCTATATCGCATACGTTGATTATCTATGAAATAGCATAAGGATTGACCATAACACCCCAGGGTTGGAAGGGACCTTAGGAGGTTATCTAGTCCAACCCCCTGCTCAAAGCAGGACCAATCCCCAATTTTTGGCCCAGATCCCTAAATGGCCCCCTCAAGCATTGAACTCACAAATCTGGGTTTAGCAGGCCAATGTTCAAACCACTGAGCTATCCCTCCCCTAAATGATAAATGCAGTAATTGGCTATCCCTTCAGACGACCCCTTCAGGTCAGGCGAGACACAAAGGTGTGTTATGGGGGACTGGGTGTTTAAAGGCTGAGCTTGTCATGAACAGCCAGCTGGAACCAGACACAGACTAAAGCAGAGTTCTTCCAAGTACTGAATGATCCCTAAGCACCAGCGTAGGCAGGGGGGGCAGTGCGAGGATGGAATCGCCCTGCCGCTGTCTGTGTGTAATTAGAGTGGGATTGTTCTCCCTTTGGAGGTCACACAGTTAGGTGTGAGGGGATCACAACATTGGGAGTGTGTCTGGGGGGGTTGCATTTCCACTTGGTTCCGTGCCAGTGGGGAGGAACAGAGTGGTGACAAGTTACCCGGCAAATGTGATGACGTTTATTGCAAGGCATCTTTTGCACCTTCCTCCTGCTTTAAGATTTCCAGTACCTCCTGCTGCTTGGTCCCCCAAGGGAAAGCCGTTGCACGGCTTCCCCGCGGCAGCTTTATGACTGTTACTTATTATCGCTGTAGCATCCAGAGGGCGCACACTGAGGCCAGGGCCCAATGGCACTAGGCGCTGCACAGACACAAAGCACACCATCGAAGAATTTACCATCTGAATAGATAAGACAAAGGACTGATCATTATCCCCAGCGTAGGGGTGGGGGAATTGAGGCACGAAGAGATTAAATGACTGACCCGAGGCATGTCTGACCGAAGGTAGGACTCGAAGCGAGCTCTCCTGGGCCAGAGCCTTCATCACATGGCCAGCCTGCCTCTCAGTCTGCTGCTGTCGCAGCAGAAGTTCTGAGACAGGACTTAAGGCTCTGGGTTGCGGGGTCTGTTGAAATGGAGATTCCTGAGATTTGCTGGGTGCCCCGATGACAAGAAATAAGCTCCAGTGATCTCTACCCACAGGAAACCTCTGTGTCGACGCGCAGCTCAGCAGACTCAAACCGGTTTTAACCGGCTGGGAAAGCTCAGAATTGCAGAACTGGAATTAATTTGCAAACTGGATACCATTAAATTAGGCTTGAATCAAGACTGGGAGTGGCTGGGTCATTACACAAACTGAAATCTGTTTTCTCCTACTGTTACTCACACCTTCTTGTCAACTGTTTGTAATGGGCCATCCTGATTATCACGACAAACGTTTTTTTCCTTAATTGATTAGTCTGGCAACCCCCATCTTTTCATGTTCTCTCTCTCTATATGTATCTCCCTACTGTATGTTCCACTCCATGCATCTGATGAAGTGGGTTCTAGCCCACGAAAGCTTATGCCCAAATACATTTGTTCGTCTCTAAGGTGCCACAAGGACGCCTCGTTCTTTTTACAAAGTATGAGGAAATTCTCATTTAGGGCTTCAGCAGTGACCACATAGGGTGACCAGATGTCCTGATTTTATAGGGACAGTCCCGATTTTGGGGTCTTTTTCTTATATAGGCTCCTATTACCCCCCCACCCCCGTCCCGATTTTTCACACTTGCTGTCTGGTCACCCTATGACCACAGCTGTGTCCCAGCTGGTACCCTTCCAATGCAGCTAGCCACCATATAGGCCTGTATGCGACCATGGGCAGCAGGAGAGATGCAGCTGCCCATAGAATCATAGAATCATAGACTATCAGGGTTGGAAGGGACCTTAGGAGGTCATCTAGTCCAACCCCCTGCTCAATGCAGGACCAATCCCCAATTTTTGCCCCAGATCCCCAAATGGCCCCCTCAAGGATTGAACTCACAACCCTGGGTTTAGCAGGCCAATGCTCAAACCACTGAGCTATCCCTCCCCCCCGCTTTACACCATCTGCTTTACACATCTGAAGACTCCCTTCTCCTCTTTACCCAAACGCTGCATGTGAGTCTGAGTCCACCCCGCCGGATCCCCAGCTACTCTCCAAATATACCCTGGAGATCCCTACCACGTGCACCAGTTCACTCGCCCATCATGCTCAATGACCCCTTGGGGCCCTAGGTCACATGCCCAGCATAGGTCACAATGGAGAGTCAGAGATCTGTGATCAGCTACTACAGGAAATGTATTGCAGTGCGTATGGATGAGGGTGGCCAGGTTAAAGCCGCTGTGCCAAAGGGGGTCTCCAGCCCGTCCGTGGCGGACCGGTGAGGATCCAGAGACGTGAGACTCTTCTAGGGGAAACCAGAATCTCCAGCACATTTCAGAGTTGGCCGACATGGTGGCTGAGAATAAGGGGGGCAGACAGAAAGCCGTCGTTGGGCATTGAATGTGTGACCTCTTCAGGTTTCCAGCACAGCCTCCAAAAGACTTTACGGTGTTCCGTGGAGATGGTGGTTTTGCCAAGGGTCTTCTGCAGAGGTTGCCTTGGGCTCTCCTGCAGCATGTCCCTTATGCACACGTGGCTTCTGAAGACACTATTTCCATTTTGCAATATCATTTCTTTGGGGGCTTGACCTATTGGTCCCAGATGGTGCCTGGCACGTTGAGTCACTAACTGAGCTGGTTCCAAACCAGTCACCTCGAAGTTCTGCCCTGTTGGGAAGTGTCTGGCTGGTGAGTCTTGCCCACATGCTCGGGGTTCAGCTGATCGCCATATTTGGGGTCGGGAAGGAATTTTCCTCCAGGGTAGATTGGCAGAGGCCCTGGAGGTTTTTTGCCTTCCTCTGCAGCATGGGGCACGGGTCACTTGCTGGAGGATTCTCTGCATCTTGAAGTCTTTAAACCATGATTTGAGGACTTCAATAGCTGAGACATAGGTGAGAGGATTATTACAGAAGTGGGTGGGTGAGAGTCTGTGGCCTGCGTTGTGCAGGAGGTCAGACTAGATGATCATAATGGTCCCGTCTGACCTTAAATTCTATGAGTCTAAGAGTCTATGTTCCAGGCTGTGTTCCCCAGGGCTCAGAACCCATAACTGGGGCTAGATTTCCCACAGAGCTCAATGCCCATCTAGGCACCCAAAGAAGGGCCACATTTCCAGGCGTGCAAAGCTCCCAGTGTGACACCTGGGCCAGATTTTCCAAAGCTACGTATCCAACAACCTGGGATCTTTGGAAAACCCGGCCATTTACTTGGGTGGCTAAATGTGAGCTGAGCGCTTAAGAATCTCAGGCCCTGTTTGTGAGAGCTGGGGTCTTTGCTACCACAGTGGTTGGAGTTGAACTCTAGGATGGAAACTTCTGATGGCCGGTGGGTGACCTCAGTCCAACAGAAAGCAGATGCCCCCCTAACAGAAGCCGGCGCACCGTCTCAATGGAAAGAGTGCGGAGATTGGCAGAGCAGGGAGAGGATCCCCAAGGGTGGTCCTTCCAGACCAGGGCTGCGCCAGCCTGGGGAAGCCTTCACGGCTGACACCTGTGCTGCGGGAGAATAAATGGGGGCTGTCAGCCGCCAGGGCTATCAATCCGTCAATCCCGTAGCACGTCTGCCATAAAAGACATTTCGAAAGAAAATTGGCAGTTTGCTTTATTGCGCGTCAATTTAACAAATGGGAATGGGTGTAAAGTATCGGTGCCCGTGCTCTTGGCTCCCCGGCGGCTTCTGTCTCACTTGGCAGCGTTCTCTGGCCCCTCCTCGGGACCACGCTCGCAGGCTGTTGGGGAATCAAGCAGACACCTGGGGTGAAGGTCACCCTGGGCACGAGGCAAGACCAAGACCTAGACCTTCAGGTGAATTTCACCCATGATTAAACCCTATACGGGGAACACATTTTACATCATGGGCTCATGTAGTTGTAGCCATGCCAATCCCAGGATATTAGAGAGACAAGGTGGGTGAGGTAATTACAATGATAATTACCTCACCCACCTGGTCTCTCTAATAATGGGCTCTTCTCTAGCAGAGACTGGTATAAACCATGATTTGAGGACTTCAATAGCTGAGATATAGGTGAGAGGATTATTGCAGGAGTGGGTGGGTGAGATTCTGTGGCCTGCGTTGTGCAGGAGGTCAGACTAGATGATCATAATGGTCCCTTCTGACCTTAAAGTCTATGAGTCTATAGCCCGATCTAAGGGCTGGAAGTTGACGCTAAACATATTCCGACTGGAAACAAGGTGTCGGTTTTCAGCAGTGAGAGTAATTAACCACTGGAACAATCCACCAAGGGCCGGGGACGTGTTCTTGAAAGATCGACTCTATAGTTATTTTGTGGACCTACTCTGGCCTGTGCTATGCAGGAAGTCAGTCTGGGTGATCACGGTGGTCCCTTCTGGCCATGGAATCTAGAAACCAAACTTTCTGCACAAACTCTTAGGACTTAATTGATGCCTTAGCCTGGGGAGACTCCTTTGCACCGGGGTGAGCTGCAACCAGTATAAAGCAGAGGCGATCATTTCTCCGCCTTGCCTTCAGTTCCTGGCTCTTTCCTGTGTCACGCCAGCTTCCCGCCAATGCCTCCAATTACCTGAGTGACTGCACAACAGCTAGGAGAAACGGTGTGGCCCGGTGCTTGGAATGGGGAGATCTGGGTGCTCATCCCAGCTGTGCGACCATCGCCAAATCGCTGCCCCGCTGTTGGTCTTGTCTGTTTAGAGTCTGAGCAATTTGGGGCAGGGGTTGTACAGCCCCTAGAGTAATGGGGCGGGTGTGACCCGGGGCCTCCAGGTGTGGCTGTCAGATTGGACAGCTGGGATTAACATAGCACCTTTCACCCAATGTGTTTTATAACCACAGATCAATGAAGCTTCTCAACCGCCTGCAATAAATAGTACATGCATGGTACAGATGGGGAAACTGAGGCACAGAGCAGGGGGCGGGGCAAGGTCACACAGTGGGTCAGGGGCAGAGCTGGGAAAAGAACCCAGAGATCCTGACTCCAGTTCCCTGCTTGTCATATTGAACCATACCCATAATTCTCAGTAGCTCCACTGAGGTCAATGGGCCAGTTCCCCAGCTGTGAATCACCCGGAACTCAGCTGGAGTCAATGACATGATACTGATTTATGCTAGCTGAGGATCTGACTGGCTGCCTTCCTGATCTAGCCTGCCACCTACCGGGGAAATAATTGTCTCCGCTGCATCCCCCGCCCCTGGAGCTCCCTGCCTGTTCCCGTGCGCCTCCCTGATTCTCACACATCCTTTCACATCCCATTTCAAAACGTGTCTTTTATTCCTGGCCTCTAGCTCTTAATTTCTCTCTCCTTTGGCTATTAATTAATTCTGCAAAGCACTTTGGGTTACATTTATTATGAATGGCATTGTAGCAAATAATCTCTCCCCTTTTATTACAGTTTGACTACTGCTGAGAGCCAGCTGACTGATGGCTCCTTATCTGCGCAGGAAACTGACCGGCGGCCAACGGCAGGCAAGTAAATTAACACCTCTTGTACTAGAATGTCGGTCACAGCAAGGAGTCAGACCAGTTTAACGGAACTCTGGGAGCCGTCCAGAAGTACTGGTGCTTCTTTGAAGAGCCTGGGATTGGGGAATAAGAGAACTGGCGTCAAGATGAGACCACCAAGAAGATGACTTGATTTGGCCAATGATGTTTAGTGCTTCCAGTGCTCTGTATCATACAGACCAGTGGACACTGGGTATGCTGGCTGAGCTGTGTGGAGTGCCTGGGACTGGAGTAGCAAGTGGAGATTGCATGTCAGGATCAAGGTGCCTTGGCAGAGCAGAGAAGGAATAAGAACTAATATCAGAGAGTGCTGGACAGTTGGGTTGAAGCCCAACTGCTCAATTGGTAGGGCTGGCAGGATCGAGACAGCTTGGTGTGTTGATCACACTTCTGCACACAACGCACAGTCAACCTGTGGAACTCCTTGCCTGATGAGGCTGTGAAGGCTAGGACTATAACAGGGTTTAAAAGAGAACTGGATACATTCATGGAGATGAAGTCCATTAATGGCTATTAGCCAGGATGGGTAAGGAATGGTGTCACAGGGGGGTGATGGATGGCAGGAGAGAGATCACTTGATCATTACCTGTTAGGTCCACTCACTCCGGGGCACCTGGCACTGGCCACTGTCGGTGGACAGGATACTGGACTGGATGGACCTTTGGTCTGACCCAGTATGGCCAGTATGTTCTTATGACTGGAGGGACACACGCCTCCGTGCCTCAGTTTCCCCACCCAATCTCGGTCTTCTCTATTTTGACAATAAGTTCTTTACGGGGCAGAGACTGTCTCTCTCTGTGTGCATGTACAGTGCCTAGCACCATGCTCCCACAGTGCAAATCATGTGTTGTAGGCCAGGCGCTTTTCAAAGGTGGGTGGAGATTCAGGAAGGTACCTAGGGCTTGGCAGAGTAAAGCCGGTGCACTGGTGAGAGGGCTAGCAAGGGTTCCGCGTTCAATTCTTTGCTCTGTGACAGGCTCCCTGTGTGACCTTGGACAAGTCCCTTGTCTCTCTGTGCTTTAGGTCCCCCTCTTTAAAGTGGGACAATAATACTCCACAGGTGCTGTGCAGCACAATAGCGCTAGGAAGACAGATACATTAAAGGGGGTGAGGTGCTCCAATGCTTTGGTAAATAGGGCCAGATAAGCACCTAAGGTAGATAAGACCATCTGGTTTTTGCCTTCAGGACATGGGGAAATAGTTGCATCTTGAGGCCTTCTCTTGGTGTTTCAAAGTGCCACAAATAGAACAGCCTGAGGGTGAACATGTAGACGCCCCACCGACAGTCATCTCAGTAGCAAATCTAATTCGGGTTGCTGGCTTTGGTTTTTTTGTTGTTTGTTTTTTTTAATTTCCTGCAGCAAACTTTCAAGCATCAGCACTGATGTCAAGGGGGCGACCTTGTAAACATCCTTACCAAAGCAAGCGTGCATATCGGGGAGCAAAAACTGTCTTTGCTCTCGCTATTGAACGGCATAAAACAATACCCTTTGCAGCAACTATTAGCCAGCTAATGGCAACCCATCGTTCCTTATATCAGTTAAGTGACAGATGGAGTTGACGGCATAATTAAGCCAGTAAGAGTGTCGTAAATTACAACACTCCCATCGACTCTCCAAACACACCGAAGGAATCCTTGCAAATATGATGTACGATCAGTGAGGATGAGCCGTCTTCATTATGTGGCTGAAACGAAGCCATTACGGGCTTGCCGCTGCTGCAAAGGAACCGTCGAGTCCGCCACACTGCATCCGTAATGAGACACATTTTGCTGCTGCTCGGCTAAGCTCCCCGTGAGTGACAAACAGGCCCTGGAAGCCGGGTTTGTTTCTTTTCATCAAGCAAGGTAGCAGTCTACTATTCTGAAATGAATGCAGCGTCAGAGTCACACCATTAGAGATAAGCTCTCTGCAGGTACAGCATGTGTTCTGTTGTTGCAGACTTCCCCTCCCTGAAACAGGGGTTGGACCGCAGGAGGGTCCAGGCAAGTCACAGCACCGTCCCAAAATCCACTTTTCATCGGAGCTGCAGGCATTCGCAACATCAGAATGAGCTGCCGCTCCCGGCGGATTGCGGTGATCTTTACAAGACTTATTATTAATAGGGCTGATGGGAAGATTTCCAAATATCTCACCGAAAAACAGGGATGCATTTTTTCACAAAAAGCAGTTCCATTCTTTGACTCGCTCTTTAATCGTTCATTATTTGTAGAGCTGGTGGGACATTTTTCACCCAGGGCAGTTTCCTATTGGAAAATGCTGTTTTGGTGCAATTGAAATGTTTCGTGGGGGCGTGCTGATTTTGAGTACGTTTTTGACGGAAAATGTTCAAAGCAACTGGAAATCAAAATGAAGTCGTTTGTTTGGACTTTCTCAGCTTGTTTTGTTTCCGCTTTGATATTATAAAATCCAATCGTACAATTAATATTTTGTCAGGCAATATATCTTATATTTAATGTTGCATTTGGTATTTTATATCATGTATGTAATACCATATAGAGCACATTTCATATTTGGAATTATATTATAATGTTTTGACATTTTTCAAAAGGAAATAGTTTGCTACGGTCATTTTTATGTTTCCAAATCAAAATATTTTGAAATTTCCATTCTGGGACTTTTCATCCCAGTTTGGCACAATATTTTTTTTTACATGTAAGAATTTCCCATGGGATGGAAATTGCATTTTCTCACCAGCTCCAATCAATAACATTTAGAAGTCCCAAGAGAAATCAGCAATCCATGGCACTAGGTGCTGTACAAACATATACAAAGAGACAGCCTTTGCCCCAAATAGCTTACAATCTAAGTAGGCATGATAGACAAAGTATAAGTGAAAGAAAACATTATTATCACCTCCTTTTAAAGATGAGGAACTGAAGCACGCTGAGATTAATTGATGTGCCCAAGGTTACCCAGGAGGTCCGTGGCAAAGGCAGAAATTGAACCCCATGTCTCTGGTGTCCTGAAATATAGCCTTAACTGCTAGGTCATCCTTCCTCACACCTAGCCTGAACTGGGCCTCAGCTGATGCAGTGATATCTGCCTGAGTCTGCAGAGAGCCTGAAACAATTGCTCTTTCCATTCATTTCTGTGGCATGAAAACTCTGAAGCCTAATGATTTAAATGTTGTTGTTTTGCTGGTATTTCAGTGTAAATGATTGAGTCTTAACATTTTTTTTCAATTAAATCTTAGATTCTGGAGCCCTCGGACTAAAAGGCCGATGGTCTATCCATTGAGCTCTCCAGACTCATGGATCTGCTAGGCTGAACTAAGCTTGCATTGGAAGAGGGCCTCACACCTTCCCATCTTTTCCTATGGATCTACAAATCATATTGCTAGATTCTGGACGGACAAAGCCTTATAAATTACATGAGAGCCCAGACGTGTATATTACAGCCTGGTGCAGTGACCTGCAATGATACAGTGAATCATTATAATAGAAGATTATCCCTTCAAACTCTAAATGAATTTAATTTACTTGCCCGGGGGTGGGGAGGAGAGAGACTGTCCCTAGACATCTTATTTTATCATAAAAACACAGAGAGAAATCTGTAGATCAGACAAATAGACGCACATTAAGTCAGACAGTGAGTGGTATAAATTTACGGGGGAATTATATGGCGAGGGTAGGGGAAGTGACAGAATTTACATTTGGCGCCCGTGTTTATTGCTTACAGCTGAGCATTATAAATAATAAACTGTTCTCTGACTGCATGGGCTCTACCTCTGTATTTCTTCCCTCCCTTTTCAGCTTTCATGGATTCGGTGACATGTACAAAGCACCCAGGAGCGGGAGTCAGACGGAAGGATTTGGAGGAGAGCGAGTCTAGGGGCAGGTGGGAAAGGCGGCGGTTTGGGAGTGACCGTGACTTTGAGTGGCTCACCTGAGATGCTGAACAGGGACCTGGTTTTCAGAGTGCGCCCAGAAATCTAGCTCGCTCGGGTACTGGGAGCTTGCATGCAGTCATGCCCCCGACTGCAGGGGGGACGTACCCCGAGAGGGCGTGGAGGCTGGGCCATTGCATTGGCAGGCTTTGGTGCACAGGGGCGAGGAGAGCACCCTCTCTTCGGTGCCCCTTTGCACTCCCCTAGCTCCCCTGCACTCAGGGCTCATACCTGGTTAAGGGGTATTAGCCACCCCATAGCGGACTGGGCTGGAGGAGGAAGAGGGAGAGCCATGACTCGCCCCCCCACACACACATAAACAGCAGCCAGCTGAGAAGGGGGGCACACGCCACCCTCTCCTTAGTGGTGGCGGCGACGGTGAAGTCCCAGGGAGCTTCACGAGGGACAGGACCTTCTGGAGGCCCAATGTCTCCTTCAGTACTTCGGCCGGTCCTGGGCCAGGCGGTTCCTTTCCCTCCTCCCAGCCAGTTGGGGCTGGGGGTGCTTGGCAGTGGGTGAGTGCAGAGGGACCCAGGGAGGAGGGTGTGAGGGCCACAGTTGCCGGTAGGCTGGGAGGGGGGCGAGGCCTGGAGCTGGGTGATGTCGGGAGCCGGGTAACAGGGCCGCCTGCAGGCAGCAGGAGCCGGGCACAGGTCAGGGGTAGGTGGGGACAGGAGGGGCTCCGCAGGCACTCACCCTGTGTTCCCCTGGGTCTCCCCAAGCTTCCCCACTGCCCTGATCTTCCTCCCAGCCGCCCCCACTGTCCCCTGCTCCCTCCCGGGGCCTCCCACTTCCCTGCCTTCCAGCACTTCTTGCATTAGGACTCCAGCGATCCCATGCTGCAGCATTGCTTTGCGCTGCCCTCAATGCAGACCAGCAGCTAAACACCAACAAGAAACCTTGTGGAGCTCTGTGGACGCCAGCCTTCCACAGAGTAATAACACCATGACCTAGCTCTTCTACACCACTTTTCATCAGCAGAACAAGAGCATTATCCCCATTGCACCGATGGGGAAACTGAGGCACCGAGCAGCAAAGGAACTTGCCCAAGGTCACCCAGTGGCAGAGCTGGGAACAAACCCTGGGGCTCTTTAGTCCCATGCAGAACTGCACAGACTTTTCAAGGGTGCCCCTTTGCTGGGCACTATTGTTAGGGGCTGCATTCAGCGCGGTGACTTGGGAAAAGTCGCCGGATCCCATTGACCAAGTGCCTGGGCCAAGTGAGAGATCCCTGGACAGGGCTCCACACCGTTAGCGATTTGCGGCGCACAGCAAGGAGGAGAGAAAAGTTCTGGCTGGCTGCCGGGAGAGGACTCCTGAGCGCCATCTACCGGCCCCTTAGCTGGTAACTGTTTCCATAGACCTGGTGATAGAGCATGCGACTTGCGGCACATTAACACCTGAGTAACACAGCCACACCATGAGCCCCAGGCAACACTGCACCAGGGTTCAAGGAACCTGCCTCTCTACTGTGTTTCCCCATTACGTGCCCTGTGGGGTCTTCCCCTTGCCCTGCTTTGGTTCTTGGCACGCAGACAGAAAGCAGAAGACCAGAGCCCAAAGTCCAGACAATGTGACGATTATCGGTTAATCAAGCAAACCTATTCACAGGAGGAAGGGATAGCTCAGTGGTTTGAGCATTGGCCTGCTACACCCACGGTTGTGAGTTCAGTCCTTGAGGAGATTATTTAGGGATCTGGGGCAAAAATCAGGGATTGGTCCTGCTTTGAGTAGGGGGTTGGACTAGATGACCTTCTAAGGTCCCTTCCAACCTGATATTCTATGATAGCTGTGTACCTCGGTAGAGCTGTTTCCTGCCCCCTCTCCTCTTCCTTATCAGGCTCAATTATACACAACCTTTTGGAGGGCTGAGAGTCTGGAGGCTTCAGTACCACCTCTTTTGTACCCCATGGGAGGGGTAGGCAGGGAGGTTGTGTTTTTAGTTCTTCTTGTGGCTTTTTAGTTTCTTATGCCTCTGCCATCCCAACTTGCCCCTCCCAACTGTTTGCTTGACCTTGTCTTGAAATATTAAACGCCCACCAAAACCAGCAACGCTTTAACTCTCTTCCTTATCTTTTCTCATTGTGCTCTAAACGCCACCTGGTTCTGGGCAGGTGCAACACACGGTGTCTTTGTTCTTTGCTCATACATGTTAGTAAGGAGGGTATAAGACTATCATAAGTCAAACGGGCAAACAACCCCCAAAATTCTGTCTCGGGAGAATATACAGGCCTGGATGCTATATTAACACCCTTAACTGTGACTCAAGCCCCCTCTGCCCAAGCAGCGAGGTTGGAGAACCCAGGCCTGGTACTGCTCAGGCTGCTGTAAGGTGCTACCTTAATAGAAATGCCATCAGCAGCGCCGGGACTGGCCTGCACAATCCGCCCGCCTGAGATCGATATGGCAGCTCCATCAGCATCTCTCTCACTCCCCATCACACAATTGTCTCCTCCGGGTGATGGACGACGCAGCGTGTTTATGAGCCGCCGCCCGGTGTCGATAAGTCTGCGCTGTGACAACCCATGAGGGGCCGGGGCTCGGCGCAGGCTTCCGGCAGGGAGAATTAATGACACAGGCTTTTTTAAAAAAACATTTAATTTTTGGTGCTCGGGAACGTCAGGGACTAATCGCGCGAGGGAGGGAGCCAGCTCGAGGCAGGCCCCGCGTCTGCATCCCACGCAGCTCAACTAATGCGTGTCAGCCGTGACCTGCATCACCTCTTGTTATTCCAGCGCTGGCCTCCAGACCTCACCTCCCTCCTGACATTCTACCCACTGCACTCCAGAGCGTAACCCGCTCCCGGCGAGCTCTGCGATGGCACCTCCACCCTGAGTCGTGGGACTCACCGGCAGCCTCAGTCTGCCACCCCTTTGCTCTGCCACTTGTGTAACAGCCCCCCCGAACCCGCTCCTGAAATGCGCTGGGAGGTATATGTGGTGTATATACCTCCCCGCTCTCTGCCAATGCACCTGACACCTCGCAGCCTGCCTCCCTAAGTGGGGAACACTATCAGAGATGGTGTGGCCCAGTGGATGGCACACAGGACAGGGACTCGGGCCATCTGGGTTCTTTGGCCAGCTGCGTGACCGTGAGCAAGCACTCGTGACTCAGTTTCCTCACCTGTAAAATGGCCACAATGATTGTTCCTGACCTCCTTTGCAAAGTGCTTTGAGTGCCACCCCTCTTTCTGGCTCTGTAACTACTCTGTTTGTCAAGCCTTGCTCCCCACCCCAGCTCTGCTAGTGAGCTGCAGCGTCCCCTGATATTCCCGTCCCCCACAGCCAGCTCAGCCACTTGGCACCTGAGGCCAAGCTCCCCGGTGCATTTCAGTTCAGAGCCTCTAACAATATCTAATGCCCGGCTATTTTCTATCTCTTGTCTGCTATAAATGGGATACAGATTTATTTCCCATTATTGTTCGGTCTCCTAAGAGCGGCTGCTTTGGAAGATTCAGTAGTTCGGTTTTGTTCTTTGTTTCCTCAGACAGAGATTTTCGCTCTGCCAGGCACATCCCCGTGCGTCGCACCTCACTGCAAATGCACGTACGTTTCATGGGGCCGGTTTTAGAAATAATTTCCCTGGCCACTTTTCTTCTTTTGTTATCAAAGCGCCGTTTCTTTGCACAATCCAGGCTTTTCTCCCTCAGAGCCCCGGCCTCACATCCTGCCTTGATCCAGCAACGGCTGATCCCACACCAATTGCAGAAACCCCCGCACTGATTACAACGGGACTAGCGTACAGTCAGGAGGTGAGATGGAGCACCCCAGGGTCCCAGCTCTCTGCAAACTTGAGGCTTTGTGGGTGTTTGGAGGGATTATTATTCACAATTAGAGGCTTGATTCTGTCCAACAGGGAGGAATCGGTTGTGAATCGGAAGGGGGAAGGTGATTTGGGTGAAAGTGATCTAGAAATGAAAAGGAGTGAGAGCAGCAGACCAGTGGACTTCAAAAAAGCAGACTTTAAGAAACTCAGATTTTCTTGCCATGAGACTTTATCCCTTAGAGAACTGGTAGGTAAAGAAGTTCAGGAGAGCTGGCAGTTTCTCAAGAAGACAATATTAAATGCACAACTGCCAACTATAAAAGAGGTCTGCAAGAGGCCAATATATGACCTGAAAAACAAACAGTGGAAATGTGGATGAATTTCTAAGGAGGAGCACAACAGAATAGCACAAGCATGTAGGACAGGGGTGGGCAAACTATGGCCCGTGGGCTGGAGCCGTTTTAAGCCAGCCCACTAGCTCCTGCTGGGGAGTGGGGTGGGGGGGCCGCACCACGCAGCTCGGCCCCGCTCCGGCAGGGGCGCAGGGTTGGGGGCCGTACCACGTGGCTCCCGGAAGCCGCAGCATGGCCCCGCTCCAGCTCCTACGCACTCCAATGCCCCCTCCGGCGCTCCAATGGGAGCTGCAGGGGCAGTGCCTGCAGATGGGGCAGTGTGCAGAGCCGCCTGGCCGCGCCTCCGCATAGGAGCCAGAGAAGGGACATGCCACTGCTTTCGGGAGCCGCTTGAGGTAAACGCCGCTCAGAGCCTGCACCCCTGAGCCTCTCTCCATGCCTCAACCCCTCGCCTCAGCCCTGATCCCCCTCCCACTCTCCAAACCCCTTGATCCCAGCCCAGAGCACCCTCCTACACCCCAAACTCCTCATCCCCAGCCCCACCCCAGAGCCCACACCCCACAACCAGAGCCGTCACCCCCTCCTACACCCCAACCCCAATTTTGTGAGCATTCATGGCCCGCCATACAATTTCTATTCCCCGATGTGGCCCTTGGGTCAAAATGTTTGCCCACCCCGATGTAGGAACAAAACCCAAAAGGCTAAGGCACAAAATGAGTTACGCCTAGCAAGAGACTATTAAAGTAGTTAAGCTCTGGAATAGGCTTCCAAAGGAGGTTGTGGATTCACTGGAGGTTTTGAAGAACAGGTTGGACAAACACCTCTCAGGGATGGTCTAGGTTTACTTGGGCCCACCTCAGCACAGTAGAGAAGCTCTCCAGGTCCCCTGCAGACCAACATTTCTAGTTTTCTATACGACGCCATATGTGTGCGTGGTGCTTTCCTCTCAACAGGCCAGATTCCCCACACAGCCCTGCCCCCTTTGCGCCACAAAAGGGGGTCAGAAACTGGCCAGCTCTCGCCAGTTCAGAATTCTCCTGGCAGAGATGACCCATGACCAGGCATGAAGCTGGCAAGGCCAAATCCTACACCGCATATACCTCCCAGCTCCGGTGCAGGGGGCATGCTGGGGGAGAGAAGGGGCATGGCCAGAGCGCTAATGAGCTTCAGCTATGCTCAGCTGCCGGATGCCCCTTTGGGGCCACTCCCAGCTGTCCTTGATTAGATGCTGCTCTCTGGCCACCGGCAGTGAGATGGCCCGAAAATGAAGGAGCTGTAACTGGCAACTGAGTTCCCAAATGTGGACCTGGGTCCAAATGTCGTGCCTCCCGCTCATCTTTACTCTAGGCTAGAGGTGGCCGAACATATGGGAGAGTTTTGGCATTGTCGGGGTGGGGGTCAATTTGCAAGGAGGCTACGGGATTGCCCATCCTCATGATGACGACAATAGAAAACGCCTCAACCAGCGTGGGTCCCATCTGTCCAACCCTTGAGGATTTCAGGGAGGTTGGGTCTCAGTTACACAGTCGGGGGGAGGATATTATTATGCGTGGGTGGGTGGATGTCTATGGCTATATTAAGCAAACCTAAAACCAATTACAGGTGCTGTATCTTTAGATGCGCTTCTTCGGTCTAGGAGATTACTGAGTTAATTAAATTGTACCATTTCACCTGCATTCACCAGTTAAGGAAATGGCGTTTTCGTTCTCATTAAGAGAGGGATAAAGCTGCCTTGTGTGACAGGCTTTTAGTCAGGAGGCTTCCTTTTAATCCAGCGTCTTTGAGTTGGCTTTCACCACAGAGGAAGTCGGCGAAATATCGGCTCGATTCAGGTAATAAAGATGAGGCAGTGACAGAGACCGAAGTGTTCAAAGAGAAGTTCCTGGAATAGACTGATATGCAAAAGAGCACCCCTCTCCTCTCAGGGCTGGAGTTAAACACCTCCAGTCACAGCTCAGAAACAAACGAGGAGGTGGATGGGACACACTAATTCAGCGATTCAAGGTCTGTGCGCCCAAGCAGGGTGTAATGGGTTAAAACCAAAGAGGATGTTCATGGGGATCCTTGAAGGGCTCTAGGCCAAGGTGGAGCTGTAAAGACATTACTCCCCCACCCGCCTGCTTGCTCTGTGTCTGCATTTCCATCCAGGGTTTGGTTCAAAGTGTCGAGGTCCCTCTATTTTCACGATGCTCTGCATCCCACAGGCCCAGGCCCTATAGGATTCGGAACATCCTCTGCTCATCTTAATGTCAATGGACATTCAGCTCCTTGCCAAGATCCGGCCCATTGACACATGAAGGACTTTGGCTCTCTCAGGGCAACGGTGCGAACCCCCTCACGTTCTCAGAGCTGACCCCCTGTGTGCACTAGTGGGACTTCAGCGCTCACCATCACTCAGCAATGCCACACGCTGTCCCAATGGGCTTGTGTAAGGTTCACCTCGGCTTAGAGCCTCAAAGCTACGAGGTATTCTCTCCCATTAAATCCATGGGAGTTGGGCGCCAAACACCTTTGAGGAGCTGGGCCCCAGTCACCTTTTACCCACTCCAGACCTCTGGAGCTGCTCCCCCTGAGGACATAACAGGATCCAGCAACTCAGCCTGTCTCAGTGCAAACCCCAGAGGGTGGGAGCCATTTTGGAATAAAGAGGAGGCATCATTCATCAGCGGCTCAGGGGATATGGACAGCGCTGGGTTGTGGGAATATTCAGACCTTCCATTTATGTCCTACCGTTGTCGCCGCCTCTGAAAGGAGCTGCTTCTTGCAGTTACCTAGTCAGCCTTTCATCCTCCATTCCCGGGAGACTGCCCTCTCTGATGATTCATTTCGTTCCCCTAGACAGCACAGTGGAAGCTAGAGACATGACAATGTCACAGCAACCCACTCAGCATGATGGCTCGAGCCAGAGGTCTTGGGTTCATAAAATCATAGAATATCAGGGTTGGAAGGGACCTCAGGAGGTCTAGTCTCACCCCCTGCTCAAAGCAGGACCAAACCCCAACTAAATCATCCCAGTTCTGAAGACACCCTCCCCCATGGCATCCTATTTGGGAGCAGGGATCCAACCTAGGACCTCTGGTTCTGAAAGAAGGAGCCTCTCCTGCCTGAGCAAAATACCTCGGCTCTGCTAGCCAAATCCATAGCAGGCTCGTCCACCTCTTTCCGTGGTCCAGCCACCACTAGCAGAGGACAGAGTGCTACACTGAGCTGATGGCACGCTCCTCCTGGATGGGGGAGCTCAACCTGGTCTTCAGATCAGCTCCTCCAAGTGTTAAAAATAAACATAGCCGGTACCTCTTATCTGGCACCTGGCATCCGAGACCACTCATTCACATTTTCAGCTTCTCCCAAGCCAACAGGGGAAATAAACAAAAAGGAACATTCCACTGATATGCCAGGCTGACCTTGGTAAGTCAACATGACCTCAACGTGTCTGTCTAATGAAGTCCACTGCATTAATGATGGTTGTCTCGGGGAGATGCTAATGAGGCCCAGAGTATGTGAAATGTCACCAACCCAGTGTGAATGCAGAGGTGGGAATGCAGGCAATCTGTTAAAGGCTGGGAGGGGGGCGGTTGTCAGGGGTCAGTTGGCTTGTGCGTGCTGAGGGACACATGACACCGGAGGAGAAGTGATGTTGGAGATGGGAGAGGACACAAAAGATAGACTTCCTGAAGAGGCTTCCACTTCTTGGGCACAGAGCTGTACAGCGAGGACCTGCTCTGGATCTTGCTTACCCCACTTATAAACTAGGGTAATGCCAGTGACTTCACCCGAGCTACTCCTGGGTTATAGGGATGTGACTGAATTAAGGAGGAAGAGGACATTAAGCAGAAGGATGGTTCAGTGCTGAGGATACTAGCTGAGGTCTTGGGAGAACTGCAGTCAAGTCCCTGCTCTGCACAGGCTTCCTGTGTGAACCTTCGGTAAGTCACTTAGCTTCCCTGCCTCAGTTTCCCATCTGTATAATGGGAATAAAAGCACTGCCCTACCTCACAGGGGTACTGTGAGGATAAATACATTCAAGACTATAAGGTACTTTGATACTCTGGTAATGGGGGGCTGGATGAGCACTGAAGCTAGGTAAAACCTGGTCCTGAAATTCAGATGTGTGCACATATCGGAGAGGATCTGGATGCTTAATAAGCAAATGACAGTCGTTTGGTTGCTCAGAATACCCCATCCATTTGATGTCTTTGGGCCAAATCCTCCTCCCATTCACTCCAACAAGGGCAGGATCTGGTCCCTAGACACAGGAAATTGAACTGTCATAGAATTGCCCTTAGTGACGTGGTATCCTCCAGCGGGTTGAAATAACATATTATCCAATCTAACCAGAACTCTTCGGTCAGTAGAATCTGGCTAGGAATCTTTCGAGAACAGGTCTTTAGTTCATAGACTGCAAGGCCAGAAGGGACCATTACATCATCTAGTCTGACCTGTATATCACAAGACGTTATATTTCACCTAGTTACTAGTTCATCTAGTTATTGATCACCCTCGCTTGTGTTTGGCTTGAAGACTCCACGAGCTGGAGAATTCACCACTTCCCGTTGATCGTTTGTTCCAACGGTCTTTGTTCTATTCTTCCCAGTACAAAGGGCCGCCGGATTCTTTCATTCCAAATGAGCCTTGTCGTAGATTGCAAGGACAATCAAAACCAAAGAAGAGCAAACGCCAGGTCTCCGGGCGAGTGAGTGTGTCTCTGATGGTGGGTATTGAATTGAATGTGAAACAGCCCCCTGCCTTTGCAGATAGCAAAGGTGAAGGCGCGGTGCACAGAAATCAAAGGAATCGCAATCACATCACACAATTCACCCAGCTTCCATGCAATGTTTCTTCTGCTTCCTATCACACGGATGGACTTTTTCAAAGCATTTCAGCAAAAACAAAACCAAAAAAAAACAAGAGCAAGAAAATGACAGATAATTTCAGGTTTAGGGTTTGGATATGGGAAACAGCCCAGGTCACTCCTGACCCTTGCCGGGTCCCTTCCCCTGCAAGAGAACCAGCCCTGATCATACCACAGTAACTTAATCCCTGCCCCAAAGAGGTCAGAATCTGTCTTTTTGTTCTATGTGCGTACAGGACCTAGCACTATGCAAGACAAGATCCCTGATCAAGCCTCAATTGGCGGGGAGGGATAGCTCAGTGGTTTGAGCATTGGCCTACTAAACCCAGGGTTGTGAGTTCAATCCTTGAGGGGGCCATTTAGGGATCTGGGGCAAAAATTGGGGATTGGTCCTGCTTTGAGCAGGGGGTTGGACTAGATGACCTCCTAAGGTCCCCTTCCAACTCTGATGATCTATGATTCTAACCGTGAAAAAACTTCCCCACAGTGCAGCTTATGTGCTCATTTTACAAACACCTCTTTCCCCAACTCCCCTCTGTCCATAACCAAGACAACACTGAGACCAATATCCATAAAAGAGAATAATAAAATAACCTCTTCTGAATTTAACTACTTCCCCAGTCTGCACTACACACCTGACTGTCTTTGCCTGTTTGTAATGCTCTCCTTCATTCCTTCTTGGAGAGTCCTTCTAGTTCATGCAATTCCTCCTCCTCAGTGTTAAGCTGCAGATTGCTTTTTCATCAGATGCAATTTCGCCCAGATCTCATTACTTACTCTCGTCATGTATCTTCCGTATTTGTTTCACCTACAATTTCTCCCTCACTCTGTTCTGCTGACAAAAGGCAACTTGTGTTTGGAAGGCAACTTGCTGCAGTACATTAACTAAAACTCTTGTTATTTATTGATTGATTCGCTGCTCATCCTCTGTGTCTTCGGACACCGAGGGCAGATGGACTCAGCCTTGCATGGTGGAGAGAAGGCATTGGACGATAGCCCTCGCTTCAATCATTCTGTGTATTACAGTGGGTCAGAAAGTGGGGGAGTTTTTTCACAGAACATTGCAAGTTTTTAGCCAAAATATAAAGAAAAAACAATGAAATAAAACCCCGGTGCCTGGGTTTCAATTCGGGTGCCTCATGCTCTCATTCTCCTCTATAACTAGGAATGAATCTTCTAGGCACCATGCTCTCCCCTGTGGTTGAGAGGAGGTGGCACATCCTGGCAGTCTCCTGGCTGCAATGCATCGTGGGAGACGAAGTCTGGCTGAGCAGCCCATCTCAGAGACGAGAGTGGGAGCATAAGGTCTCCAAACTACAAGTCCCATGAGGCACCATGGCAGCACTTCTAAATCAAAATAATTGGTTTTGCCTGAAATAGCTTGTCTGAAAACCAAACATTTGGGGGGTATCAAGTCTTGTGACAAAAAATTGAAATGTTCCTTGGAAGGAAGACACTTTATGAAAACAGTTGTTTTGTCAAAAACCATTTTAGCTGAGACCTGAGTAGCACCCAGAGGCTTCAAGTGAGACCAAGGTCTCCTTGTACTATGCTTACATCTAAGGGCCAGGTTCATGTTGACTTGCACCTTACTCCTCAAGCAACGTCATCAAGGAATGAGCCCTACGTAGACCAGGATAGGAAAACAGAAGCATTATTAAGGACATTGTAAAGGTGGAGCGTGAGAGATTAAGTGATTTCCCTAAAGTCACAGAAGAAGCCTGGGGCAGGACAACAGAATTGAACCCAGAGCTACTGAGCTATAGTCTACTGCTACTGGCCACCCTTCCTCTTTCACGGGTGTTTTGTTCTGGGGGGAATAGAACCCTAGATCTTCAGCACCGAAACACAAGCCTCAGCCACTTGAGATAAAGAAGAAACTCCACTGGCCTTCAGTGGTAACAGGGCTCCTGCCCTTGGGGTGGGCTAGCCACTAGAGGGAGAAATAGTCCCATGCATCTCGCTTCCATTGTGCCACCCCTTAGCAGTGTCCAGTGTCCGATTCCCTGTATGGCCAGCCAGAGCAGCTCTCTCCCTGGGGTAGCTTGTTCCCCAGGGACCAATGGGCAGGGTGCAAAGCCTGACTCAGAAAGCACAAGAACTGCCACATGGGTCGGTCCTGCTAGGAGGAGATTTTTTCCCAAACCCGATTGTGCTTCCATGGAAGACATTGACGAGAGAGTTAAGCCAGGGCTGAGTGCTACCAAAGACCCTGCCCCTTAATAGTTATTACTGAACCTTAAACAACGAGCCTGCAATGCCATCAATGAAACTGACAGGAAATAGCCGCTAAGCCATTGTGCCTCTGCGCTGAAATTAACATGGGAACTTAATGGAAGGTCCGGTCTCCACAATGCAGAAATCCACCCTAAGAGGCTTAGCGGGTAAGTTTGGGGCTGGGCTGCACGCTAGCCAAAATGAAAAACAAGCTGGAATTACGGGAGATTTTTTGTACTCTCGAGAAGCTTAAGAATTTAAGTCTCTTTCTTCCTTGGATTCCAATTTAATAGCGAGTAATTCAGCACTTGCCTTGGGAATTCTGGTCAAGTTCAAAGGAGGTCAGACCCAGAGGAAGGGTCCAACATTGAGCAGACAGCTAATCCTGCTGGTGTTTATAAAAATGACCCTGTCCTCTCTCCACCCCCATCCCCCGCCCCTTCTTGTGAATTCTGGAGCTTAACTAAGAATCTCAGTTCAATAATACTCCCCATCCTTCAGCGACGCTCTGGCACATGCACCATTTTTAATGTGTCTGGAGGGGGGAATTTATTAAAGAGGTAGTGCATTAAAAATATGCAAATGTTCCCAGTAACTACACAGCCCCATGAGGGATTGGCCTGAAATGTCATCTTCTCTTTTTTCCCCTCTATTTTTATGCACTAGGATGCTTTATGAGTTCCCCTTTTTTATACTGTAACCGCGAGCTTGGCAGATATTTAATCTGTTTGGAAATAATTGCAGTAATAATGATTATTTTATTGGTTTAACGCTGTTCTAAAAAGAAAAAAAAGGGGGAGGGAAAGAGATGCAGTGGAGTGCCAACGAATAGAGGAGAAAAGGTACTGTGGGTGTGTATAGAGCGAGGGTGTGTGTCGTGCATGGGAATGAATGCAAATAGGCGTCGGTGGGTGGGTGTGTCTGCATCTGTGTGTGTGTGTGTAGGTGTATGAACACGTATGTGTGTGCCTGACTGTATGCATCTGTGCGGGAGTACAGTCCTGGATACGTGTCTGTGTCTACGCGTGCATGTGTGTTAGCATGTTTGCAACCGCTTAATTTAGCATACTTACGGTGAAAGTGTTACAGAGAAAACATTAAAAACCATAGAAGAACCTACGGACGTGCTAAATACCTTGCCAAAGGTAAATTCCAAACTCAAGCTCTGGTAGGTGTTAATCCTTCAAAACCCACACCTGGGTTTTCCCCATTGTTACCAGTTCAGAACTTCTTCCAATTCAGAACCAGTATCCAGACTGGGCAGATCAGCCTGCTTCTTTATACAGTTTGTCTGCTGATCACCTGTTCTCAAGGTTTGGAGATCAGTTATCATCTCCTCAGGGGATAGCTTTAAAAGGCTGGGTTTTGTCTAACCAGAGGTGGGGAATTCGCATTAACCTCTCGCTCGGTATTTCCTACTTCACACATATTGCCCCAAAGAGTCCATTCCTGTCTGGCACAATTTCAACGTCGTCCTTTGAACTCCCAGGCATCACATCCCACCTCCCCGCTAGAGAGGTTACATGCAATCCCAACTCACAGTAACACATTAACGTTGCATTTAATACAACAGGTTTTCCCAATAATATTGCAGAACTTGCTGTATCCATCACAGAGGCATCAAGCCATAAACCCAACGGCCTACATCTCATGGGTTCTCTAACTTTTCAAGAGTAGCACAGGAATGTCCTCACTATGGGCTTGATTCCGAGTCCATTTAAATCAACAGCAATGCTATTGACTTCAGGAGGTTTAAGATGAAGCCATGTCTCAACGGAGCAGGTTCTAATATCTAATGCTGACCACTGATTCCTAAACTCTGAACACACTAGGCTCTGCCTTCCCCTGAGATTTAATAGGATGGTTACACTATGTGAAACCCCAATCAATTATACGGCATATATTTATCTCCTGCAGGCTGCAGTTGTTAAACCTCCATAAATATGTTTTCCATCATGAATCGGTGCTTAATTATTATATAATAACCGTCTTAATAAATCGAAATGGGAGTCGCTGTTTCAGACACTTCATTTAACAGATGAGCCACCATCTTCCCTCCTATAAATCTGGGCACAGATTGAAATGTCAGAAGGTCTCTCAGCCACGGCAGAGACGCGACTAATGTCTTTGTTTACAGACGAAGGGGACAGCTCTGGAAAAGCTGCTAAAGACAGGGCAGCTTCCGCTGGCTGGGCTTCACAAGGGTCTGGAGCCCATAAACGTGGGACAATGTGGCCAATTACAATGAATACATCTTATAAATAAACCCACACTCGTTAGCTCAGTGCATAGAAGGATGGATCTCCATTAAAGGAAGGGGCATCCGTGGGGTCATTGGCGGGATGGGAAAGGGGATTGCAAGCCCATCACTGAGATGGGAAGAGCGGGCCATTGGTGGGGTGGGAAGCAGCATTATAGGCTTATCATCAGGATGGAAGGAGTGCCCAGTGTATTGCCAGCACAGGAAAGGTTGCTGGCATGGGAAGGGATGGAACTGACCCATCATCAGTATAGGAAGGGGCAGCATGGGCCAGCCACCCGCACAGGATGGGTGGCGTGGGCCCATCTCCAGCTGAGATAGTAATGTCAGCATGTCTATCTCCAGTACCGTAAGTGTCTCCATGAACTCTCAGCCAGAGAACAGCAAAAGGCATCCCATGTCTAGGAAGAGTCACAGCCCTTACTGGAGCTGGGTTGCCAGGAAGCCTACGCTTACACTGCAGCTGGAGGTGACATGCCCAGGTCGGGCAGATGCACTAGCTCGGATCGAGTCGGTGCGCCATATATAGCAGCGTAGCCGTAACGGTGCAGGTGTAACGGGCATCAGCGGGGGGGATCGAACCTGGGACCTCTGAAGCTTAGTGTAATAGCCTCTACTGCATGAGCTAAAAGCCTCAGGGCTCATAGCCAAGGCTGTAGCAGACTCATCAAGCTCTGCGTGCCACTGGAGGAGGACAGCGCAGACGTGGGTTACACCAGCAGCTGCTCAGACTAGTCATAGAATCATAGAATATCAGGGTTGGAAGGGACCTTAGGAGGTCATCTAGTCCAACCCCCTGCTCAAAGCGGGACCAATCCCCAATTTTTGCCCCATATCCCCAAATGGCCCCCTCAAGGATTGAACTCACAACCCTGGGTTTAGCAGGCCAATGCTCAAACCACTAAGCTATCCCTCCCCCCCAGTCACCTGTGTACGGTCCCATCCCAGACCCTAGATAGGTAGTTGAAGGACTAGCCCATCCCGCTGAGGCAACACTGCTATTTGTAGCCTTCTAGCTCAATCACAGCTAGAGCATGTCCGTCTACCTGAGCAGGAAAATACACCTCGAGCTCCAGGGTGGCTGTATCCACCGTCTTATCTCTGGTGGAGGGATACAGCCTAGAAGGAACCTCCCCCTGTGCTACATCCTGGGGACAGAAAATGAGGTTTCGCTGGAGATCTCTAAACTCATTTCACCGAGGAACCAGCCTGGAGTAAGTCCTCCTTTCTTGAGAGCCTGCTAGCCTAGCCACAATTCCCCTCTCTCACGCCTTTCCTCATCTTGATCCATTCCCAGCTGCCAAGTCCCCCCGTATAAATGAACTTTTGGTCACACTTTTCATTCAGCGTCTGATAAGAAAAAGAGAGAGACAACTAAGATGAAAGGAGGCGCTGGTTTCAGGCGCCAGGCAGCAAACTCTGGCTAAGGACTCTCGTTCAATTTAGCTCTAATTCAGGGGTGGGGAAATGGGGGTGAGAGAGTGGAGGAGGGGGCACTGTTGGGGTGAGACTTTTTCAGACGGTGCGAATTATCCTGGGTGCCTTGGCGGCTCTTACGGGAAAACATACAGCGGGGTTTACTCATGCCTGCTTTACTGGAAATGACAGTATGCTGTGAGGAGCCAGGAACTGGGAAACGGGGGTCAGGCAGTGTGGGGACAATGTAATCTCTCATTCGGATCTCCGCCATTGACTGCAGCACCTTCCAGAAGGGATAGGTAGGTAGGTAGGTAGATAGATGCTGGGTGTGTATGGAGATAGATCGATAGATCGATAGATCGATAGATAGATAGATAGATAGATGTGTGTGGGGATGGATAGATAGATGAAGGGTGTGTATGGGGATAGATCGATCGATCGATCGATAGATAGATAAGTGATGGGTGAGTATGGGGAGGATAGATAGATAGATAGATAGATAGATAGATAGATAGATAGATAGATAGATAGATAGATAGATAGATAGATAGATAGATGTGTGTGGGGATGGATAGATAGGTGATGGGTGTGTATGGGGATGGATAGATAGATAGATAGATAGAGGGGGTGGATGGGGATAGATAGATAGATAGATAGATAGATAGATAGATAGATAGATAGAGGGGGTGGATGGGGATAGATAGATAGATAGATAGATAGATAGATAGATAGATAGATAGATAGATAGATAAAGTGATGGGTGTGTATGGGGAGAATAGATAGATTGATAGATAGATCTGGGATGAAGCACCAAGTCTGGCTTCTCTGATGCTCTCCTAATTAGATTCTGCTAATAAATATCCTTGCTCAGAATGTTCTGGCAGGGCTGTGAACTAATTAGACCCACCCCCACCCCAGCAGCTGCCCTTGCTTGGCTGCTCAGACCCTCCGTTTTCAGCTCGGAGACACGCGGCAGCCAAACAAGCCAGAGGAAGTAGCACGGCTCGTCAGGCAGATGGGAATTTCCAGCGCAGATCAGATCTGCGTCCTGTCTATTCCGTCTGCTCACAATGAGGCCTGATCCTCAGCACATGGAAATCAGCAAAACTCCACGGAAGCCAGTGGGACTAGGCCAATTTCCACCACCGAGGGGATCTGGCACCATGGGTCCCAGTTGTGTTAAAGTTTCCTGGGGCTCCTTACAAGTGAAATGAAAATGAGCGCTCAGCAAACTTTGCTACCTCTCCTGTCACCCCAGGTCATCCTCATTAGCACATAGGCTGAACAATAATCCAACGAGCACTGACCCAGGAGAACCCCCCCTCCAGTCGTTTTTTTCTTCCTGAGAATCAGCCTTTCATTCCCATTCTCGCCACCAGTACTAATCTATCACAGGGTTTTAACTTCCACCCCTGGTCAACACGTCTCCTTAATAGCCTCTTATCGGGGACTTTATGATAAAGCTTTTGAAATTTGGAGGACAAAATCTCTCTCTTTATATATTCACTCATTCCTTTTTATCCACTGTTCTCTTAACTCTTCCAGGTCAGAGAGGCTCAATTTACTATTGCCCGAGCTTCGGCGATTTGTCTCCTATCCTATAGTAAGAGCTAAACGTAGCCTCTGAAAGCCCCTGCGATGGGAGATGTGAAAGAAGTCGTCCTCCTTTGAGGCTGTGACCCATGCATTTCCCCTGCTAGGAACTGGCCGGTTGTGTCACAAAAGGGACAGTCTTTCAAAGTCATTTGGAGAAGCCGAGAAGGATGCGCCTCCTCCTTTCCTTCTCGGTCTTTCTTTAGCTACCATTCCCTTTAGTGCCTCGCCTTTCCAGAGGCCTTCTGATGGGGACTTAGTTGGTTTCGAAGGGGCCAAAGGTTGAAGTGAAGAAAAAGTAGCTGGGGCAGTACTCTGCTAAACTCTGTCCACCAACTAAACTCCCCCTACTTGTGACCCAAAGGTGAGAGGCCACTCCTGGTAGATTGTGCATCTTTGCATTTATGGATGGGGGTTTCTACAGTGCTCGTCACCTTAGTATCTGAGCAGCTCACCAACATTGACAGAATTAGCCTCACAGCACCCCAGGTAAGAAGGGATGTGTTAATATCTTCATGGGATCCTGAGAGATTTAGCGATTTGCCACAGAGCCTCTGTGGCAAAACCAGGCATAGAACCTAGATCTCCTGAACCTAGAGCTCCAGTATCTCAACCACAAGACCCGGCTTCCTTCCTGATAAGAGTCTCTCTCCAGGGCTTTGATCAGCGGCGAAAGAGTTAACGCCCTGTTCAAATGAATCAGGCAATCTTGGAGCTATTGGTTCAGTCTGTCTTCAAACTCAGGCAGGCGGCACTGTATTAGTTACAGTCAGGTCATGGTCAGTGTTTTCCTTCACAGCCACAGAGGACCGAGACTTACTTTATGGAAAGCTTGGGTCATGTGTTTCTGAGCCAGCCCAATCCAACCCTTACCAGGTGCAGGGACAGGCCTTTGTGGCTCTTTGGTCTTTGGGACTGTGGCAGCCCAGGGGTCCATCCTCCCTCACCACATCCTTACGGAGGTGGATTAGGGGTTTGTGGGGCCCTGCCCTGCTGGGGAGCTGGGTCGGGGTGCAGGAGCTTGTCTATCCCTCCCGGTGTTTTTGCCGGGGAGTGGGGTCGGGGTGTGGGGGCTTCCCCCACCCACCCAACACTGCTGCTGGGGAGAGGGGAAAGCCCCCGTGCCCTAACTCTGCTCCTTGGCAGGAGTGCCGGATAGGCAGGCAGAGTGGGTCGGAGTGCCAGGGGACCCCCAATTGTCCAGGGTGCCTGGGTATGGGCCCTGTTGGCCCAGTGGCTAATCTGCCACTGCTTTCATACCACTAGCTGCCCCCCTCGCCCCCGGAGAGAGTATGAGGAAGTCAATTAAACAATGTACCTCAATGAGAGGCGTCCGCAGGGTACGCAGGGCATCCGCAGCCCCTGGCTGTTCATTCCCAAAGCCTGTGAAGGCCACGAGTGCATGACTGATCCCCAGTTTCAATTTCATTTCATGCACTTCCTCTAACTAGAAGGCACCGAGTCCCCTGGGGTGTGTGGGGTGAAAACCCAGGTGGGATTAACCTGGCCCTCTGCGAAGGAGTAACACAGAGCTTGGAACAGGAACCTGTATTGTGACATGGAGCCTGGAGGAGCTGGGGTGGGTGAAAATGAGGGGAGTGTTTGGACGGGGAAGGGAGCTCCATCCTAGAGAGGCCATGAACATTATACCTCCAAAGCTTTCTCAAGCGTCCCGCCACGGTTCTCGAGTGACATGGGCTACCTCTACACCACAGCCGGGAGGTCTGACATGGGGTAGACATATACACGCTCGCTCCGATCAATCTAGTGGCTAAGAATAGCAGTGTGGCTGCAGTCACATGGGCGGTGGTGTCTAGGATTTGTGACAGGCTCATCTGTGGGGTGGTAGTCCTGCCCGCCATACCACTGCTTTTAGGAACTAGTTCAGTCAGAGTCAGCATGTGTATGTGTCTACCTGAGCTGGGAACCGCACCTCCAGCGGCCATGGAGACATTCGCACGGAGACAACGACCCACTGATCTGATGTGCCATTGATCCGCCCCTCATGGAACCTGTAGCACATAGTGTGAAGTATCACAACCAGGGTTGTCCAATAGGTAACTGGATCAGGAGTCAGGAAAAGAACCAAGGTTTTTGTGGCATTGCTTTGCTGTTCCGACCCCCTTGTGCCCTCGGTTTCACCATCTATACACCTGCCTTTGAGATCGAGGGGAGCGAAGTGTTTATTATTATGATGGCACTTTGTGACCGTCTGATGACTCATCTGCCAAAGCAGCGAGACAGGTTTAAACGGAGCTCGGCTGTCTCTGGGATCTGCTATCCGTTTCCTTAATGCGGCTGTCTGACAGGTAAATCTGCATGTCGTCTCTCAGGGAAATGCATGCCTTGGGAGCTCAGGCAGCCCTGTAAATCTACTTGATGCATTCACTTCAACTCCTAACCCCTGCCAAAGTTACCTAATGACCGGCCCTGACGCTGTCAGCTCGTGACGGATAATACCATTACGGGACTAACGGAGGGCAGAGGACAGGGGGAAGCAGTTCTCCCCACTACTCATGTGGCTTCGCTGGCAAAGCTGCGTGTTCGGCCACACACAGAGCCTTGCGGCCAGGGGTCTGCTTGGGCCGGTGGGCTCCATCCAAGGGCCTGAACGCACTTTGAAGACATTCGCTAATTAACCCTCACAGTCCCTCAGTGAAGCAGGCCCCAAGGTCCCGATATTTACAGAGGGGGAAGTGGCGGGGCAGAGAGAGGGGATGGGTTCCCGTTGCAAAGATGGAGACTGAGTTTAGGCAACTTTCATTTTTGGGTGGCTAACCGGAGCTGCCTAGGAGATGGTATGTGGAGATTCTGAGTACCCACAATGCACTCTGCCCCGGGTACGGCTGCCAACACTGACTGAAGCTACTCCGGGAGATTTTTTTATTCCAACATGACAGAATGTAATTTTCTTAAAATATCCTATTAAAATCTCCCGGATTGCTTTCAATAGTCACCGGGGGATCAGTGTCGATTCCGGGAGACTCCCGGCCAATCCTGGAGCATTGGCAACCCTCGCCCCGGGATGTGACTGGATCTCTCTAAGGGCTTGTCTTCACTACGGGGATCGATTTATCGTGTCTCATTTAGACGCACTTAATCGATCCCCGAACGCACTCCCCGTCGACTCCGGAAATCCACTTTCGTGAAAGGCAGAAGCGGAGTCGACGGGGGAGCGGCAGCGATCGACTCGCCGCAGTCCTCACGGCCAGGTAAGTCGATTACGATATGCCGACTTCAGCTACGCTATTCACGTAGCTGAAGTTGCGTATTGTAGATCGAACGCCCCCCCCCTCTAGTGTAGCCCAGGGCTGAGGAACCAGACATCTGGCTGGCTGTTAGCCCTGGGCTACACTAGAGGGGGGGGGGTGTCGATCTACGATACGCAACTTCAGCTACATGAATACCGTAGCTGAAGTCGGCATATCGTAATCGACTTACCTGGCCGTGAGGACGGCGGCGAGTCGATCGCTGCCGCTCCCCGGCGACTCCGCTTCTGCCTTTCACCGAGGTGGGTTTCCGGACTCGACGGTGAGCGCGTTCGGGGATCGATTAATCGCGTCTAAACGAGACACGATAAATCGATCCCCGATAGATCGATTGCTCCCCGCCGATCCGGCGGGTAGTGAAGACAAGCCCTTAGAGAGGCAGCGCTAAGATCGGATGGACTCCACCCTTGCAAAGGAACATAGGACGTAGGGGACCTGTTTTCAGGAGTGTGATGGACACAGGTGCACAGGCATGTAGGCGGGTGCATGCTGAAGACCGTGGTGCATATCTGGGGAGTCGAGAAGACAAGATCAGGTCTTTGACAAGCCCTACGGATGTGCGGCTCTCACGTGTGCAGCAGGCAGAGGTGTGGTTCAAGTCTCGTAGGTGCGCTTTGTAATGACACACACAGAAGAGCGACCGTGCAAAGGACTGTGTGTCCCTCGTGCCCATGCCTGGATCAGGCCCCTAATAAGCACCCGCGAACTTCTAAGGGAACATCTAAGGAGCATCTGTGCCCACCTCTAGGGTCTGCCACTCCTCTCTCAGGGGCTAAACCCACCCTCCCGAGACCTGTTTTGGAGCACGATGGGTCTGTCTACACTGCAATCACGGGGTACGGGAGCCATGAATCCGCAGCAGGCTTCAGTGCAGGCTGTATAAGGCGGCCTGCAATCAGGGCCGGTGCAACCACTAGGCGAACTAGGCGGCCGCCAAGGGACGATAGATGGATAGGAAGATGGGGTCTGAGCAGACCCAGAAAGGCCCAGGCACCAGCACACGTGGTGTTAGCAAAGAAAGAAGACGGACAGACTAGAGTTTAGAATTGCAGCACACTGCTCAGTGTCCACCCCAGAAACTCTGACCTCCAAGCCAACACACACCCTCACCCACATGTCTTTTGCCAGTGCTCTTCGCCTCGCGGCACCTGAGTGTGGAGCTGTGCCTGGCTTCAGCATGGAGCAGCTGCTAACGTTGTGTGAGGATGCAGGGTTTGAGGGCTGCACAAAGGCCGCTGTCCATATGGAGAGGCATGGCTCTGGCCTGTTGGGCAGAACAGACAGTCGCAGGCTGGAGCTAGCAGCAGGATCTAGTCCCTTTCAAGCTATGAAGTGCTGTGGAGCACAAAGAATGACATCGTTAAATACCCTTGTGAAGAACAGCCCACTGGGTTCCTCTGTGTTGTTTATCTCCCTCCAGCTCGCAATCCTGCCCTCCCTGTCCCGGAGATACAGAAGTTGCCTCACATCCATGTGGCAACTGACTCCATTTCAGCACTGCTTATCCCTGGCCTGCAGGAGAGCCACTGTTCCACACCAAGCCAGGGCATCACTGTGTGAAAGGGGCCAAAGCCAATGCCTGGTACCCAGCCCTCCCCTTGACTTTGATGATGGGGATCAAATGGAACCCGGATCCAAGACACCCTTTGCTTTTGGTTCTGCACCACCACCACCAAGCCAGCCTTCTCTGCCTGTTCCTAGTCCCGCTGCACTATAGAATCATAGAATTATAGAATATCAGGGTTGGAAGGGACCTCAGGAGGTCATCTAGTCTAACCCCCTGCTCAAAGCAGGACCAACCCCAACTAAATCATCCCAGCCAGGGCTTTGTCAAGCCTGACCTTAAAAACCTCTAAGGAGGGAGATTCCACCACCTCCCTAGGTAACCCATTCCAGTGCTTCACCACCCTACTAGTGAAATAGTGTTTCCTAATATCCAATCTAAACCTCCCCCACTGCAACTTGAGACCATTGCTCCTTGTTCTGTCATTTGCCACCACTGAGAACAGTCTAGATCCATCCTCTTTGGAACCCCCTTTCAGGTAGTTGAAAGCAGCTATCAAATCCCCCCCTCATTCTTCTCTTCTGCAGACTAAACAATCCCAGTTCCCTCAGCCTCTCCTCGTAAGGCATGTGCTCCAGCCCCCTGATCATTTTCGTTGCCCTCCGCTGGACTCTTGCATACGATGGTGCAAGGACTTTTCCCTTCTCAGCAGCTGGCATGCACCAGGCTTCTCAGATCCAATCCACTTCAGACTCTCCCCATCCAGGTCCGGATATTGAAATTCACCCTCGTGCAGAGGACCTACGCCAGGCGACAAACTACTCAAGGCAAAAGCCCTAACTGGCTGCATTGGCCTTCTACATAGGGGGTGAATTTCACACACAGCCCTTATGAACTTTCCACTCCCTGGCAAGCCTCCCTTCCTCTGCTGATGCTGTTACTCCCCCTTGCTACCTATACCATGGCATAAGAAGTTCAGCAGGTCTTTCTGTGGAGCTCCAGTGTGGCATTGTCACATTCCTCCCTCTCCAGAGGATGCCACGTGCAGTCACAGTGCATACGGAATGGGAGTGGAGGCTCTACCCTGTCCGATAAACACACTTGCTCTTACCTTTCTCCTCTTTCTTGGGTATAAAAACAAACAAACCTCAATTAAATGAACATGGTGGTCGAGATTTTACACGCCGAGAAGCCAGGACATTCA
Organism: Chelydra serpentina; assembly: GCA_037349315.1. Lineage (NCBI taxonomy): Eukaryota > Metazoa > Chordata > Testudines > Chelydridae > Chelydra > Chelydra serpentina. The sequence continues at coordinate 19,303,187 of JBAIAC010000027.1, read as the reverse complement.
AAGTTATGATTCCCCCATCGGGCACGTTCCCAGATATATTAAGGCATTAAAGTTAGCCCCATAAACAGTAGCACAAAATACTCCACGCCCGCAAAGGGGCCAAGTTACGATCACTGAGGGAGCCGTAACTCTGAGCGCGCCGACTTCCTGGCGTGTGTTCTTGCCTCGAAGATGGAGGAAGTCAGTTCTCATTCGCTCGCAATGCAATGTTCTGAATGCGGAAAGGAAAGAGAAAAGAGAGAGAGAGAGAAGCCGAAGTACTCTCTCTTTCTTTTCTTACTGCTCACCCTGTTGTTTCTCTAGTTCCTCGCAATCAGTGCCTTCCCTCCATCTGACTTTGATAGATCGGGAGAGATCTCCATTTTTGGATCTCTTCGTCTGTTGCTTTGCTACTGATCCAGCCCTCTGAAGCGCCCTGGTAAAACATGCACGTGTAATAGATAAGAGATGGCCTTTGATTGAATTTACTTAATTTATACGGCTGATGGGACACAGGAGGAATATTAAAATACAAATTAGCGGCTTCATATTTCATATGCATTGAAATCTCCCCAACAGATAATGAACTTCTGGAAACTGAGCTGATAAAGGTATATCCCCAGCCATACCTGTTCCCATAGGCGCCTGTGGGGCTAGGAAGCTTGATACATTATAGAGCTACATTTTCAATCATAGAATATCAGGGTTGGAAGGGACCTTAGGAGGTCATCTAGTCCAACCCCCTGCTCAAAGCAGGACCAATCCCCAATTTTTGCCCCAGATCCCCAAACGGCCCCCTCAAGGATTGAACTCACAACCCTGGGTTTAGCAGGCCAATGCTCAAACCACTGAGCTATCCATCCTTAAAGGGACAGGGATGCTGCTAAGTACTTTTAAACAGCGGGAACTGCTCGTTCAGCCCATTGATTCTCCACTGAGAGGTGTCCCTCTCAATAGGTTTGAAAGGGTTGCAACCATCGTCTCATTTGTTATGGCTAGATGCGAGGGAGCTCCCCAGACTTTTTCCGTTCAAACATGGGACCGCGGTGAGGGAAAGGTTAAGGGCTGGGTTAGGACACTGGCCAAGTCCATCTCTGTCCCCCTAGAGTAGCTAAACCATAGATAGAGGCTGCTATTGCCTCTCAGCTAAGCGGGGTGGGGTAAAATCCTGGCCCCTCTGAAGTAAATGACAAAACTCCCACCGGCACCAACGGGGGCAGGGGTTCACTCCTGTTGTTTCAGTCCATGCAGCAGGGACTCCTGCTTCTCCATCCAGAGGCCCAGGGCTCCATTCAGATGACCTCACTGGAGGGTCATGATTCCTGTAGGACGGAGCCTGCATTCACACATCATCTACCATGTCCGATCTGCCTCCCAACAAAGAACTGTCGCCCTAACCATGACACATCCCTTTTTCAGTCTCAGAGTGAAGGTTCAGGTTAGCCACGAGGACCTGATCCAGGGCCAGTGTCCTTGGCTTCAGTGGTCTATGGATCACATCTTAGATGTACAGATAGAAATATGGCCCAACTACCTACAGGGACACACTCCAGCTGTTTCCATATTGGATCACTGATCCAGTTAGTCTGGTGTCCTTCCTCCTGCCTGGCTGGATCACCCCATTGGTCCATCCTAATACTGCATCAGATCATTGGCCCATGTAATTCAGAGGCTTCTGGTAGACAAGGGCCAATACCTGCTGTTTCAGATGAGGGCGTGGGGAAGGTCATGATGCTCTGAGTCAGGAGCCATGGGGCGGCTCCCTCCAGTGTAACATTAGATCTGACTCTGACTACCCTAAACCTTATCTTAAAGGTGCACCATTCAAAATGGAAGGCATATGCCCGGCTTGCGAGAGACCTTTAACATGCTTCGTACCACGGGACACTGACAGCCCAGGTTTGGAACTGGGGTTGAGCAGAAGAGATGCACAGCAGTATGGCAGTAAATTAAGCTGAGTCCTGCAAGGCTCATAAGGTCTTATCATTCATAAAGTCAATCTGGAAGCCAGGCTAACCCTGCGTGTGTACATCAAAGCTAGGAACGATCCCGCTTCTCTCTCTGGAGCCTGTGTTCATCTTTGCTCTTCCCACCTGGGCCACTATGAAGGTCATTCTCCCGCCTGGCAATCTGGGAGATGGGGGGCATGTTTTGATTTCAGGAAGATGAGTAGTTGAACCCCTTATTCCGTGCCAGGGGCGACTGCCCTCCCTCGCCGGAGAGGCTCTGACGAGGTTTATTATCACCGAGCTGACGGCATCAGTACCAGGAGAACTTGATTTGCTTCACGAGAGATTAGACGCAGCTCAGGTCTCGTTGACGGTGATCAAGTGCAAGGTGAAAGATATTGCACAGAAGCGCCTGGCGATGGAAGCCGGAGCAGCGGACTTGAAGGGTACACCATCTGGCTGTGATTCATTGCTGTCTGTTGCAGGGTTAATGATAGTAAATGGCTGGCAAAGCCACTTGGACGAGCTCGGGATAAGAGCAGCATTAAGATGCTGCGGCAACCTGTAGTCGTTGAAAGGCAGCGGAGTCGCCTCAACAGGTGAGTTGTCTTTTCTGCCAGTGGCGCTGAGACCTGTGGCCCCAGAAGGCCTGTTGAACTTGGCCCCATAGGGGCCGACTTCCGGCCCCGCCTGTGGGTGCTGTCACCCGGCGTCGGGGGCGGGGCCCCGCCTGACGCCGGGCCCCGCCCCCGACGCCATGTTGCCCAGCGTCGGGGGCGGGGCCCCCGCAACGTCTCCCGGTGCCCGGTAAGTTTCCCGCGGGTCCGGGGCGGGCGCGGAGTTGCCGGTGGGTGCGGAGCACCCACCTATTTTGCTCCGTGAGTGCTCCAGCCCCGGAGCACCCACGGAGTCGGCGCCTATGCTTGGCCCTGTGCTAAATCGCAACTTTCAGCTCAAGGCAGGATGACTGCAGATCTCACTAGGATTTAGGGGGGTGACAGGAAGTAAAACTCCTTCACATCACACATGAACTAGGGGTCACCCAATGAAATTAACAGGCAGCAGGTTTAAAACAAACACCAGGAAGTATTTCTTCACACACCGCACAGTCAGTCTGTGGAACTCATGGCCAGAGGATGTTGTGAAGGCCAAAACCATAACTGGGTTCAAATAAGAACTAGATAAGTTCATGGAGGACAGGTCCATCAATGGTTATTAGCCAAGATGGGCAGGGATGGTGTCCTTAGCCTCTGTTTGCCAGAACCAAGCAGCTGTTTGGAAAAGAACTAAATGAGATCGCTTTGTGGGGCCCTGACCTGGGACCCCCCAGATCTAGGTCCTATTTTTGCTGTGTGACTTTGGTTAAGTCACTTCCCTCTCTCTAGAAATGTCTACACTGAAATCCGGGGCTGTCACTGAAGCACATATAGCGATATCCTGGCTAGCACCAACAGTGCTGCAGAAGGCTGGACTTTAGCACAGGCTAGCTCTCTGGGTAAGTCCCCTGGTCCCGGGTGGGCTTGTCCAGGCTGATGGCCATGCTTCTGGGTCTTCACTGTTACTGGTGCCTGAGCCAGCTTGGGTATGTCTACACATGTTGTAATCACAGCCCCTGTCTGCAATGTAGATGTCAGATCTGTGCCTCTGTTTACCCTGTAAGCTTTTGAGGACAGGGCATGTCTCTCACTGTGTGCCTGTACTAGGGCAGGTCAGCACAGATTTTCAACAGAAAACAAACATTTTGGCTGAAAATCAACAATTTTTCCATTCCGGGCAGTTTTTGGCTGAAAACGTTTCTGGTGTGGGCTTGAAAAATGTTGGTTTTCGGGGATTGAGTGCAAAGGTTGAATTCTCCATGGAAACCACCCACATATTCTGCCTAGCTCTGGTCCATATAGCGCCTAGTACAAAGCCACCCTCGTCTGGCTTGGAGCCAGTAACAATGACAGTGATGTTCAACCAGCTAATGAAATCAGCCCTGTTCTGATGCGTGAAACAAACAAGGTAGCGAAGGGTCTCTTCTCACTGAAAGGTTTTTTTTGATCTTCTGACTCTCTTCTCTATTAGAAAGTAAAATGACCGCGGGAATAACAAAATTATACTGTCAAAAGCAAGTCACTTTGAAAATCGATAGCACTCTAACGTGTTACTGTGTGTTAACAGCTCTCAACCCCTCCAAGCAGGAGGTTGGTGTTAATTCTATTCTTGCTGTCATGTTCTTAGCCTCCTCCGCTGCTCCTGTTAGTCTGGGAGGTTTCTGACATGGAACTCACATCTGGGACAAGCATCACGTCGACCATGGTTGCCTGAAACTCTGAGGTCTAGGTTGTCATTTGTATGGGGCAGGAGAAGCAGTTGCCTTCTCCAAACTTTGGTTCCCTCCCCCTGACTTTTAAGCAGCTGCCTAAGGCAGTAGATTTGGTCATGACGGAGGGTTGCCAGGCCAGATCTGCTGCCCTGGGCCTATGAAGAGGTAGGCAGCAGTTTCTCCTGAAGCAGGCTGGGCGTGTAGCGAGCCGGGCCATGATTCCTGCCCTAGGCTGGCCATCAGTGAGACACACACACACCCGGCCCACTGCTCCCCACTACTCCCCGGGACAGGGATGGGACCAGCCCGCTAACCCCTGACGAGCAACCGAGGCCCAGCAGGGTGGTGGAGACAAGGCTGCTGACACAGCTTTGCCCCCTCAATGGAATTTTTCTGAAATGACGCCCCTGGCCACCAGCCATCACACAATGTCATTGCCCTGCTCTGAGCTCGTGGTCCTAGGGCATGGGGCAAGTCTACCATGGAAAGCAGCAGCAGCTGGCTTGCCTGCTTGCAACAAGTCGCTGCCTTATAGAATCATAGAATCTCAGGGTTGGAAGGGACCTCAGGAGGTCATCTAGTCCAACCCCCTGCTCAAAGCAGGACCAACCCCAACTAGATCATCCCAGCCAGGGCTTTGTCAAGCCTGACCTTAAAAACCTCTAAGGAAGGAGATTCCACCACCTCCCTAGGTAACCCATTCCAGTGCTTCACCACCCTACTAGTGAAATAGTGTTTCCTAATATCCAACCTCAACCTCCCCCTCTGCAACTTGAGACCATTGCTCCTTGTTCTGTCATCTTCTACCACTGAGAACAGTCTAGATCCATCCTCTTTGGAACACCCTTTTAGGTAGTTGAAAGCAGCTATCAAATCCCCCCTCACTCTTCTCTTCTGCAGGCTAAACAATCCCAGTTCCCTCAGCCTCTCCTCATAAGTCATGTGCTCCAGCCCCCTAATCATTTTTGTTGCCCTCCGCTGGACTCTTTCCAATGTATCCACATCCTTCTTGTAGTGTGGGGCCCAAAACTGGACACAGTACTCCAGATGAGGCCTCACCAGTGCCGAATAGAGGGGAATGATCACGTCCCTCGATCTGCTGGAAATGCCTTCTCTGGGGAACAGCCATTGCTGGAACAGGAGACACTGTCTCATGGCTGCAGCTTCTATGGTGGCTTGCCAAAGCAACGTGGCCTCCATAAAACCTGCCAGCAGTCACTCCAAGTTACTGGGCCATCGGGAACCGCGCGGCTCAAGGAAGTGACGGCACACCAGCCATAGCTGAATACTGCCCCGGATCAATTTAAGCTTCATCATGGGATTTCCTGGGCTTGTACCATTTCTGCCGACACTCCCTAGACGGGGCAGGCCTACAATCCCCTGCAAAAGGCAACGTGGGGTGGTGCAGATGGCTGTGGTGCTATGCGCCATGGCATACGCTCCCCGAAACATCGGTGCCTCCCATTGGCAGGGGCCGTGAGGCTGGGGAAGTGAGGGAGGGAGGGAGGGAGGCGCATGCGTCTAGGAGGGCTCATCTTCCCCACGTGTGGCGCTCAACTGTTCTTCTACAGTGGTCACACGCAGTGCAGGGAGATACATAACTCTGGAGCGTGGAGTGTCCTCGGACAGGACAAACCCAGTGACTCAGAGACTTCAAGGCCAGAAGGGACCGTCATGATCATCTCGTCTGACCTCCTGCACGTTGCAGGCCACAGAACCTCACCCACCCACTCTGTAAGAGGCCCATCACCGCTGACTGAGTTACTGAAGTCATAGAATCATAGAATCTCAGGGTTGAGCTCAGGGACATCAGGAGGTCATCTAGTCCAACCCCCTGCTCAAAGCAGGACCAACCCCAACTAAATCATCCCAGCCAGGGCTTTGTCAAGCCTGACCTTAAAAACCTCTACGGATGGAGATTCCACTACCTCCCTAGGGAACCCATTCCAGTGCTTCACCACCCTACTAGTGAAAAGGTTTGTCCTAATATCCAACCTAAACCTCCCCCTCTGCAACATGAGACCATTACTCCTTGTTCTGTCATCTTCTACCACTGAGAACAGTCTAGATCCATCCTCTTTGGAACCCCCTTTCAGGTAGTTGAAAGCAGCTATCAAATCCCCCCTCATTCTTCTCTTCTGCAGGCTAAACAATCCCAGCTCCCTGAAATCATGATTGAAAGACTTTAAGGTACAGAGAACCCACCATTTTCACTAGTTTAAACCTGCAAGTGAGCTGTGCCCCAGGCTGCAGGGGAAGGTGAAAAACCCCCAGGGTCTCTGCCAATCTGACCCGGGGGAAAATTCCTTCCCGACCCCCAATCTGGTGATGAGTTAGACCCTGAGCATGCAGGCAAGACCCACCAGCCAGACACCTGGGAAAGAATTCTCTGTCGTAACTCAGAGCCCTCCACACCTAGTGTCCCATCGCTAGCCAGTGGAAGTATTTGCTGCCAGCAGTCACGGATCCACTACATGTCATTGTAGGACATCTCATCATACCAGTCCCTCCATAAACTTCTCAAGCTCACTCTTGAAGTCAGTTAGGTTTTTTGCCCCCACTGCTCCCCTTGGAAGGCTGTTCCAGGACCCGCTCCTCTGATGGTTAGAAATTTTCATCTACAGAAGCATCCTCCTCTCCCTCTTTCACTTCCCCAACCTTGTTTTATCAAAGTGATGAGAACCTCAGCCATAGCAGTCAGGCTATGGAACATTAGAGGGGATTCTGCCTGGTAGTTAAAACAAAGAAGCAAGATTCATGGGTTCTATTCCTAGCTGTGCCACTGACTTGCAGTGTAACCTTTGGCCCATCACTTCACTGCATGTGCCTCAGTTTCCCCTCTGGTATAATGGGGATAACGATGATAACTTGACCAAACAAAGTGTTGTAAATGTATGCAAAGAGCTTTGAGATCCTTAGAGCTAGCAGAGGGCACTGCATTTATTATTCTAGGATCCATCTGCTGTCCTCTCCCTGTAAGATGCCCAGTCCACAGTGATTAGAGGAAGACGTGTTTCCCCAAAGCTCTGTGGATCAGATGCACTGCCGCTAGCATCCACAGATCCTACCGGGGTCTAGAAGGCCGGCAAAGCTGCTGGAAGGCCCTGGTGAATTTACTTTTTGGGCTCATCTCTGAGCACAGACCGCCCCGCTCTTCGAAAAGAAATTGTCCGAAAGGGCCTCTTCTCCCTTTGACCAAGTCAACAATCCTAGACCGTTGCCGGCCTTTGACTATTAGTTTAATTAGATTATTTTCTGCATGATTGATCCTGAGTGCTGCAATTGCACAATCAAATCACAGATCGGTTGACAACTTCATTTAAAAAATTAGCGTTTAGCAGCTTTGTCGTCTCTAAAAGCACTGCGGACATCTGTCAGCGCTGACCCCATTCCTCGGATGAGAAAGCATCCCCGCAGGCCGGCGTATCTGCAGGCTGCCCACAAAGCAAGTCGGGGACGTTTTCCTGGCTCATTTCTGCACCCTCTCCTGCCCTTCACTCGCTTGTCTCAGGCCCGGGAATGCTACACGAACATTACACGCACGCCAAGGGAAGAACAGCTCCATTGCTAAGAGACGTCTACATTCCCGATAGGCCTCCGGGACCTGCCTGTGAGTCTAATGATTCGGTAAGTGACACCGGTGCAAATCCTGAGTGCTGTGGAGACCGATGCCATGTCCCGTTCCACCAGCGGCCAACAGCTGTTGGAGAAAGAGTGAAAGAAGGCACCATGCCTCCTCCATCTTCATCAACGTGCAGCGGTAGCAGGGAGGACTTTTTCGGCTTCTGCCTGCAGCCAGGGGGTGAAGAATTGAGCTTGAGCCTCAAAAGCACCTGCTTAGCCAGGCCCCTCGCTGAGACGCTCCTGATGCTGTCTTTCCCATTCCTCATTGGCTCGGGCAGGGGTGGGGACTTCCGTGCCGCTTTTGGGGACCCTCCTCGGGAGTTTCAGGGATCCTATCCTCAGCTTCACAGATCAAACACCTGTCTGAGTGGCGTCCTTCTCCCAGCTATGAGGCCCAGCAAGAGAGGTCTTGTAATGGTCGTCATGGCATGGCATGAACACAGGGCTTGAAGCCGCCTTTCCTAGCCAAAGGAACTGAGCCCGGGAGAACAGCTGTAAGGCCTAGCAGACCAGAAGTCTGGAGAAGGGGACGCAGCACCCAAAGGCTGGGCCTAGACCAGCTCGGGCCCCAAAACACTGTTTTGTAAGCTAAACAATGTACCCAAAACAGCTCCCAGAAGGGCTGAACAAACCCACTGAGGGTGCCTAACATGCCCCTAGCTCGCTGCGCCTCCAAGAGCCAGGAAGAACTGGAGAGTGGGTAGGACCTGGGCCCTCATGTATACCCAGGGATTCCTACCCAGAGGGGCAGAGTGAGGGTGGGGACAAGTGGCCCCAAAGGTCACTGTGTTCTAGAAGATTCTGAGGTTTCATGATCCCAGGGGCAAGGAGCGCCAGGGCCAATCCTACAAGGAGAATCACTGACTTTGCGCTACAGAGAGAGACGATGCCTCTCGGACAGCAGGGCCCATTCCACCAGCCTCCCCCCCCCCCCCCCGCACTTCCTCCCTTGTCTAGCTTGGTAGGGCAGATTTCAATGGTAGATGGACGATCCCTCCCTACGTCAACACAAAGCCAATCCTAAAGGCCTGCCCCAGGTTTAACTCTGTCCTTCTCCTTCAGGTTGAAGTTGATGGGGTCACTCCTGGTGTAACTGAGATCAGAACCAGAGGTGGGAGGGAGATCGAGATTGAACTCCAGTGGAAGCTGAGCACCGAATTCCCTCAGAACTTTTTGACCATCCCAGGCCCGGCTCTGAGGTAAAATCCCATTGACTTCCATGGGAGCTGGGGCTCGATAAAGGAGCTCAGGGGTCGGCCCACGTTCCGGATATTCGGCAGCTTCTGATGCTGGTTATAATGAACTCAGCTAACTAGACCGAATTAAGACTAAGCCCTGACAAGCCTGGTGTGATGTGGAACATGGGGACCTTTATGAGGGATCTGATAGGATTTCCCCAGGGTGCCTGCTCCAGATTTCATTTCTCAGAGTCAGACTCCACTCATGGGCCTTGCTAGGGAAGAGCCAAAATATCACTAGCTTCCCTGACAGGGCAGAGACTCAGCTTCCTCCATTTTTCAGAGTGCCTCCGAGTGACTGAAGCGACAGCTGCTTCCCCTCAGATGAACCTCCTCCTCCTCCTGGTCTTCCTTCATATGTTTGCTTCGACTGTTGTTCAGTTTCACCGCTGAAAAGAAGGACTCGGAAAGGGAGCTAATCAGAAGGAGACAAAGGGAAGCGGGGGATGAGGGAACGGGAGACTCCTCAAAGGAGCGGCGCACAAAGGGAGATGTAGGCCTGCAGGGGACCACCCAGAAGCAGGGGAAATTGCAGCCTGATGGGTAATTTAACCATCTGCATCCCGCTGTGCAAAAAGCACCCTGGCTTTTCAGCTAGTGCCATTCATACCAGGGATTGGAGCAATTAACGGATTTGTTTTCATCCTGATAAGCTCAGTCGGAATCTGCCGGGACAGGGAATTCCTCAGGGCGACTGGCCTTTTGGAAGAGGCCATTGTGTGCACCACCCCGAGGGCACTGCGTGAGGTCATGGCCGCTAGCAGGACCATCGTAAGCTCTTCAGTGGCCCCGGAGCCCACGATTCTCTCAAAGTTAACAAAGAATCCCTCGAATTGGCACCGTATCTATGGGGCACACCTGTCTCGTATCTGGCACCCGCACGGATGCAGGGTTGGATCCATGGCTCACAGGCTCCTTTGGAATGTGTCCCACCCTGAAGCAATACAGAGCCACAGACAAAGGCTGGGAGCTGTGGGGAACTGAAATGTGGCGACTTTAGGGCGCTGGTTGCCGGCCAGCCCTGGTGAGCCAACGTCTCTGGTGTCTGAGGGCTGCTTGCTGGCCTCCACCGTGCGCCAAGTGGATCTCACTTAGTTTCCATGTGGCCACAGGCCAGGTAGGAAGTAGACAATAACCCTTTCTCGCACTGGGCTGTAGGAGAAAGTGTAACTCTGTAACAGCAGCGTCCCTGGTGGCATGGGGTTGACACATGGATGGGGGAAGCTGCCGCTGCACTTGATCTGTAGAGAAATTTGAGCCGTCTCTTGGGCCGTCATATTTCAGGCCAGATCCTCAAAGGGTGAAAAATGACCAGGCTCCGCTGCCTTCCATTGACACCAGCTGAGGATCCGGCCCATTGACGTCAATGGGGCTCCAGCCAGTTTGCACCAGCTGGCCTGAAGTCATGGGCGTTCAACTGCAAATAAAAAAAATCTCTATTTAAAGGTGAACGGCATCTAGCTAGCCAAGTCAGCTACTGAAATTGCCTGATGGGGAAAAGCAGCCAAAGGTGTTCATTCTCCAGCCATGCAACTGCCCTGCTTTTTCCAATGGATACTGGGGGATTCATTAAAAATGGTGACGAGCAATCTGGAAAGGATGCCTTTTTCGGTGCTCTCTCAATATAAAACATCTGCATCCGGTGTCAAACCCCTTGACTGCTGATCACTGAGCCAGGTGTTTGGAAGACGGAAATAGCCAGAGAGCAGCATGAGCGTGAAAGGGAATCTGAGGAAACCAAAGACACGTTCTTCTAGGAGAGCGGCCAGGCTGATCTGAGCCGCTACTGCCACTGAAGGAGTTAAGACACAGTGGTAGAGGGAAAGGACAGCATCTGCTCCAGCAGCTTGCATGCCACGTCTCTGCCCGACAGCCAGGAGAGAGCTGAGAGCCGCAGCAAATCGGGTTTTCCGATGGAAGCAACAAAGTAGCTGCAGCAAAGGGAGGGCCAATCTCTCCCTGGCATTTCTTCACCGGTGATTGTTTTAAATCATAGAATCTCAGGGGTGGAAGGGACCTTTGGAGATCATCTAGTCCAACCCCCTGCTCAAAGCAGGACCAATCCCCAATTTTTGTCCCAGATCCCCAAATGGCCCCCTCAAGGATTGAACTCACAACCCTGGGTTTAGCAGGCCAATGCACAAACCACTGAGCTATCCCTCCCCCCGTGTGGGAGTGTATTTAATGCTCATGGAAGTGAGAGACGGAGCAGGCCGGCAAAGGCCAAGCACCGAGCAGGCAAGCGCTGGGCACCGTTCTCTGACACATGATGTACCTCAGTCCCGACCCATAGCTCTGCCAATGCACCTCAGTCTGGACCCACAGCCCCCCTGCTCTCCCCGCATACAGCTCTGCCAATGCACCTCAATCCTGACCCCTGAAAAAGAAGTGAGTATATTTCGGGAATACGTTTGAAATAAATGAATATTTTTTATTGATAGTCTATGAATATTTTTCTTTTTCTTTTTGCAGAAAAAGTTCCCAGCCAATTTTTTTTCCAAAAAAATACTATTTTGTTTCAGTTGAAGGGATAAAAACCACTTTCTTTCTATTGGCTTTTTTTTTCAACTTTCCTCCACTAAAAAAGCAAGAAGATAAAGTAAAAACACGAGAGAAAGTGGGTTTTAGACTATTGAAATGCAATGAACATTTTCAGTCATTTTTGCAATTTTTTCATTGGAACTCCCCCAAATTTCAGCTGCAATGAAAAGTTTGAGTGGAAAAGATATTATCTAATTTAAAAAAATGGGTTTGATGGAAAATGTTCCATCAGTTCTAGTCCTGAGCTGTGGACACGACTCTGCCAATGCACCTCAGTTCAGAGTTACTGAATCCCCTGCTTTTCCAGTCCTGGTTCTGCACGAAAGATCAGCTGATGCCTCTCAACCCTGACCTGCCGTTCCCTGGTTATTCCAGTCCTGTGCCCCTACCACTTTATTGTAGCTGATACAGGTCAGTCCTGGCCTGTGGTTCCCGCTGCTATTCCATACCTCCTCCCATGCTCACAGCTCTGCGGATGCACCTCAGTTATTCCTTGTCAGTAGTTTATCTGGTGAATTTAGCACTGCATTGGGTTTATAATTGATCTAGGAACGGGCTGTGATTTCTACACACTCATCATTTGTACGAGCACATTCAATTTAGACAGTCTCAGTCGTGGTGATCTATGTCATATGATTGGGCGCACCGGTCACATGATGTTTGTTGCGTTCTCTGATTGGATAAAGCCAGCCTTATAAAGAGAAGACGTTCCTATTTTGTAAATGTGGCTCTCTGTCATTGCTGTTTTCTTGAATATTCTTGCCACACAAAAAAAACCCAACCCTAGCTTGAAGCAGCTGCTGCTATCACACTCTTGGGCTTCTGCTATATAGGGCTGACCCAAATTATGTAGTGGTTCACTGGCAAAGCAGTATGATCCAATGGTTAGAGCAAGGATCTAGGAACCAGGTATCCTCGGTTCTATCTGCGTCTTCAGCATTGACTTGCTCTGTGACCGGAGGCGAGTTGCTTTATTTCTCTGGGCCCCACGTTCCCCTACTTCACAGGGTTCATTCCTACTTCACAGGGTTGTTTTAAGGCTTGATAAATGTATGCCCCCAAACATGCTTTGAGATCCACAGACAAAAGATGCTACAGGAGAGCAAAGAGTTTTGCAGTGTTGACGTTTGGGGGTTGGGATGGGAGGTCCCCTGTTTCTCATGGCCCAGATCCTCAGCTGGAGTGGAGCTACACTGTCCCAACACCAGCTGGGATGGTGACTCTGTATCTGGCAGTCTGGGAATTCATCACCCTCCCGCTTAGGCCAGAGGTGAAAGGAGCCGTGTACTAGCCTGCAACCCCCAACTCCCCTTTTTGTGGAGCAGTCTCCTATTCCACGGAGCCACTCCTCGTTACTAAAATCCCCTTAAGACACCACTGATGATGGAGGGCCAGCGCCTGTTTTGGAGAGGCAATTGGAAAGAAGTTGATGTGAATTACATACGCGGGGTTTATTTTCTGTTTTCTGCTATTGCCGTTGCCAATTATTGTGTAATTAGGGCACCTTCATTAGCAAATGAGATTAAAATTAACATTGTTAATTACTCGTTCTGTTAAGCAGGGGAAGCAGGCATTTAGGCGGACGATGCAGGGAAAGTTGTTGTCAGAGCAGATGGGGAATAACGATTTTCCTTTTAAGGCATCATTCCGCTTTCTTCAAGGGTTTCGCTGGGTTATTAAATTCCAGCTTATTTGGTGGGGAAGAGAAATGTTTAGCGCAATTTGAAAAGCAAGCAGCTAACGCGAGACCTTCTGGGAATGGAGCAAGAGAGACTCGGAGCTGAGTGGCAGAGAGATTGTCCTAATGGGTATGTTGATTAGCCAGCGAAATGCTCTCCCCAGAAGACGCTGGGCGCTCTGATGCTTGAGTTATTTCCAAGCCAGTCTGATTGTCAAGCAGCCTGTAACTGACGCATGCAAAACTGCAGGTGGAAAACATGCTACTGGGGATGCAGTCGACAACAGCACAATCAAATCGGGTATTGTTAGTAGTATTATTTACTAGGCGTTTTCCAGACACTCAGGATGGTGTCTGCTCTCAGGAGCTCACAGACAGAGGTCAAGGGAAAGGGAATAGCGAGAGAATCTATATACAAATCTATAGAAGTCAACTTGTTTGGCTGGGTAGCTAGATATCTCAAATGCTGGCTGCATGTGCCAATCCAGGCTACTAACACAGACTGTGCCGGGTTGGGAATGGAAATGTAGAGACTGGATTAAAGTCACTTGGAAAATTTGGCTTCAATGAAGAGGAGCCAGAATTCCAGCTTGAATCTTGTCAGGCCACATTTTGCCCTCGCGGCCAAGCAAGCAATAGCCTCTGAGGGCCACAGGCCTCTCATGCAGCTCAGAGCAGAATCTGGGCCCCTTGATTGATGTTTCCACAAGTTTGGATTGGTGCCTGGGCTGTGTAGTAGGAAGAGAGCCTGAGACATAAGCCCTTGTATCAAAGGCCTGGTATGAGGCAGGACCTGCTCACAGAATCTGGCAAGAACAGCTGATATTGCAGAAATACACATTCCTAAGAAGTGCCAGTCACAGAGTGCTCACGCAAACACATCCTGATATCACGGATGGTACAAAAACATTCCTCAAGCGATAACAGGAACACACTGACCCTTCCTAAAAGATACGGTCAGGATGACAGTACGTAATAGAGAGGTTTTAATTGAACCAACAGGTACAAGGTGATTGGTGATAACTAGCCATGTCAGGGGGTGGTAACTAACTATGTCAGAGGGGCAGTACTAACTTATTTGTATCGGGGTATAAAGATGTATCTCAGAGGGAGTGTCTTTGTCTGGCCTTAGAGAGGAATGGAAAGTCCCACCATTCTCTGAGCTGGTCCATTGTTACGAGCATACATGTATTAGTGGTCCGGTAGAGTCTGTGGGATACTAGTACCATGCTTTGTCAACAATAAACCTGGCTGGATGCCTTCGTCCCTTAACGGATCATGTGGTCATTTCATGGTTCGCTCGAGGTCTGCCGTGCCAGCTGTCTGCCAGGGCTTGGGTAGCACACAGAGGAAACACACACACACACAGCCCATCTTACCACAGACTGCATCTGCAAAATACACAAATGTGCAAACAACATAGTGCACAGGCACGTGACACCCATCTGGACCTGCGGAACAAGTACGCACATGCACAACCGCCAACCTAAGGACATTCCAAAACACCTACCCCTCCGCGGGCACAACCTGAGCATGCATTGAAGTGTGATAAGCACCTCTCCGCCTGTGTGTGAGAGCAGCCATCTTGCCCAAAATCCCAGGAACTGACCAAAGGTCCTCCAGAGAGCTACAAGCGGATGTGTCTGCAGACTGAGCTGAAGAGCCGGGCTTTGTAGCTGGGGGCTGTGACGTACTCACCTCTGCTGTGGATTGAGCACAGAAAGGGGTGCATAGCCTGTCGGTGTGCATAACGCCCTATAATGTGTGCCAGCCCAATTGCTTACCTACAGTGCGGTCACCTACAGCGTGTGTGAGCACCATTGCTAGCTTGTGCACACACAATACTTGAGAGGGCAAATGGTGGGGGGGGGCAGTGTTTTAAAATGTCGCCCCTTTCCATGGTACGTCTCTGACCCCCATCACTTGAGGTAGCAGCCCCTGGGTTTGTTAACCCGGGGCTTGAGCATCCACACTCATTTGTAACCCCAACTTAGGAACTGTTGAACCAGCCTGGGGCTCCGGCATCTACACTGCATTATGCGGGCCCAAGGGCAGCCAGCTCCCAGACTTCCTAGCGCCCTCCCAAAAGGTGGCCGCTCCAGCCCTTTGTTCATGGTGCAGTGTAGGCAAACTTGATGATCCACCGAACTTGACTGTCCCGAGGACAAAGAAAATTGGCCTGTTGGATAGTAGGATACTTTTGGTGACTCCCGTAGCCTGAGGCCAGTGTGGCTGTGTCTACACTAGAAAGCAATAGGACTTGAACCCCGGATCCTAGTTTGACTCATGCTCACACCTTCCATTCCCATGGGACCCTGGGACAGAGCACTGGCTTAGTCTGATTTTTATGTGTAGACAAAAAGGGGGGCGGGGGGTTAGACTTGAGCCTGAGTTCAAACCCTGGGCTTACATGGCAGTGTAGACATAGCCTAAGGGTATGTTACAATGGAATAAAAGACAGGACCCTCCACCGGGTCCCAGAGCTCGGGCTTCAGTCCAATCCCGAACATCTAAACATCAATTTGACAGCCCTACAACACGATCCCTGCAAGCCCGAGTTAGCGGACCCAGGCCAGCAATGGGTGTTTAATTGCCATGTAGATATACGCTAAGTGACTTGCCCAAGGCCAAACAAAGTCTGTTGCAGAGGAGGCAACTGATCCCATGTTTCCTGCATGTGACGCGATCACCCTAACCACGAGACGATCCTGCCTTGAATTTCTTTTGTAACCTCCTGAACGCAGACACTCTTGCCCGGACTCTGAGACTGTGTATAGGCACAGCGCTAAGCATTGTTTCCTGGACATCTGGAGCATTAAGGGCATCTTTAATAAGAGCGAGTCTATTGTGTGCACAAGAACGCAGCATGCATAGTAATGAAGTGCCTGGTTCTGCTTTGTAACCCGAACCTCATCAAAAACGAAAGGAGAAAATAACCAGACGGGGTCAGCCAGGGATTTCTGCTGCCCTGGCTCCCGGAGTGAAATAGCCAAACTAAAAAGCCTTTTCCATCGCTAATGCCTCTGCGTAGAGTTAGACTACGTGGGCCAGATACATGTGGGCCAGACCATGTGGCACACCGATCCTGCCCCGTTGTCTGCCATGTGTTACGTGAAAGGAGTTCCCGGTAAGTGAAGCCAAAGGCCCCCTGGGAGTCCGAGAGCAGCGCTGGCTCCTTGCCGAAGCATGTCGGGAGGGTGATGTGTTGGTCACAAGAACGCAAGAGCCTGTGAACTCCCGGCCCACCCCCACATACTGCTCTCTCTCTCCTCTCCGGAGCAGCAGCGGTTCTGAAGGAGAGACGCTTTGGCCGCTCCGGGATCGGAGTCGAATGGAGAAACATCAGGACGTTCACAAAGGAGCCCAAAGCCGCGACACCCAAAACAAGCACAAAGTCCACGAGCCTCGAAGGAGCAAAGAATTCATGAGAGAGAACATAGGCGACGACTCTGTGGGCACCCACAGATAAAAATAGTGGGAGCTCAGCACCCACCGGCGGGCCCACCAATCAGCTCCTTCCCCCCCACCCCCAGTGCCTCCCACCTGCCGCTGATCAGCTGTTCCGCGGTGGGCAGGAGGCTTTGGGGGCGGAAGGGTAGGAGGTGGAGCGAGGGCAGGGCGTGCTCGGAGGAGGGGGCGGAACAGGGTGGGAAGAGGCGGAGCAAGGGTGGGAAGAGGCGGGGCAGGGGTGGGGCCTTGGGGGAAGGGGTGGAATGTGGGAGGAGCCTGGCCTGGAGCGGGGGTCGAGCACCCCCCCGGGGAAATCAGGAAGTCAGTGCCTATGAGCAAGAGAGAGAGAGTGTATTGGTGGGGCTAGGGACAGAAGAAGGAGACAAAAGACAATGAGAGAGAGGTGTGCGCATTAGAGAGAAAGAGATCGATCTCCCCTCCGAGGGGGGTGCTGGCGTGAAGCTGCCGTGTCAGACTCCTCGGTGAGGGTAGATTTATCTCCCTCCTTCTCTGGAAAAGTCATTAGGCATCCGTGCTGCTCGCTCTCTCCCTGGCAACCCGCACTAGCTTCCCTGTGGAACCAAACGATAATTCATGCCAATGAATTATCCCTCCATAATAGCAGCGGCTCGAGTCAGCGGCATTCCAACCCCTTTTGCTCTTCACCCGGCTTGTGTGCAAGGCGAACCGGGGCCATGGGGCTGATAGGAGTAAGCGTGGCAGAGACCCTCCTGGGCTTCGGGTGCTATGCACCGGAGAAATGCCTGGCGTGATTAGCAGGGACACACCACCAGCTAACCTGGGCAGTGCAACTCCAGACTGGTGGTTGGCCCATGTGTTCTGCGGTGTGAAGAGGCAGACGTCAGAGGACGCCGCCGGCAGCTGCGTGAAATTTCAGCTTTTCATCCGAACTGGGGACGAAAATAAATGTTGGAATTTCTGGTGGGACCGAACTTCTGAATTTCGCTCGGCTCCAGTGACCGTGTCTCAGATGCAATCCGGGAGCGGCCTGGGGACTGTGGCTTCATGTCCAGGAAAGCACTGGGCCGCTCCATGCCTCACACAATAGCAGCTGCATCTCCATGAACTGCATGCCCAGCTCTTATGGGCCGAGGCGGCATCCTGCCTATGCCTTGGCGTGTGATAATTATAACGTGCGGGAAGGAGCCCACACTTCTAAGGGGAGTCCTGTAGGGCCTATAAGCCACGTGCCCCATAGACACGTACCACTGGTGCAGGAGGAGAGGGCAGATAAAGCATGTATTAAAACCAACTGCAGTGGAAGATCTGCTGCTCTGTATGTCCCCTCCCACCCAGCTCCACTACCTAACTGCATGGAGGGGTGGAGCCTCAAGGCACCAGGAGCAACAATGGATGGCTATGAGGCCTGGAGGTGATACTCACTTCCTCCTGCCCCTTGCACAACTCCCTGTCTCCAGCTGGTACTGGCCGGGCCCCTTCCTAGACTGGATGGAAAGAACCTAGCGTGACCTAGCTCTACATCTAGCCAGTCGAGGACTCCATAACCCTGCTACTCAAAATGCTTGAGTGTTTATGGGCACCCACCAAGGGCAAGAGTCTGGAGCGCTTGCCTTTGACTGCATGGATCACGCTACCAGACATCAAGGGGACCCGTGTAGCACCGCATTCACAAGCGACACTCTGCCATGTGGCCAGGTACCACATGTTTCCTTGAAGTATAATATTCAGTGACTAGATAGCTCCTGTCAAGGTGTAGTCCTGGTCAACAAAAGAGACAAAGCTGGAACTCAAATTGTGCGGAAGCATGTTAATTTGTGTTTATAGTGCAGAATTGGTTCCTGTAATAGACACCTTCTGGTTAAGACTGTGATGCCATCTTTCATGACACGGCACAGCTAACCTGTTCCGATTCCCGGGAGACCAGACTCCAGAAAAGCATTGTGTGATTGCTCATCTCAGTTAGCAAAGTTATCCGCTTCTCTACTTGCTTTTTATTTAAATAATCATTTTGAAGGGATGACAGAATCGTGGATGTTTCAAAATGGGGAGGGCTAGCAGGGGCACACACCTCAACAGAGATACCAGCATTTTGCAGCAGTAACGGCGGCAAAGCTGTGACCGCATTACACTGTATCTGCAATGTGGTACAAATTACACTGGAACATTGGAGTTCACATCAGTGAAATGTCAGCTCAGGGGCTGATTTCATTCACCTGACATTCCGGTTAATAACAATCCCTAATTAGCAAGGCTTTTAAGCATCCGCTACATTAATTTAACGTGAAAATCTCACGGAGCTTTACTGGAATTTTTTTTTTCTTGTAAAATTAACCCTGCGGGCTTGTTACACATGTTTTCATTAGGGATTGTGAGCAGTGGGAATATTTGATGAATTAGAATCAGGCCCTTCGTCTTGGTGTTTAATTTTGCTTTTAATTCCAAGTTCTTTTTATCATTATAAACGCCTGATTTTTTTTCCCCCCCTAATAGTTTTAATATATGGATACAGTTGTCCTAGCTCTGTGGCTGGGGGCTAGAAATTCAAGCTCACTGCTGCCAAGTTCTGTGTAATGTAGAATAAAAGCTCAGAGTTTAGAACCTCTAGACCAGATGGTATCAAACAGTGGCCTGTAGCCAATGGTGGTCCATGTAGAGTTTCTTGGTCACGTGACTCTCCTCATTTCCAGCTGCTAAGCCTCATTAAAAGAAGCTACAAATACATTCAATAATTCCTTCACATTACTTTCCCCTATAAGTGTGACGACCAAGCTGCTGGTACAATGAGGATTGCACCAGGGACCACCTGTCAGTGACCAGAACCTGGGCAATCATGCTACTGGTCAAAGCAGGAGTCAGGCCCAGCGGTTAGAGCAGGAATCAGTAGCCAGGAATGGGAGCCCAGGGTTAGAGATGGAGTAAAGGCCAGGGGCCAGAGCCAGGGATCAGAGCTGAAGTCAAGAATCAGAGCCGAGGGTCAGGAATGGATTTCCTGGAGTGAGGTAAGACCAGGGCCGGCTCCGGCTTTTCGGCCGCCCCAAGCAACAACAAAAAATGGCCGCCGCCGAAGTGCCGAAGCAAAAAAAAAAAAATGGCCGCCTGGGTGAGACAAGGGTAAGGCTGAGATCAAGCCAGGGGCGGGACTGGGAACAAGCAGGGACAGGATCTATCACAGCTGTGGGGAAATGCTTTGAGCAGCCAGTGAATTGCTGCCGCTGCTGGGCTTAAGAACTGGTGTGCTGATTCTTCCAAGCTATCAGGCGGTGTGAGCTATCAGGCAGCCTACTGGAGGCCAGCTGCACTCACTAGGTTGCCCGGGGATTGGCTCTGCTGAAGGCCCTGATTCCTGACACCTCCAGAGCTAAAAAACATGAGCTGTTACAGCAAGGAACTGTAACAACTCATCTCTTCTGTGGATGGGCCCAGCGTGGGACACACAACTCACTCACCAGTGGGTTACCTAAGCAATTGCTGTCTTAGACACCTCATCGTCCATTTGCAACCATGGTGATTGAATCACATCCTTGTGGCAAAGAGACGATCTCCCTATTTAAATGTAAATCCAGCGTGACAATGTTGGAGAACCCTGGTTCTGGATCTGGATGACATTCTATAACATAGAACTTCTAAGAGCTTTGTGGATTTCTAGCACTTAGGACTTATAGACTCATAGACTCATAGACTTTAAGGTCAGAAGGGACCATTATGATCATCTAGTCTGACCTCCTGCACAATGCAGGCCACAGAATCTCACCCACCCACTCCTGGAATAATCCTCTCACCTATGTCTCAGCTATTGAAGTCCTCAAATCATGGTTTAAAGACTTCAAGATGCAGAGATCCTCTGGTAAGTGACCCGTGCCCCATGCTGCAGAGGAAGGCAAAAAACCTCCCGGGCCTCTGCCAATCTCCCCTGGAGGAAAATTCCTTCCCTACCCCAAATATGGCACTCAGCTGAACCCTGAGCATGTGGGCAAGACTCACCAGCCAGACACCCAGGAAAAAGTTCTCTGTAGTAACTTCTAACATCCCATCATTGACCATTGGTCCTATTTACCACTGATGGCAATTTTACCACTGACTAAGATCATGTTATCCCATCAAACCATCCCCTCCATAAATGCATCTAGCTTAATCTTGAAGCCAGATAGGTCTTTTGCCCCCACTGCTTCCCTTGGAAGGCTGTTCCAGAACTTCACTCCTCTGATGGTTAGAAACCTTCGTCTAATTTCAAGTCTAAACTTCCTGATGGCCTGATGACTTCTTGTTGCATTAGACCAATGAGATATTTATAATTTCCTGGCATGCTAGAACTTTAAACATCATAAAAGGTTCTCTAAACTCTAGAGGATTTTAAGATTTGATAGGTGAGAAAGCTCGAGAGAGAGGGCCAGATTCCCAACTGGCGTAAATGAGCTGTGCTGATTTACACTACTTGAGAATCTGGCATGAAAACTTGATCTGTCTGACAAGATCTAAAAGTGCTGCTAAAGTTATCGAAATTGAAATGGAATGACAAGAGAATCATATGATCATAGAAAGTGCTGATGGAAAAGAACTTGTAGGTCAGCTAGTTCACCCCATGACCAATGCAGGAAGGGTCCCCACAGTACAATTTGTAGTCCCTGTCTAGATTTAAATTTCCCAAGCCCTGGACTTTCACTGCTTCCCTTGGGAGACTATTCCACCATTCAGTAGAGCAAAATGTTTTCCTGATATTCAACCTAAATTTCCCCTTTCTTAATCTGTGCCTTGAACCCCTGTACATAATTCCTCTCCATACTTGGTGTTTATTCTATTTAATTATGTACAGACTCCTATCATGTCACTTAGTTGTCACTTATCCAAGCTGCACATAATTCAATTTTTTAATCTTTTCTCCTTAGTCAGACCCTTTGACCACCTAATAATTTTTGATGCCCTTATCTGAATGTTCCCCAATTTGTCGATATGGCTCCAGTAATGAGGTATGCAGAACTGAATGCAATGTTACAGCAGTCACATAAGAACCATACCAAGAGAGGATTTATTGTCTCCCGGCTCTGTGATGTGGCATCACATCAGTCTTTTATTGATGCTGTATCACATTACTAACTTTTTGCCTAACATCACGTCTCCCATCCAAGTCTCTTTCATCATTACTGCTTTGTGGGGATTAATTTTTGGGGTTTCACCAGACAGATGCCATGAGAGGTGACTAGCTATTTTGTGCAAACTGGGTGCTCTCCTGTCTTCCTTCTCTCCCTCATCTTGCAGACAATGTTGTCTTTGACACCAAACTGCAAAAGCGTCCATACCATCATAGACCTTAAAGAACCTGGGAATGAGCAGAGAAGATCATTGTGCCCTTACTGTGCCCGATCTCCTCCTGGTATAAACCAGTGTAGTCAATGTTGAATTACACCAGCTGAGGATTTGGCCCAATGTGTACAGTACTGGGAAATCTCTCCTGGATATTTGTTCTGATAAGAGGGAAAATTCCACTCACTGCTCTACATCATAGAATCATAGGACGGGAAAGGACCTCAATAGGTCATATAGGCCAGTCCCCTGCATGCATGGCAGGACTAAGTACCATCTAGACAATCCCTGACAGGTGTTTGTGGAATCTCCATCACTGGAGATTTTAAAGAGCAGATTAGACACTCTCCCTAGACAATTTATTCCAGTGCTTAGCCATTCTGAGAGTTAGGAAGTTTTTCCTAATGTCCAACCTAAATCGCCCTTGCTGCAATTTAAGCCCATTGCTTTTTGTCCTATCCTCAGCGGTTAAGAAGATCAATTTTTCTCCCTCCTCCTTGTAACAACCTTTTCCCAGAGGCAAGTGAAACTCTTGCAAAATCCCTGTCAACATGCCCTGGGGGCAAACTTCACCTTAGACACCCCCCCAAAACTTGCAATTACTCCTTCCCAGAGCCTGCACCCCTCCCAACACCCTGCCCTAGTCCCCTTCTTCACCCCAAACCCCTCATCCCAGCCCCACTCCAGAGCCTTCACCCCGCCAGGCAGAGTCCTCACACACCCCCTGCACCCCAACCGCCTGCACCAGCCCAGAGCCCTCTTCCACACCCCAAACCCATCATCCCCAGCCCCAGCCCCACCCCAGAGCCCGCACCTCAACCCCCGGCCCCAGCCCAGTGAAAGTGAGTGGGGGAGAGTGAGTGACGGAGGGAGGGCGGATGGAGCTGGTGGGGCAGGGCCTCGAAAAAGGGGCAGGGCCTTGGCAAAGGGGCAGGGGCGGGGCTGTTTGGGTGTGTGCAATTAGAAAGTTGGCAACGCTATGCATGATAGACGGATGCTAGAGAGAGGAATCAGATTTCAGAGTAGCAGCCGTGTTAGTCTGTATCCGCAAAAGGAACAGGATTACTTGTGGCACCTTAGAGACTAACACATTGATTTGAGCATAAGCTTCCGTGGGCTACAGCCCACTTCATGGTCCAGGGGCTGGGGTTTTCGGAGACCTGGAGTCAATTCATTGCTCAACCACAGATTTCTTGGGGGACCTTGAGCAAGCCAATAAGGCCTGGTCTGCACCAAAAAAGTAGGTCAACCTAGCTACCCCGAAAAATTCACCCCCCTGAAAGATGTCATTCTGCTGACCTAAGCCCTGGCATAGACACCTCTAAGTCAAGGGAAGAATTCTACCATCAACCTAGCTACCGCCTTTTGAGCCGGCGGACTGACGACAGCGATGGAAAACACCCGTCCGTCACTGTAGCAAGTGTCTACACCACAGCTGTCGGCGGTGCAGACACAGCAAAGGGGGCCATAGCGGTACCATAGATAGAGAACAATGGTAGAATTCCCCCTCCCCTTTTAACATCTCAAACACCATCCCCACCTGACAAACAAATCATTGAGTGAGACAACAGCCGGCTTATTGTCTTTTGTGGAAGGGGCGGGGTGCGCCAGACGGGGAAGGAAGGTGGAGTGGGGGGCATGTAACAAAGCCGATGTTTTGTTGGGAGACGCTAAACGGGATAACGTGGCAAGAGCCTCGAAAGGCTCTTTGTCTCAGCTGTGCATGAGAATGAGGTAATGATAGGGTGGGCTTTTTCCGCTTGTCAATTAGCACAGCGGCTGTTTTCTTAGGCCGTCTTCTCCCAGCAGGCTCCGAGGGGGATTTGCATAATAATGCGCCCGTTTTCACTCTGCTTCATTGACTCCCGAGAAGAGACGATATTTTTGATTAAATAGCTTCCCGGTTTCCGCCTTAAATCCCGCTCGCTCGCTCTGACCCCGGGTGAGCTCATTAGCACTCCCCTCCTCCGCCCTCCTGCAGGATGGTACGCTCCTGTGTTTGCTCTTGCTCCAACTCAAACTGTAAGCACGTCAGGGCAGGGGACACCTCTGCCTGTGGGTTTCTACAGCACCTGGCCCG
The DNA here is from genome assembly GCA_037349315.1 of Chelydra serpentina. Classification (NCBI taxonomy): domain Eukaryota; kingdom Metazoa; phylum Chordata; order Testudines; family Chelydridae; genus Chelydra; species Chelydra serpentina. The sequence continues at coordinate 19,279,060 of JBAIAC010000027.1, read as the reverse complement.
ATCCTGACTGCGGCATTTTGGTGCCGCCATGATATTAATAACAAGTATCTCTGTTTGTCTCTCTCACTCTATATTTCCGGTGTCTCTTTCATCCTCTTCTGTTTCTGAGCTCACCTCCCTCTATCACTCGCTGATCCCCCGCCCCCATCTCTCTCTAATATTCTCTTTCTCCTCCTCCTCTCTTTTTCTCTCTCCATATCGACCAGCCAACAGACAGACAACAATAGCTACAACGTTAGGGCAAGCAAGGAAACTAGTCCGTATATATTTGTGCAGCACTCAGATGCCAAAGTGAGAGTGGGAAGATTAGATAGATAGATAGATAGATAGATAGATTCTGGGTGTGTATGGGGATAGATAGATAGATAGATAGATAGATAGATAGATAGATAGATAGATTCTGGGTGTGTATGGGGATGGATAGATAGATAGATAGATAGATTCTGGGTGTGTATGGGGATAGATAGATAGATAGATAGATAGATAGATAGATAGATAGATAGATAGATAGATAGAATCAGTAAAAAGGGAATTATATAGCTGGAAGCAGGTGAATTTATAGCCTCGATTTCAGTAGATTACAAAAAGTACCGTGGTGGCGAGAAATTACATCCCAGCACTGTAGCTCATAGCGAAAACCCAATGTGGCTAACCAAGATACAGGAAATATAAGATAGAGAGCACATCACGGCATGAATCAGACAGACCCGACACCTGTTTGAGGAACGGTCCTCTGTATCTGATAAGCTTCACACAGGAAATATAAAAGAGACAAGATCTGCTTTGAGCTAAGCCTGGAGTGTATTATGCCAAGAAAGAAGTCACCCTCCTCCCTACACGCTGACTTAGCACAGTGCACACTGCATTCAGGCAACAAACCTGGCCCCCTATGCTCATAAAAGAGTCCCAGTGAATTGTCCATTGCTCCTCCTTGTCAATGCAGGATTGTTCCTTAAAGGTCATTTTTTAGTGTTCTAGTTCTAATAGTAGGTGCTTCTCTGTCCCCCATCACTGCGGTGTCTGAGCACCGCACAGTCGTTAATGTGTTTATCCTCACAGGGCCAGGTTAACAGCATCTCTGTGCTCCAGTTCTCCAGCTGCAAAACGAGGCTAAGTGACTTGCCCAAGGTCATGCAGGAAGTCGGTAGTACAGCAGGGAATTGAACCCAGGCCGTTCAAGTCTTTAATCACTGGACCATCCTGCCTCTGTAGTGCTGCAATACAAAGCTGCTGTCCACTGCTGGTGTGTCTGCTGAGCTGCATATTTGTATGTGCACTTGCCCTTTCTACCGCTATAAGATGTGAATACACCGTCTTTCCTGGAGTGGGGTTTTTTAAGCCCTAGCACGGAGCAGCTGGCATACGAGTCCATAAAGAGGGTGCACAAAGGAGAACATGCTAGGTAGATGCAGTCTACTGGGTAGACAGTCAAACAGGCAACCTCTGTTTAAGCAAATGTGACAGTTGAGACTGTGTGAGATGTGTCAGAATGCAGGCCCTATGCTAGAGAAACTTGAAAAATAAAGGCAGGAGGGGCTAGATTCTGATCTCCATTGCACTGATGTAAATCTACATCAATGCAGGGAAGTCTGCGTAGGGAAGTCGGGGAATCTCCATCACTGGAGGTTTTCAATAGGAGGCTGGATAGCCACCTGTCTTGGGTGGTTTAGACACAAGTCCTGTAGATCTGAGCAGGGGGTTAGACTAGATGAGCCTTGCGGTCCCTTCTAACCCTCTGGTTCTATGAATCTATGAATGCCATGAAGTCATTGGCATGACTTCAGATTTAGACTGGTGTAAATGAGATCAGAATCGGATCTGGAGCAATGCCATTGGAGCGAGCCTGGATTTACAAAAGGGTAACTGAGATGAGAATCTGCTTTGAAGCAATGCAGTGAAGTCAGCGGAGTGACTCAGGATTGACACCCGATCTTGTCAGTGTACTTTTCCATGCGCCACGCCGGGTGATCAATGACGGCTGGTGAAAAGTGGAATAGCACAAGTACCATAAGGCAAGTGACGTGGGCTAATGCATTTTAAAGAACGGCTGAAAAGCTGTGAGAGGGAGTCCAGCAGAAACCAGCTAATACGAACGACTTCACATCAGGAGCGGTAAGAAGTGGATGCATTCGGTGAATATTAAGTAAATGAAAATGACAGGCTTTCGCTATAGAAGCTCTATGAGCTGAAACATTGGCGAGAGGGCAGAAGTGACTCGGAAACTTCGCGTGTATGGAGCAGGAATAATTGAAGAACTAGCCATATGAAAAACCGGAAAGGGGGCGTGAGCGCTGGAGGAGAGCAATATTTCAGTTTGCTCTATACTTAATTTTAGGCAATTAGCACTCATCCAAGGGAAAACAGCAGACGAACAAGACACATGAGCCTGAATGTAATCAGCGCTAGCAGAAACAGAACGAGCCAGTTTAGCATGATCGGCATAAACATTAGGAGGGAAAACATACCATGAGATGATTTATGTCGCCTTACGCGTCATGAATAAGCAAGTGCGCGGCAAGGGGATCCTACAATGCAAACATGATAACAGGCTATGGAAGGGCCTAAGGGAGGCATCTGAAGGCACTAGTTTAGGTTGCATTGGGGGAAAGAAAAGTAACCGGGTTTTCAAGGAGATTTTGTCTGATCAATTAAGCAAGGAACATAAAGGGATGGAGTACCAGAGAGAGACGAAGCTAGTAATTGGACAAAGCCGGCACTGATTCAGGAAAGCTCTTGAAACAAATACTCATGGTATTTAAGTGCTTTCCTCAATCAGGGCCCAGGAGAGGACCTAGCGAGTGATGTTTCTCCCAAGCTCCCCGTGCCAATCCTTAAAGCTTCCATATCATCCTCCTTCAAAAGCCTCCTTAAAACTCACTTCCGCTGTGATGTCTGTAAACCACTTGACAATGGCTCAGCAGCTGGTGCGTCAAGGCCTCGGCTAATCATCTCATTGCTAGCTTTGCTACCCCATGTGTTTGTTGTAGCCCCTTGTTATCTTGTCCTGGACGGTAAGTTCTTTGGGGCAGGAGGTCTTTTTGTTATCTATGTTTACAGCACTTTTTACAGATGGGCCACAACCTCTGGTTGGGACCTCTTCTGTATTATTATGAATTAGTATTATTAGGACCAAGAATCTAACCTTGAGGTACATCCACACATAAGAACGGGTCACTGGGATAAATAGTATAATAGAGAACATTTGAAAAGTGACCTGCTCGATATGATGAAGCTGAATATAGAGTTAGCATTGAAAAAAACAGGTTGAAAGTCAACAATGGTAAATATATTTTACTAAAAAGCTTTTTAATTTTTTTCCCAAAAAAACATTTTGTTTTGTTTGAGGCAAAAACAAAAGTGGAAAACTTTTAACTTTTCTTTCCCTTTTTGCCTCCCCTCTCTTCAGTGGCAAAATGAGGGGAAGAAAGAGGGGTGAAAAAGGTAAATGAGGAGAAAAAATAAAACTCCCAAACCCCCAAAAAGTTTATTTTTGTTTTTTCATTGAAAAATTGGAACATTTGGGGGGGGGGGGGATGGAAATTTCCCACAAAGATGTTCATACTTAAAAAGGCCTTTTTTTCAAAGAGAAAACGTTTCAAACAAAAAAATTCAAAACAGCTCTAAACCGTAAGATGCTAGCAAATCAGAACGGAGAACACCAGAGCGTTGTGCTCTGAAAAGTGACTCCACCCAAATGGTCTGATGTGGATCCATATTTCATAGAATCAAAGAACTGAAGGGCTGAAAGGGACTTCAAGAGGTCATCCAGTCATCCCTGTATGCTGAGGCTGGATTAAATCTTCCTAGACCTGACAAGAGTTTGTCTAACCTGTTCTTAAAATCTCTAATGATGGGGATTCCTCTGTGACAGATATGACAATTTTCTGCAATATCCTGGACAACCTTATTGAATTAAGTTTCAGTATTTTAGGAATTTTAGGAATATAAAAAATGCAAATATGCATGTATTATGGAGGAATTGTAAGGAACATCTCTAGACATGGGCAGTGGGTGGAGCCCCCCTTCAGAGAAACTAGCCCCGGCTCTGCCCCTTCTGTCTCCCCACCCAGAGGAGCCCTGAGACCCTCCCACCCCCATTGGCCAGAGGAGCTCCGAGCTGGCCCGAGCCCCAAGATCCCCCACATCTGCAGGAGCCCCAAGACACACACACCCCCGGCCGGAGAAGCCCTGAGCCAGTCAAAGCCCCGAGGCTGCCCCAGAGCCTGCATGGGGCACAAAAAATTGAAAACTTCACCCCAAAACCCCGCAAATGGGGGTCCGGCAGCCATGTCAGTGGCTGAGCCTCCCCTGGCCTATTATACCCGCTGCCCGTGTCTCTAAGGAGGAAACGTGGCTAATGTTAACACTGGGAAGGGTTACGCACTTCAAAAGCGTCTTTGGGTCCAGAGGTGAAAAGCTTCTTCCCCCTCTTCCCAAGTATTTCCTAGGAATTCCACTGAACTTTGAAACAACGTGCTGGACAAGCAGTCTTTTGAAGCCACGCCCTGAGGAAAAAACATTTTCTGCTGCTCACCTGTTATGATAGAACAAGCTCAAAGGCCCATACTGGATAAAAGAGTGTCCCACAGATTCATCAAGCCAAGACAGCTAATGAGCTTCTGACCACAGAAGAGCCCCTTGATGGGGTTTGAAGGATTGGTCATCTTCTAGTGTTGGAAATGGGGTGATCTCTGGTAAGTTTATTAGCATGTGTGAGAGTTATTTTATTGTTTTGAATGCGTTTCCTCTGTGATGCTTTTACCTTAAGAATAAATCTGCTTGCTTTAAAAAAAATGTGGTGTGGTAATTAACTGTGATAATTACCCTGCTTGTCGCCTCTGAGGAGAAAGCAAAACTGGCCTGGTTAGGCAGTCTGGGGAATTGACAAGGTAGGCAGGGAACGGTGCAGCCTGGAAATACCCCAGTCAGGAAGGAGAGAGACGTGTGTCTCTGCCCATGAGAGGAGATAGCTGGAGAGATGGAAGTTTAAGAGTGGGTGCCCCTGCTGGACCACAGAGAGGGGATACAGGTGCCCTGAACTGTGACATCCACAGCCTTCCCGTATTTAACTGTCCTTCGAATTAGAAAGTTTTTCCTTGTATCCAACCTAAATCTCCATTTCTACAAACTAAGCCAATTCCATCTTGTTGTGGTCTCGCAATGGGTCCCATGCTGGGGCTGTGTGAATAACTGCGTATTTCATTCAGAAGCAGGTCCAAGAAAAGAATACGTCAGGTCAATCTGAACTGAAAATGTTTTGAAATGTTCAGCGAACTGAAATGTCGCAACAAATTTCACTTTTCTTTCAGGTCAACCAAAATGTTTCGGCTGACACAAACACTTTGTTTTGATGCTGAGGGTTTAAAAACTTTTCCACACAAACAATTAAATAAAATTGAGGGACATTCTGACCCAAAATGTTTTTCCAAAAGGAAAAGTTAAAACATTGTTTTGGAAATGCCAAAACAAATCATTTGTTTTGGAAATGCCAAAACAAATCATTTGTTTTGGCATTTGATTTGGAGAGGGGGAGGGATAGCTCAGTGGTTTGAGCATTGGCCTGCTAAACCCAGGGTTGTGAGTTCAATCCTTGAGGGGGCCATTTAGGGATCTGGGGCAAAAATTGCGGATTGGTCCTGCTTTGAGCAGGGGGTTGGACTAGATGACCTCCTAAGGTCCCTTCCAACCCTGATATTCTATGATTTCAATATTTCTGAATTCTTTTATCGACACAAATCTGCATTTTTCAGCAAAAAATGTTTTGCTCAAAACATTTGCTCAACTCTAGACTCAGTTTACAAATAAAAAGCTTTTGCTTTTTCCAGGTACTAGTCTTGCCATCTCATCCTGGGATCTGAGAGTCAGATGGGTTCTTTCTGACTCATGCATCACCAACTATAACAATCCCTCATTCAGCGCTTAAGTAAACATTATGTTGATAAAGCGCAAACCAGAATAGAAGTCAGCTTCCTCTCCCGTAGTTTTGTTGGCTCTGCAAGGCCAGCTGCAGTAAAAGGTAATACAATCATAGGTCCCAGGCCTGCAAACACATATGCATAGGCTTTACTTTACTACCAGGGATAGCACTGGCAGACTCCCAGGGCCCGAGTCCACAGGGCCCATGCCCCCAGCTGCACCCACACTGCAAAACAATGGAGTTTGGGCCCAATTCCCAGCAGGACCGAGGCTCAACCCCACCCACCCTGTGGAGTTCTGGAGCCTGGACCTGACTCAGATAGAATTGTGTATAGAGGGAAGAGGGGGTTGCACTCAAGCCTGTGTCTGAGGCTGGGTGTATGTTGCAGTGTAGACACACACACAATCAGCAAAGGCTACTGATATGGCTCTAAATACAGGAAGATCCGCTATTTTTAATATAGTCCCCATTGTGGTCACACTTTATAGTAAGTTTCCATTTATAAATAGCTTCTAAGGGGTTAATAAATAATGAATGGACGGTGTAATAAATGATTAATCCGTTGTTACAGATTATTTTGAAGTCCAGCCGGTCGTTAGATTGCTTGTAATCATCTGTAGCCCCTTCTCCTGATATGCGTCTCCTCACCTGCACCTTATTGCTGCAATTGTCTGAAACGTACGTATCGCATCTATGAATCATTTATTAACTTTCTATAACCTTAGTATGAAGTGTGACTCCATTTTTCCAGGGAGAACCACGCATTAGGAATCTTCACACGAGGCGCTTCGGTAGAGTGACTGAGGATGATCTAAGACAAGAATTCTGAGAAACCACATTAGCCATTGGGCTATTTGCTGCCGTCTCCAGAATTTGGAGATTAAAACGAAAATGGAGCGTCTGGATGATAGCTTTGTGTTAAAGACGGCGCTAAAGTGGTGTTCTTCAGACAAGATGAAATGGTAACACGCATAGATCCCCATAGAGAAGGATGAATTAACTATAAGAGTTAAAGCAAGAAGAGAAAAATGTAAGGACAGAGGAATTGAAGCAAGTACGAAAGGGTGGGGGAAAATAGCATCAAATCATTCCAGGTAATCTCAGTAAATCCAAAGAAGTTCTGACATGAAGACAGTAAGAGGAAAAACAATCAGCAGCAAAAAGCTCAGAAACTTTTTGGCAAATAAGACCTATTTTTGTAAAATATATATAATTTCTCAAGAGTGTACCAAGTTATTTTCCTCTACATTTGCCGCCTGTGTATGCCTCTTATTTTAGGTAGCATCGCCGATAAAGTTGCCCAACAGTTTCCACTTCAAGACCCTGTTTTCGGTTGTTTATAACTTTACCAAACTTTAACCTTTTGGTTGAACTTTTCCAGGCCAGTTGTCAGCCTCAGGCTATATATAACTATATATATATTAATTTCACTAAAAATGGTTCCATTGTTTCCAGAATGAGATTCGGGTAAAATACATTGATTTGTCCCGGTTAAAAAAACCACGGTACTACCTTTTCACTGAGAAACTCCCGCATCTCTGTGCTTTACCCCATCTACGACATCCCAGCATTAGGGTTGCCAGTTTTGTAATTGCACAAAACCAAACATCCTTCCCTGCTCCTGTCCTGTCTGTTCGCTGATGCCGTGCCCCCACTCACTCCAGCCCCTCTCCCTCTGTCACTCGCTCTCCCCCATCCTCACTCGCTTTCACTGGGCTGGAGCAGGGGGTTGGGGTGCAGGAGAGGGTGAGGGCTCCATTTGGGGGTGTGGGCTCTAGGGTGGGGCCAGAAATGAGGGGTTATGGGTGCGGTAGGGGGCTCCAGGCTGCGGTAGGGGGTTGGGGTGCAGGAGAGGGTTCAGGGTGCAGGGTCCTGGAGGGAGTTAGGGTACAGGAGGGGATTCCAACCTGGGGCAGGGGGTTGGGGGGTGGGTTCCGGCCGGGCAGCCCTTACCTCAGGCGGCTCCCGGTCAGCGGGGCTAAGGCAGGCTCCCCACGTGCCCTGGGTCTGCATTGCTCCCAGAAGCGGACGGCATGTCTGGCCCCTAGGCGGAGACGCGGCCAGGTGGCTCTGCGCAGTGCAAGCTGCCTGCGCCTGTAGGCACCGCCCCCACAGCTCCCATTGGCTACGGTTCCTGACCAATGGGAGCTGCGGAGCCAGTCCTTGAGGCGGGGCCAGCGCACGGCGCTTTACTGCCCGTGCCTCCGCCAAGGGACATGCCGACTGCTTCCAGGAGCGAATTTTTAACGGCCCAGTCATCAGTGCTGACCAGAACCGCCAGGGCCCCTTTAGGACCAGGTGTTCTGGTTGAAAACCGGACACCTGGCAACCCTACCTAGCATGCTTGTATGTCTCTGTTACAGCTTGCGTGTTAGCTGTCTGGGGCAGGGATTGTCATTTATTGTTTGTTTGTATAGTGTAATAGGGCCCAGCCAGTGCAATGGGGCCCAGCCAGGTTGTGGCTTTTAGATTCTACCGCAATAGAATTGTTAAATAACTATCAAACGATTCAATGCACCCGACCCGCTTAGGGAGAGTCTTCCACAGCCGAGGGCATGTGTTCTCGACCTAAGAGTTGTTGCAAACAGGTGTCAGGAGACGAGTTATGAGAATAACAGATGCTTCAGTTCTCTGACAATTCTGAAAATTGTACATATAAAAAAAAATGAAATGAAATATCCTAACAAAACTCATTCTAAATCAAAAAGTTTAAATGGTTTGTTTTGAAAATGTCGCTTTTGGGGAAAAAAATTTTAAGGTCTTTTTTTTCCCCCAGTGAAACAAGTCAGTGAAATCAAAACAAATCTGTGAAATGTTTGGTCAGCCCAAATCTTCATTTCTCTCTGAAAGAATGTTTTGGTCAAAAAATGTCGCCTACCTCTCATAAGGAGTTTGAAACCACCTTGTCCTCCCTGTTTTGCCAGCTAGGCCCTGCTATACAAGAGACATGTCCCTCCCAGTAAGGCAAAGGTTGGGAACCAAAGAGTTAAGGGTGATACGAAATATATTCAGCCTAATTTTTCCTTATGTTAATTTCATTCCATCGCTCCAAATTCTGTTCCTTTGTATCATCCTACATTGACTTTGAATTCTCCACGTTAGCAGCTGCTGGAGGCAAACACCTGCATCAGCATGCAATGTGATTCCTATCCTGTATCTTAGTTAGTATACACTTAAAAAATAATAAAAGAAAATCCCCCTGATCAGTATGCCTGCCGTTTAAGCAGCATTAAATACATGAAAACGGGAGCTGCACTCCGATTTAATTAAATGTGCCCATTGAAAAGCTGCTGCCAAGTATTAGTTTAAGGTAGAAAATACACTTATTTTGGTGTTTATGCAGATTGAATTTGCGCGGCCTTATGGGAGATGCTAAGCACTTTGTGGAAGACTTGCATTTTGGAAATGTATTGCTGTGATTTGAATTTGGTTTCATTACGAGTGTCAGGCACTCACTCCATTAAAATAGGTGTGTTCGTTGCTCCCCAGGTTAAAATATCCCTATTCAATGCACCGCCTTTCAAAGTACTGGTGAAAAGTGTGAGATGATCAATACCTGGCGACTGATAGCTTCATTCATCCACGGAACAGGCTCTTTAAGGCCCTGGATGTAGAGCAACTTAGTAATGATTGTGTGTAAGCTAAGGAGTTTTTTGGTCTCTAACACCTCTCTTTGATCTTGGAATTTTGGGTAGGATGTGGCCAGCACTAACATGATCCCTGGAATAGATGCTGCAGTCAACGTGATTCTAGTCCTACTTTATACTAATATTTCTCGCCCACTTGTAGATCCCAATCTAGAACTGGCCGACTAATGAAATAACTGATTTGTAACTATTTCTATGTGGCACTTTACCATACTCAGATCAACAGATAGTGAGTCAATGGCAGACTGTATTAGTGCTATCCGAGCACTCCCAATCTTTAATGTGTTTATCCTAACACCACTCCTGTGAGGTCAGGCAGTGCTATAATCCCCATTTTACAGATGGGAAACTGAGGCACAGAATGACTAAATTCACACAGGAGGTATTTGGCATAACAGGGGCTTGAATCCAGGTCTCTGAAGCCCTGGGCTAATGCCCTAAATTCTGGACCACCCTTCCTCTCTCAGGACACAGTGACTGATACGATCTCACTTTAATGCACAATTTGTGAGGATTTGGACAACTTGTGGAAATTTTCTCTGATCTCTAAAGTCTCCCAAAATTATTATTTGACCGTAAACTGGTTTTGGAAAAAGCACACTTTGAAACATTTTAAATAGGAAACCGGTGAAGACAGTCGTCCAATCAAGAAGCAGACGTGATACCATGTTGACTTTTAGTGACCAATTGCACATCTTGAACAATGATTAGCAAATAGTCAGTTGGAAAAAGTCATGAATGGCCCACAGGATGAAAAGCGTGCAGTAGAGCTCCTAGGGGAAAAGAGGGGTACTTTCATCAACAATTTTGAGGAATTTTCCCCTTTAAATATACAGCTATAGATAGATTCAAAACTGAAAAATTTTTCAACCACTTCTATAGCTGACTGAAAAACAGGGCGGTGTGGAGAATCGCAATTTCACTGAACTTTTCCTAATGTTGACCCGTATTTTCAAATGTCATCAAACTGCTGGAATTCCAAAAAATCGCATCCAGCTGTACCGTTCATTTGAACGGCTTGGCAAACACCTCGGAATAACAAAGACGTTCCGTGAACATCAAGAGCAGAGCTGCCCGGAAAGGAGACCAAACCTGCATCTGAATATCTGCACCCAGCATCGTCCCACCTCGACCCACCCTAAAGTGGAGGGACCAATTCTGGAACAAAAGGCTCAACACAACCCATTCAGGCCTTGGCCTCTCTGCTGAGGCTGCCAGCAGGAGAAACAATTGGTGGCAATATGATGTTGGCACCTGTGGAAGAGGAGCCAGGATGAGACCAGCAATCTAGCTCACATAAATCAGCAAACCGCTGTCAGAGGGGGATGACTGTTGGCCACCGATGAGCCTGGTCTGATTCGAACCCGTGACCTAGAGGGTAGAAAAGACTCTGTTCTCAGCATTAATCTCCTCCTGAGCTGCTACTCCCTCCCGCTGCTGAGATAATTTGATGAATATGGCTTGGTTAGCTGATCTGTGGCACATCGCGGATATAACAGTTGTCGAATCGACATGTGGTCGAGATATACTTAGGATAAATTGTGTCCAGGACCATATGGTGGGATGGGGGGGTTTCCATTTAGTAACCACAGTTTGCTCTGGCCAAACACCAGCCGAGGTCCTGAGATCAAACAGCAGTGTCGGAGATCAAACATCACCCCAGCTTAGGTTCCGTAATTGCTGAGCGCGCTCAGATACTTTCCACCCTGTGCCAATTCGGTGGGTGTCGTTGCCCCTAGGCAAACTGATCATGATAAAAAACTCTTCTGTGCCCTACAGTTACTTGCTCTCCCCGTCAGCAAGCATGTTGCTGTTCTGAGTACATTGCCTATCTACAGGCAACCATCTGGCCTGCCCTGTATGATCGAGTCACCCCGCTTCTGGCTGTACATTTGGGATCATCAGACACAATGGCATATACCAGGCATGCCAAGCTTTGAGATGCCGCAGGTTACTCCTGCGACTTGCCAAGAGCTCAAGAGGTGTTATACGTTGGCTGCATTTTATCCCCAAATAATGCACAGGCTCTTTATATTTGCCGGTTGCTGCTTCTCCATAGAAATGAGGGCTTGAGCCTGTAAGGATCTGCATGTGCCCGGCGCCCACAACTCCCACTGCACGGCAAAGGGCTTTCAGCACCATGCAGCCGGTGCTGAGTACGTCACAGAATCGGGCCCTCGGGTGAAGAGGCTGACGCAGAGTTGATCCATGATAGAAATGTGCATCTAAATGTTATTTGCAATGAACAGTTCACCCAACACTGTCCTACCCCACCCCACCCTATTCTGGAGGGGATTAGAGTTCGGAATTAAAATCCCATTCATTTTATCTACTGTAAAATACAGCAGAGGACCCTACCGATCAGTGACACTGTCCTGAGCACGGATAATGTCAGTTCTTGAATGCTAAGTGAGATTGAACTTGATCGATGCATGGTACTCAGCATGTCTTGCAGTTCAAGTCACCTTGGTGCTGCAGAAAGTAGCATTAGTGGGACCCAGTGTTACTTAGGGCACATCTACACTGCAATAAAACACCCATAGCTGGCCCATGTCGGCTGATTCGGGTTGCAGGGCTATCAAATTGCAGCATAGATGTGGATCGGGCTCTGGGACCCTCCCGGCTTGCAGGTCCCAGAGCTCCGGATCCAGACCGAGCTCCAGCATCCACGCTGCCGTTGTATAATCCTGCAGCCTGAGCTCCACAAGCCGCAGGCCCTGAGAGAGTTGGTGCCCCAGCTGCTCCTGAAGGACACTGTGCAGTTAGATGGGCCTTCTTTCAAACAAGACGCAAGAGCGAGGTCTTCCACTGCTTGGAGCTACAGAAAGTCCCCGGGCACTTTTTGCAAAAGCAAGTGTGCGAACTGTGGTATCATAGAATATCAGGGGTGGAAGGGACTTTAGGAGGTCATCTAGTCCAACCCCCTGCTCAAAGCAGGACCAATCCCCAATTTTTGCCCCAGATCCCTAAATGGCCCCCTCAAGGATTGAACTCACAACCCTGGGTTTAGCAGGCCAATGCTCAAACCACTGAACTATCCCTCCCTTCCAACACAGGTAATCCCATTCCGCTGCCCTACATTTCCCCTGTCACTTCAGTTCGCTGCTCTGTGACGTCTTCGCTTCCTGGCCGAATCTTTCGGCTGGTATTACTGTGCGCTGTTCTTTTCAATTGCTTTTTCATAAGGAAACAGACAATGAAAAGTGCAACCCGGTACTTATCTACTAACAGCTTGTGCGTGTTTCTAAATACCACACGCTTCCCAGGACTGAGGGAATCGTGCAGTTCTACAACCCGTCGGAGCTGCAAGACCGGACAGCAGGCAGCCGGACTATACCACCTGGACATAACGTGATAGGGTTGGGGTAACAGTAATAAAATAGGGGATGACCTACATGCATAGGGAGAGGAGGGAAGGAGGGACCTGTGCACGGAGAGAAAAAATGAAGAGGGTCTACGTGGACTGGAGGTCTGGCACTCCTTCATAGAATCATAGAATATCAGGGTTGGAAGGGACCTTAGGAGGTCATCTAGTCCAACCCCCTGCTCAAAGCAGGACCAATCCCCAATTTTTGCCCCAGATCCCTAAATGGCTCCCTCAAGGATTGAACTCACAACCCTGGGTTTAGCAGGCCAATGCTCAAACCACTGAGCTATCCCTCCCCCCCTCCTTAAGCCATCTGAATGTTTTTACCCAAGAGTATCTAGACATGGGATCCAAATTGCTTCAAATTCATATGCTGTACTTTGTTTAACAGCTGTCTGCAGAGACAGCGACACTCTGGAGGTGGAAGGAAAGGTCTCTGTGCAGAGTTTATCAGTGCTCGGGGACCCTTCCAAATGGAAGATGCTGCAAGGGATGGTTATCAGGTCCATCCTCACTGTGATGAGAGAAGGAGAGGGCTCCCACACGCTATATTTTAGGCCTCCAGGGTGCACTGTTATACACACACACAGCTTTCCTTGGTCACAAACAGGGCTGCAAAGCACTCTGGCTAAGTACGCTGATGACAGGCAGAGACTTGGGCTCGCAGTGGTGCCAGCCAGGAGCGACTTCACTGTATTCACTGGCGTTAGACCAGTATCAAGCCGGTGTAAACGAGAGAAGAGTCAGACCCAGGGCACTCCTGGGGGGAGAGAGAGCCCCGGGGTTAGAGAAAGGGGCGAGGAATCAGGCCTCTGTCTGACTGACGGGTGTGACCTTGGGCTAGTCACATAGGCTGGGCCTTTCAAACGGGTTTAAACGGGTCAGGCCATCAAATCCCCCTGATTTTCAGAGATCCGTTCATGTCCCCGTCTCCTTCCCAGTCACATCCGCAGCCACAGCTCTCCGCACCACAAGGTCATAGAATCATAGAATCTCAGGGTTGGAAGGGACCTCAGGAGGTCATCTAGTCCAACCCCCTGCTCAAAGCAGAACCAACCCCAACTAAATCATCCCAGCCAGGGCTTATCATAGAATCATAGAATCTCAGGGTTGGAAAGGACCTTAGGAGGTCATCTAGTCCAACCCCCTGCTCAAAGCAGGACCAATCCCCAGGCTTTATCAAGCCTGACCTTAAAAACCTCTAAGAAAGGAGATTCCACCACCTCCCTAGGTAACCCATTCCAGTGCTTCACCACCCTACTAGTGAAAAAGCTTTCCTAATATCCAACCTAAACCTCCCCCTCTGCAACTTGAGACTATTACTCCTTGTTCTGTCATCTGCCACCACTGAGAACAGTCTAGATCCATCCTCTTTGGAACCCCCTTTTAGGTAGTTGAAAGCAGCTATCAAATCCCCCCTCACTCTTCTCTTCTGCAGGCTAAACAATCCCAGTTCCCTCAGCCTCTCCTCATAAGTCATGTGCTCCAGCCCCCTAATCATTTTTGTTGCCCTCCGTTGGACTCTTTCCAATTTATCCACATCCTTCTTGTAGTGTGGGGCCCAAAACTGGACACAGTACTCCAAATGAGGCCTCACCAGTGCCGAATAGAGGGGAATAATCACGTCCCTCGATCTGCTGGAAGGTCCTACATGCTCAAGCCAGCCCAGGCTCAGCATGAAGCTCTGCGGGAATCATTTTCTCGTGGGGTTTCTGATTATTGTTATGTAACTCAAAATCAGCTCACGTCCTCGCTCAAGGTGAGAGAGACCCTGTGAGCGGAGTGTGTGTGCGCATAGAGAGAAAGGGGACTCGAAGCCATTACAAGTCCTCCAGCTGCTTGACCTACATGCTCTTACGATTTGCTGTGTTTGTTTTAGCTTTTCCTACCCTAAGTGCCGGAAAAATGGATTCAAGCCTGAGTAAAATACCTGCCCTTGTCATAATCTCACCTGCAAAACCCTCAGCAGGAAAAACAGAAGTGGGGCTTTCATTTGTGGCGTCACGAATTCCTCGAGTCCTTTTCGTGGGATGTCAAGAACCTTTTGGATGACCACAAAAAAATAAACACCACATTTCGGCATTTCCCAGCCTTCCTTTTTGTATTTTCCACAGTAATTTGATGCGGATTCATTCCCTCTCTGAGTTGCTTAAACAGGGGTGCTTTTTCTGGCACAATATCCCTACAGGCCATTGTGGTTCATATCTTTCAACCATCGCCCGCTCTCTCTCCCGTTCAAGCCCCTGCTCAGCAAACAATTTCAGCAGGTGCTTAAGACCGTCTCCGTTCAGCAAACAGCTTTAAGCCTGTGCTTAACTTTAATCTCAGGCTTAAATGCTTTGCTGAACCTGAGTCTCCGCATGCATGTGTGTCTTTCACTTACTCTCAGACTCCCTCCCTCCTTCTGCTTCTCTGTTTTCCCTCGCACGCTGTCACTTTCTTTCGCTCTCCCATTCTTTCACGTTCACTAAGGCACTATATCACTTGAGTTCACTTTCACTGACCCTCTCTCTTTCACTAACTCGCTTTCTGGCTTGCATGCATTCCCTCTCTCCCCCCCTCGGTCTCACCTGTTCCTTATGTATTGCAAAGACGCTGTCAATATTTTCTGTTATTCAAATCGGATGGAAATCACCCGCTTGGCATTCCATTTTGACACTGAAGCTTTAATTAGGTGAAGGACCCTGTTCCCCTGGTGCTGCTCTGCCCGGGCTGGCTTTGCCTCTCTGCTCGGATATTTGCATTCCAATTAGAAATCCCGCTCCTGCTAAAATAAACTAGGGAGCAAAGGAAACCAACCCCGAGCCCTGGAAAAAAACGAAGGCGGCCAACGTGCAGAGCAACCTTGATTGCTGGAGACATGAAGGTCCCTAGGGGGAACTCCCCTCAGTGTGACAGCCCTTCTCGGGGTCCACTCTCTCTCAGGGGTTAAGCCCCTCCGCCTCCTGGAGCCGCACCTCTCTGAGCCTTAGCACGCCTGTCTCTCGGCGTGGGCCCCCTCAGGGAATCCTCTCGCTCTGGACCCCCGGGACCTCCACTCCCGGAAGGAATAATGCAACCGTGTTCCCTAGACCAGCGAGACTCTCAGCCAGCGTAAAACAGGGGGGTTTATTGAGTGTCTGAACCCAGCATAGGAAACTCTCAGGGCCCTCAGGCCAGGCCTCCCTCAGCCCAGCACATCCAAGTCTCCCCTGCATTCAGGTGGGCTCTGCCTGCTCCCTCTCTCCAGCCCAGAGCACCCCTGCTTCCCAGCTGGGCATCTGATATCACCTCCCCCAAGTCCCGCCTCTGTCCATTGTCTTCTATCCAGGTAAACAGGGTCACCTGGGCCTCCTCTCCTCTCTTCTGTCCTCTGTGCCCCTTTGGCTGGAACTGGCTGGTCAGGTCACTGGGGTCCTCTCTCCACAGCCCATTGTCCTCCCACTGGCCAGAACCAGCTGCAGCGCCTGAGCTGGGCCTCCCAGTCACCAGTCGCTGGGGTCTCCATTCTCCAGGCCATTGGCTGGGTCGCCAGTCCCCTCGCCGGTCCCCTGTAACCACAAACTCCCTTTCCCATCCCCTCGTTACACCCGTAACACCCAGGGAAACTGAGTAATAATAATACAGAATAATATACCCACCCCCTCTGCATGCAAACCATTGGAAAAAAACAAGGACAAATCAAGAAAACCTCCCCACTTCGTCACACCGTACAAACCCAGAACAAAATGACGTTCCCTGCCCCGGGGTCATACAATTTAAACAGGAGAGGGGAACCTGCTCTTTATGATCTCCCTATGAACTGCTGTAGCTGGGATATCCCAGGAGCATTCTGCATTTTCAACCCCATGTCAGCCACCTCTGCACTGCACAGCTGCCGGCTGCTCCCTAAGCCCGGTGGCCGTGGGCTCAGGGATTAGCTTGGCACTGACGGGCCAACGTCAGGCCAAGCTTACTCCCTCCGCCCCAGTTCCGTCGTCCGGCTCTGGCCCCGTGACCAAGAGCTCAGCAGCTTTCTCTTAGCCCCTTCGTGCCGAGGAACGGTTCCTCTGCTTGCTGTGGGTGAGCGAGCACACCAGCCGCTCACAGGAGGCCTGACGGAAACGTGCCGGGAAACTGTAAGGTTGTGCCCTGACCTTTCCGACATATGCAAGCCGGTAAATACCAGCCAGACTCTAGAATATTAAATAATCTGCCGCCAGAGCTGCATTCTCTATTACCCCACAGTCCCTGAGGCTGCTCCCCAGCATTCGCTGGGACCCTGGAGTCACAGTGCGGCCGATTCACCGAGCCGACGCTGCAGTCGCTATTGCTCTGCTTTCCTTGTGGCCCCAACCCAGCTTAGCCCTCCGCCTGCCAATACCCCTGCTTAGAGCCTGCACCACCCTGCAAGCCCTCAGTGGGGCTGTCTAGAGCCAATGTTGCATTACCATAAGGTTCCCAGGGCTGTTGCCAAGAGGCAACTCTACATCTTCTACTACTCCAGTGAGTCTGGGGGTCACTGCACAGCATCACCTCCGTGGCCTTTATCTTCCTTAAGCCCCAGGGGCTTCTGCCTAGCACCACATTCTGTCTTGCCCTGAAGTCCCCGGTGCTATGTTCTCTTACCGTGGGCTGCTCCTTGGAACCACCACGGTATTTGCCCTCCTCTCCTGCACAACGGGGACACCTAGCACCCCACAGACCTGTGCTCTGCATTACCCAAGGGGTCTACAGCCCAGCCTGGCTTGCTAGCACCTTGGGATCTAGCTCTTGTAGCAATTGATCACTGTGCTCCCAGAGAGGATGGATTTGTCCCAAAGAGACGATTGCTAGCGGGGGAGGGATAGCTCAGTGGTTTGAGCATTGGCCTGCTAAACCCAGAGTTGTGAGTTCAATCCTTAAGGGGGCCATTTAGGGATCTGGGGCAAAAATTGGGGATTGGTCCTGCTTTGAGCAGGGGGTTGGACTAGATGACCTCCTAAGGTCCCTTTCAACCCTAAGATTCTATGAACCAATTCAGATGAGACAGCCCAGACCTCAAACCCCAGGTTCTGTGATGATACTGCCCGTGGGAGCCAGCTAAGGTCACTCAATCAGGGTGAACTGCAAACAGGACAGAAAACCGCAAAAGCTGGTGGATATTCCACTACTTAGATTTACCCAGCCAGCACAAAACAGCTTCTGTATCACCTCACTGGTTACTCAGAAGTACAAACAACGCAGCTCCCTTAAAGTGCCCACTGCCCACCTCAGGCCTCCAGCCAGACACACGTCTCAGATATGATGACGATTACTGAAAATCTTATCTCATCATATAAAAGAAAAGGTCCTTCCCAATCCCAAAGGATCAGCCACACACCCAGGTCCAATTATAACTTAGATCTCAGCCAAAATACACACTATAGTCAATTCTTGTTAACTGAACTAAAATTTATTAAAAAAGAGAGAGAGTGTTGGTTAAAAGATCAATATACAGACAGACTTGAAGTCAATTCTTGAGGTTTAGATGCATAGCAGAGATGAGCTTGTAGTTGCCAAAAGTCCTTTTAGAAATAGTCCATAGGTTATAGTCCAATGTCCATATTCAGGGTGACTCCAGTCAGTGACTGGGGATCTCAATCCTCATGGCTTAAGGTTTCCCCCTCTTGAAACCCAAAGCAGATCTGAGATGAAGGATCGTGTCCCAGGGTTTTTATCCATTTTCAGCAGCCTTTTAGCCTGAGAAAACAATAGGCTTAACTTTCCTTCTCCCAAACATCATGGCAATTAGCACAGGGTCCATTAAACAGTTCCATTAAACAGTTTATCCATTAAACAGTTCAGGGACAAGTTACACAACCTTCAAAGAGACATACAAACAGGCCGGAGAGGTGAGCTGTAACATATGCAAAAGTACCTACATGACGTAGAAGCTTAAGAGTGCTGATGTTACTCTCATTGAAAAGCACTTGGACGTGGGCTCCTAAGTCACTTAGGCCCGGCTCCTCAAAGGTTCATTAAGATCAATGAGAGTTAGGTGCCTAAATACCTTTGAGGACCTGGGCCTTTGGCACGTAACTGCAGTGACTTGCCCAAGTTCACACGCAGCAGGACAGCAGCAAGCCTGGGCTAGAAGCCAGGTGTCAGGGTTCCCTCTCCACTCTAAACTCTAGGGTAAAGATGTGGGGACCCGCATGAAGAGCTCCTAAGCTTATTTCTACCAGCTTAGGTTAAAACCCCCAAGGTACAAAATTCCCTGCACCCTGAGAAATGCTTCCCACTGCCACCATCAAGTGTTTTAAACAGGAATCCAGGAAAGGAAACCGCTTGAAGTTCCCTTCCCCTCCCACCCCCAAAATACCCTCTCAAGCCCGTACCCCACTTTCCTGGGAAGCTTGAGAATAATCTCCTAACCAATTGGTTACACAGTGATCTAAAAAAACCCACCCCCGGGGTTTTAACACCATAGAAAACAGTCAGCTTCTTAAAAGAAGGATTTTATTAAAACAAAGAAGGTAAAATCATCTCTGTAAAATCAGGATGGTAACTATTTTACAGGGTATTCAATTTCCAAACTCAGAGGGATTCCCCCTCTGGACAAAACCTTAGAGGGAGGGGTTATTCCTGTTTTTTTCTGTAACTTTAACACAGGGAACACACACCAAGCAAAATAAACAGAAATCTACTCGCTATGCTGACTAAACTTACTTTAGAAAAGGGAGGTTTGATTTTCTGTAGGTTCCTTCTGGCTCCAAGATCACTCTGACCCTGACAAAGACCCATACACAAAGCTTTCCCCCCTTCCAAGATTTGAAAGTATCTTGTCCCCTTATTGGTCAGATGCCAGCCAGGTCAGGTGTCAGTCTGGCTACCTGCATTTCTTAACCCTTTATTGGTAAGAGGATTGTATAGCACTGCATCAGACCCTCTCCCCCTTCCCTTTATTTTTATGACACCAGGTAACCTGACAGCCAGCGCAACGCCCTAGCCACTAGCCCACACTGCCGCGCCGTATCTGCATTGTCGCATATTGATGTTCTGTTGCACTTGTGGTGGATTGTGCCTTATTGAGGGGCATCGCCCTGGCTCTGCTGCTCGCTCGCTGTGTGCCCATTTGCAAGCTGCTGGTCATATTCAAAGGCCAGAAAAGATCCCTGTGATCATCTAGGCCACAGAACTTCCCCCAAATAATCCCTAGAGCAGGGAAACACCCACTCGTGTTCGAAAACCCGGTCAGTGATGGACATCCCAGGGAACTCACACAGAGAGCCCAGCTCAGCTCCATGCCCGAGCTCTCTGCTGTCAGTTAAGTTTCCTCCTCCGGTTTGCGTGGGAAAGATGGCGAGAACATGCCAGCTGCGGCGGAGCATTCTGAGCAGAGCACCAATACCTCCCTTCTTGCTGAAGGAGTGACGGGATCTCTCTTACTCCCGCGTTCATCCGCAACGAGAGCGCAGCGCAGCCGGTGCCAGCGACGTCGGTTGAAGTACAGTGACGTGCCCATGAACACAAGCTCAGTTGCTGACGAGTCACCGCTAGATCCCATGCAGCGAGCATCTGTTATGGGAGCTGTGTTCCAGTAGAAAGGCTCTACAAGAGGCTCTGTGGGGCCAGCCTACCCAGAGTCCTCCTGCCATGGACCCAAACCTGCAGCCCCGTAACTCCTGCTGGTGGAAGTTTGCCCTCCAGGCGTCCTGCAAATGATCCACGGATTCCACTTCACTGAGGGCAGCATGGATTGGCCAGCCCACCCCCTCCTGGCCAGCCGCTCTGTCTGACAGCAGATGGGCGGGTGCTCTCCCTGGACCGTGCTGACTAGCAGAGCATCCGCAGTGCTGCTGCTAGAGTTAATCCTCCCATCAAGGTGCACGGGGCGAAGGAGAAGGTACGCCCTGAGGCACGTTGTCCTGTCTTGTCTACGCCGGCAATTTACGGCGCTGCAACTTTCTCGCTCACGCTGAAATGGATGCATCTGAAGAAGTGGGGTTTTTTACCCACGAAAGCTTATGCCCAAATAAATGTTAGTCAGTATCCACAAAAACAACGAGGACTTCGGTAGCACCTAAAAGACGAACACAGCTACCCCCCGATACTTGAAATGGAACAGGTTCCTGGCAGATTCCAGGGCTGATCTGTGCCGTGCCACTGAGAACTGCCAAAGCACATTGCGAGAAGGCGCTGGAGAAAGCAGAGGGGGCTGCCGGGGGTAGAGACACTTCCGGAGTTTTATTCCCCTCAAACATGAGAACTCAATTCCAAAGCACAGCTGCAGAATCGAATGAAAGTCTGCCCCAGAGGCAGAAGCTGGGCTTAGTTAAAAGTAAAAGGTCACAGTCAGAATTGTGTCCCCAGTAGCTGACATATCCCTACCCTGAACGGTGCTCTTCCATTCATGTAACTCTGTGCTACCCAGGCATGACCCGCCTGGCAGCTACAAGGGAGGGGAAATAAATAAATAACTCTCCCAAAGTCGACAGAACACACAGGCCCTTTCCTTGCAAGCAGGTTATTTTCTTTGAGCTTCCCCCCGCCCCAGGTAACAGGCTGGGGGCTGTATTTCAAACCGTATCTAATTCGAAACACAGAGATGAAGGGGCGCGGGATGAAAGGAAAGCATTAATCTCGCTCGCTCCCGCAGCGCCGCAATAAATTTCATCTCTGAATTGCTTTTGCTCTCGGCTGGAGGTTAGCAGTTTCTGCGAGAGAGAGACACAGAACAAGGGAGTATGAAAATGTGACATTGTACGGGAGCGGCTGGGTCCAAGTCACACCATCACGGGGCATGTGCTTCGGCCGGGTATGGCACCGCCGATCTGCGTCAGCTAGGCAGAGTCACGTCCGTCTTTGCAACTGACTTGTGCTTCACGTAGAGTGACCAGATAGAAGGTGTGAAAGATCGGGATGGGGGCTCGGGCATAGGCGCCGACTTCGTGGGTGCTCCGGGGCTGGAGCACCCACGGGGAAAAATTGGTGGGTGCTCCGCACCCACCGGCAGCTCCCCGCCATCCCCGGGACCTGCGGCCAGCTCCCCGCCAACCCCGGGGCCCGCCGCCATCTTACCTTAGCACCTGGAGACGTTGCGGGGCCCCGCCCCCGACGCCGGGCGACGTTGCGTCGGGGGCGGGGCCCCGCAACGTCACCCGGCGTCGGGGGCGGGGCCCCGCAATGTCACCCGGTGTCGGGGGCGGGGCCCGGCATCGGGAGCGGGGCCCCGCCCCTGACGCTGGGCGTGAGCTCCCACCGGCGCCAGAGAAAGTCGGCGCCTGTGGGCTCGGGGGGGGGGGGGGGCAGGGGGAATAGGCGCCTATATAAGAAAAAGCCCGGAATATTGGAACTGTCCCTATAAAATCAGGACATCTGGTTGCCCTAGCTTCACGGGCCTGATTCAAAAGCCCAGTGGATTGATTTCAATGATCTTTGGATCAGGCCCCAAATGAACTGAGACTGGAAGCCAGTCTACCCTGTGGGCAGATCATGGCCTGGCTTGCACTGTGGGCACCTCCTTGTGCCACCTCCCCCAGTTCATGGGTAGCAGTGTGGCTAAGAGAGCAGGCCCCACGGAGCTGCTGCAGGAGGATGGTTGGGAGAGGGCAGAGCCCGGGGTCCTCGCAGGACAATGCGGGATAGTGTAGCTATACCAGTGTTTTGGGGGCAGTAGGCTGCATTCGGGTACAAACTTAGGGTAGGGCCCTTCCCCCGTTGAATCAGTCTGGCCCCCAGGTTGCTCCAGAGACCATTTAAATGCATGCTGCACCTGGCAAAGCCATGATGGTGCCCACGGGAAACAAATGCGATCTAAGTATCCCAGGCTCTTTCCTCCCTCACCCCACACCTGTCCCGCTTGCCATTCCGATCAGTAGACAGTCGCTCATCAGTACACTCAGAGGAACACAGCTCATTCCTAAACCCCCAGGCCCAGCAGCCCCCAGGACCTGCAGGGAGTCAACAAAGCTCATTTCACATGGACCCTCAAAGAGCCACCAACCGGGGAAGATCTGCAGTAGCTGCTGGAGACTATTGGGCAAGGACCTGCTCTGATCTGAGCTAGCCCATCTGACGTCTGCCCCCAAACTCGAGCCGAGGCTTCGCGACTGTTTGAAAACAGTCGTTTGACTTTGCATTCTTGTGAGCCACTGGTCCAACCAGGGACGCAGAGCAAGAATCGCCATCGGTTGTTCTCATGCTGCTTCCAGCCGGAGGAGAAGCAGGACGTACCGAGAAACCTTATAGGAGAGCCTTCCCTTGAGACAGCCGTAGGCCCAGCTTTGCAGGCATGGGGCTCGTGCGTCACTTAAGTCAATGGGAGGTTGCCATTCGTTTCAAATGGATCCAGCCCCAGAGGCTCAACTGAGCCTAAAACATATCCAGAAACTGGAGGGCGTATCCCAACCAAACCCCAGCAGCACCCCCGGGGGGCTCAGAGTCCCACAGAAGTCATTGGGCTTGCAGAGTGAGCGGAATCTGTCCCCTCTGGCGTTGTTATTATTTATTTCTATTGCGGAAGCACTTAGAGGCCCCAAAAGAGATCAGGGCCCCATTGTTCCAGCTGCCGTACGTAAATGTGGTGAGGCAATCCCTGCCCTAAGGAGCTTCCTGTTGAAATAGACAAGAGAGGCAGAGGGTGGGAAGGGGGGAAGAAAAGAACCGGCTAGGAGACTTGTTCAAGGGTGATGTTTATTGATGACTCATTGCTACAGACGTGGGCTGGATTCGAACCCAGGATTTGGTGGCCAAGGACTCAGAGTGCCATAATCTCTCTCTCTCTCACACACACACTCACCATCTGCAATGATGTGATGTAAACACATGGTGGGTGTGAATGGCACTGGAATGACAGGGTCAGCGGGCTTAGACTTGTATATCCAATATTTCCCTGTTTGTAGGTTTAATGGTGCTTTTCATTTTATTATTAATTTTTTTTTTAATTTTACAAGGCATGTGTCATTAAATTTGAATTATGGGAACCCAGGAGAAGAAATATCCCATTAAAATTACAATCGAAACATCTTATAAAAGGGCTACCAATTGCCATTTCTGCTCCACTAGGCGAGGAAGCAATGAAAGGAGAGAAGAATGTTGCCACTTATTAGGGGTGACATGAGTTGGATTTGGGGTCCATATGCCCCACATTCTTGGCATAGGGCTATGTGAGGAAAACCAATTGAAAATGCTCTATTTAGAGACCTTTCAACCTTGGGAACATTGTGACAGAAATCTAGGATCATTACACTAAATTCACACTTGGGTTATCTTCGTTCAAGTCAACTGAGTAATACCACATTAACCGGTGGAACTCATTGCCACAAGATGCTACTAAGACCAAGAGTTTGGCAGGTTTCAACTAAGGACTGACTTTTGTACAGGCAATGAGAGCAGGAGTAAGGATCTTTTAAAAAAAAGTTTGGAAGGGATCTAACCTCTCATATGTCAGGACATGAATCCACCTGGCATGAGGATTTACTTTCTGACTCCCATCAGTTAAAGACATATTATTCTATAACCATCAACTGTGGGAGGCTTTGCACCTTTTTCTGAAGCATCTTGTGCTGACCACAGTAGGAGACAGGACACTGGGGTAGATGGGCCACCAGGCTAATCTGATCTGGTGATTTTGCTGTGCGCCTGTTTTCATTGCTTTGTCCCCATTGCACCAACTGAGTGAAAAAATGGATTAGAAATTAAAATTAAAAAAACCCCAAGCCCGTTCTTTTATCACTATTTGTAACTGAAAGCTCAGATCTATTCTCTGGTCCTATGGCTTCACGATTCCTGCCACTGTCCTATGATCTCTCCCACCTTCTAAGAAAACAGAACAGAAACCTTCCTGTGTGTTTCAGCGGTGTCATAAATGTGTTTTTGCAGAAGAAATTCTTCGCCTGGGTAGGAATAAAGGCCAGTTCTGCTGAAATGGAATAGATTTGGAGCCTGCGTGTCAATTAGACACATACAAAAGAAACTAATAAAGTTAATCCACTAAACTGGAAAGCTGTGATAAAACAGCCCTGCAGGGTATGTATAAAAGAAGCCGGGGAGGAGGCAGCAAACAGACAGGGAATGGAGGCGAGGAATAAAAGGAAAAACAAGCAACAGCATAAAAGAGAGAGGAGAGATGAAGGTGATATTTATTTATGAAAAGGCAAAAGCAAATGAAAAGAGATTAGAATGAAAGATGGGCCCCAAACAACCAAAAATGGGCAATTCTGAGACACGTTGACATCGGGGGCTGGGACTGGCTTGTCTATGCAGCAGAATATGTTGCTTTGCAGTCCCAGGTGAGAGACAGAGAGAGAACATAAGTGACAGGCAGGGATGGGAGAGGACCAGATGGTTTAGGAAGTTTTGATGATGAGATAGAGCACATTTCACTTATAGGTCACTGGTACCAATCTTACCCAGCCTGGTAATGACTAAACGTCATGGTCATTCTAACAATCACTGGTCTATATCTGATGAGTCGAGGGTCTCAGTTCAGTTCTTCAGGGGAGGCATTCACATAATGTCTGGCAATAACCTCCAATTTTATTAAGAGTCTCAACAGAGCAATGGAATGGACAGACCCAGAACTAACGCTCTGATCCAACAAAAGATCCGTGGAATTCCTAAATATTAAAGGACAATTTTCTAACTCAAAAGGTGTTGCATCCGACATGTGGGAATTCTATAGTAGTCCTTGTCTTCACAGACAATGGGGAACTGATCACAGAACTAAAAATTTATGGGAACTCAGGTACATATGATCACATCTATAATGTACAAATCCAATAAAGTCCAGACCAGTGATATATTTCATATGCTTGGTGCTTTAAAAGGGCCAATTTCACAAAGCCAAAAACAATTATGAGCTAGATCAGCTGGCAGGAAGAATTTAATCAGAAAAATGTGACTGATAATTCGGAATTATGAACCCTTTACTAGATGTCCCCAAAGTCACAATCAAGGAAGAAGGCTGTATTGGTTAAAAAATGCTGGTTTAGAGAAGAGAAAACACCTACAAAAAGATAATATATAACAAATGATAGTAATGAATATGAATCAGAAGCAAAGAATTGTAGAAAATTGATACGGGAAGCAAAAGGACACAAGGAGAAATCTATGGCCAGCAGAGTTAAGAGCAATAAGGAGTTTTAAAAGTATATTAGGAACAAAAAGGATCCTGACAATAAATATTTCTGTTCTGTATTTGGGGGAAAACAGATCATGTAGTCATATCATATGATAACACACGCTTACCATTCCACTAGTATCTCTGGAGGCAGTTAAACAACAGCAACTCAAGTCAGAATTTTTTAAATCAGCAGGTCCATACAAGAATGTTTTAAAAAGCTGTCTGAGGAGCTTGCTGGAGGATTAATACTGATTTTCAATAAGTTTTGGAACACTGAGGAAGTTCCAGAAGACTGGAAGAATGCTAACG
This sequence comes from Chelydra serpentina, assembly GCA_037349315.1. NCBI lineage: Eukaryota > Metazoa > Chordata > Testudines > Chelydridae > Chelydra > Chelydra serpentina. Next base: position 19,252,775 of record JBAIAC010000027.1, on the reverse strand, counting down.
TTGTGCCAATATTAAAAAAGGCTAAATGGGATGATCTGGATAATTATAGTCCTGTCAGCCTGACATCAGTCTTGGGCAAGATAATGGAGTGGTTGATATGGGACTCGATTCGTGACGAATTAGAGGTTAATATAATTAATGTCAATCAACATGAGTTTATGGGAAATGGATCCTGTCAAACTACCCTGATATATTTGTTGATGAGATGACAAGTTTGGTTGATAAAGCTAACATTATTGATGTAATATACTTAGACTTCTGGAGGGTGTTTGTCTTGATACTGCATGACATTTTGATTAAAAAACTAGAAAGATACAAAATTAACATGGCACACATTAAATGGACTAACAGCTGGCTAACTGATAGGTCTAAAAACATCATTGTAACTGGGGAATCAACATTGACTGGTTCTTGCCCCTACGCTATTAACCATTTTTATTAATAAACTGGACGACAACATAAAATAATCACCGATAACCTTTGTAGCTGATGTACAAAATTGGGGGAGTGGTAAATAATGAAGAAAACAGGTCACTGATACAGAGCAATCTGCATCACTTGGGAAGCTGGGCCCTAGTAACCAATGCATTTTAATAAGGCTACATGTAAATGTATACATCTAGGAACAAAGGATGAGGGCCTCTATCCTAGGAAACATTGACTCTGAACAAGATGTGGGGGTCGTGGCGGATAATCAGCTGGACATGAGCTCCCAGTATGACCCTGGGGGGCCAAAAGAGCTCTTTTACCTCTGTATTTGACACTGGCGTGACTGCCGCTGGAATCCTGGGTCCAGTTCCGGTGCTGACAATTCAATAAATTGGAAAGGGGTCAGAGAAGAGCCATGAGCATGATTAAAGGATTAGAAAACCTGCCTTACAGTGATAGAGTCAAGGACCAAATCTTCCAGTAGGTTGGGTGCTGATCCCTTGTGATAGTGCAGCCCTGTCATAATGGGAGCAGCTGGGTGCTGAGCATGCCTGAAAATCTGTCCCTTATGTAGATGCTTACATGGGTGCTGAGTGCTTCCAAAAGTCTAACTTCAGGTGTAGGTGCCAAGCCCTTGGCCACTGGGACAGCTGCTTTTTTGAACATCCGGCCACACACACACACACACACACACTTAGACGCTAAGGTAAAAATGTTCCAGTGAGACGCCGTGGATTTGTAAAAGAAAAACACACCTGGGTCCTTGCAATGTTTCAGGTTCGTAATGAAACTGCTTTTGTCCCTTCGCTGATCAATATAAAATAAAATACAGCAGCAGGTTATAGGCATTAGGGGAATACGCTCGTGTAACTCCCATTACTGTTTATTGCATGCCTTTCATTTCCCCGCGTTGTTGGGAAGGAGGAATTATCTTGCTTAATATATACGCATGCTAAGCTGAATGGAACACGAAGAGATGGGGCTGCATTTTGCCTGGCTAATGGGCAGGGTCCTGGTTCCCTAGGTAGGTACATACCAATTGAAACTATATCACTTGGAAAACAATCTGGGTCAGCTCCCCAGCTGGGGTATATTGGAATTGCTACAATGAAACCAAGGGGGCCATATCTCCATCTGGAGCACACTGAACAAGCTCCACTGAAGTCAGCGGAGTCAAGATTACCAGTCATGGCAAATCAGCATAGCTCCATTGAAGTCAACAGGCCAAATCCTTAGCTGGTATAAATCAACATAGCTCCATTGAAGTCATTGGAGCTAGATCCCAGGTTAAGGTAAATCAGCATCACTCCATTGAAGACAGTGGGACAAGACCCCTAACATAGAGTCACTGAAGTCACAGCAGACAGGGCAATTTACACCAGCCGAGGAGCTGGCACTCCAAGCATATCCGTGTGCCTCTCATCTCATTTGCATCTCATAACAGCCATAGTTATCTTGCTGCAGGATACTTCCTAGGTTTTAATGACCATCCAGAAGGTACCATTCTTCTGTACCTTGGGTCATCAGCTCCTTCCAACAGGGAATGGCCCACCCATTAGCGATGATATTCTCTCTCTCTCTCTCAAATGGACATGTTTCCATATCTGAAAGCGCGTGATCCTGAAAATGTTGAGTCATAAGCCAAAATGCCCAATGGGGTGTGTATGAGAGGCAAACCGTGTGCATGGTCTTATTGTGCCAGGGAGCTTATATGGTAGAATCATAGAATATCAGGGTTGGAAGGGACCTTAGGAGGTCATCTAGTCCAACCCCCTGCTCAAAGCAGGACCAATCCCCAAGTATTATTTTTTTGCCCCAGATCCCTAAATGGCCCCCTCAAGGATTGAACTCACACCCCTGGGTTTAGCAGGCCAATGCTCAAACCATTGAGCCATGGTTTCAGCACCATGGACAGAGGACATTGGGTTGATTTCCTGGATGGTGAGATTCATCACCCCGCTATGACAGCACACCTGGGGCTCATGCCACCATGAGCAGGGATCAGACCTCTGGGTCCCTCCTCCATGATGCAGGACTGAGGGGAAATCTGTCCGTAAACTTCCTGATTCTTTTCTGTGGGAGAACACAGTGACAGGAGTTTACAATGGAAGAAATGCTTAGATTTCACCGAAAGAGAGGCAACCGTTGCCATGAATGGCTTGTTATCTAGGCATTGCCAACCCTTCCCAAAGCACGCTGCAGCCACTTGCATGCTGGGATAGCTCCCACAATGCACTGCTCTCTGTGGCCTTGCAAGAGCTGCTAATGTGGACATGCTCCACAGTCACCAGGGGCACAGTGTGAACACACAGTGGCGCTTTCCCTGCTGCTGTCTCCGAGGGCTGGTTTAACTCTGGGAGCTCTACAGCTGCAAGTGTAGACGTAGCGTGAGAGTCCTGAGGGAGCATCAGGCCTGGCACACTAGCCGTGATGAGAAACGGCCTGGCACGGGTGCCATGGACAAAGCCTGAAGCGGCAGAGAGAAACCCACCAGGCAGCGCTAGTGGGGCACAGAGCGAGGTGTCCTGTCCATCAGGGGGCAGAGCGGCTGGCAAAGCAGATCCCATTCATGCTCAATGTGCCCTGATGCCAAACCGCAAATACCACTGCACGTTCCATGGGTAGAGAGAGCAACAACTCCGTGCTGGCACAACGCTCTCCACCCCCACGGGATCCCAGCAGGTATAACTCTGCCCATGGGAGATAGGTGTAACGATCGGCATGCCCAGCTGCAGGGTGGTTAACCGTCGCCTGGATTCCAGGGGAGCAATGGGCTTGCTCGGGGTGTGCTGCCTCCACACAGCGGGTTTCCTGAGATGTTTGCACGGCACCAGGGTGCTACCACTGATGACTCCCAGAGGAGCCAGGCTTGCAGTGGCCATTTCCCCGGACATGGTCAGTCCCGACCTGTCCCACTGTGCATCCACCGCGGCCTGCTGTTGCTAAAGAACAGTTTAAAGGAGCCTAGGGCTGCTTCAGTTTGCAGACACCTGCTTGGGCTGCTGGAGTATAAGGGTGGGCCGCATTCTTGAAGACATGCCATCTTTCCACCCACCCACACACACACACACACCCTGATTTTTGACTGACCCTTCCTCTTTTAATGGGGGGAGCATGCCTTTTGTGTGTGCACGCACATGCTCTGACCGATGCCTGGGAGAGAAGGGTACCTGGGACCATCTTGGGTCACAGCAGAGATTACATGCTCCCTCCACTGCTGAGCGCCCGTCGGTGAACGGGTGCGGTACACCCCCATCCTTCAGCGTTGAACTCCAGTTCTCTTGCTGCGGGGTCTTCTTGCACCAGCAGGGGGAGCTCTGGCAATGCAGCGCACGGCATGGAACCAGACAGCCCTGAAAGTCTGGAATTTAGCCTACAGAGCCGGGAAAGTCATGCAACCCCCCAAATGTAAGGGCATGGGGCGTGTTTACTAACTTAAGCCTTGTTATAGCCAAGTGAACCTTTGCATTGAAATATTTCTGCAATAATGATGGACTATTTTTATTAACATCTCTCATTTCTCTATCCTCTGTTTTAAGGCACTAATTATAACAATTGCTCTCCATCCCCGCTACCACTAGATTGATTCACTGCCTGCATTTAAAGTAGCTGTTAGCGCCACTTACGAGTGAGATAAGACTAATTGGCCATCATGTCTGTAATGAACGAAGCGGTGATATGCAAGGCAGTGCATGAAAATTACATATCATGACTGCAAAAAACAACCCAAACCCTGCCTTGGGTTGACGCAAGCCAAGCACCATGCTCCGGGTGTGATCCAAACTCCACTGGAGACAATGGGCCACTTTAATGGGCGTTGGATCAGGGCTATAATTCATAGCAGGAGCACAGGGCTGAACTCTGGACAACAGTCCTGTCAGTGCTCATGAGAGCTGCCACTCTCCGTCACATACGGTGCAGCGTGCTTTTCGTCACGCGTGTGAATAGGGCGGTTAGTCAAGCCACGCCCCCTTGGGGCAGGATCTTGTCAGATCTGACACGTGACGCGTGGTGATATTATTGTCACTCTTTTCTTTCAGTCCATCATGAATTAATACCCCAGGATGTTGAGAGGTGGCCGTGTGTTATTGGAGGCGCTGCCTTTTAGAGGATTATATGTGTAAAAACAAGATCTAGGCCACTTGTGCTCATGAAAGATTAATGCACTTTTTGCAAGAGGAGGGATGTCCTGGCCGGATGCCTGTGCGGTTGAATTACATCCTGCCTCTCTGATTTCCATCTGCAGTTTCAAATGGGGATGGTTTCCTTTTCATTCCTTGAGTTTAATCGCTGTGTGCTGTTTGAGAGCTGTAGTGTTCAACCCCAGAGGTGGCTGCATTTCAGTTGGGAATGAAGTGATTAGTACTGGTCTAGTATGTAAAGTCCTCTGGGAGCTTTTGGAATGAAATGTCATAGGTGCATCCAGTGCCTTGTACTATGGAGCCCAGTTCCTTGACTGGAGATGATGATGATGATTCAAGGAATTATTATTATTCCCTTCCTCCTGTTTTGAAAAGTTGTTTATTTAAATCAAGGTAAGATGTCACCATTTCATGTTCCTCCTACACACGTGCTATAAGATTCCTCAATCAACCCCAGAGCATGCTTCATTTCAGACTTAGAGAGACCATCTATGAAAGTAAGAGCGTATTTCGGTCTTCTTGGCAGTCTTAGCAAAGTTGCCAACAAGGCTAACCTGTACTGTGGATAATCACAGCGGCTGGATTGAGACCACAGAATAGTCATCAGCCATTGATGACTTTCAGACACTGCTGACCTGGGCTGGATTTGAACTGGTACCTGATAATGAAGCACTCCATTTCTTGTTTCTAATCCCATGGGACAGCGAGTCTATGAAAAGACTAAGAAAAAGTTTATTTGGTCAGAAGCTAGAGATAATGAAGATCTGATCCTGTGAGATTTCTAGCCTGGTTCCCAGCCTGGAAGTTCAGATTAGCAATGTGGGATCTGTGATAGTTCTGGCCATGGACTACCAGAAGACCATGATGCATCATGGGAGATGTAGTCCAGCCAAGGAGTCTGTCCCAAAGAGGAGAAGGGGGGCAGGCAGCAGCTGAACTACAACTCCCATGAGGCACCCTGGTGGCATTTCCAAATTCAAATGTTTGGGGTTTAGCTGAAATGTTTTGGCTTTTGGGTGAAAAGTTGAGCATTTCTATGGAAATTTTCAATTAAAAATGATTTCCCCTCCCCCTTTTTGTTTAAACCTTCTGCTGAAAAAAAAACCCCAAATATTTTCCAACCAGCTCTCATCATAGCTAACCCAATTCCCGTGAGAGAGGGATGGGATGAGAGGCAGTGGGTCTGTATTTGAGTAAGCCAAGAAATATTTTCCACAAAATCAATGGTGCCACTTCCTAAGTGGAATTAAACACTCCAAGGAGTACATTTGTTGAGATAATGACCCTAGGGTGCTAGAAGCACCCAGCAAACCTTCGCACCCAAGTAGTGCATTATTCCTGACCTAAATACCATACACTGGATAAAGAGTACCAAGCAATCAATACACTTGTCTCTTTCCCACACATCAGCGGCTGAGAATTAACTGGTTCCGAGTCTTTCTTTCCTGGGCTCTCAGGTCTGCTTGCTGCAGCGACTGATCATGAATTCACAGACCAACGGCAGCACACAGACAATTTACAAGGCGAGTGGATTTAGCTGTGTGTGTAGAAAATGAATGAATCAGCGAGGTTCTGGGAAAGGGAACTAGGCAAATTTATGTCGATGTGCAATTTAATGTGCAACCCAGAACAAGAGTTCACCTTCAGATGAATGGCTGGGAAGCAACGGCCATTGATATGTACAAATCTGAGCCAATTAAAAAAATATATGGGAGGGAGGGGCACTTAATTATCTGAAGCTTTGGATTTTAACTAGGGGCAGAACATACAGTAGAAGGGATGGCTGAAACAATGCAGTGTGAAAAAGAGCTTCTTAATGCCAACAGTAAAACATTTAATAGCACTGCGTGCCATCGATTCATAAGGGTAATTGTTCCATTCTTGGGAAATTGAATATTCCAGCTAAATCAATGTCCCCGGAAGCTAAACGGCATCATATACTGGACATTTTCACTCTAGATCGCTTACAAATCCTTATAACTGCTTCCTAGGTTATAGCAAGGGAGAGATTCTCAGATGCACCAAAGGGATATTCATAAATGACCTGGAAACACGGGGTGAACAGCGAGGTGGCAAAATTTGCAGACGATACAAAATTACTCAAGATTGTTGCGTCCAAGGCTCACTGTGAAGAGTTGCAAAGGGATCTCACAAAACTGGGTGACTGAGCAACAAAATGGCAGATGAAATTCAATGTTGATAGGTGAAAAGTTAACGCACATTGGAGAAAATAATCCCAACTATACACACAAAATGATGGGGTCTAAACTAGCTTTTACCACTCAAGAAAGAGATACTGGAGTCATTGTGGATAATTCTCCAAACACATTCCCTTTGACAGTCTGCATTCCCTTTGACAGTGTGCACATCTCGGTTAGGGTACCTCAAAGTCTCTTCCCCACCTAAAGCAAAACCAAGCTGCCTATCAGTTCCTGCTCGTATAAATTCTTTGTTTTCTGTCATCTTTATCATCCACCGCTGCATCCCGTATCATTCCCATGGGACAATGGCCAGTATTGCAAACATGGAGCAACATCCAGTCCCCAATTGCTACAACTCCAGGGAAGTCTATAGATTTGCACCAATTTACCCCAGAGCTGAATTTGGCCCATCTAATCCAAATGGTGCCTGACAAATGCCTTATATGGCAACATCTCTTATTTGGCATTCAGGACACCTGGGTAATATAACCCAGTATCTTGCTTGCCTTTTTTTATTCTGGTTGTATATTGGGTTGATGGTGTCCCTGCCTCTTCAAACGTTGTATCCTGTTTCCATACAACTCCTCCAAATGTGTGTGCTGAATGGTTGTTCAATCCTTATAGAAAGTAAGTCTATCGACAGCAACAATGTAATAACATCCGTGGCGAGCTTCATTGGGTTCAGCACTGTAGAATATTGCACTGAAATTCCCTCAAGTCAAGTAACACCTAGAGCCGAGAATGAGTTCTCATTCACAGATTAAAAGGAATATTCAGCTAGAATGATTTGGGTCCATTTTTTGTTGTCTGTCTTTTCTGCTGACCACTCCTAGGGATGGTAACAAAGACTTAACTGTTTTGTTTTTATGATTGACTAGCCACCTGATAGGAGAGACTATCGATTGTCCCGAAGAAATCCCAGTGGGCAGAGATTATGTTCGAAGGACAAATGCAATTTTTGCATGGTTGGTACTTCCAAGATAAAGCCAAAGTGCCCTTTTATAACACGCAATATATCACGCCGAACACAATCAAGCCTGTCAAACAAAGGAGTTGAACTAGTCGTGTTTATAAATGATAACTCTAGGAGTATGCATTTTGTATAACCTTATACCCTGGTGAGGGAAGGGTGCTTTCTCCAAGCCAGGCCTGGATTTATTGTCCCCATGGTTAATATTGCTTTGTTCTGTCAAAATAGAAATAGTACGGATGTTCATAAAGGTGAACCCTGTAAATCAATAAAAGACATTCTTGGTAAATCCTACTCTTACTGATAGAAAGATCTAAGCAGTATTGGGGGTTTTTGTGCTGATCTTTCCAAAACACAGAAAAATGCGTGTCACAGAAAGAAATGCTTTCCCCTTCAGGGGCCTGAGCAATGGAGGGAAATCACTTTGGGTTGGGAAAAGTTAGATCTTCCAATGTCTTGTCAAGCCCTCAAAGTTCTGCTGTGTCAAAATGTATCCTACTCGGCCAAACTCGATAGGAGCAGCTCAGAGGAATCCTTTCAGTGCTAGGTGTCTCTGCAGCATTGCTCGGAACGTCACATGACCTCTGGGAAGGGAACATGGCGCTTTCCACAACTCCCTAGGTTTTCAGGCTGGCAGAGGTCAGGAGTTCTAGCCTGAACTCCTGCAAGATACACCCCATCGTACGACCAGGGAGCTTTGATTGAGCTTTCTGATGATCTGGAGAGCAGAAGTAGTGCTGCTGACTAAATATTGCCCGGCGCTTACAGGTGCAGAGTTTCTAACTCTGGGAGAGACGCATGCACGCACTTAATTTTCTTCTGGGCTTGGCAGTGAGCGTGCGACTTGTTAACAATAAAGAAACGAGGTCTGAAAAATAAGCCGCAGTGTACCATTTCCTCAGCATCACTGAAAGAGGAGGCGCCTCCGTGTAGTTGTCAATCCAGACCCATATTCCAGCACTAGACTGTGGAGAACAATGAATTACACCGTCATGGCAGAACATAGAGCTACTAAAATCCATACAAGGCTCCCGAAGAGCACAAGGAAGGGTGGATGAATAGTGGTATCTGCTTTAGGGATAACAGAGCAGGTCCAGCTGAGCAAACAACAAAGCAAATACAAGAAGGGGGAAATGACCTTGTAGCTAGGCTGCTGGATGGAGATCAGAGGTCAATTCCTAGTTCTTGGGAAGGTCACTTAGCGTCTTTGTGTCACGGTTCCCCATCTGTTTCAACTATAAGCTCTTTCAGTCAGAGGTTGTCTCTTACTAAGTATTTGTACAGCATCTGGCACAATGGGCTACTGTAAATAAAAAAGGGGGAATGGGAATGTTCCAAATTTTTATCTCCAGCTGGCAGCTGGAGGAGTTTGTTCTGCTGCTGTTGGCTTGATTTTTAAGTCTCCAGGAGATCTACACATTAGAAGGCAATCGCTATTTTCATCCAATCTCCATACTCATCGTTCATTTCAGGCAGTGAGGATCCATTGGCTGGAAGCTGAAATTGAACCGTTCAAACTGGAAATGAGACACTAAGAATTAACAGTGAGGGCAATTAGTCCTTGGATCAGAATACCCAAGTAATCCACACCCACTCCTAAGCGCCTTTAACCTGAACAGAGCATTGTAAATGAGGAACCAAACCCTATGAATCTATGAGTTTAAGCAAGAGGTACGTCACTCACAGCCATTGGTGATACAGGTGTCAAACCCGTCCATTGGCATCAGAGATGACAGGAGAAGACGCCCCAGAAACCCAAGCCCCTGAAGAACAGTCTTTCTTCACACTAGGATTCTCTTGCGGCTGCCCAACTTTGAGGGTTGTCAGGATCCCGACAAGGGCAGTCAGGGCCAAGAGCCAAAGCAGGGGCAAACCTGAGGCTAGGAGAAGCCAAGGGGTTCGTAGTCAGTTCCAGGCCAGGGTTGATATCAAGGGTTGAAGTCCAGGGTCCGAGTCAGGAGGCAAAGTGAAAATCAAGCCAGGAGTTCAAGAGCGTAGAGCAGGAACAGTCATGGCAGCTACAGAAGATCTGCACTGCTCCTTGGACACTCCCTGGAATGCCCCTTGGGTTTATATAGAGCAGGGGACCAATCAGGATCCAAGGGCTGCTGCCTGTCAAACCCTTAAGGCGGAACTTCCCATGGTCGGTGTCCGCAGTGGGTCATAGGAAGGGGAGCACAGATAGGTTACAAGTGCTCTTGTATGGGAGCTGATTGCTCTACAGGCTTGGGTTCTAGACCTGTGGGGCCTTGCCAGAGTCCCTTGGATGGGCACCATGTAGCTAGGGAAGCAAAACTCCTTCAAGCCCAGAACACAGGCTGCTAGCCCTGGCAATGTGCTCCAGACGACAGGTCCGTTTTAAGCAGCGTAGGCATGAGCGAGAGGGAGCCCATTACTCGGTGAGTTAACGCAGAATCCTGCGGGCGCGTGAGCACTGATGTTGATAGCAGTCCACAGGATTCTTAACCTCTGTCTAAAACTGTCGCACTGAATATACGGCTCGTCCTGGTGCTTGCAGCTTTCACTGCCTTGTCACGTAATATCTTTGAGGGCCAGAGGCCACCCCAGTGCTTCTATCAATCCAGCTGCGTACCTTGCCTTTTTGCATTAGTCCCTTACATCGCTGTCAGGCTCTGGGAGCCAGGCGAGGCTGTTTACTGATATCCACGGCACAGTCAATTTCAGAGTGATCTTGATAGCCGTGACCCGTCTCTTCACAAATCACGCTGGTTGAAGGCTATAATTATGGGATATAATTAGAAGTGGACTTTCATTTAATGGAGGAAGCAACATGTCAAGAACCCCAAGAGCTGCAGGCTATGAATCTTCCCAGCTCCCGCCCCCCCCCCACCCCCGCTGCTGTTGCTTCGGAGCTCTTGAAGGCCTCCGCATACTTGTTGCCAAATGCCTGTTGCACTGAGGATGACCTGGCCTAAGCAGATGCTCTCGCCTCAAATACACTGTTAAGTGCAGAGCACTGCGCTTAATCACTGCAAATGACGGGATCTACCAGGAGTATGGGATGCCTCGCCAGCCAAAGCACCAACCCAGTGGTTCTCCAACTTTCCCACACGACAGCCTCCTCATCTTGATAGGCCTTCCCCTCAAATATGGGAAGGGAACAGTGGTCACAGCCTGCAGGTTGAGAAGCCAGGAACTACACTGATGCACCAGTGAATGTGGTAGTAGGGTGTGGTCCTCTACTGGGCAATGGGATGGAAGAGATGACTTTTCCGGTCTTGTCCCCTGATTTCTGTGAACTGCTTGTTCTGAGGGATGTTTGTATTGTATTTCCCCTTTGCACCGAGGTGAGTTTCACCCAATGAAAGTGACAGATCAAACCTTGCATGATGCAGCTGAGAGCTTCAAAGCTGCCTAAGGTAACCGGATGCTCAGTTCCCATCAAAGTTACTGAGCCCCCTAAGGCCTGTGAAAATCTCAGCCTTTATTTTTTGGTCTAATGTAACCATATACCTCCCAGTGTGTTCTCAAGTTAAGTTTGCCAGGCCATCAGCTGGCAACTATTAGCCATTGGTGAATCATTGCAGCAAAACCCCAAACAGAAAATGTCAGCATGTCTCACTCACGCTGGGGACAAGCATGCTCACAGCCAATGCCTGCCTCCTCTACGTTGCTCCATCAACATCTTACCCCTGCAGTGCTGGGATGGTCTTAGGGAGACCGGCTCTGCAGTCTGCATGACCCATTCAGGCCACGATCTCGCTGATGAAAGACCCAGTTAGCATCAAATGCAAGCCGGCTTTGAGATGTGAACTCCTGTCTATTGGGGACTGGACTGGGACCAGCAATTTGTTTCTCACAGGCCAGAGAACAGTAATTTGGTTGCTCCCAAACTCTGGAGATGGATTCAACCAAGTAACTTAGAAGTACATGGATCTGAACCCTTTGAGCTACCCAGTCCACCCAAATACAAGACGCTTTTGGCATGACCGCCAAAATGGAGACTCAGGTCGGCTTGGGAAACTGACACGACCACTAGGGGGCTCAAGAGAGAGAGGGGTAATTAAACAGTTTCTCACTCAGCAGAGAGTGAGTCGTGGCTCTCAACAGGGTCTTGGTTTTGATGGGGTTAATGAATATGAGACGCTGCGGTTGTTTATGTTTTGGGGGGAGGGATCGCTCAGTGGTTTGAGCATTGGCCTGCTAAACCCAGGGTTGTGAGTTCAATCCTTGAGGGGATCTGGGGCAAAAATGTGGGCTTGGTCCTGCTTTGAGCAGGGGGTTGGACTAGATGACCTCCTAAGGTCCCTTCCAACCCTGAGATTCTATGATTCTGTGTATCATAAAACTCCAAGAGCAAACGCTTCCCCAGCACCATCAGAAGTTCAGCTTCTGCTCAGCTGTTTGAAGCAATGCCACGTGCCAGGAAAGATGGCACCGGGATACAGATCTTTGGTGTCTGGATGCCCACTGCCCATGCTGCCAATCCAAGTCCCAGCTGTCAGGAGCAGGAGATGGCACAAGAGTGCAAATGTGGATCTAAGGAGATCTGGGATTTCTTTCGAGTCGCTCTTTGAGGGGTACGCAATGGGGACAGAGGCAGAAGGCACTGAGTGTGGTTTACATTTTGCTGTGGTCCGTGCTTTAGAAATGTAAATTAGCCTGCGATATTTTCACTCCCCACGTCTCTGATTAAAAAACATTAAGAAATCGAGCTTGGAAAACATTATAATAATTCATGATGCAAATTCATTCATTCATTAAATAAATACCAGAGAGAAATATGCCAGGGTGCTGGGATCAAAGGGGCTAGGAGAGACACAACCATATAAGATAGGAATTAGATGAGGACCACCAATTCCAACAAAGTCACGTCCGCAGCATGCATCCCTCGGCCCCTCCGGGCAAAGAACTGCCTTGCCCAAATGAAACCATTCAAGCCAAAAGCATTGCTGGATTCCCATCAGAGATGAAGGAAGATTTTTGAAGCTACTTCCCCACTGTCTTGAGTGAACATCCCAGCTCGCTTTCCTCCCCCATGACAGAGTGAGGACCAGGGAAAATGATGAGGTTTTTATAGCTCTCTGTGGTAAGCAGTTAATATCTCTCTGCGGCTATAGATCTGGACTCCACTGCAGGGCTGGACTAATTCACCGCAAAATATGACTTTTCATTTATCACGCTGACACCTAATAAATATTTCTTGGTAAAGCCCAGGAAAGAGAGGCGGAGGGGAGTGGGAGAGATAAGAATCCATGCTTTATAGTCACCACGTGCTTTCAGTTCAACACAGTGTGTGTGGTATTGGGAAGAGGGTTAGGAGAGAGAGAAACTGGTTGGAAAGCAGAGGACTGAGACTTTCCTGACTGGACAGCATCAGCCAGCGGAGTGGACTGGAATGCTTTGTCATATCAGAGAAATAAAACTCTTCACGACCTTGTAGTCAAGGTGCTAGACAGAGCCGTAGGGCCAACTCCCAGCTCCGCCACAGATTCCTTGAGTGACCTTGGTCAAGTCCCTCCATCTCTCAATTGCACCTCGGTAAAGTAGGGTAAGGATCCTTCCTTTGTCTCGTCCGGGTAGGAACTGTCTCTTGCTATGTGTCTGCACTGTCCTAGCACACGGGGCCCTCGTCTCAGCTGGGACCGCTAGGCGCTACTGTAATGTCAATAATAATGATTCGAGACAAAGGACACCACGTGCAGCAAAGACGTGATGATGTGTACGCGAAGATGAGAGATCCAACAGAGACCTAGAGCTTTATTCTCCTCTCACTCCCCCCGTGTCCCACCGCGGACATCTGTGGGGTCGAGTGACACCTGGGAGAGGAAAACCAGGCCCTTATTAGCTACTGCATCCATACAGACCTAGACTACAGCCACCCATCACTACAGCCTCATAACCATCCCCCCAGCCCACTGTGAGAGAGCCAACTATCACCCCGTTTTACAGAGGTGGTACTGAGACACAGAGAGATTAAATGACTTGCCCACGGTCCCGTGGCAATCTGTGGGCAAATCAGGAACTGCACCCCGAGCCCGGCTTTCCTGGCACTAACAGCTGTTCTCCTACGTAGATGATGAGTCACCCCCACTGAGCGCTGGGGAGGAGCATGGAGTTCAAAAAGGCCACGGGAATTCCTTTTCCACAGGAACTCTCTGCCAGCGAATGGCATTTACCCGACAGGGTGAGAAATCCCTGACAGGAGCTGGCCCGGCACTAAACTTCAGCCCCTCTGAAACGGCAACTGCCTCTGGGGTGAACCTCGGGCGTTCAGTAATGCTCACATGCTTTGGGGTTGCCAACGGCCAGTCGCTCCGAGTCAGGCTCGCGGCAAATGGCCGCTGGGAATTTGCTCTGCAGGGTTCGTTTGCCCGGAGCGATGAGTGAAAATAGCCCCAGATGCTGGTCTCTGTTACAGTGCCGGGTATCCGAGCACGGTTTATCACAAGATATAAAGCAATGGAGATCCAACCATGCCGGAAGCCTACAGCCTTCTTCCCAATCATGCTGCTTCAAGCCAGGAAGGGATCTGTCCCAAAGGAAGTGCCTAATATACATGCCCGTCAGTCACTCCAATATCATCACGCTTTGTTGCGTCTCACACCAGGATGGGGTGAGGATTTCTTTCTGTGAAACAACCTTGCCTTTCTCCTCCTGGAATGTACTGCTCTCTTCTCTTTTGGGTCCTGTTTGTAACAGGGTGTGCTGGCCCATTAAGGGTACATCCACACAATAGCTGGCAGATGTCACTCCCGGTGCATGCGTTCGTGCTGCTCAAGTTAATGCCTAAAAATAGCAGTGTGGCTTCTAGCAGGGCTTCTGGGAGTTGTAGTCCCAGGACTGATGGGCGTTAGAATCATAGAATCATAGAATATCAGGGTTGGAAGGGACCTTAGTAGGTCATCTAGTCCAACCCCCTGCTCAAAGCAGGACCAATCCCCAGTTAGGGGCTGTCATGGCAAGGAACCCTGGGAAGGCATGTCACAGGATGAGTGACCCATTGCGGGGAACAAATATTTGATAATGGGCTCTTCAATCTAGCAGACAAAAGTAGAACAAGCCCGAATGGCTGGAAGTTGAAGCTAGACAAATGCAGCCTGGAAACAAGGGACCCATTTGTAACGGTGAGGGAGGGTAATGAATCATCGGAGCAATTTGCCAAGCGTCATGGTGGCTTCTCCATCACTGACAATTTTTAAATCGAGATGGGATGTTTGTCTAAAAGATCTGCTGCCGTGCAAACAGGAGTCATTTTGGGGACATTTCCTGGGCTGTGTTATACTGGAAGTCAGACAATCACAGATGATCACAACGGTCCCTTAGAATCTATGAATCGTCTATAGAGAGGCATACAGAGTGACAGAGAATACAGAGTAACTAGGGAACCAGTAGGTGTTTCAGCCTTGCCAGTCCACAGATCTGGAAAAGGCCTAAAGACAGCTGAAGGCCATGCTAAAATAGTCGAGGACAGGTTAAATAGAAAGCTAGACGGAGCTGAGAAATTCAGGGCATGCAGCAGAACAAAGGAGGCAGGTTTGGGGGAAGAGAAGCGAGGAGTTTTGGGGTCAGGCCTGCTGCCTATTTCATCATCTAGCTCCCCAAGGCTGGATCTTACAGAAGAGGGAAGGTCTGATTTCCCCCAAAACTGAGCCCTGAGGGACCACCACTAGTTGTTGCTGTATTGACTGGGAGAAGAACTGGATGGGGACCTGCTTCTCCTTTGGACGATGGTTCCTCTGGAAGAGATGGAGTCCTGGTTCAGCTACAGGAAGACAGAAGCAGTGACCTTCCCGCAACAGGAAAAGGCAAAGCCATTGTTGTAACTGTTATGGAAGAGTTTTAGCAACAAAGACAAAACAAACATTATGTCGCGCACAATATTGACTCAGTTAACTGGCGAACAAGATGTTGGACCGGCCTCCCGCATGGCTTAAATTGTACATTCGCCGAGCGCTCTCTTAGCTTATCATGCTCTCGGCGGGGAAGGTTCCATGCAGAGCAATCACATGCTGCCTCAAACCAGCGCTTGGCAACACCGCAAATCAAAGGCAAATAGCACACAACAAAGCGGGAACAAAAGGGATGGGGAAGAAGGGCCAGAGAAAATAACAAACCTACTCCCAACTGCACCTTGTCGTGGTTCAGCAAGGAGCAGAAAACTCTTCCGTTGTACCCGCCTTGGCAGACATGTCTGTTCTCCTGCCACCCTTGGCCAGTCCATGCCAATCTACTGTGAAGATTGCAGGGTGGGCTTGTGTTAAGGCAATGGAACTTGGGAGATCTGGACCCAAATCCTGGTTCTGCTACTGACTCCCTGTCTGAGTCACGTAGGCCCAGATCCTCAAAGGTAGTTAGACGTCTCATCTCTCTCTGGGCCTCTGTTCCCCATCAGTAGAGTGGAGATAATGAGACAGACAAAGGAAGGATTATTGTCTGTAAGGGCCAGATTTTCAGAGGCGTTTAGGTATCTCAGGTTGTACATAAGCACCTAGTGGGGCTTACACGAGCTTCTAAGCAGTGAGGCTCCTAAGTCACTAACGGTACGTCTACACTGCAATAAAACACCCATGGCTGGCCCGTGTCAGCTGACTTGGGCTCACACTGCATGACTATAAAATTGCTTTGTAGACATTTGAGCTTTGGCTGAAGCTGGGGCGCTGGGGTTCTGGGACCCTCCCCCCACTCACAGGGTCCCAGACCCCAGGCTCCAGCCTGAACCAGAACATCTACATTGCAATTTTATAGCCTGAAACCCTGAGCCCAGCGAGCCCAAGTCTGCTGGCACAGGCCAGCGACGGGTGTTTTATTGCAGTGTAGACATCCCCTTAGGGCCAGATTTACGATGTTATTTTGGTGCCTAAGATTCTAAGTGGGATCTACAAAGGTTCCTAAGGGAGTTAGGAGCTCTTGTAAATCCTACTAGGCACCTGTCTGCAACCTCAAGCACCTAAATCCCTTTGTAAATCTGGCCCTAAAATCTTTGGGGCAGGGGACTGTCTCTTGCCATGTTCATGTACAATGCCTAGCACAATGGAGCTCTGATCTCAGTTGGTGCGTGTAGGTGTTACCGTAACACAAATAATAGTGCTGCTGTCCCTGGTATTTTGGTTCCAATGGGACCCTCCTAAGTGTGCTTGAAACCTGGTATGAAACTTTGATCTCATGAGAGCTCAGACCTGTGCTTTCCGTGCAGGTTCTCGCTGCTGCCATGGGGTGAGGGAGCTGGGAACTCATAGACTTCACAGCCAGAAGGGACCATCATGCTTATCTAGTCTGACCCTCCTGAACAACTAGGGGCCTGAATCTTCCCAGCCTCTCACCTGGTGCATTTATCCCTGTGCAAAGTACCTTCCCATTCAGATGTGAGGAGGCCTCACCTTCCAAAGCCATGCTACCTCCAGAGGAGGCACGGTGCATACCCCTGTGAGTTTTCTCTCCTTCTTAGAGGCTTCGTTGGGTTAGAACTCTCACCCAGAGCTAATAAGCCACCAGGATGCGCAGTCAGACCTAGGAAAGCCAATCATCTTGCAATCTCTTGACAGATGAACGGGACAGTCGATGGCACAGTGGGTTAATGAGTTACCGCTGAGGTCCCCGGAGATGGGCATTGAATCTAGACTTGGCAACAAATCACACCAGTCTGGTTCTCCCAAACATGGCAGAAGTTTGCGCGGCTCTTGGTGGCAGGAATAGCACCTAGTAGGAGAAATTCCATCTATCCCTCCCGTGCTCTGGATTGAGAGCAGAGGTTCTTATGTTCAGGGTGGTGGAATTTATTCTCATGGGATTTGAAAGAAGCTTGGAATAGGATTGAGGGATGTCTGCTGTGGAACCTCTTCAAGGCGGTCTTTGACTTCCTTGCTGAACACGAGCTAATGGGAATGCCAAAGAAAAGCTGGTGATGGGCCATGTGGCCAGTCGACATGTTTAATGTGGAGATTATAGTTCTCTGGTTTAACATAAGAACATAAGAATGGCCGTCCTGGGTCAGACCAAGGTCCATCCAGCCCAGAATCCTGTCAACTGACAGTGGCCAATGCCAGGTGCCCAGAGGGGGTGAACCTAACAAGTAATGATCAAGTGATCTCTCTCCTGCCATCCATCACCCCCTTCTGACAAACAGAGGCTAAGGACACCATTCCTTACCCATCCTGGCTAATAGCCATTAATTGACTTAACCTCCATGAATTTATCCAGTTCTCTTTTAAACCCTGTTATATTCCTAGCCTTCACTACCACCTCCTCAGGGAAGGAGTTCCACAAGTTGACTGTGCACTGTGTGAAGAAGAACTTCCTTTTATTTGTTTTAAACCTGCAGGCCAATTAATTTCATTTGGTGGCCCCTAGTTCTTATATTATGGGAACAAGTAAATAAAGCTGCCATGTGAAACTTTTTAGTACAGGGCTTACTGTCTCCTTTATGTACTGTGCCTAACCCAGACTCCTGGGTTCAGCTGGATTGCAGCCATTTGCATGAACGGGGCTTCAAATTTGGTTCTGTCAGCATTTCCATTCCAATCCCAAATTCAGAGACGTTTTTCTAACTCCCCGTAAAGCATCTGCTCCCAGCTGGAATGGAGCATACCAGAGGGGGCGATATATCTGCATAATTCCCATTAATGCTAATGTTCATTATCTCCTGGGCCCTGTAGGGAGAAAACACGTTCAGAATTCAGTCCGAGAGCCAATGTCCTTCCCACATGCAGTCTGCAGACGTTTGGCTGGGGAGTTTTGCTTAAGCCGCCACTCGGCTGGCAGACTTTGCCATCACATACACTTCTCGTACTTAGGAGAAGCCTAAGGAGGGATAGCTCAGTGGTTTGCTAAACCCAGGGTTGTGAGTTCAATCCCTGAGGGGGCCATTTAGGGATCTAGGGCAAAAATTGGGGATTAGTCCTGCTTTGAGCAGGGGGTAGGACTAGATGACCTCCTAAGGTCCCTTCCAAACCTGATGTTCTATGATTCTAAAACTGGAACAGAAGACAGCCTGAAAGGCAGGGCACAGTGGACATGAATGATAGACTCCAGGCATGCACTCAGCTGCAAGAAGATATTCCATTCACAAAAGGGCCTCACTTTCGGACACACGTCTGAGTGTCTAGCCACCGTCGAAGTGGAAGACAGCTAAACATGGACCCGCAGTGAAGAGAGGAGGCCAGTGCACTAAAGAGCTGTGAGGAGGGGCAAGGAATAGCAGAGAAAAGGGGGCTTAGATCAGGCTTGGGTTGCATTGGTTGACCTGTGGGAGCACACCCAGCATTGGAGGAGAAAGAGTTGGATGGCAGGATGGAAGGGCCTAGGCAGAGCTGCGAGAGTTCGTGTGGAAGAGCAGGGGCTACAACCCACATTGACCTGAAGTCTTAGCAAAGCGGGAGGAACCACATCTGGCATAGCAGGGGGTGGTTCTGTTCGTTGCATTGGGAGAGCGGGGTCAGGGCTAGCAGCCACGTGGATTCACTCACAGGAGGTGGGACAGGCTGAGATCCTTCACAGGAATGTTTGCATGGAGCAGAATGCAATCAATTCCTGCAAAGGCAGATCTGTTCACCACCATGGAAGGGGTTAGCCACCTCCTCGGAACAGGACCAAACCCAGTTTAAGCAGAGGGAGATGCTTGGTGGATACAGTTTGCCACTGAGATCAGACAGGCAATTCATTTCCCATGAGGCTGCTGTCCAACCTTGACTCCCAGGGATACAGCCGCCTGGAGAAACCCAGAGATATTGCAACTCAGTTGGTCTGTTTCAAGGCCACAGTGGCTTCCTCTCCTCCCCCTCTGAAGCTCTATTATTCTCGGAGGCCTGGGATATCCTTTGAAGTGGTTACAAATGGGGAGGAGCATTTCCAGCAAAGTCCAGGTGACTCGGAGCAGCAGACACGCAAGGCCATCAATGTGAATATTGTGTGGAGATGCGGCTCTGGGAGTCCCGCAGTGCCTGGGGGAGGTTTTTCCTGAGTTCCTTGTCTGGATCCTCCTCTCCTCATCTGGGAATGACAGTAATGCCAGTGTCCAAAGAGGAGAAGAGCTAATCAGCGCTCTCGCCGCCTTCCACCCCAACACCGCCTGATTAGCGCCCCGCGGCGGCAAGCGGGGGAGGAGAGACCTACTGCTTTCAGGAGACCTTTCCCAACTGCAAATGGGAGGGAGGAAGGAGGGTATTGGCAGCTTGTGCCGCCTCATCCCCACGCCCATGCACAGAGCATGGAGGGAGGTAGGCTGAGCCATGACATGGTGGGGAGCCAGATTTTGTCAGGTGATCATAGAATCATAGAATCTCAGGGTTGGAAGGGACCTCAGGAGGTATCTAGTCCAACCCCCTGCTCAAAGCAGGACCAACCCCAACTAAATCATCCCAGCCAGGGCTTTGTCAAGCCTGACCTTAAAAACCTCTAAGGAAGGAGATTCCACCACCTCCCTAGGGAACCCATTCCAGTGCTTCACCACCCTCCTTGTGAAAAAGTTTTTCCTAATATCCAACCTAAACCTCCCCCTCACATGGGAGATCTCTGCGCACCGATCAGGACGGAGCGGATTGTTAGGACAGACGAAGGAAGAGCTAGAGGAGATGCCTGGACATCGGCAGAGCCCTAAGAGAGGCTCCAGAAGCAAACGCTTGGGGCCAACTGAGAACGGGGACCCATCATACTAGGTGCTGCACAAACATAGAGCAGGACAGTCCCGGGACAAAGGGTTTGTGGTCTAACGAGACAAGCCAGGGAAGGGGAAAGGGATGGATCATACAAGCAAAGGGATGATTGCAAATGTCATGTTAGCACCACGATATCGAATATCTATCTCCTTTGGGTGGCATTGTGTTAGGATGCAGGGAGGGAACCAATTAACGGCCCAGAGCCACCCTCTCCAGCCAGCTCTGAGTAGCGTTCACTGTGGGTGGAAACGCCAGGGGTCAGATTAATAGAGTCATAGATTCAAGGCCAGAAGGGGGCCATGTTGTCAGATGCAGCCTGGCCCCTCCGCAGGGAGGTTTGCTGCAGTAGCATGCATTTGAGGACTGAGGGGATCTCACAAACAGAGCAAGGCCCAGGACTGGTCACCTCTCAGAGGGGAGACTTCCAAAGGAAAACCCGGGAACTCGTTAGGTGACCCTCTTGCCTTTCAGTCACCGGTGACCCAACACGTGGCATTAGCAGAAGGACAGTGTTTCCAGGAGCACAACATCTGCTAAGACATAAATCAGACTCTGTGACTCTCATGCTCATTGAAGATCCCATGGAAAACACTGTTCAAAAGAACGGGGTGTTATATTCCATGTCTGGGCTGAGTGCCTGAGACATTGTGGTTTGCTAGTATTATTCTTTCTTGAATACCAGCCACTCTGTACTAGGCATGTTTCAGGTGGGGCATTCCTGTTCCTAAACTGCCCATTAGCATTGCACATCCCACCCAAGAAGTGGCTGCATTTCAGCAGTGAGCGAAGGGAAGTAATCATAAGTATCTTATAAGTTTGTCAATGTCACCTTAATGTCTGCCTTTGGCTAGGAGCATTGGTAAATCAATATGATGTTGGTACAGTCCAGCATAACATCTCCTCATGTTAAAGCTCCAACATCAAGGATATGAGATGCAAGGTGCTCCCAATGGCAATTCCATGGGTCAGGGGTCTCCTATAATGCAGATCAATGTGACAGACTAATTGCACTATAATTCAAACACAATTACGGTCTATATTGCAGCTGATTATATGTAAATGATTGGAGCGACTCATATTTCCTCTCCGATTTTCATCAGTCCCATTGACAAAGAAACAAGGAAACTGTTATGGACAAACCCACCCTTTATTAAAGTTTTGTTTTTGGAGCAGAGCGTTAAATCCGCAAACGGCTACAAGAGCTCACGAGGAATTCCCGCCCCCCGTGTAAGGTCTCAGCACAAAAACCTTTCAGCCTTGCAGTCTGGGAAGCGTGTCAGTCGAAAGGGGGTAGTAATAAAAGTGTGCTACCATGTGTCGTAACTTATGCACGCGACAAGGCTGAGCAGGGGGGCAGTGCAGTGGGTTCGTGGATTTGTCTTTCCCCTCTGCAAGCCTGGGCTCAGATATTGCCCTATTGCCCGGGCCTATGAGATAGGGTGACCAGATGTCCCAATTTTATAGGTCTTTTTCTTATATAGGCTCCTATTACCCCCCCATCCCATCCCGATTTTTCACACTTGCTGTCTGGTCACCCTACTATGAGATTCCACAATCTGTTCCCCATATTCAAGATGCAGCCGGAGTTTTCCCCAGAGCTGGCAGGGCAGAGCTAGTAACCGCCGACCAGCTCAGTGCCCTGCTCTCTTGGGTCAAACTATTACTGTCTTCACAGTGGATGCATTCGCTCTGCGAGGGGCTCCTTGCAATTGTCCCCGCTCCCATATAGTGGTTATTTGCAGTATATTACTCAGCCATTGGAGCCTCGGAGTGTTACAGAGTTCCAGACAGGGCGTGTCCCAGGGTAAACAAAGGACAGGTCTCCACGACATGCTAACCACGGGGTTAACCCACGTCAGCCTATCGTAGCCCAGGCCACCAGGACTCTGCTGTCACTCCATGCATAGGCGCCGACTTCCTGGGTGCTCCGGGGCTAGAGCACCCACAGGGAGCTCCCCGCCATCCCCGGGACCCGTGGCCAGCTCCCCGCCAGCATCCCCGGGACCCCGGGGCCCACCGCCATCTTACCTTAGCACCGGGAGACGTTGCGGGGCCCCGCCCCCGACGCTGGGCGACGTTGCGTTGGCGTCGGGGGCGGGGCCCCGCAACGTCACCTGGCGTCGGGGGCGGGGCCCGGCGTCGGGGGCGGGGCCCCGCAACGTCACCCGGCGTCGGGGGCGGGGCCCCACCCCCGACGCTGGGCGTGAGCTCCCACCGGCGCCAGAGAAAGTCGGCGCCTGTGACTCCATGCTGCGTGTCTGGCTGTGGCCAGCCGTACAGCGACCCGGGATCCTATCCCCAGGGTCTATCACCACAGCTCTCTGACATTCGCAGGGTGGGACAATGGGGCTGCCGGCGCTGGGGATTGTGGAAGGCAGTTTAACGGCAGCAAACTCCTTGTTCGGGGTCTATGGCGGGAATTGGCATGAGCTCAAAAGAACGTGAAATAAGACAAAGCGAGTCAAAAGAAAACAATTCATTATAAAATCCCTATTGGAGCTCTGTCTGCGCAGAGTTTATGATTAACTCCGTGTGTGGACACACCTAGAGCAGAGTGTGCTTTAAATTCACCTTACCCCACATTAACCAACCCTTATTCTCCTCATGATCTGTGTGGAAAGCAAAGCTGGAGAGAGGGAAGTGCTTTTAAAACCTTGCACGGCTCTGTCTTTACCTAGGTTTAAATGCTCTAGCCAGTCTTTATAGTAGGCTAACAAGGTTTTAATGGCACTCACTAAAAACTCAGCTTCAGGCACTAAGGGCTTGTCCACACTGAGAAGCCATGCGTGGCAAGGGCAGTGGAGAAAGGTTTGGAATGCAGTGTCTGAAATCTAGTAAGGGTTTGTTCACACAGGGACACTCAGGAAAGTTAATCCGAATTAATTGAAGGTGTGAATTCAAAGCGGATTAGTTAAACCTGTGTAGACATTCTTATTCAGAATTAAAGTGGCCGTAATTTTGGTTTAATTCGCTTCCCACAGGCTTGTTAGTGGGCACTGCTGTATCAAACACTGGGGATGCATGAAGCCGGACAAACTGCAAGCAGGTCACTGAGCAGAGGCAGACTGATTGTCCACCTTCAGTCACGGGGCAGCGTACATGCAGAGGTCGCAAGATAGTACCCAGCAATGGGTGCCCAGGGGGGCTTATGGGAAGGGATTGGAGGACCATCACAGCTCGATTGGTGAGATTGCCCGTGGCTGCTCATTTTCACTGCAGTTATCTCAGGGTCTGCCCTGTAGCTCCGGCAATGGTATTACCTTGCCGTGGGCACTCACTGAGATGCGTGAACCTGGAGCACGTGACGGGGAAACCCAGAGCAAAGGATTTCACCACTCCTGTTTTAAGACAAAATGTAACTATCTCTAGTGGACTTCCAGAGCCAACCATCATTGTACCCTCAAAGTCCTAGGCCGGTAGGAAAGGGTCGTGTAATAACAGCTCATGGTGGTTGTTTTTTTACCTCAGGAGTCCAGACACGTGAGGCAGTAACAATCCCCGGCTGTTTGAGGAACTCCAGTCACATCCTGACTTGTTATGTTGTCCCCCTTTGCTTGACTGCACTTAGCGCGGCTCTCTCTAGTCTATTTAAAATGGTTGCATTGACTCCCTCTTGAAAGAGGAGGCTGGAAATGCAGCAGTAGGAGAACGAAGACGGCAGCCGAGCAAGCTAATGGCCTTGCGTCGGGCCGTGACAGCAAGGTTAGAGATCCACAAGCCATCCTTCCCATAATCCTCTGCACGGCTTCAAATGGGGGCCAGAGGAACTGCCCCAGTGGTTTATGGGAAACTCCTGGGATCAAGTCCATCCCTGGTGTAATGCCATTGAAAGCAGTCAGAGTACCCGAGGGATGTGTTTGGCTCCCGGCGACCCAGCTGCAATTCTGATTGAGCCGGGCAGCATCTGAGGAAGGCTGGACATTGGGAAGGGGAGCAGGGAAGTGACTTCCCTCCTCCCTATTCTCACACAACTCACTTGGAGCGATCGCGGGAGCTGAACAGAACACATCAGCTTGGGAGCCCTGGGATTCGCACAGACATTTTGCAGTGGGAGGGTTCACCCTCATAGAATCATAGAATCTCAGGGTTGGAAGGGACCTTAGAAGGTCATCTAGTCCAACCCCCTGCTCAAAGCAGGACCAATCCCCAATTTCTGCCCCAGATCCCTAAATGGCCCCCTCAAGAATTGAACTCACAACCCTGGGCTTAGCAGGCCAATGCTCAAACCACTGAGCTATCCCTCCCCCCGAGTTCCAGGTTCGAGCGACACCCCAAATGCAAAGCAAACCACAGCAAAAACAGCCACACCCCATGCTTCATGCTTTCTCCCACTTGACTCCATAAAACCAGCCCGGCTCTGCACAAGATGTCAGCCAGGCTAGTTTGGATCTCTAAGACTCGGGCTAGATGTGGCTAGAGTGTTCTCCACTCGGATACCTGGGCATGCAATCATCCATCTCCAAGCTGCAGCCCCCACAAGTGACCCACACAACAGGCTACCGTTTCCCCAAACCCAGCTAAAAAACTGTGTCAAGTGAACCAAGAAAGAGCTGAGGAGTGGCTAACTGGCTTCACGGGGATAAAACCCAAGAATGGGGATGGATCACTTAGGGCAGCCCATGGGGGTCTAACTCGGCGTGACGGGACTCAATTAAGCAAAGGGAAACGGCAAAGGGCCTAGTCCCAGCGCTAACAGTGACTCTGTCTGCAACTTTGGGGAAATCACATATTGTCTCTTCGCCTCTTCTGCAAAATATGGGTAATAGTACCCGCCTGCCTCACATGGGTGCTGTAAAACTTTATCAGCTAATGCCTATGACACTCCATTCAGTCTTCCAGCAGAAGGCACTAAAAAAGTGCTAAGTGTCTTATTCTGCAAAAGCCAACCAAGATAGTTAATACTCTGGGGCTGGGTATTCTATAGAAGATGTTCTATAGAGGTGCAGAGCTGTTCTGCTGACTCACCTTGCCAGACAGATCTGGTGGGTCTCATATTCTCCAACTTAGGAGCATGAAAGGCTGAGTATCTGAGACAAAAGAAGAAAGGAGATAAAGGAGGAGATATCATGTCTATAATATCATGAATGGTGTGAAGAAAGTGAATAGGGCAGTGTTATTTACCCCTTCACGAAACAGAAGATCCAGGAGGGAGGGATGTCACCCAATGAAATTGATAGGCAGCAAGTTTAACATAAGGAAGTACTTCTCCATACAATGCAGAGTCAACCTGTGGAACCTGTCCACGTGTCTGTGGAACTCATTGCCAGGGGACGTTGTGAAGGTCAAAAGTGTAACTGGGTTCAAAAAAAGAATGAGATAAGTTCATGGAGGATAGGTCCATCGATGGATATTAGCCAAGATGATCAGGGATGCAACCCCATGCCCTAAACCTCTGAGTGCCAGAAACTGGGACTGGGCGATAGGGGATGGATCACATGATAATTGTCCTGTTCTGTTCATTCCTTCTGAAGCATCTGGCATTGGCCACTGTCAGAAGACAGGAAACTGGGCTAGAAGGCCCATTGGTCTGACCCAGGATGGCTGGTCCTATGGGAGGAAGCATAAGAACTGCAAGCTCGGGGACAGGGGTGTTGCTTTTGTAAGTAGCCCTGCTGTGAGTTTTGTTAATGAAGTGAATAGTAATGGCAACCCCCTGAAAGTGGGTGACATTCCTGGACACTGCTGTGCCACAACACGCACACAAATAGGGCAAAGGGTCCTTACCCATTCACAAGTTATGGTACCATCCCCCCATTCATCCCGGCAGTCCCACTTTCCAAGCAACATATGCACAGGGGGACCAATTCAGGCATTGGCTGGAACGTAGCAGCTGCTTAATGGTGCGCACCGACACCACACGTGAGCTCAGGACAGACACGAGGAAGGAAACCAGCATCCAACGGGGAGGACTTGGCTGCTGTTTCTATTGTGAAAGCCAGATGGAAGCGGATTTTTTACTGTCTCTCATGCCAGCCTCCCTCACTGTTACCGTTACGAGGCTGGGAAATGCCGATTGCAATGAAACATTTCATTCCTCCGGCAAAGGCACAGTTTGTACACAGTGAAAAATGCGCCGCCTAGCAAAATAAGTCCAGCGTTCTTTGCGAGACGCCCGTTCCCAATATGCCATCGCTTTGCTTGCCGAGATCTCCTCCGGGCTTTCTTTATCCTGCCTGCACTACAGCCTGAGAGCAGAGACGCCAGGTAATCTTAAGGGGTGGACGCTGGCAGAGGCGGGAGGCCACACCGGTGATTGTTAACCTCTGCTGGAAATCTTCCTCCCAGAAATCTCTGCAAACCTGCTCCTTTAGATAAATAAATAGCGTCTCCCCTGTGAGACATCAGCGGCAGAGCGCCATCCTGCAGAGGCTCCGCCATCGTAATTCGCCGTGTCCTGACTGCCCGACAGCCTCAATAAAGAGCCGGCAGGTTTATGTGCCACTTAAAACCAACCTATTAGCAGCAAAAAACGTCCTTCCTATGTGCGTTGACTTGAAAGCGAGGAAGCCAGCAGCACTGCTAGCCATGTGCTGTCCATGCTGCGTGGCGGGCGTCCCAAAGGAGCTGATAGGTCCATATACATGACCTGATCTTCACCGGGTGCAGCTATGTGGGTGTACACCAGCTGACTCGGGTTCTATCTGTGCAGCTTCATAGAATCATAGAATATCAGGGTTGGAAGGGACCTTAGGAGGTCATCTAGTCCAACCCCCTGCTCAAAGCAGGACCAATCCCCAATTTTTGCCCCATATCCCCAAATGGCCCCCTCAAGGATTGAACTCACAACCCTGGGTTTAGCAGGCTATCCCTCCCCCCTTATAGAAAGGCATTGTTCACGTCCCGCAGTACACAGTAGAATCATAGAAGATCAGGGTTGGAAGGGACCTCAGGAGGTCATCTAGTCCAACCCCCTGCTCAAAGCAGGACCAATCCCCAACTAAGTCATCCCAGCCAGGGCTTTGTCAAGCCAGGCCTTAGAAACCTCTAAGGATGGAGATTCCACCACCTCCCTAGGGAACCCATTCCAATGCTTCACCACCCTCCTAGACTTTGTAGACTTTGAACACCAAGGTCAAGAGGCACCTGTAATTTCCCAGCCATGCTTGTATTCTCTGTATATAGGTCACTAGTCGAGCTTGATGCTTTCTACATTAAGACACTGAAATATTGCAACAAGATCAAAAATCGAATGTAGGGTCAACCCAATTATCCCAGTCTGTCCCTTCCTCTTTGTGACATGGTCTCTGGAAAAATCTAGCCCTTATCCTCTAAGAGCACATGGCCACATTTTCAAGGACTGAGCGCACGCATTCAGGGCCAGCTTTTCCAGAGAGCTCAGTTCCCATTCAGACACCGACATACTTTTCCTACAGGCTCAGCCCCCAGCAGCTCCATTCTCAGAAGAGCTCCTCACCAAACGACCCAATGCCCTGAGGTCTCTTGCAAATCCGATCCCAGTTATGGGTGCTAAAATGCTGGCCCTGGATTGGGACCCACTCATTGAAAATACACAGAGGGCTGAAATTCAAACCAAAAAAAATAGAAGAAAGAAAGAAAAAGAGTTGAATAACTTTTCTTTTGGTTTTAGCCTAGTAGCACCATACATGCTGCTGCATAAATCACCCCTAGACCAAGGAACTGAAATAATACAGGGGGAAACCTGCCTTCCCATTCATCACGCTCCCCTTGACATATAATAAATGCTTCTCATTCAACCAAAATGAATTAGCATGGTAGATACACCAGGCTTACATACTGATGCCCATAGATTACGCTGCTGTTTGCACTGCAGCCGAGGCACCTTTTTCCCTCCAACCCACTCTGAGAAAGTCATAACTCAATCCTTTATGCAGAGAGCCGGGCTTGTCTGCGGGGACCAGCAGAGTGAAGCTGCTGCCGCGAAGAGGCATGTGAATGATTAGGGCGGGAGTAGCACCTAAAAGCCACAACTGAGATGAAGGGCCCGCGACGCTAGGTGCTGTACAAACACAAGGGAGAGGCAGTCCCTGCCCCAAAGAGATTACAAACTAGCTAGAATCATAAAGGGATGCAACTCACCTAAAGTCACATAGCAGAGCTGGGAAAAGAATCTAGGTCTCCTGACTCCCAGTCTGGTACCCTGTCCACTGAACAGCACTGCCCCTCCAAAAGTCACTGGTACCTGTTTATAGGACCCACCAATGTAGGTCATGCTAGCACCACTCTGCAATGACCTCGTGAGACAGTGTCAAGGAGTGGCAGCCGTGTTGGTTACCGTGTGCATGGACTCAAGGAAGCAGGGCCAGGCCACAACGAACATGCTTTCTCCAGGCTGCAGGGACCCTACGAAGCGGGGCGCTACTCTATAAGGGGCCCACAAGACAGAAAAATGGAGGGACAGCCCTGCTGGCTCCAGGCTGCAGTTAGCCCATGAACTAGGGATGGAACAAGGAAGCCACAATGGCCTCCAGTCTGCAGATCCTCAGAAGACTACCCTATAATGGCGAACCCAGGCCAGCACCTGCCTTGATGGTCACAGAAAGAAAGCCACACCAGCACTGGTCTGTGGTGTCCTGGCAGGAAAGCTATACTGGCGCCCATCTGCAGGGAGCCTGAGAGACAGGGTTACAACCGGGCAGCCATTTTGGGGCTCCTGATGGAGACTCCATCCACGTCAGTCCATGGAGATGGAACAGAGCAAGGCCACCCATGCCCATCCGCAGGGGCCCCAGCAGCCGGGGTTGTGATGGGAAAGCCACATCAAGGCCAGTCTAGAGGGGCCCCCCTCCTGGGCACGACTGTGGGGGGCAAGCCCACACGATGGGGCTGTGGTGCAAAATCCAAGCCCAGTCGATTGTGACCCCGGCTGGGCCGGGTTGTGCTGCGGGAGGCCATGATGGGACGCCATTTTAAAGCAAAGTGACAATGACTTTCACTGATGTGCTGAAACTTCGGTGGGTTAAAACAGTTTGGAAGGTGGGGGGGTGAGTATTGTGCGAGGGGTGAGTGATTCCTTGGTGTCAGGCTGGAACGGTGTGAACGGGTGATGAATATTTAAGCGCCTGAGAGGAGAAGTGTGTAATGGAACTGCTGACAAATCCTTAATTAGAGCCTTGTATACACACCGAGAAAATACATTCAGCCAGATAGCTGTTCTGGGGGTTGGCGGCTTTTCACAACGTGCCTAGGTTAAAATAAACATTTATTTTCAGATTGGGCAAGTCATTCACCTAGTTAGCTTAAAGTGGAGGCAGGCGAATAATTCACAACACGTAAAATTTACCCCATTCGTTTAATTTAGCTTCTTTTTCTTCTTGGGAATATTCGGAAGCTGTTTTGCAAACCCCTTACTCACAACAGTGTGCGATTGCTTGCACGAGTTGTCTGCCACTGGCCTGCTGGGTGACCTTGGCCAAGGCACGCTCTCTGCCTCAGTTTCCCCACACAGCCTTGGCTATTTAAGCTCTTTGGGACACGGTCTGTTACTATGTGTTTGTACTCCGTTGGGCTCTCTAGGTGCTCCTGTGATACAAATAATTAATAATAATATAGCATTTTTTTAGCAGTAGATCTCAAAAGCACTTTACAAAGGA
The DNA here is from genome assembly GCA_037349315.1 of Chelydra serpentina. Taxonomy (NCBI): domain Eukaryota; kingdom Metazoa; phylum Chordata; order Testudines; family Chelydridae; genus Chelydra; species Chelydra serpentina. Next base: position 19,222,847 of record JBAIAC010000027.1, on the reverse strand, counting down.
GGTCAATATCATTATCCCCATTTAAGAGATGGGGAAACTGAGGCACAGAGAGGGGAAGTGACTTATCCAGGGTCACCCAGCAGGCCAGTAGCAGATCCAAGAACAGAACCTACATCTCTAGAGTCCAGTGCCCTATCTACTAGGCCACGCTGCCTCTCCCCACCGAAGTCAGTGGGGCTCTACCTGTAAGTCACTGCCCACCAGTACAAGTCTGAGAGCAGGTGGCAGCTTACCCAAACGTATTTGGTGCTTAAAACAAAACGCCCTCCCACAAACCCAACATGTTGAATCATTTCAAATTCTCTGTTGATTATGAACTGTCCTCTGCCACCGCGCAGCAGATGAGTTCCCTAGTTCAGGTGCCTTTGGTCAGATAAGTCACGTTGGATCGTTTCTAGTCCCTGAGTGGGTGCTTCCCATAAAAGTCCTCGTGTTTGAAATGTTGGTGTTCACCCACTGCGAACATCCAGCGTCCTCGAGACTCACTGCAAGACCTCCATTCTAACTAGATCAGAGATCTAGGTCATTCTCACTTTGCTTTGAGCAGGGGGTTGGACTAGATACCTCCTGAGGTCCCTTCCAACCCTGAGATTCTACGATTCTATGATTTAATGACTCGAGCCAGTACTTTTTCAGCAACTCTTGCTTCTCGGTGTCTCTTTCTCTTCATCCATTTGGCCTGATATTCTGAACTGACTGGCGGCTCGCTGGACCCAACTGGACCATGTTCTGTTGTCGTTTAAGACTCCTGAAGCCAGAAGGGACCATTACGATCATCTAGTCTGACTTCCTCGCGCAGTGGTTCCTGCTAGCTTTGAAATGTAAACACCATCTGCCATCTCAGCTGTTTGGAACGGGCACTCGTGTATGTGGTTCCATTTTGTATGTACTGTAATAAATAAATCAAATACAGAAGCCAACCAGTTGTGGCCAGGTTTTCAGGAGACCTCCAGCATGTTGGACACCAAGGCCTTGATCCTCAAAGGTATGTAGATGCCTACCTCCCAGGATCTGGGCCCACGTTCTTTGGAAAAATCTGACCGTAAGTCTCTCAAGCAGGGGCTGAGCACTTTAGCAAACGTAGCTCCAGCGGGGGGCGCTGAGCCTTTGAACTTGGTGTCCGCCACAACATGGCAACGCTCTGGGAATGCCCAAGTCCACCCTGGTAGACAGGGATGTGTTGGGTTGTGGGAGATTGATTACCCTGCTGTCTTTGCTTACTGCTCTTTGGTTGCCAGCCAGTGGAACCGATGTCCTGCTTTGCATAACGCTTGTACTGCAAATATTATTAACCTCATATATCACTGGGGAATGTGCACAAACAAGGAGTGCCAGCGCTATTCAATCTACTTCTATAAACAGAAATTGGGCCATTTAATAAGCATGAGGCATCTGGTGTCTTTAGTTTTTCCAAAAGACAAATGTGTCCAGGAAATATTCCACCTTGGGTCGTAATCACATCAGCTTTTACAAGCTAAGCAGGGTCAGGCTGTGGTCAGCGCTTAGATGGGAAAATCCACAGGGCTGAGGAAAATGCTGTTTTGTTGATGCTGTTTGCAAAGCAGGGTCAGGTTTGATCAGCTTCCTGACTTCAAAAGAAAAATTATACATTCTAGTTGCCTGGTTCAAAATTACTTTCATTTAGAAATGTATGCGAATTAGACTGAAGGTTTAAAAAAACAAAGAGAGAGAGAGGTAAACAAACCCAAAACATTTTGAAATAATCAAACGGAAACATTTCGATTGACCCAAAATGCAAATAATTCCATTTGGAAATGTTTTTGAGATTTTGACTTTTTATGCCAATGCGGGAAGGGGAAAAATGTTCAAACCCTTTGAAATACTTGCAGGATGGGAAAATTGTCTCCCACCCAGTTGTATTCCCCAGTGCTCAATGTTTTTTTTTTTCATGTTGGGGGACAAGTTAATACAATTAAATGTCCTAAACTAATCTTTTTTAAAAAATAGACAAACCGATCAAATTACTGGCATGGCTTATTAATGATTTACAAAAATGATACTAGACTTAGGTAAAAAGTCTCCTGAAAACCCATGCTTGGGGAAGATAAATGTTGACACGGTCATGGTGTTCCCCATAACTTCCCCAGTCAAATAAAAAGTAAAGGTTATGATCTGTATATACATATAAATATACATTGAAATATAAAAATGATGAATTGTCGAATGATAAAGAGTTTTATTAGCTTCCTTTAATAGTTTATAATTGGTAGGAATGAGTCTGGCAAAGGTAACACTTATTTCAAGGCCTTGGCTTGTGTTGTCTTGCCAATCTCTTTCTTTTGATTTGTGAGATAACGCTTACTGCTGACAGGGCAAAGGTGATGTTTTGTTCTTGCATTGGAGGACTTCGATAAAAAGGAAGTTAATTAATATAATAAACACACAACAAATGTAATGTTAAAAGTCCTTGTGCTGGGAAAAACAAGAGCAAGGTGACATGAAAACATGACAATAGTTTAAAAAGCAAAAGCTGTGTAAATTGAAGCTTGCACATGCGGATTGTGCTGGTTATGCAAGATATGATACATACGTAACACTGATGGGAGGAAAGCTAATGAATACGTAATGTGGAAAGGTATAAAAAAACCAAGGGTGTGTCTACAATGCATTTAAAAAACAGTGGCTGGCCCATGTCAGCTGACTCAGGCTCGTGGGGCTTGGGCTAAGGTGTAGACCTTTGGGCTCGGACTGCATCCCAAGCTCTGGGACTCTCCCACCTTGCAGGGTCCTAGAAACCTGGGACCTGCCCCCCAATTAAACAGCACCTTAGCCCGAACCCAAGTCAGCTGGCATGGGCCAGCCACAGGTTTTCAATTGCGCTGTAGACATACTCCAAATGAACAAGGCCCAAGTTGGAGAAATACTGGACCAGAAACTGAAGGAACTAGACTGAAGGACCAGAGTAGAGGCCAGAGACTGAAATGACCATCACAAGTACAAGAGAGATTCCTGGTACCCTGGAATTCGATAACTCAGGCCCCTACCTGTTCACCCTTATCTGTTTGTTGTCTGTCATAAATATATGATCAGAAACTATGTCACAATAATTCTGTCTACAAATGTATAAATACTCAGTTTTCACCGTCAAATCTAAACTGGGTGAGCTCGTGACTCAGTTTCCCATCTTACATTCAGATGGGATATAAAACCGGAAATGCTAGCCTAAGAGAGGTCAAAACCTCAAAGTCGTCTAAGGGAGTTGGGCGCCAGTATCCGATGTGAGTGGGACACAAAGCTTCCTTGAGCTTCTTTGCGAATCCCAGCCTTGGTCATTAAAAGCCCCATGAGGCTCAGGAAGGACTGTTAGCCCCAGGGTTGCAACTTAATTCCCCATTGCAAAATTACATTCTGCTCCCTAAATTTCCCCTACAATTTCAGATGGATACAGGATTTTTGCTCCCGGCACTGAACTCTCCTGTACTGTTAAAGCTACACTCATCCTACCTCACTGCTGGCTGCATTTTCCTGGTGGGTGAAAAATGATTTCTGTGTTCACTAGTCTGTTAATCACTTTGAGATGAAAGGCCCTATAGAAAAACGTATAATAAGGCTTCAATATTGTATCATTAATCATCATTATCGCTTACCGCAGTTGTTGCATACAGTGGTCTTCATGAGATCAGAATGCAAACACCCCAGGCCACATCTATCGAAGAACAGAGAAAGGGTTGGGAAATAGGCGGCCACAGTGCATTGTGCTGTTCTAAACTCCCCATACTTCTTCCCTGGTTCTTTGTTGCATGGGCTCCTAATTAAAATGCTCAGTGTTCCAGTTAAATACAGTTTCTCTGTCCCCCTTTAAAAACAGGCCAAAGGAGAACAGCTTTGGTCAGAAAAGGCTCGCCCTTGCCTTGCAACAAAGGACTCTGTCGATTTAGTGGAAGCCCCATTGATTATGAGACCTGCTCTGCTAATGAAATCAAAGCAACTACCAGACTACTGCCCCCCAGTGGAGCATATCCCAGCCACAGTTGCAAATCAGTGGTGCCAATTTGGGGTGTACGCACGCCCCCATTCCACCCCCAAGGGTTTTTGCACTTGAGCAAAGTTCCATAGGCCACACAGCCCGGGGTGAGGGTGGGGAACCAGGGGCCAGGCACATTTAGCAGTGCTTTACACTAAACCAGGAAGGCTGCTGCCACAACATCGCTCGTCATAATGCCCCTGAAATTTGGAGCCAGAGTTCTGGCTCCTCTCTGCAAAGGTAAGCGTAGACCAGTGGACTCTCACCTGCTCCAGGGAGCTCAGCAGATAATCACTGAGGTGAACTGGCCCGCTGGCTGAGCCCAAATCCCATAGATCTAAATGGAACCATGCCTGGCCCGGTGCGCCAGGATGACCTGACCACAGCAGAAATGGGGGGAGGAGGGGGAAAGGACATAGGCGAGAACGAAGTCGTATTTGCAAGAGGGTTTATCAGGAATTCCCAAAGCCTTTTGCCCCATTTCCCCATATGTTCTCTTACCTCTTAGGCAAATCCACAGTTTCCCAAGGAAGACAAAGCCCTATTTAGTGCCCAGACTCAGTATGACTGCCATGCTGCCTCTCTCATCCTACAGCTATTTTTCTCCCATTGCCTCATCTCCAAAATCCCAGTCTCCTTGGGTATTGCCTCTCCGCCACTCTGTCACTCTCATGGAATGAGCTGGGCCTGGCTTATATAGACGCCGGAGCAGACCCCTCCCCTCCCAGCAGTCTCTGAGAGGAGTGGTTAATTGGAGTCAGCTGACTGGGGTTGTTTTCCTCCCGCCATGTGACAGTGAGAAAGTGTTTCAAGCCCTCTGTTTGGAAGAAAGGACAGAGGTAAGGGCTGGGTTGTATTTATGCTTTTGCCTCTTTTTAATAGCAGGTGCATTTATAATGCACGATTAATTATTTTTCATTTTCACGGGCCCCTGTGAAATGTAAATGATATGCAAGGCACCACTCCTTCTCCCCGCCCCCCTCACTATTCCGCCCTGCTCCGGGAAGCTGTAACATTTGTCACTGCTGTAGGATGCGCCACAATGTCGCGGGTTATTTATGAACCTGCTATTCATTGAAATATGGTGCAGGTGGTTTTACATTGACACTAGGGTGAGAATTAACCACACTTCGCTGCTTGTGTGCTGTTTTAACCACTTCACTGCCGCTATATGCACCAGGTCCGTGTCTCTGACGCACGCTTGCCACGTTGGTGGGGAATCAGGCATGTTCAGCAGACACCCCGCCGGGGAGTATCCCAGACCCCTGGATGCCAAGCTATTGAACAGGCATTATTGGGCATTCACCTCCCAGCATTTCATTCCATCCGCCTCATGAAAACAATGTCAAAGAGGGGCCAGGGAGCTCCAGCAGCTATTTGGGTTTGGCAGAAACCCGTGTGAAGCTGAACACATTCTCACTGTCCTATTGCTGGAGAAAGACCATCCTAAGCTCTCTTCGCAAGAGTTATCGGGCGGGGGGGGGGGGGGGAGATTTTCAAAGGTGCAAAGGGCCGTTAGCGGCTCAACTCCCCTTTTGTGTCTTTGAAAATCTACCCTATTGTTATTATTTCTTGCAGACCCCACTGAGGAATGTGGCTCCCACTGTGCCATTCACACACAACCCCCCAGATGATCCCTGCCCTCCAAGCGCTTACAGTCCCGGGAAGACGCTCCGCGCCTACAACAAGACGGGGAGCGCACAAAAGTCACAGCGAGACGCCAGCCATCAGTGTGAAAAGCCGCCGTCACGGCAGACCAGCTGCTTAGCCAAGAGGTCAGGGCTGCTACCTCCTGCGGCACTCGCACGGAGACCATCTGGTGGCACCAATATTGCTGCTTGCCCTGAGAACGGCGGTTTCAAGCCCACGCGTGCCACCTGGTGCAGTTCACCAACTGGCGCCCGAACATTACAGAGCATTTACAACCCAGAATCGCCAGCTGGTAGATGGAACCTCACGTGCCCTCAGTGTGTTCCTGCAGATGAGGCTTGAATAGAGATGCCCATGGGCCGTACAAAGTAGCTTTATGAGGACAGCCAAAGGGTAGCAACCTCGGCCTAACCACTAGGAACTGTGCTGAGCTTCTCACACGTCTAAGCTTCACCCCCGTTAGCCCTCGTGAATGGCTTCTTTACGGTAGACATATTCAGACTAGAAATAAGGTGCAGATCTCTTAACAGCTTTCCAATGATGGAGAATCCACCAGAACACGGGGTACTTTTTAAAATCAGCAGTGGATGTTTTTCTACAAGATGTGCTCTAATGCAAAATTGGTCAGTCCTATGGCCTGGGTTATACAGGAGCTCAGCAAGATGGCCTGGCTGTATGAGCTGTGAAAATGCTTTCCCTCTCTGTTAAGACAGCCTCACACTCATCTCCCCTGGAACACAAAGGGTTCAAAGCTACATTCTGTTCTTGGCTTCCATTTCCTCCCACCCAAAGGCTTTCGCACAGATTTACTTCGCTACAGTCATAGGGCCAAATCTGTCCAAGATCTCAGCTCCCGTTTAGGCAACTAAATAAAGGCCAGAATGTAAACAATGTTTAGCTCCCAATGGACCAGATTTTCCAAAGGGCACGGTGCAGAATGAGCTGAGCTCTGGTGAAAACCTAGCACCTTGTCCAAAGGTGCTCAGCTTCCATTTAGACAGCCGACTATCTGGCCCTGATTTTGGCTGCATAGAGCTTTTGGAAGTTCCCGACGTACAGTGTAACTAGGACCCGGCAATGGTGCAGTTGCTTAATTTCTGGAACCTCTAACCAATGATCAGGATCGTACTTTATTCTGGATTCCCATACACACCGAGCAAATCTGTTGGTTCAGCAAACTCGCACCTGGGTCTGATTCTCCACTCGCTTCCCCGCTGCTATTTACACTGGTGCCAGATGGATGGAAAATGATACCACTCTGGTTTAAGAGCATTTTGCCCCACTTGGCACAATTGTGGATGATTATACAGTGTGCAAGGCAACGGAGAATCAGGTCATCTGTGTACAGGAAGAGGCCTGATCTGGAGAACTACTAACCATCTTCACTACCCCACCACTTCTAAGGCAATGGAGCTAGTCCTGATGTAGACCTGTGTAACGAGATACAACAACTTCATTTGGGGTTGCTGATGCTCAGGATCAGAACCAAATATGGGATCTCCTCCATGAGACTGAGAAACTATGTCCTGTATAGCACTGAGCTCAATGCTGGTGTTTAATCCTAATATCATTGTTCCAGGGAGGTGGTATGGTCTAGTGGATGGCGCCCTGGGCCGAGCATCAGGAGATCTCAGTTCTAATCCTAGCTCTGCTGGTGACCTTGGGCATGACCCCTCTTGATGCCTCAGTTTTCCCATCTGTAAAAGGGCAATAATGAACCAGAAAAGAAATAATACTCAGCTCTTCTAGTAATGAGCACTCCAAATCACAGCCAGAACATCAGGGGGATTTCTTCATCCCTCCCAAGGGCCATGGAGGACATGGGATAAAGTCAGGCAGATTGCCAGTGCTTAAAGTTTGTGGGAGATGTTACTCTCCAAATCAAGGACAGAAAGTGCAAAAAGGCTGGCGTGAGCTTGTCAGGGTAGGGTGAGGGGGTGACCACCTCCTTGGAGAACAAACAGGATAATAAACCCGTCCTAATTCCTATTAAGGAGTGTGATCAGACCTTATCTATATGCAAATATTGGTGCTGTCTTTCTCCCCTGTGAGGGAGGGCCAGCTGGTTAAAATGTGGCCGATGATGGCAGCGCATTTGCATTTCAGCAGAAGCCATTATAAACTTCTCTTTGTTCACAGTGACGTCTGCGGTATATAAAAACATCCCATTGGATTAACAACAGCCCCGTGCTGCTGCCACCTGTTACAGGCTTACCGGTGCCTGGGGGAAACGCTGAGAAACAGCTCCGCATCTCTAGCCTCTTTGTTCCTTGTCACCGGCAGACATTTGCATGGAAACAGGTTCTTTGTTGCTTAGGAATCCATCTGTTCCTGTTGCTTATTCCACACCTGAAGGCAGGAGGCTCTAGTGTGGTTGGTGATAGCGGACAGAATATAAGAAGCTACAGATGGGAAGGGCCCATGACAAAAGCCACTTTTCCCATCTCTCCACCCCACCGTGTGGGATTGTTCCCTACCGTATATTCTCCAGCGCTTTGTCCGACCCCCAGGAAATAACTCAAGGGATGGGATTTCCATCCAGTGAATTATGAGGAGGACACAAGACGGGATGGGCAAACTAGTGAGGATAAAGCAAGGACCGACCCAAACCTTTGCCAAATGCAAGCCAATCCCTCACTGGCTTCCCAATTAATAGAGTCCATTCCAGGTCTCCATTACAGCAGGTCAAAAATTTTCCACCAGAATATTTTTTGTCAGAAAATGCTGGACATTTTTGTGAAACAGAATTCCAGCCAAGCATCCATTTGCAGATCAGAAATGTCAGGTTTCTGAGTCAGGTGTCTCTCATCAGAAGCATCCAGATGGGCCACCCTGGCCCTCAGAAACCTTCCCGTTGAAAACGTCGCTGAAATCAATAAGTCTCTGCAAAGCATTTCAGCTTTGATAAACAGCCTACTTCAGCGAAAATCCATGTTGTCAAAAATCTTCTGACCTGCTCTGTAAATCAGTATGGCTCCTTTGTCAAGTGCCTGTATCCTGTGGTGCTACCCTGATTTACAGCAATGTTAGGCCTTCCACTTAGTCCTGAACACAATAGAGCTCATGGTGAGTTGCAACCCGTTATGCATCCAAACTTCTTGCCTCCAAACTGTAGAAATCTTTTGGGCCTTTCTCCAGACCCCAGATTGATCGGGTCCTCTAAAGGTTTAGTCTGTCTTTAGGGGACTAGTATGCAGCACGAGCAGGTGATTTTTTAAAAAATACATAACATGGTGTTTTTATGCAAATCGCCTTAACAACAAATAATGGAGAGAAAATGGGGGGGAGGAATCCATTAAAAAAAATATTTCAGCTTCTATTCTTCTTTTTCCCCCTGTGTCCCTGTTTAGCCTTTCAATCTGGTTTGAGTAGTTCTTTAAAGACGTACTACAAAGCTTTTAATAAAAGCAAGAATGAAAGAAAGAATACTATTTAAGATCCCAAATCCGTCCCACAGTACATGTCTAGACTCCCACATGACGAATACATTTACTTCTTTTCAAGAAGGTATTTGAAAAAATCAGTTCCTCTTTCAACTCTTCTGTTAAACTCCTCACTTGGGAGTCAAAGCATTCAAATACCTCTTTGGATGGGTAACAGAATGACAATACAAACAGTGACCCCTACTGGATCACACTGCATCATACGTAGCACTTACATACTTTTCCGTTCGGATTCTCATTTACACCACACTGGGAGAATACGAGGGCTTTCACGTGGGTATAAAGCTAAATCATTATTCATGGGGGGATCCTGTTTTTAATTCGGTATTGAGCACCTGCATTGTGCTGAGTTCTATACAACATATGAAGTCTTATCGTCCCAGCCTTCAGGTTACTGATATCTACGAATTTAGGGACATGGTTTTGCATCTTGGGGGGTTACCATCATTCCCGCATCCTGGCACAGTCCCATACAGAGCTGGGTGAACAGGGTTTGTGAACATTCCTTCACGTCACGCGTGTCTGGCTGGGTTGTCTAGCATTGCACTCTTTTCATTAGCTTTGCACAGACATTCGTGCAAGCAGGTTTTTATCTGTACAAGCATTTGTGGAGTGGCTATTTACAGGCAAATACTGATGTTCGGCCTCAGAAGGGTATGTGTGTGTGTGAACATATGTATTTGCTATTCACCGTCCTCGTGTTCATAACATTTCAGTCAGCCAACCAGGAAGAAGATAACAATACCATGTGACTTAGGTGACCAGTTACATACCAGGAATAGCAAATAGTCTGGTTAAGCTGTTTGGGGCAGGGACTGTCTCTTGGTGATAAAAACAACGAGGAGTCCGGTAGGACCTTAAAGACTAACAGATTTATTTGGGCATAAGCTTTCGTGGGTAAAAACCCCACTTCTTCTGATGCATGGAGTGGTGATGTATTTCTCTTGGTGATGTATTTCATTCCGCACTTACAACAATAGATCCCTGATCCAGGTCTCTAGACCCTACTGGAAAACGAGTAAATAATAAATAACGATGATAGATTGGAAGCTGTTAACTTTATGTTCACGTAACAGATCTGTTGAACAATTATGAACAGCAAATGCACCAAAGTCTGTTGCTTAATTTGCAGAGAGGATAAAAGGGCAACGTCTGTTGGTGAAAATAGATCATGTGCCCAGCTCGAGCCCAAATGTCGGCCTCTGTAATTGCCTGGAAATGTTCTGTACAAGCCGAGCCAGGTGACTACAATACCAGCCCTGAAAGCACTGGCATTCTCCAGGCAGTCAGCGGTTAGGACCAAGCTCTAGGTAATAATACTCTGGCCACCACACGGTTTGTCCCTTTTGGAGGCAGAGGTCGGCCTTGGGGGTCAAGGCGCTGGAATGAGTCTCAAGAGATCTGGGGTCAGCTCCCAGCTCTAGTACAGACTTGCAGTGTGACCTTGGGCAAGTCACTTAATCTCCCTGGGCCTCAGTCCCCCACCTGTAAAACCGGGATAATGGGGCTTCTTTTCTCGCACCCCTTCTCTGTCTTGTCTATTTAGACTGTAAGTGTAGCCCACAGACCTCCTGGGTGTGGTGCTCTGTCCCCTCGAGTGGCACCAAGACCATTTAAAGATTAATGAGTCTGCTCTACGGGCATAGCTAAGGGCCATGTGGCATTCAGCTCCAGAGGTCCCAGGTTTGATCCCGCCCGCTGACGACCAGGGTCTGTCGGTGTTAAGCAAGCCTCTCCTTCTGCATATGTACGACAGGACCCTGATCTCATCTGGAGCCGTTAGGCGTGACTGTGACGTAAATCATTAATAACAATGATGCGAAAAGTCTGCAATTTCCAAAGGGTTCAGAAGAGTGTCTGGGGATGGGGTTTAGCGAGTATGCTCATTTCTCTGATACAAGAGCCGGCCTCGGAGCTCCAGAGTGCCCGGCGGCAACTCACCTTGCACTTACCTATCTCAGGAGTCTCCAAAACCACAAATCCGTCAAGCAGCCTGCAGCTACATTTAGACACCCCCCCCCCCCCCCCAATCATCCATGCCTCAGCTGGGCAGGTTTTAACCGATTCATTGGATTTCCCCAGTGTGGTCAGGGCCTCTCACAGGAAATCCTTCTTTCTTTGGTTAGCTATTTCCTGCCCTCTTGTTCTGGGAACTTCCAGATAGGCTGTTCTGAGCAAAACACGAAGTGCTGTGCCCCAGGTGACCTCCTTGAACCAAAGCGTTGAGGCGTGATGCTCCCATGCATACCAACGAATGCTAGTAGCCACATGCCACTGACTCACCCTCGCCTCAGCATGCACTGACCTCTGGGACAGCCCAAGAAGAATCTGCCACCAGAGACTATAGAACTTTCTGCCTTGAGGTGTCTGGAGAGGAGATCTCCAGGGTTTTAGAGGAACGCGGTGCAAAAGACAGTCATTTCCATTCCCAGGGCCCAGCTCCACCTGCCCAAGTATGGCTCATAGGGTCAGGTTCAACAGGAGCCAAAATGATATAGAAGAACTCAGGCCCCCAAACCAGGCAAAGCTCCGTGAGTCAGACCCATCACTGCCCTATGGCTGGCCACGGGATGCCGGATACAATGCGTCACTCCCCTAAGGCAAGTTTCTCAAAGCCATCCAAGGAATTTCAGTGCCTATTTCTCATTAAGATTAATAGGATTCCTGGGATGGCTTTGAAGAATTCATCCTAAAAGCCCCCTGTGAACTAGTGGTTTCTCCCCCAGCCCTCTGAAAGGAAAGAACTCTGGTCTTTGTAAGAAGGAAACTACTTTAACTGGTAGTAATAAACAGTGAATGACTAAACATAGCCACTGAGCAGTACAATGGGTTAAGACCCATTAGCTGCATTGCCAACCATACCGCTTTACCTAGGTTTCAACCTAAGCCGCGAACCAACATTTCAAAGCCAATTAACATTGTTAAGCAATCGTGTGTGAACGAACCTGTATGCAGCTACAAATGGAAAATAACGCTAGACCAGCAAACCTGGGAATCCCAGTGTCTCTAACCTGCTAGGAGTATTTAATGATGACCTCAGTTTGCAGGGTGTCATAGGAATAAGGTGGTGGCTGTTTCCCCATTCGTACCTTAGGCTGAATCAGTCGGCGCTGGGTCTTGCAGGTTTGGTGGGAGGTATTATGAGGATTATCAGGAAAAAGCCCAGTGCAAGCAGTCAGGTGGATGGCGAATGGTGGGGAGTTGGCTGCCGTCTCAGAGAAGAGAGGTCTAGACGCTTTTCAGTGAAAGACGTACAGCGCTCAATCTTTCCACGATCTGACCAGTCTCCAACCGGGAGAGGCAGCGTAAGATTCAGAGGCTGGAAGTTGGAAGCTAGATAAATTCATAGGGGAAATACGGGGTAAAATTTTAACCACAAGGGTAATTAACCAATCGGAACATCTTGCCTAGAGCCGGGGTGGATTCTCCATTACTTGGGCGGGGGGGTGTCTTTCAATCAAGACTGGATGACTTCAGCGAAAAGTTATTGCTGGCTGGAGTTCTCCGGCCTGTGGCACGCAGGAGGTCAGAGTAGGTGATCAGACTGGCCCTTTCTGGCCTTGGAATCTCTGACTGTATAAATCTTCTCTTTGGTTCAGTTCCAGCTGGTACTGTTCTCTCAGCAGTCACTGAGCATCAAGACTGCTTTTTTTCTCTCCCCCTGCTGTGTGTGTGTGTGTGGGGGGGTCATTTGTAGTCCTGAATTCACAGCTGGCTCCCCTGACGCTCGGAAGTTCACTCGCTCTATTACTGAATTCTCAGGTCTCGGACTTAGCTGGCTGATTCTTCACAGGGAACTTCCCGGTCCCTCCCTTCAGCGTCTCTGACCCGACACACTGTTCTCTCTCACTGCAGCTCACTTCATGACGCTTCACAGGGCCTGCCTCTCTCTTTGTTGCTTCGGGTACTTGGTCTTTGCTCCTTGGCTACTCAAAACAACACCCAGGGTTTTAGCAAAGCAGATCCTCCAACGCCGACGTTACCACCACTAAAACCAAATAGTCTAATAACTGTAAAGCCATTTGATATTAGGCTAGTGGTCTGACACCTGTTTTATAGTGTCTGCAAAGGGGAGCTCCTGTTCTTATTTGTGTTACGCTTGCAGTTCCAGTGGAAATAAAAGCAAGAGCGTTCTATTACTCTTGGTAGTAAATATATATAAAGTGCCAGTGGTGATGGGGTAGTTTATAGAGGTTTTTAAGAGATGTGGGGTGAAGTCTTGGCCGCACTAAGGTGACTGAAAAAACACTTCACCAGGGACAAGATCTCATCTAGGCTCTCTGCCTTGAATTGGCAATGTATCGCTCCAGTCTTGAAATCAGATCTGGCTACGGTCTCTATTACCGTAGTGCCTTACAATCTCTCATATATTCACCCTCACGCTGCCCGGTGAGGTGGGGGAGAGCTACTATGCACATGGAACAGATCATTCCCCAGAGGGTCCATCTACACTGCAACGAAACACCCGTGGCTGGCCCGAGTCAGCTGACCCTCCCCCCTCACGGGGTCCCAGAGCCCCAGCCCCAGCCGCAATTCTACAGCCCCACAGCCTGAGCCCCAGTCCGCTGACACGGGTCAGCCCCGGGTGCTTACTTGCAGTGTAGACGTACCCAGAGACACTCAGTGACTTGCCCAGGATCACACAATCTGCACCAATCCAACCGCAGGATGTTTCTGCACCGATCCAACCGCAGGATCGGGGCGTAAGTGAGAGAAGCACAGAACATGGAGCTAAACCAAGGCAGGGGGTAAGGGAGGGAGAAGCAGGGGGTGGGAAACGACCCGTCAGAAGGCTCTGCTGTGAGACTCATGTGTAAGGTTGATGGAAAATTTTCAAAAATTTTTGGATGGAAAGTGCCTTTTTTTTTATGGCCCGAAAAGCCGTTTTCACAGGAAACCTGTCATTTCGTTGGAAAACGTCAGGGTTTTTAGCTCTTTCATTGCAAACCAATATTTATCGGGAGTGTTCCGGCGTGGGTTGGTTTAATTTTTTCCATCAGAAAACCCCAAAATTGCATTTCACCTAGGCTGAGATTCGAGCCCCCCATAGTGCACGGCAGGGCAGCCCTAAGTGGCCCCTTATCTGCCATGACCCTGCTGGGCTTTCTGGTGGGGGGCAGAATAACTGCCCTACCCGCTCCTGCCCCAGCCTGGAGCCGGTGAGCGAGGCTCTGCTTTGTGTCTATGCAGGGGAATTCTTTTTAACGCTGCTAAGTTACAGCTCCCATCCCGCTTCACTTGCCGTGCCAAGCAATTCAAGCACTTGCACCATTAAGGTAAGGGCGCGCTAGTTCCCAATATACAGATTGACAAACAGAGGCTGCTGCTCTAACCACTGGACTACACTACCCCCCATGTGTTCTCCCTCTTCTCCCAGTCATTTCCCTTAAGACGTGAGCATCCATTGGCTTGCCATCCCAATAGCCACACGCCACCCCGGGGTGCCCGGGCAACACCGAGGACCTGACCTGTGAGGTGCTGAGCAACTCCCGGAGGCGCTGGGTGCTTTTGACTCCCATTCGCTCAGGGCCGAAACGTCAGGGGCCCCTCAATGCTTTGCAAAATCAAGCGCTCAGAGGGCAGCAAACGCTGTTGCAAGCACAACCCACTGGTGAGTGTGTACCACAGATCCCCTTCTGCACCTCATCCATAGAGGATCTGAGTCCATTACAGCCCCCAGCTAGTGCACTTCCTCAACAGATGCTTTTTTTAGCTCTGGAGATCCCCGGTTCGATCCCCGGTATGGCGGCCATCACACAAGGAGGGGATGCGCAGGCAGTTCGGAGAGGCGGGGTCTGCCGGGGCTGTTTGCTGCAGGGCTGAGGCTGGCACAAGCGATCTGTGGGCTGCGAGGCTGCTCCCAGACATTTGCATCTGCTGGGTGGGGATGGTTATGAATGCTGCTTCTCGAGGGATTACGGTGGTTTTCATATTTCTCGCCTACAATAGACTTATTGTGAAGGGTTGACAAGGACAGGCACCAGCCTTGCTTTTAGGGAGCCTACCGGTAACTTCAAAGATGGAGGGGGAAAGGTGGAATTGACCTGAGCTATTTCCTGTTGTGTTCCCCTGATATATTTATTACAGCCGCTCGGAGCTCCCCCGTCACTAGCTCAGCAGTAACAGAGTGGCGAGCGACAAGCACTGACAATAGGGTGACCAGATGTCCCGATTTTATAGGGACAGTCCCGATTTTGGGGTCTTTTTTTATATAGGCTCCTATTACCCCCCACCCCCATCCTGATTTTTCACACTTTCTGTCTGGTCACCCTAACTGACAATCTGCACTGTATCTCGTGGGCTGATCCCTGCAGCCAGCACATTGCACCTGTGTTCCGGGGCAGTACTGGCTGCCCTTCCAACTCAGGACGGAGTTTAAGGGGTAGATTTTTGACCTCAAAAGCCCCCAAATGATTCAGGACCAGACTGCTACAGAGTTCACCCCCTCGGGTTGCCAACCGTCCGGGATTGTCCTGGAGTCTCCAGGAATTAAAGATTAATCTTTAATTAGAGATTGTGATGTGATGAAACCTCCAGGAATACGTCCAATCAAAATCAGCAGCCCTATCACCCCCACCGCCTCATGCTGTCCCCCGCGGCTGTGATCAGAGGATGCAGCCGTGCAAACAGCCCCCTGTTTTAAAAGCGAAGGGCTGGCAGTAGGATGCTCTCTGAGAAGCATTCTGATCTCTGCAATGTGCCCTGCAGGAGAACAAGTCATGGGCCAGAGTCCCATTGTACTAGGCGCTGGACAAACGCAGAACAAAAAGACACATTACTTAGACAGTAAAATCTTTGGGGCAGGGATTAATTATCTAGCATATTATTGCATTATTCTATATACACGATATAGCAGTCAGGCCAACAATGAGTGCTTTTGGAAACCCCAGCTTAAAATTCCAGCAGCGTCATTTCTAAGAGCACAGCATACCAAAGATGCCGGCTCCCTGTGTGCTATTTGGCAGTCACCCTCCACCCCAGAGGTGGCTGCAACAAGTATGCGTGGCCATAAAGTGGGTTTGGATCCCGCCGTTTCAAAGACCCTTTGCAAATATTTTTGGGAAATTACTTTTAATAACTCAGCCACTTTAAGGACTATCAGAATCGGATTTTTATGGTTTGGGTTCTTATTTCATTTATTATTTATAATAAAAGTCTCCTTTTTTGCCAGAAAGAAAGAAAAAACTCTCTGGAACTCATTATTGAGCTGACTCAGTGATTTAGTTTTTCGCACTGGCGACTTTTTCACTCCTCTCCTTTTGACTGGTAATTTCTTTAATTTTCCACTTAAATCCTTTATTTGCGTGATAGCGCTGTCCCGCCTTAAGCACATTTTCCTTGTCTTTGAGTTTTATCCTCTTGGTTTTTTTTAATTAAAAAGCAGCCCTGAATTAGGTCACTGTAAAACATTTCCACTTCCCCACCCCTCAAGAGAACCTCACCCTACATTGAATCCCTCCAGACCTTTATGTTTTTTCCGCGCTTTGCATCAGGAAATAAGGACGTCCGTTCTGCATTTGACTCGTTGCTGGAGTTCCTTAATTCAACCCTCTCACTGCAAAGCGGTATAACACTCTTAGCAAGAGCTTGCAGAGAAAGGCTATTGTGGAACAAGACAGGATAGGAATTGAAATGCTACCGTGATTCTGGAATGACTCCCCTTTTTATTCCACACTAGCTACAGCAGCCTATTTAGTCCGCAGTAACTATTCTGGTCAATTTCCCCATGCAGACAAGCCCTAAGATTTCCTCTGTTATAAACAGCTGCTCTGACATTATTAGAAATGGGCCCAAACCAAACCCTCAATCAGAATTTTTGTATCTTTGTGATGTGTCCAAAGCCCAGCCATGAGCAAACTCTCCTGAGCTAGAAGGACAGGGACTTTGAAATCAATTCTCAGCTTCCCTCGAGACTTGAAATCCTGGGGCCACTGAAGCTACTGGCAAAACTCCCACTGATTTCAGTGGGGTCAGGATTTCACCTGGGGCATCTGATTTGATGTTTGGCTATAGCCCATTACCAGTCCTCAGTGGATGCAAACTGGTGTAGGTCCATTGATTTCACTGGGGCTGCCCCAGGTTACACCAGCGAGGGAGCAGGATTATCAATCACATCTGCAAACTGAATCCCACCCACTAGCCACAATCAGACCCTGCATACACAGGGAGCCCCATTGACTTCAGGTCGGTTTGCAGGATGGAGACCTTGGACCCTAGCACTAATTGGGGATTTAGAAGCAGGGTTTTGGCTTGAGCCCGGCTCAAATTGTTTAGCGATTGCAAAGCTATTACATTGCATGAGGCTTTTCCTGGAAAGCCCCCGTTTTTCACGGCTTCCTGAGAAATTCTCCCCTGAGAGAGAAACTTCCTCTGATTGGTCTCCAGAGGATTTGCTGTGATTCTTGAGTGTTTCAGCCAAATCCCTATCATCCTTTCTGAGTTATTGGAGGGTGAAAACAATTACCCTGTTAAGATTCTGCCTCTTACCACTGACCCAGTCCTGCAGTCGGCTTTGATTTTTACCTCCCATCCCTTCCCCCTGCAAAGAGCTGACGCTTCCATTAAAATTATTTCCATGGAAGGAGTTGCAAGCGACTGGACAACCAAGGAATCCCAGGAAGGGTCATTTGGGATCTGCTAAGATGTGAGCAGATCCTAAAGAGGTCCAGTTTCCCACCTCGCCTGGCAAGGCCCAGAGGCCACCAATGGGAAGACCTGCAGGCGAGAGACTGCAAATGCCTCCTCGAAACGTACACAGCATAGACCACCACGAGACGCAGAACAAACGAAACTGGAGGGCCAGATTCCCATCCCGGTGCCAACCTGGAGTAACCCCATTGCAGGTTTACACCAGAGTGAATCAGAGCAGAATCTGACCCTCTAGCTTTTTCTGCTGCTGCCTAGAAGACCTGAGCAAAAAACAGACCGGGCTACGAATAGCTTCTTTTGCTACCCAGGATTGTGCAGCCTCTGTTACTGACTCCCACCACCGCTCAGAGCTCTGTGGGAACTGTGGATATTTGCAAATCAAAGTATATTAAATAATTCATCCCGTTACTGCTCTCCATTCATTCACCTGCCCTGAAATGCTGACTGCTCAGCAACGGGACAAGTGACATGTATTTCAGCTTCAAGCTAGGCTGAACAAAGACGGGGGGGGGGGGGGGGGGCTGAGAGAGAGACTAAAGCCAGGTCTACCCCTAAAAATGTGATTGACCTAGTTACATCGCTCAGGGCTGGGGGGAAATTTGCACCCGATGAGGCATCATTAGGTCAACCTAACCCCCCACTGTAGATGCAGCTAGCTTGCCAGAGGAATTCTTCCATCCATCTCGCGGAGAGGTGGATTATCTACATTGACAGAACTCACCCCCCCAAGTGTCTACCCTACACCCCGACAGCAGCCGTCGCTGTGGTGTAGACACATCCCGACTGTGACCTTGTCTGAACCAACGTGGTCCATTAGGGCCCAAGCCAGGGATGTTGCTGCAACTTTGCAGCTGCCCGAGGGCGGCCGAGATGGTAGCAGAATCTCGCATCACTCCCCTTTTATTACAGCTCCTGGACTCTTCAGTGTGATTAGCCACTTGGGTCCCTGTGTGATGGGGGATGCGTGGCCTCGTGGCTGCGAGCATATGGGACTGGGCCTCAGAAGACCTGCGTTCTATACCTGGCTCGGCCACGGGCCCGCAGGGCGACCTCAGGCAAGTAACATCCCCGCTCTGTGCCTCAGTTTCCCCATCTAAACTCAGCTGGGATTGCCCCTCTCCCTTCTAGATATAGAGCTCCAGCCAGCCATGTGCCCTGCAAAGGGCACCATCCCCCTAGATGACCCCTGCAAGGGACTGGTTTGTCGCCAGCCCATGGTGGCCCCACTGCCACACCAGAGTCTTGCTGGGCATAGATAGAGGCAGGCACATGGAACATCTCCTCAGCCCAAGCAGGGGCTGCAGCTCCCAGGGGATTCCCCCCTTTGCCTCCCTCAGTCCCTCCTGCTTCAGGGCTTATGGCAGGATTCATCCTTGCTCCTTCAGCTGAGCACCCTCTGCTAGGGATTTATCCCCCCTTCCCCGCCACTGCTGCCCAACACTTCCTAGGGAACCCCTGTCCTCTCCTCAGCTGCACCTGATGTACTCATGAGCAGGGCTGGCTGGTCCCAGGCCTCTGGCCCTTCACGGGACAGACCTCCCGGTTACCATCCTCCTACAGAGCGGAGGCTCTGCTAATCTCCTCGAACACAACCTGTTGCCGTCAGCTACCCAGCTTTGATGCCTCCTCTGAAGCTGGTGTCTGGCCAAATTTGGAGTGCCTGCAAGAAGAAAACCAAGTGTTTGGTATTATCTAGTTCCGCATTCTTATCTCCTCCCTTTGGGAATCTCCTCCACGGCGGGTAACCTCCTCCTTTTTAATTTCTAAAAGCTGATGCAAAGTAATTGTTTAATATCTTCATTGCCTCTGCTCTCCTTTATCTTGGAGTCCCTGCTGTAATTCATGGTCGGATCTGCATTTTCTCTCCCCTGTTCCGCCGTGTGTGTACTCGAAAATCCTTTCTTTGTTGACTGAGATACTCAGCACTAATTGGCGCTTATTATTCCTTTTAAGCCTGTAATTACTTTTTCTTTTTTAAACTTACTGTTTTTCCCCCCCTAACATTGCGTTGGCTTTCTCTTCTAATCAGTTCAAATCTTGTTCTTTGCAAGGATGCTTTGAGCGCGTGCCAAAGGTTTTCTATTGCTCTACCACCTTGGCTACACACATCCACGGAGTTTGCTTTCAACTTCTTGATATTTACAGTAAAATGTAGGGGGCAGGGGACTGGTATTCTCTAAAACCCCCATGTAGGCACCTAATTCAGAGAGTTTAAAGCCAGAGGGAACCGTTAGATAATCTAAGTGTGACCTCCAGCAGAATCCAGGTCTTGGATTTATATCCAATTACTCCTGTAACGAGAGCGGATTTCACAAGAGCTCAAACACGTTAAGTGAACCCTGGGTGCTGAGCTGTTTTGGAAATCTGGCCCCAGGTGCTTTATAAAAAGGAGCTAGACAAAATGTTATGGGTAAAATAAGAACTGACCCAAACTTTTGCCCAGAACTTAAAGCCAAAGCATTTCTGAGTTTGGAAAACTCATTTTCACGGACGTCTGAGCACTTTAAAGTCCTGGAAATCTCAGCAAAGGTGCAGAGCAGACCTAGTGAAGCTTGTCTTCCTGATCAAAAAGGGAGAGATTGAAATTGCTGGTTAAACCCCCTTCCCTGAGTTCATACTTTGTGCCCTCTGAGTTTGCTTTTCCTACACACATAATGCTCTCAATGTGTCCAACTGGGGGGAGCTTTGGGGCAGCAAACTAGGAGATCTAGATGTGGCATTAGAAGAGGGATAGAAGCGTCTGAAGGTGATATTGAGTTGTGGGTGGTTTAGGGGGAAGATTGCACTGATTGTTAGCCTGGGGACACCATGGTGACACTTTGCAAATGGGAAGAAGGTCCCCAAAGGTGCTAAGATCCTCTGGTGATCTCAGTGACTGATCTGCACCAGGGCTTCCATACACAGACCGAAAGGAGCGCCACCCTTGTTGTGCACAAGTTTCTCAGAGACTCTGGAACAAGTTATATATTTTCAGCTGAGCATCACATGGGATCACAGTCCTTCCCAGTGAAAACAGCCAACAGGGATTGTTCCTCACTGGCTTCTCTGCAACTGAGTGCAATCAGATCAAGCTTACCCCTGTCTGATTTAGGAGTGGAGCCGAGCGAATAATTGGGAATTCATTTTGAGTGGAAACTGAATTTTTTCCCGATTTTAATTCATAATTACTAACTGGCCATTTTGGCATTTCTGACCTTTCTCTTTGAGCCAAAGCTATTCGCCACGTTCAACGAATAGTCACGAATAGTTTCAGTGCTCTGAAAAAAAAAATTTTCCAGCAAATTTACTGTTTGCCAAAAGCCCCACCCAGCTCGACTCGGGAGCAAAATCTCGAAAACGTGCTGAAACCACGCAGTGAAAAACCACAGCTAGCCCAGGCAATGAGCCTAGGGTGGCCAGAGAGCAAGAGTGAAAAATCGGGACAGCGGTGGGGGTAATAATACCTATATAAGACAAAGCCCCAAATATGGGGACTGTCCCTATAAAATCGGGACATCCGGACACCCTAAATGCCCATTGTGTTACTGACACTTATGCATATGAGAGCTATCTATGTAAATGCTGCTGGCTAGAATTCTCCATTCACTCACGCTGGGGGCACTTTGCATAGGAGTAAATGACTAAGCCGGGCGCAAGGCCATGGGGAAATTAGGCCCAAGGTGTATAACACCACACTGCACCTGCCAGCTGTCAAGGTGAAAGAGCAAAGAGGTACAGTAGAATCGAAGAACACCGGTCAGCGAAATAACCCACTTCCTCCCCTGACGAACCGAGGGACACACCCCACCTATGAACCTATTCACTACACACTACTGACTTGGACGCTAAAAAACATTCCGTGGGTGGCGTACCCGAGACCACTTATCCACTGACACTTTAAAAACTCCCGTACCCCAATCTGGGTCTATGCGGGTTATGTACGGTGTATGTATCTTGTAAACCTTGTAACCGATCCTTGTAATCTCTCATCACTTCAGCCTGCCCCCAGATGTACAGTACCTTCCTCCTTAACTTGTGAATATTTTATTTTAAACATTAGCTTTAATAAAAAAAATTCATTGTAACCATAACAAAGTTGGTGTCACAGCAATATGGTCCTTGAACTTCTTGCACCCCCAGGAACAGGTTATGTAAGAGCTGCCATACTGGGCCAGAGCTATGGTCCATCTAGCCCAATATCCTGTCTCCAACAGTGCCCAGTACCAGAGCTTCAGGAAAACTGTACACAAGAGGGGTGGCTAGCTCCACCCCGTCTTTCACTCCCAACTTCCGGCAGTCAGAAATTTAGAGTTGCCCAGAGCAAGAGGTTGCATCCCTGACCATCTTGGCCAGTAGCCATCGATGGATCTATCCTCCAGGAGCTTCTCTAATTCTCTTTTGAACTAATTAAATCCAAATGCGTCAACAGGAGCAGAGTGGGAACAATGGGAATAATTACAAACACAGGAAGATTTCCTGTGAGATTTTCCTTTTTTTAAGAAACAGGTTTCTCTTTCAGCACCAATAACCCAATGGGAATCCGATATGAACATTAGCAAGGGAACAACTCGCTAACAAATTCTAATGAAAGATTAACTAATGGAATGCAATGTGCTAAAATGACATCCAAAGCAACGTCCACACATAAAATCACAATTAATACATTCGTTTTCAACTTTTCAGAGTATTCCACTGGGTTCTCTACCTCTCACAACCAAGACACAGTGGCGGCACGTGCTTTCAAGGTACATTCAGGATTATGATCATGAAGCCTGTCTGGTGGTTTGCGTGTTTTTACCCCCCATAGGAAAGAGTGCCATTTTTCAGAGAGCAAAATGGCAAATTTCGCAGGGTGTCATCATGACATGTATCAATAGCCAATGCTCAAATATCATCTCCATCAACCGTAAGACTGTCCCATAACCTAATCTCCTCTTTCAGAGGGATTCTGACTGTCCTCTGGTTTCGCAAAGGATGCTTTCTTTAGTGTGTAGCCACTCTGCAGGTGAAATTATTTCCAACTCAGATCGACGGACTCCCACCAGCACTGATTGAGCTAGCACGCTAAACACAGCAGCGGCCCAGGCAGCGGAAGGGGTGAGTACCTAGGGTCTCAGACAGGACTGTATTTAGATGGCGAGCCCATCCCACCGGCCACGCTGGTGTGGTGGCCATTGCTATTTTTAGGACACTCGCTCGAGCAGAGCTAGCGCACCGATGTCCACCCGAGGTAGGAATTTTGCCTACAGCTGGAGGGTTGACGAACCCTATGTCAGATGCCTTCTAGGCACCAGAGGTCTGAACAGAGGCAACCCAGATTGAAGTCTCTCCAAAGCGGTGCCCTTCAGGTTGCAGACATCTGCTGAGACGCTCGAGAAGAGGATGTCTCATCACGAGGGTCCAAAGCGTGACCTGTGGCTGCTAATTCATCTCTCACATGAAGGTGCAGCCTGCAAGGGTTACAGGTCCCAGAACGCACGGCTCCCTCTCAAACCAAACTGGTGACTGCTTAGCTCAAAATGATGTGTAGCATGCTGGGATCTGTCCTCTCTGTGTGGCCATGTTAAAGATGGCAGCTGCTCTAATTTCTGCCAGATAGGTGTGGCCCTATGTCTCCTAGCCCTTTGCTAGGCAGATTTTTGGGGCTCTCCTGCTGCTCAGCTGATCTCATTGTGAGACCCATAACCATGCTGCGGCTCACAGACTCATGGCAATTCTTGGTAGGTCACATCTTGTCCATCACCCCAGGAGCCAATGCAAAATTTGTCCCTGCAACCTAGTGTGCTCACTACATTGGCTTCAATGGAGTTCCTCTGGATTCACACCCACTGGGGCCAGTAAGAAGAGAGG
The DNA here is from genome assembly GCA_037349315.1 of Chelydra serpentina. Classification (NCBI taxonomy): domain Eukaryota; kingdom Metazoa; phylum Chordata; order Testudines; family Chelydridae; genus Chelydra; species Chelydra serpentina. Next base: position 19,199,291 of record JBAIAC010000027.1, on the reverse strand, counting down.
GCCAGATCCTTAGCTAAGCAATTCACAAAAGCTCCATTGACTTCAGTGGGGTGAAGCCAGTTTACACCTACTGAGGATCTGTCCCAGAATCAGGTCCATTAGGTTGTCTCCTAGTCCTAGCCGGGGGAAACAGGTGCCACAGTTCAGGGCAACTGCACCTGTATTTCCCCCTCCTCGTCCAGCCAGGACGCCCACTCTAGGCTTCCGGCTCCTCAACTATCACCTCTCTTCAGCGGAGCATCATTCTCCTTCTTGACCAGGGTTTTCCCAGGCTGCACAGTTCCCTGCCTACACCTGTGCCTTCCCCAGCCAATCAGGCTGCCTAAACAGGCCAGCATCTGTGCTTTGCTTTCTCCTCAGTGGCTCTGAACAGCTGTAATTGCCCAGTGCCCTTTCTAAGCAAGCACATTTTTTCTTACGGTGACAGCATTCCCAAGAAAACATATTAAAGCAATAAAAGAACCTACACGCATGCTGACAAACTTACCAGAGATCTCTCCCCCTGCCCAACTCCAACAGAGGCGCTGGTAGGAGCCAGTCCTTCAAACCGCACCAAAGGGTTTTTCTGTGGTCACAAGTTCATGACAACTTTTGCTCAGAGCAAGCACACATACGCGCAACCATTCCTTTCTTCAGCTGGACTCTTTGATATTCAGAGACTGGTAATAGGTAATCGGTTAGACAATGGTTCTCTCCTCAGGGCGTAGCTTCAAAAAGTTAGTCCAGGTCCCGAAAGGTGGAGAATTTGCTTTCCCCACCCCCCAGATATTTCGAGGCAACTCACTTAACTTTGTTTATCCCCAAAGTTCCTTCTTTTTCTGCACACTATTTAAATAGTCCTTTGAGTCTCATAATGCTTCCCAGGGTTCACACTGGTCACGTCTCCCCCCCCTTAGAGAAGTTACACCCAAGCCCACACTAATATATAAACTTTGCAATTACAATACAATGGATTCCAAAGCTATTTAAACTGAATTCAAGAAGCCCTGGCAAAGATAAAGGAAATTGACCAGGAACCTGCTGTGACAGAGATGGCAAAGTTAAGGTTACAAACATGGGTGTTACAAGGAAAGAGCAGAGAGCTCATTAGATATTTCTATAGTGCGCTACAAATAATTTTGGTTTCCTTTTAAATCCCTGCTAAAAAAGATTCATGTGAGATATTTACTCATCCTGCAATTGTGGCAGTGACACCGATTGAATATGAATCTGTCCAGGAAATTTTGTGAGGGTTTTAGTTATTTATAAAGTGATGTGCACTAGGGATTTATTTCACACCATAACTCTGATGGGATTCCAGTGGCAGGAGCCCAGCTAGGGAGAGAATGAAACCCTCACCAGCCTCCATCACCCTGGGACTGCAAGCAGAAAGGGGCAAATTCAGACTTGATATTAGTAAGTAATTGCAAATGACAGGCAACATGGCCTAGTGGCTAGGCCACTGGGCTGACAGTCAGGAGACCACAGTTTCACTCCCAGCTCTCCTGCTAACCTGAGACAAGTCGTCTCTGTTGTCCTTCCCACCCTGTGTCTGTCTTCTCTCTTTAGACTGTCCCCTCTTTGAGCAAGGGACTGTCTCTTTGCTATGTGTATGTACAGCACCTAGCATCTTGGTTGGGGCCTCTACATGCTACATCATCCCAATAACAGTTAATGATTGAGCTGCACTTCCTGACACTGAGTCTGAATTTGACACCGTGCAGCTGATGAAGATGAAAATGAGCCGAGTGACGAGTATAAGCTCGCTGTGGTGTTCTGTCCCCCTCTAGTGGTGGCTAGGCCAACCAGCGCTCAAGGAGCCTGCTACGGCATGGCTACGAGACAAGGGTCTTTTGGCTCAAGCTCTCAGTGGCTCACACATTAAGCTCCAGAAGTCTCAGGGTCAATCCCTGCTACTGACAACCCACCCAGGCGTGTCCCTGTTACCCGAGTTATACAAAGCATAGCCTGCCGATTCCAGGGTTTCTACTAAACAGCATACAACACCCATCACAATGGGAAATCCTCAGTCAACAAGAGAGCTTTCCATGTGGAGGAATTTTCCTTTGGAATAAGGGTGGGGGTTTTTTTTTTAAAAAAGGAAAGAAAATGGGAGATAGGGGAACTGGCTGCCACCAAGGAACTGGGAACCAGCTACAGAGCCTCGCCTAAGCTTACCAGTTCAAATCCAGCCTAGGGCAACCCTGCAAGTTCTTTACAGTCCAATGGCCCAGAGGAATTGCATTTGGTTTTCAGTGAACAACACAAAAACCACCACCGCAGCTGATATTAATTGACAATCTGAGCGGACACCTCATTACTTGAAAGCGACTAGAAACCTTATCAGCTTTATATGGGGAAAGCAGTGAAAGGAAGAGATGGCTGTTGATCCGGCACAACATGGGTATTCCTCAAGCTCCCCATGGTGCAAGTAGATCATGGGCAGGTCACTGTGCATATGAGGGATGGATTTTTATAGCGTTTCGCATGGGAGATGGCATTTGTCCCCAAACATCTGAAATGATAAATGCAGAAAGAGTAAGGCTGACACCAGGCAATGAGGAATGAGCAACCTTTTAAAAGTTCAATCTGAGGCTCTGGGCCAAATGCAGCAGTGATGTAAGTGGGAGTGTAAGTTGCACGCCGGGTGTAAATAGCACCGTCGCGTACTTTGCATCAGATCGGGCATTCACCCGAGGTGTTCCAGATGCGTAATTTACCAGCCAAATTGCGAAATGAGGAGGCTAGCAGAAAAGACTAGAGGTATCCACTCAGACGCTACTGGGACAAGTGTGGTGTACGAATCTAAACAGAATCGAATAGAGGGTGTCAAACAGAAGAGTGGAAGGAGAAAGTCTACTCCGCTGCCCATCGGTTAGTTGCTTCTCCTGTTACCCCCGGGCTAACTGGGCATAGGAGTCTAGTTCATTACAGGATTGTAATGAATTAGACTAGGATAAATAAGGATTGGAACCTTATTTATCCACACCTGCTAAGCTGCAAATTAGTACCAGTCACAGTGCTTTACCACATATACCCATTTCCTGGCCAGCTCACACCCAATGTGTAATTCACACGCCCAGAGATGTCCTTGAGTGTCGCACCCACTTGCACTACATCTGAATTTGGCCCTTTGTCATCTTCCGGCCATCCTTGGTTTTGCTTTCCCAAAATGGTGCGGGATAAATTCTGGCATGGCCCTTTGTATCGCTGAACTCTGCATCCGTGACACAAAGCAACACAACACGATTTAGCTGTGCGTTTACGGAGAAGATCACAGACCCAAAAGAGGAGCCATTCTATGTCTCTGACAGGGATTCTTGTACATTGTACAGAGACACAGAATGGCCCCCGTGGTTATTAAGGTTTATATTAGACAGACTAGCAATGAAATAAATGGTAGTCAAAGGACAATGGTCTCCTGCTGCTACATACATGCTGAGAAAAAGGCAAAGAGTTTATTTTCACAGGAGGAAACATTACTCCTGCAACAATGACTTTATCTCCATTAAACCATGTGACTGATATTGATTTCATCATTAGTTTGATTGGGCTTAGCGCTCTGCGGGGACATCTGCATGCGGCATCATCACTGACCTTCTCCATTTTCACTGGCTAAGAGAGCAGTCCAGTCATTCCCTGACAGCCAATCCCAGTACATCTTACCAGTCAAATGAGGGTTTGTAGAAATATCTGGTTTCTGATTGGCTGGACTTGTATACACTTGCTTAAATGTTTGATCTATAATGAAGACCCTCCTGCCAGCGTTTTGATTGTGGGTACCGATTCTATTGCATATAACCCAACGTGTATGTAATCCCATCACTCCCTAGAGATTTCACAGAGGGTGAAGCTAGAAGGGACCGTTAGATCATCTAGTCTGACTTCCTGTATATCACAGGCCTCTATATTTGATTCAGATACCCCTAGACTAAGCCCAGTGATTTTCATTAAACTAAATCCTTTCTGTCCTCAAAACACTATCTGTTGTGTACCACAGGCAGAGAACAGGAGATACCTAAGTGCCACCAATGTCTGATGCCCCTGCAATAGCAGGGAATTGATTACGTGCAATATGCCTAGATAATCCATGCCCCACACTGCAGAGGAAGGTGAAAAAAACTCCAAGGTCTGTGTCAGTCTGACCTGGGGAAAATTCCTCCATGACCTGAAATCAGAGCATGTGAGCAAGACACCAGCCAGGCATCTAAGAAAGAGGATTTTCTGTACCACCTCAAAGACTGGGCATCCCCCACAATGTCCTGTCTCAAGCCGTGGGCAAGCACTGATGCTTCCGAGGAAGATGGGGGGGGGAAGCTAAACCACCCAAAATACATCTGGTCAATCATCATGGAGGGTGGGGAGAGCAGAATTCCTTCCTGACCCCCAACAGGTGACCAACTGAAGCCCTGAAACATGAGATTTAATTGTAGTCATTTTCCTTATACAAAGCTGCAAGCGCTGTGAGCATTCTGAGGGCAGAGCAGGCAATTCTGTTCTCCCCGTGGCCCATGAAGGAAGGGGATGAATAGGGGGAGTCATAGATTCCAAGGTCAGAAGGGAGAATTTTGAGCGGAGGATGGGGTATTGGGATGGATAATCACACACACACACATGCTGGGGAATTTGTGTATTAAATACTCCTGAGGGGATTCAGCACCAAAAAAATTAAAAATTCTGCATATTTTATTTGTCAAAACAATGCAATATAATCACATCAGTTTCGATTGTTTTGGCAATTTATTTAAACTACAATACAGAAAAAAGTCACAATAACTATTCAGCATTTCCTAAACGCATGAAAGTTAAGTTACAAACACTTGGTAACTAATACCCTGCATTCCAGTTATAATCCTGAATTTTCATTTAAATTACGTTAAAGAACATCAAACAGCAAAAAAAGAAGAGACAAGTAGAATGTCCTTTTAAATTGCTCAGACTTTCACACCTGAAAGTCATACAGTTTTGCTAATCATTGTCCTGGACCCTGGCTGGGCACTTTGGGACGTGCTTGGTTCTGATTGTCCTGATATTTTATTGACTGCCTGGTAAATGTTTTATTTGCCCTCATAAGAACATAAGAATGGCCATATTGAGTCAGACCAAAGGTCCATCAACCCCAGTATCCTGTCCTCTGACATTGGCCAATGGTAGGTGCCCCAAAGGGAATGAACTGACCAGGTGATCATCAAGTGATCCATGCCCTGTCACCCAATCCCAGCTTCTGGCAAACAGAGGCTAGGGACACCATTCCTGCCCATCCTGGCTAAAAGCCATTGATGGACCTATCTTCCATGAATCTATCTGGCTCCCTTGTGAACCCCATTATAGTATTGGCCTTCACAACCCCTCTGGCAAGGAGTTCCACAGGTTGACAGTGTGTTGCGTGAAAAAATACTTTCTTGTGTTTGTTTTAAACCTGCTGCCTGTTAATTTCATTTGGTGGCCCCTTGTTCTTGTATTATGAGGAGTAAATAACACTTCCTTATTTACTTTCTCTGTACCACTCATGATTTTATAGACCTCTATCATATCCCCCTTTAGTCGCCTCTTTTCCAAGCTGAAAAGTCCCAGTCTTATTAATCTCTCCTCATATGGAAACCATTCTATAGCCCTAATCATTTTTGTTGCCTCAAAGTCTTTTTTTTTTTTAAACGGGTAAGTAAAATAAATCCTGAGCTGTACTCTAACCCCATTGTGTCACTTTGGCACAGGAAAAAAGTGAGAAAGCACGTAGATTGTCCTAGCTGATTCCCTTACTGTCATTTATAAGGCTTTACATCACTCTGGCAATGTAGGGGCCTTAAAACTTTTACAGGTTTTATGCTCCTGGGGGAATCGACTGAGAATGGGAACAGTTAACTAACAATAGGAACAGTAACAATGTTACCAGGCTGGCTGCTACACTTCTGCCTCGGTGACAGTGCCTGCCTCGTGCGTAATAAAAAGCCCTAACCCTCCACACCTGGCGAGCCAGAGTAGCAAGCGAGAGGGACAGAGTCTCTCTCGCTTGTTGGTCAGCCCCGCCCCCTGACGGTGATCGACGTCTGTCACGCAGCCACACACCCAGCCCCCAGGAACAGATGTACTGCCTGGGAAGAGGCGTGTTGCCCCCTGCAGATTTATTTTGCATTTTTCTGTGGGGGGGGGGGGGCATAGAAATATGTGGACCATATGTATCCTGCATCCCCCACAGGGGTGCAGAATTCTCTCAGGTGTAAAAAAGCACATATTTTAGAAAGATCTATCCTCATTTTAGAGGCACAGGTTCAAATCCCAGTATAGTCAACTCAGCCCTTCAGCCTTCCAAGATGAATGAATAATGCTGACTTTGGTGTGCAGATTGCAGGGGAGCCTTACAGAATGGAAAAGTCCTGTCTCATGTCCATTGATATTAAGGCGTTTGTGGCATTTTTCACAAGGGCTGGTCTGTGTGTATAGTGGGCATTTTGGACCAAGACCCACATTGGCAATGTACAACGGGCTGGGTGGGCTGCCATCCTCCACCCCAGAAACAGCTGCATTTCAGTTGTATAACGTGCATACACTGTCGTAGGTGACGTGCTTTGGGATCATGCTATATGAAATGCAAGCTGAAGTCCAACAGGCTCGTCAGAATGATTGTGCCGGGCGCGTGTGTTTATATCCACTTGGGACAATTTGTCTGCCAAACATTCGCTCACCAGCTGGTACACCAATGATTGACAAGAAGCAATAGCAAATTTCAAGAAGTGAAGTTCTATTAGCTAGCCGCACTGTTGAGTGCTTATGAGCACATGGAGGCTTTCCAATTTCCCTGAAATAAGCAGACACCCAATACAACAGCACAGCACTTGCGGGCATCTGTAAAACCCATTTTCCTTTTTGTTTAGGACACATTTCTTTCATTCTTGGAGCTCTTCTGTGGATGGCAAATCGTGGTTCATTTTATTTTTTATTGCAAGTCAACTATTTTGAAATCCAAGTAGATCTTCTGACGTCGTGTCTTCACAAATACCAGGACATCTGTTTAATCTATCCAGGCAATCATACTGCTTTCAGCCATCGTTGGACACCCCGATATAGAGTGGTACCGTTTTCAGTTTTTATTTTATTTAATTTTTCCCGGGAATTTATCAGTGTTTATTACCACAACAATAAAAAAGGTGAAAATCGGTGCAAAAAATGATTAATAATTTTTCTGAGTAAATATCAAGGTTTATTTTGGTGGATGGAAAGACGGGGGGAAAAGTATTCTGTAGATTAATGCGTTGAATTCCTTTCATCAATGTGGTTTGCTGCAAAACTAAAACAGAAGTCAAAACACAATGCCAGTTTAGAAAAACAATGAATCTCTAATCCCCAAATAAAACTTTTCATTTGAATAAACAGTTTACTGCTGTAGACTTAGAATTATTAGCCTATAAATATTTACATTTAATAACTGGGCTACACCATTTGCATCACGTACGCTCCACGTCATCCTCTTCTCCTGTTTTTGTTTTTATAAACTTTCAAATACTTCCTTATGTTCTGAACCGTATTCTGATACCGATTTTCATTTTCTTCCCATTTTAGCATGCCAGATCTTTAAATTGTTACCTGCTAACACCTTGAAATGTGTACGTGGTGGACATGAGATTCATCAGTATGTTCAGATGCGTAGGCACTTCAGAGCTTGTGTCAGGGTTCCCTCCCCACTCTAAACTCTAGGGTAAAGATGTGGGGACCCGCATGAAGAGCTCCTAAGCTTATTTCTACCAGCTTAGGTTAAAACCCCCAAGGTACAAAATTCCCTGCACCCTAAGAAATGCTTCCCACTGCCACCATCAAGTGTGTTTAAACAGGAATCCAGGAAAGGAAAACACTTGAAGTTTCTCTTTCCCCGCAAAATACCCTCTCAAGCCCGTACCCCCCTTTCCTGGGAAGCTTGAGAATAATCTCCTAACCAATTGGTTACACAGTGATCAAAAAAAAAAAACACCCCCGGGGTTTTTAACACCATAGAAAACAGTCAGCTTCTTAAAAGAAGGATTTTATTAAAACAAAGAAGGTAAAATCAGCTCTGTAAAATCAGGATGGTAACTATTTTACAGGGTACTCAATTTCCAAACTCAGAGGGATTTCCCCTCTGGACAAACCCTTAAAGTTACAGGGGGAAAAAAGGAATAACCCCTCCCTCTCACACAGGGAATGTACCAAGCAAAAATAAACCAAAATCTACTCGCTATGCTATCTAAACTTACTTTAGAAAAGTGAGGATTTGATGAAAATATGACTGGTTCCTTCTGACTCCAAGATCACTCTGAGTCTGACAAAGACCCACACACAAAGCTTTCCCCCTCCCAAGATTTGAAAGTATCTTGTCCCCTTATTGGTCAGATGCCGGCCAGGTCAGGTGTCGGTCTGGTTACCTGCATTTCTTAACCCTTTACTGGTAAGAGGATTTTATCTGCATCAGACCCTCTCCCCCTTCCCTTTATATTTATGACAGCTTGTTTATTGGGTGTATCTTCTAGAGCAGGGATCGGCAACCTTTGACACGCGGCCCGTCAGGGACATCCGCTGGCAGGCCGGGCCGGTTTGTTTACCTGCAGCGTCCACAGGTTCGGCCGGTTGCAGCTCCCACTGGCCGCGGTTTGCCGTTCCAGGCCAATGGGGGCTGTGGGAAGCAGTAGCCAGCACATCCCTCGGCCCGCGCCGCTTCCCACAGACCCCATTGGCCTGGAACAGTGAACCGCGGCCAGTGGGAGTCGCGATTGGCTGAATCTGCGGACGCTGCAGGTAAACAAACCCTCCCGGCCTGGCAGCGGATTTCCCTGATGGGTCGCGTGTCAAAGGCTGCCGATCCCTGTTAGAATCATAGAATCATAGAATCTCAGGGTTGGAAGGGACCTCAGGAGGTCATCTAGTCCAACCCCCTCCTCAAAGCAGGACCAACCCCAACTAAATCATCCCAGCCAGGGCTTTGTCAAGCCTGACCTTAAAAACCTCTAAGGAAGGAGATTCCACCACCTCCCTAGGGAACCCATTCCAGTGCTTCACCACCCTACTAGTGAAAAAGTTTTTCCTAATATCCAGCCTAAACCTCCCACACTGCAACTTGAGACCTTTGCTCCTTGTTCTGTCATCTTCTACCACTGAGAACAGTCTAGATCAGGGATCGGCAACCTTTGAGTATGTTCTAGAGTAATACATACTTCCTTCAACAGGCAGTATACACACACATATATTACGATAATACATTCGTCTCTCTCATGCAATGTATTGTATTTTCCTCCTAAAACAAGTTTTTGTATATGTATTTGAATGATACAAAAGTAGGGTGAAAATCAGAAAAAAATGAATAATACTTTTTGGAAAACCCGGGAATTTTGGGGTAAAAATCAGTTTAAACTGAAAACAAAGGGGCTTCGTTTTAGCATGTCACTGGGTGGACACAACTATACCAGAACGCTCCAGCTAAACTGGAACGCACACACCAAACATTCTGACGGTGCGGACCTAGACCTCAATTCAGCTACATCTAAACATAATAAAGATCAAGCTACAAGAGAGACATTCAACCTTGGAGTAGGTGGGGATAAGTCACTGCCAAGTCAATGAGCAACATTCTGATTCCACTGGTGTAAATCCAGGGTAACTCTGCTGTAAATTTGGAGTGAAACCCCTATCAGAATCTGGCCCAGTGCACATTTCACATTTGCCCCAGGGCTAAATTTGGTCCAGGAATTGCATTTAACCCGTATGTCGTTTGTTTGTTTGTTTAATCTGCACATAGAATCATAGAATCTCAGGGTTGGAAGGGACCTCAGGAGGTTCTAGTCCAACCCCCTGCTCAAAGCAGGACCAACCCCAACTAGATCATCCCAGCCAGGGCTTTGTCAAGCCTGACCTTAAAAACCTCTAAGGAAGGAGATTCCACCACCTCCCTAGGTAACCCATTCCAGTGCTTCACCACCCTACTAGTGAAATAGTGTTTCCTAATATCCAACCTAAACCTCCCCCTCTGCAACTTGAGACCATTACTCCTTGTTCTGTCATCTTCTACCACTGAGAACAGTCTAGATCCAGCCTCTTTGGAACCCCCTTTTAGGTAGTTGAAAGCAGCTATCAAATCCCCCCTCACTCTTCTCTTCTGCAGGCTAAACAATCCCAGTTCCCTCAGCCTCTCCTCATAAGTCATGTGCTCCAGCCCCCTAATCATTTTTGTTGCCCTCCGTTGGATTCTTTCCAATTTATCCACATCCTTCTTGTAGTGTGGGGCCCAAAACTGGACACAGTACTCCAAATGAGGCCTCACCAGTGCCGAATAGAGGGGAATAATCACGTCCCTCCATATGCTGGAAATGCCCCTACTTATATAGCCCAAAATGCCGTTAGCCTTCTTGGCAACAAGGGCACACTGTTGACTCATATTCAGCTTTTCGTCCACTGTAACCCCTAGGTCCTTTTCTGCAGAACTGCTGCCCAGCCATTCGGTCCCTAGTCTGTAGCAGTGCATGGGATTCTTCCTTCCTAAGTGCAGGACTCTGCACTTGACCTTGTTGAACCTCATCAGATTTCTTTTGGCCCAATCCTCTAATTTGTCTAGGTCCCTCTGTATCCTGTCCCTACCCTCCAGCGTATCAACCACTCCTCCCAGTTTAGTGTCATCTGCAAACTTACTAAGGGTGCAGTCCACACCATCCTCCAGATCGTTGATGAAGATATTGAACAAAACCGGCCCCAGCACCGACCCTTGGGGCACTCCACTAGATACCAGCTGCCAACTAGACATGGAGCCATTGATCACTACCCGTTGAGCACGACCATCCAGCCAGTTTTCTATCCACCTTACCGTCCATTCATCCAGCCCATACTTCTTTAACTTGCTGGCAAGAACACTGTGCGAGACTGTATCAAAAGCTTTGCTAAAGTCAAGAAATAGCATATCCACTGCTTTCCCCTCATCCACACAGCCAGTTATCTCATCATAGAAGGCAATTAGGTTAGTCAGGCATGACTTGCCCTTGGTGAATCCATGCTGACTGTTCCTGATCACTTTCCCCTCCTTTAAGTGGTTCAGAATTGATTCCTTGAGGACCTGTTCCATGATTTTTCCAGGGACTGAGGTGAGACTGACTGGCCTGTAGTTCCCCGGATTTTCCTTCTTCCCTTTTTTAAAGATGGGCACTACATTAGCTTTTTTCCAGTCATCCGGGACCTCCCCTGATTGCCATGATTTGTCAAAGATAATGGCCAATGGCTCTGCAATCACATCGGCCACCTCCTTTAGCACCCTCGGATGCAGTGCATCCGGCCCCATGGACTTGTGTTCGTCCAGCTTTTCTAAATAGTCCCGAACTACTTCTTTCTCCGCAGAGGGCTGGTCACCTCCTCCCCATACAGTGCTGCGGAGTGCAGCCGCCTGGGAGCTGACCTTGTCTGTGAAGACAGAGGCAAAAAAAGCATTGAGTACACTAGCTTTCTCCACATCCTCTGTCACTAGGTTCCCTCCATCATTCAGCAAGGGGCCCACACTTTCCTTGACTTTCTTCTTGTTGCTCACATACCTGAAGAAACCCTTCTTGTTACTCCTAACATCTCCGGCTAGCTGCAACTCCAAGTGTGATTTGGCCTTCCTAATTTCACTCCTGCATGCCTAAACAATATTTTTATACTCCTCCCTGGTCATTTGTCCAATCTTCCACTTCTTGTAAGCTGCTTTTTTGTGTTTAAGACGAGCAAGGATTTCACTGTTAAGCCAAGCTGGTCGCCTGCCATATTTACTTTTCTTTCTACACATCGGGATGGTTTGTTCCTGCAACCTCAATAAGGATTCTTTAAAATACAGCCAGCTTTCCTCGACTCCTTTCCCCCTCATGTTATTCTCCCAGGGGACCTTGCCCATCAGTTCCCTGAGGGAGTCAAAGTCTGCTGTTCTGAAGTCCAGGATCTCTGTTCTACTGCTCTCCTTTCTTCCTTGTGTCAGGATCCTGAACTCGACCATCTCATGGTCACTGCCTCCCAGGTTCCCATCCACTATTGCTTCCTCTACTATTTCTTCCCTGTTTGTGAGCAGCAGGTCAAGAAGAGCTTTTCCCCTAGTTGGTTCCTCCAGCACTTGCACCAGGAAATTGTCCCCTACACTTTCCAAAAACTTCCTGGATGGTCTGTGCGCTGCTGTATTGCTCTCCCAGCAGATATCGGGGTGATTAAAGTCACCCATGAGAACCAGGGCCTGTGATCTAGTAACTTCTGTTAGTTGCTGGAAGAAAGCCTCGTCCACCTCATCCCCCTGGTCTGGTGGTCTGTAGCAGACTCCCACCACGACGTTACCCTTGTTGCTCACACTTCGAAATTTAATCCAGAGACTCTCCGGTTTTTCTGCAGTTTCATGCTGGAGCTCTGAGCAGTCACACTGCTCTCTTACATAGATGAGCGCCATCACCTCCCGTGCTTGGTATCTTGCCAGGCTACATGTAGCAGCTGTTGAAACTTGGCAGATAAGATGAAGCCCCAGATGTTTTAGGGGGGGGTTTTTTGCGGGGGGGGGCGAGGAAATATCACTTCGAATTCTATATTTTAGAAGATTAATGTAAGACATCCAAAAAACGTATTTTCTTTCCCGTTTCAGACCTGGGTCCTCCCCCGACACATGCTACCAGCTTAAAAAAACAAAAACAAAAGCAGCTTTGTTTCAAAAGAAACAAACAAATGTTTGCAGTCCCCGAGTCCCTTTCTGCAGACGGATGTCTTTTTGGTATCACAGAGGAAAGGGGGGGGGAAAAGGAAGGAAGAGCCACTATGTTCAAAGCACCGCTAGCAAATTCTGACTCCTTGGTCTCTTTCCGGGAGCCAGAACAGGTGGTCCTCTTATGACAGTCTCTTTCTGGACAAAGATTTAAAGCAATCACGCCTTCAACCACATGACAGCCCCCAAATGTGAAGCACTTTTCTCCTTTCCTTAGGTTTTTGATAGCTCTGGTCTCCGATCGCCCAGGTACAACCATCCTCTTTGGTTTAGCTCTGTCGCACTGTCTGGACTGGCTCACATGAGTGAACGCCAACTTCACGGCAGACTGGTTGTCTGTTTTATAATTAAATTTCATCAGCCAAGTAACAAGTGTGAACTCCTAAAGCGCTAGAATAGCCTCCCCATGGAGTTACAGACAGCCCTCTGGGGCACTCTGGTCTATTTTACCACCTCAGGCAACTGCCTCGGTGATAGATGGTCCCTTATACCAAAAATCACAATAGCATTCAGGTATCAGAGGGGTAGCCGTGTTAGTCTGGATATGTAGAAGCGACAAGAGTTCTGTGGCACCTTATAGACTAACAGACGTATTGGAGCATAAGCTTTCGTGGGTGAATACCCACTTCTTCAGTAGTCAGGTTACTCACAGTCCAAAAGTACCAGTCACTTACCCCAGGTCGATTGTACGCTAGATCCCCCACCAGAGACGTCGCTTGTAGCCAGTCCTGTTATAAACTAACTAAAGGTTGATGAACTAGGAAAAGGAAATAAGAGTGTTATTTACAGGTTAAAGCAGGTAAACACACACACACACACACACACACGAGTTACAGTCTTAGATTCCAAAACATAATAGAAACCTCTACAATAAGCAAACTCCATATGCCCTTTAGGGCTAACCCAGGCAAAACAGCTATCTTATGGTTAGTCACTTAGGCCTAATCCTCAAAGTATCGAGGCTCCTAACTTCCATTTAAATCAATGGAAGAGAAGGAGCTGGGCCCTAGCCTCTCTTCCTCAGTTTCCCCCACTGTACATTGAGGACAATAGCCCTGCTCTGCCTCACAAGGGTGTTGTGAGAATTAACACAGGAATGGGTGTGAGTTGCTTCCAGGGCCCCCATCACCACAGCCCCTCAAACAGACAGGCCACCTGGCAAGTGAGATTATATTAGGCACACATGCTAGAAATAGGGAACAGTCATTAGAGAGAGAGCAGACGTTGATAATGGTCAGCTTGCTTCATTGGAGGAGGGCTGCACGTGTGGTTTGTGGGGTCCCAGAGTGGTCTCTGTCCTCCGGAGAAACCCTTGGAAATATTTGGTGCCTTTTAAAGCAAAAAAATTAAAATGCGGTGTTTTAATGAGCCCCAGGGAATGTCTCTCTAGCAGGGACGGGTCAATAGTACCCAGAGAAGAAGGAACGGCCACCATCTACGATGGGGAATTGTCCCGACCCTCACTCCACGCTGACCAGCTGGTATCACCTCTTGGGTGACTGGGAGGCTGCGTCCAAATCCCTAATGTCCTGGCCAAGAAGGCAGCACACTCTATTAGAGGGTGGTCACAATGTGGACGCCTGGGCAGCAAGGAATGAGGCCGAACCTCCATGATCCTCTATGTAACTGCGACAAGTAGTCCTCCACACCCACACACCAGGAGATTGGCTTAAAAATCATGAGGGTTTCTTTTAACTAATACATTTGCAGGACAGGATATTTCCCTTCTGGTTTCTGAGCCTTTAGGGTGCACTTGGGTGCCGTTTTCACTCTTTTCTCCAACCATGGACTCTCAGAAACGGAGGGCAGCCAAAGGTCCATCTCCCCACACTGAGATAGGGCCAAGTAAACCCAGACCAGCCCTGACAGGTGTCTGTCCAACCTGTTCTTCAAATAAGTGATGGGGATTCCACAACTTCCCTTGGAAACCTGTTCCAGAGCTTAACTGCTCTAGAGTTAGAAAGCTTTTCCTGCTATAAAACCTCAATCCCTTGCTGCATTTAAGTCTATTACACCTTATCTTATGTTCAGTGGACATGGAGAACGATTGATCACCATCCTTTTTATAACAGCCCTTCAAATATTTGAAGACTGCTATCAGATCCCCACTCAATCTTCTTTTCTCAAGACTAAACGTGCCCAATTGTTTAACCTCTCCTCATAGAAAACTTGACCTAAATCATTTACCATTTTTATTGCTCTCCTCTGGACTGTCTCCAATTTGTCCACATCTTTCCTAAAGTGTGGCACCCAGAATTGGACACAGTCCTCCCGCTGAGGCCTCACCAGTACTGAGTAGAGCAGGATGGTTACCTCCCATGCCTTACATACAAGTTGCCTGTTAATACACCCCAGAGTGATGTTAGCCTTTGTTGCAACGGCATCACATTGCTGACTCATATTCAATTTCTGAGCCACTATCACCCACAGATTCTTTCCAGAAGTGCTACCCCCTAGCCAGTTATTCCCCATTTCATAGTTGTGCATTTGATTTTTCTGCTCTAAGAGCAGTTCTTTCCATTTGTCTTTACTGAATTTTTCATCTTGTTGAATTCAGACCAGTTCCTCAATTTGTCCAGGTCGTTTTTAATTCCAAGCCTAGCCTCTGAAGTGCTTGTACAACCCCTCCCAGCTCGGTGGCACCTGCAAGCTTTATAAGCATACGCTCCACTCCGTTATCCAAGTCATTCATGACAATAATGAATAGTTCCAGGCCCAGGACTGACCACTGTGGGACCTCACTAGATGCCCCTTCCTGGTTTGACAGCGAACCATCGACAGCTACTCTCAACTAGCTGTGCACCCCCTTTTATAGTAATTTCATCTAGACTGCATTTCCCTTGTTTCCCTATGAGAATCTCATGTGGGACTGTGTCAAAAGCCATGCTCAAATCAAGATCTATCGTGTCAACTGCTTCCACCTTCCTGCTGGGCCAGTAACCTCGTCAAAGGCTAGAAACCTTTTTTAAAACATAAGAACTGAAATTCTACAGCAAGCACACTGGGCAGGATAAAGGTGCTGCAGCATGCAAAGAGTTAACGAGTCCCTGCTGGTCACATGGCACCTGGGGAGCAGAGTATAAAAGGAAGGAGAAGTTGAGGCAAAGGAGAACTAAGAGGAAAGCTGTATCCTCCCTTCTGGCTGGCTGAGTGAAGTGGGGAATATTGCCCAGTGGTTTTCAGTTGATTTGCTTTCGTCTTGTGGACAACAGAACAAAGGAGCTTCATTTTCTTTCCCCAGCTGGTAAACCACGTGCCAGGTTACAATACGCAATGATTTATCATTCATTGATTTCCATTTAACCTGGAGCTGTAGCCACCGAAAACACACATGTGTAGAAATAGCCCCAGCTCCAGAATACTCTCCCCATTCCCACTAGCTTTCCCAGGGTCACCGCCCTCGCTATTTCCTGACCAATCTTCACGTGCCTCCCCGGCGTTGTGTTTTCCTGGAGAGGCATCCAGTGATTTAGTGGAAATGCTAAGCAGATGTCAGAGCTGGGACCGTGCCTAATACCAGTGGCTTGGATCCCTGACAGCTACAAGTACTGTGGAATTTTAGCTTTCACTGAAAGTTACTGGCCCTTTGGGGTGTGTCGCAAACTCTTGAAATGCACCCCAGTGCTGTGCTGTGCTGTCTGCAAACAGACCAACAATCACGCGTGGATGTTAACTCTGAAGACTAATAACTATCTAAATATCAAAATGGCTAATTATTTCCCTGCTGATTATTGCAGCAGGAACATCCAGCTACTTTGGGACAGAGGGCAGAATTTGACTATCATTACTTCTCTCCACCCTCCCAGTTGGACCCCTGCAGGTAAGTACAGGTCTGTTTGGTAATAAATGCCATGAGGTAGTCAGGGCTGGGGCTGAGTTCTAACCCTCGTTAGAATTCCACAAGAGGGGTCACATGGTCAGGAGAACCCAACGTGCATTTTCATCTACGCAGAATCAAGGAGCTATGGCTTAGAGGATGCAGTGGGACAGGTGATACCCGTTCAGCTCAAATGAAATAGATTCTAGTTGTGTCTAAAGAGTTGTTAATTACCCTCAGTGGGTATGTCTGCACTGCAGTGTAAGCCCAGGGTTAGTAGAACTCAAGTTAGCAGCCCCTGGGTTTGTTAACCCAGGACTTGAGTGTCTACACTCATTTGTGACCCCAGATCAGGAACTGTCAAACCCTGGGTCCCAGCCTGGGGCTCCAGTGTCTATACTGCATTATGGGGGCCCACCTCCAGCCACCCAGATCCCAGACTTCCTAGCGCCCTCCTGAAATGTAGCCACTCTAGCTCTTTGTTCGTGGTACAGTGTGGGAAAATGTGATTGTCCTCCAAGCTTGACTGTCTAGAGGACAAAGAAAGTCCTCCCAGGGGGTTGTGGGATACTTCTGGGGAACTCCCAGAGCACAATCCAGTGGGGCTGCATCTACAATGGCAAAGCAATAGGGCTTGACCCAGGCTTGGACCCTCCACCCCTATGGGGTCCTGGGACCCTGGGTTAGAGTCATTTGTGTCTAGATAGAAACGGGGGTCAGGCTTGAGCCGGAGTTCAAACCATGGTTTTACATTGCAGTGTAAACATACCTGATGAGTCCCAAAAATATTACCATGTAACCTGCATTTCTGATGAACAGAAAAGAAGTAAATCTGGCCAGGAAATGGGAAACTACTCACAATGCAAATATGTAGCAAGCACCGATCACTGGTAGGACAGTTGCACCATATGAATATTCATTCTTTGATACCGTGTAGGAAACTGGTGTTCAGAAGCTAGGGCCGGACACCAGCACAAACCCCTGAGAGAGATAAATGCAGTGTCCTTCCCTTGTCACTGAGCCTGCAGCAGCAAGGGAGCATGAGAGGCAAGAAATGTGTCTTCCTTTGGATTCCAAATCAAATTTGCCTCCAACTCGGGGTGTCTGACTCCACAAGGACGTCTAGGAACCGTCAGAAGCACGAACTCCATCACTGTACTGCAGATACGCACCTGCAGAGTTAAGAAAACACACCCGGTATATTACGTTTTTATGAGAGCAAATTTAAAACCACACACAAAGACAAGCGCTCCCTTCCAAACGGATGGAACGGTTTGCAACCTACTTCATGCCTTCCAAGACTGTGCATGCAAATAGGTCAACACTCCAGCAAGGCTCTTTGAATAGACGTTTCTCAAAGGTCTCTCTCTTGGATCATATCTTTATGATCTATATTACATTATCTATAGGCTTTGTAGGGAGAAAACAAAAAGGAAAGAACCCAGCGAACACTTCATTGATCATTTCTTGTTCTCCCTGTCTCGTGATATGACTGGATTTGACTTTGTCATCTCACCACTGTTAATACTGATTGAAAATAAATTATTGTATATTGATATCATCCATGACAGCCTCGCCTTCCTTTTCCTTCAGCATTAGCGGGTGAGGTTCTGAAGCAACTGATGGTCCCTGTAAAATTTAGTATGGAGGCAAGTGCGTGAGAGAGAAGATCAGAATCGGTTCTAAATACACTGGCATTTGAGTGAGGAAAGGAGCTTAATAGCTTCTCAATTTATCTGCACCTGTTGCTTATTCCTCACCAGAAGTTATAATCCTTCAGTATCAGCCATCTCCAAACCATGCTGATATCACATACAGAGGATTACAGTAATTAAAAATCCCACGGCACTTTTCACTGGAGTAGGTAACAATGCACAGCGACACTGCCGCGTTCAATTCAGCCTCGAGTGAAGTTATTCCCTGACGGTAGAAGTAATGTGTCAGGATGAAAGGTGGCTTTGTACCTGGAAGGGATTATTATCTCCTACTGCCTGAACCCAGCATAATTTGCTCAAATCCCTGGCTCTCTTCTTATTGCATCCTGAATTATTTGCATTATGGGGCTAGAAAAAAAAATATTCTCAGGCAAAGCAAAACTATTTTAACTCTAAATCCCAGGTAATAATACAAATGAAGGATTTCAGAGCAACATCTGAGATCAGAGCCCCATTCTGCTAGGTGCTCTACAAACACATAGTAAGAGACAGGCACTGTACTAAAGAGTTTACAGTCTAAATGGCAGAGCTGAACAAAAGTCAGAATTGCCATCCTGCATATGCTCCCATGATGCACCACACAGCTGTATCCAGCACGTTGCCTTATGGGAAATGTAGTCCTTCAGGCCCATCCGAAAGAATGGGGGCTGGAACGACAACTCCCATAAGGCGATGCAATGATAGCTTAATGCAGTTTAATGTTTTGTTGAACTGATTTGCAAAAGAATATTTTGGGGCTGTTCAAAAAATCAAACTAGTCCATTTCGGGTCCGACTGACCTGAAATGAAATATTTTATTTAAATTCTCCCAATGGGAAATGAAAAGTTTTCAAAAGAAAATCAAAATTTTCCCATTAAAAATGTCAATTGTGTGGAAACCGCATTTCCGTCAGAATCATGCTCTGAGGGAAAATTCCAAAGCAGACCAGATAGCCACAGGGTGAGAGGAAAGGAAGTATTCCTATCCCCATTATGAAACCCGAGGTCACACAGGAAGTCACTCAATCTTTCTGTGCCTCATTTCCCATCTGTAAAATGAGGATCATTATTAAAGCTGGTTGTAAAACATGGACAATATTTTCCCCCCAAAAAATTAAATTTTTTCCCTTTTTTTCATTGAGATTTTTATGAAAAATCTCACCAATTTCAGAATCGGAACCAGCTCTTTCTTCCACCCTTTATCTTTAACTCTTTATCTTTAACTCTGCCCCCTCCCACCTGTTTCCAAAATGCAAAGAAACCTTTTGCATGAAGAATTGGTTTCATAGCCAGTATAGGAGGCTTGCAGATGTCAATATGCTAGCTGTGTTACCCAGTGGTGGACATGCCAGTACATACATAAAAATAAATTGACTGTTCTTGAATGAAAAGCATCCAGAGAGCAATCATTCCTCACTCTAATTCTGTAGACTGTGTATGTCTGTCCATCCACTGCATGAGTGGAATATTGCCATTTTTGCGGCTACTGTGAGATGAATGGATGAGGTTGTCTCCTATTTCCTGGCTGTTTTCAGGGTGGCGTTAGCAGGGTTAAGGTCATTGGATGAACTGGAGTGTGCATTTACATATTTTCACCGGGCACTGGCGGGCTTCCTAGTGGGCATTGCTTTCAGGGAGCAGTATGATCAGAAGTCAGAAGAAACTGCACTAAAACAGGGAAAGAGTAGGGAAAATTTAGTAGGAATGAGAGAGTCTGAAGAGAGCTGCATTATTCATTTCCACCATCATGCCCACTCCAGGGAGAAAACTCTTTTTGACATACGATCTCTGGGCATCTCACTTGGTGGACTTGATAAATAGGTATCTCTGATTCTTAGAAGGGGGGAAAAAAACCTACCCTTGGGTCATGCTACCCATCCAGTTTATGGAAATCATCTATCATTTATCTGATAGCTTAAGAACATCTGCATAATAAGCTACGCACAACCAAAGGAGCTCTCTCTATTTCACAAAACCTTACCAATGCATTTTTTAATAGAAAACATCAGTCCCAACTAGCCTCAAGGAACAATACCTCTTTAATCATCCGCCGCACTGAGGACTAATTTTAGCAAAAGGTTCCATGCGCCAAGCCACCTATACCATGTAATAAGGCAGCCAATTCTTACATTTGTGAGGAAAGGTTCCATCTCCTTTTCAAAGTTGTATTTCAGATCCTGTGTTAATTACTACGGGAAATTAAATTTACAATGAGACTTAGCTAAGTTTTGCGTTAAATGCTGTCTGATCTATTTCTGTTCAGCCTTGAACTCTTTGAGGAACATCTGTAAATGTAATGGGTACTCTGTTTCCACCATTGCTCCTGAATAATTCATGCAGTGGCAAGTCCTACACATGCTTGTTCTGAGAATCAGGAGATTTGGAATATTTCCTTCACTCGCTCGTCATGGTTAATGGATTAAGGTTTGCCCATCGGACAGATCACTGCTGCCAGGAAACCAGCCGACTCACCAACATAAAAGTAGCACAGTTCAAATATTCACAGGTTCAATTTATAAGCATATCTGAATGTATCCAGACTGGAGTTTGTTGGAAAGTGGAGAAAATTTAGATGTCAGAGGGAAAAAATCATCCCGAATTGGGCAAGAAAGCCAAAATTTCAAAATCGATCCACAACAAAATTAATCATAGAATAATAATAATTTTGGTTCAATCAATCAAAGCATTACATTTTGATAAATTCAAAATACTGCTTTTCAGTTTGGACCATTTTTGCTTTTTTTCCCCCCTATATGCAAAAAGTCAATTTCTAAATGAAAAATCATTTAAAAACGAAAACTCCAAACTTTCCCATTTTGAAAATCTCAGTGTGGGACATTTCAACATTATTTTTGCCAATTTTTTGTCCAAAAATGAAATTGGCAAAATCGTCTTGATTTTGATAAAATATTCGGTTTAGTCAAAACAGCGTTTTCTGATGGAACACTGCTTTGACAACATTTTGGGGATCGGCTCTCTTTAACTTAAGAATCTCACAACAGGATCTCAGAAAATTTCTAATACGTCCTCATTTGGATCAGCTCTGAAATATTGTGAAGAGGCAATTTGGTTGATCCTAAACTAGTCCTGTGGAGTGGTACAGGCTCACCACTTCTTTTATGTTGAAGTAACAGAACAGAAACGGGGGCACTTCTTAATGTCAAGAGGCAGGACTTGCCTTCAGACGTGCTGGGAACCAAGTTGGGCGTGGACACTGTAGCTATGACATGAACTGTAGTATTTTACTTTGGAGAGGATTCTTCCTGAGATATGGGTCCACCTGGGATGAGAGCATCACATAGAGCCCTGCAAATCCGCGGATACCCACTTTATATCCACGGAGATCTGCAGCCGCGGACACGGAATCGGTTGTATTGTTTGCCCCCTTTGCGGATCGGATGTAGATCCAAATGTTTGTATCCACGCAGTGAGATAGGGTGCTGGTGCAGATACATAGAAAACGGGGGGTGCAGATCACGGATTGGATACAAGTTAATTATCGTGGATGCATATCCACATTTTTGTATCCAGCCAGGGCTCTACGTTTCAGATCTGTCCTTAAAATGTGGGAGCAAGCAATGTGGATAACATCCTATCCTCATCCTATCCTCATCCTCCAAGCAGCTCACTGACCCTCAGGTCTAAGGGGGCTTTAAACACCAGGCACAACTCAATACTGCTGCTTCTCCTATGGATTCCAGTATCATTGGTTTGTGCTTTTTCAGGCTCAGCTGCACCCCAGCTTCCAGCATGGATCTTCAACAGAGACTTTCAGTATCCTCATAAGCACTTCAACATGGGCCAGGGATGGTCAGCCAGGATAACAGCTGCACTGCCTCGATAGAACCTAATGCACTCAGAGGAAAATTCAGAGCCCGTTTGAAAGAAATCCTGTTGCAAACGTGGCTGAAATTTTATAAGAGCCCTGTTGTGGGGCTCCACGTGAATTGTTTCCATCAGATTTGCTCCGTTTACATGTAAAAAGATGTTTTCCCCCTAAGTGCCATGCCACAAACTCACACTGGGATGTCACGGTATTTTCCTTCGGGCTCAAACAAAATCACCAGCAATAAAGATTCCCCGGCCCGAATGCTTCCTGCATTGACACCTCTGCAAATGTTTCCTTCCGAGGGACTACTCAGCTGTAGTTTAGGGCATAAATATGAACTCAGTGGGGTTACACAGCTGGCCCTCCTGTTGAAACGTGGTTAACTATTCTGTGGGTGATTCACAAGCCAGAAGAGAATCCACTGTGCTCTCCCAGAGCTGGCTTGATTCTGCAGGGATGGCACCAATAAAAACTAGCTAAGCCCTAGTTTTTAATCAACAAAGCAGATATGACTCAGCTGCTTGCTGTTTGCATTCAGAGGAAGAGAGGGTCATTTTTACATCGTCATTTTTCTGACCTTAACGATTTCTTGGGTGATATTTTGGAGCTACGCAGCAGTTCTGTGTGTTGGAGCCAGATGTTCAGTCTGCCAGAGAATCTCACGACGCCAAAAAGGAAGATGAGAAAAGCCCAGAATGCTACTGATAAGGTCGTGTTGAGCCAAAGGTCCTTTTTCCCCATGCAGCCAGTATGTGGCCACCAGGACTGGGGTAGTGGCTGGAATGATCAGAACAACCTAGTCCCAAGCTCACACTCTTGAAGGATCATTCCAAGCTATCTTCTTGGCTCAAGGTAGATTTCTTACCAATCTTTTTCTTTCCAGCCATGGCTAACTGTCTCTCTGTCAGGACCTTCCACAGAAGTACAAAGTGTTGGTTTCCCTTGTCTTCCTAGGCAAAAGATCTTTGCCTAAGCAAATTTTTCATGTATTTATTCAGTTCCCAGAGACTTCAACCCCCTTGGCTGAAGGACCCATATTTCTCAGCTTGCAAGAGCTCTGGCCCCTTGTGACTGCCTGTGTATGTACATGAGTACGCACCATTACAAAGGGAAGCGTGGATGAGCTCTTGGAAAAACTAGACAAAAAGAGGGAGCAGGTTTCTTAGACATGAGTCCTCCACCATAGAACCAGGTTTCTCTTCTCTCCTTTTATCTTCCTAAACTCACTCTTTTGTTCCCAGACTAAGGATGATCTCATGCTGTTCTTCCCCTCCCGCGGACTTCCCCTCGCCCTTCTGATTCATATGTCAATGGGTCTTCCATTGCTTTTGGTCACACTTTGCTGAATTTACATTAGAGACAGGTCGAGACAGGTCCTCCTGTCTGGGGGAAAACCAGTTTCTTCCTGTATCTGATCAGAGACTTTAAAGCATCATATCAGTGAGTATCCATATTTCCCCATATAGTCTTACTGCAGGCATTTTACAATACTATTAATCACCAGTGTGTCGTTAGCTTTCATAAAAGACCTTACTTGATATACTTTTATAATATAGTGATATTGCATACAATCAGTTGCTTATCATTTGAGGTTCAGACCCGTGCAAGAGACGATCTCCCCCACTCGCTAGGTTGATGGCTCTGTTTACCTTTTATGTAGATGTATCTTTATTGTCTCTGCCTGACAACCAGGCTGGTCAAACAAATAAATACACATTCCTTTGTCCAACGCAGACTGGGCTTATGCGTTGCTTGCCAAACACATTTTAAGAACTATATTCTAGCACATCTTCACAACTCTTTGTACACACCCATAATACATCACGCAATATTAGTGATCAGTGAAGTATTAGTTTTCCAATAATATATTACATGCCACCTTTTGGGTATATATCATGGTAACGGAGTGTTAGGTGTAGTGAGTATGTCAGGCCTGACAAGAGTTGTGGACACAGAAAGAGTGAACCACAAATGGGGCTCCGAGTCACAGCTGAGTTTGGGAGTCCTCAAAAGTTATCTCCTGGAACTGGGGATGGAAACCCAAAATCCTGCAGGCAGGTGCTCTGAGTTCCTTGTATTCAACCCACCAATCAAAAACTAAGTTAAATCCTCAACCAACGCACAAACCTGGTGTCCCTGCGGGTCAGCCCCTATTCGATCATATGACAGGATGTTTCAGGCAAACCCCTGGGACTGCGCAACATGTGCCAGGGGTCACTATGGAAGGGAACAAACTTTTCATGCCCACCAGAGGTGATGCACTTGTGAAGAGAACACTTTGCAAATGGAAAATGCTCTGTTCATGTTTAATTAAAAGGCACTTGGGAAAGCGATTAGTGCAGCGTGCAATTTACTAGACACTGGGGGCACGTATACAACTTTGCATGGTTCACGGCACAATTGCCAACTAGCAAGATAAAGAGAGAGAAATCACTTTGTTATCCTGCGGGGGCGGAGGGACCGCAATCTGTCCTTAGCCAGTGGTCAACAGACAGCCAGATGAGAAGAGGACATCGCTGCTCTAGCTGTGACAGCCGCTGCAGTTTCAGAAGCGGCAATCGCTGTTGTAACACTGTTATGGTCAGGAGAAAGCTGTTGCTGTAGTGATGCCCCCTTGGTGGGATGGTCCCTGTTCGCTTGTGGTATCCTCCTCCGAGACAGATCGGCCCAATTCACTGGCTCCGACGAGTGTATGCAGTCACCCCCACTGCCAGCTCGGGTCAGAGCCCAGGAGCATGCGAACGGGAGCTTAGACGGCAGGGCGGCTCATTATTTACACAGACAGGAAGTTCTGGGAAATGAAACACATGGACCCAGGCAATGGGCTGTAAGATTGGGACCTGTGTCGATCACCACCACTGGGAAGGAAGCGCCTTCCTTGACCAGGGTCAGAGAAGAACTAGCTGAAGGGCACCAGAGCCCCTGAGACCTCCGTCATGGTCTGTAAGGGACAAGCCACGGGGGCTCACTTGGAAGGATAAAAAGAGCTTTGGGGGACTCAGCCAACTTCGGCCCCCGTTTGTGCACAGAGACAGCGCGAGACCATCCCTGCCCTGCAGAGCTCACGGCCGAAATAGACCGACGAGACAAAGGTGGGAGGAGAAACTGGGGCACGGAGCAGGGAAGTGACTCGCCCAAGGTCACCCAGCAAGCGAGCGACAGAGCCCAGCTCCCCTGAGTCCACTGGACCGGGCTGTCTTGGAGCTCAGCCCATCGGGGTCTGTGTGGAAGTCCAGCTTCCGGGATGGAAGGCTCCCGAGACGATTGTCTTCGCGGTCAGTGGGGCTACGCAAAGCGGATCGCGCGTCGCTTGGCTGTAGCCTACCAGCGGGGCTGGCAGACAGATAAACCTTGCTTCTGACTTGAGGAAAGCAACAACCTGGCAGTGGAAGTCACTTAGGGAGGATAAATCTGCCATGCCAAGATGTCGGCATAGAGTGGGGGGTAGAGTTTACGCCTTATCAGGGGGAGGAAGAGAGGGGAGCTTTAGCCATGCTTCAGAGCAGAGGCTTCCTTCATTCTAAGCTCCCCCCGCCTAAAAACCTGACTTTCCTCTCCTATTCCTCTGCGGCTGGCATTGCCAGCTGGCGCTGCAGAGACAAATCTAATAAAACGTGTCCTCCCACAAAGACAGCGAGGATAATAAATCACCTCAGAAGGAGTCCTCCTGTGGTCTTCTCTTTCCACCCCCGGCCCCCACCAAGCTCTCGCCCCATTGCCTCCTCTATGACACCCTCTGCTACTGCTGCTCCACCCCATCCCCTTTGGGCCATTGACCGACCACTAGGCTGCTCAGCTTGTGACCAAAGACACGGTCAGCTAGTGCACGGCAGGCCAGATCACTAGAAATTTACCCCCGGCATGTGGCCCACTAAATGACCATATAGACAAGCCCTGAGTTCTATTTTGCTCCTGGGGGAGGGGTCACATTGGCAGGTATTAGAGGTAGTTGGAAAACAGAATTTCTCTCTCCCTGGATTTTCCAACATGTCAAAACATCTGTTTTCATTCGGCAGCGGAACAAAAAGCCGTCGTTGCAAACTTTCTCGCCAAAGTTTTCATTTGGAAACATCGAAAAACCATTTCCTTGGGGAAAGGTCAAGATATGCTCTAAAAATGTTAATCACAGCGTCGAGACAATCGGAAATTAAATGGAAGTCAACAGGAAAGGGCTCACCAGCATCAAAAAAAAAAAGAGCGAGAGAAAGTCAGTGATATTCATTGACACTTTTCTGGTGACAGTTTTGCTGGAATAGGCTCGTTCCTGCTCAACTTTTCAAATGTGATGAAACTGCATTTTCGGATGGAAAAAATGTTCCGTTAAAATAAATTGGACCAACTCTAGCAGGGCCTGGGTAAAGATGCCCTTAGTGTAATTATGGTCTTAATGCGCCACCATCCAGCTAAAATTCTAAAAACGCATCCGCATAAGCTATCGCTGGCCCGCTGGTCGGGCAGACCTTCCCATGCTGGATCCTCCAGCCAAGACTTCTGCACTTGGTTTGCTTTGTTCAAATTCCCTTTTCGTTCCAATTACAGTGCCCGCTTCCTCTCTCTCTTACGAACATGCCACCCTGCTAGCTTACCCCTGTGGTTCCCCACCTTTATTAGCAGAGCGCCCCCTGCTGATAGCAAGGTAGACAAGTGCAGTCATATCCTTTTGTGCCAACCACTCCCTCCCCCAGCACCTCTCTCCTCGCCGTCTCTCGTCTCGTTTTTATTCCCTCTTTTGCTCTGTTTTTATCCATTTTTACATCTTCTTCTCCTCACTTGCCTGGAGGACTCATGCTGTGAGGGGCATCCGTTGCGGGTCTGTGGTTCTCCTAAGCCCAGGTAGACGCTCATGCTAGCAGGGCATGCTTATGGGCAGCAGCCCTGGCCAGAATCCCTGCCACGGCAGCTGCGGCTCCGCCCCAACTCCTTCCCTGCCGTGTTCTCGATGCCAGGCCTCATGAAGGGGTCCTTGGCTTCGTCCAAGGGCTTTAAAGCCCCCATACGCTGCCCCAGCCCCTTTCCCTGGTATACAGGCAGAGGTGCTGATGACCCCACTCCTCCCCAGGCTCCGCCTCCATTCCACCCCTTTCCCCAAGACCCCACCTCATCCCGCCCCCACCCTGCCTCTTCCCTGAACAGCTGATCCTCAGCAAGCAGGTGGTACCGGGGGGAGGGGGAGGAGCTGATGGGTGGGGCCCACCAGTGCTTGCCGAGCACCCAGTATTTTTTTCCATGGGTGCTCCAGCCCCGGAGCACCCATGGAGTCGGCACCTCTGCGTACAGGGGCCAGAGTGGGGCTGAGAACATCACCTTGCTCTCCGAGGCCCTGGGTTTTTGAATTGCGGCTGGAGCTCTGCAAAGCAAGCCCCGTGTCTCAGGTGGGCTTTCCAGATGGCGGCTCTCTCGGCCACCCGCCCGAGCCAGTTTTACAGCAACTCTCCGCCTGAGGGGCCCCGAAGCATTTCCACGGTCACCGCCAGCCACCTCTTCAAAGGCGGAGAGCGGTGGGCAGCAGCAAGATCTGTAGCCGGCTACTGTGCTTACAAAACAGCCTCTTGGGAATCTAATGTCCACGCAGCCCAGACGGGGGCTCCATTTAGAAGGTCCCGCCTGCATGACCCCCACGTAAAGCCGCAGACTGCTCAGTGTATTGATCTCCGCAGAACAAAGGGCCAAGCTGACCCTTCGGGGACTTGAACCTGCCTTTCCTACTGTGTCTAGTTATTTAAGCCTGGCTGCTTAGAACTCAAAGCTCTCATCCCTGGCTTTATGCTCCTTCTGCTATTCCTTTTTGTTTAAAGGGCCTGCTTCTTCTAAAAGGCAACGGCAGAGCCGGCATGCTCAGTGCCACTTACCATAGTCAAGCACTCCGCCTGGGGACTGGTGAGTACAAGTATCCGTGTGCAGACAGGGTGATCGGCACGTGCAGACCCCCATTTGCGCGCACAGCGGGGGAAGCTGCAAATTCAAGCGTTTTTGGAAACCCGGCGCCCTCGATGCTCTCTACGGCAGGATTCGGTACAGCGACTCCCACGTGGAGCCTCAGGGCACTTGAGAATTAACGCTACGTGGCATTCCTGGGCGCTGTTAAACAGCAGCTGGGTTCCACCCCAGACGCAGCTGCATTTCCATGGTAGAGAAAGTGATTTTTTTTCCCCCCTGTAAATAGTCTGAAGCATTCTGGGATCCTTCCACGTGAAAACGCTCGTGGAGAAAGATTCTGCTGGCCTTTGGGAGGGAAGGTCTTTGAGCTGCTCTGAAACAGCCCTGCTCGTCTTAGGTGCGTCCAGCGGTTAGGACAATGAGGCCCTCATCCCTGGCTGGAGCCTCTTGGGGCTACCCTAATACAAATAAATTAACGATACTAATCCTCCTGGCTTTCCAAACAGGGCCAGGTTCTCAGAGGAGTAGCATGAGGCACAGTCTAGCGGAAGTAGAAGTCAGGAGACCTGAGTTCTGCTGTTCCTGGCTCCCCCTGATCTGTTCTGAGGCCGTAGGCAAATCATTTCCCCTCTTTCTGCCTGCTTAGATCGCGAGCACTTCAGGCCAGGGACTGTCTCTGTACATACACTAGGGTGACCAGACAGCAAGTGTGAAAAATCGGGACATAGGGTGGGGGGTAATAGGAGCCTATATAACAAAAAGACCCCAAAATCGGGACTGTCCCTATAAAATCGGGACATCTGGTCACCCTACCATTCAGCGCCTAGTGCACTGGGGCTCTGATTTTGGTTGGGACCTCTGAAGCCTTATTCAAACAACAAGCAGAACAGCTCCTCAAGCATAGATCAGGCAAACCTCTCTCCTCCCAGGTAGCGCCCTTTCCAAAACCTGCAGTTATTGGGGGACGGAAAGAATCCCCCCCAACTTGATGGCAGTCAGAAAGCATGGGAAAAGTCAGCATTGTGCATTGTTCAACAGCTTATCCATTCAGAACGGAACTTCTAGAGGGGCTGAACAGCTGGCTGGCCACTAGCTAGCTTGATATTTATACCTCGTTCACAGGGTCCTTTCAACCAGGCAGGACCCACATTCTGCCCCACAGATGTGGCTTAAAGAGTTCCAGGGCAGGCATGCACACACATATAAAGTCAGTAGGTGATCCCAAGGTAGCGCGGCCAAGGCCGCAGTGAAGACATTTGATACAGATTTCCCCAATAAGGCTGCAAGAGATGAAAACGCTGCCACATGGCCTTGCTGGAGGCTCAGAAATTGCTCTGTGAAATCAGCCGCAATTGGTAGTTAAATGGGAACCTTGGCGGGGGGGTTCTGAAGTCTCTTTCATAGCTCAGCACAAGAGAACTGATCTTTAAACTAAACGGATTTGTACCTTTTCTCTCTCTCTCTCTCTCTCTATTCCCATGGGTCCTTGCTACTGGAGCGGCTAGGCAGTGAGCTTGCTTGCACAGGCCTCTCTCAGCATGAGGAAAACCCCAGGGGCCAGCTGCGGGCAGGTAAGTGCTCACAGATGATGGTGAAGGCTGAACCCACTAATGCTAGCTGAGGGATTGGCTGTCCCCATCTAGCCAGCATGCGGATGCAGGTGGGCTTAGAACAGTGTATTCTGGGAGGCGCACGGGAAGTTTAGAATGGAGCAGGAGTCCTTCAGCATTATGCAGGCTTCCATGTCCACCGCAGGTCACCTGACCCGGGTAAGCCCCGTGCCAAATGTTTGACCTATTTGCAAATATCTCCTGTATCTGCTACAGCTGACGGACACCAGTTTGGGATAAGTCTCAAGAACTGGGTAAGATATTGCTCCCTCTGCCCAAATACATTCATATGCCCCTGATGTCCCCAGTCCACCTGGGCACGCACTCCCCTCCTTCGCTAAGACACATTTTTTTCAGCCTGTCCTATAGGATGAGTCATGCGGTCTCTGAGCTACACAGGGGTCTCCTCTTGGTTAGAGGCAGGGGAGGACGTTCCCAATCTTCGCGTTCTGGATTTTGAGCCAATTCCGATTGGTTTTCATATCACCAACTGCTAAACGCTGTGGCTGAGAGAGGAGCAGGTGGGGCAGGGAATCATGGGCCTCTGAAGTAGGGTCACTGGCCACGTAGGACAGCAAAGGGGAGGAAGGATGAGAACAAAGGAGGGAAGATGGTCTTGTGGCTAAGATCAGGCCTCGGGAGATCTGGATTTGATGCCCAGCTCTGTCACTGACGCCCTGTGACCACGAGCAAATCACTTACATCTGCCTGCACCCCCAGTTCCCAGCTGTAAAATGGGGCTAGTGATTCTTCTCTCCCTGTATAAATTCATCATAGTTTAGTGTGCTCACGCTATGGTGATGGAGGTCAAATAAGCACCTGTAGAGATGGTGAAGCGACTGCCTTAGGTCACAATTCCACCAACATGTACATTTCTCCTGCTACAAGGCAATCTCCATGAGGGTGACCAGATGTCCCGATTTTGGGGTCTTTTTCTTATATAGGCTCCTATTACCCCACCTTTGTCCCAATTTTTCACATTGCTGTCTGGTCACCCTAATCTCCATCCCCAATGCCGAAGTCATTCCCACCCTCTCAAACGAATCGCTCTCCTCTAGCAGGTGTGACTTTTTTATGCTTAAAGAACAACGGTGATGTCCCAGTTCCAGCATTAGGACCAGTGGCAGGCCAGGGCAGCTAACTCAGACATATCAATATCCGCTGACCGAAGAATCAAAGATAAGAAAAAGCCCCTGAAACACATTTTCAGTTGGCAGCGCGCTAAAAAAAAGCGCTAAATTCCAGCAGAGTATGAAGGAGGTAGCCAGAAATAGCCACCACTGGGATATATCAGCAACCCCATAAATCGCAGCAACTCATGTGTGAGGGGGCAGGTAAAAGATTCCTTGAAAGTGCTAGATTAGAGCCTTCTAGAGGCTTTGACACGCAGCCTGGGTCCAGCAGCTGCTTCATCATCACTCCTTGCAGCACAGACTACATTGGTTAGCCCATCTTCTCAGGAATTATGGTCTTGGCCATTGCACGCACCCCAGCAAACAAAACAATCACAAGCTGCCAAAAGTTGCATCCTAGGCTTTGCATTCATTACACACGAGTGCTGCAAGCTTTTGCCAGGGTGTTTGGCTGGCTGTGCAGACGGATGCGCACGGGGATCTGTCCTCCATCGGGCACAAGAGCGCACACCGTTGGATAGAGGTAGGTGGTGTGCATGGGAGATCAGCACTGAGGTGGCACCCTGGATTTTATTAAGGGCCAGCTTCTGCTGTGTAGCCCTGTACCCCACAAATAATTCCATTGGAACGACTCACAAAGTAAGCTACTATGCAACTTGAGGAAAAGTGGCAGTGTCTGGTCCCAGAGTAGGGAGAAGAGGAGGCCAATGGCTGGAGAGCAGCAGGGAGGGATTGGCAACAGAATGGAAAGCTGAGCAGCCAACCAGCTCGTGAGGAAAATGAGATGGCTGATGATGGATAGGGCAGGGGCTGGTGGGGGCGGGGGGGACTTCATTTCTAGCCCCATTTGCCGGCACATCCCATCGGGTGCCAGCCAGTGATGAACAGGAATACAGGCATAGTGGGGCTGTTACAAGCAAGTCCTATATATTTATCACACCAAGTCTCCTGGGCCCAGATCCTCAAAGGATATATAGGTGCCTAACTCCAGTTGGAACCCATGGGAATTAGGTGCCTAAGTATCTTTGAGGATCTGGACCACAGCGATTACTGTTACAATGGACACAGACATAGCAGGCTAATAAAACACACCTGCCCCAGAGTTTAAGAGTAGGTTATAGCCTTTGGAATCACTTCCTATCCCAGGAGGTCGACTTGGTCACATAGGACTTCCGCAGGGGGTATTAAAAAGCCTGTCTGGGCGAGGAGTCTGAACAGAGAAGCCAGTGGGCCGGGATATTTCAGTACCCGGGTGGCATCTCCAAAACCAGCCAGTTTCTCGCTCAGCTCCTTTAATATTTTCGCCCCTACATATAATTTTCTAATAATCACCCACTTAATGTTCCATTTGCCACACAATTCAGGATATTAATCCTATTAGTCGGTGCTAATCCTGTGCAAAACAAATAGAAATATCCAGTCTCTCATTTTCTCTGGCTAGAAAAAAAGGGGGGGGGGGATGGGAGGGGGGAAGAGAGAGACAAAAACATTTTGGAGGTCTGCAGTTTTGTATGTTAACGTAATGGAAATGGGCTTCTGCAGCTTCCATGTAGAACTCTATTATCACGTAACAGGGGAAGCACGCAGCCCGGTGATCAGAGGCAATTTGTCAGATTAAGCATTAACTATCGTGTTTAGAAACCTTACATTTTTCAGCCCATGGGGCGTCACAAAACAATATCCTATTTTTTTTCTGCTCTTCTTCACGGAAGCATCTATCTTGGGCCGTCCAGCCCTCCGTCCCCCTACCTCATTAATAAGCCTTGCTGAGTAGGTAAAAAAAATAAATAAGTAAAAGAGCAAAGAAGCGGGAGGGAAGAAAAATGAAAAGCTAGCGCGAAGAACTTCATTTTCCAGCATGTTCATTTCTCTTACTTCTGTTAAGAGTTGCTAGCTCCTTGTGTTTGCTTTGCACCACCACCTTGCATGGCAAGACTGCCCCCTGGAGGAAACACAGGGAGAGAAAAACCTTTGCAAACCCGCTTTGTGTTGTGGTTTACTATGAACTTTATCTCTCTGACAAAGGGGAGGGGAGGAATAAACAGCTCTGCAGCTGCCGTGGTATTGCACAAGGCACTGACATAAGCTCGATTATAAAGGTGGTGTGCTCAGGGTAAAGAGAAAAGACCGTTTTGATTTAATTGGAGGCACTGTTGCATCACATAGAGAGACCCATTTTATTTGTGTCAACCAGCAACGGGTGAGCTGCTAAAGAGCTGGTTCTGAGACGGTTTTCAGGGCCATTGCAGCATTATTCTAGAAAGAAGAGCAGACACCCAATCAACTCTCTGGGTGCAATACCGATCTCTAAGATACCTCGCTGGCCTCCATTACCACAGTGTCTGGTAGGGTGACCAGATGTCCCGATTTTATAGCGACAGTCCCGATTTTGGGGTCTTTTTCTTATATAGTCTCCTATTACCCCCCTCCCCCATCCCGATTTTTCACATTTGCCGTCCGGGCACCTTGAATCATAGAATCTCAGGGTTGGAAGGGACCTCAGGAGGTCATCTAGTCCAACCCCCTGCTCAAAGCAGGACCAATCCCCAATTTTTGTCCCATATCCCCAAATGGCCCCCTCAAGGATTGAACTCACAACCCTGGGTTTAGCAGGCCAATGCTCAAACCACTGAGCTATCCCTCCCCCCCTTTGTCAAGCCTGACCTTGCATTCTCTAGTGCATTTATCCTCAGCACCCTTGTGATGTAGAACTTCCTATTACCCACATGTCAAGGAGAAGGAACACGGGGTCAAGGCCCAGGTTTTCAAATGTATTTAGGCTCATCACTTCCATTGAAATCAATGTTAAGGATCTAGTTGCAAGCAACTTGCCCAAGGCTGCACAAGAAGTATGTAGCAGAGCAGGTACTCGAAGTCAGGTTGCCCAAGTCTGAGGCTAGTGTTGTAACCACCAGATTCGTTCCTCTCACAGAGCTTCTTCTCCACCTCACCAGCTAGGATGGACTGTGTGTGACAGGGAGCAGACTGCAGAAAGATACAAACTACGGGCCTTCTCTTTCCCCCTCTGCTCCTCTGCTTCCCACTCTGTTCCTCAAGCCCAGGAACCCCTCACCATGTGCTGCTATTCTGAGGACATCGTCCGGTCTCAGCGAGACCTTGGCCAACTGCTGCTGGTCTTCAGCCCTTTCGTGAGTTCGTGGCAGCCAGAATGTACTGCGATCCACGCACCCAGGAGAGCTGAAGAACGCAGGGTGGGCTTTTCTAAAGCATCCGGTGGTGGCTTCCCGCAGTGAGAGTTTTGCCGTGGATTTCAATAGGAGCTGGGCCAGGCCACTTTTGAAATGAAAATCCTGCCCTGCCCAACATCCCTGCCTAGGTGGGAGCATCACACCCAGCAAAAAGCCTCACCCAATTCCGAATGACAGAAAAACTGGAGCCACGTGGGGAAGGGAGAGAAGCAGAGAGGGAAGGGAAGGGCAACAGGGAGAGGGTTTCGAGGGACAAAGCAGAGCTGCGGGATGGGAGCATCTCACATTCTGGGACCTGCTTCCTGCTAGGGGTAGGACTGATGTTTGCAAAGTTCTCGCTCTGTCTGCACCAGCTTGCTCCTTGCTAATAGTCCCCAGATATTCCACTGACCCAAACACATGCATAATTCATTGCTGTGGCTGCTGTTCTGCCCCAACACGATACCAGACGCCTCCTGATTAGCAAGTCTAATTCTCCCCGCTCCAACCTCCTTCTTAGGGGACTCTGGTTCAACACACTCGCCCCTTGTTTGAGAGGCAGAGACGTGCCACAGACCTGTCGCTGGTGCCAAACTGATGGGGTCAAACAGAAGGAGCTGACTGTGTCCCTGGGCTGGTGTTCATTGAATGATCCTCTCTCCTTACTAGCAACACACACACACCCCAAAGTCACCACTTGGTAAATGCAAAGTGCTACCTACCATAATTGCTAAGTGCTGTCCAAACATTAGCTAATTAACTCACACAACACCCCAAGAACAACATTTGTAGTCCTGCATACTAAGACAGGGATAATAAGATCCCACACTGTACGGCACCAATTAAATTCAAGTTAGGAAGGAATCATGCATGCGTACACACACACACACACACATCATGGCAAAATAACCCAGCTGTGCTAAGGTGTGAGGATGCGGGGAGGTCCACTTCCAACAAAGGTGCCAGAATTTACCACTGCCGCGGCAGGATATCGGATAACGAGCAATGGTCTCATGCCGCATGGAGAAAACGGGTTTTCTGTTACACCGGTGCAAATCCAGACTAGTACCATTGGCATCCAGGGAGTTACTCTGGATTGACACCGGCGTAACCAGAATGCAATATACACAGCGGCCCTGATTCTCTTCTCACATTGAGGTGACTCCAGTTGCTTCTGTGACATGACTCCGGATTCCCACCAGTGTGAGGGAGAGCAGAATCAAGCTTGTTAGTAAATACGGGTCAGCCACCAGCTATCTCCCTGGCTGGAAGCAATCTATAGAGGCGGAGGGTTCTCAGCAACTCAGAGTTCAACCCTTAATTTGCTTTAATTCCAAACTATCGGGTGGTTACCTTCAGGCTTCTCTAGATTAAACAGTCAGACACGGCGGGATGGCTACGAAAAAGTGTGTTCCCCTACTTCTCCCTCACACTTTGCTTCAGCCACTCCGACACACTTACATTGATGACGTCCATCTCTAACCCAAACTGGGCATGCCACATTAGCTTTTCCACCACCACCACCACCAGGCCCGTGAAGAAATGATAGGAAAATAGGTTTAAAATTTCAGGGGGGGGGGAGGGAGGAGCCAGATTTGTTGTTTGCTTGGGGCAGTATTCTTCTTCTCCAGCCTCAAAGCATAGATGCGTTGAAGTGCGTGTGTCTAGGGTATGCAATCCTTTAACTCCTCCTGAAGTCTTTTGGATTGCCTTGCCTGCCAAGGCATATCTGCCAGCAACTCTACACTAAAACTTTTAGAGGGACTCAGACAGTTAAACTTTACAGATGCTTCTAAGAACTGTACCACAGTGAGTAACACAGTATTTCCTTGAAGATCTAACTGCCTATACATTCAGTTAAAGACAACTTGTGAACCATCTGTAAAGTCATCATCTAGGTGACTCATAATATTACTGGCCGTGTATTCCTTCACTATCCTTAAGAGAGAAAGAGTGAGCACAAACTACATGGAGGATGAGTTTGCAGGGTAAACACATCATAGGGCTGCCCCAGGGTAGGCTGCTCTGGACCTGGGGAGACAGTGGAACACCTTTTACTCCTCTGCCCTTTTAATGTCAATGTTTGGGATTTGTTGGCAAGATTACTGGCATGGCCAGAGCTACATACAGGTGGTTTTGGAGTCTCCCACAACCAGAAATCTAAGGCTATAGTCTTGCAGAAGTGGATGTACAACACCCTGAGAGACTTGCCGTAAGTAGCCAGCTGTCAGTTGCAAAAAGAGCCAGCCATGGCGTTAGTTTGGACAGCTTTCAGTGCCGTTCAGAGCAGTGCAAGGACAAAGTATTGCACTGCCAGGAAGTGGCAACTGGCCTGAGGAGGTGGCACGGGATGGCTTGAGGACAGGGGGGGAGGGATAGCTCAGTGGTTTGAGCATTGGCCTGCTAAACCCAGGGTTGTGAGTTCAATCCTTGAGGGGGCCATTTGGGGATCTGGGGCAAAAATTGGGGATTGGTCCTGCTTTGAGCAGGGGGTTGGACTAGATGACCTACTAAGGTCCCTTCCAACCCTGATATTCTATGATTCTATGATTCTATGACAGCTGAGGGGTGTGTAGTGTTATTCTGAATTGCTTTGAGTTGTAATGTAACAAATACTGAGCGAAAGAGAGCAATAGGAACACGGTTCACATAGAACGAGATGGTGGAATTCCCGGGTGCTTTCCAGAGCAGATCAAATGCCCGGGGGAATTCTGGCAGAGGAGGGAGTGTTTCGAGGTGAAGCTATGGCACAAGGGATAGATAGGGTGCACTGGGGATACAATGCATATATTAGTGTATCTAGTATCAGAGCTGGAACTGTGCTAGCAGAATAGCTAGAGCTGGAGGATATTTGCAATGAGGACCTCTCCTGTAGTGGAGGAAGCAGGAAAGCCCTACAGTAAAACGCAGCTCGACTGGGAATGCACATACAGCTCAGAATGCACCAAGTAATGCACTGTGAACTATGAACGATGCTGAATGCCCATTGTCCATTGTATTTTGACGTGGCAGGAGCACCCCCTGGTGGCTTTAAAAATACCTTCTTTTGTTAATACATGCAGGCATGTTCACCTCCAGAAAATACATCCGACAAGAACGTACATGCAGCGGCCAGGGGACTGGCTTTCAAGCTAATGAAGAACGAGAAAAGGAGCCCAATAATGGCCGGGTGATAATTAGGTTCTACACCTGTTATTTCCCAGCAGTTTTATTTGTAGGGGCCACGTGATCCTTTATTAGAAGTGAATCTGAGATCTGTTTGGGGCAGGAGGGACGAAGGCAGATGCTTCATGTCCTGCAGCAGGAATATAAACTCATTAATGAGCCACATCTCCAGCTTCTCTGGTTCCTTCTGTGTGCTTTGCGGGTCGCACCAGGCTGAAGAAAGAAAGATCAGCCAAGAAAGCCCCCGACAGCCACAGAGCTCACTGGCTGGAGAGAGGGAAGGGTGTCAGCTAGGAAGGTGAGCCGTTACCGCTCTCCAAAATGTTCCGGCTGCTTGCGGCCGGGAGGGTGGCAGTAGCTGAGCTCAGCTTTGTTTGGTGTGGAGTCTATGGAAGGAAGCCTGGGAAAACTACCCACAGCTCACCCAGTGAAAGAGCTGCACCACAAATCTGGGGCAACAGCCACCTAGACATCACACATGGCCACTGAACTGGTCACATGGCACAGAGAACAGAACAAGCTCTGCAAAAATAAATAAAGCCCTTCCCCTATGGAAGAATCCTGATAAGTCTACAACCACCTTGGTCCCCATATCGCAATCTGCAGTCGCTTGTGTATAGCTTTTTCCAAGTAATGCTAAGTCTGGGATATGAATTGACCTACAAACACATCTAAACTCACATGGCTTCCAACCACAACCTTCTCTTCCTGGGTTCATTTGAAGTCAACCTGTATTCATGACACCGGGGCCAAGTTTTAGGTCTTGAACAGAATCTCAGGTTCTCTTGCGACCATTTTTCTCGACCTTAGAAGCTGGAGACCCAAGTCGAGAATACGACTAAAGGGTAAGAAGAAAAACACCTGAGCGGGTCAGATTCCATCCAGTGGAGGGCCGTGGTGCAAAAACAGCAGCCAATGCACGTCACGATCACTCAAACACGTAAAGGAAAACTTTCAAACTGAGGAAATACTGAAGGCAAGACTAGTCAGACTGTTTCATCTTTGCTTGTGGATGAGAATTCTCTGCTACTTGGAAAAACTGAGCCGGAGCTGGTGTGCTGAACATAAAGGATGCTGCCTACTGTACACAGATGAGATCGACTGGCTCTCTCTAGGGACCTGTTCCAATATCATACAGACACTATAGTGACAGGTGCAGTATCAGAACCTCAATAGAGCGGAATTAGGTAGGGCCCTGGGGACCATTCTACTGCAAAAGCCTATCTATGCTGCTGGTTATTTATAGTCCGTCATCCGCTACTGAAATGCGGCCACCTCTGGGGAGAAATCAGTGGCTTTGGAGATTTCTAGCTCCTCTCATATGGGGGCAGATAATTTAAAAGCCACAAGAGAGCCAAGATTCTCCTTTATATTTCAGTCTCCAGCTCTTTTCCATGTGATGACAGCCTTGTAAAGGGAAACCCCTCTGTAAAGTGATGGCGAAGGCATGAAGGAACAAGGACTTCTGTGGCTGCAGGCAGGTAAGGAAACCTAAAGATCTCCCCGAGCACAACCACCTTGAAATGAGAGGAGCCGTTTAGATCGAGGGGCATCCCCGCTGACTCTTCCCCTAAAGACCCTACGGCAGCGCTGTGCAGAGTGGCACAATCAGGGTAAACCAGAGAGTGATTATGATTGATAAGGAGGACGTTTTGCAGGCAGGCCCCGGAATGGTATGGCAGACACTGAGCAGAGCACAGCAGACTAGCATTATTATGGAGGAGGAATAGCTCAGTGGTTTGAGCATTGGCCTGCTAAACCCAGGGTTGTGAGTTCAATCCTTGAGGGGGCCATTTGGGGATCTGGGACAAAAATTGAGGATTGGTCCTGCTTTGAGCAGGGGGTTGGACTAGATGACCTTCCAACCCCGATATTCTACGATTATAGGGCATCTACAATGGTAACTAGGGGCATCGCAGAGAGTGCCAGTAACAATAGACATTATTTTAGGAAATAACTATGTTCTGCCTACCAAGATCCTCCTAGCTTAAGTTACTTAAGTTAAGTCATTTGGCCAGGACACCAATGTTAACATCCTTGCTCTCTTCCAAAACATGCTAGG
Organism: Chelydra serpentina; assembly: GCA_037349315.1. NCBI lineage: Eukaryota > Metazoa > Chordata > Testudines > Chelydridae > Chelydra > Chelydra serpentina. The sequence goes on along the minus strand of JBAIAC010000027.1, from coordinate 19,160,222 downwards.
AGACCTTTACTCTCAGTTTCCAGTCTTGTCTAAGAGATGGCATCTCCAGCTCCCTAGCACCTCGAGGGAGCATTGCTTCAGCACTGAACCAAAGAGGAAAGACCACCGAGTGGCTTGCTAATACCTCTTTCCGAGGCACCTGGTGAGGCCTTGGCTATTTCCCATCTGAGTATGGACCAGGCCTCACGTTGCTGGCCTGTAGTACAAAGGGTCAGATTCAGCCACCCTTAGTCACTTATTCTCATCTCGTCTAAGGGATAGGCAAGGAGCAAGTTACTACTCACCAGAGTAAGCATGGCAGAGTCTGGCCTAAGGCAATTTGGCTGCAGGATTAGGGTTGCCAACTTCCTGATTGCAGAAAACCGAACACTCTTGCCCCACGCCCCTGCCCTGGCCCTATCCCTTCTCCGAGGCCCCGCCCCTGCTCACTCACTCCCCCCACCGTCGCTCATTTTCACCGGGCTGGGGCAGGGGGTTGGGCTATGGGAACGGGTGAGGGCTCCGACTGGGGGGGCCGGCTCTGGGGTGTGGCCAGAGAAGAGGGGTTCAGGGTGCGGGAGGAGGCTCTGGGCTGGGGCAGGGTGCTGGAGTGTAGGAGAGGGTATGAGATCTGGGAGGAAGTTTGGGTGCAGGAGGGGGATCCGAGATGGGGCAGGGGGTTGGGGTGGGGGGGTTGAGGGCTCCGTCTGGGAGTGTGGGCTCCAGGCTGGGGCCAAGGATGAGGGGTTCAGAGGGCAAGAGGGGGTTCCGGGCTGCAGTGTGGGCTCTAGGAGGGAGTTTGGGTGTGGGAGGGGGCTCAGGGCTGGGGTCGAGGGGTTCGGAGAGGGAGGGGGATCAGGGCTGGGGCAGAGGGTTGGGGTGCCGGCTCTCGCAGGGAATTGGGGTGCAGGAGGAAGCTCCAGGCTGGGGTAGGGTATTGGGGGTGCAGAAGGGGGTGTGGGCTCTGGGAGGGAGTGTGAGTGCAGGAGGGGGCTCAGGGCTGGGGCAGGGGGTGCATGGGAGGGGGGGCAGAGTGCAGGAAGTGGGGAGGGGTGTGGGCTCCGGCCTGGCAGTTCTTACCTCAGGCGGCTCCCAGAAGTGGCCAGCATGTCCCTCTGGCTCCTAGCGGAGGGGCCATGGGGCTCTGCCCTCTGCCCGTAGGTGCCACCCCCGCAGCTCGGGGCAGGGGCAGCGTGTGAAGCCTCCCTGGCCGCCCCTGCGCCTAGGGGCTGCAGGGACATGTCGCAGCTTCCAGGAGCCAGCCTCAGCGTCACCGACTGAACTTTTAACAGCGGGAGCCCTCAGGGTCCCTTTTCAACTGGGCATTCTGGTCAAAACCCAGCCGCCTGGCAAACTCTATGCAGGATTTGATCGGAGCTGTTCGGTTAGCACTAGCTTTCCTCGGCCACAGGCTGAGTGAATGGCTCTCATTGCCGGAAGCGCAGAAGGGGGATATTTTGGAGCAGAAGACTGAATTCCATTCACTATGCTGCGTCGGCGGTTACAGTGACAGATGCCCGCGTACGTACATGAGTACGCATCATTACAAAGGGAGGCCTGGAGGAACTCTCGGGAAAACTAGACAAGAAGAGGGGCAAATTTCTGAGGCAGGAGCCCGCCACCGCAGAACCAGGCACACGCCTGGAGAAATAAAAAGTTTATTAAGATTAATGCTTTTTGGCTTTCCCTCTCCCTGCAGCATGGCTTCTCCATTTCCATAAACCCATTATCCTCGCTGCTGTTTCACTTAATTGGAAAATGTCTATTGCAGCCTCACATGTTCCAACACAAACCTTGGGTGTATATAACAGGCACTTAAAAGCTTTCAAATATTTCAAGTTTGCTCAACACAATTATGTTAACAGAAACCCCGTGGGACTTTTAAAAAACACACACACAATAGTCATAAAGCATGTGTTCACGGGGCTAGAAATGCCATTACATTTATCCTGATTAGACTTCTCTATGCTTTTATGGGCTCATGCAGCTAGTGGCAGAGCGGGAGAGAGAAGTGGGGAATGACAGTAAATTATTTGGCTGGTGAAGGTCAAGGGAATGCCTGTTTCGGTACAGGCCCAAAGAACACTCTGGCCGCACACAGTTACTACGAGGGAGCAGCTGGCGCAGATCCGTTTGGCCAACAATTCGCTGTTGATGCCCCATCGACAGGGGGATCCAAGCAACAACATATCTGGAGCTATAAACAAGAGTAATAGCAACTCACGCTTCGGGGCTCGAACTATCCACCTGCACGGATCAGGAATTAAAGCCATTGTACAGCATTGTATGATTGACCAGGTGCATTGTGGGTAAGGGCAGGGCTCCATTTTGCCCCAGAGCATCTAGTCACAAGCAGGAAGGCAGATGAGCTAGACACAATAGGAACCGGCAGGATCCTGGACCTTGTGGATCAATAGTCTGAACCGATCCAGCAACAGGCCTGATGGACCTGTGTGGGCCATTACTGGGAGTAACAGGGAAGGAAGGAAAGAGGTAGGCAGATGCCACTCCATACAAGGTCCCTGCTCCTCTCCCATGAGCTGAGGGCACCTATCACAAGGGTAGCTGCCATTTTGCTGCATTGACTGCTACTGCGGGAGTGCTTCACATGGAAACGGGAAAATAAACCTTGCCCAGTGTCGTACTGTACATTTTAGTGTAGGCACTTCTGAGACCCCACACACACACCAGCCATCACCGCGGCATCTGAGCACCTCACACCCGGGGCATTTATTCCCACCACCACCCCGCACACGAGATAAGGAAGGATTATCCCCGATGGGGAGCTGAGAGATGGACTCCCCCAAAGCCCCACAGGAAGCTTGTGGCAGGGTTAGCACCAGACCAACACTCGGGTTTCTCTAACCTCAAGGCCATTTTCCCTCAACCTTATAGAACCATAGAACCAGAGGGTTAGAAGGGACCACAAGGGTCTAGTCTAACCCCCCCACCAAAATGCAGGATTCCTCTACAATGCGGTAGAACTAAGCAAACAGAGGAGGGTTGGCTCTTCCCCCGTTTCCCCAGTGGATGGGTGGAGAAGGCTCATTTTATTTGGGTGCTGGAGCAGGCAGCTGGGTGAAGAGATTAGCCACGTTCTTGTCACACTTTCAGCCCCCAGCATATCCGCCGGAATGGTGCTGCAGAAAGGCAGCAGCTGGCTGTGAAATATATGCATGTTCCTCAGCAAGAGTTCGTGCATTTTTGCGTGTAACGCCTCTCCGCTGGTTGTTAATACACCCTGCTTCAAAGGATCTGGCTAGGACATAGCAATACAGGGGGGCGGGCTGCCATGAACCTCAGTGAGAGGGCTTGACAGACAAATTCTCTTCCAGAGCAACATCCTGAACTTCATACATACTCGCCCCCAAAACCCTGGGACTTCACGGAATGTCTCCAAGCAGAGCATGTGAGTCGATTCCTTCTTTATCTTCCTTCAAGAACAAATCCCGAAGGGACATCAAGCTCATGCTCTTTCATATATTCGCTTCTGAACAATTATTTTGGTCCCGCTTCTCTGAAACACTGGAAGGGATGCAGCTAACAGCAGGGTTGCTGTAGGAGTTTGTAAGCAGGAGTTGGGGGAGAAGAGGTTTTTTGGGTGGGGTTCCCCTTCCTTTTCCTAGGTATGGGGTCTAGGAAGAGAAGACCATGATGGCTACTGAGGCAGCATTAGAAGTGACTCAAGGAGGAGAGGAGAGAAAGAAGGTGTACATCCCACAGCTTCTGCATCCAACCATCATCCTTGAGTGGGTATCTGATGGGTGCTACTTGTGCATTAAATGCCACCTGATAGAGCTCCTGGCACAGAAGACTCAAGGATGAGAGATGCAGCTGGAGACAATGATGGAATTCAGCTGGGGATCTGAAGGTATGTTGAAGGAGAGGAGATGATATAGGCAACTCAAGATTTGCTGCACATTTGCTAAACAAAAGGACCTGGAGGGCAGAATCCCAGTGGTGGAGGGTGAGGTATGGAAGAATGTGACCATGAGGACAAGGCAGAGGAAGAGATTAGCTAATGGTGGTGAAATCAAGTTGAGTAACAGGTTTGCGGCACTAGGGAGTAGGGAGGAGAAACAGGCAGAAGATGGGGTGCAATGAGGAAGAAAAGAAGGAAAGTCAGGCCCTGCAGAGGAGAGGAAAAGATGATGGAGCTATCCAGGGACTGGAGTCTACAGAAAAATAGAGATGATGTAGAGGGGACTGCAAGAGAGACTATGCAACCGGTTCATACCAATACCAGGAAGAGAACTGCTAGAAATCAATCTGAATTAGCTCTTGACAAGGAAATAAAAATAAATGAGAGGTTTTCATAGTTATATAAATGAAAAGAGAAAAGGAGGGATGAGGTTGAACCATGTGGATGGGCTGTTGGGTTCCATATGCAGGTGCTGGTGGGGGAGGGGAGTGGCCAGTGACATACATGGGGTCAAGACTAGATCCTCTGGTGATCCCTTCTGGCCTTAAACTCTATGGCTGACAGTGTCCTGTTCCTATAATATGGGGGATGGTGATGTAGGATTTTGGGGCAGACTGGGATTTTCATTGCATGGCACCTCAGGAAGGTTTCTCTTAACCATCCTTTTGTGCCTATGAAAATCTCTCCCCCAAAACCCGCTCCCTGCTGGTTGTGGGATGAGCATTATCCTGTGATGAGCGTAATCTCTGGACTGGGTCTGGAGACAGACTGCTCCCAAAGGTATGGCAGGAGGAAGGATACCTGGAGGCTGGAGCAGCTCTCAGAGCAGTGGGTAATCCTGGCAGAACAAGTCGGCTGTAGAGCACTCAGCACTAAAACACATTCTTTGCATTTTCAGATGAATAAAATATCTTCAAGCACCACTTCACCTGTGTGAATCATTTTGAGTGCACACCACATTTAATAGACAGGTTGGGGACATTGTCTGAAGATCAGTTGGCTATTAAAAATTCTAGTTATTGAGGCTTTTTTGATTTTATAGGCTGCTATAATACAGGCCCCGTGGAAATGGTCTCTTTTCTTGGAAATGAGCTAAGTGACCAAGGTCTGGGCTTGTACAGTGACATGAAGTATCTTAAAGAATACTGGCGGACCTTGAGTCTCGGCAGGCCAAACAACAGTCTGTAAGAGGCTGCATCTTAGCATTAGCGCCTTCAAAGAGAAGGGATTTGAACAAAGGGTTTATAAGAGCCAAATCGAAGTGAAAAGCTGAATTTCCAGGGTAGCTCAGCACGCGCAGACAGGGCCAGGTTAAGCACCATAATGAGTGGGCAGATTTTCAGGAGTTTAGTACGTTGGGTGCTGAACTCTTCGAAGAGCATGTCCCTCATCGTGAGTAACAAAGCCTTGAAATCTCACCTACAAGGCTTCTGTTGGGAGGAGGAGGTGGAATGAGCAAGATTAAACTTTGAGTGTCTCTAATAAACCCAAAATTTATGGTGCACTAGGAGAGGAATTTAGAACATTTTTACTACCGAGCATAATTTGATCCAGAGGCTAATGTCAAATCAGTTTCTATTTCCTCCTCCCTAACGAAAAGACATTGAACTGAACACAAAGCTGCTATTTCACTAATGACGTAATGCTAGAGTTAGCTCTGTCAGCCACCTGTGACACAGAAGTTCATGAGATGCTCCTGGCTTAGCAAGGCTCAGAGTTGCTCTTCAGTGGCTAGTCTCCTTCACTACTACGCATTCCCAGAGGTGGGGTTGGGCGTCATGCAGGGTTCCATGTAGTCTCTCTTCTGGTTCAGCGTTTATGGGGCTGTCAGAAGGGCTAGAGAGAAGGCACGAGCAGTGGTACCTTCAGCATACTAATAGCATCCAACCCAACGTCCCCATCTCATCCGACCTAACAAGAGTCGTCAAATGCTTTACTAGGGGCTTGGTTACAATTAGGGCACGTGTGAAGGAGGATGATCTGCGAACTGTGAGATCCCTGAATCCATAGTGGCAGAGGCGGATGCCACAAGGCGTCCCGTGAGGCAATTGATGCCAGAGAAGTTCTCTTTTCTTTGTGAAGGGCAGGGTGCCTGGCTACAGGTATGTGGGGCCCAGCCGTTGTAGAGAATTAGCCAGAACAAGGGAGCAAGAGATGGCCACTGACAATGCGAATGTAGCTTGTATTCCTACTCCTGGAAATATTTTGGAAGTACCTCCTCCCTGAGTGAATATAAAAGCACTGAAATATCGTGGTATTGACGGATTTCTATTATTGCATATTTGTGAATTCAATGGGCTGAACTGAAAAGAAAAGAAACATGCTGGCAGATTTCTTCCAACAATCCCCAGCCAAGAGCCGCTGTCTGGACATTCCCAGACAGTCTTCAACTTCTTGCATCGATTTAAGAATAAACTCCAGATTTTTAGCATGCTGGCTGTTGAATCTACTTCAAAACTACATGCAGTCGTCATACTAAAAGAATTAATGTTGCTGTTTAGGAGTACAGCTCGGGGGGAAAAGCAGGTACAGATTTTATCAAACTCTTTTTGAAAAAGCCCAAAGGCGGCTTGCGAGACTCTCAATGGAAGAGCCAGATCATTCAAAATATTCTGTATCTATAAAAGAATCGGAACAATATTTGGATATCTTAGATTCTCCAGGTCATGGTACAATAGCAGGTTGGGCCCCAGCAGTTGGCTACACTGATAAATGCCTCATTAATAAGAGCTGTAATCAGCTGATGTAGCTAGGGACGCTCTAGAAGCAGTCAACAAAAGTAGCACTCCTTGCCTAGATGTGGTGAAAGTTAATGATCTCTGGGGGATTTTTATCTCCGGGTTACAACAATTTAAGATTCTAACCACCTAAGATTAGAACAAGAATTTTCAACATCTGCTTCCAACTGTTACAGATTCCTGACCATCTTGGAGTTAATAGAACCATCCATTGGGTTGTCTCCATAGGCCAGCGAGTCCTCCCTGCTGGGACTGCCAACAAGGGGCCCAGCTAGGGACAGCTGCAGCGATTTCTGTGATACAGATGCCAGGGCTGTAATTATTGGGCTGGGAGCTCACATAGGCCTATGTGAGCTCCCAGACAGGACAACTTCCCGCAGATTGCCAAGCAAGGTTAAGTCTGGGAGGTAGAATACTCTCCTTCGCCAACCTCCAAGCCATCCTGTCCTCCAGTCCATACCTGGACGTTGTAATGGCCAACTCTCTCTCTGGATGACTGTTCTTCGCTTCATAGAATCATAGACTATCAAGGTTGGAAGAGACTTCAGGAGGTCATCTAGTCCAACCCCCTGCTCAAAGCAGGACCAATCCCCAATTAAATCATCCCAGCCAGGGCTTTGTCCAGCCGGGCCTTAAAAACCTCTAAGGAAGGAACCAGTTACTTCAGAGTAACCGAGGCGAGAGCATGGCTAAGAAGTTGGAACTATAACCCTCAGGGTCCCTATTTCGACAGGCGCAACCTGAACCAACCAGGAGCAAGAGAGAGCTTTGTGTGGAGCCTGGTCTTCCATCTACCTGAAGAGTAAGGAAAGCGAGTGAATAGAGCAAGCCGGGGCTAGGATGTGTCTTTGTGGAAACCCGGTGAGTAGTTGTTGCCTGACTATGACATTGGGCTCTCTTATCATAGAATATCAGGGTTGATGGGGACATCAGGAGGTATCTAGTCCAACCCCCTGCTCAAGGCAGGACCAATCCCCAAATAAATCATCCGAGCCAGGGCTTTGTCAAGCCTGACCTTAAAAACCTCTAAGGAAGGAGATTCCACCACCTCCCTAGGGAACCCATTCCAGTGCTTCACCACCCTCCTAGTGAAATAGTGTTTCCTAATATCCAACCTAGACCTCCCCCCTGCAACTTGAGACCATTACTCCTTGTTCTGTCATCTTCTACCACTGAGAACAGTCTAGATACATCCTCTCGGTCTGTGCCTCTTACTCTAGGTGCTGGGTGATGCTCTGAGGGACAGCCAGCTGTGTCTCCTGCCCTCCGCCAGCTGCTGCATCACCATTGCTTGTGTCATGAGTGCCTTCCAGTTCTCACAGGTAACCTTTCACCCACAACCCTTCACCCAAGTGTAGAGTGCCGGGCTGCCCACTGGCTCCCCCAGGACTTACTGGCAGACGTGGTCTGGTGCTTCAAACGCTACATGCCCAGGCTGTTACAGCAAGTGAGCTCTGCTCTCGCTTTGTTCCAGCATAGATTGCTGTGGCTGCACCAAAGCTTGGAAAGGGAGAAGGCCTTTGTCTCCTGCTCCCATCTCTACTTCATGCTGGGCAGAGCAAGTCTTCTCCTCAGCTGGCAACTGTTCCATCTCCTGCTTCTTTTCCAGCAGGTGACTGCAGCTGAAGGACCAGTTTCATAGCTCACCCAGCTCTTGCCACGGCTGGGACTTCAGTCCTGGTTCCGGCAGCTCTGCTTCGGCACTGGGCTTCTGCTTGTCTGAGGCTGCAACTTCACCTCAGCACAGAGCTTAGCCAGCGCCTCCTTCAGCAACACCCACTGCTACTTCCCCTTCTCCATAGATGAGCCAAGCACCAAACCCCCCAGCGCTTGCAGAAGGGAGAGCTCTCACCGCCCGGATGCACTCCACCACCCGTTTAACTAATATAGGCAGGTGAGCTCAAGCTGGCTTTTGGAAAGTCAGTATTATAAGGGAAGCCAGCACATGTGAATCCTTCAAAGAGTCAGATATACTATAACAACGGCCATTGTGCTACATTACTGATGGAGAGATTACAAAGAGGGGGCAGTCTAAAGGAAGGGAAGGAGTTCCCTCTAAGTCTGATAATCCTGGGGAATCTAGCCTGAGGCTGTGGACAATTGTGTTTATATGGCTGGTTGGTTTGTGTTGCCAGCCCAGAGCCATCAGGCGGGACGCTCGATCCTGACACCTTTGTTTTGAGGCTCTCTCGGCATAATAAATGAGACTTCTCCAAGGAGGTTTTCCTTTTACTCAAGAGCCTCCAGTCATGGGTGGAATGGTGCCACCCCAAGATTTCCAGAGAATTGTACCTGCAAATGAAGGACGGTCTTGTGTGACCTAGAGCAAGTCCGTTCACCTCTCTAGACCTCAGTTCCCCATCTGTGAGAATTGCGAGGATAAATTAATGTAGGATAACCAATGAGGACATTCATTAATGTCCGAGATGCTCAGAGACTATGGGACTGTCTATAGCAGGGGTATACCTTTGGTATACCAAAGACAACACGCAAGCTGATTTTCAGTGGCACTCTGCTGCCAGCCTGGGATTTCGTCCGCCGGCCCCCTGCCAGGCCGGGTCCCGGCCACTGGCTCCGCTCAGCCCACTGCCAGCCTGGATGGATGGAACCCCAGGCCGGCAGCAGGCTGAGTGGGGCCGGCGGACAGAACACCAGACCGGCAGCGGGCTGAGCCACTTGGCCCGCTGCCAGTCTGGGGTTCAGGCCGCCAGCCCCACTCAGCTCTCTGCCAGTCTGGGGTTATGGGTGCCTCCCTTTTCCAGCTGGGGTCCCAGCCGCTGGCCCCACTCATCCCGCTGCCAACCTGGGGACGTTGGAAAACTCAGCAAGGAAAAGGGCAAGGATCACACTAAACTGATAAGATCTGCATTTTAATTTAATTTTAAATGAAGCTTCTTAAACATTTTTAAAGCCTTCTTTACTTTACATACAACAATAGTTTAGTTCTATAATATAGACTTATAGAGAGAGACCTTCTAAAAACATTAAAATGTATGACTGGCACGCGAAACGTGATTGGGGGGAGGGATAGCTCAGTGGTTTGAGCGTTGGCCTGCTCATCCCAGGGTTGTGAGTTCAATCCTTGAGGGGGCCATTTGGGGATCTGGGGCAAAAATTGGGGATTGGTCCTGCTTTGAGCAGGGGGTTGGACTAGATGACCTCCTAAGGTCCCTTCCAACCCTGATATTCTATGATTCTATGAAACCTTAAATTAGAGTGAATAAATGAAAACTCGGCACACCGCTTCTGAAAGGTTGCCGACCCCTGGTCTATAGAATGGGAGAAGCACTGCCCAGACTCATGTAAATCCCCATTTCCTATCACATCAGCCTGAGTTTTGCCTAGCTCTGGCATTAGTGACCCTAGGAAGAAGCCATCAGAATGGCCACACCAGAGACCCAGCCATTACAAGTGAACTGGTTCAGGTGTGTACCCTACTGCGAAGGAAATGCTGTCCTAGGCTTTTGCAGTGCTGCTCACTGCCGTAGCATGAGCGCACATCAGGGCAGAAGCCGACGCCGTTTAAAAAAAGAGATTGAAGTCTCCGGGATTACTCAGTGCCAGGCTGAAATATACATGTTCTGCAGGTTTAAATTCATGGAGTGTCAAATTCAGCTTTCAGTCGCTCCTCTGAATGAGGAGCCATTGCCCTGAAATCACTGGAGTTCCTGCCGATTTACACTTGTGTAGCCGAGAGCAGAGCTTAATCGGATGGTAATCCCATTATTAGCGCACAGCTGTATTCATGCTTGCCGGCACCTACAACAGGCAACTAAGGGGAAGGGCGTGTAACAGTTAGAGCCGCAATGCCGCCAGTGGAATATCTTCAGATGTTCTCTTCGCTGCTGAGACAACAGCACCGATGAAGAGTTTAAACATGTGTATTTTTGGATTGTACCTTCTTTGGGGCAGGGAGCGTCTCCCCCTCTGTTTGGAAAATGCCTAGCACAAGACCTCAACTGCTAGAAGAGGGCCTCACCCTCCCTGATTAGCTTACCTCGTTATCTCTAGCCTGAATCTTCCCTGCACATTTATATCTGCCTCTGGATATTTCCACTGCTTGCATCCGAAGAAGTGGGTATTGACCCACGAAAGCTTATGCTTCAATACCTCTGTTAGTCTATAAGGTGCCACAGGACCCTTTGTCGCTAGCACAAGATGGATGATGCCACAAGGTAAATAATGAATGAGAGCTATTAACAAAGTTTGTATTAAAATGGATGGAGCAGGAGTGCCAGAACAGGGGGACCAAGGGGCCATGCCCCCCCCCACTTTTAAAAGAGCATAGCCCTCCCACTTTTTACTAGCTGTAAGGGCAAGCAGCGGGCGGGGCTTGGAGAGAAGGGGAGGGGCCACAGTTCAAGCGCCTGTCCCCCCCAACACACACTTTTAGGGCACTCCCACCACTCCTGGGATTGAGCAAATGAAACTGACATCCACGCCAGGGTTAGGACATCCTGCACAGGCAGAAAGGCAATGCTTGTATTCCAGGGGAAGTAGCTCAGCCATTAGCCATTATGCCGTCAATAACAGTGAACCACCGAAAGAGTTTCTTACTCACTATGTTTTGCATTTACACAGGGATAAAGAAGTGACAGTTCTCCCAGCAGGAAGTCATAGGAACAGCTCTGCCTTTTATAAAGAGAACCGAAGGAAGCGCAGAATTGTCAGGTAGAAAGCAAACAGGCCAGCACTTTTTGTATTGTCCCCATTCTTAGCTTGAAGTGCACTCACTTTAGACTGCACTTCAGGAGAATATTGGCTGTTAGTACTTCAGAGAATGACTCAAAGTGTACAACATTTATCAAGGGAAAAGGGGTCAACTGGAGAGAGACTTCTGCCATGTTCCTCTAATATTTTTTAAGGTATGAATAGACAGACAGGCTGTCTTGCAATATATTTAATTTTACTCTTACATATTGCACTTTTCATAGGACTCAAAGTGCTCTAATAAAAGGCTGTAAGCAGCAGCATCCTCATTTCACAGATGGAAAAAGTAACTTGGCCAAGGTCACACAGTGACTCAGTGGCAGAGTTGGGAATCAAAGCCAGGTCCCCCGACTCTCAGCCCTATGATGCATAAAGTCACAGCTGATTGTTCCAGATCAGCTCAATGGCCCTGAGACCTTTTACAAGAGGGGACTATCTGAAATGCCAGCTTATGCCATTCAGAAAGCCAAGAGCTGGTGAAAAGCATTTGTATGTGTTGCCAAGAAATACAGACAATTGACATGTACATGATAAATGCATTCATTCAATAATGACCATTATAGAGAACCACAAGAAAAGCACTGGAACACGACCCAGCCTTTGCAATCGCCTTTCAGGGCTCTGGATTTTTACACCCACCATGGGCTCTAGAAACTAGCAGGGACACATTCTAGAAGATGGAAGCAAGTTCAGCGATTGTCCAAGTCACGTTGGGGGTAGCCTTAGCATCAGCGGATTATGCAGAGACATGGCTAATTCTAACGGGCAACCCAACGTTTGACCCTGTGCCCATGACTGAGCAGCAGTGCGGTGTTCAGATGAACATGGCACCTCCCAGTCCTGGAGACCCATCATTCCGCCAGAAGCGTAGAAAGAGGCGGAGCTCTGGAGGCTGGGGGGGATTGATGGGATTCACTCTGAACGATTGGCAGGGAAAATGGGAGTTTGAGGCTCCAGGGCTTTAGCCTCTCCTCCCCCAAACATATACACACACACTTCATATTTCAGTGTCTAACCCTTCTGTAGGCCTATGACCATCCTCAAGTCAAGGATCACCCCGACGCCCCTTCTCCAAACTCAACAGCACGGTCTGGCCTTCCCCTAAAGTGCTTTTAGCTGTGTTGCAGTGCAAATTTGAATGCACCAAGCCCTCCCCAAGAGCACATTTCTAAGGAGCCTGGGGGCTCCAGTGCAGGGTAAATCAAGTGACAACCTCGCTGGGGGCTTCATAGCCCACTACCACCACATTTCTGAACATCAGGGGCTGCAAGGCGAGTCCCTGTAGTGCCAGGTACTCCCCTTCCTTCACGCAGGGCAGTACGCTAGTCATCCTGCAGGAGAGACAGACTACCCACCACCTGGTTTTGGTGGCTAGACCAAAGTGGGGGATTTAGGGGGTACTTCAGCCATCTCACTAAGTTTTCAGGCAGGGTAGTGACCCTGTTCTCCCCAGACTTATGGTCTGTTGCCAAGGTTGTGCCAGGTTACGTCCTGCACCTCCCGGCCTGTGCGGAGGGGCTGATCCTCAACCTTGTTAACATCTGTGTCTTGATACAAAGCCCAGAGTGGGCATGTTTTCACCTTCCTCGGCATCTCGGATCCTCAGGAGTGCCTGGTCCTGGGTGGGGACTTTATCAAGGTGGATGCACAGGACCGCCTTTGGAAAGAGAAGTGCCAGGCCGCTGCAGATGTCCTCAGGGAGATAGCCAGCCATCACTCCCTGTGGGAGGTCTAGCACAACCACCCTCCAGATACAAGTGGAAGTGGTAGAGGACACAGGTCGGACTTCTATCATTTTAACAACAGCCTGCCGGGGGATGGGGGCTTTGTGGCATCCTTCCGGGAGTTCTGGCTGGCCTGGTGGGGGCAAAGGCCTACCTATCCCTTGGCATAGAGGTGATGTGGGGGAAGGTTCATGTCTGGATCTTCTGCGGCAGCTACAAGTGGATTTGGAGCTGGAGCAGCACCTGGCCTCTTGCCCAGAGAATCCATCCCTCTGTAGAGAGTCAGGAGATGTGGCGCAAGCTCTGGGCTCTCGCTGACCATCAGGCCCAGGGCACATTTAATAGTAATAATTAATAATAAATGGAGATATGCCACTCTCCTAGAACTGGAACGACCTTGAAAGGTCATCGAGTCCAGTCCCCTGCCTTCACTAGCAGGACCAAGTACTGTCCCCCGACAGATTTTTTGCCCCAGATCCCTAAATGGCCCCCTCAAGGGCTGAACTCACAACCCTGGGTTTAGCAGGCCAATGCTCAATGCAGGAGATGGATTGTGGCTCCCACTTCTTCTATGCCCTGGAGAAAGAGGAGTGCCAAAAAACACGTAACCTACCTCCTACTGGAGGATGGCGCCTCTCTTACGGGTCCAGTGGAGATGCGGGAAAAGGCCAGGGCTTTCTACACTGGCCTATTATCTCCGGACCCAACAGTCACCAATACTTGCGAGGTCCTGTGTAATGAACTCCCTACAGCTGACTTAATTGACCGGCACCAGCTAGAGCTCCCTCTCATTCTGCCAGAATTCTCAGGATCCCTTTGTCCGATGCCCACCAACCAATCTGTGGGAACTTATGGGCTGACTTCAGCCACTGGATGCGTGGATGATCTGGGAGTGATGCCAGAGGCCATGTTCATTTCACCTCCCCTTGGGGCTGCCGCCCTTCCTCTGCCTGAGCACGGCCGACTACATAGTTCGGGGTAGTAATGCTGCACCAGGGCTGGCGGACAGAGGCCAAAAGGGGGAAGGGGCGTTGTCCCTCCTCAGGAGGGAGAATGGGAATGATATTGGGAGCCTGCCAGGATAATGGGGAGTCAAGGGACTTCTCAGCCCCTGCCATGGGATGAGCCATGCTATTTCTTAGAGGAAGCTTGTGGTTTCAGGAGCAATGATGGGAGGACTATCATGCCCTAAGATTGAGGACGACCTTTTGGAAGGAGGACAAAGGGGCAGCACTGAGAACCGGTGGGTATGTAGCTCCCTCTTAAGCTATGGGACAGATCACAGACAGTGTATCATCGTCCACTAGGATTCCTGGCTTCCCCACCAGCTTCATCCTTTTTGAGCATCCATAGTTGTAGGGCAAGTCTTCATTGGTGCCAAGCTCTCGCCCTACTTCATCCTGGTGAGTAGGCCAGAAGTTGTAAGCTCGCTACAGCCTTGGCCTAGGACAGCTGGGTCTGTTCACTCAAGCAGTAGAGACTGAGTTTGCAGATTCAATCCCTGGTGCTGCTGGTGTAATAATCACTCCAGGAAAAGGTGGCAAGATGGTACCGGTCTGAACACTGTGCTTGACAGCATGGTTATTTTAAGTCTGCATGAGATCTCCCCAGTAGATATTGTTACTTGACAGCACAGAATAAATATCTGCACATCTATGGGGGAAAGCAACTAAGCAAATTGATTTTAAAAGCCAGCTGCACTATCCATTGTGCCATCTATCAAGTGGAAGGGGAAGGGGAATTGACACTCTGCAAGTCAAAGCAACCGTTTCTAAAATGCGATGTTAGAGCCATCATCAGCTTCGTATATTTCATTTCATTGTGCATGCAACCAAGCACATTATTGGCTTTATGTTTCCCTCCCTGTTTGCTTGAGGATTTTGATTAAAATTAGCAAGTATTTCATGCTGCGCTTAAAACCATTAGGTACATCCATGAAAGATATTTGTTTTAGGAAAAAGGGAAACGGAATAATTGGTCGTTTGTCTTTAACTTGGGAATCAAGCAATTGCTTCATGGATTCTAGCTCCGTAAGAGCTCTGCCATTTATGAGAAAGGCATTTAAGCCGCCTGCAAGAAACCACACGTGCTCTCATCACGATGCAGAGGAAAAGGAACAATGCTACACATTGACTGCGGGTTGCATGAGAAACTTCAGAAACCTATGGAGTCTGAAGCCACTTTTGGATCATTTGGCCTCTTTCTCCAGCTGCATTCTAATGAACTCCTGCCTAGGTGCTAGGACTGACCCTTTAAGCTGGACAAAGTTTGGACATCTTGGCCTTATTTCTGAAGCCGAAAGCCAATCCTAAGATTGCATCTATCCTCCCCTTTAACAGGACAATGCAATCCATTGACATCACAGGTGATTCACCTCTTCAGACCTTCATTAAGGTGCAGGCAGTCACAGATCACATCAGACTACATTTTACATCCAAGCCAGGTCAAGTGTAGAGCTGGGCAAATGCCGCCTAATAATTTGTGAATCTTCATTCACATTTGCAAGCCTATTAACTGAGCCTGTTTACTTTCTACAAGTGCTCTAGCCCGTGAGGTTATCAGCAGGAAATGTTTCCTTGAAACTTATTGCCTGGAAATAATGAATATTCCTGGAAAGCAAGTTTCAACCTGATGTAATTAGGTGCTCAAGATAGGACTAATCAGAGCATTATGGGATGGAGCCAGACTCCGGTCCACTCCTCCCTTACTTCCTGCTTTACAAATGGGAGCTTTCATGCAGTCACACTGTCGTGAGGCAGTTGAATAAAGTAGCAAGTTCCCAACCTGCAGTCCTGTTAATAAAATGTATTATTTTTATTAAACTGAGCTGTCCCCTGACAAAAACACTCCAAATGTGATTAGTGCTCAGCTGATCAGCAGATATACAATGTAACCTACGGGTCCAATCAAATTTCATATTAAGAACCACCACTTGGGCACAGTCTTATTTCTTATTGACTTGTATCTGCTTGTTTGCAAAAGAAAACCCTTGCATTTTATTTCTGTTCATGAAGATAAATCCATTGTGTATTGTATTTTCTAATGAACCTCTTTCTAAATCTGCAATCTGTACCATCTTGCAGCAATAAAAATTAGAGATGCAGTGAACCATGTATTTTAAGACCTAACATAATGGGAATAGATTTAACTACCATTTTAGATTTTGGCTAGATTTTTTCCACACGACGTGATCTTCCTCAGTAGTTAACGCAATGTCAGCACTTATATTGATGTGCTTTTAGTGCAGACGGCTGATGATAAATGTGCTGGAGTATGTTACACACATAGCATAGTGGAGTTTTTCTCCTAGTCAGCTCATCTTTTATGTGAGCCACGCATGTATAACAGTGAGGGTGAACTACAGGAATCAGGAAAGCTTGTTTTGCATCAACTTCAGGGGCCTTTTTTAGCTTGGGCACCTTCAACACCAGGGGCCCTGAAACAAACATATTGTGACAACGTTCCGAGCCTGTATTGGTGGGTCCCGCGCTTCTGGGGGGATTCAGCGGCTTCAGAAACTCGATAAGGCCCCAATGTGACCTCTCTTTCTCAATGTAGTAGCAAGACAGCCTCTTGAGTTACTTTCATCACAGGCCTGTATGGGAGGGGGAATACCCCACAGTCTGTCGCTCCGTTGAGCTTAGTAGATGCCGTTCAACCTCCCACCTGGACCGAGGCCTGTTTCCCTTCTCAAGGGGTTTCTGTAGAGGGAGGAACCCAAGCCCATCCTCTACTCCAGGTTCCAGCCCAGAGACCCTAATGGTAGCAACTGTTGGCAGCTTCCCTTTCACCACTGGAGCAGCTTTGACGCCCTGGGCCACTTCCCCATGATCCCCTTTTCTGGCTTCAACAACACTTCCTCTCCTCCCTGGCACGGGAAGGGGCGGCAGAGGGAATAGTGCAGCCTTTACAGTATCAGGAAGGGGAGACATGAAAACCAACCCCTGAGGGTTGTCAGTAGGCAGTGGGAATGAGACAACCTCGAGGACAACAATAGCATAGGAGGTGGTGGGGAGAGGGGCAGGTGATGCATTGTGGGCAGGAGCAGGATCAGGGACTACGGCAGAAGAAGGGATGGGAGCAGGAGCAGGGGCAGGGACTAAAGCGAGAGCGGGGACTGAGGCTGAGGCAGGAGAGGGAACAGAGATGGGTTCATGGTCCCCCGCAGCTGAGCTGGCGGGGTGCGGCTCCACTCGATCGAGATTTGGGGCCGAGAGCGGAGCCTTCATTGATGCCGGGGGGCCGGAGAAGGGGGACCTCCACCACCTATGGAACGGTCGTCTCGTCTCGCTCCTCAGCATGGACTACAAGATCATAGCGAAAGCCATCTTGCTGCGGCTGAGGTCCGTGCTGGCGGATGTGGTCCATCCTGACCAAACCTACACCGTCCTGGGCTGGACCATCTTCGATAACCTGTACTTGGTCCGGGACCCTTTGGAGCTGGGGTGTAGGGATGGTCTGTCATTCGCCCTCTTGTCCCTGGACCAGGAGAAGGCGTTTGACAGGGTGGACCATGGGTATCTCCTGGGCACCCTGCTGGCATTTGGCTTTGGGCCCCAGTTCATGAGTGTTCTCCAGGTGCTGTACGCTGACGCAAAGTGTCTGGTCAGGCTCATCTAGACCCTGACCGAACCGGTCAGCTTCCGGCATGGGGTGCATCAGGCCAGCTGTATGCCCTAGTGATCGAGCCCTTCCTCTGTCTCCTCTGCTGAAGGTTGACAGGGTTGGTGCTTCGGGAGCCGGAGCAGGGGTTGGTCCTGGAGGAGTATGTCGTCGGCATACGCCTAGTGGTCCAGGACCCGGACGACCTGGTGCAGATGGAAGCTTGCCAGGCCGTCTACTCAGCAGCCTCCTCCGCCCGGGTCAGCTGGGTCAAGAGTTCTGGCCTGGTGGGCGGGGGCGGGTGGCAGGCAAGCTGCCTCCCACCCACACTTCAAGCCATCTGGTGGAGCGCGGGTTCGCTGCTCTATCTCGGTGTGACGTTATTGACAATAACTGCGACCATATAGATCATTGTTACAACCAAGGTCCTGTAGTGGCACCAAATCTTATATAAAGGGGGTCAAATGAGGTGTCTAAGACCAGGTTATGCTTGGCTGGTTATAATTATGTCATTTATATGTATGTATCAATTTTGTAGTTGAAGTTATGAATATTGGCTTTATACTGTCTGTATTTCAAACTGGGGCTGGGCTTCTGGGACCCAGGACAAGCTATCAGCTCTGCCAGGCCTGCTGATGGCCCATTAAGAGCCATCAGCGATACAATGGACCCATTGAGAGAAGGCAGACACGCCTGTGACTTAACAAGATATGCAGGGACTTTGCCCATGTGACTCCAGACTCCATTTTGCTGTGATTTTCCACAGTAAGGACAAGGAGGTGTCTTTACACCTGGAAGAAACTATAAAAGGCAGCTGCCTCATCTCCATTTTGTCTTCATTCCTGCTTCTTACCTCTGGAAGAACCTTTCTACAAATGGAAGCTTCGAACAAAGGACTGAAGGACCCATCCCAGCTGTGGATGTAATCCAGAGACTTAATTTGAATTTGAACCTGCAGTTTATTCCATCTCTGCAAGCCTGAACCAAGAACTTTGCCATTACTGTATGTAATTGATTCCTTTTAACCAATTCTAGCTCTCACCTATACCTTTTTCCTTTTATGATTAAACCTTTAGATTGTAGATTCTAAAGGATTGGCAACAGCGTGATTTGTGGGTAAGATCTGATTTGTATATTGACCTGGATCTGGGGGCTTGGTCCATTGAGATTGGGAGGACCTTTTTTCTTTTACTGGGGCATTGGTTTTCATGACCAGTTGTCCCCATAACGAGTGGCACTAGTGGGGAGACTGGGAAACTGGAGTGTCTTAGGGAATTGCTTGTGTGACTTGTGGTTAGCCAGTGGGGTAAAACCAAAGTCTCCTCTGTCTGGCTGGTTTGGTGCCTTCGAGGTGGAAAACCCCAGCCTTGGGCTGTAGTTGCCCTGTTTGAAGCAATTTGTCCTGAACTGGCACTCTCAGGGCTGGTCTACACTAGCCCCGAAATTCGAACTAAGATACGCGACTTCAGCTATGTGAATAACGTAGCTGAAGTCGAACTATCTTAGTTCGAATGAAAAAGCACTTACCTGGGGTCCACACGCGGCGCGCAGGCTCCCCCGTCGACTCCGCCTACTCCGTTCGTCGAGCTGGATTACCAGCGTCGACGGGGAACACTTCCTGGTTCGATTTATCGCGTCTAGACAAGACGCGATAAATCGAACCCAGAACATCGATCGCGCGCCTCCGACCGGACGCGTAAGTATAGACGTACCCTTAGTTAGGTCCCACCAGAACCAGTATCGTTACACTCGATGTTTACCTTTCCGCCACGCATCTGTCTCCGCCGGAGACTGGCAAGGTTTAGAGGGCAGGGTGGCAGAGCATCTCCGGAGAGGGGCAGGACTCCTCCGGTGCCTCTCCCTGGAAGTGAGGGCACTGGTGCTCAACCAGCTAGTCCTGTCCATGCTCTGGCACCGGCTCAACACCCTGGTCCTGGTCCTGGCCCCGGGGGTCCTGGCTGATCTCCAGAGGGTAGTTTCTGGGGTTCTTCTGGCCAGGACTGCACTGGGTCTCTGCAGGGGCCCTCCATCTGCCCCGGAGGGGGGTAGGGGGGGGAGGCTGAAGTGTCTTCCGCCTCCAGGCCCTGCAGAGGCTCCTGTATGGTGCAGGTGGTCCCGCGTGGAGTATGTTGGTGCACGCCTTCCTGCGCCACTTCCGAGGGCTCAGATACGACCGGCAGCTCCTTTATCTCCACCCGAGAGGTCTTCTACGAGACCTCTCCGGGATGCCGGTCTTCTACCAGGACCTCCTCCGGACCTGGAAACTGTGAGGAGATCCGCCCCCTCGGTGGCCATCACGGACCTGGTCGCAGAGACCAGAGCCCCTACTACACAACCCCCAATTCTGTGTGCAGGTGGCGGAGTCCCCCTCGGTGCACCGGAGGCTGGTCCTGGCAGAAGTCACCAACATCGGAGACCTCCTGGACTATGACCGGGGAGACTGGCTGGATCCCCTGACACTCGCTCAGCGCATGGGGCTCTCTGGCCCTTGTACTCTCCGGCGCGTACTTCAGGAGGTGAGGGCCACTTTACCATCCGCTGCTCAGGCCTACCTCAACCAGGTCCTGTGAGGGGGGGCCTCCTGCCCACCCTGCACACTGGGCCCTCTGGACATTTTTACCGGGCCCCTGCCCCATGGCCCCACCTGGCCATCCCACCCGTTCACCATGAGCCCGCTGCACAACTTGCAGCCAGCTCACTTCCAGACCACGCCAAGGAAACATCTGGACACGCTCGTGCTCCACACCCTTCCTGTCCTCACCCTCACGTCCTGCCCCAACACAAAGTGGCGGGACCTCTTACCGCCTCTGCAGGGTGAGGCATCCTGGGGGGCCAGCCTATACTCCACCCTGGTCCCGTGGCCCGCCAGGGATATCTGTTGGTGGCGCCTTAACAGGGCCGTGAGCATGGGCATGTTCTTGGCAGAGTTCACCCCCATCCCAGACACCTGCCCCTTTTGTGGCCCCAGGGAGACCCTGGCGCACATGGATCTGGAGTGCACCAGGTTGCAGCCCCTATTCCGGCTCCTCCAGAACTTCCTGCTGAGGTTCTGGCTGCACTTCTCCCCACACTTGTTTATATTCGCACACCCCGTCCGTGGCCCCACTAAGTCATGAGACCTCCTCGTCAACCTCCTCCTGGCCCTAGCCAAAGTGGCCATTTACACCACCAGGAAGAGGATGGTAGACAAGTGGGGTGCTCGGCGACTGTGGGGCCTATTTCCGCTCCTCCCTAGTCTCACGCATCCAGGCGGAGTTCCTCTGGGCAGCGCCCGCTGGCTCCCTTGACACCTTCAAGGAGCAGTGGGCACTGTCCGGGGTTCTCTGCTCGGTGTCCCCGTCCAGTTCCCTTCGTTTAGCCCTGTGACCTCACTCCCGTCCCTGTTATATCTTTAGTTGTCCCCCCTACTTAATTGAGATCCCGGACCTTGCGGATCCTCCCCTTAGGCTGGGGACGGTCCTCCGCCCGCCCACTTCCTGGATCCCACCAGGACCACTCTCTTATATTCTTCTGGTCCGAGTCTGTCACAGTATGTACTGTATATGATCGCTCCTTCCTTTTAATATACTTAATTTCAGACTCCCTTAGTACCTTTCTTCTGCAGAGTTCCTTCCTCTCCATAACTAGCTCTATTCCAGGGTATGAATTTTGAATAGCCAAGAAGTTTAAGAAAATAAGATGCAGCTTATGAACAGAAAGCAGCAATTTATACAAAAAAACCTCAGTGCAATTGTTTCCCCAGCTCTAAGGAAGACACTAATATACTCTTCTATGGAAAGGGTGGGAGGAAGAGAAGTGGAGCTAAATTAGACTGGGGTTTCAACTATGGAGAAGGATGGCAGAATCACACTTGCTTCATGGAGAGCTTGGGGAAATCTTGCCTTACTTGATTTACCATGCGCCACATTCCTTGCCTGAGTTAAGCAGGATCTGATTGAATGGCTGGCAGACTCATTTGCGTCTGATGTGCTTTATCAGAGGCAGGCACCTGCCAGGCCTTCTGGGAAAGTCCCAGGTACTGGGTCTCTCCAACAGACTTATTTTCATACTGAGCTTCCAGCAGTTCATTCTCTGCCATAGACTAAGTTCTTTAGGGCAAAAAAACCAGTCTTGTCTGTAAACCCCATGCATGTTTATGGTTCCACACATACAAATAGCCCGACAATGTTATCAACTGGTGTCGGCCCGGCAGGATTTCCTGCATGACCCCACATTGAATAAAGGCTGCAAGTGTGAATGTTCCTTGGTTTCAGACATTTAAAAGGAGATGCAAGGACTATTAGCCTGCGATAGGGCAACCTCTAGCCTGCTAAGCTTATCTTCAGTCAGCCCTATCCGATGAGGCACGAGGGGAAACAAGAAAATCTAATGGGGAGATCTTCGGCGCAAGGCAGTAATTTTAAGCCATCTAGCAAAGCAAAACGTGCTGTGCTTGTAGGAGTGCAAAGCCCTAATTGGACACACAGTTGTCTCATAAGACAGGCTCGAAGAGCAACAGCTACTTTGATTTATACGGTATTTTATCAAGCCAAATGTTCCCTGGGAGCTTTGCGAGATGAGATACTAACACAGCCTATAAAACTAGCCATCTACAATCGGGGATGGGGGGAAAGGAAATAAAAGGCCTTTTAGCATTTGATTGATAAGAGAGAAGTGGGAACGTGCCAATCTTCTGATAATCCCTAGGCAAGGAGGCTCAGAGGAGGGTTGTGGTGGTTTCGATATGCAGATACGCA
This sequence comes from Chelydra serpentina, assembly GCA_037349315.1. NCBI lineage: Eukaryota > Metazoa > Chordata > Testudines > Chelydridae > Chelydra > Chelydra serpentina. Next base: position 19,137,811 of record JBAIAC010000027.1, on the reverse strand, counting down.
TTGCAGGGGAACATGCAGAACAGGGCTGCATCCAGTCATCTATGAAGTCACTAGCTAATGGGGACAGGATTTTGTGGGACTAGTTCTACAGGCGCTACTAGCTACAAAAGAGAGGTGCACTGGGATCCATTGCCCAGCAATCAGGAGCACTGGAGGATCTCACATTCCATAGGGTGTAGAGCACTCAGAGACCAGTTCAAGACTGTGCAATGAACTCCTGCAGGAATATAGAACCTCACCTCCTTTAGTCCCCAGGTGAAGCTACTCCTCAGCCTGGCCATAGGGCATATACAGCAAAGTATAATTGCACAAATTCAGTTTTTCCCTGAGTAGATGGAGAAAGAAGCCCAATACAACAGACTCTAGCAATGTCCCATAAGGCACTTCAGAAGGTCTTTAGATAGCATGGTGATGAGCATGCTGTAAGCATAGGAGTGTTGATCCTTTAGCACATACACGTTCCTGAAAACTACACTCTGCCCTTTGGGCTTCGCTGTTAGGCTTTTATCTTGGCCCTGGATCTCAGTGGTCAAAGGGTAAGGCACATTACGTCATGCAGCAAGAGTGCGGTAAAATGCCAAACGATACAGCACAGTTCCCAAAGAACTGGGTGAAAGAGGCCATGAGATAGAACATGTTACACTGCAGTTCTTGGAGGGAAATCTAGGTTGAGTGTTCCACTCAAAGGTCTTCTGGCACACACTTGTTTTATGGAATTGAACAGAGTTTTTAAAATGCATAACTCATGTCTGAGTTTGTCACCTCCCTATACGCCAATGTTCCTCACAACGATGGCATTACTGTCTGCCTCAAATACCCACAAAATAATGAACAGTGCTCAGATGTCCACCCCAAACACATCGGCAAACTCATCCAGTTCATCCTCACCCACAACTTCGTATTTAAGAACAAACTTTGTCCCAACCATGCGAGCAGTCAGGGGTATTAGCACGGCTCCCCAATATATTTCATGGGCCACCAATATACCCAAGATACATTGATATTTTCATCCTCTGGATGGACACCCTGAACTCCCTCAGGAGTTCCACCCACCACAAGTTCAACAAACATGCCTACACCAGCATCAACTTCCTTGACACCATGATCAGCTTCAGCAATGGAACCCTATATAGAGGGCTATATACAAGAAACCCACAGATCACCACATTTACCTCCACGGACCCAGGAACCACCCCAGACACATCAAGAAATTGGTTATCTACAGCCAGGCCCTCAGATACCACAGAATGTGCTCTAAAGAGCAAGTCTGGGATACACAACTAAACACGAATGCAGCAAATAACGCAGGAAGAATGAGCAGCAAAATGGCATTAATGGATTTAATGTGCTTTGGTGATGGGGCTTCCATCCACGGTGCTCCAAGCCAGGCAGCCTACTTTTGCCCTCGTTATACTAACATACTGAGCATATTATGCCATAATGCCCTAAAACCATGACCACCACAGGCTCTACATTCATCACCATACATCTGAAGCATAGCAGAGGCCACCTTGTAGGTTACAGGGCATAATGGGTGCCTAAAAGTGGCCTTTGAAAGCCATTTAAATGCCAGCAGAGGCTAAGAACATGGCTTAGCCCAGCTGAGACCAGAGATGGTTGAAAACATTGCAGGTGCGGGCCCAGAATCAGAGCATCTCCTCTGCTTTGCAGTTCGGCTTCATTCACCCATTGCAAGGAGGCAGCTGACATTAGACTAATGAAATTCCAGTAGCTACACGGACAGGTAGATTTGTTGAATGGTCTCAAGGCCTTCTTAATCATTAAGTTATTGTCTGTCTTCCCTGTGGTATCCATTATTCGGTGTGTTAACGGACCGTCTAAAAAAGGGGTTTAAACAGCTTACAGATTCCTTGATCCTATAAATGAACATTTGCAAATTGATCGCTAAATTATAAAAGTGCTTCATGGTCAATTGATTTTAAATTCAGGAAACACAGCGGTGGACAAAGACAGGCTGTTTCTCTCTCAGCTTGACTTTAAAGACCCAAGCAAGAGGAGCAAGGGGCTTCCTTTTTGAGACCTCTTTCATGTCTCCTATCAGAGGCACAATTAAGAAAAGCCTTTGTCTTTTAGCACAGTTTTCTCCTTTCATTCTTTGACCCTGGGATGGTGTTCCAAGAAGGATTGCTAGGCAGAGACTGGCTCCACCTAACAAAGAGGGAAGAGCATCTTCACAAGCAGGCTGGCTAACCTAGTGAGGAGGGCTTTAAACTAGGTTTACCGGGGGAAGGAGACCAAAGCCCTGAGATAAGTGGGGAAGTGGGATACCAGGAGGAAGCACAAGCAGGAGAGCGCAAGAGGGGAAGACTCCTGCCTCATACTGAGAAAGCTGGATGATCAGCGAGTTATCTTAAATGCCTCTACACAAATGCAAGAAGCCTGGGAAACAAGCAGGGAGAACGGGAAGTCCTGGCACAGTCAAGGGACTATGATCTGATTGTAATAACAGACTTGGTGGGATAACTCACATGACTGGAGCACTGTCATGGATGGATATAAACAGTTCAGGAAGGATAGGCAGGGCAGAAAAGGTGGGGGAGTTGCGTTGTATGTAAGAGAGCAGTATGACTGCTCAGAGCTCCAGTATGAAACTGCAGAAAAACCTGAGAGTCTCTGGATTAAGTTTAGAAGTGTGAGCAACAAGGGTGATGTCGTGGTGGGAATCTGCTACAGACCACCAGACCAGGGGGATGAGGTGGATGAGGCTTTCTTCAGGCAACTAACAGAAGTTACTAGATCACAGGTCCTGATTCTCATGGGTGACTTCAATCACCCCGATATCTGCTGGGAGAGCAATACAGCAGTGCACAGACAATCCAGGAAGTTTTTGGAAAGTGTAGGGGACAATTTCCTGGTGCAAGTGCTGGAGGAACCAAATAGGGGCAGAGCTCTTCTTGACCTGCTGCTCACAAACAGGGAAGAATTAGTAGGAGAAGCAAAAGTGGATGGGAACCTGGGAGGCAGCGACCTATGATGATGATGGTAGAGGTCAGGATCCTAACAAAAGGAAGAAAGGAGAGCAGCAGAATACAGACCCTGGACTTCAGAAAAGCAGACTGACTCCCCCAGGGAACTCATGGGCAGGATCCCCTGGGAGAATAAGATGAGGGGGAAAGGAGTCCAGGAGAGCTGGCTGTATTTTAAAGAATCCTTATTGAGGTTTCAGGAACAAACCATCCCGATGTATAGAAAGAATAGTAAATATGGCAGGTGACCAGCTTGGCTTAACAATGAAATCCTTGCTGATCTTAAACAAAAAAAGAAGCTTACAAGAAGTGGAAGCTTGGATAAATGACCAGGGAGGAGTATAAAAATATTGCTCAGGTATGCAGGAGTGAAATCAGGAAACCAAATCATACTTGGAGTTGCAAGTAGCAAGGGATGTTAAGAGTAACAAGAAGGGTTTCTATAGGTATGTTAGCAACAAGAAAATGATCAGGGAAAGTGTGGGCCCTTTACTAAATGGGGGAGGCAACCTATTGACAGAGGATATGGAAAAAGCTAATGTACTCAATGCTTTTTTGCCTCTGTTTTCACGAACAAGGTCATCTCCCAGACTGCTGCACTGGGCAGCACAGTATGGAGGAGGTGACTAGCCCTCTGTGGAGACAAGTGGTTCAGGACTATTTAGAAAAGCTGGACAAGCACAAGTCCATGGGTCCCGATCTAATGCATCCAAGGGTGCTAACAGAGTTGGCGGATGTGATTGCAGAGCCATTTGCCATTATCTTTGAAAACTCATGGTGATCAGGGGAGGTCCCGGATGACTGGAAAAAGGCTAACGTAGTGCCCATCTTTAAAAAAGGTAAAAAGGAGGATCTGGGGAACTACAGGCCTGTCAGCCTCACCTCAGTCTCTGGAAAAATAATGGAGCAGGTCCTCAAGAAATCAATTTTGAAGCACTTCGAGCAGAGGAAAGTGATCAGCAACAGCCAGAAGGCAATTAGGTTGGTCAGGCATGACTTGCCCTTGGTGAATCCGTGCTATGATGAGAACTGGGTCTGTGGATGAGGGGAAAGCAGTGGATGTGTTATTCCTTGACTTTAGCAAAGCTTTTGATATGGTCTCCCACAGTATTTTTGCCAGCAAGTTAAAGAAGTATGGCCTGGATGAATGGACTATAAGGTGGATAGAAAGCTGGCTAGATCAGGCTCAACGGGTAGTGATCAATGGCTCCGTGTCTAGTTGGTAGCCGGTATCAAGTGGAGTGCCCCAAGAGTCGGTCCTGGGGCCGGTTTTGTTCAATATCTTCATTAATGATCTGAAGGATGGCGTGGATTGCACTCTCAGCAAGTTTGCAGATGACACTAAACTTGGAGGAGTGGTTGATACGCTGGAGGGTAGGGATAGGATACAGAGGGACCTAGACAAATTAGAGGATTGGGCCAAAATAAATTTGATGAGGTTCAACAAGGACAAGTGCAGAGTCCTGCACTTAGGACGGAAGAATCCCATACACTGCTACAGACTAGGGACCGAATGGCTGGGCAGCAGTTCTGCAGAAAAGGACCTAAGGGTTACAGTGGATGAGAAGCTGGATATGAGTCAAAACTGTGCCCTTGTGGCCAAGAAGGCTAATGGCATTTTGGGATGTATAAGTAGGAGCATTGCCAGCAGACTGAGGGACGTGATCATTCCCCTCTATTCGGCATTGGTGAGGCCTCATCTGGAGTACTGTGTCCAGTTTTGGGCCCCCCACTACTAGGAGGATGTGGAAAAATTGGAAAGAGTCCAGTGGAGGGCAACAAAAATGATAAGGGGGCTGGAGCACATGACTTGAGAGAACAGAGATTGTTTAAGTCTGCAGAAGAGAAGAGAGGGGGGATTTGATAGCAGCCTTCAACTACCTGAAAGGGGGTTCCAAAGAGGATGGATCTAGACTATTCCCAGTGGTAGCAGATGACAGAACAAGGAGTAATGGTCTCAAGTTGCAGAGGGGGAGGTTTAGGTTGGATATTAGGAAAAACTTTTTCAGTAGGAGGGTGGTGAAGCATTGGAATGGGTTACCTAGGGAGGTGGTGGAATCTCCATTCTTGGAGGTTTTTAAGGTCTGGCTTGACAAAGCCCTGGCTGGGATGATTTAGTTGGGGATTGGTCCTGCTTTGAGCAGGGGGTTGGACTAGATGACCTCCGAGGTCCCTTCCACACCTGAGATTCAATTATTTCACAGGGAAGGGTTTATTTCATGGTCCGCCCTGGTTTTTCACAGCTGTGAAACTGGTAGGGCTCTATCTATGGGTATTCAGTGCACTTTGCAACATTATTATGCAGTGAAGTTTGAAAGATCATTAGCTTGCCAGATAGAGAATTTTGCAGTCGAAGTTTGAACCTTCACGGAGTGTGAGCTGAGGCTCTGAAATCATGGCCCAGATTTGTTCAAAAACCCATGGGAGTGTCCACCAATAATGCCCACATCCTTGTCGATTACTTTATTACATAAGAAGCTGCTCTGCAAACAGTTACCATATTTTTCCTCAGAGGTGACTGCATTCTAATAATGGATGAAGTAATTATTATAGTTAAGTGATTTTAGGAATTTGGGGGATGGAAGGAGTTTGCTACAGAAAATGTGAGCACAAGAGACTATAGTTGGGTTTTCAGTGGCCCAGAACGTATGCAGCAGGAAGGTGACCTCTGACAGATCATGCCACATGCTTTAAGATGAGAACTGCTGGCTGAATGCTCAGAGTCTGACAAACTGAAGAAAGTTTCCAACAGTATTTTACCAAATGAAACTAGAGGTTTCTGAACAGACGAGTAGATTGTTTTGTATTCAGAGTCACAGAAGCTCCCGCTGAAGTTTGATGCAGGGTTAGAGAAATTTTGTAAGGAAGCCATAAGTGCCTCGTTACAGAGCGTTTCCAACACAATTTCTGTAAGAACGGCTGTTCGATTGTTTGCCTAAGTACAGCTATTTGACTGTGCAGGTTTGAGTTCCCTGTTTCTCCCCATGTCATTTTATGGAGAATAATTCAGACGAGACAAATTCTTCTACACTAGTTGCAGGTGTGTAACGTGAGAAGCAAGTGGATACAATACAGATAAATATGTAGGTAGATTCAACAGCTTCATGTTTTTAAATTCACACTTTGTATTTCAAGCTAGTTAATATCAGAGTTAGAAAAACCTAGTGTCACAGGCTGGCAGGTGCCCTTTAAGGGGGAAGTACTCCAGCCCACCTAATGAGCCATCAGGTCTAATGAGGGATAGCTGGCCCCTTAAACAGCTCGGTGGGAAAAAGAGGACGAAAAGCTGCAAGGAGGCAGCAGGAGCCCAGGGAGGGCTGAGAAGAAGGAACTGCAAGTAATGAAGGCTCCCGCAAGGGTTCTCCAGAGGAAGGGTGAGAACAAGAGAAAGACTGAGTGTCCTGGATAGATGTTGCAAACCCAGCGGGGGCAGAATACCATGTTTATTCCAAGCTGTACGGAGCCCAGGGAGGCAGAGAATGTTCGGTCTCTAACAGAGAGGGAGAATAGAGGCAAAGTGGGTAAGAAAGCAGCCCAGATTGTACCATGTTTGGTAAGGAGTGGGCCAGCAGCAAGGAGGGGGATGTACCACAGGGTGGCTGGCCCCTTTCACAGTGTCAGCCCCACCTGTGATCAGATCAGCGCACCTCCCCAGGTGGGCGATAGTAAATGAGGTCCAGTGACTAACTCGGGCAGTCCAGACCCCTGTCCAGAGCCATCCTCTCAGCATGGGCTTCCCAGGGCTGGGTTCTTAAAGGCACAGGCATGCGAATGCCTAGTCTCTTCAGCTCCTCTTTATCGGATGTAACCTACTGAGGTGCTGCAGCAGGGGACTTAATTCAGTGAAACCAGGATTTCCCTACGCCCCCCTGAATTTCCCCAACACCTCCCAGTGGTCAACTAGTTACATGCAGTGTTGCCAATTTAGTCATTGGTTGTGCTATGTCTCCTGGGATGAAAGTAGAAATTCATCTCTTTCTACTCCCAGTTACAACAGCTACCGTTGGGCGGTCTTTTTCCTCATTGACTAGAATTTTGTGTTCTGAAAGAAGTCGCCTTCTGCGTGATCATGAGCATATCACTATCATGTCCCACCACAATGAATCCAGGCAGGCTCGTTTGGAAGCTGAACACTTTATGCTTCCATCCCACACCAGTGTCAAGTTTTAGCAAATTAGGACAAGTCAGCAAATAAGAACCACCTTATGTATCAGTAACTGCTAATGGTAACTATGTTCCATTCCATGCACCCAACAAAGAGGACTGTAGTCCACGAAAGCTTATGCTGAAATAAGTTTGTTAGTCTCTAAGGGTATGTCTATACTTACCCGTCGGAGGCGCGGGATCGATGTTCTGGGTTCGATTTATCGCGTCTTGACAAGACGCGATAAATCGAACCAGGAAGTGCTCCGCCGTCGACGCTGGTAATCCAGCTCGACAAGCGGAGTAGGCGGAGTCGACGGGGGAGCCTGCGCGCCGCGTCTGGACCACAGGTAAGTTCGAACTAAGGTACTTCGACTTCAGCTACGTTATTAACGTAGCTGAAGTTGCGTATCTTAGTTCGACAGGGCGGGTTAGTGTAGACCTGGGCTAAAGTGCCAGAAGTATTCCTTTTCTTATTTTCTTTTTGGTGACACAGACTAACATGGCTACTACTCTGAAACCTGCTAATGGTAACAATTCACTACCTCTCCCTGATACAGGTAGCAAATTCCTACAGATGGCAGTTTCACATGCCCTATGGTGCAAGAAACTATCTGTAGGAATTAGCTACATCATATAGCAGTTTTTAGCAAATAAGGTTGTTCTTATTTGCTGACTTGTCCTAATGTTCTTGGTGGTGATGGGGGACTTCAACTACTCAAGTACATCTGTTGGCAAAATACAGCAGGGCACAGATTATCCAACAAATTCCTGGAATGTATTGGAGACAATTTTTTATTTCAGAAGGTGGGGGAAGCTGTTCTAGATTTGATTGACAAATAGGGAGGAACTGGTTGAGAATTTGAAAGTGGACAGCAGCGTGGGTGAAAGTGATCATGAAATGGTAGCGTTCGTGATTCTAAGGAATGGTAGGAGGGAGAACAGAAAAATAAAAACAATGGATTTCAAGAAGGCAGACTTTAGTAGCCTCAGGGAGTTGGAAGGTAAGATCCCATGGGAAGCAAGCCTAAGGGGGGAAACACAACTGAAGACAGTTGGCAGTTTTTCAAAGGGACAAAGAAAGAGACAAAATGGCAAGAGAATATAAAAAGCTGCTGCAGCTCCTCCATCTTGTCTTCAATCCTGCTTCATACCTCTGGAGGGACTGTGCTACAAACTGAAGCTCTGAGCAAAGGACTGAATGACCCATCCCAGCTGTGGATGTGCTCCAGAGACTTGATTTGAACCTGCCGTTTATTCCATCACTGCTGCAAGCCTGAACTATGAACTTTGCCATCACTGTGTGTAATTGATTCCAGTTAACCAATTCTAGCTCTCACCTATATCTTTTAGATTTTAGATTCTAAAGGATTGGCAACAGCGTGATTTATGGGTAAGTTCTAACTTGTATATTGACCTGGGTCTGGGGCTTGGTCCTTGGGGATTAGGAGGACCTTTTTTCTTTTACTGGGGCATTGGTTTTCATAACCATTTGTCCCCATAACGAGTGACACTGGTGGTGATACTGGGAAACTGCAGTGTCTAAGGGAATTGGTTGTGTGACTTGTGGTTAGCCAGGAGGGTAAAACCGAAGTCTTCTCTGTCTGGCTGGTTTGGTTTGCCTCGGTGTGCAGAGGAACCCCAGCCTTGGGCTGTAACTGCCCTGCTTTACGCAATTTGTCCTGAATTGGCACTCACAGTTGGGTCCCACCAGAACCAGCCTCGTTACAGGGGGGAGGGTGGGAAATGAGCAAAGGAGCTGGGGGGCAGGCAGAATGGCGGGGAGCCTCAGTGGAACATGGCTGGGATCCTGGGGAAGAGGCCGAAAGGGGTAGGGGCCCAACAATTGCTCTGGCCCAGGGTCCTGAGAAACCTTAAACACCCTCCGTGCTCCATCGTCTATGATCAACAGAGGGGACATCGTTCCATTCTGCAAAAGGAAGAAAGGTTGTCGTTGTGCCTAGCATGAAACAAGCCCTGCAACTCCTTGAAATGTATCATCACCGTCCACGGGGTGGACATCAAGGAATATTCAAAACGAGGACTGAGCTGACAAAGTATTATTGGCCAGGGATGCCAAAAGACATTGCCAATTGGGTATGTAAAGTCATGAAACTAAATCCTGAAAACTGCTATTTACAATCGAAATACAAGTTCAAAATGTATAATATAAAAATATATTTGGTGTGCAAATGAACTCTGTTCCCTTGCAATACTATTTCCATAATGAAATGTTAATGGCATCGTATTGTTCCATTCACACTAGGGTGCGCGATGTCTGCATGCCAGAGAGAGGGAAAGGAATTTAATCTGGATACCACCTTGGAAAGCATAAAGGTGAATTTTGGAATTAGACACATTGTTTATCATTATACATTATTACTGCTATACAGTGAGGCCTTGTGTAGTGGGGCGGCTGCCCCACTCCAGTAAAACAGGGGTTAAAAGCAGCCAAGCTAGGCTGATTGGGGATGCAGCCACAGCTCTGGCCAGCTCAATCCGGGCCCAGCTGCCCCTGATAAAAGGGCTGGGGGCCAGGAGCTGAAGGAGTCTCATTCTAGCCCTGGTGTGGGAAGGGCCGAGCTGCCTGAGAGGAAGGTACCTGAACCGGAGCCGTGCTGGGGGATAGGGCAAGGGAGCTGGGGAGCTCCAGCCTGATAAAACCCCCAGGCTGCAGGCCTTGTCAAAGGCCCAAAAAGGTATTGGGGCTACAGCAGTGCAGCCCGGGAATAGGTAGAGGCAGCAGGTCCTAACCCCTTGCCAATGATGAGTGGCCATTACAGACTGCAGTCTGCCCCAGTGAGCAGGGACTAGATGACTGGCAGTAGCCAGTGAGGCAAGGTGGGTTTAGAGGGTTGGGGGTTCCCCTGGGAGCAGAGACCCAGAGCGTGGGGGCACTGCAGGGGGCAGCACCCCCAGGAAAAAGGGGCACCGGGGTCCAGGAGGGACACTGGGGCCTGAGGCAGACGAGACATCAGCCAGCAGGGGGCGCTCCAAGGCTGAAAAGAGCTAATTCCCAGACAACCAGCAGGAGGCGCTGCACTGGTGAGTCCTCACTTCGCTACACCTTGATTTTGAAACAAGTGCAATGCCTAGTAGCAGCACAGCATAGCGCAGCAATGACCTCTACTGCGCCTTTGCACTGGCTGGGCATATTTCTTCAGCTTTACTCTTGTATGGTTTTTTCCTAACCCATTTCCCATACTTTTCTCTTTCTGCTTTTAAAAGTGGGCTTTACAATTCTGATTGTGTGGCTGTTGTAACCATATTACATGGTGTACTCTGCTTATGACATATGGGTTTACTGAGAACATTTAGTAAGAAAAGTGTGACGTATAACTAACTGATACCCTTGCACAGAGGTCACTCGGATCTGGGAACTGGAGGGAATGGATTTAATAGGACCATTACCAGCAACAAAGAATAGATACTGGTATATACTGACAGCCATAGATTATCATAGAATATCAGGGTTGGAAGGGACCTTAGGAGGTCATCTAGTCCAACCCCCTGCTCAAAGCAGGACCAATCCCCAATTTTTGCCCGAGATCCCCAAATAGCCCCCTCAAGGATTGAACTCACAACCCTGGGTTTAGCAGGCCAATGCTCAAACCACTGAGCTATCCCTCCCTCCCCTTATTTTTCAAGATGGGTGGAAGCCTTTCCACCATTGAAATAAGTCAGCATCTGAGGTGGCAAACAGCATGTACAAAATGGTTGATCGACATGAATGCCCATGGCGGATACTGACAGATCTCCGTCCTGAATTCAATAATAAGGTAATGACTGGGTTTTTTCAGGTTATTTTTACTATGTATTCAACCTCACTATCAGGTCACAGTTAACGGACAGTGAACATGGGTTTCATCGCCCTTGTGATTTTTTTTATTAAAGGAACATTGTTGACAACTGTTTGAGAACAATCACCATACTTTTTTTTGATAAACTGCTTTTGGTCACCATTAGGGTTATTATAATTTTATTTTATTTTTTTGGGTGTCTTCGTATCTACCAAAAAAACCCACAACAACTTGTTTCCAATAGTAATATTAAAAGATAGGCTATTCCTGTTGCTAATTGCACATAAAAGTAATGGCAAATAGGCAAAGGAACATTCCTTAAGACAAGTCTGTAAGAAAGTTTATGGTGTAACCTATTTTCTTTCAGTTTAACCTGTATATTTGCAAAAGATTGGGAATAGGACGTAGCTTCACCAGCCCATACCACCCACAAACCAATGGCATGGCTGAAAAAGCTAATAAATCCATCAAAAGGTAAGTGAATGGGTGGGAATATTACAATACTAATGGCAAGTAGAGTGTACTATGCCAGAAGATGCAACTCACTACAAAGTCTTCAAAATCAATGTGTTACATTGAAAGTATTTTTGATTATGTGTAATCTGTTTCAGTCAAGACTACGTGTGCTTTTTTTCCCCACAAACTGATCAATCATTATTTGTTACAGAGCATTGCGGAAGATGGTTGACACTGGGAGTAATTGGGATGAATTCCATGAGCCCGTTTTGTTTTCTTTGCGAACTAAAGTACACGCAACAAAAACGTCACTTTTGACTGTTTTGCAATGACCCGGTGTTTCCAGAAGAAATCTGAGTTACACACCAAGTGTATGTTAGTACCAGCAGCTTTCATGTACATACGGCATTCTGTGGGTCTTCATTTTACAAATAAGGCAATCCCTTCTCCATTTGTATACAAAGATCCCAGATATGAATACATTCGGGGAAGATTTCTGCAAAGAGTACGGCATAAATATGAAATCTAGACATGATGCTGACATTGCACTAGCTCTTTGTAACATTTCTAAAGTACAACAACAAAGACATTATGCTAAAAGAGACTTCTAAATATGGGGAAACAACATTTGATGTTGGGGACTGTGTTGTTACTGAATGCGAGAGAGAACAAGAAAAGGAGGACCGCTGCAACCTACCTATCGGGGACCATACAAAATTAAGACTGAGGGTAAGAGTTAAATTGCAAACCATCTCAGGGAAACTGCTAGGAACCATGTACAGTATCGCACACTTAAAACCATTTTAAAGAGCCACCAACATTCTCTGCTGAAAGCAGATCAGAGGAAAAATATCGGAATTGAAATTGCTGTTGGTGACACTGAACAAAAAACACCCTCAGAAGAGATTGGGAAAATGGATGACACGATCTCACAAGCCTCATGACAGCACAGTGAAAAAGAGGTCACAGCAATGGAAGAAGAGGAGTATATAGGGCAATATGTTTCAAGCAATGATACAAGTGATGATGATGATGATGGTGGTGGTGTTGATGACATGCTTATGGAGGACGGGGAAGACAATGGTTTCTGAAAGGTAATTGGTTACCACACCTTTCTTAAACAGGTTTAACATACTTCATAAATGGAACTATGTTAAAGGTTTTCATGTATAAAGTGGCAGCATTCACAGTAGTAAAACAGAGAAAGGAAACTACCATGCATGTAATGTGTGTTACAAATTGGACTAGAAAAAAGTAATGACCGGCAAACAGACTGGAGGCCAAAGTGAGAAAAATCAAATTGTATGGCTCTTCATTTCATTGCCTGAAACCAAGAAGCTGGATAAGTGATAAGGTATATTTAAGTACCACTAAATAGGTATGGTAATAGGATTGATTCATCAATTATTATTTAAATTGTTCCCTCTCTCATGTGTTGTAGGTTATTGATGCATATTTGAGCTGTGTGGTCGAGAAAGCAGGTGGAAAGGTAGGCCACTTACAATTTATACTTTCATATACCTTCAGAGTATCAATACATAAACAATCACATGAATATGTGGTACAACATATTTAAGTCTAAATACCCTTGAAATATTAATATAAACCTGAAATTGCAACATTTCAGTGTATTTACTGCTGCCAAACATGTACTGAAATGTATTTAGAGGTCCATATCAGACATGCAATCCCTGACATGTTGAGGGCCTCATTAGTTTTGCTATACAGTTCAGTGGGTCCATGAATTAAACACAAGTATGCGAACGGCTTAGTCAGTTTTTACATTAAGTAAGAGCACATTGATTACAAATCTTTGTTTTTACATGGCTTACATATCTTATGCAAGGGATCCTTAGTATTACAAACGTCTATATGAACTTCATTATGTTCTTATGTGCCAGAATGATTAATGAATAACTTGATTAACTGTCAACAGGTACAAGCCACCTCATCAGTACACCTCTTCCTTGATATAACGCTGTCCTTGGGAGCCAAAAAAATCTTACCGCATTATAGGTGAAACCACGTTACATTGAACTTGCTTTGATCCGCCAGAGTGAGCCCCCCCCCGAGCGCTGCTTTACCGCATGATCTCCTAATTGGTGTTCTATCGGGGTAGAGGTGTACTTTCCACTATCACTCTCTCAGGCAGAGCAACACAAATGAAAGTGAAGGTAAACGCTAACAAGCTTTCAGACACAGCATGAGCAAAGCACGTTTTCATTCAGTTAGGGCTGGTCTACACTAACCCCCCAATTCGAACTAAGATACGCAACTTCAGCTACGTGAAGTCGAATGAAAACACACTTACCCGGGGTCCACACGTGGCGCGCAGGCTCCCCCGTCGACTCCGCCTACTCCGTTCGTCGAGCTGGATTACCAGCGTCGACGGGGGAGCACTTCCTGGTTCGATTTATCGCGTCTAGACAAGACACGATAAACCGAACCCAGAAGATCGATCCAGCGCCTCCGATCTATCCGGTAAGTGTAGACTAGCCCTTAAACACAGTGTGAAACAGCAAATACAACGCTATGTTTAATGTGGAATGAGTACTGTAATAGCAATCCATGTAATGAAATTGAGATACACAGTATAATCTACGAAAATAAAAGAAAAACTTGTAGCAGCTTAGAGACTAACAAATTTATTTCGGCATAAGCTTTCGTGGGTTAATACCCACTTCATTGGATGCATGGAATGAAATACACAGTAGACAGATATAATCTACGTTTCATGGTTTGCGTCACTGGAAACTAATTGCATTTCTATTTTATTTTTCAATGAATACAAAGTGGAATTCTTCGATATATTATTGCTTCCTTACCACACAGCAGGTCATTGGGTTCTTGCGGTAAGATGTTTTCTATTGTACTTTGGGATTGTGGGTGCTAAATGTGGTATTATACAAGAGATTTGTAACACAGCTGGGTAGCAGTGATATAATTTCCCGTGCTGTGGGTTTTCAGTGAGTTCAGTGCATGCAAAGGAAAGTGATGTGAATAACTCTTGACATTCCAAGAACTGAGTTGTAAAAAATAAAATGCTACTGCAAAGACTGAAATTCTGTTACTGTAACTTGGAAGAGTACAGTCTAATGATTTGATCAATGAATTCACAATAGGCTTTTTTCTTGTGTTAGTCAGACATTACAAATGAGAATGTTAATGGAATGTTTTTTGAGAAATTATAAAAATTGTTGAAATCACATTACCAATACAATTTGTACATATATTTACGCTTACAGATAGCATTGATGAAAACAAAATAATTGTTAATAATTGACTGCTTGTGTGATGAGATGAGACATGAAAGAACATGCCTGAGGAATTGGAGGTGATTTTTTTATAGTGAGAAGAAGGTGTTATTAGCAACATGGGGCACAGCAAATCAGGTGATGCATTGTGCAAGAGACACATATGAAAGCAAGTACAGAAACTTTGAGAAAAGCTCATTTATACAGTCCGCTATGGTACTCTACAAATTTCAGATACTTCAAACGATTAACGAGCAAATCCTCATCTGACTGGGAGAGTAAAATTGTTCAGCATACCAGACAAAGTAATGGCCACAACTGTGGACCACTCATCTTAAAGCTATTGAATACCAAATTGCCATTATCATTTGTTATTTATGTGCAATTATCAGGGGTGAAAGTAAATGCCAGAGATAACCGGTGTGCACTGCGCCAGCATCCTTGCCAGGTGTGTGGGGCGGGCTCTGGGCCCCCAGAAGGGGTGGGGTCACTGGGGGGCCAGATTCCCCCAGCCTGCCCTTCCTGACAGCTGCTGCTGCAGTGACCAGGAGACCCAGGCCCTTTTAAATCACCGGCCCCCAGGGCAGCTGCCTCTTTTGCTCCGCCACTGATGCGGGAGGAGCTCAAGGAGGAAGCAACATTAAAGTATAAAGCACTGTCACAGCTGCACTGTAACGTCAGCCATGTACGGGCCGGTACCGGTGGCTGGTTCTTACCCGTATGCTGGTCCAGCCCACTTTTACCCCTGGTAATTGTTTTTTCTAAATAGAAGTGTTAGTTTGCAGAAACGTATTTGCAGCAGAAAGACATCAGTACTGTAGAAACACCACAAAAGGCTAATACTGCGTTTAGAAGACAAATGGCAATTGTTCTAACAAAGGAGTCAGGTAATAACTTTCTCCCATGTACTATGGGCTCATTAGGCACATGTGAAGATAACAGGAAGAGTGGAATTGTGTCATGTAACAGACAGTTCTCTTAATACCCCTAAAGTAGTGTCTCTCACAGGTTTGGTTCTGTAATGGTGACTCTGCATCAATATCTAAGTACCAAAAAATTGGAATGGGGTGAATGGTCGCTATCGACGAGTGAAATTAAATTGGATATTTTTATATCCAACTGCAGTAAAGTAAAACTTTTGAGAAAATATGACTCAAAGAAAAATGTGCAAACCAATGACTGGATTAAAATATTGACAGTAATTAATAAATCAAGATTTCCATTTAGCCCAGGGCTACACTAGGGAGGGGGGGGGTCGATCTACGATACGCAGCTTCAGCTACGTGAATAGCGTAGCTGAAGTCGGCGTATCGTAATCGGCTTACCTGACCATGAGGACGGCGGCGAGTCGATCGCTGCAGCTCCCCCGTCGACTCCGCTTGCGCCGCTCGATGACGTGGATTTCCGGAGCCGACGGGGAGCGCGATCGGGGATCGATTAATCGCGTCTTAACGAGACGCGAAAAATCGATCCCCGATAGATCGATTGCTATCCGGCGGGTAGTGAAGACAAGCCCTTAGAGTGTTGGTCGTAACGTAATCAGCATTTCATTGCGCTATGTTGATTTTTTCAGAAAGCGTGGAGGACTACTGCATATACTGCAACCTTGTCAACTGTGAAAAGGAAAGTGAGGATCGCACGATGGCAAGAAACATAGAATTGTATCAGAAACACATGCCATAACCTGCCTAAGGATCAGGATTCTTGTAAAAATTCCACAACAGTAAACAATTTCATCATGCTGATAGGCATATCTTAGGCAACGCGGACATGTGGAAGGAATAGCATGAGTGAATGGAAATTATGTGCAACAATTTTTATGATTTCATTTTCTCAATTGTTACTGATCAAAGGACCAGTGTGAGTCTTGCAAGAGGCGGGCACATATGCCCTGGATTCCAGAAGGAATCAATCAAGAAAACATGACTGAGAAGAAAGAATACAAGTGCAAAATAATGTGCATAGTTCAGTTCTTCACAAAAAAATTACATTGTTAAAGACTTTGTTATAAAAACAGTTTGCTTTTTGTTGCAAGATGTTTTGAACAACAAGCATTTACACATTTGAAAAATACTTCTCTGTATTTGTGTCCATGTGTATAATGCAAATTATACACGCACCCATACCTCCGAATTCTCTACCCCCTAGACCAGAGGATGCAAAAGGCGCCTCTGGACCAGTGACAGGCGCGTGGGTAGCAAAGTCTGATGGATAGCAAACTTTGCCACAATTTTGCTACCCTTGAAAGTAGCCCTTTCACAGGCTACTCTGTCCTCCATACCCCCAAGTCTCATCTCACTTTACACGCATTCGCACACAAAAGGAGACCATACACACCTCAATCAAAATCAATCAACTTCAAATTAACACCGTGGTAGCAAATTCTGCCGGTTGTCATGGCAACCCATCCCTCCTAATTTGCTACCCCTGGTGCTTGGTCACCAATGAAGACGGCACTACCCATCAGCACTACTTTTGAGGAGGTGGAAGCAGCCACACGAAGCGCTTTGGCCCGGCTGTTGCTCGATATCCTGGAACCTGACCATGAGACCCAAGTGCTCATGATGGCCAGGGCTGACAACCGATGGCCACTCATCATCCGCTCCCATGGAGGAGGGAAACCACGGTTTGGAGTCAGGGGCGGAGAAAACGTTCAGGTAAATATAAAAAATTGGAGGCTGAGGAATTGTAAAGGGGGAGGAACCACCCTAGGGTTGTGTCAATCTAAACACAAAACCCAGAGAACGTACAGCTGTTTCTTTTTTGAAAAAAATCTTTCGACCGCTCAACGCCACCTTCCTAGAGGCATTGCTGAGAGCAAAGATGAATCTGGCCCAACTTGTTTTCTCTCTCACAGACAAATTGTTCAAGAGAACCCCAAGTGTGAAGAGGAGGATGGCTCTATGAATTTAATGAAGCTAATGGTGTCTGTGCCACATCATGAGCATAAAAGAGTTATGCGGTCTATTGTTTGCATTTGCTTGTGCTGTCCTTAATCATGGTCTTGGGGGTAAACTTTTTGAAGACCGAGGGCCGTGCTATAGATGCGCCGGGCCAGCAGCATCATGACTGTGACCTGGACTTCAGATGAGCTAAACTGCAATGTCCAGGCCGTGTGCTGACCTGTGTCTGGAAAGCTTAAGTATTTTTATGGCTGTAGGTTACGCAAGGCAATGTCAGGGCTTAAGCGAAGCAAGTTTAGCACAAGGTGCGACTTTGGTAAATGCTGTACAAAGCACTCGAGATCCTAACAGTGTTTTAAACAAAATTACCAAACCAAATGATACTCATTTAGTGCATTATATTGACACCTGGTCCTCAAAGGTACAGAACCCTGCTCAGGAAAGACTATTTGTAAGAAATCTAAAAGGATGAAGTCAGAGAATGGTGAGGGGACAAACAGAATCATAGAATCTCAGGGTTGGAAGGGACCTCAGGAGGTCATCTAGTCCAACCCCCTGCTCAAAGCAGGACCAACCCCCAACTAGATCATCCCAGCCAGGGCTTTGTCAAGCCTGACCTTAACAACCTCTAAGGAAGGAGATTCCACCACCTCCCTAGGGAACCCATTCCAGTGCTTCACCACCCTACATGTGAGAATGTAATAAAACGTTCAGTCTGTAAATAAAATATCTATTGAAAAGGCCTTTGACTTTAAGTTTGTGTGGTCCTTAAATAAAATGAACGGTTTGAGTGGACATAATTTTATTTGACATACAGCCCTTGAAAACAAAGTATTAAAACGGGACCTACTTACAGCAAAAAAGCTGAAATGGATGGGGGGAAATCATGCATTTCAAATAAAGCAAAAGCCCCTGTATTTTGCATAGAACATGGATGAGGGAAACATGCTTCTCACCAGCTGACTCAACCCCAGTGAACGGTATTGGTTTAACCACCCGCTGTTGAAATGGTCAGGGTGACTATTGCCTCCAATTGATTGGAAACAAGCTCAAAAGAAAAAGGAAAGCTGAAAAGAAAATTCTCCCAGGTCAGCTGACCATTTAAACTTAAGAAATATATTTTGAGTATTTGTTTGGTCATTTAACTGGTTTTGATTTTAAGCAAATACATAGCTGGGGGTGAGATTATAGAGTTAAGTCTGTTGAGAATAAAATTAAATCGGTATTTGATGCTAAATTGGAACGCATGTTTTCTCAATCAGGCCTGTGCAAGTCAAAATGCCATAGTCAGAACAGAGACGGCCAGCAGAACCAAGAATCTGCTCTGAACCCTTTCACTAACAAGCAGCAGCAAAGCACAAAGCATCAAGACAGTCCCGTGCTCAGATACATCAAGCCAAAGGACAAAACAAAAACACACTGGTAAAAAGCAACAAACGCAGACACCTCCAGTGGTGAACACCACACCAAGCCCTGAGAAAACAGAGTGCACACAGATTCAGAAACCCGGAGCATGTGCTTTAGGGGTTGCGAACAAAAAGATGCGAAAGTTCACACACTCCAGAAATCTTATGGAATGTTTGATACTGTTGATGAAATATGGTCTCTCTTCAGAGATCGTGACAAATTTGTTAAAGCTCTTTGGGAAGATCGGATTCTTCCAAGAGAGGCGATAGATGGTTTTGTCTTGGTCGTTGCAACACCAGATGTCCAGAGGGCACAAGACATACATAAAGCTTTTAAAAAAGTGTGAACGTTTTTCAAAGGCTAACTGGTATCAAGGTTGTGCAGACAAGGAGCTGTAAAAAGGGTTTGAATGTTCAGGGTTTGGAGAGGTATTAGGGGTAAGAACAGAGCTGCACAAGAGTTGCTGGGGAAACAGATTGTGGGAGGGTGTCAGCATTTGGGGAATAAACAGATTAGCAGCAGAGTCACTACAAAAAATTTAAGAGGATAAAAAGTGATGAGAAAAAAAAAAAAAAAAAAGTTGTCCCCTAGTGGATGCTCAAACTGACATGCCAGAGAATGAAATGTGGAGCTGTCCCTGGGCTTGGAGGGGGCAGTGGTGACTGAGTGATTTAGAACATGTGCCCAGAAGGGCCTGTAGAGGGGCTCCCAGCCACTCCTGATGAGCCATGTTATAGCTCCTTGGAGGCAGACACTCAGTGTCTGATGTAGAAGACATTGATGGTTCTGCAGAAGAACCACCAAACAACCCTTGGGATGGGCAGGCCCCAGATAGAGGTATACAGGGAGCATGTGAGACGCTGGCTTCCGGGAATTACCTAGATTTAGGGGAGTGGCACTGGGGGGAAAGTTCATTGTGTCAATCTGGAGAATATAAATTCAAACTGGCAGGTTCTGGAAGCCATACAGGGACACAGCTAGTTCTTGATGTCAAAGGTAGGCTATCCCGGGATGATTTTGTTTGGAGAGCTGTAATTTAAACAACCCTTTGTTAGTAAGAATGAGGGATGACCTGTCTGCTGAAGATTTAAGTCAGGCCACTAAATTGCTACAAAAAGTGAGAGCGAGAGAGAGATTGATAGGACATTAGGCCTTGTTTTCCCATAATAGTCACAACATGGGTGAGGGTGACCACAGAGGAGTTTTAAGTTCTATCCCTAATAGTCTAATCATCCATTAAGAGAATTTAGACCTGATGGCTTATCGGCCATCATGTGTAATGGGAAACCCACAGCTGCAGAATGTCTACTGGGTGAGAAAACTGCATGAGAAACGGGGGTTTACAACAAAAAGATCATGCTCAGCCACGTACTGTTTGCAAGTCAACAGGTGGTGTTTTATGAAGAGAAAGGGGTTGTGTTTGTTTTTAAAAATGGGGAACCCAGAACACCCCAAGACTTTGTTCAGCCTGCTACACAATGAGCACTGTTATGGGGTTCTGGATGTGGAAAAAAGATTGTTTGGGGTGATTTTGCCAAACGGTGTCCTCTCACAGCCACGCTTGCTGGTCTCAGTGACACCTGTGCTTGAGCAACAAGGAGACAGTACAGGTGTGCAGCTGAGATACAGTCTACAGCTAGGGTATTACAGGTCCCAAAAGACCTGGCATCAAAGCCACCTAGTTGAATGTCTGTCAAACGTTATGTGGTAGTGTCAGTCTCATGTGGACAAAGGACACATGCAAAATGAGGTACTGCAAGCAGTATCCGCACCTTGATTTCCAGTGATCTAGACAGTCACGTGTGTTTTACAGACATTAGAAAGACTGAATCAAAATAGTAGCAAATATTTTCTGAATGTACACAGGGTGGCATGTGCCCAATTATTTTTTTGCGATGTGCCTAAAGCTGGAAAAAACCTGAAAATTAAAGGGCAGTGAGCGTCTCTGCCTTTAAGACTTATTGGCAAAATGTTCCAGGACTCCACATTCAGAGTGCAGAATTCAAAAGACTGAGGTGTATTTCATTGCTGATGACAGAAAATATGTGCAGAGAACTGATTACTCTGTGTAGTAAGCTAATGTTTGTGAAAGTTAAGACCATGGGTGTTTGTTGCAGACACTCTTGGCTCTGAAGCGGAGCAAGTTACCACAGGTGATGGGCCCCACACTACAAGAAGGATGTGGATAAATTGGAAAGAGTCCAACGGAGGGCAACAAAAATGATTAGGGGGCTGGAGCACATGACTTATGAGGAGAGGCTGAGGGAACTGGGATTGTTTAACCTGCAGAAGGGGAGATTTGATAGCTGCTTTCAACTACCCAAAAGGGGGTTCCAAAGAGGATGGGTCTAGACTGTTCTCAGTGGTAGAAGATGACAGAACAAGGAGTAATGGTCTCAAGTTGCAGAGGGGGAGGTTTAGGTTGGATATTAGGAAAAACTTTTTCACTAGTAGGGTGGTGAAGCACTGGAATGGGTTCCCTAGGGAGGTGGTGGAATCTCCTTCCTTAGAGGTTTTTAAGGTCAGGCTTGACAAAGCCCTGGCTGGGATGATCTAGTTGGGGTTGGTCCTGCTTTGAGCAGGGGGTTGGACTAGATGACCTCCTGAGGTCCCTTCCAACCCTGAGATTCTATTATTCTAATTCTATGATTCTATGGGGTTTGAAGTGTATTTTCTACTTAACACTTTCAAAAACCAAAATTATGTGGTACCCCTGCTGCGGTGGAGAACTAGGGCATCGACCGCATGATACCTGGGGAGCAAGCAGAATTTCTGGACTGGTATTAGGACAATCAACATAAGACATTTATCTTGCAGAAAGCTTGCATGTTATTGTCAGCAGACCTCAACATTTTGAGCGTGGCTTGTCCCCGTACAGGGAAGAGATCATGAAAATGACAGGGGGGGGGGGGCGGATATTTTAGAGAAAGGTCCAGATAAACACATAAAAGTAGAGTTGTCTATAGCTCCTTTCCAGTACATAATGTTGGCCTCTCTACATAGCTATGTACAGGTTTGTGTTTTTACAGTCCAACACCATAGTATATTTCCCTCCAGACATCTATCAAAGACAAAAATATTTGATCCCAGCTATTATGTGGCTGTTTGATATGGCTACAAAGAAAATAGTCAGATAGGACATTCACACACAGTGGGGAATTACAGGTAGGACTTTGCTATCTAGAAAGTTACATCATTGACAGGAAACAGCCTTTGAAATTCAACCAGCGTTTCCACAGCTACGTCACCTTGTATTGTGAAAAGTGCAGAATCCTGTGATGGGGACAACTTTCAGGTTCTTTTATTACAAGACAGTGCCAGACATTCTTTGAAAAGAGATGGGTATATTGTAGTCAGGGCCCTCTGGGAGCATGTGTGGAAGGTGACAAAGAAAGGGAGCTTGCAGATTTCTTGAACAAAGACCAGATGCTTCAATCTCTGGTGCCTACCAATGCTCTTTTTGGGCAGAGGACTAACGCTGCCTGTATTACAAACCTAACCCCAGGGAAGAAATCCACTATTACGATTTCACCAGTCTGTTCACTTTTCTAAACAAGGCCAAAGATTGCCATACCAACACCCCAGAAACATTCCTGACAAATTTGGCTCCCTCACAAATGACTCTGGAATTGCAAAACTTGAAATGCACCCCCTGAAGCCTCCCTTCCCCAGTTATCTGTCAGAGTGAGTGACAAACTTATATTCCCACAATGTCATACCTGTGCAGAAACTAAGCAGCAGGAGACAGGTACCCATACTGCTGAGGAGAGGGCCATCCTGGGGACTTGGTGCACTGTGGTATTGAACGTGGCCACAGCAAAGGGGTATGTGGTGGTGAAAGTCTATGAAATCTGGCATTTTGAAGAAAAACCCTGACCGATTTTTTTCTGAGAACATAAAGTTACACCTCCCTCAGAAACCTGAGGTGCCAGAATATCCCAACTGATGCACCAAAATAAGTACATAAGAACAAAAGAGCAGCCATACTGGGTCAGACCAAAGGTCCATCTAGTCCAGTGTCCTGTCTTTAGACAGTGGCTAATGTCAGGTGACCCAGAGGGAATGACCAGAACAGGTAATCAAGTGACCCATCCCCTGTCAGCTACTCCCAGCTTCTGGCAAACAGAGGCTAAGGACATCATCCCTGCCCTGCCTAATAGCTATTGATGAACTTTAGTTCTTTTTTGAACCCTGTTATAATCTTGGCCTTCACAACATCCACTGGCATAGAATTCCACAGACTGTGCATTGTGTGGAAAAACTACTTCCTTTTGTTTGTTTGTTTTAAACCTGTTGCCTACTAACTCGGCGAACCAGCTGAGCGGCGAACAGCAGAGAGGCTAACAGAGGGAGTTTGCCTGGGATCTGTCTGAGCAGAGGTACGCCAAGTGCTGCATTAGGAGGACTGTGTTGGTGAGTATCTGAGTGTCTGTTGCGGGGACAATTTGGCAGTTTGACCGTGTGCTTGCTTGATTGATTGCTTGTTTGAACAGTGTGAATTAGGAGTGCTTTGTTCCAGCTGGGCCTGACTGTTATAAAAAGGCAGTCAGCTGCGAACCAGCTGAGCAGAGAACGGAGGCAGTTTGCCTGCGGGGAGCCTACTGAGGCTTTCCTCTTGCAGGTTTCTGAGTAGCTTCTGCCACAGGTGAGGAAGCTCTTAGAAGGAGGAGACTATGGATGCTGAGCGATCCGCTGTCGTGACCTGCACAGGATGTGCCATGTTTGTCTTTCTTCCACAGGATAGAAGCGACTTTGTCCGTACAAAGTGCAAGCTGATCTCCATATTGGAAGAGAAGATTCAAGGTCTGGAGAAACGAGTATCAACCCTGCGTTCTGTAAGTGGGAATGAGGATTTCCTGGATAGACGTCAGGATAGGCTTCAGCAGGCACAATGTTCTGAAGATTCAGAGCAGGCTACGCAGCGGGGACAGAAGGCCAGTGAGGAAAATTGGCGGCATGTGACCTCCAGAAGAGGAAAGATTACCAGAAAAGTCCGTATAACAGAAACGCAGATTCAGATGAGCAACCGTTTTCATGTTCTCTCCACAGGTACTAGTGCAGAGAGTGGAGTGGATGATACAGCTGAGGGAAGAGAGCAGAAGGAGACTCCACCGATTGGAAGGCATGAGATGCACTAGGGATGGGGGTTCCATGACCACCACTCCCAAGAGGGTGGTGGTGGTGGTCGGGGACTCCCTCCTCGGGGGACTGAGTCATCTATTTGCCGCCCTGACCGGGAAAACCGAGAGGTGTGCTGCTTGCCAGAGGCTAGGATTCATGATGTGACGGAGAGACTGCTGAGACTCAAGCCCTCAGATCACTACCCCTTCCTGCTTCTCCACGTGGGCACCAATGATACTGCCAAGAATGACCTTGAGCGTATCACTGCAGACTACATGGCTCTGGGAAGAAGGATAAAGGAGTTTGAGGTGCAAGTGGTGTTCTTGTCTATCCTCCCTGTGGCAGGAAAAGGCCGGGGTAGAGACCGTTGAATAGTGGAAGTCAACGAATGGCTACGCAGATGGTGTCGGAGAGAGGGGTTTGGATTCTTCAACCATGGGATAGTGTTCCAAGAAGGAGTGCTAGGCAGAGACGGGCTCCACCTAACGAAGAGAGGGAAGAACATCTTCGCAAGCAGGCTGGTTAACCTAGTGAGGAGGGCTTTAAACTAGGTTCACCGGGGGAAGGAATCATAGAATATCAGGGTAGGAAGGGACCTTAGGAGGTCATCTAGTCCAACCCCCTGCTCAAAGCAGGACCAATCCCCAATTTTTGCCCCAGATCCCTAAATGGCCCCGTCAAGGATTGAACTCACAACCCAGGGTTTAGCAGGCCAATGCTCAAACTACTGAGCTATCCCTCCCCCTGAGGTAAGTGGGATACTGGGAGGAAGCACAAGTAGGTGAGTGCAAGAGAGGAGGGCTCCTGCCCCATACTGGGACAGCAGGACGATCAGTGAGTTATCTTAAGTGCCTATACACAAATGCAAGAAGCCTGGGAAATAAGCAGGGAGAACTGGAAGTCCTGGCACAGTCAAGGAATTATGATGTAATTGGAACAACAGAGACTTGGTGGGATAACTCACATGTTTGGAGTACTGTCATGGATGGATATAAACTGTTCAGGAAGGATAGGCAGGGCAGAAAAGGTGGGGGAGTTGCACTGTAAGAGAGCAGTATGACTGCTCAGAGCTCCAGTATGAAACTGCAGAAAAACCTGAGAGTCTCTGGATTAAATTCAGAAGTGTGAGCAACAAGGGTAATGTTGTGGTGGGAGTCTGCTACAGACCACTGGTGAGGCCTCATTTGGAGTACTATGTCCAGTTTTGGGCCCCACATTACAAGGAGGATGTGAATAAATTGGAAAGAGTCCAGCGGAGGGCAACAAAAATGATTAGGGGGCTGGAGCACATGACTTATGAGGAGAGGCTGAGGGAACTGGGATTGTTTAGCCTGCAGAAGAGAAGAATGAGGGGGGATTTGATAGCTGCTTTCAACTACCTGAAAGGGGGTTCCAAAGAGGATGGATCTAGACTGTTCTCAGTGGTAGAAGATGACAGAACAAGGAGCAATGGTCTCAAGTTGCAGAGGGGGAGGTTTAGGTTAGATATTAGGAAAAACTTTCACTAGTAGAGTGGTAAAGAACTGGAATGGGTTACCTAGGGAGGTGGTGTAATCTCCTTCCTTAGAGGTTTTTAAGGTCAGGCTTGACAAAGCCCTGGCTGGCATGATTTAGTTGGGATTGGTCCTGCTTTGAGCAGGGGGTTGGACTAGATGACCTCCTGAGGTCCCTTCCAACCCTGAGATTCTATAATTTCATTTGGTGACCCCTAGTTCTTGTGTTATGAGAAGGAGTAAATAACACTTCCTTATTTACTTTCTCCAAACCAGTCATATTTTATAGACCGCAATCATATCATCCCCTTACTTACATTAATGATAATAAAAGTATGTTAATGATTTCTACCAAAAATCAGTGCATCTACACCAACTTGAAATCATGGTAAACCATGCAAAGTGCCAAAAGTGCTCAACTGTTTTTAATTTTCTTTGGGGTAACTTCAGCCAAAACACAAACCTACCTAATACCAGCATCATGACAGACTGACAAACCCTTTCAGTACCTGGGAAATGGGGGGGGGGGGGATTATTTATGGGACAAGTGAGATCCCACCAGGCCAACACATCATGGAGTTGGTGGCAAGAGGAAAGATAGAAGTGTACAGCCAGAAGGATGGAGTGGGTACTGGCAACTAGGAACTGTCTTGCTGCTTAAGTTTTAATTGACCCCTGAGGCATATAGGAAAAGGTTTTGGGGTGTACAAAGGACCCTGGGTGTGACCTACATGGAAATCACCACCCTGCTGAGAGAATCTCTGCAAATGGTATAAGGGTGCAGGGGTCACTACACTGGAGGATTTGTACAACGTTGGAGCAGCTCTATGAGATCTGAGTAGTATAACGGGCCATCAACAAAAAGTTGGCCCTGCCTCCTGGTCACCCTAAAAGCTGCCCATTGGGATATTACTTCCAGGGTCAAGACTGACATGACCTGAAACAAGGGGTGTCATGTGATCCCTCTAAGATCCCCTCCTACCTCCCTCTATCAATCAGGATGGGTTTCAGCTGCTGAGGACCTCCCTGAGAGTGGATGAGACCAAATAGGATATGTTCTGGAGTGGGGTGACCCACCCAGAAGAGAGACATGACACTTAAGAGCTCCTGGAAGTCACAGCACTGTGTGGAAATGGCCATCTCATTACAAGAACGTGTGTTTTAGAAATCGTGGAAACAGAGGAAACATGGACTCCTTCACCACTCCCATGAGAACGGTCAAAACATGAGACCCTTAGACCAAAGGGTAAACAAGCTCAAAAGAGAAAGGAATGAAAGACTGCTGAAAAAGAAAATTCACCAGCATCAATGGCTGATGGATGGATGGATGAAGCCCAGTAAATACATTTTGCTTATTAGTTTGGTTATTTTAGGAAGTTTTGTATTTTAAGCAAATACGTAGATGTGGGCGAGAAAAATGGTAAAAACTTACATTTTGTGGGTTTGGTAAATTTTGTAAAAATGTTTGATGCTAAATCGGAACATCTGTTTTCCCTAATCAGGTTTAGGTAGCTCTCCTGATGATGCGGTAGAGTATATGGAGCGAGTGAGAAGTTGGCAATGGGAATTACCTAGATTTGGGGGTACGGTGTATGGTAAGGAATTTTGTTTTGTCAATCTTGAGCGAATAAATTCAGCTCAGCAGGCATTGAAGCCCTACACGGGGGGATACAGTTAGTTCTTAATGATGTTAACAATAGGGTAGCCCGACGATTGCGTTCAGTTATGTTTAGAGAGTCGTAATTTAGCCAACCTTTTCTTTTTGATAAGAACTAGGGATGAACTGTCTGCTGAAGATTTCTTAAATCAGACCTCAAAGCTGTTAGAGTAATAGAGAGATGCCTGTTGATTGGACGTTGCACCTCATTGTGATGGTTGTAAAAAAAACCATGGATGGGGGTGGCCATAGAATTCTATTCTCAGTAGTCAAATCATCCATAAAAGGAGACAGTGTTTAGTGGACCTGACTTACACCAGTACCAATGTGTTATGCGGGCGGGCTCTTGGCCATCATGTCCAACCGTAAACCTACAGACGCAGAATTGTTAGTCAGGACGAGAAAGTTGCATGAGAAAGTGGGGCGGTCAGATCAAAAAAGATTATGCTGAGGCTTAGCTGTGTTTGAACAGCATTTATGAGTTAACATACAATTGGTGCTGTATGCGGCGAAAGGCAGGTTATTTTAAAACTTGGGGCCCGGTGTACCCCAAGACTTTTCATCCTGTTGCATGGTGAGCATTACTATGGGGTTCTGGATGTGAAAATGTTGTTCAGTGTAAAAAAATTTGAGTTTTGCCACGGTGAAACAGCGTGCATCTTGAAAGCATGCAATAGACCGCTACTCAGATTCTGGCAATACCAACTCCTTCATAGCCGGTTTCACAACCGCTTACGCCTGCTTAGAACTATACAATCTGCTAGACAGGCTGCAAGAGCAGTGCCTGTAGCATGACCTTGACTCGGCGATATTTGTGAAAAGGGAGGATGACAGGAATCCTCCTCTGGGGGATTATTTAGGGGAACTCACAAGCGAGATCCCGCCAGGTCAACACATCAACAAGTTTGTCAGCCAGCCCAAAAATGTACCGGTACAAGCTGTAGGGAGGAAAAGACTGTATGAACGCCAAAGGGATTACCCTGAACGGAGCCTACTGTGAAAAGATCAACTTTGACAGTTTCAAAGATCTAGTCCTGGACTATAGCACAGACCTGGGAGAGAACATCCCAAAAAAGATTGAGGTGTAGCAACCCTCTATTGTAATGAACAATAATCAGTGGCCAATAGAGACAAAGACCCTTAAGAAAACAGAAAGTCATTTACAAGAGGGTCCTCGAAGAAGGATTTAAAACCCTGCCCTATGGCTTGTGAAAATGGATACAAGGTGGAAACACCCCTTTTCTGTAATTCTTGCAGGGCCTAGCAACTGCAGGAAAAGTTACTTTATAAAAAAAAGTGTTGGATAATGCCAAATGAACATGGTCTGTTATGCCTGAACACATTGTTTGGTATTACAGTTGCTGGCAACCTCGGTATAAAGAACTGCTTGGTAAATATCCCTTTTATCAATTTTGTGGAGGGGCTGCCCACTTATTTTGACGAGGACTGTTGTTTCCTACCAATAAAGTAAATAGGATTATCGTAGACTATATGATGAACTCTGCTTGCGAAAGCGATGAAATGGAGAAAGCCTTTACTAAGTACGTGCATCACAGGAACCGGAGAATTCTTTATAGTTGAGAACGCATTTTGTCGGGGGGGGGGGGGGGGGGGGGAGGGGAAGAGTCACACAATTAACCTAATACTCTTGGGACAGTCCTCTGGGGGTAAAACCCATCCCAATTGGTAGAAGGTGATGGGAGGAGTGCTTAGAGGTGTCACATGAAACCCCTTGCTTCCGGTCATGTGTTCATCTTGACCCCGGAAGTAACACCCTAGGGGCCACAAGTGGGTGGGGCCCGACAGGTCAGGGAACAGGGCCAACGTTTGATTGATGGTAGGCCCCTTACACTAAGCCGTACACGGGGGGGGGATACAGTTAGTTCTCAATGACATTAACAGTAGGGTAGCCCCTGACAATTGCGTTCAGTTATGTTTAGAGAGTCGTAATTTAACCAACCCTTTGTTTTTGATAAGAACTAGGGATGAACTGTCTGCTGAAGATTTCTTAAATCAGACCTCAAAGCTGTTACAGAGTAATAGAGAGATGCATGTCGATGGGACGTTGCACCGCATTGTGACGGTTGTCAAAAAACATGGGTGGGGGTGGCCGTAGAGTTTTTAATTCGTCTCAGTAGTCAAATTGTCCATAAAAAGAGACAATGTTTAGTGGAGCTGATTCACACCGGTATCAATCTGTTTTGCGGGCGGGCTCTTGGCCGTCATGTCCGACCATAAACCTACAGATGCGGAATTGTTAGTCAGGGAGAGAAAGTTGCAT
Source organism: Chelydra serpentina (assembly GCA_037349315.1). NCBI lineage: Eukaryota > Metazoa > Chordata > Testudines > Chelydridae > Chelydra > Chelydra serpentina. The sequence goes on along the minus strand of JBAIAC010000027.1, from coordinate 19,108,309 downwards.
GAGAAACTGGAGTGGTCAGATCAGAAAAAGACGACTATGCTGAGACTTAGTGGCATTTGAACAGCATTTACGAGTCAACATACAGTTGGTGCCGTATGCAGTGAAAGGCGGGTTATTTTAAAACAGGGGGCCCCGGTGTATCCCAAGACTTTTTTCATGCTGTTGCACAGTGAGTATTACAATGGGGTTCTGGATGTGAAAAAGTTGTTCAGTGTGAAAAATGTGAGTTTTGCCACGTGGTCTGCAGTCATGATCATTCTTGTAGGTGTCGTTGCCGTCTCTGCTTGAGTGTGACATGATCAGACAGTGTGGGTGTGCAGCTGAGGTGTCCTAGCTGTAGGCTGTTTTGTCGGTCCAAAGTGTTTAGACAGACACGTCGACTCTGCATCAAATGCCTGTCTAAAACTGTGTGATAGGTGTTGGTCTTACATGGACAAGGGGCATAAGTGTAAAGGGAGGTGTTGTAAGCAGTATCAGGGTTTGATGGCCAGTGATGTAGACAGTCACTGGTGTTTTATTGACAGCATTAGATAGCCTGAATCAGAAAGTATATTTTTTATGATTTTGAATGTACATAGGAGACTGGGGTGCATGTGCCCAGTTACATTTTTGCTACATCCCTAAAGCCAAAAAAAATCCTAGGAATTTAAGAGTGGTGAGTGTTTACCTTTAAGCCCTTTATTGGCAAAAAATTTCAGGACTACATGTTTAGAGCGCATAATTCCAAAGGTTACAATGCGTACTTCGTCACTGAAGGAAAAGATGTGCATAGAACTGGTAACTTCCACACACATTGTTTACAACCCTGAGTTAAGGCCCTGAACCTTCATTTTATAGGCACTTGAAACAGTGAACAGGACTGCTAACAGGGAGTTTCGAGAGGGAGTTCTCCAGGTGAAGGAGGAGCAAATACGGGATCCTTGGGGTAAGTGGTTGTTTGTAGTGTGTGGGGGGAGGCGGTACTTGCTGTGTGCTGAGCTTGCGTTTGTCCGTCTGTTTGAAGGACCGTGTGCTGTGGCCAGCAGTTGGAAGCTGTGAGCTTCTAAACAAGGTTTGAAATCTAGAAGCCTCTGTTCATTGGCTGAGCCTTAATCAGGGGGCGGGGCTATCAGGAAGGCCAGGGCTTTATAAAGCAGCGAGCAAGCGACAAGGGCTGCTAACAGGGAGTTTCGAGAGGTAGTTTGGAAGGGGAGAGGTATACTTGGTATACCTGGAGGCCAAATTTAGGCTGCTAGGAAAGAGACTGAAATCCAGGACCTCTATGGTGGCATTCTCAGAAATGCTTCCAGTTCCACGTGCAGGGCCAGGTAAGCAGGCAGAGCTTCAGAGTCTTAATGCATGGATGAGACAGGTGTAGAGAGGAGGGGTTTAGATTTATTAGGAACTGGGGAAACTTTTGGGATGGGGGAGCCTATACAGGAAGGATGGGCTCCACCTAAACCAAAGTGGAACCAGACTGCTGGCACTTAACATTAAAAAGGTTGCAGAGCAGTTTTTAAACTAAGATGGGGGGAAAGCCGATTGCTGCAGAGAAGCACGTGGATCAGACAGACTTCTCTTACAGGAGGGTCTACTGATAGAAAGTCTCTACGTCTTAGTCAGGAGGAGAGGATGGAAAAGGATAAAGGAGGGGGCCAGATCAGACGAGAAACTTTCACATAAGAATCTGACATCAGAAATGGGCAGATAAACAGTGACCAGTTTTTAAAGTGTTTGTACACAAACGCCAGAAGTCTAAATAATAAAATGGGTGAACTAGAGTACCTCGTGTTAAAGGAGGATATTGACATATAGGCATCACAGAAACATGGTGGAGTGAGGACAATCAATGGGACGCAATCATTCCGGGGTATAAAATATATCGGAAAGACAGAACAGGTTGTGTGAGAGATTGGGGGGGGGGGGGGGAGGGAGTGGCACTATATGTGAAAGAAAATGTAGAATCAAATGAAGTAAAAATCTTAAATGAATCCACATGTTCCATAGAATCTCTATGGATAGTAATTCCATGCTCTAATAAGAATATAACAATAGGGATCTATTATCGACCACCTGACCGGGACAGTGATAGTGACGATGAAATGCTAAGGGAGATTAGAGAGGCTATCAAAATAAAGAACTCAATAATAGTGGGAGATTTCAATTATCCCCATATTGACTGAGTACATGTCACCTGAGGACGAAATGCGGAGACAAAATCCATCGATACTTTAAATGACCACTTCTTGGAGCAGCTGGTACAGGAACCCACAGGGGAGAGTCCACTCTTGATTTAGTCCTGAGTGGAGTGCAGGATCTGGTCCAAGAGGTAACTAACAGGACCGCTTGGAAACAGTGACCATAATATAACATTTAACATTCCTGTGGTGCGAAGAACACATTAACAGCCCAACACAGTGGCATTTAATTTCAGAAAGGGCAACTATGCAAAAATGAGGGGGTTAGTTAAGTAGAAATTAAAAGGTAAAGTGACTAAAGTGAAATTCCTGCAAGCTGCATGGACACTTTTCAAAGACACCATAATAGAGGCCCAAATTAAATGTATACCCCAAACTAAAAAACAAAAAGTCAGGGAACTAAAAAAAAAAAGCAACCATGGCTTAACCATGTAAAAAGCAGTGAGAGATAAAAAGGCAACTTTTAAAAAGTGGACGTCAAATCTTAGTGAGGTAATAAGAGAGGAGCATAAACACTGCCAAATTAAGTGTAAAAACGTAATAAAAGCCAAAATGGAGCTTGAAGAACAGCTAGCCAAAAACTCAAAAAGGTAACAAAATGTTTATTAAATACGTCAGAAGCAGGAAGCCTGCTGAAAAACCAGTGGGGCCTATGCCCAGGGCGGAGCACTATGATGTCGACAACAGGATGCCCCAGGAGAAAGTAGAATTTCTTGACTAGCATTGGAACAACAGATACGAGACATTTGACTTGCAGAAAGAGCTGGCATATTACTGTCAGCAGGATGCCAAAATTCTGAGATGGGCCTGTATCCTATACAGAGACGATACCATGAAAATGACAGACGGGAGATATTGTAGAAAGAGGCCCTGATAAATTCAGAGGTAAAACGGTGTATAGATCCTTTCTGGTACATAACCCTGGCATCTGTCTGCACTGCTATGTTCAGCGTTATGTTTTGGCAGCCTAACACGGTAGCGCTTCTCCCTCCAGCCAACTATCACAGACCAAAAAAAAAAAAAAGAGATTTGACCCCATCTATTCAGTGGCTGTTTTATACTGACAGAGTACGCACAGACTGTTTAACGGCTGGTTTTTCCACGGCTGTGTCACCTATTATTGTGGAAAAAAAGCATCAAACCCTATGACGGGGACAACTCTTGGGTTTCTTTAATACAAGACGGACTATATCTGAAGATATTTGGTTATGTAGTGAGGACCCTCTGAGCATGAGTGGGAGGTGATGCTAGAAATAGATAGGGAGCTTGCAGATTTCTCGTGCCTAGGGATGCTCTTCTTGGGGGGGAGGGCGGGGAGAGGACTAACGCTTTCTGCCTGTATTACGAACCTAACCCCGGTGAAGAAATCCACTATTATGATTTCACCAGCCCGTACCCTTTCGTAAACGAAACCAAAGAATACCCTATTGGACACCCCAATATAGTTCATGACAAATTTGGACCCCTCGCAAATTACTTTGGAATTACAAAAGTTAAAGTGTATCCCCACAAGGCTTCTTTTCCCCCCACATTACCTGTTAAGTTAGTCCCCCACTCTATGTTCCCACTATGCCGAACCTGTGTGGAAACGGAGCAGTGGGAGATGTGCACCCATATTGACAAGAAGAGGGCCATCCTGGGGATTTGATGCATGGTGGAATTCAATCCGGCCATTGAGAAGGGGTATGCAGTGATTAAAAAAAACCTATGAAATCTGGCATTTTGAAGAAAAATCTGACACACTTTTCAGAGTACATAAAATTACACCTCCGTCAGAAACAAGAGGCTTCAGGGTACGCCAGTTGGTGCCAAGATGAACAAAATAAGCATGTTAATGATTCCTATCAGAAAGAAGGCATGCATTTATGCCACCACAAGATCACGTTGAACCCCGCTAAGCGCCAAATTGCTAAACTGTTTTTAAATTCTCTGTAGGGTAAATCTGGCCGAAGAACAAGCCTACCCAATACCAGCATCAAGAGAGACCCTAAAACTCTTTCAGTAACTCTTTTCCCCCAGTTAGGAGGTTTCATCCTGCAGGTTTATCGACTATGAAGAGCGTGTGTGTCTTGAAAGCATGCCATAGACCGCTACTCGGACTCTGGCAATACCAACGTCTTCGTAGCCTGTTTCACCACAGCTTACGCCCGCTTAGAACTATACAACCTGCTAGACAGGCTGCAAGAGCAATGCCTGTAGCACAAGACTGACTCGGTGATATTTGTGAAAAGGGAGGATGACTGGAACCCTCCTCTGGGGGATTATTTAGGGGACCTAACAAGCGAGATCCCGCCAGATTGACACAAACTCAGTGATTGTGTTAGCCAGCCCGAAAATGTACAGGTACAAGCTGTAGGGAGGAAAAGCCTGTATGAAAGTCAAAGGGATTACCCTGAACGTAGCCAACTGTGAAAAGATCAACTTTGACAGTTTGAAAGATCTCGTCCAGGACTAGAGAGCACCCCACAAAAAATGGAGGTGCAGCAACCCTCTCTTGTAAGGAACAAAAATCAGTGGCAAATGGTGACCAAGACCCTTCAGAAAATACTGAAAGTAGTTTACAATAAGAGGGTCCTCGGAGAAAGGCTGCTGAGCTTCAGTTCATTTGCTAATTTGACACCATAAGTTCAGGATTAAACAAAGACTATGAATGGTTAGCCAACTACAAAAGCAGTTTCTACTCCCTTGGTTTTCACACCTCAACCTCTAGAACAGGGCCTCATCCTCCCTGATTGAACTAACCTCGTTATCTCTAGCCTGACTCTTCCCTGAATATTTATACCTGCCCCTGGACATTTCCACTGCATGCATCTGAAGAAATGGATATTCACCCATGAAAGCTTATGCTCCAATACGTCTTTTAGTCTAAGATGCCACAGAACTTTGTCACTTCTATAGGTCAGAACGCATTTTGTCAGGGAAAAAAAGTCACAAGATTAACCTAATGCTGTTGGGACAGTCCTCTAGGGGCAAAACCCGCTACAATTGGTAGAAGGTGATAGGAGTGCTTAGAGGTGTCATATGACACTCCTGGCTTCCAGTCATGTGTCCATCTTGACCCCAGAAGTAATGCCCCAGGGGTCAGTCTTAGGGTGACAAGTGGGTGGGGCCCGACAGGTCAGGGAACAGGGCCAATGTTTGATTGATGGTAGGCCCCTTACACTAAGCCATACACAGGGGGATACAGTTAGTTCTCAATGACATTAACAGTAGGGTAGCCCCTGACGATTGCGTTCAGTTATATTCAGAGAGTTGTAATTTAACCAACCCTTTGTTTTGATAAGAACTAGGGATGAACTGTCTGCTGAAGATTTCTTAAATCAGAACTCAAAGCTGTTACGGAGTAACAGAGATGCATGTTGATGGGACGTTGCACCACATTGTGACGGTTGGGGGTGGCCGTAGTTTTAAATTCTATTCTCAGGAATCAAAGCGCCCATAAAAAAAGAGACAGTGTTTAGTGGACCTGACTTACACCGGTACCAATCTGTGTTTTGCAGGTGGGCTCTTGGCTGTCATGTCCGACGTAAACCTACAGACGCGGAATTGTTAGTCGAGGCGAGAAAGTTGCATGAGAAACTGGGGTGGACAGATCAAAAAATATTATGCCGAGAGAGCGGTGTTAGAACAGCATTTACGAGTCAATATACAGCTGGGGCTGTATGCAGCGAAAGGCAGGTGGGGTTATTTTAAAACAGGGGGCCCGGTGTACCCCAAGACTTTCACATCCAGAACCCCATAGTAATGCTCATTGTGCAATAGGATGAAAAAAGTTGTACAGCATGAAAAATTGAGAGAGTTTTGCCACATGGCGTACAGTCACAACCACTCCGGCAGGTGTCGTTGCCATTTTGAGTGTGAGGTGCTCGGACAGGGTGGGTGTGTAGTTGAGGTGTCCAAGCTGTAGACTGTATTGTTGGTCCAAAGAGTGTTTAGACAGACATCAACTGTGCATCGAAAAAACAAGTCGAATACTTGTCTAAACTGTGTGATAAGTGTCGGTCTTACGTGGACAAGGGGCAGAGGTGTAAAGGGAGGTACTGCAAGCAGCGTTAGAGTTTGACCACTGGTGATGTAGACAGCCACCTGTGTTTTACGGACAGCATTAGAAAGCCCGAATAATCAGAAAGTCTATTTTTTACTATTTTGAATGTACACAGGAGACTGGGTTGCATGTGCCCAAATACATTTTGCTACATCCCAAAAACCGGAAAAATCCTAGGAATTTAAGGGCGGTGACTGTCTAGTTTTAGTAAGCCCTATATTGGCAAAAAAAAATCCAGGACTACGACTACACGTTTATAGCACACAATACCAAAGGTTTCAATGTGTACTTCATCGTTGGACAGTTACTGAAGGAAAAGATGTGCATAGAACAGATAACTCAGGGTAGTAAACTAATGTGTGTGGAAGTTAAGGCCCTGAACATTCATTTTGTAGACACATGAATCTTCTTGCCCATAAAGCGTAGCAAGCTCCCACAGGCGATGGGTTTGAAGGTTGCAAAGGGTATTTCCCTTTTAACACTTCAGAAAGCCAATATTACGTGGGGCCTATGCCCAGGGTGGAGCACTATGACGTCAACAGGATGCCCCGGGAGAAAGCAGAATTTCTTGACTGGCATTGGGACAACAGATACAAGACGTTTGACTTGCAGAAAGAGCTGGTGTATTACTGTCAGCAGGATGCCAAAATTTTGAGATGGGCCTGTATCCTGTACAAAGAAGAGACCATGAAAATCACAGACCGGAGATATTGTAGAAAGAGGCCCTGATAAATTCAGAGGTAAAACGGTGTATAGATCCTTTCCGGTACATAACCCTGGCATCTGTCTGCACAACTATGTACAGCTTTATGTTTTGGCAGCCTAACACAGTAGCTCTTCTCCCTCCAGCCAACTATCAGACCCAAAAAAAAAGATTTGACCCCCATCTATTCAGTGGCTGTTGTATACCACTCAGAAAATCTACAGATACGGCATGCTTTATGAGGTAGGGAATTACAGGTAGGCCCCTAGTTTTGAGACAGTGATGCCATCGTTGACAGGGTATGCACAGCCTTTGAGTTTAATGGGTGTTTTTTCCAAGGCTGTGTCACCTATTGTTTTGAAAAAGCATAAACCCCAGGACGGGAAATAACTCTTGGGTTTCTTTATTACAAGATGGACTATATCTGAAGAGACTTGGTTATGTAGTGAGGACCCTCTGGGGGCACAAGTGGGAGGTGATGATAGAAATAGATAGGGAGCTTTCTTAAACAAAGCCCAATTGCCTCAGCGTCTCGTGCTTAGGGATGCTCTTCTTGGGGGGAGGACTAACGCTATCCGCCTGTATTACAAACCTAACCCCGGTGAAGAAATCCACTATTATGATTTCACCAGCCTGTACCCTTTCATAAACAAAACCAAAGAATACCCTATTGGACAGCCCAATATAGTTCGTGACGAATTTGGACCCCTTGCAAATTATTTTGGAATTGCAAAAGTGTACCCCCATGAGGCATCTCTTTCCCATTACTTGTTAGAGTGGGGGGCAAACTTATGTTCCCACTATGCCAAACCTGTGCAGAAACTGAGCAGCGGGAGATGTGCACCCATATTGACAAGGAGAGGGCCATCCTAGGGACCTGGTGCATGGTAGAATTGAACACAGCCGTTGCAAATGGGTACGCAGTGACTAAAACAAAAAAAAAACCCAAACACTTATGAAATCTGGCATTTTCAAGACAAATCTGACACTCTTTTCAGAGAACATAAAATTAGACTCCATCAGAAACAAGAGGCTTCAGGGTACCCCAGTTGGTGCACAGATGAACAAAATAAGCATGTTAATGATTTCTATCAGAAAGAAGGCATGCATTAATGCCACCACAAAATCACGTTGAACCACGCTAAGCGCCAAATTGCTAAACTGTTTTTAAATTCTCTGTAGGGTAAATCTGGCCGAAGAACAAGCCTACCCAAAACCAGCATCTAGAGAGACCCTAACAAACTTTCAGTACCTGTTTTTCCCCAGTTAGGTGGTTTCATCCTGCAAGTTTATCGACTACGAAACAGCATGCGTGTCTTGAAAGCATGCCATAGACCGCTACTCGGACTCTGGCAATACCAACGTCTTCATTGCCAGTTTCACCACAGCTTACGCCCGCTTAGAACTATACAACCTGCTACACAGGCTGCAAGAACGGGGCCTGTAGCATGACACTGACTAGGTGATATTTGTGAAAAGGGAGGATGACTGGAACCCTCCTCTGGGGGATTATTTAGGGGACCTAACAAGCGAGATCCCGCCAGATTGACACAAACTCAGTGATTGTGTTAGCCAGCCCGAAAATGTACGGGTACAAGCTGTAGGGAGGAAAAGCCTGTATGAAAGTCAAAGGGATTACCCTGAACGTAGCCAACTGTGAAAAGATCAACTTTGACAGTTTGAAAGATCTAGTCCAGGACTATAGCGCAGACCTGGGAGAGAGCACCCCAATAAAGATTGAGGTGCAGCAACTCTATCATAAAGGAACAAAAATCAGAGACAAAGACCCTTCAGAAAAGGCAGAAAGTAGTTAAGACGGTCCTTGGAGAAGGGTTTAAAGCCTTCCCTATGGCTTTTGAAATTCTTGCAGGGCTAGCAACTGCAGGAAATGTTACTTTATAAAAAAATGTGTTGGATAATGCCAAATAAATATGGTCTATTATGCCTGAAAACATTGTTTGGTGTTACAGTTGCTGGCAACCTCAGTATAAAGAACTGCTCGGTAAATATCCCTTTTATCAATTTTGTGAAGGGGCTGCCTGATGCTTTGGACGCTGACAGTTTGTTTCTTACCAATAAAGTAAATATGATTATCAGACTATATGATAACTCTGCTTAGGAAAATGATGAAATTGAGAAAGCCTTTACTAAGTACGTGCATCACAGGAACCTGAGCATTATGGATATAGTTCAGAACGCATTGTGTCAGGGAAAAGAAAAAAGGTCACACAATTAAGCTAATGCTCCTGGGACAGTCCTCTGGGAAAACCCCACTACAATTGGTAGAAGGTGATAGGAGGAGTGCTTAGAGGTGTCACATGACACTCCTGGCTTCCAGTCATGTGTCCATCTTGACCCCAGAAGTAATGTCCCAGGGGCCAGTCTTAGGGTGACTAGTGGGTGGGGCCCGACAGGTCAGGGAACAGGGCCAATGTTTGATTGATGGTAGGCCCCTTACACTAAGGCCTTGGCTACACTTACAAGTTACAGCGTAATAAAACTGCCGGCAGCGCTGTAACTCATTAACTGGCTACACTTGCAAGGCACGTGCAACGCTGCATCTCCTCAGATACAGCGCTGCATCTCCTCAGATACAGCGCTGCATCTCCTCAGATACAGCGCTGCATCTCCTCAGATACAGCGCTGCATCTCCTCAGATACAGCGCTGCATCTCCTCAGATACAGCGCTGCTTGTACTCCACCTCCCCGAGAGGAATAACAGCTGCTGCGAAGTGGGTGCAACGTTTGTCTTTCAGTGTAGCCCAGGAACAACGGAGTTAATGATCTTCCGAAGTTGCCTTTGTTTTGAAACGGCACTTCCGGGTTGGAGTTCAGAGCTCCGTTCTTTAAGCTGCTAAACACAGGCTCCGTTTCCTCTCTTTTATCTGCTCTTTAAAAACAAACAAAGCCCCTGCTGTTTGCTTTCAGTGATTGAGAGAGAGGCAGGGGATGTGGAGGTGTGGAAATAATGAGCTGACACTCTGTGGATATTCCAAAAATCCACTCTTTTTCCAAAAACGCTCCCTGTCAAAGTCCCCCTCACCCCCCCCCCCCCCGATTTGAAAAGCACGTTGCAGCTACCTGAATGCCCATAATGCACCGCTCCCAATACAGCTGCAAGTGCCGCAAATGTAGCCACGTCAGTGGTAGTTACTGCGCTTTCCCTACTCAGCTGTACGAACACGGGTTTAACTAACAGCGCTGTACATCTGCAAGTGTAGCCTAGGCCTAAGCCATACATGGGGGGATACAGTTAGTTCTCAATGACATTACAGTAGGGTAGCCCCTGACAATTGCGTTCAGTTATATTCAGAGAGTCATAATTTAACCAACCCTTTGTTTTTGATAAGAACTAGGGATGAACTGTCTGCTGAAGATTTCTTAAAATCAGACCTCAAAGCTGTTAGAGTAAGAGATGCATGTCGATGGGACGCTGCACCGCATTGTGATGGTTGTAAAAAAAAACATGGTTGGGGGGTGGCCATAGAGTTTTAAATTCTATTCTCAGTAGTCAAATTGTCCAGAAAAAGAGACTGTTTAGTAGACCTGATTTGCACCAGGTACCAATCTGTGTTTTGCAGGTAGGCACTTGGCCGTCATGTCTGACTGTAAACTTACAGAGACAGAATGGTTAGTCGGGGTGAGAAAGTTGCATGAGAAACTGGGGTGGACAGATCAAAAAAGATTATGCTCAGACTTAGCGGCATTAGAACAGCATTTACGAGTCAACATACAGCTGGTGCTGTATGTGGCGAAAGGCGGGTGGGGTTATTTTAAAATGGGGGGCCAAGACTTTTTTCATCCTCTTGCACGATGAGCATTACTATAGGGTTCTGGATGTGAAAAAGTTGTTCGGTGTGAAAAATTGTGAGTTTTGCCATGCGGTGTACAGTCACGATCATTCTGGCAGGTGTCGCCATCTCTGCTTGAGTGTGACGTGCTCACAGTTTGGACAAGCAGCTGAGATGTCCTAGCTGTAGACTGTATTGTCGGTCCAAAGTGTTTGGACAGACACGTCGACTGTGCATCAAACATCAAGTCAAATGCCTGTCTAAAACTGTGTGATAAGTGTCGGTCTTACATGGACAAGGGGCACAGGTGTAAAGGGAGGGGTACTGTAAGCAGTGTCAGGGTTTGAGGGCCAGTGATGTAGTCACCGGTGTTTTATGGACAGCATTATAAAGCCTGAATCAAAGTATATTTATGATTTTGAATGTACATCGGAGACTGGGTTGCATGTGCCCAATAACATTTTTGCTACATCCCTGAAGTCGGAAAAATCCTAGGAATTTAAGACCAGTGAGTGTCTACCTTTGTTAAGCCCTTTATTGGCAAAAAGTTCCAGGACTACATGTTTAGAGCGCACAATTCCAAAGGTTACAATGCGTACTTCGTCATTAGACAGTTACTGAAGGAAAAGAAGATGTGCATAGAACTGGTAACTTCTACACACATTAGTTTACTACCCTGAGTTAAGGCCCTGAATGTTCATTTTATAGATACTTGAAACTTCTTGCCCATAAAGCTTAGCAAGCTCCACAGGAGATGGGGTTTGAGGGTTGCAAAGGGTATTTCCCACATTTTTTTTAAAAACACTTTAGAACACCAAAATTATGTGGGGCATATGCCCGAGGTGCAGCACTATGGCGTTGACCGTATGATGTCCAGGGAGAAAGCAGAATTTCTTGACTCGCATCGGAACAGATATGAGACATTTGACTTGCAGAAAGAACTGGTGTATTACTGTCAGCACGATGCCAAAATTTTGAGATGGGCCTGTATCCTGTACAGAGACGAGAAGAGATCATGAAAAGTGACAGAAGGGAGATATTGTAGAAGGAGGCCCTGATAAATTCAGAGGTAAAACGGTTTATAGATCCTTTCCGGTACGTAACCCTGGCATCTGTCTGCACTGCTATGTACAACTTTATGTTTTGGCAGCCTAACACAGTAGCTCTTCTCCCTCCAGCCAACTATCAGACCAAAAAAAGAGATTTGACCCCATCTATTCAGTGGCTGTTGTATACCGCTCAAAGAAAATCTACAGATACGGCATGCTTTATGGGGTAGGGAATTACAGGTAGGCCCCTACTTTCGGGACAGTTACACCATCATTGACAGGGTATGCACGGACTGTTTAACGGCTGGTTTTTCCATGGCTGTGTCACCTATTATTGTGAAAAAGCATCGAACCCTATGACGGGGACAACTCCTGGGTTTCTTTATTACAAGAAGGACTATCTGAAGAGACTTGGTTTTGTAGTGAGGACCCTGTGAGCATGAGTGGGAGGTGATGATAGAAATAGATAGGGAGCTTGCAGATTTCTCATGCCTAGGGATGCTCTTCTTGGGGGGGAGGGCGGGGAGAGGACTAATGCTTTCTGCCTGTATTACAAACCTAACCCCGGTGAAGAAATCCACTATTATGATTTCACCAGCCTGTACCCTTTTGTCAACAAAATCAAAGAATACCCTATTGGACACCCCAATATAGTTCAACAAATTTGGACCCCTTGCAAATTACTTTGGAATTGCAAAAGTTGTGTACCCCCACGAGGCCTATTTTTCCGCCGCATTACCTGTTAAGTTTGTCCCCCACTCTATGTTCCCATTATGCCGAACCTGTGTGGAAACTGAGCAGTGGGAGATGTGCACCCATATTGACAAGGAGAGGGCCATTCTAGGGACTTCGTGCACTGTAGACTTGAACGCTGTAGAATTGCCAAGGGGTATGCAGTGACTAAAAAACCCCTATGAAATCTGGCATTTTGAAGAAAAATCTGACACTCTTTTCAGAGTACACAAAATTACACCTCCGTCAGAAACGAGATCTGGGCACCAACTGGTTGGTGCCCAGATGAACAAAATAAGCATGTTAATGATTTCTATCAGAAAGAAGACGTGCATTTATGCCAACACAAGATCACATTGAACCCCACTAAGCGCCAAATCGCTAAACTGTTTTTAAATTCTCTGTGGGGTAAGTTTGGCTGAAGAACAAACCTACTCAACACCAGCATCGAGATAGATCCTGTCAAACTCTTTCAGTACCTGTTATCTCCCCGCCACCAATTACAAGGTTTCATCATGCGAGTTTATCGACTATGAAACAGCGTGCGTGTCTTGAAAGCATGCAATAGACCGCTACTCGGATTCTGGCAATACCAACGTCTTCATAGCCGGTTTCACCACAGCTTACGCCTGCTTAGAACTATACAACCTGCTAGACAGGCTGCAAGAGCAGGGCCTGTAGCATGACATGGACTCGGTGATATTTGTGAAAAGGAAGGATGACTGGAACCCTCCTCTGGGGGATTTAGGGAACCCAACAAGCGCGATCCCGCCAGGTCAACACAACAAGTTTGGGTCATCTGGCCCAAAAACATACAGGTACAACCTGTAGGGAGGAAAAGCCTGTATGAAAGTCAAAGGGATTACCCTGAATGTAGTCAACTGTGAAAAGATCAACTTTGACAGTTTCAAAGATCTAGTCCTGGACTAAAGCGCAGACCTGGGAGAGAACACCCCAAAAAAGATTGAGGTGAAGCAACCCTTTATCGTAAGGAACAAAAATCAGTGGCAAATAAAGACCCTTAAGAAAATGCAGAAAGTAGTTTACGAAAAGAGCCCTCGAAGAAGGGTTTAAAACCCTGCCCTATGGCTTGTGAAAATGGATACAAGATGGAAACACCCCTTTTTTGTAATTCTTGCAGGGCCTAGCAACTGCAGGAAAAGTTACTTTATAAAAAAAGTGTTGGAAAATGCCAAATGAACATTGTCTGTTATGCCTGAAAACATTGTTTGGTGTTACAGTTGCTGGCAACCTCGGTATAAAGAACTGCTTGGTAAATATCCCTTTTATCAATTTTGTGAAGGGGCTGCCCGATGCTTTTGACAATGACTATTTGTTTCCTACCAATAAAGTAAATACGATTATTGTAGACTATATGATGAACCCTGCTTGCAAAAGCGATGAAATTGAGAAAGCCTTTACCAAGTACGTGCCTCACAGGAACCTGAGCATTACGGATATAGTTCAGAACTCATTGTGTCGGGGGCGGGGGGCGGGAAGAGAGAAAAAGTCACATGATTGACCTAATGCTCTTCGGACAGTCCTCTAGGGGAAAAACCCACTACAATTGGCAGAAAGTGATGGGAGGAGCGCTTAGAGATGTCATGACACCCCTTGCTTCCGGTCATGTGTCCATCTTGACCCCGGACGTAATACCCTAGCAGCCAGTCTTAGAATGACAAGTGGGTGGGGCCCAACAGGTCAGCAAAGAGGGCCAACTTTTGATTGATGGTAGGCCCCTTACACTAAGCCATACACGGGGTGATACAGTTAGTGCTCAATGACATTAACAGTAGGGTAGCCCCTGACAATTATGTTTAGAAAGTCATAATTTATGTTTAGAAAGTCATAATTTAACCAACCCTTTGTTTTTGATAAGAACTAGGGATGAACTGTCTGCTGAAGATTTCTTAAATCAGACCTCAAAGCTGTTACAGAGTAATAGAGAGATGCATGTCGATGGGACGTTGCACCGCATTGTGACAGATGTAACAAAAACATAGGTGGGGGTTGCCATAGAGTTTTAAATTCTATTATCAGTAGTCAAATCATCCATAAAAAGACAGTGTTTAGTGGACCGGACTTACACCAGTACCAATCTGTGTTATGCGGGCGGACTCTTGGCCGTCATATCCAACCATAAACCTACAGACGCGGAATTGTTAGTTGAGGCAAGAAAGTTGCATGAGAAACTGGGGTGGTCAGATCAAAAAAAGATTATGCCGAGACATAGCGGCATTTAAACAGCAATTACAAGTCAACGTACAGTTTAATAAAATGAAATAAATAAATAAAATGGCAGGCTTTATATGAGTTTGTATTGTCCAGGAGAGGAGGAAACTCTGGGACTGGGAGTGTGCTGGGGTCACCCTGCAATATAATTCAGGCTGGTAGGAGCTTGGATGTGACTGACAGGCCACAAATGCCCCCAGACACAGCTGGGAGTGACTTCCATGCTGGAGGTTGTTTGTGAGCAGTCCTGACTGGAGGCTACAGCAGTGTAAAGGGCACCCCCGGTTAGAGGGCAGGGGTGACAGCTACTCACTGCTCTGGATTGTACCCTGGGTATATCACAGCAACCTATTCCCTTTTTAGGGAATGATGAACACTGGAGTAGAACACTGGAGACTGTAAGCGGTCTAAAATCCTACTTGGCACATGGGGCCACAACAGCGGTACCCCAACCCACCCAGCAATATTGTCAATCTGTCCAACTACACACTCAGCCCGGCAGAAGAGTCTGTCCTCTCCCGGGGACTCTGCCCCACCACCCCCACAAACATGACAGTTCTGTGGTGATCTGGAAGCCTACTTTCGCCGTCTCCGACTCAAAGACTATACTTTCAAGACAACACTGAACAGTGCACTGATACACAGATATCCCCCCCACCAACAGCACAAGAAAAACTCCACATGGACTCCTCCTGAGGGTCGAAATGAGAGTCTGGACCTAGACATAGAATGCTTCCGCCGATGTGCACAGGCAGAAATTGTGGAAAAACAACATTGCTTGCCTCAACCTCAGTCATGCAGAACGCAATGCCATCCACAGCCTCAGAAACAACCCTGACATTATAAATTAAAGAGGCTGATAAAGCAGGAGCAGTTGTCATCATGAACAGGTCTGACTACCAAAAGGAGACTGCCAGACAACTCTCCAATACCAAATTCTACAGGCCACTCTCCTCGGATCCCACTGAGGAATACACTAAAACTGCAAAATCTACTCAGGACACTCCCCACATAAGCACAGGAACAAATCAACATACCCTCAGAATAACCCTGGTTGGGCCTCTACTACCCAAGATCCACAAGCCTGGAAATGCCCCAGCTTTTCCTGGATGCCCCATCATCCAGGATGATGCCCCATCATCTCGGGCATTGGCACTCTCACCAAAGGACTGTCTGGATATGTGGACTCTCTACTCAGACCCTATGCCACCAGCACTCCCAGCTATCTGGGACACCAGTGATTTCCTGAGAAAACCACAATGCATTGGTAATCTTCCAGAAAACACCATCCTGGCCACCATGGATGTAGAGGCTCTCTACACAAACATCCCCCACACAGATGGGATACAAGCGGTCAGGAACAGTATCCCTGATGCCACAGCACAATTGGTTGCTGAGCTCTGACTTTATCCTCACACACAATTATTTCAAATTTGGTGACAATATATACCTCCAGACCAGTGGCACTGCTCTGGGCACCTGCATGGCCCCACAATATGCCAACATTTTTATGGCTAACCTGGAACAATGCTTCCTCAACTCTCGTCCACTCATGCCCCTTCTCTACCTATGCTACATTGATGACATCATCATCATCTGGACCCATGGGAAGGAAACTCTGGAAGAATTCCACCATGATTTCAACAGCTTCCACCCCACCATCAACCTCAGCCTGGATCAGTCCATATGGGAGATCCACTTCCTGGACACCACAGTGAAAATAAGTGATGGTCACAAACATCACCTTATACCAAAAACCTACTGACCACTATGCCTACCTTCATGCCTTCAGCTTACACCCCAGACACCACACAGTCCATTGTCTACAGTCAAGCACGGAGGTACAACCGCATTTGCTCCAGCCCCTCAGAGACCAAACACCTACAAGATCTTCAAGAATTCTTAAAACTACGATACCCGCACGAGGAAGTAAGGAAACAGATCAACGGAGGCAGACATGTACCCAGAAGCCTCCTGCTGCAGGACAAGCCCAAGAAAGAAACCAACAGAACACCACTGGCCATCACCTACAGTCCCCGGCTAAAACCCCTCCAATGCATCATCAGTGATCTTCAACCCATCCTGGACAACGATCCCTCATTTTCACGGGCCTTGGAGGCAGGCTAGTCCTTACCCACAGACAACCCACCAATCTGAAGCATATTCTCACCAGCAACTATACCATAGTAACTCCAACTCCGGAACCAATCCATGCAACAAACCTCAATGCCAACTCTGCCCACATATCTACACCAGCAACACCATCACAGGACTTAACCAGATCAGCCACATCATCACTGGTTCATTCACCTGCATGTCTACCAGTGTAATATACGCCATCATGTGCCAACAATGGCCCTCTGCTATATACATTGGCCAAACTCGTCAGTCCCTACATAAAAGGGAAAATGGACACAAATCAGACATTAGGAATGGCAATATACAAAAACCTGTGGGAGAACACTTCAATCTCCCTGGACACACAATAGCAGATTTAAAGGTAGCCATCCTGCAGCACAAAAAAACTTCAAGACCAGACTTCAAAGAGAAATTGCTGAGCTACAGTTTATTTTCAAATTTCACACCATCAGCTCAGGATTAAACAAAGATTGTGAATGGCTAGCCAACTACAAAAGCAGTTTCTCCTCTCTTGGTGTTCACACCTCCAGATCAGCTGCTAGCAGTGGACCTCATCCTCCCCGATTGCATTAACCTTGTTATCTCAAACCTGATTGCCTGCTTTTTCATACCTGCCTCTGAACATTTCCACCACATGCATCTGATGAAGTGGGTCTTCACCCATGAAAGCTTATGCTCCAATATATCTGTTAGTCTATAAGGTGCTATAGGACTGTCACTCTTGCAGATCCAGACTGACACGGCTACCCCTCTCATATTGTAGTACTGCGACTGTTCGAGATATGGTCTGCATTTAATAACTTCATGAGCTATAGGAACATGTCAGTTTCCCAGTTTACTGTACATATTTATCAGAGATAGGACACACGTGTGGCAATAAGACACTAATCTTTATTTCCTGGCCCTGTCACTTGGCAGGAATCTACATCCCAGCTCCAGCAGCTATGGTTACAAGGCAGACCCATGATCACGCATGCAGATATACTGAAAGATGGCTCTGGAGATGGCTGAGAAGAGATCAAGAAACAAAGATTTCCTGCACAGTAGACATGGTGTCATCATATTCAGTTTGTACAAAGACTAAATACAAGTTTCAACTACAGCTGCTTTAGCCCAAGACATCTGTTCTAGTGTGAAATCCTCAGCTTTGAAACTGAAAAGCATGCTTGTGCTGGAGGTATCCATTAATTATTTCGCCTTTGACGAGTCAAACACCGAAGTGCTTCCTGCTGATTCATCTGTTGTAGCCTCCCGGGTTTCAGTGCTCCATTTACCTCTGGCACCTTGCCTGTATAGGAACATTAAGTTTCCCCATACACACATTTCTATTTTCTCCCTTTAATCTATTCACCTGCCTAGAGTAGAGGGAGCTTTCATCCTCTTGGTTTTGCTATTTCAAAATCTGCAATCAGGATTGCAGTCCTGAAGGATATGAATATTTCAGACTGGCCCAGTTACCCTGGATTATAACTGGTGTTTTGAGTATAATCAAACATGCAACCTGTCCTCCCAAGGGCTGTAGGTCAGAGTCCTCACTCACCATCTGGGGGCAGATGCGAAAGCTTGTTCCTCTTCTATACTCTGGCCAGTCCTGTCTTTTATCCGCCAAGCCAACTAAAAGTCACAATTCATTAACAGCCAGGCAAGCACCGAGGTGTCTAATCCATTGCCTCAGAACCCTACGAGAGCCAATTTAGCTGCGTGTTCTGAAAGAGGATAAGTGGCCAGCAGGCATTTTACACTTCCCAGAGCTCTTGCCTTTGTTGCTCAGAAGCCAAAATACAAGTACCCGGGATACAAATAAAGGGAGTTCTTGAAACTAAGCTAGTTCAGCAAACCATTACAGAAAAAGATGTTTCAACCTTTCTGGGTTTGCTTACCTTGGAGGGGGGGACACAGACGCCATTTTCCAAGGCTTGCCTTGCTTTAAGGACTTTTGGAAAGTCTATTAGAATCGGAACTGATGGCTTTGTTAGAATCCATCTCAGGGAAGAAAATTTCAAGAGAAGACCAAACATCCTGTCCTGTTGAAGTGTTGGCCACCCCATGCAGTGAGCAAGGCCATGGAGAGGTTGCCCAGAAAGTTTGGTTCGAGTCCGACGACTAGTTTTCCTACAGCACTATTGGCAACACAAGTACACTGACCTATACTGATCATTCCCTCCCTCATGGGAGGGAATGAAACTGCACTTTCAACTGTGCAAAGAGGATGAACGCCACAACGGAGGCCTCTTGTAGAGCTGTACAGTGAGAAGAGCAAAGGTTAGCTGCAATTTGTGGCATCTGTCATGCAGCAAGGCTTCTTGCCTTGTCGGGACACATCTCCATATGTTCAGCCTAAAATCGCCCTCTTAGGCCTTGTTTATATCAGAAGGTTGCACCAGTAGAGTTTGTCTATGTGAAGTGAACTGTTGAATTCACACACATTTCTCCTCCATAAGTGGTTTTCTGGACTTCCTTCGGTTGCAGTTACTCCGTTTTCAAGCAACTCAGTTGAGGTTAAATAGGTTTAGTGACAGTGTGGGTGTCATTTCCAGTTAGCTACTTGCCCTGGTTTAGTTTCTCACACTGGAGACGTGAGTGGTCGGTTTATCCTTTTCTACACTACGGTAGAGGTATTTGAAGCCAATAGTCATTTACCTGTTCAAATAGCACAGGCAGACACATGGGTGCCATTTGTGAGCCATTTTTGTAGTGAGTAGCCACCTCTTGAGATTTTAAGCAGTGTAGTTTGATGTAGCCAAATTGATGGAAATATTCTAATACAATTTGTTAAACTAACGGCTTGTCTAATCCCATTGCTCCAAGTCGGGCCTCCTTGTAGCTCCTTAAATAAATCCTTTGCCACTGCTTTGTGGCTAGTTATGGCTATCTTTTTAAGCACATTAAGCTCTTATTATCTTTCCTTTAGAGTCTCACCATCTTTCTGGGAATGACGGCGTCCAGAACAGGACTTACTCCAGGAATGTGACTGCTCCTAAGCAGCAAAATGTCAGTTGTTCCTCAGCTCTGGAAAGGAGTTAATTTAACTTGTCCTGGGACTGTCTAAATGGGACACGTGGGTTAACCCTGCTCCTTTTAAAAATAAAAAAAAGAGGACCCACAAGCTCAGGAATGTGCTATGTTGAGTGCAAGAGCTACCACCTGCTAATAAGAAGGGTGGGTGATTTTTTCCATCTTCATTTCTTGGATCTGAGTAATGTAAGGATGTTATTAGCACCATATGCACCCGCCTGGCAGAGCCTGTGTCCAGCTGCCATTTGCTCATTCCTGTTGAGAATGCAAGTGCCCTGGTTATGCATTTGGTTAAGGCCGCACACAAAAGGAGTCTGAAATCACATGGTCTGTTCAATAGAATGAGTAGGTAAGAAGTCACTTCAATGGATAATCAATAAAAGTGAGACCTTTATTGCTCAGTTTAACTGTCTAGAGACCTGACTACTCATTTAGCATGCAAGTGAGGAACGGTGAATGTTAGGGGAACTGCATACGGTAGTAGCTAGCTTCCTTCAGCATGCTGATGTGGGACACTTTTCCCTCTGTGCTGAAATGGTTCACCCTGCTGCTGCACACCACACGAGTGTATCTATTCCCACTGCAATGTATTTTGCTCAAGCCATCTCTTGGCATTGGTTTCCAAGCACAACAGCAAAGCTAGCTCTACTGATGGCAAATTTCAGTCTAGGCCTTAAGTGGCAACATCTGGTCAGATAACAGCCAGAAAATCCAGGAGCAAGGGGAGCTTGTTCTCTTCACAAGCCTCCAGCCCTGACATGACAGGTTAGCCTCAACATAGCTAGGAAAGGCCGTTGTAGCAGCCTCTATGGCAACACCTAGGAGCTGACCCCCTTGCCTCTTCTGAAGCTCTAAGACTATGCAGCCTGGCAACAGGCAGCCTAAGATGAGAGTAAGCCCTCTGATAGCCAGCAGGGAAGATGAGGGTAATCATAGAATCATAGAATATCAGGGTTGGAAGGGACCTTAGGAGGTCATCTAGTCCAACCCCCTGCTCAAAGCAGGACCAATCCCCAATTTTTGCCCCAGATCCCTAAATGGCCCCCTCAAGGATTGAACTCACAACCCTGGGTTTAACAGGCCAATGCTCAAACCACTGAGCTATCCCTCCCCCCTGTAAGGTAATGTAATACAATACAGCATTTAAATTAGTTTTGCATCCTTCTCTTTGAGGCAGAGAAATCTATGAATGCTCGACACTTGTGTCACATCTCATGTTCAGAGTGCTTTACAAACATTGATCCATGCAACACCCGGAGTTGGCTGGTATCCCGTTTATAGGAGCAGCTTGTCCCAAGGCCATGCTACCCAGGTCTGGCTCCCAAGCGGTTTTTATTTTATAAGCCTTTGTTTCACCTCTAGCAGTACGGTACTTTAATACAATGCAAATGCTAACTGGTCTCTGACCTAAGTTTCTGATCTGAAGCAGTTGAGAGCTCATGTTTAGCTCCAAACTGGGGGTTTCCTCTGATTATGTATGTGCAGTACCAGATCTAGTTTGTGAGCTCACTGGCCTTTTTTAAAAAAAGTTAAAGGTGGTTTGAACATGGGGCACAGATGTTGGTGATGCTTTATTTCATTTAGCTCTCTAGTTTTATCTGGAATGCTTCCTTTTAGATGCCTGCCTACACCCATTGTTCTGCATGTTTGGTTGGAATTCATGATCCCCCTCTTAGAGGAAATTGCTCCTGAGATGAGTTTGTGTTAGTTTCTAGAGGACTTGGGACAGATTTAGCTACAATTGCAGATAGTGTTTTGAAGTTGATTCATAAGCACACCATTTCATTGCCCCCATACAATTCTGTTCTATTGCTAGATCTTTGATGGAAGGTAGCAATATATTTTAGGCAGTAAGAACAGTCATCTTGGGGACATAATTGTCAGATTTAAGGATCAGAAGTTATATAGGCAGCTATAAAAGTATGGGAAGTGAATCAAAGTTATGAGACCCTGCAACACTAAAATGAAAATGGGAGAACTATGTTTGCAAGAATAACCCAATGATTTAATCATGAAGCAACGCAGAGGGTGCGGAGAAGGCTAGTGTAAAGCTGTCTGGTAACGCCTGCATCAAGACATTGAAAAGTAGGTAAAGGCACCATTAACAGGATTTGAAAAAATTATATCAAGCTTTGATTGTCAAGGGCAGAATACTAAATGGAAATAGGACTCCCAGTATGGTCTCATTTTCTGAGATTAGTAAAAACGTCATCAGAATGTCTTGCCAATTCTGAGGAGCAAGATATTACACTGACATTCATACTTAATTCAGATGAACAAGATATTGATTATGCTGTTACCCTATTTTTGTATCATTCAAGACAGTGTCTTCATCCCAGCCGGTTTCATTTAATGCATACAGTGGTCTTTAATCTTTGTAAAAATCAAAGAAACTGGATAGATTTAACTGAACAAGATGCACATTCAGGAAAGCAAGTTGATGTTCAACTCAGACTGTTAGTAGTAGGGCAAAGAAACCCCCAATATAGTATATTGTTTCATGAATCTTAACAAGATCAGGTTCCTTTTCCAAAAGGTGCTGTTTGCTAAGAGTTTGTGCTCATTTTATATTCCCGGAAGGAAATCAGCCTGCATTCCATTCCAAACAGGTTCTCCTTATAAGTATTTGATGGCTCAACGTGAAGGAAAAGCCCTAAAACTAGACAGACAATCTTGGTTAAGGTACACACTAGATGGCTCTATTCAAGCCACCAGTTTAAACTCTTATAACTGAAAGTTGGCGATGTCAGACAGAGCAGTGCCTTTAGAATCCTAACCAGCTCCAACTGGAAACTGAAGTAAACTTGCTATTCGCTATTTTGAGCATCGGGGGACTTAATTCCCTAATATGGAATTAGGACAAACTGAAATATTAAGATCTCACCTGAAAAATCTGTCAGATTTTGTGCTATGACTAGAATGAAGAGTTTTCATGGAGGAAAATAAGCTCCAAGACCACAGAGAAGCCGTTAGAAATCATTGTCTCAGGTCTAAAAGAAAGGTCTGTAGCTCAGACCTGGAATGCTTTTGATAAGGTGTACGCCAGCTATCAGGCAGCAGCCAGTACCAGATGCTTCAGAGGAAGGCTCAAGAAGCCCTGCAGGAGGCAGTTATGAGATAAACCTTGAGTCCTGGAAGGGCTTTTAGCCTTTCCCTTTGGATATTTTTGCATTGATAAAAGCAATGTCCACTTTTTCTAAATCCTGCTAAACTCCTGGCCACAGTGACATCTTGTGGCAAGGAGTTCCACAGGCCAACTGTGCACTGTGGGGAAAATTTCCTTTTTGGCTTTAAATTTACCACTTCAATTTCAACAGATGTTTTCTCTTTACCCTCTCTAAAGAATAAAGGGAAGGTAAATTAGAAACTTCTAGGCATTCATTTTCCATACCTTTACAGTACTATGTTTCCTCTATTCATCTCCTCTCCAAGATTAGTCCCAATCTTCAATATTTAATGGATTCTGTGCTAATCACTCAGCCACATCTGAGCCCCATTGACCAGAGCTAAAGTAGTATTCCAAGTGATACCATGCAATTGTTTTATACAGCAGCACTGTAACATTTAATATCCTTTTATTATGCATCCTAAAAAGTGGTTTGCTTTAAAAAAAAACAAACCCGCTACTGCACATCGGGGGGAGGGATAGCTCAGTGGTTTGAGCACTGGTCTGCTAAACCCAGGGTTGTGAGTTCAATCCTTGAGGGGGCCATTTAGGGATCTGGGGCAAAAATTGGGGATTGGTCCTGCTTTGAGCAGGGGGTTGGACTAGATGACCTAAGGTCCCTTCCAACCGTGATCTTCTATGATTCTATGATTGAGCAGAAGTGCTCATTGAACAGCCTACAATACCCTGGTCTCCCACTGAGCTGTTTAGAACCCCATAAAAAGGGTGTATGAGTAGTTCACATCCCATCCAGATGTTGCATGTCAACATTGACTTCATCTGCTCTCCTGTTGCCCATTTCTTAATATCATCTTGTGCAGGGACTTAATTTGGCCTCTGACTGGTTTCACAAAAAATTATTAACTAGTCTATTGACACTTTCTGAGAATCCCAATATGGGACTCATTCCTGGGGATTGGCTCAAAACGATTAGCTTTCTCCGTTGGTGCCACTGTAGCTACATAGAGCTGACGGCATTTTCCCACCCCTCCCCCAAACTGTTTAGTTTGGAGGAGAGACAGGGAACTATAGCTACAGTTTGAGTACTATGCTGGCAATTGTTAATAGCTGCCATGGAGAGAGTCTTTGATCCAAGGACTCAGGGACCTGATTAAAGCCGATGGGTGTGCGAAACATCTTTCTTTCAGGCTAAATGGAAGCAGCAATTAAGCCGCTTCATGCGGTGAGAGGTGGAAACAAAAACTACTGCCCAAGGCAGTCTGCCAGATGCCAAGACCTGAGCTGAAATAGAATGCTTCTTGGGCACAGAACTTGGAAAGGCAGGCTTGGGAATTTCCAAACAAGGAAACTACCTGCTTCTTCTATTGCCTTCTAGCAAACAGGCTTGTATGTATAATTTTGTAAACAAACAATAGTACTAAAGAAGTCAGCTTGTATCACCTGGCCAAAATAGACAAGGATGTCATTCACCATGCCTTCTTAGTTACACCATTCTTCTACTCTGAGACTCGACTGAGTTAAGCAGATTCAGAATTACTGTTTTGACCCACATCTAGCACTTCGTCTCCTAAAAGCTAAATTATAAGACTGCCTGGCTTGGCAGTACAGGTGCAACATCTTGTGATGGGAAAGATGCACTGAGACAACCTCTGCTCTGTGAGCTAGGGAAGAGCTCATTTTGGTGATTACTGGGCCTTTAAATATGAAGAGGTTCCTGTTTATAGCACCCACAGCTTTCAGATTTGTAGTTGAGACAGTGACTTGCTTTCACTGAAAGCAAAGAACGGTACCTCTTCCCAAGTTAAATAGATCGGCAAGAGGAAAGCTTCCTCAAGTGAAATCGCTTCATGTCATATCAAATAAGAAAGTAGCAACTACACTGAAGGATGGAGCAGAGCTATACAAGGCTGGGTATTAAAGCCCACCCCAGTCCAGATTTGGAGTTGGGTGAAAAACTCAATGCTAGTTTAGCTCCACAGTTTGAGTGGCCTCAGATGCTTGATACGGATTTACTAGTAAATGGTCAGATTGCATTGCCACTATACCAACTATTCAGCCTGCCATCATGCTATGTGGTGTCAATCCTCCACAACGCCCACACTGAGTATGCAACGGATGTCTACCAGCTTAGAGTTGGTTTCTTGTGCTGCTTCTTAAATGACTCCTACCTAGAGAAGCGCTTCATCTAGAAAACCCAGTAAGTTACTTTATTAAAACTAACCCAAGGAGATGAAATGCTGTAGCATTTCACCTGATTTTAGTTCAAAAGTCTGAAGGGACACCCAAAAGTTTCAGGCAGGCTGATAATGGTGAATGGTGGCGTTGATTTTAGAGAGATACATTTGAGGTTGCGCTAGGAAAAAAGGATTGGTGAATATGGCAAAGCAGTGCCTTTTTGTAGCCTCTTCCCCACCTATGCTGAGCTAGCAATCCAGAAGTTAGACTTCTTTAGTGGCAATGTAGCTAGAAGAAGCAACTTGTCTGCATTTTTTAAGAACCACTTAGACCTTTAATAGTTAGAATCAATAAAGGCATTTCTGTAAGTGGACAATGGATTCTGGTTATTTTGTGTAATCATTTATTTGCTGACACTTGTTTGTGGAAATAATGTTTTGCTGTTAAGCAGAATCAAAAGTGGAGTGTAACGAATGGACAACTCAGATTCAGAAACAAGTATCTTTGGAAACCGATCAGGAGGAGGGGGAAAAAAAAAAAAGTAGTTTTTAAGCATATGTCTATCCATAGGATTTCTTAATGCCCTCTTCAGTAAGCCATGTGTCATTTCAGCTCATGTGTTTAATTGCATTGCATTTCTAAGCTCAGGAGGGGAAGCACACCTGAGATTCTAGAGAAACTGGGGACCAGAAATCATCCACTCACTTGCTAGTTACTTAGATCTGCTTTTTAGTTACTGCAGTGCATAAGTCCAGACCATGTTCATGCCTTGCATTACCCCTCCAAGGCATTTCATTAGAGCAAGGATACATCAGCAGCTATTTGCTAGTAACTAGCCAGTCTTTTCCTTTAAGGTGTTTTCTTCTAGAAAGGGGATTGAAAACACTAGGATTTATATAAAGCAATTAGATCTCATTTGTAGTGTTCCCTGTTCAGATGAAGGGAATGTTTGACTCCATATGTCCTATTGATAATTGAAGGGCCTAAAAGCTGCTGCAGCATCCAGAGAAGAGCCCATGGTTGTCAGGCAGCACATATTCTAGCTAATTACTCACACCGGTGTAATGATAGGAATTAGAGTCTGTTCAACACCTGAGCTAAAAGAGACTCCTACACCATACCAGCTTTACACCTGACACACTAATTAACCTAGGTTCCTGTGGTAGGTAGGACTGTAGACATTAATTATAGCCACTAGGCATGAGACTGCCTATTCATAAATCCTAATTTTCCTCACAGCATTGCACAATGGAGTTTCTTTGAGGTTTTCAGAAGTAGTTTCACCCCCATAACAGACATATTCCATATTATTAACCTGATGAGTTTTAAGAGGGAGAACGTAGGTGGCTATCTTCAGATGCCAAAATTCATCTTGCCTTAGATAATCTCCCTGTTCTAAACTAAGACTAGGTAGGGTTTTTTAAAAAAAACCTAACATTTCTAAAAACCCTTCACTCAGTTCATTCAGTTGAGAATGAAAGGTAAGGTTGGGAAGACAGTAACTATTGCCTGATGGTAACTTGTCTCACTTCCTAAACCTATTGTGTTAGTTAAGTCACAAGAGGTTTCTCATATCTAGCTGAAGTACTGTACAGCTATAGATTAGAGTTAAAGGCTCTAGCAGTCTTGAAGAATTCTCAAATCTCTATACAAGAAAAGTCAGCCCCTTCTCTGATACTAGATTTTAAAGACCCAGCCGATACAGGTTTGTAGAGGAAACATCCATATGTTAGACTTCCTGGCTAATTTAGTACTCCCTCTAAGGACACTAGAGAGAAAGATATCCTGATTTATATAAACTAGTTAAACCTAATTTAGAGAGGTCCCTGTTCAGATGTTCTTAGCTCTTCATCACTCATTTTGAACAAATAGTTCCTATAGTCTCTCCCCTATCCAAAGAGAAAAGAGCTGTCAAGAGTTTCAATATTAAAAAACTGGAGCATTTGAATCTAACTCCTAGCCATAACCTCCACAAATCTCCCATATCCTTCCGCCCCATAGAGCTATGAAACAGCAGGCCTGCTCCCTGAGAGTTTTATAGCAAGAGGAGGCTGGTAAATTGGGTTTAATCAGCAGCAGCTGAGAGGCTCCCAACCCCAGTAAACACCTGTTTGCAAGCAGCTGCAACACTCTTTTCTTAAAGAGACAGCTCAGGCAGTCTGCAGGGGAGTGGGGGAAAGAGTCTGGATTTATGTTCCTGATCAGGATGGAGACTTTTTTTAATTTAATTTTATATAAAGTTATTTCAGCACGCAGCTGTCTCTACTGTATTTATTTCAGGCACTTCCCCGGTTATTTTATAGCTGATTTTAATTACTCTCTGCTGCTTAAAAAACAACTTTGACAATGTACAATCATAAATTAGCCATCTTCAGCTTACCAGACTCACGCCTCTGCCATTATAAAAGACATCCTTCAAGAAACCATGAGCTACGGGAAAGCACATCATTGTAGAGAGGGCTGATCACCAATGCAGAAAGGATGATGGATAGGATGACGTTATTATAGGTAGAGCTGGCAGCAGCACCTACAGTTAGGTTGCCTAACATTTTCCATTATAAGACCCTGTTTTCAGTTGCTTATCACTTTTGCCAAATTTTAACCCTTTGGGCTGAAATTTTTGATGCTGGGCGTCTGCCTCAGGCTAATTGTTTTGGGGAAATTTCAGCCAAAAAGGTTTAGCAGTTTCTGAGAAGGAAGCTAAGGAAAAGTACATTGTTTCACCAGTGTTAAAAAATTCTTGAGGCCAGTAGAGACTTGCTAGAACTTCACAGCTAAAATCTCAGAAAATTCCATCCTCACTGAGCATGCTCCAGCCCCTTACAACTCTTGGTGCTGACCAGCCTGCACATATGCCATCCGTCCCCACAGAGCAATTGAGCTTGCTCCAGCCCAGAGGCTCAGGAGGACTTTCCCTGCAATGGAAACTATCCCTAACACTAACCCTGCAGTGGCTGCTCCCAGCTGCTCAGGACCAGGGTTGGGCCAAGCACTGGAACTGAGAATGGGGAGTCCATCTCTCCTGTGCGCTCAGTGATCCCCCTTCTGGCACCAAGAAGGGGGAAGCCATCTGATTTGAATGCAGAGGGGACAAAAGGAAGGCTGGAGGGAGGAAAAGGAGTGGATTGAGGAGTCTAGTGAGGGGAGAGAAACTGTGATTGGCAGTTTGAGTTGGGAGACTAGGACGGGTTGGGCAAGGAGACTGGGAGCCATAGGGAAAGGCAGGCTGGAAATGGTTAGGCAAAGAGACTGTGGCTGGGAGCTGGGTGGTGGAGATTGGGTGCTAGAGTGGGAAGTGGAAGCTGGGGGCAGTTGGCTGGGCGGGAGGCGCTGAGATCAGATGAGGAGCTGGGGAGAGGGAGGAAATTGGGACTAGCTGGACAACAAGGCTGGGACTGGCAACCAGTTGGGGGAAAGAGAGCCAGATATGACAAGGAGCAGGGATATGGGGGGAGAATTGGGACTGGCTGGTAAAGAGACTGGGACAAGGAGCCAGCATGGGGGTGGGGAGACAGCCTGAGATAGGATGAGGCACCTGGGAAGGAACACTGGGAGTGAAAGCCAGTGGGGTGAAGCTAATAGACATATCGGATGA
Organism: Chelydra serpentina; assembly: GCA_037349315.1. Taxonomy (NCBI): domain Eukaryota; kingdom Metazoa; phylum Chordata; order Testudines; family Chelydridae; genus Chelydra; species Chelydra serpentina. The sequence goes on along the minus strand of JBAIAC010000027.1, from coordinate 19,079,529 downwards.
GGAACTAGGTGGGAGGAACTGGGACTGGCTAGGTAAGGAGACTGGGACTGGGATGAGAAGCCTGAGAAGTGGAGACTGGGACTGGGGTGGCAAGGATTATATTCATGGAATGGATCCCTCCCTGAAATGCTAGACAGCAGCCTGGCATTCATATTAATCTGGGGACTGGAGCCAAGCCTCAGAGTCTTGGTAGCAGGAACAGAAGGTCCCACTCTGCAGGTCTATACATCAGCCTGGCATTAATGTTAAGTTTGGGAGATGGAGCCAGGCCTCAGGGTCTCCATAGCAGCAACAACACTAGCAACAGCAGTGTGCCCCCCTCCTCATGTCCACAATGGTATCTTGGGGTGGCGTGTAGGTCCCTGCTTTGAGTTGTCTGGTGTTTTTGGAAAGAAGAGATGGTGCAAGGTGTGTGGCAGGAGAGAAAGTACCAGAGGGGCTGAAGTTCTGGCACATGCAGGTGCAGGAGACTCTGAGGCAGCCGATGTTAAAGCCCTGGAAGAGGGGGATGCAGTAGGGACTGTGGTTACTGCAGGGGAAGGAGAGAAACCACATTTTGGTAAACAAAGTGGATTTCTTAGATGGAAGATTCCATAAAGTTATCGTGCAAATCCACCGCGTGAAAAGTCATGTATGATGGCATGGGTCTTTCAGGCAATTGGTAATGCTTGGGCAGCATGCAAAATTGCTGCTACACAGGCACAGAGTGGAAGTTGGTTGGTTGACCTCAGCCAGCCATTGCCTGTCTTTTGCAATATTGTTTTTGTTTTAATCCGTGAATAGAATATGATATTTTAAGAAATTACCATTCTGGACATTTCAGCCCTAACTTTACCTGTGAAATGTCATTTCATCATTTGGGTCACACAATAATATGCCAGTGTAGGGATTTAAATTGGGAAACTGAGTCACAAGTTCACCCAATTTAGGCTTAATCAATTTTTGCCTTTATTAATACAATTTCAAACAGAATTATTGTCACTCTAGTATCTGATCCCACATTTATGCAAGGAAATAATACCAGACAAGATGGAATAGGTAGAAGACCCAAGTTACCACATGCCAGGACGCCAGGAAGTTTTCCTGTACTTGATGATAGTCATCACCTGCCCTGATCCCTTGGTCTTGTCCTTCAGACCCATCCTTCAGTTTCTGGTCAGGTGTTTCTCTGGTTTGGGCCTTGTTCACTTGGATTATTATGAATTTCCACAATCTTTATTCCTTAACTTTTCTCCAATCAGCTTTTAGCACATCAAGCCTTTGGGTTTTATGCAACCCAAACATTACGCATGTGCAAGCTTTAGTTTACACAATTTCTGTGTTTGTTGCTGTTTATGCAGTTTTTAAGTCATGTTTTTTGACACTGTGTTCCTGGGTCTTCCCAGAAAAAAAGCTTCTTTTTACAAGCTTGTGTATTTTTACCTCAAAACTTTCAGCACATGCTACCTTTTTGCAGTCAGCAATAACGTCATTTTAAGCAGATCAGCAATTCTATATAAAATAAAAATTGGCAAAACTACTTACGCCAGCAAGGCCTTGGCCTAAGTGTTACCTCATCTAAACTCATTCACTATCCATAATTACAAATCATTAACATACAGCTATCAAAGCTTTTAATCCTACCATTTAGCAATTCTTCATTTTGATATTTCAATATCATATTCAGTATGTGTAGATCATCCTACCCACTTAATCTATTTGGGGTGGGGCAGTTATGGAAAACACAATGCCCCTTTTCTGTCAAAATTACTTATTTTCTTTAAACATGAGTTTTCAAAGACCTTTTTCATTCAGGGTCCAGTTTTGCCTGTGAATCATTACAAAAACAAAAAACTTCATTAGAAATTTACCTGTGTTGCATTTTGAGGGGTGTCTTAATTTTACAGCCTTGATATTTAGTTGCTTTTAATGATACCATAACACTAGTATTAGAAGAGATAATGTCTCTGTGATTAGAGTTCCATTGCCGCATCAGAAATAAGATCCAGAGACTGTTTGTTGCTGGAAGAGGTCTGTCGTTTCCAGTAGTGGCCTGTTAGCGAGTTCTGGAGTCTTAGGGAGTTAAACTCCCAACTTTTATTTGGTTTTGTAACTCGCCTGATCAAAAGCCCATACAATCAACGGGAATCTTGTCATTGGCGTCATTGGGCATTGGATCAGCGCCACAATAACTGTGCAATAGCAGAGGAAATTTGTTCTCCTGAGATCAGAGCTCTTTTGTTGCATCTTAACCAAGGCCTACTCCCATTTTGGTTCCAGAGAACCCATTGTCTACCTATGTGAATGCACATGAACTGAATGAAAGTGTACCTTGTCTATGAGTTGTCAAAAATGATATTCACCCCTGTGCAGAGGAATAGCAAAAATCCTAGACTTCACTAATCCCATTTAAGACAGGTTTCTAGTTGAACTTAAGTGGTGCATAGCCTTCTACTCAGAGGTGAATTTCACCAAACAGATATGACCATGTGTGACGTTATTAATATAACCTGCGACTGTATAGATCATTGATGCAACCACTGGTGGTGATACTGGGAAACTGCAGTGTCTAAGGGAATTGGTTGTGTGACTTGTGGTTAGCCAGTGGGGTAAAACCGAAGTCTTCTCTGTTTGGCTGGTTTGGTTTGCCTCGGTGTGCAAAGGAACCCCAGCCTTGGGCTGTAACTGCCCAGCTTTAAGCAATTTGTCCTGAATTGGCACTCGCAGATGGGTCCCACCAAAACCAGCATCGTTACACCATGAAAATAAATTGAGGGGTCATTCAAACATACACCTTTTCTAACTTCAGAACCTGGGAAAGTCTTGGAAACCACTTCTTACACACACATTATGAATCCCGTTCAAAGTGAATGTCTACACACCATTCTAGTTGTGACTTTGCCGTTAGGGCTGCAATAGGCTTTCCTTTCTAAGCCCTATCGGCAAATAATATGCAAATAAATTAGTAAAACTGAGCTGAATAGACTCATTATACAGCAGCTTGATCCCTTATTTCACCAGAATTACTCCACCTTTCTTCAAATAATAATTCCATGTACATGCTTGTTTTCGGTAATCCTGTCTATTTCTCTTATCTCTTTCCTGCTAATACCCAGATTCAGTACCTACTTTGGCAGCCATTGAGGAGAGAGACATTTGTTCACAGCAGTTATTAAAATTCCAAACATCTTCCCTTTATTTGATATAGTGCGATTCCGGACATTTTCTCAATACCAAAAAGATTGGATTCATTGGAATGTAACTGAAATAAGTCTTGCATCAAGACTTTAATTTCAGACCAAAAAAATATCAATTTAAGGATTCCCAGAAGATTTGGAGAGGGTGACCTTTTGCTTTGATAATCTCTCCAGCACTGTACCATAAATGCAGCAACTACATTTGTTCTGTGTTATAGGTGTGTGAAAATGTTTTGGCCCAAAACCTGAGATTTAAGGATTTGGGTCCTGGTCATTATCTTCCATTATAAAGCTGATGGAATGTTGATAATGAAGTCCTGCTTTCCTATTGGCTCCTGTACTGGTCTTAGATTGCTAGTAATGTAAAGTAAACCCTATTTATATCCATGGCAACAACCAGTCTAGATGTCTAACTTTCCAACATGTAAGAAGTTATTTTATTTTTTCTTTACACATCTATATTTTTCTGGTTAGTAACAGCAATAATGATCTCCAGGCCATGGATTTCCAAGCAGTTAGGGCCACGAGGTGTATGGGCAGGCCTGAGAGGATGGGATTTACCATAAGGGGAGGGGTTTGCCATGAGGAGGTGGGGGTCTGTGCTGAGGGGGTAGGATTTGTCAGGAGGGGGCAGGATATGTTCTGAGGGAAAGGGGTTTGCCATGATAAGGGTAGAGTCTGTGTTGAGGAGGAGGGGTTTGCCATTCCACTAATATCTCTGGAGGATGTTAAACAGAAGCTACTAAAGTTATACATTTTTAAATCAGCAGGTCTAGATAACTTGCATCCAAGAGTTTTAAAAGAGCTGGCTGAGCCACTCGCTAGATCATTAAAGTAGATTTTCAATAAATCTTGATTCATGGCTGACGTTCCAGAAGCCTGGGAGAAAGTTAATGTTGGGCCAATTTTTAAAAAAGGTAAACGTGATGACATGGATAATTATAGGCCTGTCAGCCTGACGTCGATCCCAAGCAAGATAATGGAGCAGCTGATCCGGGACTCGATTAATAATGACTAGGGCTGTCAAGCGATTAAAAAAAATAATCGTGATTAATCGCACTGTTAAACAATAATAGAATACCATTTATTTAAATATTTTGGATGTTTTCTACATTTTCAAATATATTGATTTCAATTACAACACAGCATACAAAGTATACAGTGCTCACTTTATATTTATTTTTGATTACAAGTGTTTGCACTGTAAAAAGACAATAGAAATAGTATTTTTCAATTCCCCCATTACAAGTACTGTAGTGCAATATCTTTATCGTGAAAGCTGAACTTACAAATATAGAATTATGTACATAAAAATGCATTCAGAAATAGAACAATGTAAAACTTTAGAGCTTGCAAATCCACTTAGTCCTACTTCTTATTCAGCCAATCACTCAGCCAAAGAGGTTTGTTTACATTTGCAGAAGATAATGCTTCCCACTTCTTGTTTACAATGTCACCTGAAAGTGAGAACAGGCATTCTCAGGGCACTTTTGTAGCCAGTGTTGCAAGATATTTACGTGCCAGATGCGCTAAAGATTCATATGTCCCTTCATGCTTCAACCACCATTCCAGGGGACATGCGTCCATGCTGATGACGGGTTCTGCTCAAAAACCATCCAAAGCAATGCGGACCGACGCATGTTCATTTTCATCATCTGAGTCAGATGCCACCAACAGAAGGTTGATTTTCTTTTTTGGTGGTTCGGGTTCTGTAGTTTCCGCATCGGAGTGTTGCTCTTTTAAGACTTCTGAAAGCATGTGCCACACCTCATCCCTCTCAGATTTCGGAAGGCACTTCAGATTGTTAAATATTGGGTTGAGTGCTGTAGCCATCTTTACAAATCTCACATTGGTACCTTTTTTGCGTTTTGTCAAATCTGCAGTGAAAGTGTTCTTAAAACGAACAACATGTGTTGGGTCATCATCCGAGATTGCTATAACATGAAATATATGGCAGAATGCAGGTAAACCAGAGCAGGGGATGTACAATTCTCCCCCAAAGGGTTCAGTCACATATTTAATGAACACGTTATTTTTTTAAAGAATGTCATCAGCATGGAAGTATGTCCTCTGGAATGGTGGCTGAAGCATGAAGGGGCATACGAATGTTTAGCATATCTGGCACGTAAATACCTTGCAATGCTGGCTAGAAAAGTGCCATTCAAATGCCTGTTCTCACTTTCTGGTGACATTGTAAATAAGAAGAGGGCAGCCACTCTCTGCCAATGGGAGAGAGCTGTCCCATGGACATAATTAAACCACGTCCAACAAGCAGTGGTAGCTATGTCAGTGGGAGTAGCTCTCCCGCCAACATAACGCTGTGCACACTACCACTTATGTCAGCAAAACTTATGTTGCTCGGGGGGGTATTTTTCACACCCCTGAGCAACATATGTTTTGCTGACAGAAGCGGTAGCATAGACATTGCCTTAGTAAGCTGAGTGCAAGCAAACAATATGTATTTTAATATGGCTAAATGTAAAGGTGTACATCTGAGAACAAAGAATGTCGGCCATACTTACAGGATGGGGGACTATACCTTGAAAAGCAGCAACTCTGAAAAAGACTTGGGGGTCATGGTGGAGAATCAGCTGAACATGAGCTCCCAGTGTGATGCTGTGGCCAAAAGAGCTAATGTGATTCTGGGATGCATAAACAGGGGCATCTCAAATAAGAATACAGAGGTTATTTCACCTCTATATTTGGCACTGGTGCGACCATTGCTGCAAAACTGTGTCCAGTTCTGGTGCCCACAATTCAAGAAGGATGCTGATAAATTGGAGAGGGTTCGGAGAAGAGTCACGAGAATGATTAAAGGATTAGAAAACCTGCCTTATAGTGATAGACTGAAGGAGCTGAATCTATTTAGCTTAACAAAGAAAAGATTAAAGGGTGACTTGCTCCACAGTCTGTAAGTACCTACCTGGGGAACGCATATTTGATAAAGGGGTCTTCCATCTAGTAGAGAAAGGTCTAATGTGAACCAATGGCTGGAAGCTGACGTTAGACAAATTCAGATGGGAAATAAGGCATAAATTGTAACCCGTGAGAGTATTTAACCGTTGGAACAATTTATCAAGGGCACTGACCATTTTTAAACCAGGATCAGATGTTTTTCTGAAAGATCAGCTCTAGGAATTATTTTGGGGCAGTTCTCTGGCCTGTGCTAGGAGGCCAGACTAGCTGATCACAATGGACCCCTCTGGCCTTGGAATCTATGAATGAGGGAGTGGGGTTTCTGGTGAGAGGGAGGGGTTTGTCATGACGGAGTGGGATTTGCCATAAGGAGATGGGGTCTGTGCTGAGTGGGCGGGGTTTGCAATGCTGAGGCGGAGTCTCTGATGAGGGGTGGGGTCTCTGTTGAGGGAGCGGGGTCTGTGCTGAAGGGGAGGGGTTTGCTTTGAGGGGGCGGGGTCTGTGTTGAGAGGAAGGGATTTGTTGTGAGGGGGCGGGGTCTGGGGTGTGAGGGTGGGGTTTGCCTTGTGGGGGCGTGGTCTCTGTTGAGGGGGCGGGGTCTGTGCTGAACGGGAGGGGTTTGCTTTGAGGGGGGCGAGTCTGAGTTGAGGGGGTGGGGTTTGCCTTGTGGGGGCGTGGTCTCTGTTGAGGGGGCGGGGTCTGTGCTGAACGGGAGGGGTTTGCTTTGAGGGGGCAGAGTCTGAGTTGAGGGGGTGGGGTTTGCCTTGAGGGGGCGGGGTCGGTCCCAAGGGGTGAAGCTCCTGTGAGAGGAAGCGTGGCTGGCGCTGGGGGCGGGGTCAGTCCCGAGGGGTGTGGCCAGTTCCAGAAGGCGGGGTTAGGCCGCGGGGCCCTACTCCCGTTCCGGCCCAGCCGCCGTGGCTCGCGGGCCCGTGCGCATGCGCAATGCCAGCCCTGCGTGGCCGCGAGTCCCGGATTTAAAGGGGACGCGGCGGCGGCGGCGCTGGCCTAGGGGGCTGGGCCTGTCAGTCCCCGGACTCTCCTGCCCGCGGCTGCCGGAACGAGGTGCCTGGGGCGCGGCGTGGCGCGCGCGGGCCCGGGGTGCCGCGGAGGGGCCGGGCTCTGTGCTGGGGCTGCGCGTCCCCCGCTCCCTCAGGCGGCCCTGCCCCTCCCCCGGGGGCCCGGCCTGTCTCCTCCCGCTGGCCGGAGCTACGGGGATGGGCGCCCACGGGGCCGGGTCCCCGCCGCCCACCCCGACCCTGCCAAGGGGGCCGCGGGCTCCGGCGCTGGGTCCTGGCCCGCTTGGGACTGTCCCCTCCCCCGCCCCGGGCCGCCAGCAGCGGGCAGTGCCCGGCGCTGCTGCAAACCCCGGCCCCCAAGCCGGGCGCGGGGCTGCTCCCCCCGGGCGGGGGGCCTGGCTCTCGCCCGCCCCTCGCCTGGCCCGGGCCGGGGCAGTGCGGCGCTGAGTCCTTGCCCGGTTGCCTGCACAGGCCCCGTTCACGTGCCTCTCGGGGAGCAGCCCGGAGAAAGCGCTTGGGGGGCAGCTAACGCTGCTCAAAGACTTAGCGACGCCCCTGTTTTGTTCCCCTTTTTCTCTGACTTAGTGTCGCATCGAGGGATCTGCATGCCTGCTGTTTTCAAGAGCCTCGTCTTACCGGCTGCCAGGACACTAAGCAGAAGGGAAGGACTTTGCTTGCCCCAGAGACAGGCTCTTCGACTGAGATTTGAAAGTTGCCTTCTGGGTCTCCCTGTGGCCAACCCATTTACTTGGTACCGGCTGCTGGTAAGGAATAAGTCTCTCCTTTCTGCCAGCAGAAACCGGGGAGCTTGTGTTGAAGACTTTGCTGTTCCTTCAGCTTTGCATGTTTGGCACCGTAGGGTCTGCACAGTCCCTGATGAGATGGCGGAGCAGAGGTACTGCGTGGACTATGCCAAGCGCGGCACAGCCGGCTGCAAGAAATGTAAGGAGAAGATCTTGAAGGGGATGGTGCGCATTGGGAAGGTGGTCCCCAACCCCTTCACGGAGTCGGGCGGGGAGATGAAGGAGTGGTACCATGTGAAGTGCATTTTTGAGAAGCTAGAGAAGGCTCGGGCTACAACAAAGAAGATTGAGGACATCACAGACTTGGAGGGTTGGGAAGAGCTCCAGGATCCGGAGAAAGATATGATAAACCAGCACATCTCAGGTGAGATGCTAGAGGGAGAACCTCTGTGCCATTGTCTTGGGCCTTAATAATCTGTAATATTGGGCAATGCTGTATGTCGGCGATTCCTACCCAACAGTATATAGACCAGTAAATGGAATTGCAGTTCTTTGGGCTGGTCTACACTAGCCCCGAAATTCGAAGTAAGATACGCCACTTCAGCTACGTGAATAACGGGGGGAGGCATAGCTCAGTGGTTTGAGCATTGGCCTGCTAAACCCAGGGTTGTGAGTTCAATCCTTGAGGGGGCCATTTGGGGATCTGGGGCAAAAATTGGGGATTGGTCCTGCTTTGAGCAGGGGGTTGGACTAGATGACCTCCTAAGGTCCCTTCCAACCCTGATATTCTATGATTCTATGATAACGTAGCTGAAGTCGAAGTATCTTCTTTCGAACTTCAAAGTACTCACCCCTGGTCCACACTCGACTCTGCCTGCTCCGTTCGTGGAGCAGGATTACCAGCGTCGACGGGGGAGCACTTCCTGGTTCGATTTATCGCGTCTAGACAAGACGCGATAAATTGAACCCAGAACATCGATCCGTCGCCTCCGACGCGACTGGTAAGTGTAGACCTACCCTTTGTGACTAGTGTAGTTGGCTCTTCCTCTACATTATAATGAGTCTCCAGGATGGGCTGCTTTCCATTCAGTGGTGCTGTAATCCATCCTGGAGATTGAGAGGTGTGAAATCATGAAGTGGATTTGGAGAAGCCCAAATTCACTCATATACAAGTGAATGGGAGGTGTCTGGTGCTAGCAAGTATAGCTAAATTCTTTGGTTAAATTAATCTACTTGCTCAAGAAAGATTGGAAGCTAGTGTTGGATGCTGTAATTCCACAAGCCTTTTACAGTTGCTGTCACCTAGTTGCCTTTATCATTTACTCAATTTGTCCTAAAAATGGCCTGCTTGCACTGAAGTTGGAAGTATTTGCTTTTGCTTTTTAAAACCTCAGTACTGCTTCTGTTTTCTACAACACCAGTTATTCCACTGAGTCGTGATTTTTTTTTTCTGTTCCCAGTCTGTATTGAGGACGTCCCTTCACAAATTTCTCATCTTTAAGCCATTTCCTTGAAAAGCGTTTCACCTTTTGCAGTCAGTCATATCATTTAGCTGTTTAATCAGTTGACAGTGGTCACTGTTGAAAGAGGAGGAGCCATGTATCATTCCACTGGGGCTGAGTGCATTACTTCTGCAGTTGCTACAGTTCCTGGCTACCTTAGAAACCATCTAAGAATCAAAACTCAATTTTTTCCCAAAGAGGTTGTGGCAACTAAGGCTTTGGAGTGGATCCTTCCTCATTGCTTCATGACACTCAGGGTATATCTTTACAGCAGAATTAACTTGAGTGATTACCTGGGCTAGCCTAGTTTGAGTGTAAGTAGCCATACCGCAAAGTATACCTGAGTTATTGTGTCCTCACTGGTGCTGCACCCTCACTTCATAGAATCATAGAATATCAGGTTTGGAAGGGACCTTAGTAGGTCATCTAGTCCAACCCCCTGCTCAAAGCAGGACCAGTCCCCAATTTTTGCTCCAGATCCCCAAATGGCCCCCTCAAGGATTGAACTCACAACCCTGGGTTTAGCAGGCCAACGCTCAAACCACTGAGCTATCCCTCCCCCTGACTTGTGTGTCACTAGAACTTCTGGGAACATATCCCATGGTTCTTTGAACTGCAGTGAGCTGAGGTGCCCTGAGTCTTTCCCAGTGAGTTGAGAGAACTTGTCTGTCCTTGGGGGCAGTTGAGGGGAACTGTGGGAAGGCATTGAAGGACTATCCACACTCGAGCTATTTATTATTATTTGTGTGACCGTGGTGCCACGTTCATGAACCGGGCCCCCATTGTGTTAGGCACTGGCCAAACAGAGAACAAAAAGAGGGTCCCTGCCCCAAGTAGCTTAGCCTGCATCCTCACTGATGGAGCCAGCCCAAGTGAAAGTGACACCCAGGCTCTAGCCTGTCCCCCCAGATGGGCCAGTTAACCCAGGTTTAAAGTATCCCTAAACTCACGTGAGAAGGCTTTGTGTGGCTCAGAGGGGTTAGAGGCAACATCTAAACAAGTGCCCGAGTTAACTCTGCAGTGAAGACATATTCTCAGAATTCAAGCACTAAAAGAGTGGACGAGAGAAGCACTGTTGTCTAATGGTGAGAGCAAGACACTGGGAGCCTCAAATCTTGGCTACCATTCCCCGCTAGCTCTATCTTGCTGTGTGAGCTTTGGCATATCACTTAACCACTCTTAGTTTTCTTATTTGTAAAATGTTTACCTATCCCGTCCCTCCATGTGTTCTGTGGGTTAATTGTTTGTACGTTCTGACAGAAGTTGCTCATTGCAAAGTATTGTAAATTACTTACTTGATTTTGTTGTTGGGGGTTATGGGTTGTATTGACTCCGGTGCTTTACCTCTTACTGTGTTCTACAGAAGCCACTTCCAAGGCTGCAAACACACCTAAGAAAAAGGCGACAATCCAGGCGAAGCTCTCCCCCAGCGGACAGATAACCAGTCCCAAGAAGGAGCTACTAGCTACCCCCAATCCATCGCCAAAGAAATTCTCTGGCTTCACAGGTGGGAATTATTATGCTGATGCTGGGGGAACCTTCATTCCTGTTATAATATTAGCATTAGCAGTGGAGTTTCAATTTGAGTCAAACCTCAGTAGTTTATATCTAGTGAATAAGAAATGATTCAGTGCTAACAAAATTTCATATTTTATTTACTTTGTGTAGACAAAGTAAAGTGTTTTCTAAGCTGTCAGTCATAAAAGAACTGATGTTTGCATTATTTTGGTGATGTGTACAAAAGGGATAAAACCTACCAAATCTTCTGCCCAGAAAGAGTAAGGAGACTGCAGAACTGTATTTATAAGTCCAGATCAGCGGTTTTCAATCTTTTTCATTTGTGATCCCCTAAAAAATGCAGCCCCCTTTGGAAATCTTAGACACAGTCTGTGGACCCCAAGGAGCTTGTGGACCACAGGTTGAAACCACTGGTCTAGATCAAATGTTGACTCTGGTTATCTGTCAGAAGGACCTGCACCTGTCAGTGGAAAAGCTCTGATTGACATTAGGGGGAGCAGGATCTGGACTCAATTGTATGCATGAACAGTGATGATATTTTGAAACCTATAACTGAAGTTGAGAGCGTTTTTATTTTGTGACTTATACTGGCTACCTGGCTGGTTATTTGAAGAGCCTTTGAGATTTGGAAACTGCTCCTTTTTCTACAGAAAGAGAGGCTGAAATATACCAGGTAGCACAATCTGGGATTTTTTTAATATTTAGTGACACTTGTTAAAGTAAAATCACTTCCCCGCAAAATTGCAGAAATGTGGGCACAGCCCTTCTTTGCCTTGGTACCACATTGTATTGGACAAACTCTGGTTTTGTAGGTTATTTCATCGTGCTCAGAATTGTATAACAGAAGCTAGAGATGGAAAGACTCCATTGCTTCACCCAGTCTTTCTTGCCCATATAGGATTCTCTTTTATGCTATGTTCTAGTTTTGTCCAGTTTAGTTCTAAGAAATTGAGCTTCCATCTTTCTCTTGGGTGAGGGAAGGGAAACCACAGAATTGGCAAGTGACATAGAAATAAATTTCTCATGGTTTTCAAAATATACCTGTCCAGAAGGTGTGCAGATCTCTTAATCCCTCCCAAGTGGAGTAGTATCCTGTTAACTGAAAGCTTCTGCAATAAGTTGAGCATTTGCTGGTTAGTTCCTGACCCTTGTGAGCAGTAAAGAGGCCTGGGTTTAGTTAAGTAAGTTATTGCTAGGGTATTGATCCTCTTGTCTCTGTAACATCAAGACAAACAGATGCTCACTGGGTACACAGAGTAATTACATTATTACAGTAGAACCTAGTTTATCCATAGGCAACTGGAAATTGGATTGTGTCCCCTCAAGTTCACCTCTTGCATAGTAAAACAGATTCCAAATTAGTTAAAACAAATTCCAAGTCCCCTGATTTATTTGGATGAACTGGTCGTATTGTACATCAGGTGTCCAGATCCGGTTTGTGGCTTGTGGGATGGGCTCCATCTTGGCATCTGCCTCTGGAAGTTGAGTGGGAAGAAATGAAAAATGGTTAGGAAGGGATCGTAAGGGAGCCTGCAGCTTTGTCAAGCCTTTTCCTTCACGGAAGGTTGCCTTTTGCTGTGAGAGTATTGGGGAAACCTGATGTTGGAGTGTAGGATTGCCTATAAAGTGAGAATAAAATGAAAGGATCAGTCAGCATGATCATTCAGAAAATTCTCATGTGCTCTGAGTGCAAAGTACATACTGAAGTATTTGAATTTTTTGTTTAAAATGCACATTCAGATTTTTAATCACGATTTTACAGATCTCATTGCTGTGCACTTCACTAATCACGTCTGAGGCTTTGCCAGCTTGTAGGGATTGTTCTTGCTTTTCATTTGCCTGGGCAGTAGTGACCCTCATCTTCAAAGTTTGTACCATATCATACCAACCCACTTATTAAAAGTTAAATACCTGCCGTGTCTCCTTTTGGACAGCTAAACCAGGCAATTCGGATGAAGCCCCTGAAAGCTCTTCCCACAAGTCTAGCCTCTCTGCAAAGAAGTGTGACCCAAAGCACAAGGATTGCTTGCTGCGGGAGTTCAGGAAGTTGTGCGCCATGGTTGCCGAGAAGCCCAGCTATAACGTGAAAACGCAGATCATTCAGGACTTCTTGCAGAAAGGAACTGCGGGAGGTGTGTGAGATTCCTGCTTGGCATTTTTCTGTGTTGGGAGGGCATCTGAAAATAATGAACAGCATAGGCCACCCAGGTTTATGTCAGGGATGGGGACAAAGGACAGTCAAGTCCATGGGTAAGATGTGTTTCACAGAGTTGTGTGCTGCACCACTTTTGTCCCTGTTGTGATGTGGGCAGTGCCTACAGTGTGGACTACTTTGCTCTCGTCTGTTATCTAGATAATAAGGTCAATAAGACTGGGTCCCGTGGTGGGATCAGGAGAAATTTTTGTAGCTGGTGCTAAATTTGCAGTATCAGAATTAGCTATCGGGGACCAACTGGGAGGTGCCCTTGAATGTAGAGTAGTGCCCCATAGGGCAACGCGTGGTGGGCCATGGTCATGTTGTCTTTTAGAGTTAGTACTTACCTGTTGGGCCCCTGCGTACATGAATCTAGAGCCTGTCGCTGAGACAATGTCTGATAGTTTCTAATGATGCACATGCTCTTTTCCAGATGGCTTCCATGGTGACCTCTACCTGACTATTAAGCTGCTATTACCTGGTGTCATTAAAAGTGTTTACAACTTAAACGACAAGCAGATAGTCAAGCTGTTCAGCAAGATTTTCAACTGCAGCCAGGAGGAGATGGTCCGAGACCTGGAGCAGGTCAGTAAAGGGATGGAGACGGCACATTCGTTTTAGCTCTCACTGTTCAGCCCCTTGATACCGAAACCGGGCACGTTTTCCTTCACTTGAAAGGATGATAAGATTTCAGAGCTGGAGTTGGTGGGTCTCTTTCATCATGAAGCTGCCCGCAAACTGGACCTTTTGTATAATGGTATCTCAACAGAACGCAGGCTAGTGTTATGATGCGCATCAGCTAATCCCTAGCATCCAGGACTAAAGCTGTGCTAATGCAAAAGTTATGAACATTACGCTGGTCACATTTGACACACTGAAATGTTTGCTGCACCTACCCCCGGGGTTCTTGTTTTGTCCCATTTAACTGATTGTTTTGCAAGGCCTTACTTTAAAATAAAAGCAAAATTATAATCCAAACGATGATGCTGGGTCCACTTCTGTAGGCTTTGAGTGTGCTAGCTTCCAGTGAACTCAGCAAGAATTCGCGGCACATAAACTCTACAAGATTGGATTCATGATGAGGAAATTAAAGGCCCCAAATGTTGCAGTGGTGGAAAATATAATGACAGCAGGACACAATGTCTGTGTCTTGCAAATACCACTTACAAAAGAAATGGCTGGGAAGACAATCCCAGTGCTGCGTCAGTGTGGCCCTTCCTCGCTCTTTGGTTGTGACCCATTTATAAAGATCTGGCATCACACTCCCTTTTCCCCCCTCCTAATAAAGATCTAGTTATTGACCCATACTTCATCTCCAGTGCCCCATCCCTTTTGCCTTAGTCTCCTGCCAAAGGTTTGATAAACACCCTGGTTGTGTTTGTTTTGGAGACAGGGAGATGTTTCCGAAACGGTGCGCATCTTTTTTGAAGAGAGCAAGTCCTGCCCTCCTGCTGCCAAAAGTCTCCTCACCATCCAGGAAGTGGATGAGTTCCTCACTCAACTTTCAAAGCTTTCCAAGGAGGACGACCAGCAAAGTGTGCTGCAGGATATCGCTAGCAGGTAGGGTGAGACACTGGTAAATCTGACTCTGAGGCCATAAACACAATTGATCCTTCCAGACCTGAATAAGGATAAAAACTTGGGCCAAGATGTTCCAGTGTGGCGAATTATTTTTAGTGTCTCCATTTTTGGGTGCTTAATTTTTGAGATACCTTAAAGGGGCCTGATTTGCAGTGCCCAGCCCTTTCTGAAAATCAGATCCTTGAAAGCATCTCACATTGGACACCCAAAATCACTTTTAAAAGTCTGGACCCTGATATTTACCATGCCACACAGATTTGGTATCACTCATCTGTTTAAAGTCAAGTATTTGATACTTCATTACATCTGTACTTAGTTCATGATTCAACTGATGTGGATAGGAATGCTACATAGTGCAGAAGTCTGGTGTTTAACCTTTCTGTCAGTGCGACTGAACTGTTACCACCATCAGTTTTTTCTCAACTGATGTGTGATAAGAGTGCCACTTCCGCCAGCTTCCTGTTTGCTTTTCCTAATGGCTGTGTGTCAAGTACTTGTTTCTTGGTTTTTGCAAATAGGCAAGTCTCATTTTACGTGGGGGTTCTGTTCCGCGGTTCGCACATAAAGCGAAAACCGCGTATAGTGAAACGCCATTGAGTTTAATGGGGGACGGAATCTCCCGCAGTACCGATGCCGTTTTTAAATAGGTTTTTTTTCTTTTTTTTCTGGTTTTGCTGACGCGCAAAGCTGAATCTGCGCATGTTAAATGCGCCTAAGATACGACTCGCCTGTATGCTCTTCTTCTATTGCTAGTTATTGCCAAAAGAATGAATTCCTTGGTGTTTGCAGTGAGATCTTCTTGTGTTTTTTCCATTTTCCCAGATTCTACATGTTCTCAGTCTTTTTGGTATCTCTCCTTTAATTTGTATAGGAGTTGGTCTCTTTTGTCCCTCACTGGAAAATATTGACTTGAGAGAATCATCCTTTAACTGAGTTAGGAGTAGAGTTATAGTCAGTAACATTTTCAGCTCTGCCATTTACTTGGGTCCCAGGGCCAAGATCCCACTGAGATGACACTAATGCTCAACGTCTAGAAGGATGAAAGGTTTTGATCCTGGTAGGATTTGAACTTGTGGTTCTGGAGAGTTTTGGAGCCTTCTCCTAAAGTTTAGATCACTGTCTGAGCCATCCCCTTAGTGCATTTTCTTTTGATCATTGGCATGGATTGTTGGGAGCTCAGGGAGTGTTTCAATCAATACCAGACACCCTGATTTCAGTACTGTGACCTGCTGAGTATGTGGCTTGTTTCTGCTCTAACTTCAGCAGGCAGTGGGCATACCTCCTGCCTGGACAGTGATGGTACTGCTGAAATGCAGCTGTGCCGTCTGCCTTGTGATTTGCATAACACACAACACCACACATAACAGTGAGATCGATTATACATCTCACTTTCCAAGGAAGTGATGGGAGCTCCATTTCCTCAGTCAGTCAGAGCCCTAGAAAGTACGTTGCAGTGACTGGTGGGCTGGTGGCATGGCTTTAAACTGTTCTTCTGCAGAGACCCACATTGTGTTATGTAACTGCTAATGTAGTGACACTATATAAGCTAAAAACTCTATGGGACTCACATTTTGAAGGGGGTCCTCATCTTTAACTTCTCCTAATGGGTAGTCACACTCTCACTCCGCTGCAGTGTTTACCCCGTGGTGCTGAGGTTTGGAGCAGATTCCTTTCCCTAGTCTCAAGGGAAGGAGTAGTTCAGAGGAACATCTTCTGATTGAATCCTCTTTTCATTTTAGGTGCACGGGGAATGACCTGAAGTGCCTCATCAGGCTAATAAAGCATGATCTGAAAATGAATGCCGGTGCAAAGCATGTGTGAGTTCCACATTTACTGTACGAGACGTAAAAACGGAAGCGGGCAGCAGCCTCCTTAACTGTCTGCAGAGAGGCTTGGCTTGAGAGAGTGACTTTCTTTTCCCCCCTTAATTGTTTAAAGGTTGGATGCTTTAGATCCTAATGCTTATGAGGCATTCAAAGCCTCACGCAATCTCCAGAATGTGGTGGAGCGAGTGCTGAGGAACCAGCAGGAGGCTGAGAAGTTGCCAGGTCTGAAGCGAACCCTCAGCGTGAAGGCCTCACTGATGACCCCTGTTCAGCCCATGCTGGTAATGTGGATTTCCTCAGTACCTTGCATAGGAGGGAGACATGAGGATTCTCATACAAACTGTCCTGAGATCCTGACATTTAAGGGTCAATAGATACAGAAATGATTATGTAAGATGGGGTGTGAGGCTGGCTTTAAACTGCTCTTCCATGGAGAGGCCTGCACTAACTGTGTTGTATAAGTGTTATTGTAGTGATGTGACATAAGCAGAAATCTCTCTCTGGGACTCGAATTTAGTCGGTTTCTTTTGTCTTTGGGAAGTTTTGTAGAAAATCATTTCAGCTGTTTTGGGGCACAATAGTTCAGATAGTTAGTTTGTTTTTCTTTGGTTGGAACAAAAGAGAACTAAATATTACTATCTTGGCTAAGTGGTCCCTAGAGGGGAAGAAGGTACTTACAGCCTCTAACTATTTGGAAGAGGTGAACATGGAAATGGAGTTACGTAGGGTGAGACAGAGTTCTAAATAAGATTGAGTTAAATTAAGAAAAGGAGAACTTGGTCTGAAGGTCAGGAGACATTCCCTGATAACACGATCTGTCAGCAGGAAATCTGTCATTCCAAGAAACTAGTTACAAGTAATTCCAGTCACTACCTCCACAAGTGAAGTTGTCATGGTATTCTTGTCTCCTGTTTTCTGTAAGGCTGAAGCCTGCAAGTCAATCGACTACGCCATGAAGAAGTGCCCCAATGGGATGTATGCAGAGATCAAATACGATGGAGAGCGAGTTCAGGTCCACAAGAATGGAGATCACTTCAGCTACTTCAGCCGAAGCCTCAAACCTGTCCTCCCTCACAAAGTAAGCAGAGTCCTAAGCTCCCTTTTGTAACTTGCCTTCTGTTTGCTTTTCTCCTCTCCAGGCTTGTGTGATAAACTGTGAATTCCCCAGCAGTTCCTGGAGCCAAGAAGCCCAGTGTCTGTTGCAGACCATTGTGTACCATATCAAATATTCTATGCATTTTGAAAGGTGCATTCAACACTGTGGGCAGAATTCATTGTTAACCTCTTGGGGTATGTCTACACTGCACAGTAAGCCTGGGCTCTGACTCAGGTTTGAGCCTAAGCCCTGTTTTCTTCCACACACAAATGAGTCTGACTTGGGTCAGCAAGCGCTCAGGACCTGGGTCCTTAGGAACCTTCTAGGGGGTTGGGTCACAGCCTGAGTCCCCAGGTGCAAGCTCTGTCATTTTGCAGTGTGGCTACAGCTCAAACCGCACACCTGAGTCAAGGTCTGCATAGTTCAGTATGGCTGTGTGAGACCTGGGACCAGGCCAGAAGGGGACCATTGTGATCATCTAGTCTGTCCTCCTGTACAACGCAGGCCAGAGAACATCCCCAAAATAATTCCTACAGCAGATCTTTCAGAAAAATATCCCATGTAGATTTAAAAATTGTCTGATGGAGAATCCACCGCTATCCTCGGTAAATTGTTCCAATGATTAATTTACTCTCATCATTCTAAATTCATGCCATATTTCCAGTCTGAATTTGTCTAGCTTCAACTTCCAGCCATTAGATCATGTGATACCTTTCTCTGCTAGATTAAATATTTGTTCCCTATGTAGATACTTGTAGACTGTAATCAAGTCACCCCTTAACCCTCGTTATGATAAATAGATTGAGCTCTTTGAGTCTATCACTATAAACTGTGTTTTCTAATCCTGTAATTTGTGGGAAATGCCCAGGAACTGCTGGGAACTGAGGGTTGAGAGTCATTTTGACACCACACATTCAATGGGTGCTTTGATTCAAAGACAGTGTGTGAAAGCAGGTGAATGATGCTGGACACTTGTCCCATGTGGTAAGATTTACATTAGGAGGAGTATTTATGGCATGCGAGAGAACTGATTCTTACTGTGAGGCACGTGGAGAGGCTCACACTTGTTGTACCTTATTCTGAAAGCCTAAGTCTGAACTCACTCTCCATCTTCTAGAATTCATGTCCTATATACAAACCTGCATCCTCCCTCCTACCTCTCCTTTCCCTGTTTCTCCGTAACTCTCTCCACTGCCCTGGGAAAGTCAGGGGGATTATGGTTCTGCCCCTCCTTTGTACCTACCCCAGACTTTCCTACACCTCTCATTGTCAGGGATGCTTTGGCTGCCATCATGGCATGGGTTAGTTGCAGTAGGATGTGGTGGGGTTTGTGAATGGCATCGTGTTAAGGATGGTTGCAGTGTGTTTAATACTACAGCCTTATCTGCTACACAAAGTTGAAAGGGGGAAATTGCTCCTCCTGCAGGTTACTGCCGGTATGTTCCCATGTGTTTAAAGCTCTGATTCAGTTAGCTTATGTATCTCTCCAGTGTACAATCGCTTGCTGCTGGGATAGTGAGAAGCTGTCCAGCCAAACACATTGCATTCTGAGTGGAAAACACTGTGTGTATTGCTGTGTTTGCTTTCCTCCCAGGACTTCGTGAAGGGTGGGGGGCCCCTATCTTTGCTAAAAGAATGAGACAGACCGCTAGGCAGACTTAGAGAGTGTAAGGAAAGTAAATCATTGCTATGTGCTTTTTCAGGTAGCCCATTTTAAGGACTTCATCCCCCAGGCTTTCCCTGGTGGACATAGTATGATCCTGGATGCAGAAGTTCTTCTGATTGACAACAAAGCCGGCAAACCACTACCCTTCGGGACCCTTGGAGTGCATAAGGTACCAAAGTGGGCACTTGCCATGTGTTGCTGCCGCAGTCTGAAGGTTAAAACTGGTTGTTTAGATGCGATTAGTCTGTCAACATAAACATTTTTACCGTGCAGTTCATTATCACTTGGGGCCATTCACATGCCCAGTGCTGAACAGAACATTAGGGGAAGATCTGGTCTCTGGCCCACGGATGTGATAGTGTAAATTAGAAGTTTCAGCTGAGACACAGTGCACCAGATTATCAGATCGTCTGATCAAATGGTGATCTAGATGTTTGGGAAACTTCAGCCCAGGATGGATATTAAAAAAAAGATTGCAGGGAAAAATCAGTCACTTACAGGCTCCTCTGCCATTAAGCATTCAGGATTGCTTGTGACATTCTTTCGCAGGTGGAAAAGGACAGAATGTTACTGACATGAGCTTTAGGTCCACATCAGTATGATTTTAAAGCTCAGACCTATGTTAAACTGGGGCATGAACTGAAAATTAAATTGGAACTGTTTTACTGATTTCTAAGGAGCTGCTTATCTGAAATCATAGAATATCAGGGTTGGAAGGGACCTTAGGAGGTCATCTAGTCCAACCCCCTGCTCAAAGCAGGACCAATCCCCAATTTTTGCCCCAGATTCCCTAAGTGGCCCCCTCAAGGATTGAACTCACAACCCTGGGTTTAGCAGGCCAATGCTCAAACCACTGAGCTATCCCTCCCCGCCCAATGGAAGGTTTGTTTGGGTTTTCCTCATAGCAGTAACTCCTTATACTTGGGTTGCTTTAAGCCATTAATATCATGTAGCTTTTATTACCAGGTCACTTGGAAATGATTAACATGATTTATTTTCCTATTTATGTGTAAAGAGACACTGTACATTTAAATCAGGCTTTGTAAGAATTTTTATGGCTGTTACAAAATACAGTTTTAGCATGAAAGATTAAAGAGGGGAAAATATTTTTCTGTTTAGTGTTTTGTACGCTTGAGAGCACTTTGCATATTGTCACGTTTCTCCTGTGTTCCTGCTTGCATAATCGCTTTTGATGCTAAAACAGATTGATTTCTTTGATCTTAATTGTTTTGCAGAAAGCTGCTTTCCAGGATGCCAATGTCTGCTTGTTCGTGTTTGACTGCATCTATTTCAATGACACCAGCCTGATGGACAGGTGTGTTTGACAGACAGCTTCATTGATGTTCAGGATGGAGAAATAGGTTTAGGGCAACATTTTCTAAAGCACCTAAGTTCCATTTTCAAAACTGCATTTGGGAGCCTAAATCACACTGAAAGACGATGTGATTTAGGCTCTTAAGTACCTAAATCCCCTTTTGAAAATGGAACTTGGGCTTTTAAGTGAGGCGCTTTTGAAAATATCAACCCTAGTCTGAAGATAGCTCTGCACATTTTCCTCCCCAAAATTTTGTCTGGCATACTGGCAAATGGAATGTAGGACACAGATTTCCAGCCAGAATTTTCGGAAGGAAATAAAACACCCTAAAATTTTTAGTACTGCTTATAATGTGATCAATATTTAAGAGCAGAAGAGCAGAAGCCAGGACTCCTTGGTTCTGTTCAGAACTCTGCCATTAACTACTCCTGCTGTGAGCTTTGGCAGGCCACAGTTCATTTGTATAATGTATATGTAATATATTGTGTAATGAAGATTGCCTAATTCACAGAGCGCAAAACACTTTGAGATCCTTGTGTTATCGGCGCTATAAGTGCAAGTTGTTAAAAACAGAACTTTCTACTTCTCTGTGTAGAAATAAATGTAGGAAGGCATTTGCTAAGTGCTGTTTAAATGTTCGTTTGACTAGTACTTAATGTCTATGGGGATCTTTTGCTTGTCCTTGGTTGATGTCTGTATTGTGTTTCTTAGGCCCCTGCGTGAGCGTCGAAAGTTTCTCCATGATAACATGGTGGAAATCCCCAACCGGATACTCTTCTCCGAGATGAAGCATGTCACAGTGAGTTCAGTTTCAACCATCAAAAAGGCATCTTAAATACTAATCTCTCTGGCATATGAATGGGCACTTTGCAGCCCCATGATTAATGGAGCAGCAGTATAGTTAGTGAATCCCTGCACACTTTGAAAGATTCAAGAGCCACTCTCCACTCCTTGGGAGTTTGCACATCAGCTCCTAGGAGGAAGCAGTGACCTTCTGCTTACAAGCCACAAAAGACATCAGAGCCACTGAGGGAGAAACAGGGGTTCCAGCCCAGGAGGCCCTCTGCCTCTTTCTCCCCTACTGCACATCCTGTGTCTACCTCACAGCAAGTTTGTCACCATCGTTGAGAGCCAATCAGAACCATTCCAAGATTTATGCCCTCTTCTCCCCCCCCTTTGGCAACCACCTTTTTTATTTTTGGGAGGCCTGGACTTGGATGAATGGTTCTTAGAAATTATAACAAGAGGTATTCCATCCAATTCCAGTTGCTTCCTTCCCACCTCATTCCTTGTCACTGCTGCTAAAAGAAGTGGATTTCCTTCTAAATCTTGGAGCAGTGGAAGGAGGTGCATTTGGAACTCCGAGGGAAGAGGTTTTACTGATGTTCTCTAATCCCCAAGAAGAAGAGAAGCTAGCACCTGATTCTAGAGTTGAGATGTCTCAGCAGGTGGAGGCCAGTCGATGCTTTCACCCAGCACTATACCTTAGCTGAGGCATCAAGGTCTGATGCCCGCTTTGGTAGAGCTGTCCTGCTGTCATTATTTAAATAGGACTCCTAATATCAACCTCCCGAATGAGATTACTGCCTTCTAGTCACCAGAAGTGGAATCCATATAGACAATCACTTGACAAGAGAACAGTTACTTACCTTAGTGACTATGTACTCCACATGGATTCCACGACCAGCCCTCCTCCTCTTGCGCTACAACAGTCTTATATCATCTCAATGCTGTATGGCAAAGGAACTGAGGGACAGTTGGGTCTGTTCCACTGTCTTATACCTGTAGGTGAGGAGCACGAGGATGTCAGGCTTAAGTACAGCCCCAAAAGACACTGCTGGCCAAAAGAATCTGCTCTCACGTGTCGGGTCATATGCACCAGAATTGGAATCCATTTGGATGACACATCTAGAATAATCACATTTACTGTAAGGCCAATGACCGTTCTTTGTGTCTGGAGACATTGGTGGCAGTAGTCATTGCATGCACTGACAATAGAGAAAAGCAAGTAGTGGGGCTGGTCTCTCTTTGAAAATCACCTGCTGAAACCGGCTTCTTGTTCATTTCCCTTGCAGTCACTTTGTTTTCTTTATGCATTTCTGCTCCTGCATGAGAGCTGTAACAGTAGGCATGGGAATGTCCATGAACACAGTCCCATCTGGTAGGGTAACCTTATCACAACAGTTTCCTTTTCCTTCCAGAAAGCTTCAGATCTCGCAGATATGATTAATCGAGTCATCCGTGAGGGGCTGGAAGGACTGGTGCTGAAAGATATAAAGGCAAGTCTGCTTATGGTCATGATCTTTCCTTGCTTAGACTTTCTCTGGAATCTTGGAGTAACAATTTCTCAGGATAAGATTGCACTATATGTAATGTTAAATTGTTTTCATCTAATCTTACCTTGAACTCTTCTCTTAAGTAGATAAAAGCCTTTGAACTATGCCGAGAATGCCTTACAGTGAATTTCATTTGAGCTCCAGATTACGGTCACTGCTTCTTATCCCAACCAGTGTTGTTCTCACTTCCTTCCCCACTCGCATATTGTTTTCCTGCCATCTGGTCTCCTGGTTATCTAAGTGCATTTGATGTCCCTGAAGCAGGGCTCTATTGTGCGCATGTGCCTTTAGCGGTGTAGTCCAGTGGCTAGGGCACTGAACTGGGAGTCAGGAAACGTGTTCTAGTCGTGGCTGTGTGTGACAATAGGCATGTCACAACATTTTCCCTTGCCTCAGTTTCTCCCTTTGTAAAATGTGGAGGATGATACTTTAACCCCCTTTGAAAGTGATTTGAGACCTATGGATGAAAACACTAGGTGTCACTATTTATTATTAGCCTGGTTTTGAAGTGTCATGTCATGCTGGATTTTGTTAGGTGCTGTTTTCATGAACAAGGGAAGCCTTAGTCTAAACCTTTCCTTGTGGACTGGAGTATCAAAGTGCTCTAGTACAGTGTGTCTCAACGTTTTTGATACCAGGGACCGACTTGCTGCATTCCTAAATTGTGTCAGGGAGATCTCAGGGACCAGCCCAGTCCACAGACCGGTCGTGGAAACGCTGCTCAAGTACAGTGTGGCCAAATAGAAGTCTTGGGCCACTTTTTTAAATGGCTCCCCACAGAAATCTGAATGGGCTCCTTTCTGATTCAGCGTTCTTGCTTGTTTGCAGAGTATGTATGAGCCCGGTAAACGTCACTGGCTAAAAGTGAAAAAGGACTATCTGAATGAAGGTGCCATGGCTGACACGGCAGACCTGGTGGTTCTGGGAGCTTTCTATGGACAAGGCAGTAAAGGTGTGTCTCCTCGAACTAACGTGAGTCAATAACTTGCCTATGCTTCAAGTTGGAGAAAAAACTCAGGCTCATTGGTTTCCAGGCAACCGTGCTCTTACCTGGCTAAGATTTGAACATAACATAAGAATGGCCGTGCTGGGTCAGACCAAAGGTCCATCCAGCCCATTGGCCGACAGTGGCCAATGCCAGGTGCCCCAGAGGGAGTGAACCTAACAGGTAATGATCAAGTGATCTCTCTCTCCTGCCATCCATCTCCACCCTCTGACAGGCTAGGGACACCATTCCTTACCCATCCTGGCTAATACCAGCTGTACCAACTATTGCGTGTGTACATGTACGTACTGTAACCCATTATACAGCTAGCAGCCCAGCTCCATTGTGGGCTAGAGTGCGCACAGCTGAATGAGTTGGCAGCTGGCGTACTGTGGCCCAATGTACAGATGCTCATTGTTAAGCTTTGTGGGTGGGGGTTTGCCTGGCGGGAATGTCGGTCACAAGACTAAAGTCCCAAGGATCACAGAGACTGGGAACCACTGTTCAGCTTGATGGTTCTGCGTGCGCCGTGAAGTGATAGGCTCCTCCTGGCACTCCGATGCTGAAACCCCCCGCTCCCTGTTCCAGGTGGGATGATGTCCATTTTCCTCATGGGCTGCTATGACCCCAAGAGCCAGAAATGGTGCACGGTGACAAAGTGCGCTGGCGGGCACGATGATGCCACCCTGGCTCGCCTGCAGAAGGAGCTGGACATGGTGAAGATCAGCAAGGTGAGGGGGGCTGTGGCATGTGACTGGGTGGGCACATCTTACATTTGGATCCACGCTCCGTGTGGGAGGCTTCTTGCCGTTCAGTTCCCATTTAGGCTACTAGACATTCGGAAGAGAAGCAGCAAATGGCAGTTTGTATGGTTTGCTGTGCTTAACCTAACTAGCCACTAGATGGGAGCGTTACTTCACAAATGCTGAGGCCACAACTTTTAAACGCAAGTGCCTTTGACGCCTAAACCCAATATCTCAGGCCACTTTAAGTGCCATCTAGGTGCAGAATTTTAAATACCAAGTTTGCCAATATTGGGCTTGGAGCATTTACCTGGCATTTTCAAAGGTTGAGACTTCATTGTGCCTGGCACATCTGTGTAGACTAAAATCTGTTGATAACGAGTTAAACCGTTTGGGGAAACACTTAATTTTCACGTGGGATGAACATATAGATGAAAGCCAGTTCTCCCAAATCAGCAGAGAGGTTGCTGCAGATCTAAGGGATACGCTGCCTCCCAATACCTGCTTTCCTGGGGCATGAGGGAGTACCTGGGGCTCTTAGTGGTAGAGATCCCTTGTGCGGAGATGCAGTGAGCTGTTGCTAATCTACCAGGTAGTAATGATGATGTCGTATTCAGGCCTGTATATTTGCCTGAGATAGAATTTTGGGTCTTGTTTGCTCATTTGATTTTTGATATGTTTATATTCTTACTAATATGTGTGAACAAAGACACTTACATCTTCCCACAAGCAGATTGGGGTGTGGGGAGGAGATAAGAGAGAGAAGGTAAAGTGTTGCTGGGCAGAATGGGAGTGTAATAGGATTATTCCAGGAGTGGGTGGGTGAGATTCTGTGGCCTGCATTGTGCAGGAGGTCAGACTAGATGATCATAATGGTCCCTTCTGACCTTAAAGTCTATGAGTCTATGAGTAATATACGAATGCACACTTGAAGGACAGTCCCGCCTCAAACTCCTATCCTGAGATAAGGTCAAGCAACCAGTCGGGAGGGGCAAGTTAGGTGGGGGGAAGGTATAAGAAACACTACAAGGCCAAAGAAACTTGTCTCTGACCGAAGCACAACCTCACTCCTTACCCCTCTCATGGGATACAAAAGAGGTGATGCCGAAGCCCCAGGACCCTCCAAAACGGAACATGACCATAAATTGTAAGGGGCGGGACCTTATAATTATGCCTGCTATGGAAGGGGAAAGGGGGGACACTGGGGAAAAGGCTCTGCCGGTGTGCAGAGCTATGGATTACTTGCCTGATTAACCCCAATAAACATCACATTGCCTGCACTTCGGACTTCTGGTCTTCTGCTTTCTGTCTGCGTGAGAAGAACCAGGGTAAGGGCTAACGTCCCTTCAACACGTATTTGTTGTCGGAGCAGGTTCGTATTTTAACAGGCATGTTGTTGTAATAATCACCCTTCCTATGTTTGATCCTGTTCTCTTGACCTTCTAGGATCCCAGTAAAATTCCAAGCTGGCTGAAAATTAACAAGATCTATTATCCAGACTTCATTGTTCCAGACCCAAAGGCAAGTGCTTCCACAGCCAGATCCTGCTTTCCAGGGTTGGCCTGAGGCAATGCACTAATCTCTTAGTAAAGGTAGAGGTTTTCTATGCTGCAGAGTAGTTTCTGTGGCGGGGCACTGAGAGGAAGCACAAGTTCTTAATGTCGCGTTTGCAGCCTTTCTTGGGGAAAATATTCCAGTGCATCAAACCTCATCTAAGATTAAAAAAATTTAAATTTAAAATTGAGGTTTCCAGCCCAAGCTGCTGTTAAGAGAGGAATTGACAGAAACCTTTAGATCAGTGGTTTTCAAACTGCGGGTCGCGACCCAGTACTGGGTCATGGAATGGAAGGCACTGGGTCTCTGGTCAGCACCGCCAACCAGGCCGTTAAAACTTCCGTCGGCGGTGCTGCCCAGCTAAGGCAGGCTAGTCCCTACCTGTTCTGATACCTCACTACGCCCTGGAAGCGGCCAGCAGCAGGTCTGGCTCCTAGGCATGGGGGCCACAGGGCTCCACACTCCCATTAGCCGGTTTCTGGCCAATGGGAGCTTTGGGGGGAGGGGTCCCTGCTGGCGACAGCCATGTGTAGCCGCTTACTCCTGCTGCTGCTGGCCAGACCTGCTGCTGGCCGCTTCCAGGGCACAGTGCCGTCTGCAGTGCCAGGACAGGCAGGAACCCTGCCTTAGCACCACCGCTGACTGGGAGCCGCCCAAGGTAAGCCTGCGCCCCAACCCCGAGTCCGCCCCCAACCCAGAGCCCCCTCCTGCACTCCAAACCCCTCCTCCCCCACCCCCGTTGGGTCATGGGCATCAACAGTTTTCTTCAACTGGGTCACCAGAAAAAAGATTTGAAAACCACTGCTTTAGAGGACTCATTTACTTTAGGAAAAATCCTGTTTCTCTGAAACACCTGATCCTAGTAAACTCACTTTTCCCAACAAATCCATCCCGGCGAGGGACCTCACATGAAACATCAGGCAGAAAGGAACTTCACTAAGTTAAAGGGCTAGTGAAAATTGAATCGCAACCTTAAATATGCTACTGTCACTCCATAATTTTGCAGACAGCTTCAGTGCCATGCATATCTGTTACATTTATTATCTCAAAGTTGACACACACACATACACACAATCTGTGATACTTCTGGTCATAATTGAAAACACAACAGAGTTACTATTTATGGCTGCCTGTAGGTGTTTGGTAGATCTAATGGCAACACTCAAAGGATTAATTTGTGTGTATTTAGCTCAGTTTGGCCTGATCTCTTGCAGTGAAAGAGGAGTGGAGGGGGCTCAGACATGCATTCAGTTAGTAGATGAGAGAAAGGATTACAAAGGAAAATAATGTAGGGCTTTCTTGCTGATGGATCTCCAATATTCTCGGTCTAGAAAGCTCCAGTGTGGGAGATCACCGGTGCTGAGTTCTCTAAGGCAGAAGCCCACACGGCAGATGGGATCTCCATCCGCTTCCCTCGCTGCACCCGGATCCGAGATGACAAAGACTGGAAGACGGCCACCAACCTCCCTCAGCTCAAGGTGAGACTTGCAATATATTCACAGGTGCGGCACAGTAAGGACATCAATCCGAAGGGAAACGCTTTCATAAAGTTACAGGTAAATTCTGATTGCATCGTGTGTACAAAGACATTTGCTGGCAGTGCTGTTCATGGTGGCAGGCTGCATTTTGTACTGCTTCTGAGATCAGTTTGGTTATTTAGATTGTAAACTCTTTGGGGCAGGGACCATGTGCTTCTGTTTGTATAACACCTAGCGGGGGGGTGGGGCTGTTCTTGGTTAGCTCTTAGGCACTACCATAATAAATGTGACTAATAATAATATTGGATAGCAATAGGCTTTCAGATATGAGTTACTAGAGCATTTGTGCACCGTTGGGAAATATTTGGCAACAAGTTGCATTAGCTCTTGTAACTGCCCTGATGATGGAGGAAGACTTTTTTTTTTTTTTTTCTGGAAAGAGAGAACCTCCAACCCCCGAGTTCTGCCAGTCTTACCACATTCTACCAATGCCCGATAAAGGATGGGGAGACATCTGAGAATTGACTGTAAGGGAGGGGGATCATAGGGCTTGTCTACAGTACCCGCCCGATTCGGCGGGTAGCGATCGATCTTCTAGGGATCGATTTATCGCGTCTCATCTAGCATTGCGTCTCATACGCAACTTCAGACACACACACACACACACCATAGTGTGACAGCAAGGTCGGAAAGGCAATCTGCCAAGAGCCTGAGCCACACTCGCTGTGCACAACCTGACTGAGTCCTTGTACTTGTCACTTCCTTGACTGATTGAAATGGGTTCTTGGTTGCCGTCACCAGTCAGCTGTTGGTCAGCTCTGTTCTCAGCCTCACCATTGTCATTTGGTGTTTAATCGTGGCCCTTTGTTCTCCTAATGTCTTGCATGGAGCAGCTGATAGGAATTCAGGAGAGGGTGGAGGATGTGGAGAGGGTGAGGAAAAAGCTTCAGAGGGCAGGTGTTGGAGAGAGGATCCCTAGGGGGTGCCTGGTTTATCGCACGTGTCTCTGGGCATTTCACATCTGAGATCAGGGAAGTCCATTGTGGCTAACAGGCAGGATCTGTTTCCTTGCGGGACAGGAGCTGTACCAGCTGTCCAAGGAGAAGTGCGATTTCAATATCGTTGTAGCCGAGGAGGAGGGGTCCACAGCCAGCAGCAGTGGCGAGAATGAGGGAAATTCTAGGTCTTCCACACCCCACAAAATTGCTAAGACACCCCCAAACAAGTCACCTGCCAAAGCCAAGAAGCCAGAAGGTAAGAGTGTGCCCTCCCCTCTGGGGATTCGGGTTTGGTGGTTGGGCTTTCGTTTGCCTTCAGCTAATGCTGTGTTGGAGCACCGAGTACGTAATGTTCGTGTCAGTCGCACTGTGCAAAGGTGTGAGCGCCTGTGGTTTGGGCGTTGCAACTCACAACGTAAAGCGAATGGCTGTGACTCTGAGGCTCGCTGGGACTGAGAGGAGGTGGAAGCCAGGCTGATGTGGTCCGACAGCCCAGTACTGAGACAAACGGGTAAATCCTAAAAGCACTCCAAGATACAGTGGTTAGAGCAGGGAAGGTCTTCTCCTCTCGCCATCTGTGCATCCAGACCTGCTTTAAAACACACCCGTCTCTGCAAAGTGCACTCATCCAGGCCATTCCTGTTGACAGGCAGCAAAGCAGTTGGTAGATCCCCCCAGAAGAAGGCGGAGGAGAAGCGAGGGGAGAAACGGAAAGCAGCTGAGCTGGATGACAACAGAAAGAAGGTACGGACGGCTGGGGGGGGGACATTCGAAGCGTTCGTGTTCCAGAACAAATCTGAAGCCGAGGCCGTGTGCTGTGCATGGGGCCGCTAGGCTGCTAAGGTGTCTGCCATGCTGGCGTCTATGGGCCTGATGTAACCTGCCCTTGAACCTTGGGGAGCAGTATTCTCAGGTGAGCAGTAAAGCAGCTGTTCCCAGCAGGTTAAGTTCAGCACGGCCCAGCAACCAGCACTAGCCAGCCATGCCCTGAGAGAAAGGGCTAAGGGTTGGCCTGGAGCATGGCCACTGCCGTGTGGGGGCCCCATCATCATCGGGTCACTTCCAGCTTTGCCACCTTGCATCCAGCCCAGGAGCTGTGGAGACCCAGAGCCCCACCCCAGGGAGATTAGGCTGGAGCTGCCTCCTGAGCAATTGATCCAGCGATTGGGAGGGAAGGGAGGCGCTTCCTGTAACTCAGCATTGCGGGGTCTGCTCTCTCGCCGCACACAGTGGGCTCACCGGGGAGGAGCAGAGTGGAGTCCGTTGCTTTGGGACCTGTTCCCCGGCATGGCAGCAGCCGGATGTCTGGAAAACAAGGGTTATCTTGAGCCTCCCTGCCTCAACCTGAGCATCAGGCTGCTCTTGGCTACTGCACCCAGTGGCGGAAGCTCTGCCAGAACCGTATCCAATCTCTGGGCCAAGCCAACAGTCAGGCTAGGAGGTGGTACATTGTCTGCTGGAGAAGCCAGTAAGAGTGAGGGGGTGGGGGAAAGGAGCCATGAGGAAGGGTAAATGGGAATGTGCTGTGAGTTACTCCAGGGAAGCTGGGGCCTCGTACCCCCAGGCACATGCAGACCCAAGTCTCGGCTAGGAAGGAGACTCGGTGCAAGCAGAACTGTTGTTTATTGTTGCCGAGCAGACCTGGAGGGAGAACCAGCAGGCAAGCTGGGCACCCAGGAAGGTGCTAGCAGATCAGCATGTAGAAGAGCTAGAGCCTTTTCCAGCCACCCTCCTAGAGCAGCCCGTTAGCTAGTCATTTAAAGACTGAAACGAACTGACTGGATTTTTCTGTTGCGAAAGAGCTCGCTGATACGTTGCACTGCAGCTGGGTTTGCAGGAAATGACTGGTAGATGCGGTGAGCAGGCACATTGGCTCATTCGAGAGCCTGGCTCTGTTCCAGGTGTCTGTCACGCGGTGCGCATTCTCAGTCCGCCTCTGCCCTCCATCCTGGGCAAAGCAGCGATGACTCCGTATTTGCCCACTGGATCGGTTGTCAGCCAGTCTGAGAAACGGAGTTCAGTGAAATGTAAAAGCAGAAATGGTCGCAGCAGGTCCTCCGGCTGAGCCTCTGCCTCCTCCCTGGCTGAGTACAGAGTGGCTGAGATAACGGGGCTTGTCATCCCGGTGCCCGTCCTGACTCCAGCAGTGGGCTGGACTGGATGTTGGACGGACGGCACGGCTACTCTTGTTGGTGCAGTGCTGTGCGTGGAAGCGGTCGGGGTGCAGAGGGGAGGACGTGTCTGTCCTGATCCCAGCTGGGGATCACCTTCCGTCCTGCAGTATGAAGCCTCTGAGCCATTCCAGTTTCTGCATTAACTAGTGTACCTTAGCTGCTTTACGTACGTGACTCCTCATTGGGTGGATAAAGTCACATGGCTGCATGGCCTAGGCGCCCGAAAGGATTGTAGAGTTGGGGGGGTTTAAATAAATCGACTGATCTTCAGCCCTAGCCATTAGTTGGGTGACTGCCGGTAGGAATCATGGGCCAGGTGGGTCTGCAGAAGGAGAGTGAGCGCACCATGCATCAGTTTGGGGCGGCGTTCCATGTGGAGAGCATGGTGCAGAAGAAAGCACAGCCACCCATGAGATGCCCGGACAGGCTGGCAGAGCTGATCTGGAACTTGCAGGTGAGGACAAGCTTTCACATGACAGGGTAGATGAGGAACGGGCTGGAAAAATTGGGCTTTGCTGTGCCCATCAGCAATAAATCCTTCAACGAGCACGTGCATTGGCTCCTGTAGCCGACTACCCCGGCCCTGCTGAGCTCTCTGTGGAAGGTTTGAGCTTTGTGGCCTTTGTATGGAGAGAGATGGCAAAGCCCGTTTCGCTCTGGATGAGCTGTGGGTGGGGTGAGGGACCAGGTACAGGGAAAAGTGGGAGCAGTCCGTGGGTTTGTGTCGGCTGGAACACTCCTGATGTGAATAGCAAGTGCTAACTCCCAGGGCTGCCCTAGATAAACTGAAAACACCAACTGCCCAAGTCACTGGGCATCTCAGCAGCAGGCATGGTTTGGTCAGTGGGCCCCAAGAGCAGCCGGCTAGAGGGAGCACTTGGGGCTAATACAGTGGCCCTTTAGCTATGGACGTCGCTATGCAGCATCTGACTTTGAGAGGAGTGTGTCTGTGTGAGAGATCCCAGTGCAGATGGATTAACTGAAGCCCAAAGAGTGCGGGATTTACAAAGGCAAGACAGCCTCTGAACTGGGATTAGAACAAGATCCTCTTGGTTTGCAGCCCCCTCTTCTGAGCGCACGGGGCTCGCACTTGGAACCTGCTGAATACTTTCAAAGAACTGAGATCGGGGCGCCGGAGGGCGTTGGTTCGGTTTGACAGTGTCCGCTTGGGGGAGTCCTGCTGGGTTCTTAGCAGGCATTGCTGCAGAGAGGGGGTAAGGGGTTGGCCCTATTAACCCCTATCTACAGTACCACCTGCTACTCCACCACGACGTGTCTCAGAGTTGTCACTTGTCATGTCTTGCTGCAGCTTTCATACGGCACAGTGGCAGCATAGAAGGTAAGGCCCTGTGCTTCCTGCCCATCTGTGTTTGGGGGGCATCTTGCTTCCTCAGCGTGCTCCCTGTTCACCTCCGGCTGGGCGAGCCCCTCTGAATTGGAGGTCCCATTTGAAACAACACTGAACCCTTTCAGCATGGAGGAAAGTCTGTTCCCAAAGCTTTTATTAAATAAGCTGCATCCTTCTTTGTGTTGCAGCGCGCCCAAAGATCTCCATCAGCGCCCTTGCACCCGGAGCTGGACGTAGTGAGAGTCCATGCCTGAAGAGTGCTTAATCTAGTAAAGCACCCACACCTCTCCAGTCTCTTTCTCACTCAATTCTCCTCACCATCTTTTTCTATTTCCCACAATTTGCAGACGCTGCTGGACATATTTACAGGGGTGAAGCTGTACCTACCGCCCTCCGTGGAGGACTTCGGCAAAATCCGCCGGTACTTTGTGGCGTATGATGGAGACCTTGTGCAAGAGTTCGACACTGCCTCAGCAACACATGTAATAGGGGACGTTGATGAGAACCCTGGAGCCAAGCGCGTCTCTCCTGACTGGATCTGGGAGTGTATCCGGAAACGGAGGCTAGTGGCCCCTTGTTAAAAACTCAAGGCAGCTACCTGGTCCAACACTGCTGTGCTCTAGAAAGGAACTCCCTAAGGGAACAGCAGCGACTAGGCAGGTGGAAGAAAAGCTGATTCTTTGCTTTTCTACCCACATCTCGATCAAATGCTTGGAGTTCCTCACAGCTGGGTTCTAAGGATCCATAGCAACCGCTTTGATTTTGATTAGTGCGAGCTGGAATGAATTCAGAGATCTCACTAAAAGATGGCACCATTGGAATCCGTTCTCTTTCTGCCCATCATTTGAACCCGTCCATTCGATCTAGGTGCTGGTTTCATCTCTTTTGTTTTAAAGTTTGGGTATTTTTATAAATAAGAACTATACAGTGTCTTCTCCTTTGCGGTGAGGACACAGATATTCTTCTCAGGCTGTTCTGTATCTGAACAGAAGACAAACCCTGGCAGTGTGTTTAACTTCCCATAGACGTATTACCAGCATGAATTTGCTGCACTGCTATAATTCAAACAAAGGAAGGCTAGTCTAAACTCTCTGCCATTTATACTGCTTGGTATTTTCTCCTCAGTTTTATTTTAAGACTGTTGCTGGCTAACCGGTTTTAACAATCAACGCTATAGGTCAGCATCCAGAAACAGTTTAGACAGTGTTTCATTTCACAACTGGGCCAAATAAACTTCCATTAAGGGTTTGTGTCACCAAGATATTCTTTTGTCACAACCAGGCTGCTGGAGTCAAAGGTTAGTGAAGAGCTAATTCTGTGCAGTGTCTCCTGGAATGTATCAAGTATAAAGCCAGAAGGGACCACTGTGACCATATAACAGAGCATAGGACTTCCCTGAATTAATGTGTGTTAGAAAAAAAATCTAGTCAAAGTGGCCAGCAGTGGAGAATCCACCACAGACTTGGGTAAGTTGTTCCAGTGGTTAATTGCCCTCACTGTGAACATTTGTACCTCATTTCCAGTCTGAATGTGTCTAACCTCAGTTTCCAGGGATTGGAATCTTGCTATACTTCTGTCTGCTAGATTGAAAAGCCCTATCTCCAGTCTTTGTTTCTCATGGGTGTTGGTCCTGCTTTTGAGCAGGGGGTTGGACCCAATGAGCACCTGAGGTCCCTTCCAACCTTAATCTTCTATGATTCTATGTAGGTACTTATAGATTGATCAAGTCATCCCTTAAGAGAAGATTCAGCTAAACGGACTCCAGGATCCCCATCAATATCCAGAATGTTTTCCAATCTTTTCCCATTCTCATGGCTCTTCTCTGAACCCCCTCCAATTTTTCAACCTCCTTGAATTGTGGACACCAGACTATTCCAGTAGTAGTCGGTCACATCAGTGCCATGGAGAGGTCATCTAATCTCTTGGCTGCTGTTCACATTTCAAGGAGCAAAACTTGGGAGAGGAGTTATTTGCAGGTTTTGCCATCTAAATATGAATAGACAACTCATGTATGGCCTGGGGGTGGGACTCAGATAGAAAATAGGGTTGCAGAGAAATAGATGGATATTTAATGGGGGTTTGATAACTTTGAAAGTAAAAAATCACAGATTGTGGAGTCCAAGTGCTTTATTAGAAAGTTGCTGCAATACTGTTGTGATAGTCCTAGTGTGTTACAAGCAAGGCTGGCTCAGAACAGCCCAACCTGTAGCTGCTGGGTCAGGTTAAAGTGATAGCATGATGCTCATGCTCCCAGTGCCATGGTGTGTGCAGTAGCAGATACGTCTTCTCCCCCGCCCCACCTTGTAAACATGAAGCCTCCATACTCTCCCCTCAACCTCTAGCTCCTGTAATGCAGAGCCATGAATGCATCATGTGGTTTCTCCATCATAGCAGGGTAAGGAGGTCTTTAGCCCAGGGAAGGCCACTCAGCACCCAAGGTTTGGACTGGACTGTTTCACACTCATGTCAGCACTTAAATAAGGTACTATAAGGAAAACTGTATTTATGTGTCTGATGATTTTCCTAGGCGTATTATAAAGAAAATGGTGGAAGCATGTAGATGCGGTGGGATGCTTGCTCCACGCTGTTCATTTTATAACAACTTGCTTCTCAAGGCAGTGCCTCTAAGCTAAGGACTTTTCCATTCTAGCATGAACCAACGATCTCTGGCTAGGAGCATTACTCTAATCCACACTTGGATTTGCTGTTTCTACCTCAAGTGAGGCAATGTTCAGAATCCTGTCTGAAGTATCGGTCCATTGTACGTGGACTGTAACCAAACTGCCTCTCAAAAGGTCATTTTAGAGATGGTCTAATGGATCTGATTGTCAGGTGTGATGAGCATGTGCAGCTCCCACTGACCCTCCGCTCTAAGGTACATAAAGCAATTTGATAAATTTAGGCCAAAACACATTAACCTTGCTCAGAAACACACCGGTTTCTTCCTTTTCCAACAGACTTCTTGGAATCAATGTAGTAAGCCGCTCAAAAGGACTTCAGACGTGTTGGTAAGGCCTATTGATGTAGGTTATTAGAATTTTCTTGCTCACTTTAAGCTTTAGGATATAGTTTAACTTTGCGTGTTGGTTACAAATTGCTTTGCAGCTGTTGTTGGCTCTTGTCAATATTTACACACACCTGCATCAAACATGTAATATGAAAGTGGCAAAAGGCTGATCACCTTCAAGTCCTGTTGACTTTAATGGGAGTTGGTGATTACTTTGCTATAACTAGGTTAAAGAATTCTACTGTAGAGAGTTGAGCTTTCTCCATCTTTTCTTCCTCAGATGTTTGAGGAAGAATAGCTCCAGGTTGGGTCAGGGGAGGGGGAGCTTGGTGATGAATTTACATTATATTCAGGTTCTTATACTACACAGCGGTATTTTGTTTCATGCTTATCCTTATCTTTTCAACTTCAAAAGCATCAGTAAGTCAAACATCTCTGGCCAGCCCTATGCTGGCTCCCAAAAAAAGAGAAACCCAGAAAACGTCAATAGTTGGATAAATCAAATTTTCACTTTATTATAAAATTATAAAGCAGAACTCTGTACCAAAACTAGTTGTTTAACTATCAACTAGGACTTAAAGACTTTAATAGAAGCCATTTCAAGTAGAACATTAACTTTCCAAATGTGAACAAATGTGTACAATGTACATAAAGCACTTGAATATTTTCATACATTTATTAGTTAAGATCAGTATATTCCTTTGGATTATGAACTAGTTTCCTCGGGCTCTTTTAAAGTTAGAATTTATTTTAAAGTGAATCAGTTAATGCCACAGCAAAGAATCAATTTTTGCAATGGGAAAACTATTCACTACCACACTAGGAAGGCAGATTGCAAGCTTGAGGTGGATGTGTACATCTCGTTCTTAAAATCATCCCTGCAGAGACTGATCGGCACTGGGGCCTTTCTGCTGTAGAATAGAGGCAGAAGAACCTTAGAGAGCAGAAGTTAAGTAAACCTGCTCACTGAATAGGAAAAGTGTCTTCCTTCACCTAAGCCCCCCTGTCCTGAGGTTATTGCTGAACCTGATTATATGCATTATTTTTCACAGTGAAGTTGCTAGACCAGGGGGGTCATAAGTTTAGCCATACCCAGAGATGGATGTAAACAACCTCTTCCCATTCATGACTGAACAGCTCAATAGTAACTATAGCAGTTACTTACACAGGAAAAGTATTTAACTTAATACAATTTAGCTGGTGGCATAATGAGTCTGTCAGTACCCTTCTGTTTAGGAAAGTCTGTGCTAGGCGTTGAGCCAGAGATTATAAGACATGTCCGAATGCCTGGCCGTATCAGCTCTCAACATGAAATGAAGAGAAACAAGGGGCAAGGACATAAATCCCTGAGACAAGGCTAGGCTCCCGTCCTTCCTCTACAGGAATCACCACCAATAAAAGTAAAGGCTCTCTCTAATGTACAGGTGCTGTAGATCATGGTGCAGAGGTAAAGCTTCCTTTAAATATCTGTACATGAATGATACTTATCAGCTACCAGGAATGGTTTGCTCTCTCTTCTGTAAGAAAGACCCCCCACACACACCATGCATTTCTTGCAGCAGAGACATTACTACTGTTGTACAGCATTGTTAAATAGTTGCAAAGATTACATACAGTTGCAATTAAGATTACCAGCTGTTACCACACGTCTGCATAGGTGCATCAATAGAGGCTGCTTCTTTACATACAGAGCTAGTGCTGCAGAACCTAGGAATGTCCACTCTTATTAGCATAGACAAATACAATTTTTGTATATAGATGCTGCGCCTGGCCCAATACCAGACCATGTATGCGCACATATGTTCATTCTGAATACCCATGCACAAGAACTCAAGATACAGTTCATCATGTAAGGCCTTCAGCTACGTGTGAAAAACAATCTGAAAAAAATGTTAAGCCTTAAATGGCTCCAGTAGCCTTTTGGGATAAGATAAGACACTAGTGTAACCATAATTTAACTGAAAATAAGTCTTAAGGCATAATAGGATTGACTTTGAAATGGAATATTTTTCTGGCAGTTCAGAATGGAGTATTTCCAGGATACCTTGTAAGATCCCTTTTTTTAATACTCCATCGAGGGGGGAAAAACAATGCAACAGCTCCACTAGGACTTTCTAAGCCACAGCTGTCATGAACAGCTTGTGATTGATGTCCCACATCTACCTTGTAGAATTCGCTGTAAGGGTGAAGCTACAGCCTCGTCCCCATAAAAGGAAAATGGAGACGTTATCTTGTGCTCTTCAGCAAACAGTCTTTGCATATTTGGCAACACAGCAGGACTGTGGAACAGTGAATTGGTAAACAGGCAGAAAAAGGAAGGCTGGGGACTGATCATTCCTATCTTCCTCACATCATAAGACAAATCAGCAGACAGCAGGAAATGAGACTGAAAATGCACAACCCAGCTGTAGAGGTTCACAGTGGAAAAAGTCCTCCTACAGTTTCCTCCAAACTTCAGTCTCTCTCTCTGACAGTTCCATCTCTAGGCCTTAGATCGTTATAAAAATACACCGCTGAGGGCTGCACGATGGGTGAGATATTTCAATCCTTTTTAGGTGTGTAGGCAGCCTTAGACCAAAAATCACACTACTACGGCCATAGTGGATTTTTCCACTAGTGTTCAAGCAATGCAAACGTACGGGACTAGTGTCCGAGTCCCAACTTGTTAGTCGCTGGAGGAGGTTGACTCTACAGCCAGTTCAGTTATACAGGGATTGCTTGCATACCCTGCAGGTAACACGCCATCCTGTGGTGTTATAACAAAGACTACCCAAGGAAAGTCAAATTGTAGGAGGGAGTGAGGGAGGGAGGGAGACAAACACCACCTATGCTGGGTAAGCTACAAGAGGAGGCTCTATGCCCTAAGCCACTTCACTGCCTCTTATCTTTCAAAGGGAAAGAGTATCTTTACCAGTATGAAGTCCTGCCTCCTTTCCATCTTAATTTGTAGCAATAGTGAATGTTTCACCATGATCTTACAGGGCAAGGCTTAGAAATTAATTCTGAATATGAAAAAGCTAAAGGCAACAGAAGAGAAATTCAGCCTGGCCTGCAAGCATAAGGAACTAGAGATTTTTTTTAAAAGAAAAAGCGTAGGGAGAAGGAACCAGCCCAATAAGATTTTGTTCCCTGAAAATAAAAATAT
The DNA here is from genome assembly GCA_037349315.1 of Chelydra serpentina. Lineage (NCBI taxonomy): Eukaryota > Metazoa > Chordata > Testudines > Chelydridae > Chelydra > Chelydra serpentina. Next base: position 19,041,212 of record JBAIAC010000027.1, on the reverse strand, counting down.
CTGTGGCTGTGTGACCTGGAACAGAGCAAATTAAAGAGGGAACCAGAATGGGAGAATTCAGTAGCAGCAAAACAAAAGAAAATGTCATGTGCCAAAACCTCAGTCCATCTTGTTTATTATTGTGGAGGAAATAAGCCTCAGACTCTGGTGTTAGTTTTGGAAAGCCGAGTGATTATTTGTCCCCCATCATCAGTTGATCAAGCTAGCCCAGAATGCAAGCTGTTAATTATTTCCGTGTCTCTGCTGACAGTGGGCTCCCGGAGTCTAGGCACTGGAGGGTAAAGCACTGTGGTGTGAAGGGCACAGCCAGTCAATGGCTTCAATCAGAACAATTCCCCAAGCTTTCTCCTTTCCTCATCTCGCCTATGAACTTCAGGTTTCTTGTGAGGTCCTACAGGCCAGTCTCTGACCTACCTGTAGAGATTTTGACCATCTCTAACAGCAGATGAGGCTTTAAGGCAACACTGGTCTTCCTCATGCTCACTCAGGACTTAAAGACATGGACAGCTCTTATCACATACTGCCTGCATATGGGACACTCACTCATACGCTTTCCACACTTGGTGCAGGTGACCATATGGCCACATTCTAACAGGACACAGTCGATGGGTGAGTCCATGCAGATTTTGCAGAGATTCTCTTCAGTGCCAGGGAGCCCAGCACTGCCTGAGGAAACTGAAGACAAAAAGGGTTTTACATATTAGATTTACGGAAATGACATCATAGTGTTAGGACAGGATGTTCGGTGTTATCCAATACACACACATTAATAGTGGCTTCAGTGTCAAATATCATATTGTATACAATTATGTGAGACTAAAGTCCTGCTCCTGATCATCTGGGAAAGGAGGAGCTGAAAATTTGTGCCTAGACCAAACACTCCCCTACATGAGCGCACAACAGCACAACTAATCCTGAGAACCTTTGTGGTGAGATCGTTGAACAAACAAATGACTTACCATTTTGATCATCCGTGTCAGAAACTGCAATATAAAAAGAGAGAAGAAAAGCTGCATTATGTAGGATGACTATGGGTAGACTAATAGATTGTCTACCTCAAGTACAGTTAATTTAAGACCTTACAAAGCAAATGACTATCTTAAATTATTTCTGTATTTTATAAAATGACACTTGAACTCCAATTTTGTGGTTTTACACAATTTCTCTAAATGTTTGTCTCACTATGTTCTGGTAAGAAAGATCCCCACAAGAGGCAAACTGAGTGACTATATGCAAAGTGCTGGTCTAAAGCACAAAGTAAACAACATAAAGGAAAAAACTTCTGGTCCTTTAGTTATAATCTTACTTTAACGATAGTAGATGGCAAAATTCAGAGAGGTTTGATTTAAGTTGATATTCCCCTATAAATGATGATCAAAAAGAAACACAGCTCTAAAACTGAAAATTAAAGATTCTGTTCTTAAAATGATCCTCAACAATTGGCATAGTGGGTTTCCATGTTTATCTCCTCTCAGATTCCATAACAAATAGCCTCACTTTACAAGTAAATAAATGTTTTTTCTAACTACTAGCCCTGAAACTCAACCTGAGTTCTGAGAGTTAAAATGGGTTCTTTCCTTGTTGCAAGTCCCCACCAGGAGCAAAGAAGCTGCAGAGCTAACAAAGCCCTCAGTGACACCTGTATAACTCAACTATCTTCCAGTTGCAGACTGCTGGCCACAGGTATGCATGGGTGCATCTTGTGGGAATTTAACAGTTCTGGTGATGATGCACAAGAATTAGGTGGGAGCTCAATCTTCCACAGCTATGTTGGCTCTGGCAGGGCTAACAAGCAGGAAGAACACATTTTGTCACTAGAGTCAACCACTCTCACTACACAACGGAGCAGTCGCTTTCCTGAGTTGAACCACACTAACATAAAAGCGCTTATGTGGGTAAACACATGCAGTGGTAAACCATAGGCTTGGCAGGTTAGATGATTGGTGAATATGGGTAAACAGAGGTTTCACAGTACAAACTGATGAAAAAATATTTCCATCAATAATCAAAATGTACACAGAAGCAAAGTAAGATAGTGCTGCTTTAGAACTTAAGAGTTTGATTTAAGGATATTTACTTTGTATCTTTTGACAGTGTGTGTTACCTCACCCCCTTGTCTCTCTAAGCCTAACCATAGTTTACCAGCATTCACTGTGACACGCTCTTGCCTTGTTCATTTAGTCCTTGATGCCTCCTGTCTGTTGCAACTCTCACTTGCAAAGGGCAGAGGCAGAAACTTTTGGAGGAGCCATTTGAGAAGCGGGAAGGAAGGAAGAAGAGAAAGGAGACCGTAGCCCCTTCTCCCTTTGACTTGCTGCTCGCTACTGCTGGTGCCAAAGCGGAGAGTGGGAAAGACCGTTAGCCTGGCAAACTGATACAGTTCCTCCACCTTACCCAGATGCTGAAGGTCTTTCTCTTTATAAAGACGGGTCACCCTCTCCATCAGCTCCCACTTCTCACAGCAGCCTTTATAGTTGACAAAGTTGCGAGCCAGGATTTCCTTCAGCTGTCGCACAGAGAGCGCATCAATGTCTCCAACACTCGTTAGGTCAGAAAGAGAGGCCCTCCGTCCCTGCACCAGGTTATCCTCCGAGTCAACAGACTGAAATGGAACAAAGACAGACTAACATTTGACCTCACAATGTGATGACAACGCAAAGCAGCTTTTCTTAGGTTTACTAGCAGGAACTCATCCATGGAGGTGAATGATCTTCATCCCTCTATACTGCAATATGAATCCCTCCAGTTACGAGGAACACAAGGGCCTTCTAGGAGGGAGATAAAAGCACCTTCTCCTATTATAAAGTTACATTATAATGTCCTCCATTATGGAGGATACTTGTGTTAAAGGGACACCAGGTTCTCTGCATATATGGTCTTCCTGCCATTCTCCATGTACAGAAGTGTCTTCTGGTGGCTGTATTCCGAACTGTTGTTCTGCCACTCTGCAGTATCCTCGGTAGGGGCAATTCTGCACTAGCTGGGTGATGGACGAAATAATCCTTATAAGAACCCTTCCCATTTCTATGGTCTGATTTTAGAGGACACACACAAACCTGTGTCTCCTCCTCTGTTGGTGCTTCTGCTGCATTCTCAATTTCTGTCATATCGTCTTGGCTCGGAGGCACATTCCCATTTGCCTAGAAGAGGAAATAAATCTTTCACCAGCAGTGAATCTCCCTGCATATCCAGAGGGGAAATGGCTTGAGCGCAGAGCATGCACTACGTACTGTGGAATTAGGAAAGTCATTACAAGACAAAACAGAGCCAAGTTTCCTCTACCACATTCCTGAAGCTTAAACAAGTAACTCAATTTGAAACTTTAGGGTTACATTTGGCCCTTTCAGGTCCCACCTTGTTTTATATTGAGCCCTGTTAGAATACTTGATGATGTACAATATACCCCCACATGATGTTCTCACGGGGCTTGCGAGTCTGGACTGGGAGGAGACTCAAAACGGCATTGCACAAAGCCACCTGATTATCATGATGTGAAGTCTTGATGCTGCTCTACAATCCTTCATTGTGAGGTGGCATCAATGTGTGATGTCATGACAGCACAATCACTAGAATGTCAAGAATCTGTGCTGTGTTGCTCATTGTGAGACCACTTGATGGCGCTTTTCAAGACTGCTCAGATCAGTTACTCAATGACCGTAAGGGCGCGGTGCTCTCTGCACATCGTTGCTGGGTTTGGGGTATTGTGTTGGAGATGTTAAGTGAGGGATTAGTTGCCTCTCTCCTCCAGCGCCCACACCTCAAGCTGCTCCGGAGTTTACAGCTTCCCTAGAGCTGAGCGCTGTGTGGGCAGGTAGGGGTGAGACGCTGCAATGGGGACAGGACAATGGCACCTGGGAAGGAGGGAGGGAGGGCAGGAGTTCTGAAATTGGACTGGGTGAAAGGAACTGAGTCCATATTGATTCCCCATTTGTGGCTTTGGGCATGATATTTATCCTCTCCACCTCAGTTTGCCTTTTAGTAAAAATGGGGAGAATGTTCCCCTACTACTTAGGAGAGCTGGGATGAGTTAATATCTGTACAACTCTAGAAAAATGAAAAGCATTTTAAGAGCGGATATTACTGAGAATTCCCACAAGGTGACTGGATGAAAACAGGTTTCAGAGTAGCAGCCGTGTTAGTCTGTATCTGCAAAAAGAACTTGTTGCACCTTAGAGACTAACAAATTTATTTAAGCACGATGCTTGGATGAAAACAGGAGTCAAGCCAGCAGCTGAAATTTGCTGGAGAAAACTTAGAACTCAGGTGAACACAGGTATTTCCAAACATGAGCTACCGTGACGGCAGTAAAAAGCCCTTCTAATTCCATGCATGAAAGATGTCCTCAAGAATAACTGCATTTTTAAACAAGATACACCTATAGAGAAACTAAGAGGTGCACTTTCTGAGCTGGCCCAACGAGAATTAAGCCCACCAGGAAGGCCCAGAGTAGATGTTAAACATTAAGGATTTGTCTAAACAAACACTTAGCTCACAGGAAGCTGGGATGTAAATCCACCTCACACTAGTGTGTGCGCACTAAGTACCTGCATGGACCCAAAGTTCCATAGTGCACTTGGATCTATCCCACTTTGAAACAGGAGTAGATTAAAGCACAGTAGGGAACTTCTAGTGTGTGGCAGGCTAATGTGAGGCAGATTTACACCCCAGCTTGCTGTGAACTTAGTGTTTGTATAGACAAGCCCTAAGGAAGCAACCCCAGCAGTCAGTAGAAAGCCTAACAACAAAGCAAGGCAATATAAATAATCAGACGACTAATTTCCTCTGAAAGAATTCAGCTGGACAGTTTCTGGCAGTCTCTGTGCCAGGGCTAATAACTTTTGGCCTCAGTCAAAGTATTTCTGCAGACCCAAATCAGTAGATGATCAGACTCCAAGAGCCCCCTCACCCATCCTCTCCCACACTGTTTCAACTCCAATATCACTTTGAAATGCTGGATGCCTCCTGGCACAAGAAATAAAATGTTATACCCTCATTCTGTATTTCCTTAACAGCTGCTTGTAATTGTCAGTATGATATCAACATCCTGGCTAGAAAAGGAAGTAAAATATGCTTTAGCATCAGTATAGATATTAAATATCCATATGACTTATTAGTCACAGAGGTATCCAGTGCAGATATAAGGGTGGAACACAATGCAATGATCAGACTGCCTTAAAACAGTGACTGAAGTATCCAATCTATCCAAACCAGATTCAAAAATAAGGTTGAACGTCCAAAAAAAATATTAAATTCCATTAATGCAGGAAGGACAAATGCCAGAACTGGCAAACAGCAACAATGAAACCCACAAGTTAGAATGAACTCCTTTAGTTTCTGAATTGTTCTACAGCAAAATGTCTGAGGTCCTTACTCAAACACTGCAGTCAGTTGGTGTTTGCCTAAACAAGGACCTCAGGATTTGACCCCCTGAACTGAACTTTGTTATGAACATGAGGAGAGCCGTGCATAATATGCAGCTGAAGCGCTGTCATTTGTGGTAAACAGAGCTGCATGCTCATGGCACTGATCTTTAATAAAGGAAGATACGTGCAGAATTTTGATGGGAAAAACAGAAGCAGCATCTCAATAATTAATCTGACAATGAGAGGGAATAAGTACACGAAAGGTGCTTCTAACTGGAGACTGGTGTACCTGTTGATGTTCCTGAGTTATTGGACTCAAGATGGAGTCTGCAGACACTGGAGAGGCATCATGTGAGGTAGAAGGTTCTGGGCTGGTCTGTGGCGGAATCATGAAGCTTTGCTGTCCAGATGTGCCAGAGTTTAATGGCGGGATTCGTATACTGTCCTCCTGGGTGATTACAGGCTGCTGCCCAAGAATCAGAAACACCAGGTCTTCCTTTTCACGGCACAACTCTGTGGAAACCTCGTGGAGTGCCAGATAGTCTCGTAGATCCTTCACCTTCATCTTTATCAACTCCTCTCGCTGGAACGCTGTGGCTTGGAACCGCTGACAGAGATGGCAGAGAAGGGGACTGCTTTCAGGCTGGCTTGAACAGGAAGTGCAAAAATTCTTTTTACAGTCAAAGCAGATGTGCTGCTCAAACAGAAGAGGGGGAGAGAAAAGACACCAAGCGACAAAGGGTTAGAGTGATTATAGAAGAATGGTATTGGGGTTAACACAACATGGAAGCTGGAGAGAATATACATTGAAGCCCATGTCCTAGATCAGTGGTTTTCAAACTGCGGGTCGCGACCCAGTACTGGGTTGCGGAATGGAAGGCACTGGGTCATGGCAGCTCTGGTCAGCACCGCCGGTTAAAAGTCCCATCGGCGGTGCTGCCCAGCTAAGGCAGGCTAGTCCCTACCTGTTCCGACAGCGCACTATGCCCTGGAAGCAGCCAGCAGCAAGTCCAGCTCCTAGGTGGGGGGGCCACCTGCCCCGAGCACTGGCTCCACACTCCCATCGGCCAGGAACCAGCCAATGGGAGCTGGGGGGGCAGTGCCTGCGGGCGACAGCTGCACAGAGCCGCTTGCGTGCCTCTGCCTAGCAGCCGGACCTGCTGCTGGCCGCTTCCGGGGTGCACATGGTCCGTGGTGCCAGGACAGGCAGGAAGCCTGCCTCTGCACCCCCACTGCGCCGCTGACCAGGAGCCGCCTGAGGTAAGCCTGCGCCCCAATCCCCTGCCCCAGCCCTGAGCCCCCCCCCCTGCACCCCAAGCCCAGACCCCCTCCTGCACCCCTGCCCCAGCCCAGAGCCCCTCCTACACCCCTCATACATCCCAAACCCCTCATCCCCAGCTCCGTTGGGTCGCGGGCATCAACAATTTTCTTCAACTGGGTCACCAGAAAAAAAAGTTTAAAAACCACTGTCCTAGAGAAATCAAACCTTATTTATGACAGATATGTCAAGCACACAATCCTAGGTAACAGACTTTCCAAAGTAAATCAGACGTGTGTGCCGGTTTAAAAATGTAAACAGGTAGCATGCATCAATTATCTACTGGGGGACACCTCTGCCATGAGGAAAAGGAAACAAGAACAAGCTTTACAACAATGGCTAGTTTTTCAGAATAATTCAGCTTCTATTTAGGCATCAAAATAAGGAGCCAGGTTTTCTAAGGAGGCAACAAGGTAAGTGCTAAGTTCTTGAGAATCTGGCCTTCAATGTCATAATGACAACGGCTGGGTGCTCAGCATTTTGGAAAATCTGAGCTCTTCTGAGAGCCCGGCGGCTTCAGGCATCAAAGCCAATGTTAATGTTTAAGTGCTATTGGTTCATATCTAAGTTTTTCTACTACCCTCAGCACCCTGGGCACAGCGGCTTGATTTTCAGAGGTTCTGAACGCTCGCACCTCCTGCTGACAGCTGGAACTCTGTTGTTCAGCATTTCTGAAAGTCAGGTGAGAGCACTTACAATAGGATCATCACTTGAGTCCTTCCTCTCTCCTGCCCTTTTTTTTTTTTTTTTAATGTATGGATAGATTCAGTGCTAGTAAAAGGTGCCAGGTCAACCGTACTTGGGACACTTCCCCTCTCTACAAAATAGGTACAGCATACGCAGTAATGTACAAACTTCCGGTCCCCTCCTAAGTCTGGCAGTTTGCCTCAACCTCTAGGGTGTGACTCAGCAAGCTGATTCAGTACTTTGCCCTTCTCTTGCGACTGCCAGTTATGAAGGAGATTTTTATGTCGGGATCAATTATCCATTGGCAGTTGGACTGAGGCCAAACGTTGGTGGCCTAAGCGACAGATCAGCCGTTAGATCATTTCCTATCACTACAAACCTGGACTGGATTTATATTCTATTACTAATCCCCCCGTTCCTTCCTTTAGAATTCACCATACATTTGCACTCCCGTCCAGACTCTTTAGAGCTATGCAATAAGTATGGCTAAGATTTTGTCCCGCCACAGACAAGTCACGGGCAAAATTCATGGAAGCCGTTACCTGTCCGTGACTTTTACTAAAAATATCTGAGACAAAATGGGGATCTGCGGGTTCCCACACAGCCTGCAGGGGGCAGCTGTGCGCGCGGCTAGGCACTCCATGGGCCCCCCCACCGCAGGTTGGATATCGGAGCTCCTGGGGCCCCCAGAGGCCCACGGCAGCCAGGAGCTGCTGGGTTCCCGCACCGCCCGGGAGCTGCGGGTTGCCCCCTCCATCCACAGCTCCAAGGGCCTATAGCGGCTGGGAGCTGCAGTGTTTCCCTGCAGCTCCAGGAGCCCCCGCCGCCCGCCGTGGCCGGGAGCTCAGGGCTTCCCCCGCCGCCTGAGCGGCCGGGAGATGCGGGGTTCCTCACCGCCCATGGGAGCCAGGGGCTGCGGGGTTCCCCACTGCCTGCCACAGCTGGGAGCTGCGGGATACCCCCACCACTTGGGGTGGCTTGAGGCTCCAGAGGCCCCTGCCACTTTCCCCACAGCTCCCTGCCCCTTGCAGGCAATGGGGGACCCTACAGCTTCCAAGTGCCGCCGGCTGAAATCATGGATGTCACTGGAAGTCACGGATTCAAAGCAAGAGATATACATTCTTAAACCAAGGATAAGACTCTCTTTTGTTTTATGAATTACTTACGGTGAATGAGAAAATCTTCAACTCCACTGTGCGTAAAGTTCAAAGAAAGCAGATTTATAGAGTCACACTTCTGAGTCAGCTGTTCTAGAACAGGAATTCAGGGTGTGGTTTCTGAGCTTGATCTGTTCAGATGTTTTCCTCTCATGGATAATGCCTTGAGAGGTATGACTACTACACTCACTGACATAAGCTCCCTCTCAACCTAGATCACTGCTCCCCCATTTTACCCTACTTAAGGGTAAATATCCAGCTGAATCCCTGAACCCCTGGCCAGTGACATCTGGTGGTGTTCTGGAACTTCATAAAAGACCTGTTAATGGGGCTCAATGGAAAGATGCAAAACCTCCTCCCATAAACATGTCTAGATCAGAATCATCTCCACCCCTTTATACCTATCCTGAGGTTATCACATAATCAGTACAGATTGTAAATCGGGTCTCAAGATTCCTATTCACCAAAGCACACAATCTGTCTCAGGAGAAGATCGCTTTTATGTAGGACAAAAGTAGTTCAAGTCCATTAACTACAAGATGAGTTGCTGGGAGGAAGGTCTGGGTCTGCATACTGTCCAGCTTCACGATTCCCCTCCCCCACACTTAATATAAAATATTACTGCTTGTCTGATTTGTTCAGATTCCTGAAGGGATCTAGTCAATGTAACGTTGTTCAGTGCAAAGATGGAGTGTGTGGTCTGTGCATGGTCTAGACCAGTGGAGCAAGCAATCCCTATTTTAACAACCTACAGGAAATGTGCTCATCACAGGGGCATCTGGATACGTTACACAAATATTAACGGAGAACGTCTATTGTGGCCAATCATAGAATATCAGGGTTGGAAGGGACCTTAGGAGGTCATCTAGTCCAACCCCCTGCTCAAAGCAGGATCAATCCCCAATTTTTGCCTCAGATCCCTAAATGGCCCCCTCAAGGATTGAACTCACAACCCTGGGTTTAGCAGGCCAATGCTCAAACCACTGAGCCATCCCTGCCCCCCCCCCCTTTCAATTAGCCATCAGAGAAGATGAGAGAGGAGAGACAATGCTTTAGTTTAGAAGCATCTGGTAGCCGTATCTGAAAAGATGAGTCTAAAACCTGCCAGACTGGCTCCGAAGGAACACTAGAGGGACCTCATTCCACACCCTTCGCCTAGAATGTCCCTGCATTTAACACTCCAGAGCACAGAGGTGTTCAGATACCACAGTGGCATAGTACAAGAGATATATCATCTAACTGATCTCAGCAAGGGATCAGCAGCAATAAATAACCCTGTCACAGTTCAGAGCAACTGAACCTGTATTTCCCTTCCATGCTCCCGGCTCCCAGTTCCTCAGTCATCACCTCTCTTGAGAGAGGTGAGTGTCTGCCCTCCCTCCCAACTAGGGTTTTTCAGGATATCTACACTGAGTTCCCCAGCATGCCTACAACGTGCCAGTGTGCTTTGCTTTCTCTCTGAAGGCTATGAACAGCTATAACTGCCTACAAGTTATCACACAGCTCTTTCCAAGCAAGTGTGTTATATTTTCTCTAACGCTTTCATCTTAAAAATTATTAAGTACAATAAAATAATAACCTATACGCATCCTAAAAAGCTTAGCAGAGGTCAGCCCTCAACTCCAACAAGGTCTCTGGTAGGAGTCAGTCCTTCAAACCCCACAAAGGGTTTTTTCTTGTGGTTACAAGTTCATAATAGCCTTAGCTCAGAACCAGAACAACCAGTCTTTCCTTTATACAACTTGTGCCTTTGATCCACTCTCAGGGCGTAGCTTCAAAAGGCTGCGTTTTTGCATAACTGGAAGTGGAGAATTTGTGTTCACCTCTCTAGATACTTCCCAGGAAATTCATTTCACATTTATTGTCCCAAAAGTCCATTCTTGTCTGACATATATTGTTGAATATAGTCCTTTGATCATCCAGGCCTTACATCACATCTCCCCCCTAGAGACGTTACATACAGTCCCAGCCCAGAATAATACATAACCTTTACATTGAATACAATGGACTCCAAATATACTTACATGTAATCCAATATGTTTTTTTAAAGGCCATTCCAGGGAATTGCCATATCTGTTACAAATGCCTCAGCTGATCTTGTAATATTTTAATCAAAACACTACCTAGAACTTAATCTTTGACAGCACTGTAAATTGTGAAAGGTTCAGTTTGCACTAACAACTAGGGTTCCAGAGATTATCGAATTTCTGTTCAATTCACTTGGCTCATAATTTTGTTTGAGATAAAAGTGAGTCAATGCCAACATTCAATCTTTAACTAGAGCTATTGTTTTCTATCTTACACCTGAGCTTGCCAGGAGCTTTTTCAGTAAGTATGCTTCAGAGAAAATGGTCTTCCTGAAAATGTCAGCCAATGTCTGAGACACTTAAATCTTTGTTATGGGACGGAAGAGGAGGCAGCAAGGAGAACTTGACCTTGTCCCCAAAAAAATGCCTGACATACCTTGCTAACAGCAGGGGGAAAAATCTTGACTTAAGCTTGACTTAAATTAATGGTCATCCTGTGAAAACAGGAAGCCAGGATCAGAAGTTAGCTTGGAGAATAGGGAAAACAAAATTGTTTTCACTACCAAGAACAATTTAATGTCCTTTAATGCTTCAATGATTATGTAAAGGCATCTTATTAGATTCAAAGAAAATTTCCATACTTACTTCATTGCAAATGTCTTCACTGTTCTCTGCCCTGATCCTTTTAACAAGAATCTGAGTTTTCCAATGATATGGTAAGGGGTTGAATACCCTGAACAAATATATTTCTTGAGAGGTCAACGTTCTGTTGAATCTCACTTTTAACAAACTCATTTATATGTATGGCCTCCAATTTGAAAGGACTTCGCTTTCTTATTCATTATGTTTTATATATAAGTGGCTTGATTTAAATATTAACTGGGTATCACAGTTCAAAGTAACTGCTTCAGCCATCCTAAGATAGGATACAGAGTTTTCTGTGATCCTGTTGCAGCGGAATCAGATTCTAGTATGTCCTTGAATTCATTTCCCTGATTGTGGCCTAAAGTGGTATCACCTTAGACCGTACAACATTAATGACATGTTGGTAAACAAATGAGTAAAATATAATTTTCACAACACTACAAACACTTGTTGGTTTTATTTAGAAGCACAAATCTGAGTAAATTATGGAGCAAGTGGGTAGTCTGAAGTCTCGCTGTAGAGAAGAAGTAATTCAAGAAGTGTGAATCAACAAACAATTCTACCTTCAGTAAACTTGTCATCAACTCTGTGGGATGCTATTGATGACTCAAGTAGTAGGCCATCACTTTCAGGATGGATTCTATTAAAATACATATTTAAAAAAATCAGGGTTCCATTGTTTGTGTATTAGATTTTTGCAAAGAGATAAAGTCTTATTACCAATAATGTACCACCCTTGGGACTATGGCTGCCTCTATCTCATTCATATCTTTCACTGTGCAGACAAAAATCACCTATTCCTCACCTTTTATTCCCCGTTGTGGAAAAGAGTCAAAGTTTGATTCTCAATAATTCTTTTGCCACGTATTCTATAGAGAGAGATGCTCTCTTACTGGGGACAATATTTAGAGGATGCCTAGTGCAGTGGTATATGATACACAGATAAACTGCCTACTTTCAGAACAGAGTTCTGGGTACACACATGAGCCTGAACCCTGCTTACAAAAAAAATTTATTTCCAAAATTTTAATCCTTAAAATAGTTTCTTAAGCAATGTAAGATTCTCACAATATAACAATACAAAAACCAGACATATCCATGTTGTCTCTATGGGCAGACAGGTAAAACAGCTTTATCAAGAGTTATTATCTTCTCCCAGACCCATGTGAGCATCCAAACATGGCTAAATATACAAAGTCCAAGTCTATGAATTTCCCAGTCCAGAATTTCCAATGCCTGAAATGGGGTAAAGCCAAAATGAATACGACTCCTTCATAACATAAGTCTTCAAAAAGAGCTATAAAACCTACAATTAACTCAGCAACTGCTAAGCAGAACCTTAAAATAGAGCTTTTTAAAAGTTTAATTTATCCAGGTCAAACACCTCCATTCTTTATTCATCACCCTAACTCTGAGAACATGATACAGATCAGATACTGGCTAAGTCATGGAGTGTGGATTCTAACCAGCTCCTAAAACTTTCAGGAAGCACTCTGGGAACTTCCCCGTTTAAATCATTTCCCTGGCCAGAGGCTGCTGATTAATTTTGAATCTTGTGACACAGAATTTTGGCAGCTACAATGCACAAGGATCTAGTACACAAAATGGGATAACAAGTGAAACAAAACAAAAAAAATAAAAAAGAAAGAAGATTGTCACAAAAAAGCATGGAAATTCAGGGATGAATGCTAAACTGGCAATTCACTCCCTACAAACAGTGATGGCTTTTTAGCTCAAAACTAAAGTTTTAAAAAGAGTTGGCTCTTTTTTCATTGTAAGCATGATGGATTTTGCTTAATGCCATATCTACTTCTTAAAGGGACACACACCTTCAAACCTAGTCAATTTGAAAATAATGAGTTACGGTGATTTCAGGTACTACACCTGCCTAATTGTTGTGGTTTTGCAATGATATTTTCCTGTTTTTAAAATGTTTTCTTCTCCCCTATTACTGTGTAAAGACCCACAAGACGACCAGGAAAAACAGACTATAACATGAACTGCTGTAAAATGCACAAAGTAAACAATCTACAAATGAACTCAGTAATCCTAGGTGGTAATTGCAATAACAGTAGGCAACATTTTTAAACTAGTAACCCTTTAACTGATTATAAGTAGCTTGCAGTCCCTTAAAGCATCTAGTACAGCCATGACTACTGTGCGCTAACAACAGTAACTGTTGGTTATTTTCATTTGTGCCAGCTAATTGTGAAAGTGACTACGAAATAAAGAAGCAAGGCAAGTTTGTCTTCTGCTATACATTATGTCCCTAAATCAAGGGCCTCCTTTGGTGGTGTGTTTTGCGGGCTCTTGAAACTGACTCTAAGTAAATGATCTGGGAGTCAGATTGTGTATGTCAGTCAAACCAAATGGGTGCCCTAAATTCAGTGGCTAAATTCACCCCTTACCTTTCTGGAGGAATTTTCAAAGTGCACCCCACAGGCCTTGCAGTTCTGTTCAGAACCGGTAGGAGAAGGGTAGGAGCTGTAACCTGGGTTGGAATATGCCTGGGGTCTGGCACCCTGCTGCGGCCGCTGCTGCATCTCCTCAGGTTGTCCATCCAGACAAAACCAGTTACAACAGGTTGCCCACATAGTAACTAAAAGGGTGAGAAAAAACACAAGTTAAATAACATGCTACCAAAGCGAGGGCCAGGCATGAACTGAATGGTTATGCTTCTTCACTAAATAAGCTATTTGACAGCACGTAGCAGGGGGGCTGGATCTTTTCTCTTACCAACTGCAAGCGTATGCCAAAAACGTACATATCCGCAACACACAACGTGCTCTAAACCCTTCATGAAAACGCACCGGCAGAGTTTCAGAATGGACTTGACTGACATTTATCAGAGACTCTCGTTAGGGTAGGAGGAAGACTATGTTTCAATTCCACTCTGTTGTGCATGGGCATTGTTCAGAACTCTATGATCACAGCAGAGACATCTGTGCTACACTATGTAGCTACAACCGAGAGGCAGTTTTCAGTAACTTTGCAGGAGGGAGTAAGGGAAAATTTAGAGGCACTGGGGAATTTCACCCTCAGAAAGAGATTAGAGGCTCGTGTCCTCTCTCACATGGTGCTTATGTAAGATAAACGGCTAGGGTCTCGCTGTCATTCCTCTACAACCTGGCTCCACATATAAAGCTACTGCTGCAGGCCTGTAAACAGACAAGAACAGGCAGTGCCCGGTGCTCCTTGAACTCGGCTGGACTCAGCTGAAATGTAAACAGACAGCTACCGTAATTGGCATCCTGTAAGCTTCCAGACAATGACTCAGTGTTAACCTCTGGGAACTTATTTAGAAAAACAGTTGAATACAGGGGAGCGAAATGGTAAGAAATGATGAATGTCTCTACATATCTGTTTGCTTGGGCCCTGGTGGTAGGAGATGTACCCCTACCTAAACTCCCTTGAGGAAACTGTGTGTGTGTGGGGGGGGGGGGGGGGGGGGGGAGAAGAGTGGGAGAGCAAAGAGAGGAGGAGGAGGAATGCTTCCTCTCAGTATTTTTGGAGCAAAACCGTTTCTGAAATAACATTCCCATACTTATTTCTAAGCACATGGTCTGAAAACGTTCCTCTGGCACTCAGACCATGTGCTAGGTGTCATCAGTCACTAGTGTAATGGGTTAATCCTGAGCCAGAGTTCGCCTCGGCCCTTTCAGTGTGGGACCAAGGTCTTGCTAGTGCAGTAACAGCATATTTGTTGCAGAAAGAGAGATTAAGCCTTAGCTAATGCTGAATTAGTATATTCATTGCCAAAGGTATGACTTCAGTGCCTTCCGCTCCTGCGCAGTATGAGTTGTTTACTTGTGTGTATAAATATGCCCTGTAACGGTCCTTTGTGGTCCGGACCCACCCATTTCTGTTTGTAGCATGGGTGTAGAATAAAGCTTTGAACTCTCTACCATTGTCTGCCTCCCTTTGACCAGAGCAAAGAACGAACCAGGAAAGAGTTAATTCTCTTAACACTAGCATAAGGAATACACACTGCTTCCCACCCTGTATTTGCTGCATTCATGGTACAGTTAACAGATACTTTTAAGCTTCTTTATCTTTCAGTCTATTCTGTCCAGAGGTGGCAGAACTGGGAAAGCAGGGGGCAGAGCAAGGGGGCTAGCACTCCCACAATGGAAATATTGGGGGGCTGAGGTATACTTCTGTGCCAATATAGAGCAGAAGCTGGAGGAAAGATCAGAGCAGACTAGGCCAACCGCCAGGGAGCAGGTAGGATTGCTCTCCTCTCCACGCCTTCCAGCCACCACAGCCACCTGGCATAGGCACCTGGCCTGGGGGAGGGGCAGGAGCATGTGTGCCAGCCACGGGGATTGGGGACAAGGAGGCGCCGCTGTGCCAGCTGCCAACGGAAAGAGGGAACACATGGCACTGGGCACCGAGGAATGGCAGTAGGAACTGCCAGGACACCCCTTCCCAGCTGCCTCCCGCCAACTCTCAGTAGCTCCCCTCGCTGCCCCTCCACACCCCCGATTCACAGCGAACTTCCACCCCTCAAATCTCCCAGATTCTGTCAGCGTCAGTATGTGCCAGCTCAATCCATGTTACTCCATTTTCCAAACCTCTGGAGTCAGCCTTTTTTCTTAACGAGGCTGTTAGTGCACGTTCACTACATAACATTTTATGACATGATTAAACCATACTTTGGAAATCTGTGAATCAATACAAGCTCTGAGGAGTTTGGCATGAGGTGCTAACATACAGTATTTGAATGTTTTACACAATCAACCCTGTTGGGCTGATGTACTTAAACAAGGAGGCTTTTGCAGTTTGGTGCAGTTCCAATAATCTGCAGATTTACTGGACTCTTTAGTCCTTTCAAAGTCTAGGTGAATTTGGTCTATCAAAGTTACCACTGTCGCTATAGTGGACACATGCCTGAGCATGACAACGGTAAGCTTGCAGGTTCAGCAAATTGTAATGTTCAAATAGAAAACAAGAGTCTTGATGACACAGGAGAAACAGTTCAAACAGCGTGTCATGCTGTGAATTATACACTTAGAGCAGCAATTAGACTTCTCACCTTAGATGGAAAAGCAAATGTAAGCTATTTTTAAATGTTCAGGTTATCTGGATTAGTCTATTATGCTTATGTCTACATACGTCATCTCGTTCTGAAAGCCTGTTCTTTCTAACTTCCATGGAAATAATCTATTTGTGTAGGTGCACGGACTTTACTTCTACACCATTTGAAGCTGTTCTGAAATATGCTTAGGGGGCTAGTCTGCTTTATTTCTGCCCAGATATTTTTAAACAGGAATGTACAATGGGAAACGGAGGGTGGGGACGGTATATCCCATATAGCAAATATTTGGGGATAACTACCATACTGAAAAATAACCTGGCTATGTAGGCTAATAAAGAATACAGACTGGTTTACAACTGTGTGTGTAAAACCTGGTGCCAGAATAAACAGTTTGTATGTCAAATTATAAACAAGTTTAATGACCAACAAAAAGCAGGACAAATTGTTATTGACATGGTGTAAGGTCTGAGGTCCCAGTATGTTAGTGGAGGAGCTGTAGTTAGTTCAGTATTCTATATTATATGTTCATGGTACTCGGTCCAAAGTAAGAAAACACACCTGGTGTTCAAGGAATACAGTGTAACAGAAGCATTCCATGATACAAAGTCATAATATAGAATGTATTTAGCTTCATCGTGTGTATTAGCCTTAAATTGCAACCACTGTATCCAGTGGTAATGGCTATAAATGCACAGACTGTAAATAAAATACGTATCATCAGAACTTGCCTATGCTTTTTTCTGAACTCTAATTTCAGAGCATTAAATTTCTGTTAGAAGTTATGTATTTTGGAAATTCAACCTTTTTGCAATTGTAAGGAATGACTAAACTGTTTTGAGAGTCTTAATTTGATCCTAAGGTTTACAGACCCAAGGTATGAACCCGGTGAACCCTGAAAGAAGCATTATAACCTCCACAAGAGATTAAAACTACATCCACATTAAGCCCATAAGGATTCCTGTGAACTGGAGGCCACCCACAGTAGTAGCATATACAAATGTCTATGGTTTGTCCGGAGTTATTTTTCTTACAAAGATAGGCCAACTCACTCAAACTTTGCACCAGTTCAGATATTGCAAAGAAGGAAGGAGCAAACCAGAAGAAACAAAGACTGAGCTCAGTGTTATTAAGCCTACGTTTTGTTCTCGAATTATCAGAAAGTTGACAATAAGACTCTGATGTGGTTTCAGAAGATCCTTAAACCTGCTTAGCTGATAAAGTCTGAAAGAATATATGAAAAAGTTAACAGTTGCTGTTGTTCATTGAACGGTAAGGGTCTTAAGAAGCTGCTTCCCAGGTTTAAGAGAAATGAGTAAGAAATGACAGCCATTCATATAACAACATAAATAGTGATCATTGGTTATGGATTTCCATCAATGACAGTAAGATTATAAAAAAGCACAACAAAAGTTTAATTTTGCTGCTAAATGTACCACAAGAAATACAATTTGCTGCAATTAGGGAGATGCACAAGTATCCTAATGGTAGCGAGCCATGAGTATGATAAGCAGCAAGAAAAATTCTCGTGTTTTAAAGAAACAGATAGGCTGCCCTCAAAGAAGGCAGGTTGGGGAGGGAAGAGATCTCTCTTTCCTGCAAGGACGTCAGAGGAGAAAACTATTAGCAAAAACGCAGTATTTGAAAATAATCTTCAGGAACCTGCCTGTCAAACGCCAAGGGAAGAAGAGATGAGACTATTTTAAAACAGCTTCTGAAGCTTCAGCAGGCCAGATGTAAACCCCAACAAACAGTACGGAACTGCCAGAGTACAGATGCTCTTAGCTGATTCTTATGCAATTCTGGATGCCACATTTTAGGAAAGATGTGGATAAACTGGAGAAAGCCCAGAGAAGAGCAACAAAAATGATAAAAAGTTTAAAACACCTGACCTATGAGAAAAGGTTAAAAAAACTGGATATGTTGAGTCTTGAGAAAAGAAGACTGAAGACTGATAACAGTCTCCAAATATATTAAGAGCTGTTATAAAAAGGACAGTGATCACCTGTTCTCCATGTCCACTGAAAGTAGGGCAAGAAGTAATGGGCTTAATCTGTTGCAAGGGACATTTAAGATAGTAGGAAAAGTTTTCTAACTCTAAGGGCTAGTCTACACTTACCAGCTCTGTCGGACACGTCGGATCGATCTTCTGGGTTCGATTTATCGCGTCTTGTCTAGACGCGATAAATCGAACCAGGAAGTGCTCCCCCGTCGACACTGGTAATCCTGCTCCACGAACGGAGCAGGCAGAGTCGACGGGGGAGCCTGCGTGCCGCGGTGTGGACCAGGGGTGAGTACTTTGAAGTTCGAAATAAGATACTTCGAATTCAGCTACGTTATTTACGTAGCTGAAGTCGCGTATCTTACTTCGAACTTTGGGGCTAGTGTAGACCAGCCCTAAGGGTAGTTAAGCTCCGGAATAAGCTTCCAAGGGAGGTTGTGGAATCCTTGTCATTGGAGATTTTTAAGAACGGGTTGAACAAAACCTGTCAGGGATAGTTTAGATTTACTTGGTCTTGCCTCAGCATAGGTGGCTGGCCTTGATGACCTCTTGAGGTCTGTTCCAGCTCTACATTTCTATGATTCTCCCATAGACATTGTTCAAAGTAGATCTGCTTCACATTAAGGTTTCCATTTTAGTAGATTATGTGGTTCAGAATTTAGATCAATACCCTTACAATGTGCAGAAAACTCAGTTAACTTTAGCTAGCAGAAGTGGATATTTTAGCAGCAGTTTTAGAATATAGGGTCAGTAGTATGTAACCTCTTGGTAGCGGGCCAAGAAATGCTTTTATCGTGCCTTTGCCTGCCAAGACATCTCAAGTCACTTAGCCTGTAAACATTAGCGTGATAATGAATATTCTTTGCAAAGGAAAATGAATGAACCTTCAGTTTTGATTTATAAATTGAAACGACTTCTGGGCAGGAAGTTTTAGAGAAAAGGAATGAATTGGCTAGGACAGTTGGTACAGTATCTTGCCACTCACTATGAAATCAACCTGGTTTTCCAATGGGCAGAACGATGGATTTTTCTATAAACTTTAATATTCCAGACTGTATTCCGGCATGGAACAGAGTAAGCCCATAGCATGAAGTTTTCATTAACATGCTAACAAAAACGTGTTTTCATTAACACGCTAACAAACGCTCTCAGACCACACAGAGATAGGTAAAGATTCCAAGGTGTTAAACTTAATCTTCTGGGCAAATTAGTTTTTTGCCCAATATTTGTGCATATCCAATTTAAGCCACTCACAACTTAGACAAATTCAAAGAGATCTTATGAAAAAGGTGAAAAAAAATCTTTGAAATACAGATATACAAATTAGAAGGAAATGAAAGATTGTTTATGTGGCAAAAAGGAATAAATGAAGCTAGTCAAACATGCTACAACCTTGAAATGTAAATCTATTTGTACTGGTGTCTGGACTAAGGGATAAAGTAATATAGAACGTGTTAATGAAGACACCACCACCTAGCCTCGCCAAACCACAGTGAACTAGGGAAGAATGGAAGTGAAGAACATTTGCCCTTGCTGGGACATTGACAAACAGACCAGCTAGCAGCAGAACAGTTCTAAGATAAGGTGCAGGTTTCATCTTGATTATGTGTGTATGGTCACTAAACTTAGAATCCAGTTACCTATGCTTTTTCATAGATTTCCAGGCCAGAAGACACCATTATGACCTCCTGCCTAACCTTCCGCATAACACAAACAGAACTTCATTCAATGATTCCTGCATGAAGCTCAACCAACTTCTGGTTGAACTAACATGTACTTTTTACAGAGACATCCAGTTTTGACTCCAAGTGATGGAGAATTTACCAGATCCATTGGTAATCTGTTCAGTCGTTAATTGCCCTCTCTGTTCAAAATGCGCATCTTACTTCCAGTTTAAATGTTGCTGACTTTTACTTCCAGCCATTGGATCTTGTTATCTCTTTTGTCTATCACTTTTTAAAGCCCCATAATATCAGGTATCTTCTCTCTGAGCTTGTCTAAACTTACAAGTTTTGCTGATACAGATATACTCCTGAGCAGCAGTACAAAAGTAAGGAAAGAAAAGCATTGGTTAAAGGAAGAAGAGTACATGGAGTTGGCATAAAGAACATAGTATTTTTAAATTTCAAAACATGTCCAATCTATGAGTTAGCTCCCATTAAGTTCTCCGTACAAAGAAGAATGCTGGGATCGGTTTCAGATAACTGCACCACATGAGAAACAGTCAGCAGCTTTCTAGCTGAGTGACTGGCAAAACTTGGTGACATATCTTTGGCAAATATTACTTCAGCAATGGACTAAAGTTTATACAGTACGATGACTCAGAGCTGATAATAAAATCAGAGTGCAAAGTCTACTCAGTGATTTCCGCTTTACATATTACACAATACACCAAATAGCCCTTCATGTATACGGTACATTCATTTTCGCACCAATTTTAGTATTGCAGTGTTGGACTGGAACACAAGGTAAGCCTTATTCCCTCACTGTGATGTTGTTGTGTAGCCATAGGGGTGTGTGGGGGGGTGCTTTTGCTAACAGATTGCTAACAGTTACGTTTCAGCTGTGATTACTTAAAATACTGTTAGGCTTTCAACTGTCAGATGAAGCCTTGTTTTATCAATTCATTTTCACATCTAGTTTATCAGACGACGGCTTGACTGGATTTATGTTGTTCACATGGTGCATGTAAATTCACTCGTAATTCTTCAGAAATGTCAAAATTAAAAAAATCATGGGGGAAAAACCCAGGTTTGCCTTACTAACAGAACTCTTTCCTAGGAATCTGAACTTCTGGAAACCACAGCTCAAATGACTGACGTATACTCGATGCTGTGCCATCACTGAAACACCAGCAACGACAGACTTGCTGATCGTACATAAAACAGCCTTCCATGAGACAGAAAAAGAAATCATAACAACAATGATGATTCTATCAATGTGGCACAAGGATTTCTGGTCCCTTTTATTTTAATGAGCTGTTATAGTTTGAGAGGAAAGTATGGAGCACTTCTAATTTACATTTTTGCTGCAGAAAGTAAAAGTACCCCCATTGAAGACTACAAAAGCTAGATTTCCCCTAGGATGCACTAACATAACAACTCCCACTAAATGCCTGGTGCCACGGTATTATTCACAGTGATACAGCAACCCTATATTCAAGAAGGTGATCATATTTCAAATTAATGGAAAGTTATTAATTGCTTGCCTTTGGCCACCAGATTTACTTGACCTTGGTGGATATGTCCGTTGAAAAAAGTCACACACACACACACACACACACACACAAATAATTAGAAATAATTGTAACAGTATGAGACATAACGGTTTTAGATTGTGTAAGTAAGTACTATCTTATAGAAGACTAATAAAAAGGTTGTCTTGTAGGAAGAAAATTGTGAAAACCAAGGAATGTAAAATGCCCGAAACCAAATGTTTTACAGAGACAGAAGTTAAAATCCTAGAAAATTAGAGTGTACAATTTTAGGAAAACAAATCCTGAGAACATGGGAATTTCCCAAGTACTACTGGAACATAAAAAAATGCTCCACTTGAAACTGTTTACCGAGACACAAACTGATTTAAGTTACACCATGATCTGTAAATTATATATTTAGTATGCGTTTGCAAACAGTAGTTGTAAGAAAGGCCATGTTACAAAAGGACTTTTGGTAGACAGAATAAAGTTATACTTCAGAATGAATACAGCAATGAGAAAGTAGAGGTCTACTACTGCTCCCACTGAAGTAGATGGGAGTAGGAGTAAATCCTAAATCTTCCAATATTTATCAATCATACAGTTATGCACATACACCAGAAATGAGTGCTTCATAACGGGGGATTTGGGGTAGCTTGTTGGTTTGTTTTTAAAGGCCAGGTTGAAAAACATGACTTTTTTTATTCTGATAGGGTATGAAATTTGACAAAACAGTTTCCTTCAGTGTTGGGGAGTGAGAAGAGACTATTTTCCCTGGTACTTTAAAGTTTGAATTTAACTTTATTAGAGAAGTATTTATAACTCGCTCTTTGTGCTACTAGAGGGCTGGCCAGGAAAGCAAAGCCACTATTATTTTAAACACAGCACCAACAGTGTGCTAGAATCTTTTGAGAGACATAGGATTATAAAGTCCATGTCAAAAAATCTTGTAGTCTCAGGGCTTGTCCACACTTACTAGGGGATTGACGCACGGCAATCGATGCATCGGCGGTTTATTTAAAGGGTCTAGTGAAGACCCGCTAAATCAACCACAGATTGCTCTCCCGTCGACTTCTGTACTCCACCTGAACGAGAAGCACATGGGGAGTTGATGGGAGAGCATCTCCAGTTTACATAGCGTAGTGTGGACCCCGCAGTAAGTAGATCTAACTACGTTGACTTTGCGTAACTTAGGGTAGGTCTATACTTACGCGTCCCGTCGGAGGCGCGCGATCGATGTTCTGGGTTCGATTTATCGCGTCTTGTCAAGACGCGATAAATCGAACCAGGAAGTGCTCCGTCGTCGACGCTGGTACTCCAGCTCGATGAACGGAGTAGGCGGAGTCGACGGGGGAGCCTGCGCGCCGCGTGTGGATCCCGGGTAAGTGCTTTTTCATTCGAACTAAGGTACTTCGACTTCAGCTACGTTATTCACGTAGCTGAAGTTGCGTACCTTAGTTCGATAGGGGGGGGTAGTGTAGACCTAGCCTTAGATTGATCTCCCCGCGTAGTGTAGACAAGGCCTAACTAAACCAGTTAACTTTAATTGGTTCTGATCCTATTTAGCCTAAGGTTTGCATGCTTACATTTGCAGTTTGGCTTCCATGGCTTGTTATTCTTACAGTATGTCTTTAAAAAGTTTCACCACTTTGACAAAGTGGGAAGCAGAGGAGAGTTGATAAAATACTAATTACTTCCTTGCACCAGTTACATGACATCAATTAGTGTTACAAAAGGTCATGCCCTTGTCATATGGCAGGGGGCAATATTCACCAATTCCTGGGGCTGCTCTCATCATGGGGTTTAAGCCAAAACCAGAGTTCTAAGTCATTGAGTGACCATGTAGTATAGGCTCCAAATTTTGAAGGGCTTTTTTGTTTGTAAAGGATTTTACAAAATCTATTTAAAATATTTTAAACTGTCTAAACGGAATGAAATGCAAATAGTAAGCAAAGAATATTGTGAAAAGAAAGCTGGGTCTTTAAAAATTTTCACTTTTAATTACATAATGTGTTTGTAATAAGAGGGTTTTTTTTCAATGCATGTGTGATTTTTAACGTGTCCTTACTGATTTCATTTTCAAAAATGTTACTGCAAGTTCTGAAACTGTGGGGCTTATCTACATACAGAAGTTGCATTGGTTTAATGTACGTTTAAAACCCATTTAAACTGGTGCAAAAGCCTGTGTGGACATACTTATATAAATTTAAAACTAGTTGTATCAGTTTAGTATTACTGAGCATCAACACACAGTGTTACACCCATTTAAACTAAACTGGTATAAAATTACATCTTTGGTTAAACCAGCATAACTCTATGCTTAAACCAGGCATTAGTAAAAGCTAGAAGCATTACACGATGCTGCCTCAGTGGACATACAGGTATTTTCGATCTTTCCACTCCTACACTTAGGCGGGAGTAGAATTTTAAGGTACTGGAAAACCAAATACAACAGAAGGCTTAAGCTAATGCTGGATTCTGCAGAGAACAAGGTAGGCATTAATATTTAAATCACATCTCTGAAATGTTTGGCTGGCACACATTCCCAAAAATATCTGCAGTTGGTACCCACTGAAACTTCTGTAATAAAGAGTGAAAAACCGAGAATCTGCAAGAACTGTCTATTGTGCAATATCTTGTCTAAATAAAAAGATTAAAGGAGGAATTGGACAATACCCAAATTGTAGCCTTGTCTGATTGAAGACAGAAGAAAAGATGCATAAAAGCAGAAAGGAAAACAGGGTTTTTTTTAATCTGAATCAAATAACTGTTTACTGACCTGAAGTTGTGTTTCGTTTATTGAGAAATGTTTAAGTAAAGTGCTCATCTTGCTATTAGTCATGATTAGGGTCCCTGGAAATCTTGGAAACTGGAAATTTTGCCAAATTCTTGTACGTCAGTGAGGTTCTTTTGAGCAAGTTAACTCAAAACATACAAAAATTCTAAAGATGAATACCGCTATCTGTATCTGAGCAGTTTTAAATAAAATTGGCTTATTTCACCCAGTCTTGCTTTTTTTCCCCTTACCTGCTTTGAGCTCTTTCATTCCACCACCACCACCCCAAAGATCTCCCACTCACCTCCAATGATTAGGGCCCTGCCAAATTCACGGTCCATTTTGGTCAATTTCATGGTCACAGGATTTTTAAAACGGCAGATTTCATGATTTCAGCTATTTACACCTGAAATGTCATGGTGTCGTAATTGTAGGGGTCCTGACCCAAAAAAGGGCGTTGTAGGGAGGTTGTAAGGTTATTGTAGGGGGTGGGGGGAGGTTGCGGTACTGCTACGCTTACTTTCGCACTGCTGCTGCTGGTGGCGCTGCCTTCAGAGCTGGGTGCCCGGCCAACATCTTCTGCTCTCCAGCTGCCCAGCTCTGAAGGCAGCGCAGAAGTAGGACGGCAATACCATGACCACCCCAAAATAACCTTGTGACGCCCCCTGCGACTCCCTTTTGAGTCAGAACCCCCCAATTTGAGAAACACTGGTCTGCCCCATGAAATCTGTATACCAGGGGAGGCCAACCTGGGGCCGTCCGGAGCCACATGCGGCTCTTCAGAAGTTAATAGGCGGCTCCTTGTCTAGGCACCGACTCTGGGGCTGGAGCTACAGGCGCCAACTTTCCAGTGTGCCGGGGGGTGCTCACTGCTCAAGCCCTGGTTCTGCCACAGGCCCTGCCCCCGCTCCACCCCTTCCCACCCCCTCCCCTGAGTTTGCCATGCCCTCGCTCCTCATTCCCCCCGCCCCGAGCCTCCTGCACGCCACGAAACAGCTGATCGGGAGGTAGGGGAGGGAGAGGGAGGCACTGATCAGCAGGGCTGCCGGTGGGTGAGAGGCGCTGGGAGTGGGGGGGAAACTGATGGGGGTTGCTGACGTATGACTGTGGCTCTTTCGCAATGTACATTGGTAAATTCTGGCTCCTTCTCAGGCTCAGGTTGGCCACCCCGCTGTATAGTATAGGACAAAAGCACACAAAAGACCAGATTTCATGGTCCGTGACGCAGTGTTCGTGGCCGTGAATTTGGCAGAACCTTACCAATGATTGTCTCCCTTCCCCTCTCCCCTAGACTAAGGGGATATAATATAATATAAATTAATATTAAACAGAATATTCAATTATTCATATTTTAAAGATATGCAAGTTGTTCCTGTGGAATATCCTTTCACATTAATATAACCATATATATATATATAACCATATATATATATATATATATATATATATATATATATAAAAACCATACATATAGAACAGCACGGAGAGAAGAGAAAACCCTGGAGCAGGCAGGATAGCTGGGAACTTCACTTTACAACTATTCTCTGCTCCCCCAATCCTAATCAAAGTAAAATAAAGTAAGTGTACGTATGTGTCCTTTCTCTCTCTGCATCTATGTATGTAATAAAAAATGTTCTCCTGCTGATAATAGCTCACCTTAATTGATCAGTCTCTTAGAGTTGGTATGGCAACCCCCATCTTTTCATGTTTTGTGTGTGTGTATATATCTATATCTATATATCTATATCGTCCTACTGTATGTTCCACTCTATGTATCTGATGAAGTGGGTTCTAGCTCACGAAAGCTTATGCCCAAATAAATGTGTTAGTCTCTAAGGTGCCACAAGTACTCCTCCTTCTTTTTGCAGATACAGACTAACACGGCTACCACTCTGAAACCTGTCACCATGCAAAGCACTGAATTTAGCCATGTGACGTGGAAATCCATCAACTTCATGAAAAAACTTGTACAGATACAGACAGACATCATCTTCCTTTCCAAATGCAAACAGATGGACATCATACCAAAAGAACTAAAGGTAAAAAATCCATTACAATTTACATACCACCCAGACTATGCTGAGAGATTATGCCACACACTCTCAAAAAACTGCGGAACCACCTGATTAACATCCTATACAGCAAACAGGGAAAGATTGAGAATGAGCTCTCAAAACTGGATACTCTCATCAAAAAACAACCTTCCACACAAAATTCCTCGTGGCTGGACTTTACAAAAACTAGACAAGCCATTTACAACACACACTTTGCGTCTCTACAAAGGAAAAAGAACACTAAACTATCTAAACTGCTACATGCCACAAGGAGCCACAAGAGTGGTTCCTTTAACCCACCCAACAATATTGTTAATCTTTCCAGGTATACTCTTAGCCCGGCAGAAGAATCTGTCCTTTCTCGGGGCCTCTCCTTTTGCCCTTCCAGGCCCACGATCATGATACAGTTCTGTGGTGACCGAGAATCCTACTTTTGACGTCTCCGATTCAAGGAATATTTCCAACACACCTCTGAACAACATACTAACCCCCAGAAACCTTCCTACCAACACTACAAA
This sequence comes from Chelydra serpentina, assembly GCA_037349315.1. Classification (NCBI taxonomy): domain Eukaryota; kingdom Metazoa; phylum Chordata; order Testudines; family Chelydridae; genus Chelydra; species Chelydra serpentina. The sequence goes on along the minus strand of JBAIAC010000027.1, from coordinate 19,014,434 downwards.
AAGAAGGATTCTGCGTGGACTCCTGAAGGTCAAAACAACAGACTGGACTTCTACATAGACTGCTTCCATCAACGTGCATGGGCTGAAATAGTGGGAAAGCAGCATCGCTTGTCCCATAACCTCAGCCGTGCGGAACACAACGCCATCCACAGCCTCAGGAACAACTCTGACATCATAATCAAAAAAGCTGACAAAGGAGGTGCTGTCGTCATCATGAATAAGTTGGAATATGAACAAGAGGCTGCTAGGCAGCTCTCTAACACCACATTCTACAAGCTATTACCTGCTGATCCCACTGAGAATTACCAAAAGAAACTACACCATCTGCTCAAGAAACTCCCTGAAAAAGCACAGGAACAAATCTGCAAAGACACACCCCTAGAACACCGACCAGGGGTATTCTATCTGCTACCCAAGATCCATAAACCTGGAAATCCTGGACACCCCATCATCATCTCAGCCATTGGCACCCTAACAGCAGGATTGTCTGGCCACGTAGACTCTCTCCTCAGGCCCTATGCTATCAGCAGTCCCGGCTATCTTCGAGACACCACTGACTTTCTGAGGAAACTACAATCCTTCGGCGATCTTCCAGAAAAGACCATCCTGGCCACTATGGATGTAGAAGTCCTCTACACCAACATTCCACACAAAGATGGACTACAAGCCGTCAGGAACAGTATCCCTGATAATGTCACGGCAAACCTGGTGGCTGAACTTTGTCCTCACCCACAACTATTTCACATTTGGGGACAATACATACCTTCAAGTCAGTGGCACTGCTATGGCTACCCACATGGCCCCACAGTACGCCAACATTTGTATGGCTGACTTAGAACAACGCTTCCTTAGCTCTCGTCCCCTAACGCCCCTACTCTACTTGCGCTACATTGATGACATCTTCATCATCAGGACCCATGGAAAAGAAGCCCTTGAGGAATTCCACCATGATTTCAACAATTTCCATCCCACCATCAATCTCAGCCTGGACCAATCCACACAAGCGATCCACTTCCTGGACAGTGCTAATAACCGATGGTCACATAAACACCACCCTATGCCGGAAACCTACTGACTGCTATACTTACCTACATGCCTCCAGCTTCCATCCAGGACACATCACATGATCCATTGTCTACAGCCAAGCTCTAAGATACAGCCGAATTTGCTCCAATCCCTCAGACAGAGACAAACACCTACAAGATCTCTATCAAGCGTTCTTAAAACTACAATACCCACCTGCTGAAGTGAAAATACAGATTGACAGAGCCAGAAGAGTACCCAGAAGTCATCTACTACAGGACAGGCCCAACAAAGAAAGTAACAGAATACCACTAGCCGTCACCTTCAGCCCCCAACTAAAACCTCTCCAGTGCATCATCAAAGATCTACAACCTATCTTGAAGGATGATCCCTCGCTCTCACAGATCTTGGGAGACAGGCCTGTCCTCGCTTACTGACAGCCCCCGAACCTGAAGCAAATACTCACCAGCAACCACTCGCCACACAATAAAAACACTAACCCAGGAATCTATCCTTGCAACAAAGCCCGGTGCCAACTCTGTCCACATATCTAATCAAGTGACACCATCATAGGACCTAATCACATCAGCCACACCATCAGGGGCTCGTTCACCTGCACATCTACCAATGTGATATATGCCATCATGTGCCAGCAATGCCCCTCTGCCATGTACATTGGCCAGACCGGAAAGTCTCTACACAAAAGAATAAATGGACACAAATCTGACATCAGAAATCATAACATTCAAAAACCAGTAGGAGAACACTTCAATATCTCTGGTCACTTAGTAACAAACCTAAAAGTGGCAATTCTTCAACAAAAAAACTTCAAAAACAGACTACAACGAGAAACTGCTGAACTGGAATTAATTTGCAAACTGGATACCATTAAATTAGCCTTGAACAAAGACTGGGAGTGGCTGGGTCATTACACAAATATATATCTATTTCCCCATGCTGTTTCCCCCTGCCGTTGCTCAGACCTCCTTGTCAACTGTTTGAAATGGGCCATCCTGATTATCACTACAAAAGTTCTCTCTCCTCCTGCTGGTAATAGCTCACCTTAATTGATCAGTCTCTTAGAGTTGGTATGGCAACCCCCATTTTTCATGTTCTCTGTATATATATCTTCCTATTGTATGTTCTACTCTATGCATCTGATGAAGTGGGTTCTAGCCCACGAAAGCTTATGCCCAAATACATTTGTTAGTCTCTAAGGTGCCACAAGTACTCCTCGTTCTTTTTGAGGATACAGACTAACACGGCTAACACTCTGAAACTTATGGTAAAGGAGTGAGACTTGCATTTCGTTCTGAACTGTCAGTTTTGTGGTCACTCTCAGTTCTTTGGGAAGGGAGTTCCACAGACCTTGACCAGTTGCCAAGAAGTCTCCAGCTCCAGTTCCAATTAGCCTCCATCAGCTGATATTAAGGGACGATGAAACTATTACAAACATCTTGAAAAGAAGAGAAGCTCTGTAAAATAGACTGATAAATCGACCGCTGAGTGCTCTCCTGTTGACTCTGGTATTCCACGTAGCTGAAGTTGCGTATCTTAGATCATCCCCCACGCAGTAGTGTAGACAAGCCCTGTGCGTCATACTGAATGAGTAGGTGCTGCATTTACATTTCTCTTTGCATTTCAGAGCCAGTTTGGGTATGAATTTCAGGTTTATCTTGAATAAAACTAGTTAAGGAACAGGTTTGCTGTATTTGTAAATAACTAGTATTGGATCTACAATACTGCATCCCTCTAATTAAAACTGTGTGCATATATTTCAGGTCTCATTCAGTCCAGCCAAATAGAGTAAAAGCTCACAAAGATTAGAACAAGCTGAAATCAGATTTTTATCAGAATACCGATGAACAGCAGAGCTTTAGGTTAAGCTTACAGATCTACTTGAGTTTTATACTTTGATGCACAATTCTACTGCAGTATCATGGATTTTGACTCCTCTTTTCCAGCATCACACTTCCCTCAAATTTGTGTTGTATCATTTTTCCTCTTACAGTTTTGTACATATTTTTAAAATATTTCAATTCACTTTTAGAGCTCCAATATATTTAATAGCATCAGTGGCAAGTAAATTTAAGAGCACTTTTTAGCCATTTCTTACTTCATCCTAGAAGGAAGTCACAATGTTGATTTAATGACTTGTGTGATTTTCATGGCAATATAGTGATGTCATACACAGAGGATTGTGACCTTTCAATGATTAAACAGAATAAAAAAAGATAGATGGGGAGGGGAAAAGTCTTGGCATAAATACAAAAATAGTAAAGCAAGTGAGAAGAGTAAGCTGCTTTTTGCACAAGTGCCTTCATCCAGAGTCTCGCAGTTCTCCTCCGTGTAAAAGAAGCCTCTATAATAAGTGGGTTCTTAACCCACGAAAGCTTAGGCTGAAATAAATGTTAGTCTCTAAGGTGCCACAGGTATTTTTCTTGTTTTCTTTTTGCTGACACAGACTAACACGGCTACTACACTGAAACCTATAATAAATAGGGTTAGGCCTGATCTACACTACAGAGTTAGGTCGGCGTAAGGCAGCTTATGCTGACCTAACTGTAAGCGTCTACACTAAAATGTCGCTCCTGCTGATGCAACTCGCTCACTACGCCAACTTAATAACTCCACATCCCCGATGGGCACAGTGCTTAGGTCGACATACTTCAGTCGACGCAGCATCAGTGTAGACACTGCATTGCTTATGGCGATTTTAGTGGCCTCTGGGAGGTGTCCCACAATGCCCTACTGTGACCGCCATGGTCACTATTTTGAACTTTGTTGCCCAGCCGCCAGGTACACATCCCTCCCCTCTAAATGCTCACAAATTTTTGAAATTCCATTTTCTGTTTGCTCAGCATGGACAACTCACCTAGCGGCTGCCCATGCTGGTTACACGCTGCAGACACGCTCCTGCCTGGAGTACACAGGAGGTGGTGGATCTCCTGTGTCTGGGGGAAGAAGAGGCTGTGCAGGCAGAGCTATGATCTAGCTGCAGAAACGTCCATATCTACGAGCAGACCACTTGGGGCATGATGGAGAAGGGCTAAAAGAGGGTCCCATAGCAGGGCCACGTGAAAGCCAAGGAGCTGTAGCAGACATACCAGAAGGCAAGGGATGCTAACAGCTGCTCTGGTGCAGAGCCACAGATACGGCACTTTTACAAAGAGCAGCATGCCATCCTCAGCGGAGACCGCCCCCGAGAGCCCCGTGGTACTTCAGGAGTCAGAGTCACGGGCCCCCAGAGTGAATAGTGAGGAGGTGGTGTTGGACGAGGGAGGAGGAGTATGGGGGATAGGTGACCGGGGGATCCAGTCGTACAGCGAGCCAGGACCGGTTTATTCCAGAGCAGTCGAGCCAGTCCTACCAGTCCAGCATGGGCAAGCCTGATGCAGAGGAAGGAACCTCTGGTAAGTGGGCAGTTTGCTTTGAAACTGCTCATTTACTCTCTGCTCATTTACTCTTTTTTAATCATGCTTGAACAGGTAGTGAAATAACCAAGAGAGGCAAAGTTACTATCTGCTTCTCACTCCCTTGTACAAGTAGGCCGAGGGGGCCCTGCACAATAGTTTATATGCACTGGGATGTCCCATGAATCCTCCATAGAGATCTCGAGGAAACTTTCCTGGAGGTAGTCTGCAATCCTCTGCCGACGGTTTCTGGGCAGGGCTGCCTTATTTCTTCCACCGCAGTCAGACACTTTCCCACACCACTCAGCAATTACTTCAGTAGGCACCATTGCAGCACATGGGCTAGCAGCATAGGGTCCCAGTCTGCAGACAGACGAATGCAGTAACTGTTCCCTTTCAGCCTCCATTTCCTGCAGGAGTGAGTTCTCAGCTAAAATCACCACTGCCTGTGGAAAATGGTGCTGGTATTCAGTTCAATTCCCCTAACCACGTAAAGTCGTGCCCATGAGCTACCAGACCCCCATTGTCCCAACTCGCCCCCCTGCCTTTGGGCCGTATTCGCCATGGCTGGGACTGCCACTGTGCTCCATGAAGTGGAGAATGTAGTGCCTGTAATTTGTGTGGATCAAGGGGAGTGAGTTCAGTATACCAAGTTTCCATTTATCTTGTGAATACACTCTCAATAGTACCTCTGTGTACTGTATCTTTTGCAGCTGGAAATGTGAACTTGAGGGTCTCTACATCCACACCAGTGGAGCAGCTCAGCCAGATAAGGAGAAGGAAGAGGACATGTAATGATGTTTCAAGAGATCCTGCAAGCCTCTGGTGCTTCAGATACTGAGCACAGGGCTTGGAGGATCACCCTCGTGGACAGAATGGACAGGGATAGAGTGGAGAGGAGAAAAGCAAAGGAAAAGGAGAGAGACACAGCAGGAGATCTCAAGCATCAAACAGAGATGCTGGAGACTCTTGTTGATCTTCAGGTTCAACACTGCAGCCCATAGATAGCTGCATTCCCGGACCTCCCTGCACATATACCCCACATTCCCAAGACATCCAGGGCTGATGCACTCCACCCTGGGGGAGAGTACAGGCAATCACAGCCACACATACACCAACTGCGTCTCTCACAGGTCAGCGTGTGTGTTTGTGAAATGAAAATGACTGTTCTTTCCGCTTCAAAGGTTCTTTTCCTTGTATTTATAAAGTTTCATTCCGTTATAAATGTCTGTTTGCATGGGTTTGGAATAAAAGTCTATTTATGGAAACTTAATTCATCTGTATTAGTTCACAACATATGCTGGGTGGGTCTGACATCATTCGCTGATAATAGCAATAGGTACATTCATTTGCAATGTGATATTACTACACACTGAGCACTCATTACAAGGTTCATACCGGGGTGCAAAAAAAAAAAAAAAAACAACCAAAAAACAATGCCAGGCAGAGCACACTACAGCAACATACTTTACTGTGGCTCACTATTAAAATGAAGCGACAAAGGGTCCTGTGGCACCTTATAGACTAACAGAGGTATTGGAGCATAAGCTTTCGTGGGTGAATACCCACTTCTTCGGATGCAGCCAAAGAAGTGGGTATTCACCCACGAAAGCTTATGCTCCAATACCTCTGTTAGTCTATAAGGTGCCACAGGACCCTTTGTCGCTTCTACAGATCCAGACTAACACGGCTACCCCTCTGATACTATTAAAATGGTCTTTCAAAGACTCCCTGGTCCGTATGGTTCCCTGCTGAGCACTTCTTATAGCCCTGGTATCTGGCTGCTCAAAATCAGAAGACAGCCATTCCACCTCCGCCCTTCACCCCGGCAGAAACTTTTCCCCCTTTGCTTCACAGATATTATGAAGCACACAGCAGGCAGCTATAACCATTGGGATTTTTTTCCTACTGAGATCGACTCTCATGAGTAGACAGCACCAGCAGCTTTTCGAACAGCTAAAGGCACATTCAACTGTCATTCTGCACCTGCAGAGCCTGTAGTTGAAGCTCTTCTTGCTGCTGTCGAGATGGCTGGTGTATGGCTTCGTGAGCCATGGGAGTAAGGGGTAGGCTGGGTCTCCCAGGATCACTACTGGCATTTCAATATCCCCAATGGTAATCCTCTGGTCTGGAAAGAAAGTCCCTGCTTGCAGCTTTCTGAACAAGTCTATGCTCTTAAAGATGCGTGTGTATGCACTTTCCTTGACCATCATGCGTTGATGTCAGTAAAACATCCCTGGTGATCCACCAATGCTTGCAATACCATAGAAAAGTATCCCTTTCTGTTGATGTCCCCTGTGGCAAGGGGGTCTGGTGCCAAAATAGGGATACGCGTGCCATCTATCACCCCACCACAGTTCAGGAACACCACTGCTGCAAAATCATCCACTATGTCCTACACATTGCCCAAAGTCACAGTCCTTCATAGCAGGATGCAATCAATGGCCCTGCACACTTGCATCACAGCAACCCCCCCCAGTGAATTTCCCTACTCCAAATTGATTCCCAACTGATCACTAGCAATCGCCACTTGCTTTTCCACGGTCTGTGCAGCTCTCATTTTGGTGTCGCTCTGCTGGAGGGCTTGGGAAAACGACACACACACACAAACACACCCAGGAATGTGGCCTTGCACATCCAAAAACTCTGCAGACACGGCTAGTTATCCCATACCTGCATAACGATGTGATCCCAACCGTCCGTGCTTGTTTCTCAGGTTCCGAAGCAGCACTCCACCTCTGAAGCTGCTCTGCGAATCTAACAACCACCTTGAATTGTTTCTTTCTATGTCCCACAGCAACCTAGCCTCCAAGGTGTCATTATGTTCCCCGTAGCTCCTCTGGTAGCTCTGCAAATACTGCAGGATCAGGCGCGCCGTGCTTGCAGGGCTCATCGCAACAATGCAGAGCTGTGCAGGAGCCATGCTTCTCACACAGACGGAGGATGCGTGGGTTTGTGGGGCTTTTGAAAAGAGGCGCAAAACATTATGGGATGGAGATAAAATGATGGGTTAGAGAAACCTGCACCATGTTCCCAGTCAGCCCTGGGTGACTCGTTTGCCCCCAAGAGGCAGTGCAAATCCTTCCCAAAACACACCGTGCTAGATGGTGGCAAGTTGCACAGTGGGGTAACTACAGACAGTGAACTGCTGTGCAAGCACGGCTAGTGAGCACGTGCACCACCGACACGAGGAGTGTACTGTGGACATGTAAAAGTGATTTAATTACCGGGGTGGCTGTACATCGACGTAACTTAGGTCGACTTAATTTAGTAGTGTAAACGTGCCCTTACTTTTAGTAACAGAGGTCCCTGTGCACAAAAAGGATATAAAACCACAACACAGACCAGAAGCTGACTGACAAGAAACAAGTGATCACGTGCAACAACTGACAAGTTTTTCCAATCTCTTAAAAAACTACAAGGCATAAACTAGGCAAGCATCAGTCTCCAGTTTGAAGAACCTGAATTTTGAATTAAAGCATTCTGTGAATTAAAAAATATAAGAATTATCTCCCTCCATTTCTAGGTTTTTGATTATGAAGTGGGAAGGGACATTTAAGACAAAGCATTATTTAATCAGAAAAATAAACTGTTTCCAAAAATATTTTGCAATGCTTGTATAATGGCCTCAAGGGAGTCAGTAATTTAGACAACTATGCTACTAGCAGCGATAAAAGCTACATTTTAGAGCTAGCCCTGCTTTGGAACAATTGAAACTTTCTCCAGTGCAAAGTCCACACACAGGCAGTAGTGTTTCCCTGCAAGCATCTAACAGTTTCGTTATTGTTTAACCACCCCACCCCCCAAAAACCCTCCAACAATCTATTACGCTTCACATTTCACCCATCTCTGCAATTAGCCTAGAATGTCAGGCACATATGGGAAGAGTTTCCTGGATTCACATGAGAAAAATAGCTAACTGTCTAAACACAGAAGCCATTTATCTTCCTATAATTAGAGAGATACTCATCATTTTAAAAAAAAATTATTTTGGGACTCCAGGACCCATTTGTGTTCAAAATTACAAAACCAGGTACCTGTGAAGACCCCTATTAGAGATGCGATGAATAAAAGTAGCTCATTGCAACTAGTTAAAGGACAAAGGGTCCACCAATCCAACTCTTTACAGGAGGGACTCCTCACTGGGACCACAGCAGAGTTACCAGTTGTGTTGTATCAGAATGCACTAGTTGCACAGTACAATGCAGCTTTAACTTCATACTGACCACCCCTTCCATCCAAAGAATTTCACTGCTCAGTAGCTAGCCTGAGCCATAGCTATATAAAGAGAAAAAAGTTCCAAAGGAATATTGACGTGGATGTGTAAGAAAACTGAATGCATGATGCAAGCCTACAAAACATGTCATCATTGCACATAAACAGAAAGCACTATAAATAACCTCTCATTAGCAAACGCTTACAGTGGGTGATTTTAACAACCACAAAACTGACTGAATGGCATGGTATTAAGAAGCGATTTACTGATGCCATAAAATGACTGTTTTTAGAGCAGATTGTTTTGACACTGACAAGGGAGGGTGACAATGTCAACTTAGGCTTAATCTACACATACAAATTGCACTAGTGTACCTAACAGTGCAATGTTGCATTAATGTAGTTAAATCAATGCATTTTTTGTGTGAGCACTCTTACATACATTAAAACCCAGCTTACATAGTTTAGCTCTTGGGGCAAGCTAAACAAATGTAGGCCCACCAATTCCTATTCGAACCTTACCTGACACAGGAAGTCAGTGTGGCTTTCCCAAAAAAGGAAATCTAATTAGTATTTTAGAGCAAATTGAGAAACTCAAGTGCAGTAAATTACTAAAACGAAAAGAAAGAAAAACTTGTAGCACCTTAGAGACTAACAAATTTATTTCAGCATAAGCTTTCGTGGGTTAGAACCCACTTCATCGGATGCATTCATTTATGCTGAAATAAATTTGTTAGTCTCTAAGGTGCTACAAGTTTTTCTTTCTTATTTTCGTTTTGCTGACACAGACTAACACGGCTACTACACTGAAACCAGTAAATTACTAGGTACTCGTTAGATATTGGGAGATACTGAAAAGGATGCATCCTGTCTGTAAAAGCAACAATTGCATCTAAAGACTTCAAAGTCACTAATGTGGAAATGTATCTTCTAGAAAAAAAAGCAGTGAGAAATTTCCAGGAATTACAGATTGATGAGCCTCACCTCCAGTTTAGAGAAACTGAGTCTAGCCAGGTGCTTCAAAGGAAGGTGTATGTTCCCCATGGTAGGCAGCTGCAGGATAGCCTGCCTCGACATGAGGTTTCACCATTATCTCTATAGAAACTAGCTTAAGGCCCAAAACATTAGATTTAATATTCCTTCCAAAATATTTAGGCACTGAACAAACATTTAAATCAGTCCCTGCCCCCAAGGACCTTACAAACCTTTTGGCCCGAGGGCCACATCTGGGTATGGAAATTGTATGGCGGGCCATGAATGCTCACAGTTCCCGGTCAACGGGAGCTGCGGGGCCTGCGCTTGCGGCAGGGGCAGTGCGCGAAACCCCCTGGCTGCCCCTACGCGTAGAAGCCGGAGGCGGGACATGCTGCTGCTGCTTCTGGGAACCGCGCAGAGCCACGGCATGTGGGGAGCAGGACAAGCCCCGGACCCCACTCCCCATCGGGAGCTCAAGGGCCAGATTAAAACGTCTGAAGGGGCGGAGTTTGCGCACCCCTTGTCATTATAAGTAAATGAAACCAACTAACTTGGTGGGTTGAATTACAAGGCTACAGTATTACAAGTAATCAGTACATCTTTAGCTACGAAAATTAAAAGCATATACTTCCAAAGTCAACAACAAAGACAGGGAATACAGGTTTGGGATGGGGAAGGCAGGAAGGAATTAGATTGACAAAATAAATGCATCTAGCATGCTAACAAGCCCAAGATAGTTTAAAGATATTATTGCATGGCTTTCTGCCTCACATTTATTTTTAATCCTGCAAGCACAGGAAGAGAGGGTACAGGGACACTACATTCAAAGGGCGTAACTCTTGTGGAAACCTGAGTCTATTTCACCTCAGTAAAGGCATGAGTAAATAAACATTTATCCACAGACATAAATTATAGTGGAAGATATTTTTGCTTTCATTAAAGTCTGATTAATGAGGAAATGTCCAAACCACACAACTCTATAGTTAGACAGTTCCCCAACCACTCACAGGATGCATCCTGAAGCAGCCAGCATTGGCCAGTGTGGTAGACAAGATAATGGATTTAGGTGGATCAATTTGTTTCATTGGACCCAGTTATGTTTATCCATAGGGCAGCTTTCTGCTATAACCACAAATCCTTCTCACCATCAACGTTGTGTACACAGAAGTTGTTACAGGGACATAGTATTTTGAATATGAGAGAAGCAAGGGTCTAGAACAGTGGTTCTCAACCCACGGCCCAATCAGCACAGAGCTGCGGCCCATGTGACATTTTCAGGGCCATACAGGTAGTGTATATTGCAGGTGTGGTCAAACTGTGGCTCATGAGTCGCATGCGGCTCTTTTACAGTTAAAGTGCGTCTCCTGGAGCTCCCCCCCCCCCCCCAAGCACCCCACCCATTCTCCACCTTCAAGACTGAGCAGGGAGGAGTTTGGGGCTTCTGCCCTGCGGCAGCATGGGGAGACTAGGGGCTTCTGCCCGGGGGGAGGGAGGAGGTTAAGGACTTTAGCCCCGGGGGGGGAGCATCGGGACAGAAGCCCCACAGCCCAGCAGGTGCCGCCCCACAGAGCAGGCTGTGTGTGTCTTGCAGCTCTCGAACTTCTGAAGATTATTGTATGCAGCTCAGAGGGTCAGTAAGTTTGGCCACTCCTGGTATATTGTGTTATGTGTGGATGAGGCCCACCTAACACAGAGAGCTGCACATGTGACCCACAATGGTAAATAGGTTGAGAACCACTGATCTAGAACATGCAGGAAATAATATAAACATATTGTTTAAACACGGATAGTTCACCCCCCACTACTCTTCTGCTAATACTTATATGGCTTCAATTTATTTGGATCCAGCAAAATAAAATGGTACTAGTGAAAATTATGACAGTGAGTAAATTTTAAACAAAACCAAAAAGGATTAATGTAGCCATCTATGCCATATCAATTTGCAGTTAGTACAGTTATTGTAAGAAAAAGAAACCCCACTGCCTTCAAACCTGCAGAAAAATAATCCTAAATAAACAATTACTCTACTTTCCAATCACCAGCATAATGAAAAGGAGTGCTGAAACTAGATTATTTCCCTTAGTCCAGTTCCTTATTGATCCAGTCAAGTGATAAAGACCAAGTGAGTAACACAACTTAAAACACCATAGCATAATAGTTCTCCAAAGAGAAAACCTAATTAAGAATTGCACAACATGCTCTAGGACATACCGTATACATATTCTGTGCAAAAAATTAGTGGCAATACAGTCTTAGTAAACAATACATAAATGACACACACTTCCATATCTTGTGACAGATTAAACAACATCACCTTGCACACTATTAGAATCTGTGAACTGTAAAGCTAAATTTTTCTGGCTACCTAAGTTCTTATATCATGCTTACTAACAGTATTGGAGTGCCTTCTGCTACCATAAAGATAAATTAGATTAAGATACATGAATTGTTACAAAGTGCAAGAATCCTTCCATTAACTTTCAAAACATGTAAAGTGCTTGCACGTGCTCCCCTCCTCCCCACCCCACCCACCAAGTGCCTAATCTGTACAAATTCAGACTGGACTGTGTGTAAGTGAGTTTTCAATGTGAGAAATGTATTTACAATTAATCATAGTACTGAAATGTGTGGTAGAAGCCTACCTTGACAAGGCATATCATTACTTCTCCAACAACATAGGCAACACTTTGTCTAGCTTACAGGAAAAAGCCTCTGAAGAACAGTCAAACTACCTTCAGTTTAGTTTCACATGGCTCACAGATAATGCCCCTTTGCCTTCCTGTTACAATTCCATCATTATTTACACTTTGTTAACATAAATATTTAATTTTTGACTGGTTTTGTTTATGACATAAAAACAGGGAGGGTATTTCAACTATAAGGGTAAAGTTATTCATTGAGAAACTAGTTTGGCTCCATTACAGCAAGAAAACAGCATCCTGGTGCCACTGGCATTGTACCAAATGAGCAAGGACTTTGGACGTGATAAAATGCACAAGAGCAAACAGCTTAGGTAATATACACAGCACTCCGCTGTCTTATAGCATTTACACAGGGTAACTAACTGAGCCTCGCAACCCTCTTCCAGGCGGGTCAGTGTCACTGTGGCCATTGGACACATGGGGAAAGCCAGGCGCACAGAGAGGGAACAGGACTTACCTGCCATCACACTGAAGCCAGGGTTAGAAATACAGCAGCTCCTAACTCCCAGTCCCCACCATCTCAGGCAGTCCGCTGCTTTGCCCACCGGACTTTGTTAAGGGGCCTCTCCAACCCTTCACAGCCCCGCTCTCCTCACCCCCTGCCCTAGAGAGAACAAAGCCCAATGACCCCCCCCCCCCCAACACCCATTAATCCAACTCCGGGCAGCGCCCCCCCCCCTGCTCCCCCTCAACCCCGGGCAGCCCATCCCCCGCCTCTCTCCTGCTCCTCCAACCCCGGGCAGCCCATGTCCCCACCCCGAGCAGCCCCGCCTGGCTCCTGCCCCGGGCAGCCCCGTCCCCCCGCCTCGCTCCTCCCCCCCCAAGCCCGGGCAGCCCCTCCCCCCGCCCGGCTCCCCCCGCCCAACCCCGGGCAGCCTCGTCACCCCGCCTGGCTCCTGCCCCCGTCCCCCGCCTGGCTCCCCGGGCAGCCTCGTCCCCCCGCCTGGCTCCCCCCCGACCCCGGGCAGCCCCGCCTGGCTCCTGCCCCCCCCCCGAGCAGCCCCGTCCCCCTCACCTGCTCGCCCCTCGCTCCCGGGAGGGGGGGGTGTCTCCGGTATCACCCGGCCCGGGCCCGCCCCTCCGGGGAGGGGAAGGGGGCGCGGGCGGCTGCAGCGAACCTCCCCCTCCGCACCGCGCGGCGGCGGCGCTATGACAACTACCCTCCCGGGCTGGAGCCAGCCAACGAGACGCCGGCCAGAGCGGCAGAAGCCACCGAGAGGAGGGCTAGAGCGGCCTCCCGGCCCCGCCAGCCGCCTTCGCCACAGCGACCTCTGGTGGGGTGGCGGGGGCAGGTGCAACTCACGCTAGGCGTGGTGCTTAGACCATCAGGGCGGGAATAACTAGCCCCTGTGGCACCCGGTTCGAATCCCGCCCGAGGCAGGGGCGGGTCCCCTCCCTTAGGGTGACCAGACAGCAAGTGTGAAAATTCAGGCATTTTTTCAGGGGCAGGAGGGGGGTAGAGTTGCTTATATAAGACAAAAGCCCCTAATATCGGGACATCTGGTCACCCTATCTTCATCCCCCTACAGAGCCTGGTGCCAGGGTCCCCTCACCCTGCAAATCCCCCCCTTGGGCTCCAAGAGCAAATCCCCAGGCTGGACCTAGCTGGAGCTTCATATCCCTGGGCAGGGCCCTGTTTCAGGATCAAATCTGAATGCCCCCAGGCAGAGTCCAGGCTCCAAGATCATCCCCCACAGCAGGACCTGGCTCTAAGATCTGACTCCCCTGACACAGGGCGACATGGATCTGGTGGGTTCAAACCTTTACCCCAAGCAAGAGCTGGCTTAGGGTTTGAATCCCTGCATGGGACTCAACTGGGGGAATAAATCTGAACCCAAGACCAGTCCTGCTGGGGCTCCAGAGCCTGCCCAGTCATAGCTGCTCTTCCTTCTCTTTGATGCATTTCCACTGAGATGACTGTTTCTGGCTTTTGGGGGGCAAAGACTGAGATCATGCCTGCTCTGGGTGCATATTAAAGATCCCTGGCCACTTTGCCGTTTTCCCCTAATTTGCAGCTGCATGTACATATCACAGAGGTGGAGTGCTACTGAGTCCTCCCTGCAGAAAGGTACTGTTAAGTACAAAGTACATGCAAAATAATCTCACTTCTAAGAGATATTTGACCACCTTGTTTGCAGTAGCAGCCTCCAGCCACAGCCACGCCCATCCGATTTGTTTCAGTTGATAGGGATATCTTGAGGCATTTTTCACTCTGTTTTCAATTTCATCTCCTGCATTTGGAAAACTAATCTAAGGTGCCTTGTCTCACTCTGTACAAGGAACACACTGCATATCTTGTATTAGAGCAGGGCTGGGTCTGAGCACGGAGATGAAGATTAGCCAGATTCTCATAATATTTAGGACACAAGCCACGTTCAACCATGGATTTCATTATAAGTGTTGGGTGGGTCAACTTGGGTAGGAAGTCATGCTTTGCCACACAGCTCTGGCTACTGACTGCAATACACTGGCCCCTACCTTTCAGCTGAAGGCAAGACCCTGTAATCATAACATCACTCATAAAACAATACATGTGGCATCACACTTTTCCTGTTCAAAATGCTTGAAATGCAGTCAGATGATTCAGGACATTATCTCTAACATGAAACATCCCCCCTTATTTACCTCACAGCCAACACCAGGAAGGTAGGAACTGCCCCCACTCTAAGCGATGGTCCGTCTAGTCCAGTATTCTGTTGTCAGCAGCAGCCTGTATCTGTTAATTCAGAGGAAGGCATCAAACACCAAAAAGGCTCGGTACACTGATCCAGGAAGGACATTTCTTCCTGACCCCTTCCAGTGAGCAGCTTATTCCCTAAAGTGTAAGGATTGGTAGCTTGAAGCCCTATAGCTCAGCTTTATGGGGTTTAAGTCTTCTCTCCTTAGCAATTTCCTCCAAACCTTTTGCATCACAGCTCCATGATTGTGAAAGTTAACATACTCTGAGAAATAGCAGTTGCTTTGAGTTTCTTCTTCATTTCCTTGCTTCTGAATATTTCCGTATGTTCTACCCCAGTTGGGTACGTGAGATGAGTCACTAGTTATCCATGGTGTGGGGCAGCTGTGAAATCAAACTATCGCAACAGGGCTTGGGGCGTTTGGAAGAAGGAGACAGGAAAGGAAGGACAGAACTCTTCCAATTTCCCCTTACCTCTCTGCCTACTTCCCACCCACTCACTAAAAATAGCCACCCTGACATTTGGAGGTGGTCTTTCATATAGCTCCTCGTGTCCACCCCTCCATTCTCCCCCTACCTCCAACCACCCATCCCCTACTTCCCAACCCACTCGTTCCCCACAGTCCACCCTCTCCAGTTGTGAAGAACCTTCTTTCACTGGCCTTGCTCCAGCTAGCTGGAGTTCTCTCCCCTCCTCCTTCCCTCCCACCAAGTCACTTCACCTCTTCCTATCTCACCTCTGAAGCCTTCTTCTGACTGGCACTGGTGGTGGCTAGAAAGAGCACAGCAATTACCCAGAAACAAATCAGTCTTTGCCTCTGGAGACGTTTCCATCTCTGCCCTAATGACCTGGGCACCCCCAGAAAATGTGACAGTGCACTGAATCCGAGAAGACTCAAAGTAGGCAGAAGAGAACACACACAAAACATCGTTAAGGTGAGGTTAAAGTTGCAGGCATGTGTCAATGGTTTAATGCTGAGTTTTCAAAGCCACCTTAGGGCTCCGGATGCCCAATGCCCATCCACATTGCTTAGGTAGCATTAAAAATCTCTGGCTAAATGCAGGTTACGTAAGGTTCAGGTCAGACTAGATGATCTAAGTCCCTTCTAGTCTTAACCTCTATGGATCTACGACAGCGTCTGGACATTTTTATATTTGTTTCCTTTCCTACTCCACATCTCCCAGTTTGTACTCCACCTCTATACAAGACTAGGACTCCCAAACTAAATGGATAAAGTAATCACGACAGATAGAAGTTTACCTGAAATGTTTATAAACCAGTGTGTAAACACAGCTGGTACAAAAGACATAACAGGTCCAATTTGGTAGTGGTGTAAATTGGAACAGCTCCACTGGACTTCAACGGAGCTGTGGCAATTTACAGCAGCAGAGAATTTGGTCCACTGTATCTCCACCAGACACGCATGATGACTATTTGTGCAGAAAAGATTTAAAGACAAAAGTCAGTTTGCAAGCTGTGTGGGACGGGGTGTCTTTTTGTGTTCATACAGTGCCTGATACAGTGGGGTCCTGGTGCCTGATCAATACAAATAATAATAATTACAAATTGCTTCCAATGATACCGATAAACCTATTCTATTTATATCTGGTCATATGGTTCTTTGCTACTTTCCTAGGCTACAGTGTTGACTTAGCTATTGTGCTTATTGTTATCCTACACAGCAATGCATAAGCATTAAATTGTTGGTTGGCTGAGTTAATGGGAGGTGTTGTACACCTTCTTGTTAAATTATATCCCTGAGAGAATAGAAATCCTGGGTTCTCACAAGCACTATAGCAACACACAGGTGAGTGAAACCAAATCTAATGGTAGCAAAACCCAGACCTGCTGCTGCTTCCTGGGAAATTCTGAAAAACATGCAATTTAGGGCAATTAGACCAAGATCTCAGATCCGTTTTGTGTGTTTCTTTGCCCATTTCATTACCAGGGACATTTGCCTACAGACAAAAATAGAAGACCTTAAGTCTGTGTGTACTCTGGGGAAATTTACAAAAACTCCTTACTGAGTCAAACACTAGTCTGGCTGCCGCAGTGGGAGCTATGGTATAGAATGAAGCTGGACCTGTTTATATTGCAGCATTAGTGAAAAGCAAGTCTAATCAATGTGATGGTAAAAATGGATCCAGAGACCAGAGCCTTGTCTACACTAATGTTCTCACTAGTGCAAACACTGATTCAGCTAAATCAGGTGGGTGTTTTTCTGTACAATTCCCTGAGTTCAGGCGAGACCTTAGAGTCCGTCTGTCCTCACCTGAAATCGTGATCATTTGCAGGCGCAGCAGTAGGTGTAGAAGAACCTCATTAAAACAAAGTTCCTGTTTTCCAAGCAAAATATTCCTTATAACAATAATTTTTTTTAAAAGAGTCAAAGGAAGAGAAAAACAGAAAGTGATATCAAATACATCAGCCAAAAAGTGCGTAAACACAGGACCAGATCTTCCACTGCTGGCAATCAGGAGCAACACCCAATTTGCACTAGCTAAGGATCTGGCCCAAGACACTTACACCTTTTTCCATGAAGTAGCAGCAACTCTTTATGTAATATACACCAAAATACCACCGCCCCCACCTACAAACTACCCATGATTACTCTGGGTAGCAAAGATGTGACCATAAAAAGCTCTGAGAACTTATGTGGTTTCCCTTTAGCAGCCTGTGTCCACCCTAGTCCTGCTACAGAATAAGCAGAGCGGGACCTAGGCCTGAAGGCTGCTGAAGTGATGATCCTTTACAGGTATAGCAGGACTAAAACGAATGGCTGCTACAGTAGATGGAATTCCAGCTCCTGAAGATCTTGATGGTATTCTTTGAGGCCTCCAGGGACCCCTCACTAGAGAGCTGGAGGTTCTGGGATCCGGCAGCAGTTGGCTATAAAAAGCCACGTTACCAACAGTCTGGTGTTTACCCATCAAAGAATTCAGCAAAATTCCCGCTGATCCCATGTCACCCTGAGACAAAGGCTCCCCTGACAATCCACAAAACCCCCAGGAAAGGGCCTGTGGTTCTGTGGTTTTAATGCACTCCAAAAAAGTGCTACAGCCACACACAGCACTTGTCTGACTCAAACGCATTCCTCTGAGATCTCCTTGGAACCCCAAACCTCTCTTGTCCAGGATGAGGGAGTTCCTTAATTGGCAGGGACAATAGGAAACAGCCCTGTTTCTACTGGGACTCCAAGCATCTCTCCTGGCCCCCAAGATGGCTTGGCTAACGTGGTCTGGTTCTGCAGTCTTCAGTAATATTAGCTGCAAAGGTGCCCACAGTAAAGGCTCTTGTAATCTGCTCTTCACGTTTCACTCTCCATCAGCGTCCCTCTCCGGAAGCAGCTGGGCTCTCTTCCAATACCCCACAGCTTGCAATGTCCAGCTCCACCTCAATCCCAGTTGGCTGTAAGGGAAGCCAAGAGGAAATTAAGATCACATATCTAAGGGCTTGTCTATACCGAGGCATCCAGGAAAGTTAATCCGAATTAACTGAAGGTATGAATTTGAACTGGATTCGTGAAATCATATTAAATCCCAGTGGGAACACCCTCATTCAGAATTATAGTGGCTTTAATTCCATTTATTTTAATTCACTTCCAAAGTGAAATAAGTAAATACACACAGGGATTTAATGTGGTTTAACTAATCCAGTTCAAATTCACACATTTGGTTAATTCGGATTAATTTTCCTCTATGTCCCCATGTAGACAAGCCGGAGTCCATAATTAAGGGCACATCTGTATCTATTATCAATGTTACACTGTAAGCTCTTTGGGGACAGGGATCATCTCTAACTATTTATTTAGTGTCCAATACAACATGGCTCTGATTTTGATTTGGGCTTCTGAACACTACTGCAATATAAATACACTCGACAGCAATTTGGCTCAGGAAGGGAAACTGAATATAGGGCCAGATCTTTGGGTGGTATAAATCAGCATAGATCCAGTGACTTCAATGGAGTTACATGGGTTTACACCATCTGAGGGCTTGGCCCACAGTATCTAATTTGAAGCTGCAGTGAGAACAATACGATATAGTCACGCATGTTAGTAACTGACCAGGACATCTGAGCCAATGTTCTGCCTCTTGCAAGTAGGTACATGGGATCTTTAACGACCATGCGTAGTCAGGAGCGTTTCAATGGAACAACTGAGTCATTGTGACCCAAATTAGAAATGGAGCAACTGATTTAGAATGTCCGGAATTATAAAATGGGCCATGTAGAAGCGGAAAAAAATGCATGCACTTCCAGAGTTTATATCTTGGTTGTATTTTCTTCAAGTCCCCAAAGCCCATCACAGTGTCTTGCTGGTGACTCCTGAATGAAACCAAAGTTCTTGCATTATTCCCCTAAGGACTCAGTCCTTGCCTGACATCCTATCTCTGACTTAACTCCAAACCACCTTCTCCACAGCCATCCTCACCATTCCCAGATGGGCTCTCCAGGAAAGTCTTACCTGCCGGGACGATTTTGTTAAGGAAGCAAGGCGACGGGTGCTAGGTTTTCCCCAAGTGCCTTCTCTGCTCTCTAACAGCACCCGGGTGCTGGGCACAAAACTCCAGGAGCGACCTAGGGCTGGTTTGAGGTGACCACTGCTGCTATCCTTGGTCACGTGGTTAGTCACCTGGAATGCAACAAACCAGCTTATCAGTTCCAGCCAGTTATCAGCAATAACTGCTACTTCTTGCAATGAAACACTGGGACACGTAGGGAGCTAATGGATGCAATTAGCTGCTTCCACTGATTTTCGTTCCTTTGCCCCTTGTCATGACTGGCCATGCTGCCCGTCCAGTGCTTCATTTGTAATGAAAGAGGCGCCGGGGCTCAAGACATTTTTTTTTTACTTTCATAACTGACGCGGGAGACCAAAGGTGCCAGGGCTATGAACTGCCAAGCCTAGAGGTGCCGGGGCTGAGTAAATATAACACGGTGTGGCTCCAGTGACTATGCCAGGTATACAGGTTTACAAATACGTTACTGCTTCCATGCTTATCTTTTAGCTCACGCAGTACAGGACAAGCTTCCCTAAGCAGGCAATTCTCCAGTCCACTGCAGTCTAAACCACTGCATGGCCACCACTTTACGTTTTAGAAGCATGAACCTCTACTACATGAGCTAAAGCACCAGGTCTCTTAGCTCAAATGGACTCAATTCACTGTACATGGTTTAGCCATGAGAGGGAGACAAAAAGCCACAGTGTGTTCGCATGGGTTACACAAACTGCTGCGATAAGACCTGTGCATCGGCTTAAAATGCTGGCCCCAGATTGGCAATGAAGCAAGGAGAGGCCAATGTACAGCTGACTCCCTCGTTCCTGGGGACTGCAGTGCCTCCCAGGTGGGGAGTTGAACCTTGAATCTGTGATTGTTCCTCCCCTCTGCTCCTTTGCTTGCTGCTTTATGGGTGATCAGAGCAACAGCAAAGCCGGATTCGCCCAATACATTTTGATGCCCGCTCCAGTATATTGACTATTCGTGATGCTTCCCTGCCAGGACCTCCCCATTCGGCACAGCATTCCTCCTAGGAGTCAAACCCTCCGTGCAAACGCCCAGCCCCAGAACTAAAGGACGGAGCACAGAGGCCTTTCCAGTCACCATCCATTTATAAATGCGGCAATGCCCTGTACCTACCCAAAGACAACTGGGTCAAGGGCCACTCTGGCAACTACCCAGGCGCTTAGATTATGTAGGAATCTACATCAGTTGTTGCACCAGAGAGCAATGCAAACAGCCCTGTCATCTACCTGTCCTGAACTCCTCCTGGATCAATGAGTAGAAATAGCCCGCTGGCAGAGTGAATAAAAGCCACCCGTTGCTCAGCTCTGTTCTCGCCATACAGTTACAGGGTGTTCGTGGGCCGCGTGGAAGTTGAGCTGCAGTTCAGAGAACAGTCCCCGGCCGCTGATGCTTGCCGAGTTCCAGGAGTCCCGTTGCCTGTCCTGGTGCCGCTTTGCACAGAGTCACCTCTGTCATAATCCTGTGCCCCTAAATTCTTTGCAACTCCGGATCCCCGGCTTCCAGCCCAGGAAGAACAAGGCAAAGGCCAACAAACTCACCACCACAGCCATGCTCAGTTCTCTGGCGAGTGTCTTCAGTTCCCTGGCCAGCTGCATCATGAGGGCCAAGCCTGTGGATGACGAAACAATGGTGTTTCAGGGCTTGCTTCCATCGGCAGTTTCTTCGAGACCTAGGACCCTCTCCTGAGAGAATGAATCAGGAGCAGCTCCCTCAGTCCTCCGCACTCCCACCCAGGCAGGTGACCCCGATATATTATGTAAACTTAGTGCAGTGGATACGTGCGTATTTGTCAGTATCTGGATATTTCTCGTAACCAGGGAACAAACCTAGCATAGGCAGCAGCAGTTCCATCTTTCCCTCCTCCACCCCAGCACACACCCCGTTAACGGGCACCACCCCTGAGCCAGGGGGACCAGTGCTAGAATAATATCACCACCTCGCTCTTCTACGGTGCTTCTCATCAATAGACCTCAAAGTGCGTTACAAAGGAGATCAGTACTATTATCCCCATTTTACAGATGGGGAAACTGAGGCACAGAGACGGCAAGCAACTTGTGCAAGGTCATCCCCTAAGCCAGTTGGAGAGCCGGGAATAGAACTCCCCAGTCCCAGTCAAGTGCTTTATTCACTAGGCCACATGACTGTCCGTCACCCATTCAACCCTTGGCCTCTCTGCTGAGACTGCCACCCGGCCCTAACTGTAATGGTGACCAGCGTGCACACTTGTCCTCTAGAAGCCGGACTGCAAGTCCCCTGCTTGTTTCAGGCCACCAGACAGCTGCTAGGTGATATTTTCCCCATTGACTTCCAATAACTACAGGCCAGATGACTCAGAGGATGGCAATGGGCAGTGGAATCCCTCACTCTTAGGCGCAATTAAATGCAGCCCAAGTCAGTAGCAACTAGAAGTTACCCTCTGGCCTATATGGAGTTTTTACCAGTGGCCGTCCAGTTCCAGTATCAATCACCTGCCGTATCCAGCCCCGCCACCCCCAGCTTACTAGAAATCAGGGACAAAATCTGTAGAGGTTCCAGCAGCCCCACAAAATGTTACAGCTTTAGGTGGTCTCCAGTAAGTGCACTGTACCTGCTGCACCATTATATTTGGGGGGAAGGGATTGCTCAGTGGTTTGAGCATTGGCCTGCTAAACCCAGGGTTGTGAGTTCAATCCTTGAGGGGGCCATTTAGGGATCTGGGGCAAAAAAATCTGTCAGGGGACAGTACTTGGTCCTGCTAGTGAAGGCAGGGGACTGGACTCGATGACCTTTCAAGGTCCTTCCAGTTCTATGAGATAGGCATATCTCCATATATTATATAACCCCACACTGCCCTGGGATAAAACACAACAAAATTTTCCTCTCCTAATTCCTTGGATCACAGGGGCTCAGGGATCAGACTATACTGGGGATCATCGACAGCACAGAATACCAGCTGGAAATGCTGCAGGTAATTAGCAAGATCCAGAAGAAATACTGGACCGGTCTGTCCACACCATGGGCAGCCGCAGTGTTTCTTTGCTGCAGAGACCCAGTTTCGAATCCTCGAACTGCGCTCGCTCGGCGGCGCCGCTCACTCACCCTCCGCCTGCCTGCCTCCGAGGAGCGGGCAAATCACAGCGGAGGCGGAGTCAACCAGCAGCACCTTCACCGGCCCCGAGGCGCTCAGGACCTGGGGAGCAAAGCACAGAGTGTGTGAGGGCAACACACGCAGAGTAGCACCAATACATCTTGTGCCAGCACAGGATGCGTGGCCACCAGCAGCTCTGGGGCAGGATGAATAGATTGGAGTCCTGAAGAAGCCTGGCAATCCTGATCTCAACAGAACAGTCCGCCCCATCCTGCACGTTCGGACTCATGGGAGCAGCCCCCTGGCTTTGCCAGGTTCGGACCGGGTGGATCTTCACAGCGAGCGAGCCAGCGCCCCACCTGCTGGCACACGCTGCACCGGAGCTCCTGTAACACATCCAGCAGTTTATAGACATCGAACACCCGGGCCACCTGAATCCTCTGCAGAGCCTCCACCTGCAGGGAGAGGAGAGCAGAAGCATCACGCAGAGACAGCTCATTCGGATCCGGCCTTACCCCTTCCATGAACCGCACCATCATCCAAACCCAAACAAGACCTTTCAAAGTCCGGGTGGCTACAATAGGTTAGAACCTGGTGCCCAGCATTCGCAGCCAACACGTCTACAAGCATCTTTAATCCAAGGGTCCTCATCCCTGCCCACGGCCCATGTAGCAGTGCCATTATCCCCACTTTACAGGTGGGAAAACTGAGGCACAGAATGATTAAGGCCAATGTTTGGCAGCTTAAATCTATAACAAGGGACCTGAATAGGTGGCCTGGTTCTCAGGAGGTGCTGGACACCCAGAGCTCCCACTGAGCAAGGGAAAGAAGGTTTGGGGCTAATAGAGGGAGCCAGAGGAAGCCCAAGATGTCATAAGGCTGGAGCACGGAATTGTCTGAAAGTCCGTCAGAGGAAAAAATCAGATTCCTGGGTATCCACCCTGCTGGTTCAGCGACAGCAGCCGAGGAGTCACTAGCTCCGCTGCTCTTGACGCTGGAAGCAGTCGGGGTCAGTGATGCAGCCACACTGACCTGCTCCTCTTCATCCCCCGTCCTGGCCTGAGCCAGCTGGAGCAGGCGAGAGGCCGTGAACCCAGCCGTGGAGTCGACGTAGAGGACATTCTGCTTGAGGTCATGAGACGTGCTCATGGCTATGCTGAGGCACACCTAGGAGGGAGAGCGCGTGGATGGATCTCGCCCCATTCCCACCGTCCTTTCATACTGAACCCCAACACATTACACCTGAGCCAAGCTCAGGAGCGGGCTCGCTGTCTGCAAACCACTATCTGTCTCGCAGTCTGCAAATTACGCAGTCACACGGCGACGGGACAGCGGAGCCACCAGGGCCCTTCGCCTCTGCGGGCAGGGAGATTGACACAGACCTCACCCAACAGATCCAGGCCTTTGACTCCCCCCGTTAGCACCCCAATGAGCACAGTATCAACCATCAAACAATGAAAGGTGGAATGACAAATGAGGCCCGAGCTCTCTCTTCCCCTGTGGATGCCGAATGTGCCACAGGTGATGGGGTGCAGGGAGCTGCCACCTTACAGAACTGGGGGAAGGGGAGGAATTATAACATCTGCTCTGTTAGGCACAGAATGGCCTACCTGTGTCTTGCCACTGCCGGGCGCTCCTGTGAGCTCTGTCACCTCCCCCGTGTACAGGCCAGAATCCAGCAGCGTATCCAAGCTAACGGAGAAACACACAACAAAGAGAATCAACAACACTGAGCTAATGAAGGCTGGAAATCAGCAACCTCTGGGTATCTGCATCTCAGATGTACTCAGCCAGCACATCCACATCCCCACGGACTCCCCCCCCCCCCCTTCCCCTCACTCCTCGGACTCCCCCCCCCCCCTTCCCCTCACTCCTCGGACTCCCCCCCCCCCCTTCCCCTCACTCCTCGGACTCCCCCCCCCCCCTTCCCCTCACTCCTCGGACTCCCCCCCCCCCCCTTCCCCTCACTCCTCTTTCCATTTCTGGCGAGGGAGGGAAAACTACAGCAGGGCAGGATAGAAACGGGGCCTTGTTGGAAGCTCTGGAGGTTCGAACGCAGCATGAAGACGACAGGTGGGCTTCTCTGAGGGGTCGCACTTGATTATTATAACCAGTAGAGGAGGAGAAAGGGGGAGTGGTTGATACTAAGTATCGAACTGTTAATTTCTAGGCCTGGTCCTTGCGCTCAGGGCCAGCACGACTCAATGCTGTTCCGGCAGCAGTAACCATCTTTAATGGCTCAAATCGTCACCTGTGCAAATGCTTATAACGTTCTGCAACCGAATGGGATAAAAATCTCCGGCTCTGATGCAGCAGCTGCACAAGCGCACGGGGAGATGAATACATTCGGGGGGTGGGGGGGGGATCAGAGCAAGGTTCAGTTGCAGGAGTGGAGGCTGGTGGCTTGAAATAGGTGACTAGTGCTAACACGCTAATGCTGTGGACAGGCAAAGCAGAATCTCTATCTACTCAAGAGGCTGCTTCCAGGCGCCCAAGGTCCCCAGCTCAGTCCCTGCGGGGAGGGAATCCTGACAGATACCGCGTCAGCTCAGATCACAGCCAAGCGGCTCGAGCGGTCTCCAGGTTGAAGCTTAAAATCCAACTTGGCTTCTGGCAACAGAGGCTGGGGAAGGGACGAACTATTCGGCTTCAGCCCTTGCCCCTCTCCCCTTCCCGTGCGACACCCTCACCTCTTGATCCCTGTGGACAGGATGGCCGTGGAGCTCTTGAGTTCCTCGTAGAGATCTGCCCCGTTGACAGGAAAAGCTGAAAACTGTGCCAGCAACACACGTCTCACGGCGACCAGGGCCTGTGTGGACAGACGGCCATTCCCAAATGGGACACTGAACAATTCGGAGAGCTTTGTGGCACAGACCATCTTTGTTCTGGTTTGTACTGTACCTAGTACAATGGGTTGTGGTCCATGACTGGAGTTGCTAGGGGCCTACCTCGGTACAAAGAATGACTACTTCCGCAGAGAAGGAACCTTTGCGGACAGACAGAAGGCCCTAAGGAACATCGGGTCAGATCTACAGCTCCCAGCAGACAGACTGACTGGGGTGGGTGACGCATTGTTAGCCCAGTCGTGCATTAGGGTGAGGTCTCTGCAGACAGACGACCCACATCAAAGCATTTGGCTAAACATGGCTCTCTCCGGCTGGCTACAGCTTTAGCTCCCAGATTAAACATCACACCAAGGAATCTCTTCTCACCTTGTAGGACAAGGAGCACTTCCGGGCAACTTCCTCCAGGTCCGAGGAGACAAGGTCCACCACTGCAAGTAACATTCAAAGATAAGCAGCTGGAGGCCAAAATGTAACAGCCCTGGAATGGCAGGGGACTCCTCAGATACAACACACCGTGACGCTACTCTCCCATGTCCTGCCCGGGCTGGAAGACCTAACGTGCAGCTGTACACACACCCAGACACCGAGCCGTGTGAACTGAGCTCAGCCCAATGGCCAGCAGGGCTCCCTGAGCAGCGTTGAATCAAAGGAACGCTCACTGAAGAGGTCACAGGGCTGGTCTGAGCCACGTTCACTCCTGGGTTTGTAGCCGAACACAGAGTGTCAAGCGAACGGCCTTTGGGGCTTATGGCAAACCCATCGCACCATCGCCGTTAGCTACTCAGGCGGCGCGCGGGGCTGCCACGGCAGGGAGCGCTCCGCGTCAGGATCCAAGCGCGTTGGCAGCATGGCGTGGAAGCCCAAGACGGGATTAGCAGATGGCGCCTAAGTGCAGCATCACAGCCCCCCCCCCCCCGCAGAGCGTGGAGAGGCCCAGCGGACAACGGGCGACAAACTATACACATGCCAAAATGCCGCGGTGCTGGACGCTAGGCCAAAGCCTTACGGCACGCCTCCACGGCAATAAGACGTGTGACGGCAGCACGTGCAGACACACCGGCGCTAGCGTAGAGCTCGCAAGCTCGGATAACCGTAGCAATGAAGCCACGGCACACTGTACAGGCTGCACACACCCGCTTGGGACCCCGCGTATGTTCTCGCGTGGCCACCGCTAGTGTCATTCAAGCTGGCTAGGTCAAAGCTATGTCTCTACGTGCTGCGTTCACACCGCGGATTGCAGCGCCGACATAGCCTTAGATACAGAGACGAGACAGACACAGCTCCGTGGTGTCTGGCTGCCTTAATGGGCTGGGGCTTCAGGTACATGCCCCCTAACACTGCTGAGGAAGGCATGAGCCCCATCTCCTACCCTACACTGCTCCAGTGAGCAAACAGAGTCCAGCAGGAGGCTCGGGGAAGGCTCCTTGAGCGCAATACTGGGCTTCCAGCCAGTCCAGCCAGTCCCACAGCACAGGCCTGTGGGCAAGAGAGCTCTGGGCCCTCCCCTGACTACTCCCTGGGTTCGCCCAGAAGTCCAGGCGGGGGAGATCCTAGTGCGGAGACCCCAGGCTGCCCCTTTACCTGTGGCGATTCTGTTGGCTTTCAGAAGCTGGATCATCTCTGCCGTGAGGCCGGGGCAGAGGCCTGCTCGGAGTATCACCATGTCCCTGTGGCAGCCCCCGAAGGGAAGGGGACAGGATCTTCATGTGGGGAGGCTGAGCGCCACGCAGCCCTGCCCCCTGCGCAAGAGAAGAGGGCGGGTCTGTTATTCCGGGGACACGGACACCCCATTGCCCTTCACTCTCCGTCCCAGCACGTTGCAGCGTCCCAGCTCAACGAACAAAGCCACGGCCGAGTCCCGCGGCCAGCACCGCGAGCGAGGACCATCGCAGGGCCCGCCCGGCTGCACTGCACACCGGGGAGCGTCTCTCGGGACCCGGGATGGCCGGAATCTGACCGACAAGCTTGTGTGGCCCGCCTCTAGCTCACAGCGGCTCCTGGATCCTGCCGCTGCAGCTCACTAACAGCTTCATGCACAATTATCATTTATTGCTCGTCTTGTGCCAGCAGCTAGAGGCTGTCATGAGGGATCCATTGCACTAGGCACTGGACACATACAACGAAAAGCCAGTCCCTGCTGCAGCTTTCCAACAGGAGAGAGGTCCTCGAGCCCTTTGCACTGGCCCCAGCATCTTTTCTTTTAACACAGTCGTGGCCGGGAGTTTGGCAGGGTAGAAATCAGAGGGCCTGAGCTCAGCTCTGACATTGCTAGCGAGGAACACGCATGCACAACATCTCACTCAGGCCTGGCTGCAGGGAAACAACCAGCCCTAGGGAACCTTATTCCTAGTGCATGGGACAGCCGGGAAACCAGCATGGTGTGAGCAGGGCTCCTACGCCCTACAGTCAGACAAATAATAAAGGATCCCAGAAGAGCACCTACTGCCCCTCCCCCAGCCCTGGACCAATTTCTCACACTTGCTACCTGGGCATCCCCAGGAACCAGGGCTTAATTTGTGCCAGCCCTCCGGGCTTGCTGCGTCAGTTATGAATGTAAAAACCTTGCTTGAACCCCGGCCCCTCTTGCCTTACCAATGAAGGCCTGCATGGAGCAGCCCCCGCCTGATCAGTGCCCCCCAGGCAGACGCCACTCACCTGCAAACACCCTATGCCCCACACAGCTCAGCTCAGCGCCACAAGACTGACTTCCTGCTCCTCTGCCGGGTTCAGAGAGCAAACGCGGGCCAGTCAACAGCAAGGCAAGGCTCAGCCCTGACTGTCTATCTCCACCTGCTGGCTGCCTGGGGAGAAGAGGAGGAGGAGGGAAATTCCAGCAGAAGCAGGAAAACATGAACCACATGGGCTTTCCTGAACTAGGGCCTCAGTCCCTCCCTTTGCCGCATGTTGGAAATCATTATAGACTAACAAATGTTTTGCGCTTCTATAGCCCCTTCCTTCCCAGGATCTCAAAGCAAACACATTTGAATCACTAGAGCGACTGGTAACCCCTAAGGTGACTAGTGGCCCCCACCCTACAATCAGATCCACACGGGAGGAACCCCTGTGATCTAACAATAGGACTGAGGCCTGTAATAAGTGAAACAAGTTAGCAACAGATTCCACCACCCCGTTCTCTTTTGTCAGTTGTTTACTTTGGCAGCACTTCATACAGTCCTTTTCATTGCTCCTCTGTATAGTCAGTTGTTTAACTGCATGTGTTTAACTTCATTCATGTGGGCAGCTCGTGAACATAACTCAGCACATGCATGAGCAGGACTTTAATTGTTTAGCCCAGATCCTCAGAGACATTTAGGCACCTAATGAATGCCCATTGAAATTTAGACCCCACATACCCATTGATTTCAACTGAAGTTGGGAGCCTAAATACCTTTGAACGGCTGGGTTTTTCTTCTTTGCTGAAATGCCCCTCACTGAGAAAGCAGAAAGAAAAACCTTTCTACACTGTTTTTAATAGCAGTTTGTAAAAAATGAAAAAGACACCAGGGGAACCCATTAGAAACAAACACTGGTTAACAATAATACCCCTGAGCACACATACAACATGTAGGTATCTTCAGATCACAGTGCACTAACCATCTTGCTGTAGAAATCCCTTGTCAATAACCCAAAACTGCTCTGAATCTGGTATATGGCTTAAAAGCCCCACAACTTTTCTATGGCTCAGCAAGACAGCTGCAGAAGGGGGTTGTGGGAGGAGGGGGGGGGGAAAAAATCCAAGCCTACTCCCAGCTGGGATGCATTTCTAATCAGCTGCTTTGTGGAAGGATGGGGCTCTCCTTGCAGGCCAGAATTAGCACAGGTGATTGCAATTCAGTGCCTCCCTGGATCTATAAATAGTGTGAAGGCAGGAGTTTGTGGATTGATTGCTAAAATAGCAGATGCTGCTAGCATTTGGGGAAAGGGATAGTTGGGGGAGCGTGTTAGTGCTGAGAGAAGGGAAGTTTTGAAAAGGAGCAGCAAATATTAATGAAGTAGAGTAAACTAATATTGAGATTAGTTAGAAAGTAGAGCCAGGCTTAGCACTGAAGAGCAAGATCTATGAGGCTACTGATTTTTCTGAATGAATATTACTAGGCTCTCTCTCTTTCTGAACTGGTTCCTGCTGAATGTTAAGAGCAAAGATTCATTCTTATAGTGGCTTGTATCAAGTGAGCAAGGATTGCAAGTTGGAGCTCTGACTCTTTTTTTTTTTTTTTTTCTTTCTTTTTTTTTCTCTTGTATAAACTGCTAACTAGGAGCCGTTTATGAAATGCAACTTTTTATTTCTGCAAGGGTCTCTATGAAACAGCAGATACAATCTGCATACTAAGGCAGCAGAAATGAAACCGCTTAAAATAGTCACTGTAAGGGAGCAGGCAACTCAAATGTGATCAGGAAGTCCGTTACTTTCACTGAGGTGGCTCCTTCAGATGAGGACTTGTAGCTTTAAACAAGTCTATGTGGTCTTGTTAGTGTTCATATTAAAATTACTCCAGCAACTTGAGGTAGCAAATTTAAAAGGCTGGGTCTGCAGACTTTTAGCTCGGAGCACTGCAACTAAATAGCCCCCTGAAAGCAAAGTAGCTAAAGTCCTTGATCAGGATCCTGAGGTAGAAGTAACCAAAATGCTCTTTGGGGTCTCTTGAAGCAATGTTTGATTTCTGGGCTCAGTTCAGTTAATAGTTCTCTACACACATGCAGCGATCACTAGCTAATATTGCAGGTTCTCTAGAGACTTTAAATACTGCTATAGCTTCAGAATGAGTAACACTTGCTTCTGAACTCCTGAACTAGTATTCCCACCCTGAGTCCACTATGGCTAGAGAATATAATCCACAAAGCAAGGAAGGGATATTTTTCCTGTGCCAAACTGGCTCTGACATACTAACCCGCTAACGATTCTCTGAAAAGCAGGCAGGCTGCTGTGATATGGGACGTGAAATGAAACATGTGTCCATTTCAGACCTGTTTAATGGCTGACACCATTGGTGTCAGCCAGGCTGAGTTGGCTTCTGAATGACCACCTGAATTAATCTCCCTTTCTAGTTCCATGGGGACAAGTAGTCTCTTTTTAAAGAACTGACCGCTTCCTTGGAAACAGATCCCAACCTGTGGAATGAACTGCCACAGGATCTAAGGTCTATCACAAATTTTCCTCACTTTCCACCCTAAGGCTAAGAAGTTTTTGACCTGGCTTTCTCTACCAATACCAAACACAGCACTGTGTACACTAGTGTATTTAAAAAAAACAAAAAAACAAAGCTTTCCCCTGCACCCACTTTCCCCTGGGGGGAAGGAGAGCGCAAACACGAGATGTTAGTCAGCCACTCTGCTTAATGCATGACTGCAAAGTGTTCAGATACTATGGTAATGAGCATGGTATAAAATCCTACCTAGACTATAACAAAGCAGGGTTATTTCCTTAGTGCGGCTTTGGAAATGGCTGGCAGGTAGGTCTACTACTCTGTTTGGCTGTACAGTAAGAAGTCCACTCTCAGATTCTGTGATGCGCTCAAAGAGCTAGTAAGTTACCTTGCTAAATGCTGCTCTCCCCAGATCCTGCTTACGACACACAGCCCTCTTCAAACTTTTTCTTCAAAGGTACTCAGACCTGGGAATACTGCGGAACTACGCTGTAAACTATGTAGCTAGGACTAGAAAAAAGCATAGTCTCCTCCCCCCCCCCCCCCCCACCCCCTTTAGCTTTCTTCTTCGGACAGTCTGTCTTGCTACCAGGAGGTGAGACGCTTACTGGAATCCCAACTCCCTACAGAGAATGCTGACAAACAGCAGGCTGTTCCTTTGGAAACTGTCTCCATCGGATCCTCTAAACTGGTAGCCCTGAACTGAAGAAATAGCAAATCTGAGGCCTACCTCACTGAAAGACTAAACGTGGACATTTTCTGATGCATGCCAGAAAAAGTGGAGTTTAAACTGGTCAGGGTTCCCTCTCCTGGATGCTCACCAGGTTACTGTGTTTGGGCCCATGTGCTGCTGCTTTTTAAAGCTCCCCTGAATCTCACGCTCTAGCCGTGGTCTCTGCTTCTGGCACACTCCCCAGGCACAGACTTTCTGGTATCCCTCTTTGGAAGTGGGGACCCCACAGCCCACCCTTAACCCCCACACCAGTGGAACACCCCACAAGCCTAAGCGCACCCTTCTCAGAACTCCTTGTGGGCATTCTAGTAGATAGTCATCCTCTCTGAGCAGTACGTGACCGCTGAAGCAAACAGACTTTGCAAAAGGATTTCTAGAATAATCACACTGCTCTGCAGAGAGCACAAGAGATGCAGCTCGATGCAAAAGCAAACACCTGAGCCCCTGCCTCAGTTTCTTCACCACTCGTGTTCTTTGGGACTTGGTGGGTGCCTGTTCTGGGACACTAGGATCGCCTCGCCCTTTCCTTCTTGGTCTCTTCTTCCCCTCTAAAATGACCAGTGAGAAGTTCTGAATCATAGAACTGGAAGGGACCTTGAGAGGTCATCTAGTGCAGTCCCCTGCACTCATGGCAGGACTAAGTTATCTAGACTATTCCTGACAGGTGTTTTGTCTAACCTGCTCTTAAAAATCCCCAGTGATGGAGATTCCACAACCTCCCTAGGCAATTTATTCCAGTGTTTAACCACCCCGACAGTTAGGAAGTTTTCCCTAATGTCCCCCATCACCACCAAGCCCTGTGCTTTGGATGATTTTTGTTAGTGGTTTTTTAAAAGCCTCATACACCTCTTCTTCCTGGTTGGGTGGTCTGTAGTAGACCTCTACCATGACATCACCCTTGTTGGCTGTTTTTTTTACCCTTTTACATCCTTTGCTAGACTTCCAGTCTCCTTTGCCAGGTGACATCCTACCACCCCGAGTCAGCGTCAGCCCCCACATCAAGTAATCTGTTGCTTGGTCACCATCCCTCTGGGTGCAGACTTGGAAATCTAGTTTTCCCCAGGCAATAGCCAGCTCTTAATCCATGGGTGCTTCCATTTGAACTGAGCATCAGGGTTTACCAGCCCTCCATTGTTCGCTCTCCGCTAGGTGCAAGAGTTTCTCCTGGCACCACTTGTGCATGGAGGCTACAGAGCTACGGTGAAGGCACGGGCTGATCTTCTAAACAAAATAGTGCTTAGAAAACAATGGAGTTTGTATGTGTGTGTAAACGACACCGCAGAGTCCAGGCAGGTCCCCCAAACCACCATGAGACACTTTTCTCCCTTGGAAACCCTGATTTGTGTAAATCTGACATAGGGCAGGTTGTTCCATGGTTGTCCACTTGGGGGTTCTTGCATCATCCTCTGAAGCATCAGGTTTCAGCCAGGATACTGAACTGGATGGACCCATGGTCTCATCTGCTCAGGCAGTTTTGTTCTTCAGACACAGAACTGCCAAAGGTGCTTCGGAGCAGAGAATCCTTCTTTTTACCCTTCCCCACCCAATCTCGACAAATGTGTGTCACCGGCTCTTCGGGCTCCAGAACTTGTCAGAAACTGCCCCCCTTTCAAGGGCAGGACGATCCCATCTCCCTCCCTAAATCTATATTCCTGGAGTAGACATGACACTCCATCTAGGAGGCTCAGGGCCACCAATTACCCTCTCTCAGGGGCAAATCTAAAATGAGCAGAGCAGCATTCAACTAGGCAAGGCTGGCATCAGGGTGAAATGCCATCAGTAAGGGGGAGGGTTGGCACAAGAGGGTTAAGCTACCCTCTGGCAGCTTCCCCAATCCATGCAGGGTTCTTTTTCCTCCTCCTCCTCCTCAGTTTACAATGACAGTGCCTTGCTCTGGGTCACTCCACTCCAGTCCATTTCAAGCATTACCAAACACCAGAGTCTCCCTGGCAGATCTAGTCCTGGCCCCCCAGATTGCCCCATGCCCACCCCCTTCCTAGGGCCAGCAGGTTCCCTAAAGCACTTCTCTATGCTTGCATCAGTGGGTTTGTACACCTCTATCCGGAACCGTACAACATGCTTGTCCTCTGTATTTTGTCAAGCAGTAAGTTAACTGTAGTCGCAACCATCCAGTTCTCTCAAATCACCCGTAATCATTTTAGTAGGGATTGTGATGCCAGTGCAATTTTCTCCTTGTCGAAAAATGAGCTCACGATGTCCCCCCAACCACCCACTGTCAGTAGAACTGCATGGCACGCTGAAAAGCAAGCCACTCTTGGGCCCCTCTGATGCAATGAAGCAGAAGCAGACCTTCTGAGAAACACACTAACCCCAAAGCCAGTCAAGTGCACTGAGGAAGAGGGACCCGCATTTCTCTTGTGCTTTTCCATCTT
This sequence comes from Chelydra serpentina, assembly GCA_037349315.1. NCBI lineage: Eukaryota > Metazoa > Chordata > Testudines > Chelydridae > Chelydra > Chelydra serpentina. The sequence continues at coordinate 18,980,719 of JBAIAC010000027.1, read as the reverse complement.
CACATGCTTCACAAGATCCGCACCATGGCAGGCACAAAGTGTCCATTTGTAGGACTGGCAGCCAGTCAGACCAACATCCCCTACGACAGGCAGCCTCCATTTTCAGGTTCTTTTCTTCCTGCCATTGTTTGCGGTATCTTTGTCCGTACTTGACCCGTTTGCTTGAGGAAGGTGTGGATCTGGAACCAGAAGCTGTTCTTTTATCCGGTGTAGCAGCAAAACCCAGAATCTGCAACGCTTGGGTTCTAGGACAGTAACACACTCAACATGACTCGTGCCTTCCTGTACTGGGGGGGGCACAATCTAAAGGGGAGAACACATGACCATCCCACATGTCTGCTCTGCCCAGTGACCCACACACACACACACACACACACACACACACACACACACCCTGCGCCCAGCCCAGGATGCCCCCCCCATCCCACATTACCTGTGTGGGTGGGGACTCTGTCCTTCTCCTGCTGCGCCCCTCACCCCAGAAACATGCCAGGCGGGGGAACTCCCGCCCACCACCACACTAGCCAGGCTCTCTCAGGCAGCCGCTGCACTGCACAGAGCAGCAACCTGGAGTGGCCGGCACGAGGAGCGGCTGGTCCTGCCCCCTCTGCTCCCGGCCCAGATGCCAGGGATAGAGGGGCCAAGCATGTCAGGGGACAGCCACAGCAGGAGGACAGAGCCCCTCTCCACTTGACCTGGCATGTCCCACCCCCCCCATGTGTCACCTCTGTGTATCATCCTTTGCTGTGACAAAGTCTAATGCCAGCCAGCTCTGACCATGGGATGGTGACACCATTTGGCACAAGCATTAGTCAATTTCTGTGCCGTTCTCCAACGCTAAATGTGTTTGAAGTAAAACAGTGAATGTGAAAGGGGGCCACCCTGGGAAATATGTATTAACATCCAGCAAAGTTCCCTTGGACTGCTGGTGCCCCCTGCTATTCACCAGTCTGCACACAGCCCCTGTGCCCAGCCAACCAACTGCTACCAACTCGGTCCCACCAACACCCCCCACAAGGGCTAACGTTCCCGGGGGAAGGGAGGGGAGGGGATTCGGTTTGTTTAGCAGAAGTGACTCCCAAAGGAAAATGAAACTATCTACCTCTATGCCATGGTGCCGGGCCAGGCAAGTGTTCCTCCAACCACCACCACGACCTATGTGTAAGGGCCCTCTCTCGCGTACCTGAGCCGATGGCTAACGGGGAGGATTTTCAATGATGTACAAGGAGGGATAGCAGCAGCGCAGCTGCAGGAAGGAAAGCGAAACCCCGTCCACAACCTAACCTGTGCTGAATCCAAAGAAAGTTTGCTCTGTTTCAGCATGGTTATTTAATCCGTGATATTTATGTTTTCAATTTTTTTTCCAATAGTGAACAGGTTCGCCAGTCATGCCTCCGACCACTTTTTTAAAAAACATTGCAGCCCATTGGTTGTCAGGCAGAAGATGCCTGAGCAATAACCTTCAGTCACACTTCAAAGCACGTGCCAATTGGCTGGAGAGTTAGGAGCCTTGATTTCATGCTTATTTCTACTATTGCTCCCCTGAAGAGGTGCATTTTGCATGGCAGGTTTATCGGGTATTCCAGGCAAAATTGGCCAGTCACCTTAACTTGGAGACCCAGCAGACACCTGCTCTGTCATGGAATCTTAGAAGTTAGAGATGGAAGAGACCTATTAGGTTATCTAGGCCCCGTCCAAGCCAATGTGGGATTGGATTGCAGCACCTGGGTACAAGAGGCAAAATGAATTTTAAAAGTTTGAGCACAGTAACTTTCTGTTCCTCTCTCATCTCCAAACACTTCCCCGGCAAGATGTGAACTAAACTGAAACTTAATCCCCATTGAATATATTGATCGCTTTGCCATCTGGTCTCCTGTCCTCTGAAATGGCAGACTTCTTTCCTCAGCGTAGCTCTCAGCTTCAAGTCATGGACCTCCACTACTTCCCGTGGGAGACTTTTCTATAATCTGTGATAGATCCAAGAGTTAGGATGCTCTTCCCCATATTCAGCTTGTTTCTCTTTGCTCTTCATCCCAATGCCTAGGTTGATACCTGGTGGAAGGCATCTCTGTAGACTTTTCCCTCTCCTCCCACTTACCCAATTCAAATATCAATATTCTACCCACTGTCACTCCTGTTTCCAGATAGCCCTCAACTATCAAGGTGTTAACTCCTGTACCTAGTTCAGTTGGACTGCAGCTTCTCTCTCAAAACAGACTCTCACTCTCCTCTTTATTGTAGAACTTATTGGCTGGGGGGACAGAGGTTCATACATCCCAGCTCTATCTTTAACATTCAATGGCAACAATGTATGCTTGCAGGCAGGTTTTGGAAGCTCTCTCACATTCTTGCATGATGGAGCACCTGCTATTTTGTTCACCCCCTTTGTGATTAATTCTCCCATATCAAGCTGGGACAGTCACACTCCAGTGTTCATTTTCCATTGGATCCCTTCATCTAATGCAACCAGGTGAGTGTCTGTGTACACCTGCAAACTTCCTGCCCTACAGATAGGTTTAAAAAAAATGAAGACCGCTCACAATGGCCAGGCATTCTCTCTCAAAAGTAGCATCACTTTCTCTCCTGGGTGCTGTTTTGCTTAGGTACACACCTGGATGCCTCTCGCTCCACATTGAAGATGGGATGCTATAGACATGGACAGAACTTGCAGTGGGGTTGACTCCTGGAGTTACCAGTTCTTCTTCCCAGAAATAGTTACCTAGTGCTTTAAAATCTTCTTGAAATTCCCTTTCACGTCTCAGTCCTCCTGAATATAATCCGCTATTACGCTGTTGTGTTCGCTCTGCACCTTCGACTTTCACAACACCAATTTAGTCTGCAAACTCAATATAACTGTCACTCTGTATTCCTTTTATCCTAAACCACCCTCTTCTTTCCCCATTGACATTAGTCAACCAAACTGCTCATAAACCAATATCTTCAGTTATTTTGCCTTTACAGATTTGTTTTAGATTACAGATTAACTGTTTAAACTGAACTCCTCCATGAGCCATTATAAAGGTCTCCTGGGTTTTATGAAGGCACTCTATAAACTCACTACCTGGTGTTGAGGGCTGACCTTTTGAGAGTTGTCAGCGTGTTGTACTAATGAAAGCTCCAGTCATGGTGTCCCAGGAAGGCGATCTGACTTGCCATTCCATCTGTTGAAAGTGTCTCTGGAGACTGGGAGTATAGGTCCAGAGGGGAGGGAGGGCGGGCCTCCTTGCCATGGGTGTGCTATTTGCAGGGACTCAACATCACGTCTCTTGAATTCCACAGGGCTAAAATGCCCCTTGTGGGGGTTGGTTTTATTAACATAAATTGGTCAAACACTATTTTTAAAACCCAAAATACAGTTCAACAGTAGAATTCCCTCTCCCAGCTCTGCCCTCCTCTGGCAATTCTGGGGGCTTTTTACCTCACGGCCCATCCATTTTCTATAGCAGGGGCCTCTTTGGTTTGGTTCTCTCAGGCCTCCCTGGTTCCATCCTGCCTCAGGACCTTCTGGCCTTGCCCCTGCCACCTGACCACCTCAATTTGCTTCCTTATTTAAATCCCCAGTGCTCTCAAACCGCCTTGCTCAATCCTACTTGGAACTGGTGCAGACGACACATATGTGGCCAAGCCCTGCCTGTTGGAGCATCTGCAGCGGGGGGGCTTCAGCCGAGTGGGTGTGATGGGGGGGCTCTGCTCACCGCCCAGGATGGTGCTGACTCTTGGTCACTCTGGAGAACAGCTCACAGGGTCGACACCCCTTTCCGTGGTGGCAAGCCGTCTCTCCACTTCTCACTCTGGGGCTGCAGCCCCTCTCTCGCTCCACGAGCCGCTGCTGCCTTTTCATGACTTGGCCCCCCCAGCCCGGTCATTATTCGCGTTTTCCCCTTCCCGGGTTGGAAAGTCTCCTCCCACAAACAGGCTTTCTAGTCACTGCCTCCTAGTGCCACTTCCTCAGTGGTTGGCAGGGCAACCCGGGCCTGCCTTCTTCTCTGGGTTCCAGCTTGGGGACCCTCCTTGCCAGCAGTCAAGGTCTGGTCCCTCTTAGACCTTATTACCTTTCCCCGAGCCGAGCCCTGCCCCGCTCTGGGTTCGCCAGCCCAAACGCACCTTCCCTCTCCCAAGGAGTGCTCTCTCCCAGCAGCCCCCTTCTGCTGCCAGTTTTCCTGCCTTTATAGTCCCGGCTCTGCTGGTTCCTCCTCAGCTGGGCTCCCTCATTCAATCAGGGGATTGCTTGGCCACCTGATTCCTCCGGCTGTGGCCTGTTGGGTTAATTAGCTCCCTTCTCAGTGTGCATTAACCCTTTCAGGGCAAGCGTGGGGTGAACACCCCCTGATGGGGTCATCAAAAGTTGTGGCCAATGCCCAGAAGAAAGCATTCCAGTCTCTGTGTCCCGCTGTCATGCCCCTGCAAAGCAGAGGCCCAGTCCAAGGCTTCTCCCGTTAACAGGCTGATCTCCAGTCCCACCTTGGCTTGATCAGTGGGATAGGCCTGGAGACCGAGCATAAAGAGTAGGCAGCACTGATGAAGCAATCCCTTCAATCTGACCGGGCCCTGTTCAGGTGGTGAGGCGAGGGCCCAAGCCCGGGCTACCTGTTCACGGAGGGCTTGGTTCTCGGCCAGAAGTTGTCACCCGAGCCCCTAAAGCATAGATTTCTGCAAATCAGAGGCCCCATGGGGTTCGCTAGGGGATGGAGTGCATGCTTCCTCCCAGGGCCAGCTCTAGCTTTTTTGCCACCCCAAGCAGCAGCACAAATTTTTTTTTTTTTAAATGGCTCTTGAAATGTGCTGCTCCAGGAATGGCTGGAGTGACACCCCTTCACATGTGCCACCCCAAGCACCTGCTTCCTTTGGTGCCTGGACCCGGCCCTGCTCCCTCCATATCCCTGCTTGGGCGTTGCTTGTGCAGGAGTCGGGGGTCTGTGCAAACTTTCATGGCTGTGCTGTGGGCAGCCAGGCCTAGTGGATGGAGACTGAGTTAGAAGCCAGGAACCATGGCTGAGGGGCTGAGTTTTCTGGTGTTCGAGTTATTTCCATTTCTCTTTTAATGTTGTATTTGGAGCGTAGCTGGAATATATTGGCTAATTTTAAAAAATGGTATGAGAAATACACAGGGGATGGATCACTAGCTGATTACCTGGTCTGTTCATTCCCTCTGGGGCACCTGGCATTGGCCACTGTCGGAAGACAGGATACTGGGCTAGATGGACCTTTGGTCTGACCCAGTGTGGCTGTTCTTATGTTCACCCTGCAACCTTAACTTGCCTAAAAAGGCAGTCTTTGTAATTCTGGGGGGAAAAGTTCCTCTAATTGTGCAAGCACCTTATTTCATTGGGAAAGCATTGCACAGCCTTTAACTGTTATCCTGATTAGTGTGCCACTGTAATTCTGAGACCCAACGCTCTCATCACCTGGATGAGAAATTATCCTGTGTGAAGGCATAACCGCTTGGTAGGATTCAGCAGTTGCCAGGGGACTGAATGTGAGCATGGTTATACCTCTGGGACCTTTGCCGGGCTGGCTGGGAGCCTAGCTGTCTCTGGGCTTCAGCAGCTCTACGTAGATTCCAAAACAGACCAGAGAAGGAAGAGCTGAATGGGATTCCTCTGAAGCAACTTCTCGAAGGTGCTGGGAGGTGCTAGTTTGTTGCAGCTGCTGCCCGGTCTCTTCCCAGTTACAGGAGTCAAACCATTTGCTCCTGCAGCTCAAATGTCTCCTGCTTCCTTAGATAGACAGGGAAGAGGGTCTGCACATTTTGGGCAGGGGGGTTCCATCATCCCAGCTGTCAGCTTTTCCTATTTAAAAAGCCCATAGTCCCGCTTTCAGTGACCGCAATGCAGGTGTTTGAAATGCATTAGGGGATCTTTAGCAGGAGGCATCAGAATCCTCCAATTCAAGAAACTCTCTTCCTTTTGAAATCTGACCTCACCCCCAGCCACTTGCTCACTGTCCTGGGCTTCATGATCGTTTCACTGAGCTATATAAAGCACAGGGGGCCAGCATACCCGTGTAGTACAAGGGGAGGAAGCAAGTGGACGGGCTCAGCGAAGGAGAGTGAGTGTCCCACGCTGGTGACCGTCAGCGTTTTGAATTATCCACACCAGGTATGGAGGGCAGGGATGGGCAGGAACCAGTGGGATGCAATGCACTGCCTTCGTACATTAAGGAATGGACTCGTTTTTATTTGAAATGCATTTCCGCTGCGGGGGTGGGGAACTCGGAGTTCAGTGACAGGTGACACTGACAGGCTGCAGGGGCAGCTAATGCTGCCCAAATATGGCTAGGAACTGAAATGCGAGATAGGGTCTTTTCTCACCATGCGATGCACGCACACCGACCCCACCGTTTACTGGGCTGATTTTTAAGACTGCAACCCCCACCCACCCATCCACCCCACACAGGCTGCTGATTAAAGCCAGAAGATCTTTTTAATAACCCTTTTAAAAATCCAGGTCAGCGCCTTTCACACTGAGGAGCAGTTTGGGTTTTGTTTTAAATGCTTCAGCCTGGCAAACCACTCCAATTGGCGTATTAATCGTACACCCGTTCCGGCAGGAGGGCTTGAGCTGGTTCTAGGAACTCTTTCCTAGGAGTATGGACAAAATGAGTCCTTAATCAGAGGACGTCCATAGTTAGCCATTTTTTTTTTACTTGCCCTGTTGGCTGGATTTTTAAAAGGCTGGTTTTGAATTTAGTTAACAATTACAGTTGGTTGGGTTTGTTTTGACCCTTTGAGCTTAGTCGCATGGTAGGCGTTGTGCCAATTTCTTGACAAGCGTAGCCATAAAGACCAAGACTGCGTGTAGGGTCAGATCCCTAGGTCTCACACAGAGGGAATGTTTGCTCTCTTCCCGAGGAAGCAAGGCTGGGAAATTCTTTGGCGATCATCTGCAAAAAAAGTTTTAGCGCACACCCACTCTTTATGCCAAGTTCAGTAACACAAATGTTCAAATAAGATTGGTCCCTAAACCAATCTCTGAGGAACTCCACTAGTAACCTCCCTCCAGCCTGACAGTTCACCTTTTGGAATGACCCATTGTAGTCCCCCTTTAACCAGTTCCTTCTCCACCTTTCAATTCTCATATTAATCCCCATTTTCTCCAATTTAACTAATAAATTTCCCATATAAAACTGTGTCAAATGCCTTACTGACATCCAGGTAGATTAGATCTACTGCATTTCCTTTGTCTAAAAAATCTGTTTTCTTCTCAAAGAAGGAGCTCAGGTTGGTCTGGCATGATCTACCTTTTGTAAAACCCTGTTTTTTATCCCAATTACCATTAACCTCTATGTCCGTAACTCTTTTTTCTCATTCATAATTTGTTCCAAGATCTTGCATACAACTGAAGTCAAACTAACAGGCCTGTAGTTTCCCAGGTTACTTTTTTTTCCCCCCTTTCTTAAAAATAGGAACTATATTAGCAATTCTCCAGTCATAGGGTACAACCTCAGAGTTTACAGATTCATTAAAGATCCATGCTATTGGGTTTGCAATTTCATGTGCTGGTTCCTTTAATTTCTTGGATGGAGATTGTCTGGGGCCCTTGATTTAGTACCATTAAAATGTTTGAGTTTCACTTCCACCTCAGATATGATAATTTCTACCTCCATGTCCTCGTTCCCATTTGCCACCCTGCCACTACCTCTAAGCTCTTCATTAGCCTCACTAAAAACTGAGGCAAAGTATTTATTTGGGTGTTGGGCCATGCCTAGATTATCTTTAATCTCCACTTTAGCAGTCTCTCTTCTTTCCTTGTTGGAGTTGCATCACATACATTAATATATGTAAATAGTCTGTCAAAATTCTCCAGGGCCAGTTTTAAGAGCCGCTACGATTCCAGCAACACTGTGCTGGTTTCTCCCACGTGATGGCAATGTGAGCTTTCGATTTGTCTCCCCTGCTTCCTTAACCTTCAGTGAAGTGGTCGTAAGTGCTTGTGTTAAAATCTGCAATGCAAGGCCCCTTGCTGAAGCTGCATGCATTGGGTGGGGATCATGAGATCAGACTGGCTATAGGTTTGGCTGCTGTGGCAAGGCACCTCTTCTGCCTCACCAGACCTAGCGCTCCCTCCTCTGGCAGGGACATTGCCTGGGGTAAATCAGCCCCACTCTGGAGCATGTCTGTTTTCCCTCTTCGGGGTTTGTTTCTCAGAGCCTTCCCAGTAGGCCTCAGCTTGAGTGAGCCCCTGTCCTGGCCAAAAGAACCTTCGTAGGATTCGGTTGAGAGTTTTATCTATCCCTAGATGTCCTCCAAACACATGGCTATGAGCTAGGTCCAACACTGCTCTCTGGTGTCTTCGAGGACCAGGAGCTGCTCCACTTCTTGCTCTTGCATTTGGACTACTCTATATAACAGGTCCCTTCTTATCACGAAGTATGGCCCTGGGCCTTCGTGTTCCCCCTCCACTGGAACCCCATTCACCTCAACTACCTCCCTTGTAATATTGTCATATAGCGGATCATTGGCTTGGTCTTGCCCAAAATTTCTAAATGAGGGCCCAATATGCTCTAAACCAAGGGGACCTATTTCTGTTTCCCCTCCAGGGTTGGCCTCAGAGGAACTGGGTCCAGCTTCTGGCTCGTCAACAACCTGAGTTGCCCCTCTGCCAGATGGATGAAATTGCGTGCCTTCCTGCCTGCCTGCTGGCCTCCCTCCCTTCCTTTTGGTTCCTAGCCAAGATCCTGGTTCCCAACTTTTTGTCCGTCCTCCTTTCTCACCTAGTTTTCCGGGGCTTCCCAGCTGCAGAGAACAAGTCCTGGGCAAATTCAGAGAAAAATGGGAGAGGGCCACAGTATCACTCCTGGGGTCACTACCCTCCTCAGACTCACCCACCGAAAGTAGATTCCCAAACCCTGGGAAGTCTCGTCCTTTGAGGACTGGTTATGGGAGTTTAGGGACCATCCCCGCTGTCGCCCCCGTGGTACTCCCCTGAACATCAATTTGTACAGGGATGGTCGGATAGTGGTTGACAGCACCATGTACACAAGTTATCCCCGTGTGTTTTGGCCTGTCCCACTAGTTTCCCTGAGACTAGCATGACAGCACTCCCGTCATGATCACCCAGGTTGCATTGCATGGACTCCTCAGTGTTAGGACATTGGTCCGTGATATGCCCTAGTTCTCTGCAAGCATAACACCTATATCCCGCTCGGGATATCCCCCTATTCTTTGGGCTATCGGGTCTTACCCCACAACCCTCTCTCCCCAGTCCCCCAAATCCCTTTGCAGACTCCAGCCGCTCTTCAGCATCCTTTCTCCCTAACACAGTTCTGCCTGACCCCTCGGGAGTCCGGTCCTTCAGGGCGGGGACTGATCTCTTGATTCGGTGCATTTCTTTCCCGGTCATCTGAGAAAGTTCCTTGGCCATTAACTGTCTCTCTACAAGGGCAACTACATCGTCATAAGAGGAGGGGTCATTTTGGCTAACCCATTCTCAGACATGGTGGTAATCCTCCCATGAACCTGTCCAGCACTATGATTTCTATAACCTTCTCCACGCTGTGGATCTCTGGGCACAGCCACTTCCCCGTTAGATGGATCAGGTCAAACAGTTGTGACCTCGGCACCTTGCTGTCCTGGTACCTTCACTCATGGAACCTCTAGGCCCTTATAGCTGTTGTCATCTCAGATTTCGCCAGGATCTCTGCCTTCAACTGTGGATAATCTCCCTGCTTCTGCTACCATGTCATAGTAGGTCTTCTGGGCTTCCCCACACAGGAAAAGGGTGAGGATGCTGGCCCACTGGTCTCGGGGCCAGGCCTCACATAGGGCCGTTCTCTCCCTACTACAGGACGGCCAAATTAACAGGAAAGCGCTGTGAAAATATTTTGGAGACAAATTAGAGCAACTCCCCATCCCAGTGTTGCTACCCTGATGCTGACTTACTGCATTGTCCTATGTTAGTTATCCAGCATTATGCATCACTGTTCCATCAGTACAAGGGAGATGTTTCATCTTCCCTGCACCCTATGAGGTCAGTAACTGAGCATAGAAAGTGCTACACGTTTTGCAAATATTAACCAAAGCATTAACTTAAATTGATACTGCCCCGAAGATTGAGAGAGGCTGAACTGTGGCTTCCTTCCCCAGATGGAGGACCCAGCTCAATTGAAGGAGGAAGGCAATAAGTATTTTCAGGCCGACGACTATGAGACTGCTATTAACAGCTACACCAAAGCCATGAAACTTACCAAGGACAAATCACTGCAGGCCGTGCTGTACAGGAATAGGGCGGCCTGCTTCCTGAAAAAGGTGAGATGAGAACCTCTGAACTGGGTCTGGATTGGGCGGGGGCAGTGAAGGCTTATAGCAACTAGTGATGGTGGACAGGTGGGTTTGGGCATTGGGGGGCATTATCTGCTCACTTTATTTTTAATATAGAAAACAGTGCCACTCGCCTACCAGTTCCAAAATGTTTTGCTGTCTTCAGCATATCAAGTTGTGAGCCCAGACCCATTCAAGGTACTGGTGTTCTGCAATAGCTTTGAGCCATTTCCATCACAACTAACTTCTAAGACGTTACTTTGATCTAGATGCGCTAAAGTGCATTTTTCTTTCCATGAAGTTTCTGGTTGGGCCATCATGTCACTTTGCAGACCAGTATTTGTAGATGTCTCGTGCGAAGGGCTAAAAATCAGGAGGGGTTTGTTTACGGGGAGGGAATGGCGTTGAAGCCACTGTCCTCGGTCACTTGTCAGAGCCTTCCTGTCTATTAAACAAACGGGATCTGACTGGAACACTGCCTAGCACAAACCAAATGGAAACAAGCAAGTTCTTAAAAAGCAGGGACCATACAAACCGAGGCCTTGAGTAATTCTCAACCTACCAAAGAGCCATAGCCCTGCAGTATTAACTCTGCCAGCACTCACTACCAAGGGGACGCTAATTCCAACAAAGTTCCAGGTGACGCTGTTTGAGGATGAAGCAAAAATATCAGATGCTACGTCCCACTATGCCTCCAGGGCATAATGCACTAGCTGAGGAATGTTGGCCTCTGGGCCCAGCCTCTAGAGAAGGGCCTCGTGCTGCTTACCAGTTGAGGGAGATGTTTAGCCCAAACAATAGAGGGTTTTGGTAGCAGAGGGACCTGAATTCTTGACCCTCCTCCCTCTGTGTAAGTTTTATACAGATGTGTCTCTGCAGTGTATGAATGTGGGTGCCATCTTATCAGCAATACGTTATTAGCACACACATCAAAGGTGTCTAACTCACACTAGGCTGTTTACGGTGACTTGCTATGATGAGTTCTACAAAAGACCATCATACACAAGCCTGACTATTGCCCGATCAGCTTTGCTACTGATCTGGCCAGGAGAAAAACTTGAAATGATGCCGAACCAGCTCTTTGGAGATCCTCCATTGCTCAATGGTTGTACTGGAAGCTGTTACAATGTGTCTTATTTGACAACCTTTCTCAGCCCTAAATTTCTATGATTCCATACCAGGAAGGAAAGAATGTGTCTATTGCCCATCTTTACAGCTAATAAATCTCTCTTCCCTCTGAATTGACAGGAGAGCTATGCCCAAGCAGCATCGGATGCTTCTAGAGGTAAGCAGAAGAGCATTAAAACGTGGGATTTGAGTCTCACTACGTGCACTTGCTCTTCCATCTAGTCTGTTCTCAGATCTGGTTTTATGTCCGCTTAATAAAATCCGTTAAACTCTCACTTAAACTTGTTTTTAAATTTGTTTGGTGCTAGGTTTTGCGCAAATGAAAAGATAAATACAAAAAAGGTATCGCACAACTAACTACTTACTATATATTGTATTCATGTAGCATTACTGTTTTGTGTAGTTCAAGAAATCCGCTATAAATTGTTTTGCTTAGAATGTTAAATACCAGGATTCTATGCTAGTTCATATAAAGTTCATCCTCTTAACTTTACGATGAACTGAGAGCATCGCTGTTCCATGTGCTCATAGACTGGGGTGTGCTGGGGAATACAGGTGCTATCTCTACATGTCCATTGTGCTTAAAGGGGGATGAAAGTGTTCTATCCGGGTGTAGAGACGTTAGTCAGGGCTCGTCTCTCTCCGGGGCGGCCGGGAGCCACACCGCCCCACTACACTCAGCAAGATCTCTTATGGGGAACTAGTTCAACCGCGGGAGGCCTCCTCGGCAGCCCTTGTGAGGGCCGCAATAAACACAGTATCTGCCTAGGTCTGGGCGGGGCAATGGTGAGTCAGGCACTCAGGCCCTCAGGCAGGGGATGAGTAACACCAGTATAAACAGAAGGCCCAAGCCCTAGGTTCCAGAGGGTCTGGGAGACAGGGAGGCTGCTACCCAACGCGTGGGTGGCAGGGGGGACGCAGGCCCTCCCACTCCACTGCATCCCAGCCCGGGGCCCTAGCAGTGGCAGAAGACCCGCTGCTGCGTCAGTGGGGATCCCGGCCGCAACACACTGACGTAGGCTCTGGCAGTGCTGCAGTTAGATTGTGGTCGGCTGCCGCCGGGCTACTTTCAGACTCCCCCTCTGGTGGTACCTAGGTCGGGATGGTGTCCTTAGGGGGCTCCAGCACCATGGGTTCCTCCGGGTAGCTGGTGCGGGGCAGGCTCGGCAACTCCTCCGGGTAGCTGGTGCGGGGCAGGCTCGGCAATTCCTCCGGGTAGCTGGCGCGGGGCAGTCCTTGGGTTTACTGCAGGCCGCTGGGCTTCCCAGTTGCAAGCCAGCCGGAGACGTCTGGCCTCCCCAGCGGCTGTTCTCCCAGTGAGCTCCGAGGTCGAGCCTTTATACTTCCAGGACACTGCCTGACCCTCTGGGGGGCGGGCTCAGAGCTCCCTGGCTCTGCCCACTCTGGTGTCTGGAGGACTTCTCTCTCTCCGGGGAGTTGGGGAGCCACCCTGCCTCACTACATTGGGAAACCGTGTCCTTAAAAATTGAAGATTAAAAAGATCCCAAACCTCAGTGAATGCATTCTCATTAGGAAAGGGGTCGATAATAAGACAGTAAATATCATAATGCCACTATATAAATCCATAGTATGCCCACACCTTGAATACTGCATCCAGTTCTGGTCACCCCATTTGAAAAGATGCTCTTCTCTGTACTTTTTCCAATTTTAATGCAACAGACATTATTAAGGGTCTGGAACAGCTTCCACATGAGGAGAGATTGAAAAGACTGGGACTTTTCAGCTTGGACTACTAAGGGGATGTTCTGATAGAGGTCTATAAAATCATGAATGGTGTTACAGAAAGTGAACAGGGAAGTGGTGTTTACTCCTTCACATAACACAAGAACTAGGGATCACCCGATGAAATTAGTAGGTAGCAAGTTTAAAACAAACAAAAGGAAGTACTACTTCACACAATGCTCAGTCAACGTGTGGAACTCCTGGCCCGGGGATGTTGTGAAGGCCAAAACTATACTGGGGTTCAAAAAGAACTAAAGTTGAGGGAAGATAGGTCCATCAATGGCTATTAGCCAAAATGGTCAGGGGTGAAACCCCATGACCTGGGTATCCCTAACCTCTGTTTGCCAGAAGCTGGGACTGGATGACGGGATGGATCATTCGATTGCCTGTTCTCTTTATTCCCCCTGAAGCACCTGGCATTGGCCACTGTCGGAAGACAAGATGCTGGGCTAGATGGACCTTTGGTCTGACTCGGAATGGATGTCCTTATGTTTACTTTGGCAAATCCATTCAGTGAACTAATAGAGGAAAAAAAGCTCTTCTCTAGACAAAAATCCATGTTCAAGTGTCCGTGTGGATCCCACTCTAGGTACATGTGAGCCTCACACACGCAAGATCGCAATTTTTTGAATAGCTGTGTCCACTGGGTTATGACTGTGCCATGCATGTCCTTATGGCTCCCCACCTCCCAAATCCCAGGACATCAAGGGCATGGTGACCACTACTGTCCCTCTGTTCCCTCTTTCCACCCGTGGCAGTGAGACGGAATTAGTGATGTTTGACCCACTACCTCTTAGCCCTTTTTCCTCTGATCCTGAGTCAGATTGGAATCACTTTTCTTCATCCTTATTAATTTTTTCCCTTTTAATTCAGAACCACTAAATCTTTTGTTTCGCTTGGTGCTTTGTGTCTAATGGCAGACTCCAAGCCTGCAGGCTCTAAGCCTTGCCTCTCTTGCAATGGCTTCATCCCTTTCATTGACTGCCACAGCCGTTGTCTTTTTTGCCTTTATTGTAAGTCTAGCAATTTAGGTATTTATAAAGTGCCCATCACCATAGTACTTGAGCAGCTCGCAATCTTCAGGTATTTATCCTCTCAGCTGCCCTGTGAGGTTGGGCTAGAGTGTCATCCCCATGTCACAGATGGGGAAGTGAGTCACAAAGAAACTAAGTGACTTGCCTAAGGTCACACAGGGCATCTGTGGCACAGCAGGGAATTGAACCCAGGTCTCAAGTCCTAGGCTAATCTAACCACTGGGCCATCCTGCCATATCCCAGTCCTTTTCCAGATTGGCGTTCTGTTCGCTGAACGTTCTCTTCATGGACATGGGATTATCGGGACACCTGCCTTGAGCCTCACCTCATGGACAAATGCATCCAGGCAACCTCAGACCGAGATGAGAGAAGATCGACCTCTAATCAGGTCCCTGTAAAGTCATCCCCTACGAGTGCCTCTACCAGCTGGCGTGACTCCAAAGACCAGTACGGACTGAAACTCTGTCAAGTAAAGACTTGGCACTGACGACCACTCCAGTACCAGCAATGTCAGTATGGAACCTGGTGCTGCCTCGTCCCATGGTATAAAGATTCTTGAAGGGATTGTTGCATTCTGACCCACCCGTCCGAGAACCCCCTCCTGCCTGGGATCGCAATGTCGTTCTTGCAAGAGCTGCTTTGGGGATGCTCTTTATACCACCTTTCCCTCAAGACTCCTCTTAGCTGCAATCACATTGGCTAGAAGGGTCTGTGAACACCGAGCTCTTAGGGTTGAACCCCCTTGTGCAACAGAGTTTTGAGACCTCCTCTGAGGCTTAAGCCTAACGTGGTCTCGGTGTTCCATTTGCACCAGTCTCCTATCTTATCTGTATTCTTCCAAAACCCCATTCTGCCCTTGGGGAGAAGAAACTCCACACTTGGGACATTCAGGGGCCTTATTCTATATTGGTATGTTAAAGCCCTTCAGACTGTCTTCTCCTCTCCATGGCCCTCTCCTCCCAGAGGATCTCAAAATGGATCACGGAGTGCCTACCAATCAGCTACCCAATGGCCAATGGACCGCTCACTCCCCCAGAGCACAAATGACCTCTTCTGCCAGCTTCAGGAACATGCCCAAATTGGAAATCTGTAAGGGAGCTCTGGGAAGTAACTCACCGATGTCCGTTAAGCACTGTGCCCTTGAATGGGCTACTAGGCCAGATGTCATGTTCAAGAGAGCAGTGTTACCATCTCTGGTCGGTTAGATCAGTCAGGATGACTCAGCCCCACCTTCCAGGTGAGATGCTGGTTGTCAGTCACCTAAAGTGGGTTCCACACTGACGACATATTCATAGGCTTTAACGTCAGAAGGGACCATCATGATCCTCTAGTCTGACTTCTTGCACATTGCAGCCACAGAGCCTCACTCCTGAAATAGACCCCTAACCTAGGGCTGAGTTACTGAAGTCTTCAGATCGTGGCTTAAAGACTTTGAGTTACAGAGAATTTCCCCATTTACACTAGTTTTAAACTGGCAAGTGATCCATGCCCCAGGCTGCAGAGGAAGGGGGGGGAAATCCCCCCGAGTCTCTGCCAATCTGAGCCAGGGGACAATTCCTTCCTGACCCCAAGTTTGGCAATCAGTTAGCCCTGAACATATGGGCAAGACCCACCAGGCATCTTAAATAACCAATGACTTTGTCACTGCTCTTTTGAACATCATTCCATGTTTTTGGAAACAGACATACAGATTGCTTTTGACTGTGCCAGCTATCAGATAGGATAGAGGTTTATTGAAGAAACAGGGTAACCGAGCCCTGGGTAAGTGCCATGTACCTTCATCATTACTGTCTTAGTGAATCCTCTGTGTGGGGCTGGACTTTGAAGCAAATGTTGATGCCTTTTTGTACTTGCTCACTTTCCTAGCGATTGACCTCAATGCTTCGGATATTAAGGCCCTGTACAGGCGCAGCCAGGCTCTGGAGAGGCTGGGGAAGTTGGACCAAGCCTTCAAAGACGTCCAGAGGTGTGCCACCATTGAGCCCCGCAACAAAAACTTCCAGGAGACCCTGAGGCGGCTGGGAATCAATATTCAGGAAAAGGTAAATGCCTCTGCAACAGCACCAAATGCTTGGGCGGTGCACACGGAGCTTTGCATCCAGGTGTATTGATGCTGAAGATGCACCACTGTACTCCAGGGCAAGCGTATCCGCTGAGTGTAGATGGTAAATGTCGCTTGGGGGGTGGGAAGATGACATGCCATGTGTTCTAAGGCCTGCACTCCACACAGAGAGAACAGCTTATGGGCTGAATCTCTGGCTCTATCCTTGTGCTTCAGAGGTGGAAAGAGACACGTTTCAAAAGTCAAAACCCCAAGTCCGTGTGCAGTTGAAGTTGATTTAACAGGCCGTTTAAAATGATGGCAATTTGAGAGTGATGTGTGCAGCCTAAACAGAAATGGGAGAACTCCACCCCTCTGCCTAACACGTGACGTTCTTTCATCCCTCTACAGTTGCGCATTCAGTTCTCCACCGACGCCAGAGTGCAGAACATGTTTGAAATCCTGCTGGATGGGAACAGTGAGAGAGAGACGCGAGAGAAGGTGAGACTTAAAAGGTAGCTGGGGAGGTTACTGAGATTAACTTTGTCAGTCTTCAAAGCCCACGGTCCGGCGCAAAAGTCTTCCTTGCTCTCCCCAGCCATTCATAGAGCTCCTGATACATGAACAGAAAGGGAGGAGCTGAACTCAGTGAGACAGCAGAGACCTGACCTGCTCAGAGTGGCAGCCCTACAAAGCTGCTGGAATGTCAGCCAAGCTCCCAAATCACAAACTCAAGTCAAAACCAGATCTGGTGTCTGCAGCTTAGGCCCGTATCTAACTGCCCATCCCTTATTCCCCCTCTTCCTGCCACTCCCTCCTCCCCAAAACATTTGCCGATGTTCAAAGGGAAGGATCCCAGCTTCACCTGCAGGACTCTGCCCAGTTGAGTCGTATGTCGCCCAAGAGAGCTTCCCTTGGGACGTTATTCCACAGCCTAACACCGTGGTTCTCAACCTTTCCAGACTACTCTACCCCTTTCAAGAGTCTGATTTGTCTTGTGTACCCCCCAGTTTCATCTCCCTTAAAAACTACTTGTTTACAAACTCAGACATAAAAATGCAAACGTGTCACAGCGCACTATTACTGACAAATTGCTGATGCTGTCATTTTTACCATGTCATTATAAAAGAAATCAATGGAATATAAATATTGTCCTTGCATTTCAGTGTATAGTATATTGAGCAGTATAAACAAGTCATTGTATGAAATTTTAGATTGTACTGACTTTGCTAGTGCTTTTTCTGTAGCTTGTTGTAAAACTAGGCAAATTTCTAGATGTACCCCCTGGAATTCCTCTGCGTATCCCCAGGGGTCTACGTACAGCTGGTTGAGAACCACCGACCTAACAGCTCTTGCTGTCAGGAAACTCTTCTTTCCCTTCATTATTCCTAGCTATCCCCCTTTACACCACCCCATATGATTCCTTTTCAGTCTTGCTGCTAAGCCTTCAAATATTTGCAAACTGTTAAAGTTTCAGAAACCTCACGTAGCCAACCTATATTGCCTTACCCCCCTTTTTTTTTTCTTTATCCCTCTATGGCTACGTCTACACTACACGCCGCTGGCAGCGGCATTTAGTGTACGTGTAGCTACGTGCTGCAGCGAAAAGTACGGGGAAGAGCTCCAGGAGCTAAGAGGCAGGGGACACGCTATACTGCTAAAAACAGGCACGGCCTAGGTGAGAAGACAGCCGGGTAGGGTATGTACTTGAGCACATACCTTTTGTCCTTCAGGTATTGTTAGGTAAAAAGCAAGTCCCTACTCACCTCTCCAGCACCCGAGTTCGTGCGGAGTTGGTATGGGGCTCACAATCTGTCAGAGACCAGACACCAATTCGTTGATCAACGGGCTCACACTATCCTTAGCTCAAAAAGCTTCAGAGTAAGTGTGGCAAGTTTATTAGGGGTGAGCATCAATATTTATACACAGAAGTAAACAAAGTGATTAACAGATCATAATGGTCATGCATAATCAATCAAGATTCTACAGGATAAAACAGGTTAAAATGTAAATTCTAAAAGACAAAGGGGAGATGCCTACTTAAGGGGAGGGGGGTGTCATGAGTAGTTCGCAGGTCAGAGCTTTGATTAAATGTTCAGACAGAGACATCAAGTTAAAGTTTAAGCTCATCAAAAGTTCAGACTCAACATTCCTCCATTTGTAGCTTTGGGATAACTATTTACCAAAAGCTACACCCCATTTTAAGGAGCCAAGGGCCGCTTGGCAATTTCAGCCTGGGCCAACTCGAAGAGAGTAAGGCCCTTGGCTGAAGTAGGAAAAGAACAAACTGACCCACATGAGTCTATGAGGGAGGGGACACACTGAATACAGCAACACAGTATTATAAGGATTACTATGGCCCCAACAATACCCACCAAGAGTTTTTTAACCCACCCAAATCCAGGCAGCCAATTCCATAAGGCTCCCCACCAATCATAAGGTGGCTGGCCAGAGGAGTAGTTCTTAGCCATTTCCCTTAGATGTTTGGTACGTTGAAAAGTGTCAGAGTAGGTGTCATTTACAAAAACACAGCATTCTTCATTTATGAGGGCGCAAGTTCCTCCCTGGGCTGCTAACATTATGTCTAAAGCCATTCGGTTTTGCAAAGCTAACTGGCGCAGCTGGGACATTTCCCCGGCCTGATTCTCAAATAGGGTCGCAGTTTCATTGGTTAAAGATTCTAGTAGTCCCTGTAGACGGATGACACCACCCCTCAAGCTAATGAGACCAGCCCACCGCTGCCACGACAAACCATCACGGATATTAATATCTCTGAAGGTTTCACGGATGTTACGAACGTGGGGAAAATGAGGGGGAGTGAGGGAGATGCGAGAAGGCAGTGTTAGCCACGCTAAATAACATGACCCTGCCCAATCAGGGGAGAGAAAGTAACAAGCTTTGGGCCCACACACCCAGTATGTTCCATACAATGCGTTTTGGGTATTCCATTTCTCAAAGTAGGAGGTAACCCACCACCCGTTGGACCACTGTTCCCCTGGTAACGCAGAGGGGTCGTTGTGCGAACTGCAGAGGCACAATTTGGTAGTGGTGTTTTCAAAGGGCAGTGTAGTACTGCTTGAGCAGTTGTAGAAGGCAATCGTATATCCCTTAGCAATTAGTTGGACACCCTCATGATCTGAGCAGGGCTTTTTAAAAGCTGACTCTGAAGGCTTGCCCACCCATGAAAAAGTTGGATCGGGGTGAGGGATCCACATATGGGATAAGTGGGATGCGCAAGGCTTGATCCAAGATTTTTACTAAAGGCGGTGCCATTAAAATACATGTTGCATTTACTTGTTCCCACAAAGGTTGACCCCTTTTCTTTAACAAAACACAGTGATCCTGTCTGATTGGTTACCCTGAGATATCTGTTAATTGGCACTCCTGTTTTGTCCCATGTAAGATTGTGTTGGACTGGATCTTTTACTCTAGCCGGTGGCATCCAAGTCATATTAGCAGTGGTCAGGGGAATGGGTGTGAAGGGGAGTCCCTGTTCTGCATTTACTGGAAATTGAGTACATACCCAGCAATTACTTCTATTTCCTAAAATACGAGTTTTAACCTCGTGGGAATATCTAATAAAAGCATTATCTTCATAAGCAGAAAATAAACTAAAAGGGCATAGTAAAAAACATTCAGTTGTCAGAATAAAAGGTCCTCTCATTTTTGCCGAGTCAATTTAAGTCTGATGTCTGAAAGAGGTAAGCTGGTCCACTGGTCAGAGGCAGTGTCCTCAGTGGTGGCAAGAGCTGCTGGTCCGTCACTGTGGTCCACTACGGCTGGCTTGACGTGGGAGTGGTGGATCCAGGATTTGCGTCCTTCCAGGAACACTGCAGTCTGGGTTGTTAAAAGAACCTGGTGGGGTCCAGTAAACCTCGGCTGGAGGGTGTCGTCACGAACGAACTTTTTGGCCCAGACGAAGTCCCCTGGTTGGAATGGGTGGATCTGTTCTTCCAGCGGCACGGTCTGGGAAAACTGTGAGGCTTTCCAAAGGGTACGGAGGCGAGCCTGTAGGGAGAGAAACTGGCACGCGGTCATATGATCCCCTCCCAATAGTGAAACATCAGCACGTGGTAGCGCCCCGCCTTTGAAAGGGGGGTGTCCATAGAGCAGTTCAAAGGGGGATAATCCCAATACATGGGTTGGGCGAGTACGAAGGTGAAACAGGACCAAGGGAAGTACCTGAGGCCACTTTAACCCTGTTTCCTGACAGTATTTAGCCAATGTAAACTTAAGCTCCCTATTCATACGCTCAACTTTCCCGCTAGACTGGGGGTGGTAGGGTGTATGAAAGGAGTGTGAAATGCCCAGTCCCTGTTCTAAACGGCCAAGGACATGACCAGTAAAGTGAGGTCCGCGATCTGAGTCAAGCACGAGAGGGATGCCAAAACGGGGTACAATGTCTCTAAGGAGGATCTTCGCCACTGTGGCAGCAGTACAATTAGCAGTAGGAAAAGCTTCGACCCAGGAAGTCAGAGGGCAAACCAAAACAAGGAGGTGCTTTTTCCCAAAAGCCTTTGGCATATCTGCAAAGTCAATTTGAAGATGTTGAAATGGAGCAGCAGGCGGAGGTCTTCCACCCTTAATTTTGTTAAGAGGCGGAGCAGGTCCATTACGCTGACATGTGCTGCATGCTTTCACTATTGGCAGGCAGTAGGGTTGAATGCCTGGAGCATACCAAAAGCGAGCGATGGTGTCCACAAGGGCGTGCGTGCCGTAGTGACCCCCCTTACCCCGTGGCAGTTCGGTGGCACCATGATATGTGGAGCGAGGGAGGCAGGCTCGGCCATCCGGCATAAGCCAGGTCCCTTTGACCAGAGTGGCTCCGAGGCTCTCCCACAACTGTAGTTCAGCAGCGGGTACTGGTACGGGGTGCGGTGGAGTAAAGGAGGAGGCTGCAATAGCCAACGTGGGCATGGCTAAGGGTAAGACGGCAGCCGTCTTGGCGGAGGCGTCAGCCAGGGCATTCCCACGGGTGACGGGGCTATCATCTTTAGTATGGGCCCGGCAGTGAACTACAGCCAGGACCGAGGGTTCTTGGAGGGCGTCCAAAAGCTTGTGGACAAGGGGGAGGTGCTGAATGGGTTTACCGGCAGCTGTCTGGAAACCTCGAAACTTCCAGAGGTGGATGTGACAATGCACAACTCCAAAAGCATACTTGCTATCAGTAAAAATGGTAACGGTCTTACCAGCGGCCAACTGGCATGCTCGGGCCAGGGCATAGAGTTCGGCGGCTTGGGCTCCCCAGTTGCCTGGCAGTGAGGCGGCCTCTTGAATGTCCCATTCAGAGGTGACTACATAACCGGTGAAACGCTTGCCATCAACATAGAAGGAGCTTCCGTCCGAGAAGAGGATGCAATCAGGGTTGTCCCTTATCTGTAAGATGCTATAAACTACTTCCACACAGTCATGCTGATCCTGGAGGACTGGCAGGTCAGGAAGCAAGGTAGCTGGATTAAGGGGCCCACACCTTTCAAAAATCAGGTTAGTGTCTTGACTTGGGTTGTGCCCCTACGCAGAAGGGCTGACAAGGCATGAGAGGTCCAAACCGTGGTAAAATGACCCAGGGTCAGGCTCTTTGCCTTTGTGATCAGCAGGGCAGCTGCTGCCAGAGTCCGGGTGCAGGATGGGGTTCCCTGAGCGACAGGGTCGATCTGCTGAGAGTAAAAAGCAAGCGGGAAATGGTGGGGCCCGCTCAGCTGGGTAAGGACGCCACTAGCAATTCCGCCCCTCTCGTGGACAAAAAGGTGAAAGGGTTTGCTGTAATTGGGGGGGCGGAGAGACATGGAGGAGGCCACACTGTCCTTGAGTAACTGAAAGGCTTGGATCGTGTCCGGGGACCACAGCAAAGGGTCAGGAGCAAGGTTAGCAGTGAGTCGGTGGAGCGGTTTGCTTAACTCCCCGCAGGACGGCAACCAGGGCGACAGAAGCCAATTAATCCTAAGAAACCTCGAAGTTGTTTCTTGGTGTTTGGCAGAGGGCAGTTTTGGATAGTCTTTATGCGGACTGGGTCCATTTGTCGCCCCTCTGGGGTTAACAGGAAGCCCAGATATTGGACCTTCTGTGAGACCCACTGAATCTTGTTAGGGTCTACCTTGTGGCCTCTGGTGTGTAGGTATAATAAAAGTGCCTTACCATCGATGCGGAGGGCAGCTTCTTCGCGGTTACCTAATAGGATGTCATCTACGTATAGGACTAACGTGGATCCCTGCGGACTGGTGAAGCCTTCCAGGTCGTGGCGGAGGCATTGGCTGAAAATCGTGGGGCTGTCTCTGTAGCCTTGAGGAAGTCGTTGCCAGACATAACTTTGTCCCTCCCAGGTGAAACCAAAGAGATACTGAGAGTCTGGGTGCACAGGAATGCTGAAAAAGGCTGATTTTAAGTCAATAACAGTGAACCACTCAGCATCCCAGGGGATCTGGCTGATGATAGTAGCTGGATCAGGAACTACTGCATGAAGAGGGACCACATACTGATTAACAACCCGTAGATCCTGTACAAAGCGCCAACGAATAGGGTCTCCGTCCTTTTTAGGAGGCTTTTTGACAGGCAGTATAGGGGTGTTACAGGGAGTGCGCTGAGGGCGGACTAGCTTTTGTGCAATGAATCCCTCGATAATGGGGCGGATGCCCTCCCGGGCTTCCAGCGACAGGGGGTATTGAGGGACTGACGGGGGGGTTAAGGAGGGCTTCACTTCAATCCTTACTGGCTCTGCCGAAAGGAGCAGGCCAACATCAGTGTCAGAAATTCCCCAGAGGGTTAAAGGCAAGTCAGTGAGGTCAGGGGAGAGAGGGGGGGGGGGGTTTTCCCAATTACCCTGAGTTGGGGCCGAATCTCCTAACACTGTCATCAATAATCCTACCCCTTCAAGAGTGCAGGTTAAAGTAGCCTCAAGCTTACAGAGTAAATCCCGGCCCATCAAAGGGATCGGACAAGCTGGGGAAAAAAGAAAACGGTGAGAAAAACATTTATCAGCATAAACAACATTTAGAGGCAAAGTGAGTCCCAGAGACTGTGGGTTGCCCTCCACCCCAGTTGCAGTTTTAACCTCAGAGGATAGCCAGGGGGAGGGGGCATGATTTAAGAGAGAGAAAGTAGCTCCAGTATCAATGAGGAAAGAGACAGGCAGGCCTTGGACTGAAAGGGTTAGACGAGGCTCTTTGCTGGGAGGGGAGAAAGTGAGGAAGGAGCCGGCTAAAGACATTAAGGAAATAAGACCATCACATTGTTTGCCTTTGCCCCCGGGGTACCGTCATTGAGGAGGCTGAGTTTGCTGCAGCTGCTGCTGTTGCCCGTAGTTGATCCAGGCCTGGGGAACGGGCTGAGCTGGTGGTGCAGGGGTGTATTCGTCCCTGGTGTAAGTATCTGCAGATGCGACCGGACCCTCTGGGCGTCCCCAGGGGCATTCACGTTTAAAGTGACCGGGCTGTCCGCACTGAAAACAATTTCCTGGTGGCTGGGGTTGCCAGGACCCTCTTCCCGAGCACCCTGAAATCCCCTGCCACGGCCACGGCCTCTGCCTCGAACACCGCCGCGAAAAGCTAAAGCCATCAACTTATATTCTTCCTTTTTCTCTTTCTTTTTACTACTTTCCCTTTCTTTCTCCCATGCAAAATCAGCTACGTCCAACACTGAAGTGACTGACTCACCTCCCCAACCTGCTGCATCTGCTTGATCTTTTGCCTAGTAATTACTCCTCCCGAGGTGTGCCCTTCCATTTCCCCCTTATCCCTCTGCAGAGATTCTGATCTGGAGTCCTGCAGATTCCCCTCTGCACCCTGGAGAGAGTCCCCCTGCGGAGGAATAGGGGCAGGTGCAGTGGGGACCAACTGACGAGTCAAAACACGCCGTGGTTTACACCGTTCATCGAAATAACATGGAGGGGGTTCACTCTCGGGAGAATACCTGACTGTCATAATTTTTAAAGATTTCCACAGCTCTGCTGCTGTGTCCCAACAAAACCAGTAACATAACTGTCCCGGATGGTCTTTTTCGATCTGGCTCCTTACTCCTCTTAAGGCAGCCTGTTCGAAAGAGCCATACGAAGGCCACCTCATCTCCGGGTCGGCCAATACCGCGGTATACCCAGTCCAATTCCTTACACACAGTGTGTACAACTTCCTCCTAGACATTCCTGTCTGTACTGGGAGTTTCCCTTCGTTCCATAACTTATTTACAATCCCCAACGGACTCTCAAGAGGCACACTAGTCCCTTGACCCATGGTGTCTGACAGGAGCCCTCCAACTGGCGTTTATCCTGCTGTCCAGTACACGACCCCTCAATATTGAATTGGCTGGGAGAAATCTCCCGTGGCGCCTGCCAATTCGTATATGAGTGATCTGACCACTGGACAGAGGCACCGCACCAGAAGGAAATCCCGGACGAGCCCCCAAATTGTTAGGTAAAAAGCAAGTCCCTACTCACCTCTCCAGCACCCGAGTTCGTGCGGAGTTGGTATGGGGCTCACAATCTGTCAGAGACCAGACACCAATTCGTTGATCAACGGGCTCACACTATCCTTAGCTCAAAAAGCTTCAGAGTAAGTGTGGCAAGTTTATTAGGGGTGAGCATCAATATTTATACACAGAAGTAAACAAAGTGATTAACAGATCATAATGGTCATGCATAATCAATCAAGATTCTACAGGATAAAACAGGTTAAAATGTAAATTCTAAAAGACAAAGGGGAGATGCCTACTTAAGGGGAGGGGGGTGTCATGAGTAGTTCGCAGGTCAGAGCTTTGATTAAATGTTCAGACAGAGACATCAAGTTAAAGTTTAAGCTCATCAAAAGTTCAGACTCAACAGTATCATTACTGGTCAAAGCTGTACCTCTCCATCTTCACAGCTGTTTATCTCTGTGGCAGGGGGGGTCTACATGGATGTGTACATTGCACGCCGCTGAAAGAAGCATGCAGTGTAGACTTACCCTAAATTGCTTCCTTCCTTCGTGCATCAAAGTCTCCTTCTGAATGCAACTAATTCACTAGGATGTGGATTGAGACAGTCATTTCATAGAGGCCAATGAGCGGCCATTGGCTACCACTCCTTGATTACTGACCCTGACTTTTCACCTCGTTTTTACCTAGGCTGCGAACAATCTCATTGTTCTGGGGCGGGAGGAAGCAGGAGCCGAGAGGATATTCCAGAACAATGGGGTAAAGCTGCTGCTGCAGCTGATAGAAACCAAAAATGCGGAGATGATCCTAGCGGCTGTAAGGACCCTTTCGGGCATGTGCACTGGACACAAGGCACGGGTAAGTCACGTGGCTCAGAAACTCTGCCTCAGTCTCTCGCTGCAACCGGGGGGCCTCGAAGGAACCTGCTTCTCGCTATTTCAGAATGGCTGTTCTTACTTCCATATCTATCACCTCTTACTAAAAGGATGAGGAAAATAAATGCTGACCTCCTATGATCTGGCTGTTCGTGGAACTGAGTCTGTTTCTAAAAGAAAAATGAAAAACGAACCTTGCATTGAATGAAATAGAGAGAAGCCAGCGGGTGAAAGTTAATCTTTATAGGGTGCGAACTTGACAGGCTGAACCTGTGATCTGTTCTTGGGCTTCAGGTTCAAAGATATTCTCCAGCATGTAACAGGCTGGTTTAACACTGGCCCTTGTGAAACGAAGTGAATGTACAGCCACAATCCTGTAGGAGGCGACGGTGACCAATGGTGGGTTAAGCCAGGATCCTGGACTCCATGCTAAGGGGTGTGAGGTGAATCATAGAATATCAGGGTTGGAAAGGACCTTAGGAGGTCATCTAGTCCAACCCCCTGCTCAAAGCAGGGCCAATCCCCAATTTTTGCCCCAGAACCCTAAATGTGTTATGAATGTTCCCGTGACTTCTGGCACATCTTATGACAGAGGTCTATAAAATCATGACTGCTGTGGAGAAAGTGAATAAGGAAGTGTTATTTACTCTGTCCTAACACAAGAACTAGGAGTCACCAAATGAAATTAATAGGTAGCCGGTTTAAAACAAACAAACAAAGTATTTCTTCACACAATGCACAAATCAACTTGTGGAATTCCTTGCCAGAGGATGTTGTGAAGGCCAAGACTATAACAGAGTTCAAAAAGGAACTAGATAAATTCATGGAGGATAGGTCCATCAATGGCTATTAGCCAGGATGGGCAGGGATGGTGTCCCTGGCCTCTGTTTGCTAGAAGCTGGGAATGGGCAACAGGGGATGGATCACTTGGTGATTACCTGCTCTGTTCATTCCCTCTGGGGTACCTGGCATTGGCCACTGTCGGAAGACAGGATACTGGACTAGATGGACCTTTGGTCTGACACAGTATCGCCGTTCTTATGAAGTACAAAACCACTCCTTGTGCTGTACTGGGCAAATTCAATAGTCTCCTATTTCATTGCCCATGGCAAGTGTGACATTTTAATGAGTGTGAAATGTAAATTGCTTTATGCAGATAATATGAACAATAACACTGAATCCTGTCTTTCATCTGGGCAGGCCACAGCAATCCTTCACCTCCTGGGAATGGATAAAATTTGTATGTGGATGGCTGTGGATAACGAAGAAATCTCTATGGCTGTTTGCAATCTCCTACAAGTCATTACAGAATCCTTATCAGGGGAGGGAGAGAAGGAGCAACATGGGAAAGAAGCCGCTCTGGTGCTGGGTAATTATATGTAACACTGAATAATGGCAGAGATGTGAAGAGATCTAGTGTTCCCATTGCACTGAACAGTAGATCCTGCAAATTCTCCTTTTAGTTGCCTGTGGGTGGATTTGCAAACACCGAGGCCAGAGGTCTAGGCTATACAGTATCCAGCAACAAGCACTGTTAAAAACACCTTTATTCAGAAGACCTGCAGGCCCCAGAACTATAATTAGTATGCGCACTCATAATGCTTTTCTGTGCTTGTATGAAATTGACATGTTGGCTCAGACACAGCCCCATGTATATTCCAGTGAAATAACCATTCATAACTGATATCCAGTAGGGCAGGCCTGCACAACTCGTAAAGCGGCGAGGGCCATCTTACTCCAAAGAAAACAGCTGAGGGCCGAAACCCCCCCTCTACAGGCTTCCACACCCCAGCGCTGGGGAAGGAGGGGTGACCAGATCACAGCAGTAAAATAGGACCCGCCCCCTCCTAGCTCGGCCCCACCATCACACCCCTCTTCACCCCCCCCAGGGGTTACTATATTACTGCCCACAGCAGGCAATCAATGCAGTTGTAGATAAATCTCTGCATTATGCATTTTTGTATAACTTTTATATGACTTTGTATTGAACCTTAGTAATATGTTATAGTGGGCCCCTAAGGCAGTGTAATTAAGGTAAAAGAAAAATGTATTTTTGCTAGAAGTAGAATAAGATCTTCCCCCTACTTTGTATTCAATTGCCCTGTTGAATGAATGAGGTGTGAATGAGAAAGGCGTGGAAGGCAGGCACCTCTAGACAGCTGCAACCCTTGGAGAGGGGATGGGAACCAGACCAAGGACAATCAAACTTGTCAAGTGGGCTGACTAGAGAAGAGCAGACATACTGACGGCCTCGGGGGTTAGAAGCCAGCACCTTCCTTTGGGAACACCCTCTTTGCAGCATTGGGACAACCCCCAGCCCAAAGACAAGCAGCAAAAAGGACCAACGGACA
The DNA here is from genome assembly GCA_037349315.1 of Chelydra serpentina. Taxonomy (NCBI): domain Eukaryota; kingdom Metazoa; phylum Chordata; order Testudines; family Chelydridae; genus Chelydra; species Chelydra serpentina. The sequence goes on along the minus strand of JBAIAC010000027.1, from coordinate 18,952,889 downwards.
CAGTCCCAGATTTTGGGCCGCACAGTGAGCCCATGCAGGCCGCACGTTGTGCAGGCCTGCAGTAGGCTAATCAGCCTTCAGAGTGCCCCTTCTTTTAATCTGCTGCTGCCTTGTCTTTTGTGCAGACACGAAGAAGGATTTGAAGATGATCACAATGCACCTGCTGGACATGCTGATCAGTAAGAAGGTGTCTGGGCAAGGTCGGGACCAGGCTCTCAACCTGCTCAGCAAGAACATACCAAGAAAGGATCTGAGGAACCCCGACAACTCTAGAGCCATCTTCGTCATTGACAGTGGTGAATGCCCTTTCCCCGCACCTAGACTTGAATGCGTGTCATGTGCGGTAAAACTTCCCAAACCATCCTCTCTTAGGGACACTTAAAACAATCCCCATCTAGAAAAGTAATCTGATGGGGTGAGACTCCAAACGCTGGATATTATTCAAAAAGGAAGAACTTTTTGTGGGTGTTTTTTAAATCCGGTTTTTGGGGGGGTGAGCTGGGCTCCACTGAAACACTTCAACCCTAACGCTGCCTTTTCACTAAGACTTTTATGAACATTTAATCCAGAATGTTCTCTAACATTTCAAAGCCCCTTTTCCTCATTGCAAGGCCGTCATGCCACTAAAATCAGCAGGTTTTGGGTCTCTTTAAATAAAGCCCAGATCCCATTGATGAATAAGTACTGTGGAAAAGATGATATTATTTTGCCCATAATTTTGACTGCTGTTTAACAGCTCAATTCTGCAAACTTTGTTGTCATGGGTAGTCCTCACTTGCATCAGTAAATCAGTTGCTTACGTGTTTATCTAAGGGTTAACAAGATTGTATTAAGTTAGTTTACAGGCCAGATGTCAAACTATTGCAATCTGTAGTTTGGTGCAGGACAACATCTGCTGCACAGTACATAAATTTGGCACATGCCTGTCCTCTCTAAAAGCCCTATTAATTCTGTGTCCCAGGTCTAAAAAAGATATTGAAAGTCATAGGGCAGGTTCCCGAGCTGCCCAACTGCCTGCCCTTAACGGAGAACACCCGGATGATCGCTTCCATTCTCCTGAACAAGCTGTACGATGACCTGCGATGTGATCCCGAGCGAGATAACTTCAGAGAGATCTGTGAAGAGCACATCAAGTGAGTTAGGGCGGGGATGGAGCACTTCACGGGGACGGACACCCAGAAATGCAAAGTAGAGCTCTCGAGGACCTGGGATTGGATCCGATGCTGTGTAAAGCTTTCAGATTCTTAGTAGTGGGGACTGGGCCAAAATAAAATGTGCCCCTGTGTCTTTTATTCTTCCCCTGTAGTTAAAAAAACTCTTTGCAGGCCACAGCTCTTCAAGGGAGGAGGCAACCGGAAAAGGACTATGTAGTGAGGGCGCAGTCATACCTCCCCCTTTGGCCACACAGCCTCAGTACGTCACCAGGTGCAGCGTCCCGGCCTTTGAAACAGGGTTAATTCCCAAAGGGCAAGAGACCCTAGACAGGGTAGAGCTGGTAAACACTCTATAGCGCTAACCCTTAGGCAGGGGAGTGCTGGCAAAACAGGTGGGGTGGCAGGGGTAGGGGAATGCAGGCCCGCCTGACTCCACTGCATTCCAACCCGGGGCCCTAGCAGTAGTGGGGTGTCCCACCGCCGGGTCAGCGGGGATCCTCCCACAACACGCCGACCGGCTGTCAAGCCACAACACCATCCGCTAAACCCCTGGGCTACTTCCAACCCAAGTTCCAGATCCGGCTCTGGGGTCTCCGGTTTGTCAGGGTATTCGGCCACCGGCTCCAGCTCCTTCTCGGCTTTGGGCCTCGCCAGGTCCAGGCCACCCGGCAGCAGGGTCGTTGGGCAGCAGCAAGGAGGACGCGTCTGTCTCCTTCCCTGGCTCAGTCTCTACTGGACTAGGGGCTCCGCCTTTTGTACTTCCTACCCCGCCTCGCAACTTCCGGTGGGAGGGCTGGGCCTGGCCAGACTCTGCCCAGCTGGGTGGAGAAAGTGGCCCCGCCCCCTCTGGCTCCGAGGGAGGCCACACTATCTCACTGCACACTGAACGATAATGGAAACACTGAGCCGCTCCTCTTCAGGTTGCCATTGAGATCAAGCCTACAAGTCACGGCGCAGTCATCAGTGACTGAACACAGGCCCTCGTCCAAGTGATGTAATCCGCATCTTGCACTTATAAAGTGCTTGTCACCCATACCTCTGCAAGCACTTCAATGGTGGCTTAGCATTTTTAATCCACAGATGGATAAATGGAGATACAGGGAGGTGAAGTGACTCATTAAGGGTCACGCAAGTCAAGGGTAGAGCTGGGAATAGAAACTGGGGTGAACTGATCCACTGGGCCACAATGTAAGTTTCATTTCTGTTCTGAGTGAACCTGTGTCCATGTCATCCAAATAACACAGTCTGGCAGTTAGTTCAAAGAAAAGGACTCCCTTTATCTTTTAGGGTCAAGGCGTTGGAGGGTAGTTCCATCGCCATAGTTCAGAGGAGGTTCCTCTACTCATGGGTGGGGTATTGTGAAAGACTCTCATTGCTTTTCCCCGCACTGTTCCTATCTTGTGGATAAAAATGAGACGACGTTTAGAGTTGGTTGCCGTGATAAAAGGTGCTGGACTAAATTCCAGTTTGGAAATGGAGCCCTGTTTGATAGAGGATGGTGGCCACAACGCGTGGCCCTCAAGGAAAGACTGGTAACTCACCAGGCTCTCTGACAATAACACTGCAGTCTCCCCCTCTAATCCCCCCACCTGCTGATTTTTTTGTCTGCTGCCCCCTGCAGGAGCAAGGTTGACCCTCAGGACATGGATAAGACTCTCCAAGCCGTCCAGACAGTGTCTGGGATCATGCAAGGGCCTTTTGACTTGGGCAACCAGTTGCTGGGCATGACGGGTGTCATGGAGATGATGGTGGCTTTGTGTGGCTCTGAAAGAGAGGTCGACCAGCTGGTGGCTGTGGAGGCCCTCATCCATGCCTCCACCAAGCTGAGCCGGGCCACCTTCATCATCACCAATGGAGTGACGCTGCTGAAGGAAGTCTACAAGAAGACCAAGAATGAGAAGATCAAAATTCGAGCTCTAGTGGTGAGTTTTCAGCCCTCAGCCTGCTCTGCTACCTGCCAACACTTTGATCATCCTGCCCTAGGAAGAGTTCTACCCCTGAACCCCTTCCAGGGAATGGATTCAATCTAGGTTTGCAATGCTGCAAAGTAGTAGCGTCCGCTGCTCAGCCAGGGGAAGGGAGGCAGCTTGCAGGTCTCAGCAGAGAACATGCTTTGTAATGCAACAAGACTCCTTGTGTCTGCCCTCTTGGATTCCTCTCCATGAGTCAGTGGACTAGCAGTGACTGCTATATAAAGTTGAACCGCTGTGTCAAGTTTCTTTTAAGGCTTGTGTGTGAGGACTAAAGTCTTTTCACTCATATAATGGACAGTGAATGGAGGCAGGGCTTCAAAAATATAAATGGAACACCTGCTTAAAGCAATACAGAACTTTGCTGTAATCTGTGTCAGTTTATGTGGAAGACAGTTCATTACCTTTCTCTTAAATTTCAGCTGGACTTGAGGCTGGCACTGAGAATGTTACATATTCCTGTACCTAGCTACATAGTCTCCTTTCAATCTCTTTCTCAGGGTCTTTGCAAGCTGGGATCAGCCGGGGGCACTGACTACGGCCTGAGGCAATTTGCTGAGGGATCCACAGAAAAACTGGCAAAACAGTGCCGAAAGTAAGCAGAACTGAAAGATGCTCTTGGGATTCTTCACCTGTTACTTGTGTTCCACTCCTTTCTTTCCAAAATATTTTTCAGTACCATCTCTCCTGGGGAGGTCCTCAGATACATAATACTTTCTCCCAGTTGATTAAAAAGTTGTCTAGCGCTGAATCACTGATAACATCTTCTAGATGATACTGAACAGAGGTTTCTAGCATTTCTGGAAACATTTAGGAATCCATGCCTAGAACTCTTATACGTCATTTTCTGTTTGCCCGTCCCTACTTCACCTTTGTTAGCATCAAAATCCATCTGGGTCCTCACTCACACACCAGCTAAGAAACCAAAGAAGATAACCCTATTGCCTAAAAGGTATAATATATTAAAGGTCTCTCTTATAAAATGCATAAGTATACTACCAGCCCCAGATTCCCTAGGGGAACTTTGTATCCAAAGATAAATTTCACCATTAAGATCTATGGTTTCCTGAGTCTGCTGCATGGTGTCTGGAGATGCCGGTAAAAATAAAGCACAGTTCCCCAGCGCCCCTTTGGGGTTTTGCCTCTTCCTTTCATGTAAACCTGGTCTCCTCATTCAGGTAAAATGATGGCGCCTTTGTCTCGTTCAGGTGGCTGTGCAACACCAGCATTGACATCCGCACCAGGAAGTGGGCTGTGGAAGGTCTGGCGTACCTAACCCTGGATGCAGACGTGAAAGATGACTTTGTGGAAGATAAGCCAGCCCTGCAAGCCATGTTTGAATTAGCGAAGGTACTGTCTCCTCTCCACAGCCCCTGGCCAAACTAAAACAACCCCCTGTCTTCTGCCTCCAGCCTCGCAAACATAGCATGGGTTGATAATCTTGATGGGCAATCATGCAAGTGACAAAGTGAGGGGGTGTTTATTACCATAATTCATGAAATGATATGATGCCTCTTAATGTCCCACCAGGCGGGTAACAGTCATCCACCAGCTGAACAGTATCTTCCTTTGGAGTTCTCAGTGTGAGACTTACCTCTTGTGGCATTGCTTATAAGTAACTGTACATCCTTAATATGGTGATAATGAAGAGCAAAGATGTCAAGTAACTTGCCCAAAGCCGCACTATAAAACCCAGAACAGAATCCTAAACAGAGGCCTAAACCCCATGCTCTTCTCCAGCCGCTATGCCACACCACCAGTGGTCCTCTCAACATCCCGATCCGGTTTAATGTTTCCGTTTACCGTGTAGACGAGTGACAAGACTATCCTGTACTCTGTGGCCTCCACGCTGGTGAACTGTACCAACAGTTACGATGTCAAAGAGCTGGTCCCAGAGCTCGTGCAGCTGGCGCAGTTTTCCAAACAGCATGTGCCCGAGGAGCACCCCAAGGTAGGTTGGTTGTACCCAGGACTGCCGACCCCCTACTACTTTGCCTCAGATGGTGGGGATTCCAGAACCCCCAAAACAATCCTCCTGAGACGTGCTGTATCCCCAGCAGCTTAGCTATGGACTCCACATAGTAACGTTGCCCATCTCCTGCAGTTCAGGTTTTTACATGTTGAGCTACATGTCCCGGGGACTAAAGGAAGATACAGAATATTTAAAGTTTAAGCAGTGCTTTTTTCATTCTAGGGATACCTCGAGGCCCCAAAATGAGACTCGGACCCCCATTGCACTAGGCGCTGTACAGCCATAAAGTCAGTTCTTATCCTTTACAAGCTACACACGTAAAACAAAGGGCAGGGGGAAACCGAGGCACAGGGCAGTGATTTTGCCCAAGGTCATGAGGCAGGTCAGTGGGACCGGCAACAAGGTCTCCTGAGTCCCAGTCCATTAGACTCATGCTGCCTGCCTACCTGAGGAGACAGGATCTAACCAGGCAGCAAGCCGGGGCGTGAATGTCCAGCACAGCAGCTTGCCCCCACAGTAACGTCCCGTGTGGACATTGGGGCTGGTCACTAAAAGCTCCAGCGTGAGCAGCAATGTGCCTCAGTTTGAAAGAGGGAGTAGTTACTGCATACTGCAGAAGTCCTAGTGTGCAGCCAGTGTCCAGACGGGACGGTACTGCCGGGGCCAAGCTGTGCAGTCCGGCTTTCTCCGCAGTAACGGCTCGTGCAGACAAGGCCTAAGTATGTGACTGTAATCAGAGGGGCAGTGGCTGCATATAGGGACTTATGAGGAGAGGCTGAGGGAACTGGGATTGTTTAGTCTACAGAAGAGAAGAATGAGGGGGGATTTGATAGCTGCTTTCAACTACCTGAAAGGGGGTTCCAAAGAGGATGGATCTAGACTGTTCTCAGTGGTAGAAGATGACAGAACAAGGAGTAATGGTCTCAAGTTGCAGAGGGGGAGGTTTAGGTTGGATATTAGGAAAAACTTTTTCACTAGTAGGGTGGTGAAGCACTGGAATGGGTTCCCTAGGGAGGTGGTGGAATCTCCTTCCTTAGAGGTTTCTAAGGCTTGGCTTGACAAAGCCCTGGCTAGGATGATCTAGTTGTGGTTGGTCCTCCTTTGAGCAGGGGGTTGGACTAGATACCTCCTGAGGTCCCTTCCAACCCTGAGATTCTATGATGGGAGCCCTGCTCATTCTTTAACGCCCCTTTCAGGACAAGAAGGACTTTGTTTTGAAGCGAGTGAAAAAGCTGCTGAAAGCTGGTGTCATTTCTGCCCTGGCCTGTATGGTGAAGGCTGATAGTGCCATCTTAACGGACCAGACCAAGGAGCTGCTAGCCAGGTATACCTGCCTCACGCAAACACACACTGAGGCACAGAAGCAGTATCTCTAGCACTGAGACTGCATAGGGCAGCTTTTGGGTAATTACTATAGGTGATCTTACACGAGAAAACCTTCACTTAAAGCCTAACGTGGGGGTCCAATGCATTTTACAGCACAGTTTAAAGCACAAGTGGCTTAAAGTTCCGAGTCACAGAATAAACCGGTTTGGTTGCAAATGTATTAACCACTGAGCCACATTAAAGCTCTTCGTGCAAAGCGAAATTTACCTTATGTCAAAAGAAAACTGTCTGCTGTGGATTCACCCCAATGAGCTCTGCTAATAAAAGCTAAAGGTGGAAAATGAGTTTTTACAAACATCTAAATGTCGGTCCTGAAACTAATTGCCGATCGAGCACTAGGCTGCAGTTTGAATGGCTAATCTTACAAAACTTTATACAAATCTAATGGAACGGGGAGGACTTGAAGAGAATCAAAGCGGTTACAGTTCTCTAATCTACGGTGTTATTGCACTGTATTAAAACTGGGGGATATACCTGCTGAATTTAGTACTATTCACTGAACATTAGCCACTTGCATCATACCAGAGTGAACAGGTGGGATGTAGTCTCTTTGCTGATCAGGTTTAACTGAGCAATGCTGGGTTTTTTGCAGGGTATTCCTTGCCTTGTGTGAGGATTCCAAGGACCGTGGTACCATTGTAGCTCAAGGTGGTGGAAAGGTAACTGATGATCATTACACCTTTAGAATATTCTGAAACAGATGCTCACAGTTGGGAATGTCCAGCTACTCCAAGCCATCTGTTTTTGCATATGTGGGGAACTGTCGTCATTTAACGCGAGCCTTGGGGTGCCTAAACTAATGATACACATTGTTAATGATCTAAAACCTTAACCCCTTGAGAAAAGGGAAAGTGGACAGCCTGTTTATGGTTTTTAACTTGAGCATGCAGGAAAATGAAATTCTTCTGAAAGAGATTGCACGTGTCTGTTCCACTGTAGGTGTCTCTGCGCTCCAGTGCACAGTTGTCGGAGAGTTTTTTTCCCTTATGCCAGTGGTGGTCTTGGACCTCTTAGTGAGCCTCCACCCCATCACTCCCGCTTCACACTGACTTGATTTCACAGAAACGCGGCTGCCTCCTCCACCCCAATCTTCAGGCCCTTCACTTGATGGCCTGGAGGCTTTGTAGTGAACTTCAGCAAAGGAGTCCTGCTCTAGAGAAGTTCAGGACGTGCTGCTGAATACTGTAATAGGAAACCACCAACTGGAAGTATTTACTTGGCTATAAATGGAAGAGATTTTCCATCTGGTCCAAACTGAAAGGGATTTTCCCTGTTCTTGTTTCAGTCCAGCATGTGCTGAATAATCTTCTGTCCTTGAAACAACAAGGACTGGTGATTAGTGCTATCAGAGTCTACCTAAGGGCTATATCAGCATTGCGCCCACATGTGGAGAACCGTTCTCTCCGTTCCAGGCCAATGGCTGTAAGACTTGTAAAGGGATTGGACAGACTGTTCCTGCCGGTACAGAGCCCTATTCCACCATGGAGCCTCAGTCTAGTCTTAACAAAGCTGATGAGTCCCGTCCCCCCCGCACCTTGAGCCTCTAGTGACTTGCTCTGTTGCACCTTTCGATGAAGGTAATGTTTTTAATAGCCATTATGTCAGCCAGGAGAGTGGGGGAGTTGAGGGCTCTAGTATCTGATCCTCCATATGTGGATTTCAATGCAGACAAAGTCTACCTTTGTCCTCACCCAAGTCGTCTTATAAAAGTGGTCTCCACTTTTCAAATTAACTAAGCAATTTTCTTACCGACCTTCTTCCCCAAACCTCATGGTAATAAAGGGAAGGAGAGATGACATGCTTTGGATGTTAGAGCTTTAGTGGTTTATCTGGAATGGACTAAACCTTTCAGGTCTTCCTCTCAGCTGTTCATTGCATTTGCAGACCGAATGAAGGGCAGTCCTGTTTCCAGGCAAAGGATTTTGTTGTGGATACGCAGTTGTATTCAACTGTGTAACCAGTTGGCTGCCATGAAGCCACCAAATAGTGTTCAGTCATTCAACATTTGAGCTGGGATTATTTAGTCTGCAGAAGAGAAGAGTGAGGGGGGATTTGATAGCTGCTTTCAACTACCTGAAAGGGGGTTCCAAAGAGGATGGATCTAGACTGTTCTCAGTGGTAGCAGATGACAGAACAAGGAGTAATGGTCTCAAGTTGCAGTGGGGGAGGTTTAGGCTGGATATTAGGAAAAACGTTTTCACTAGGAGGATGGTGAAGCACTGGAATGGGTTACCTACGGAGGTGGTGGAATCTCCTTAGAGGTTTTTAAGGTCAGGCTTGACAAAGCCCTGGCTGGGATGATTTAGTTGGGGATTGGTCCTGCTTTGAGCAGGGGGTTGGACTAGGTGACCTCCTGAGGTCCCTTCCAACCCTGATATTCTATGAACTAGGTCCCAGTGAGCTCTCCGGCTTTTCTGGCTAGCACGTCCATACTGCACGTTTGCAAAGCGGCAACTGGTCATCATGTCATGCACCAGCATAGCAAGAGGCAATCTCTCAACAATCTAGAGACCATGCTAAATTTGGATGAGTGGTCTTCCGGTCCCTGTTCAAACAGACTCCAAACCCACCTCCAGATGGGACTACCAGTGTGTCACCTACAGTGGAATGGATACGTGCAGTCACTCGGAAAACTGTAACTGCTGTTCAAGATGTGTTGCACATGTCCATTTCACAACCCGCCCTCCTTCCCTTTGAGTCTTTCCGGGCGGAAGGAACTGAGGGGGTTTGGGGCAGCTCAGCCTGTGTGCGAGGCAGCAGAGGGCACTGGGGACACCCTGACAGGTACCACTGGAGTGCACAAACACCTACAGTGGAATGCACACATGTGCAACACAACTTGACAAACAAAGTTATGGAAAGGTTAGTAAATGTTGTTTTTTACAAGACCAGCCTTTCTTCAAAGGAAGGCCGCTTTCCCCAATATTTTAAATCTATACCTAAATACCCTCCCCAAACAGACATGATCCAGGATTCAAATCTGCCCTACCTAGCTGCCTCGTTTAGTGCACTACTAGCAGATTTGCTGAATGAGATGGAGCTTTTGTTTTCTTGCATCCTCTTAAGAGATGACATTTCCTAAAGCGATGCTTGATGGGGCCCAGTCACAAGTTGAGCACGTTGGCATTCGCTGATGCCGTGCTATAAACTCCAGAAGGTAGTGCCTCTACCAGGCACTTGAGTAAGGATTTCCTCTAATATCTGCTGGCTCCTGCATCAGCCAAGAATCCTGTGCAAGAGGAGACGTCCTTTGAAGGGGCTCCTGCAATGTGGACCCTTCAGTCATCCCCCATGCATGCCACCATTGAAGCAATGATAGTAGTTGATAGCAACTGAAGTAGTCTGTGGGCTCGTGTGTGGGTATTTGACAACACAGAAGCATGAGATCTGATGTGCTCTGCAACTCAGTTTATTTTGTCCACTAAATTTGGACAAAACTTGACTCTTCCAGAGACTTTTCTGTAATAAGCTTGAGTTAAATAGAGACAATACTGTAAATCTTTTCATAAGTCTGTGTTCCTTGCCATGTATAATAGGCCCTGATTCCTCTGGCACTAGAAGGCACAGATGTCGGCAAAGTGAAGGCTTCTCATGCTCTAGCCAAAATTGCTGCCATTTCCAATCCAGACATCGCCTTCCCAGGAGAGAGGGTGAGTAAATGTGATTTTTCCCTTGAAGTATTTGTGTGCTAAACCAATGGAAATGGACAGATCCAGAAACCAAAGAGTGACCATCCAATATTTCCTACTCCTAGGTGTATGAGGTGGTACGGCCGCTGGTCAGCTTGCTGAATACAGAGAGAGATGGGCTGCAGAATTATGAGGCTCTATTAAGTCTCACTAACTTGTCAGGAAGAAGTGACAAACTCAGGTAAGTTACAATGGTTTTGTTACCTCTTCCCCATACTGCCACGTAATCAGATGGTGAAATGTTTTAGAAAAGTCCAGATAAAGCAGACTCTCCTTTCAGGTTACGTCAGTATCGCTCAGGAAATGGCCCCCACAGACCAATGACTTGGTGGTCGGTTATTGAAGTGTTGGAAGATTTTTTTTTTTTTTTTTTTTTTTGCCCCATTAAAATTTTTAACCTTCATTAAAAAAATATTTTAAAGGAAATTTGAGGTTTTTTTGTTGAAAAGTTAAAAATTTGTTTTTCTATGAAAACTGAAAAATATGAATATATATTTTTTTAAAAGTTAAATTACTCAAAGCCACTTTTCATGTGAAAATCTCGGTGACATTTTTTCACCCAACTCTAGTCAGTTCCATTCCAGGAGCTGGATTCACACTGTGGAGCAACGCTACTATTAAGTAGCAACATGAGACCAACAGAGGGGAATTCTGTTTAATGTCTCACTCTCTAAAAATGTGTGTATATATATATATAACTGGAGATATGCCAATCTCCTAGAACTGGAAGGACCTTGAAAGGTCATCAAGTCCAGTCTCCTGCCTTCACTAGCAGGACCAAGTACTGTCCCCTGACAGATTTTTGCTTCAGATCCCTAAATGGCCCCCTCAAGGATTGAACTCACAACCCTGGGTTTAGCAGGCCAATGCTCAAACCACTGAGCGATCCCTCCCCACTCCACTCTAATTCTTATGGCATGTTTTGTCAATATACCTGGGTTATCCATCACTTCAAATAGTCCTTCTCAGTTTAATAATCCCATGAGCCATCCAATCTCCAGGAACTTCTTAAAACAGATATAGATCTTTGCAGCTCTTGGTCACCAGTGACCAAAATTTCTATCCCTCTGATGCTCAATGGCCTACCTTAAAATAATCAGTGGTCTGTTGTATTAATATAGATGGAATATGTGGGCCCAAAGAGTCAAAGACATTAGCGTGACCCTGTCACTGTCCAACATTAAACAGTTTTAAACTGTTTGGTTTACTGAGACGTCCGCTTGCTTAGTACCATGACACAAACATCAGTAAACATTCTTTTAACCTGTTATTAAAGATACAGAAAAGAAAGAGAAGCAGTTAAAGCATTTGAAATGGAAAGTATTAAATAAGGGATTCATTTTAACACCATCCCTTGTTCCCTTTCCCTTTAGCCAAAGAGCATTTTTAAGGAGAAGGAAAAAAAACAAAACTCGTTTGACAGCCTCTCAGATGTTTGCAATGTTGTTGTAGCCATGCTGGTCCCAGGATATTGGCGAGACAAGATGGATGAGATAATAAGATATTGCCTCACCCACCTTGTGTCTCTAGGATGGTGGTAACTGTCCTGTGCTGGGGGGAAGAGAAGTTGGATAGGCTGGACATGTTGCTGCTGTTAAAGTCCGATCCTACTTTCTTTAAGACCAAACAAGAGACAGACAGACAGACAGAGACACACACCAGAGGGAAGAGAAAAGAGCAGAACAGATAGAAAATGCAGCTGCTGTCTCTGGTTTTGGCTCTCCCTTGCAACCTCCCTGCCGGAGAGAAACAGGCCTGGCACGTTGTCTGATCAGCCACTCCAAGACCTGTACTAGCATTGGGCTATTTAGGGCATTGCTTTTAGCGGCCTCTGTCTGGTCACTGGCTTACAGCTACAAAACACGCAGACTTGGCCAGACAAGTCAGACTCTTATTAAACAGAAGGCAAAAGGAGAATATAGGAAAGAGAAGAAATTATGTGGGGAAGGAAAAAAATCGTTTTAGGAAGGGGGAGAATAACAATGTGTCACATCCCAGGCGGTGATTGGGAATCAGCTGGGCCACGTGGAGGTGGTGATGGCGTCTGGTTCCTTCTCTCTGGCCAGGACATCTTTCAGGATCAGGATGGAGAAGATCTGGGGTCCCAGGAGACAGGGGGCTTGGCAGCAGTGATGGTGATACTCGCCCCTTCCCTTCAGCCAGTCAACCAGCTTTGTGGTAGCTCCATCCATCCATCTTGGCTAATTTTCTCCCAAAAGTCTTTTCCTTTTTTAAGAATCCCAAAAGGAAGTGGCTGGCAGAATAGCCGCCCCCTCATTATTTTGTTCACCAATTAGGCCTAATTTTTGACACACCAATTTTGGTTTATTGATTTCTGATCTCCCACTTTTCTCGCTTACCAGGCGTGATCTTAACACGCTCCTTGAGTTCTAGCAGGGGAGCCTTTTGGTTTGCACTAATCTCCTTTTTGTCTGCCTTTCGCACTTTATCCTGTCAGCATTTATTGTTCCAGGTGATTGAGACACTTTTTGAACTTTCTCACAGTTGAGCTCAAAATTCAGGTAAATGTGTAGGCCCCATGATCACAGCAGGTCTCATCACCCTCCTGCTACCCCAACCTTTTGGTTTTGTGGTTGAATTTTTGTGGTGGAGATAGATGGCAGGAGAGAGATCACTTGATCATTACCTGTTAGGTTCACTCCCTCTGGGGCACTTGGCATTGGTCACGGTCGGTGGACAGGATAGTGGGCTGGATGGACCTTTGGTCTGACCCAGTACGGCCATTCTTATGTTCTTAATTTATTTCGAGGAGGAATAAAGGAGAAGCCTAAAGTACTGTTCCTTTAAGATTAGGGGAGATGTAAGGGGACCAGCAAGAACATGGAGACATACTTGCAAATCTGAAGGAAAGTCCTGGACAATGGAACACAAGTGTATCCGTACTGCATTTAAGGGTGTGTTTGCATGATGTGCAGCTGCATGGAATAGAACAGGTTGAAAAACAAACGTCCTTAAAAGAAACTAAGGTATCTGCAGATCAGGTTTCTGTCAATGCAGACTGATGTGGCAAGAACCTGCTCCCTTCGGAATGCACTTTCATGGTCCACTGGCAAAGTTCAGAGACAAAGAAAAGCTCTACTTAGAATTGAATTTGAGCTTAGGTTTTAGCCAATAAACCCCAGTAAAATACACCCACTACAAAAAAAATGAAAGCGATGTGTATCTAATAAACACCGGAAGAGGTGACTCACTTCTTGTTGACTTCACCTCTTTCCCAGCACAGTCTATTTATATAGGTTAAGTTTCTGCTTCCTGCATTGTATCTAAGGGCTCATCTACAAAGAGCAGTAATGAGGACTATGGGGGTAGGGGGTCTGATTTCTAAAGCGTACAAGGTGTTGTGCATTAATTGATCCATGTAGACCCTGCTGGTGCACACTAAAGCTTCCCTAGTATCAGAGGGGTAGCCGTGTTAGTCTGGATCTGTAGAAGCGACAAAGGGTCCTGTGGCACCTTATAGACTAACAGAGGTATTGAAGCATAAGCTTTCGTTGGTCAATACCTAGTGTGCTTTAACATTTGAAACGGTACTATGTTAAAGTGCACTAGTGAAGACACGCAATCAATGCTATACCAGGGGTTCAATAACAAGGATATAAAGCTTAAACGAAGTCCTAGTTACTCAAGAATTTTGGGAAGCACCTGAAAAAAATCTTCTCATTATCCAAGAGAGCCCTGAAAACCACTGATATTTGGACATCTACATAAAACTTAAATTACTAAAAATAAACCCTGAAAAATAGAAGCCCTAATGATAAGGAATACCCTACACTTCTCTCTCATCCTGAAGAGGATGTCCTATCTCAGTGCCTGATCAATCAATCATTTGCCCTAATATTGGCTTGTCTTTACATTAGCTTGCTCATTTTACTGGGAAGATGAGCAATTGCTGAGGTCTACAGTTTTAATTTTATTCTTTCAATTTGAACTCATGCAGAACTTCAGGATAGTTTCTGATGAACAGCTACTGTAGTTACTTCTTCAGCTCTTCAAAAGGGACTTTGACCTCCACCCCTACGTATCATGGTGCATTTTTCACGAAGACACATTACATCTCTAAACACAGGGCATTAACAAGGTGTTAAGTAATATAAAGAAAATGGGGTTCTGACTGTTTACCCAACAGCTAAAGATCATAAGATGCTACACGACTAGAACAATATGTAATCAAGATAAATCTTCCTGTATGATTGGCATTGAAGTGACCTGAAAATGATTCCTGTTATAAGAAGGAAGAGGTAGATAAATTAAGAAATAGATAAATTAATGGAGAATAGGCCCATCAATGGCTATTAGCCAGGATGGACAGGGATGGTGTCCCTAGCCTCTGTTTGCCAGAAGCTGGGAATGGGCGACAGGGGATGGATCACTTGATGATGCCCTGTTCTGTTCATTCCCTCTGGGGCACCTGGCATTGGCCACTGTCGGAAGACAGGACACTGGGTTAGATGGACCTTTGGTCTGACCCCTATGACCGTTCTTATGGAGGGATGGCTGAAGGAATGACTGCTTTTAAATGAGTGAGAAAACGTTTCATGGCTGAGATGGAGAGAGCTTGTTTTTAAAGGCTTTCCCTACCTCCTCTGCCTGCTGGCTAATATTTCATGGCCAGCGCAATGTTGCACATGCCATGACCATATCTTTGTGCTGCCCTTAATTCAGACTGAAGATTATCCAAGAGAAAGCCCTACCAGATATCGAGAACTACATGTTTGAGAACCACGACCAACTCCGGCAGGCAGCTACCGAGTGCATGTGCAACCTGGTTGTCAACAAAGAGGTAACCATTGTGCCTCTGGCCGTATAGCTGGCTGTTAACTTGATGTGCTGCCATTTGAATGGCGCAGAGAAGGCCGACTGGGAACGTCTGGTCTCCTAACAGAAGAACAAGGACCTTCAGTGAAACTGACCAATTCAAATCTGAAACTTTTTCCACTCAGCATGTAATTCGACTGTGGAACTCATTGCCACAGAATGAGGGAGGCCAAGAACTTGGAAAGATTCAAAGAGGGATTGGTTCTTTAGATGGGTAACAAGAATATCTAGAGCTATAATAGTTAATGCCGAAAAATGTTTTGGAAAGGAAATAAACCGTCCTGCGCCGGGGCTTAAACCAGCCTCTATTAGGGATTAAGCTGACGCTCACTGGGGAACAGGTTATCCCACATTTCGCCATTGTGGGGCTCCTTCCACTTTCCTCTGAAACATCTGGAGCTGGCCACTGTTTGAGACAGGATACCGGATTTAAATGGATCTGGTGTAATAGGGCAATTCCTAGATACTTTAATACATGTATTAAAGATAAATGTAGATAGATAGATAAATGTCTATCGGGGTGGTCTAGACAGTAATTGGTCCTGCCATGAGGGCAGGGGGCTGGACTCGATGACCTCTCGAGGTCCCTTCCAGCCCTAGAATCTATGAATCTGAATCTGGTTTCTATTATGTATTTATATCCAACGGTTTGTGAAGCTGCCACTCCAGTATGAATCCCATAAGCCTTGCAACTCACTCCCCATTTTTGCATTTCGTTCTGTTGAGGTTCAAGAGCGATTTGTGGCCGATGGAAACGACCGGCTCAAGCTGATCGTGTTGCTGTGTGGTGAGGACGATGTGAAGGTCCAGAATGCGGCGGCAGGGGCCCTGGCCATGCTGACAGCCGCGCACAAGAAGCTCTGCCATAAGATGACCCAAGTGGTAAGATGAAAAGTCTGATGCGCTAAACAGTCTTGACCGATGCTCAAAAGCAGCCTGGGTAGGTTGCAGATCTGGATGCAGGTAGCCCCAGAGCCGTTTGGGGAAGCCCTTCACTCGGCCAGCACTGCACCTGCCCTTACCATGCAAGGTCTAAGTATTCAGAAACAAACTGTGGGAGGGAACCCAGTGCTTGCTATGCAAGCTGGTGGCTGTTCTCACTCCCAGATGACAACTTTGCATAGGAATTGAGACACCAGTTTTCATGCACTGGAATCAACCTGTTTGCGACAAAGGGTCCTGTGGCACCTTATAGACCAACAGGTATTGAAGCATAAGCTTTCGTGGGTCAACACCCACTTCTTCGGATGCAAACCTGTTTGCAGACTCTCCTTTCCCTAAATTGCCACTTTCACCCCCTTGGAAAGTGCCTTATCTAGGGGCAAGCTAACCTTGCACTTCAGTGGTTTCCTCTGCTGTAGAAAAGCCAAGTCTTTTTGAAACTCTCAGCTTTTCCTTCCTGGCAGACAACCCAGTGGCTGGAAATCCTGCAAAGGCTCTGCCTGCATGAAAAGCTGGAGGTGCAGCACCGGGGGCTGGTGGTTGCTTACAACCTGATCCATGCAGACCACGAGCTGGCCAAGAAACTGGTGGGGAGTGAGATGCTGGAGATCCTGACCGTCGTTGGCAAACAGGCAGACGACTCCAAGAAACAGCATGTCCTCAATGTGGCTCGCGAGTGTCTCGTGAAGTGCATGGACTATGGGCTGATCAAACCTCTCTCCCAGGCATGAGACCCCAAGGCAATGGTGGCCTGTCGAGAGTAACCAAACAGAAGGGGAAGGCACAAGGAAGGTCTGGAAACCCACAGGATCCACAGAAGGAAATTCAGTTTAATTGCCAAGGCTTTGCTGAGCACAGGATACATGTTTTTTTTTAATTTTTCCCAGGCATAAAAATAATTTGAGTAATTCCTAGACACTGCAACCTTTAGTGCCAAGATTCCATTGCTAGCCATGAACACATCAAAATTCCACCGTAAAAGAATCAATCCGTGCAATGCATTCAACTGCCGGTGATTCAGGAAGTCTCAAAAGTTTAGGGCAAGCTAGAGGTTCCAAGTAGACACTTTTTTGGGGGGGGAGGGGGAAATCACAACATTTTATATTTCAGCAGTTCCAAGTGATATTAGAAGAACAGAGGTGAAAGGTTGAACTGTCTCGCGTCCCATTCATAAAGGAGTTTGTTTGGTTTTTGAAAACATTTGGTGTTTGTATTACTGGAATGCAAATATTTAGTGTGAGAATATTGGGTGAATTCTCCATTAATAAATTCTGTCCTTTGTTCTGTGTGGGTTCCTTCAATGTTGCATTATCTCCGTTTTGGGAGGTAGTGAGTAATTCCTGAGACCCTTTCTATTAAGTGCCCGTCAACCCTACCACTCTATCTACACAGCTGTGAATCTCAGAAACATGGCACAACAAACAGCTCTGACCTTGCAGTAAAATGTTTCAAAAATCGCCAGGTCTATTCAGACGGAGGTGCGGGGACATCACACAACCGTGCGAAGGTAGTGAGGTAGCTCTGACACAACCCTGCTGTGCTTGAAGCAGGAATACTACTGTGTTCAATTACGGTTTGCAGGAATATTTTCTCACTTTTCTCTATCCAAAGTAATCCAAGTATGGAGGATAATATACTCGATGTGAAATGGGGGGCAAGAGCAAACTATATGAGGAGCTGAGCCTGACATCTATATTTAACATTGGCATTTATCAGCAACAGAGAATATGCGCTTATTATGGAAAAACTACACCTGCTTAAGTAGGCTGCTTTGTCGTTGTTGGCAAGTGTCTGCTCCAAACGTTGGAGTCACTGGAGCTCTTTAATATGGCAGGAGCATAGAGTGGGCATCAGGGAGGTGCCTTTGGTTGGTCTCGTAAACAGACGAGGTGGCTAAGGTAAGCCCCTGCTGAAAGTCATTGCATATGTTCAGTAGAGCTTGTTAGGAGGACGGTAGCGAAAATCTCTGAAGACTCCATGTGCACTGAGTATGTACTGCTCGTGTGACACACTTGCCTCTCCTCCCGCGCATCCATGCAGGGCTGCCTGGGTCGAGTGAGATTTGTCTAGAAACGCTCCTCCCACCTACTTGGGGCAGCTCGGTCACTGAAACCGAGAGCAGCCGGAAAGGGTCCCTGAGCTGCCATGCTGGTGCCGAGGAAGCGACATGAGACAAACGAAGAGGGCGATGAAGGCCACAGGAGCCTGGGGACAGTGGTACTGGTGAAACAGAGAAAGAAACTGCCTGCCTGGAATGCAGGAGGGGGAGGTGGTCCTTGCAGAATGGAAAAGGAGAAGGAAGCAGCATGATTTGAATGCTGGCGTGAAGGGGGGCAGGGCAGGAGAAGCAAGACTGGTACAGTGATCCTTGCAGAATGGAAAAGGAGAAGGAAGCAGCATGATTCAAATGCTGGCGTGAAGGGGGGCAGGGCAGGAGAAGCAAGACTGGTACAGTGATCCTTGCAGGCTGAAAGAGGAAACAGCCTGCCTGGAATGCAGGGGAGAAAGAGCAGCAGCAGAGCGATTGGAGCAGTAATTTTTGCAAAATGCTGGCAGTTAAGATTAGATACTCTGTTAGGTAAAAATCAGCTTGTCCTACTCCCCACTCACTGCCCGGGTAGAGCGGAGCTGGTTTGGAACTCCAAAGCTGTCCGAGACCAAGAAAAGAAATGCACCAACACCAGTAACTTTGATCAAAGGGCACACAGCTTCGGAGGCATGTGGCAACTTTATTAGTGAGAGGCATTAGTATTTAAAGTTTTTAGAAAGAAGGAGGGGTACTGGGCAGCACGTGTTTTCCTCTGCATTATCTCAGGCTGACCTTGTCTATAGTTACTCAATTTAGGCAGAGCAGAAGGAATACCTCAAGAATATTTGTACAAGATAAAGAGAGTTAGAACAAGGTCAGGAGGAGTTTATTGCGGGAAGCCAGGAGAAATTTACTGCAGCCCCTTTTATCTTACCTAACAATTCCATAGCACAGGTACTGACTTTTGTTTTTGCTGGTGGGTGGTCCCCCTCCCCCCCCACGTGTGAGCAGTGGACAGGGCCTAAGGAGCGGGGGGAGGGAGAGGAGGCCAAACGGAACCAGGGTCTCAGGGAGAAGGGGTGGGGTCTCAGGACAGAGCATGGGCAGACCGGGGGGGGGGGGGGGCAGGGCCACGATCCTGAGCTGAGCACTCGCTATATTTTCTTCAGTGGGTGCTTGAGCCCTGCAGCACCCACTGAGTGGGCGCCTATGATCCATAGAGCTGCTCAAAACAAACAAAGTAGGAAATGGCAGAAAACTCTTCACTGTTCTGCTCTTCCCAGTACTGGGCTTGGTGCCGAACACGAGGAGGCTCCAGTGAATCCCTCCCTTTTACAGAATAGAGGGCGACTCTGCTGCAACCTCCCTTGGCTTCCTCCTCCTCCTCCCCTGATGAGGCAGTGGTGTGGGAAGGTTCCTCACCTCCGCCAGGTGACTGTGGCCCATCAGGACCTTTTAAAGAGGATGCTTCTGCTTCAGATATTCAGGCTTTCTGTGTGCGCGGCTTTGCTCAGGTGCATCAGACACCAACGTGCGCCCTTTGACTGGCCAGGAGCGCACACAGCATGACCGGATACGATCATAGAAACCGACTTTTTTCTACTGCTCCCATGCCTCATTCAATGCATAGATTTTGCAGCTAATTTATATACACATCAGCAAGATTCAGTACAGGCAGAAGCGGGTCTTAAACGTGGACAGAGTAGGGATCTTGCAGATGAGCTCACACCAGGCTTATGCACGGTATAAAGAGCCGGCGTGGGAGCAGGCACAGAGGGGATTGTGTGAGAATCTGACAAACAGGCGGACAAGGTTGGGAGCGCTGGCCAGGCGGAGGGGACAGGGGCAACGTAAAGCCTGGCAAAGGAAGAGAAGCAGCCAGTTATGTAGAGCTTTGAAGGTGGTGACAGGAAGCTTACATTTGATGTTGTATGAAACGGGAAATCAATGAAGCGATCAAAGAGAGGAGTTACATGATCACAGAATCATAGAATCTCAGGGTTGGAAGGGACCTCAGGAGGTCATCTAGTCCAACCCCCTGCTCAAAGCAGGACCAACCCCAACTCGATCATCCCCAACTAAATGATCTTCAAGGGCAAAGACCAGTTCAGTGGCAGCATTTTGCATGGACTGAAGGGGAGCAACGTGTGCCCTCGGGAGAGCAAAGAGCTTGTTGCGGTAATCAAGACTCAATATAACAAAGGCTGGATCTAGGAGAAGCTGAGAACGATGAAGCAGGATTTAGAATGACACTGTGGTAAATAAACCCAACTCCTGTTTACTTTATAGCTGTCACTTGGTGGAGCTGCACCAGTGAAAAAATTACAGCTGTGAATGGTGCCAGGGTAGTTGCAAGGGGAAACGTGCTGCTCTTCGTGTATTGCACATTGGAAGAGGACTTGGACACAATTCATATTAAATTTTACACTATAAACAAATGCAAGTTCCAGTTGACACAAGCTCTGTTACAATACATCGGTTTCCAGTAGCTGTAGCTTGCCTTATGCTATTGCAAATGCATAAATCACAAGGACATACTCTGCAAAAGAAAACGGGTGAAAGGATAAAATAAAAGGAACAAATTGCATGGCTGTATCTAGAGTCACAGCGTTGTAGGGAACTACATGTACTAGAGTTTGGAACTTTAACTGTATTTTGAGCAAAGTCTATTATGCTCCCCAGCACATTCCTGTTCTATTTGTATTTTCCAAAGGATGCTAGAGCGTAGATCCTAGGGTCAGCGGTAGGACTTGCAGGCAAAGATGTCTGGGTGAGTGGTTGCTTCTTACCTCTGTTATATTTGTAACTACATTGGGGGGCAAAAGGGGCAGGTGTTATACAGACAAAACTACACAGGATCATTTTAGGGAACAAGGCAAAGATGCCACGTTTATTATGATAACAATTTGATCTACAACCACTAGCTAATACCATGCACATGCGCACGCGCACACGCACACACACACACACACACCCCCAAATGTTCTGCAGCTGCTGGATAGTTACCAGCCCTGATTGTAGTTTGAGTTTGTGACTTGGGCTCGCAGCAGCTAACTGGCCAGGAAAGCCAGGCACGAGGCAGGGCTGCGTCTCTGTCGGGCGCGCACCGCTGCCCCTCAATGTTGGCAGCAGAACGTTACCCAAAATCTTCCATCTCGCCCATCCTTTTTTGTAGGCTTTTAGTTTGAATCCAGAGTCTATAGGTCCTGCTGTGTCACACTGCCTCTGGGTTTGGTGTGATTGATCACCCGTCAATTGCAGACGTGACTCTCAGCCTCAGACCTGGCTTTGATCTTCCTTCTATTGTACCTTTGTTCTTTTCTTTTTAGGGTGGACTCCTCTCACTTTGTTAGGGCTGTTGTCTGCATCTTCAGCCGTTGGTGTTTAAACTTTGTATTCATCAGGACAGGCTGGGGCTGGAGGTTGATTCCATCATCCATACATACCTCATTCACACATCTGACCTAAACTAATAAGATTACAACGGGGTTTTGCAAAAATGAAGGTGGCAGCAAGCTTTTACAAAATGGAGTGAGCATTTTAAAATGGAGTTTGGGTTACAATATGGACAAGTGTAAGAAATGGCAAACAGTGAGCAGAAGTTACAATGGTAAAGCAGTGGGTTAGTTTCAGCAATTTAAGCAGCAATTGCATTGAAAGTGAAACTTACAAGGGCAGCTGCCTGAACAGCTGTGGCTCTTAACAATCAGCTTAATTGTCAATTAGTCAGTTATTGGGGTACCCGGTTTTATGAATGAATGAAGTTTGTCATAGAACTTTACTTGTGTAGTTATATTAATAAAGTGAACAATTACAAACAATTTCATTTATCAGTTCTACACAGGGATAGGGGCAGGGGCCGATGAACCTGATCGGTAGGTTGGCAACCTTTCACCTCCAGCCTGTTCTCAATGGCTGCTGTATCCTAAATCCACTGTAGCCTGGAGCGCGCTCGTTTTCTCTCCTGTTATGCGGACGGGGTTTGACTTTCATTTGGTTTTGCTGGTGAGGGTCAGTTAGAGAGCATGGGCTGGCCTAGTTTTACCATCGCCTTTTTAATGCCTGGCGATTGCTTTGGCGGAGCAGGCGTACTTCAGTCCATGGCTTCTAGAGGAGCTGTTCTTAGCCCTTTTTCCTCTCCGATGGCCTCTCCTATAGGATCCTGTCTTCTATTTTGACCAAGCTGTTCCACCTGATTGATTCTGCTCAGCCACGCAGTATCAGCAGAGGACTTTCCCAGGACCTGCCCTGTTCTGCATTTTCCTTTTCTGTGGGCAACCTTTGCAACCAGGTGGGTTGCTTGTCCTGGAAGGTTTAGTAGTCATTCTTATGGTCAGAAAAGAAAGTAGCTCCATGATGTTGGGGGAGGGATAGCTCAGTGGTTTGAGCATTGGCCTGCTAAACCCAGGGTTGTGAGTTCAATCCTTGAGGGGGCTATTTAGGGATCTGGGGCAAAAATTGGGGATTGGTCCTGCTTTGAGCAGGGGGTTGGACTAGATGACCTCCTGAGGTCCCTTCCAACCCTGAGATTCTATGATTCTATGTTTGTGTTAAGATGCAGCATTTTCCTTCCCTCTCAGATCTCCCTGATATTTCCTGGGCCCCTGGGCGATTCAATGTTCCCAGCCCAGAGAATGCTGGGTAAGTTCCTGCTCTCTAAACACTCAGATGATTTGCAGTAGCAGGTTTTGCATGGCATTGTGGTAAATAATTTCTGTATGAACTGCAGCATCCTCAAGCCATCTGAACAGTGCCCCTTGTTCTGTCCCAGACAGTGCTGGTGTCTGGTTTTAACATTGGTAACCCCGTTTGATTTCTTTTTTTAAACTTTTTGCATCAGCTTTTCAGCACTTTGACTACGTACCTCCCAGAATATAGAATGGGCCTGATTTTTTCCCCCCATGCCAATTATTTTATTGGATCAGGACAAAATTGTCTATTCTAAAATTCCCCCAAAGGAAAACTGGTGGAGTCAGAGCAGTATGATGTACTCAGGGTCTTCTGTATACTACTTGCAGCCAGACTGTGGGCTGACTACATATTTAGTAAGCTGACTAATAATGTGGATACGTTTTGGTTGATCTGATGCACCAATAACGTTTTGGGTGAAACTGATGATGGTGATATAAGTGATTGATGGGTCATGCTTGCTTGGGGGTTTTAGATTTTAATCCCTAAATGTTCAGTATTGTACTAAGGAGGTATTGTTTGAAGATATGCAGTAAATTTCATGTATGATTTTTATCATGAGCAACTGTTTTTCACATCACTGCTCACTCCGCAGATAGGTGGCCTCCCCTGAATGCTCACTCTAACAATTGATCACTTTTGCAAACATCATGAGACCTGCCATAAAATCGCAAGAGCTGGCAACACTGAGAGACGTTAAGGTCCAAAAATTTTTTAACAGTGGGTTCCAACTTCCCAAAATGTTGGTGCCTTAGAGGGTGGATAGAAATAGATAATTTAAAAAGTTCAATTTAAATAAAGTTTGAATTTTTTTAAAATGGAAATTAACTTTAAAGAGAGGGTTTTTTTTTGTAATGTATTTAACTCCCAGCAGGCACCTCTCTAGATCTTTAGCACCTAAATACCTTTTGTTTCTGGAGACAAGCAGCTCGGGCACCTAAGGCGACTCTCCGCGGGAACAAGTTTGGTGCTTGTCTCACACCACAAAAAAAGCCGGAGGAGGAGGTGCTGCCCCTTTTATAACTTCTGGCCCAGTGGTTAGAGCACTCACCTAGGGCATGGGAGAGCCTGGGTCTATCTGCCTGCTCCAATCACTCTGTTATTTATCCACAGCTTCCCCCGGAGGGACTGAGGGAACCATACATCAGAATGTGCCCCCAGGCTCAGGGGTTACAGAGCCCTCCTGAGAGGTGTGAGATCCCTCTGGCAGAGAGGAGGGAACTGGACCGAGGCCTGCCTTGTCCCAGGGGAGATCTCTAAGCCCTGGACTGAAAGTTCTGAGGTGGGCATCACCACCATCTCCTTCTCTGGCCCGTTCTGAATGGAACCCAATGCGGTAAGCGGCCTCCGAGCACGCCTACCAAACCACCTCCTGCACAAAAAACTTTGTCTCCCCCTGGTTAGTGAATCGCTCTGGGCTTAGGTGAGACATAAGGGCCTGGGCTCCTAGAGAGAGGCACCCGTACGCATGCCCCGGCATCTGAAACTTAAACACCTCGGGAATTTTCCCAGCAGAAAGTTAGGCACCGAGTGAATTTAGGCCCCTACAGGGTTAGGTTGCAGCCAAGCCGGAGTTTTGTGGATCATGGTTTTGGGGGGGGGGGATAGCTCAGTGGTTTGAGCATTGGCCTGCTAAACCCAGGGTTGTGAGTTCAATCCTTGAGGGGGCCATTTAGGGATCTGGGGGAAAAATTGGGGATTGGTCCTGCTTTGAGCAGTGGGTTGGACTAGATGACCTTCTAAGATCCCTTCCAACCCTGATATTCTATGATTCTATGGTGGTACTGGGCACGGAGACTTAAGTGCCTAAATCTAGAGTTTAGGCACCTACGTTGCTCATGGATCCTAGTCTGTGCATCTTGGGAACCTGAAGAGTGGGGCCCCCAAAATCAGCGGCCGCTCTCGAAACACTGGCCCACGTGTTGTGTAGAGAATCGGTGCTGAGCTGGAAATAGGAGCGGGGAAGTCTCTCACGTCCCTGCTCTGGCTACACTATCACACTGCCGCCTCCTTGTCAATTCACTCCCAGACAGCCACAGCCAAAAAGGATGCTGCACTAGGGAACATGGAGCTAGGGAGCCCTCAAAGACAAGTGAGACCCAAAGCTCAGGGAGGACTGATTACCTTCAAGTGGACCATCCTCACTATATCTCACGTAGCTCCTTAGGTTTATATTAGGGACTGGCTTTAAGACCCCCAGGCCTCACCAGGTCTCATGTCGTTTATTAGCCTGGGAGACGGGAGCCCTCTAAGGTGAAATTTTGCCCATAGTCAGATTTGTATTAACGTCTGAATTGTGGGTGAAAAACCACAAAAGCAACATGACTATCAACCTCTGTGCACAGCTGCAACCCAAGGGAAATCCTACACGGGTTATTAAACAGATCCTGAGTGAACCACCATGATATTTTCAAGCATTACCTTTCATACAGCAAATGTAGGTGTAAATTAGCTCTGGATGCCACACAGAGTTTAAGATTGTCAGAAATCTCCTCCTGTATAGGGACAGGGACGGGGTTGATACCAAACACAATGTTTCTTTCCAGGCCAGAAAAGCGGCGTATGCTATCGAGAACAATGCCATGTCCCAGCACTTTATCTGCCGTTGTGAAAAGTACATCCAGTCTGAAATGTCTCATCATCACTTTCATTTGGGGTTTTAGTATGGGACTATACCTATCCATCTCTTTCGTTGTGTTGCACAGGATAGCAATGTCTTTCCCAGAGTAACCACTTCGGAAATATTGGCGACAGGTGTCAACCACATATGTCACAATTTCATCCTCCTCCAAATTTTCTTCTACCCTACAAACACCTGGCAGGGGATGACCACATTCAGCTTCATTTAGCAGCATTCTTAGCCGCTCAAAAGGAATATCAATTTGTGGGTATTCTACAATATTTTGCATCTCTTGTACCATGGCATGGTATATCTGGGTGGCATTCCGGACCCCTATAGTTAGCCACTCCTGAGGATATTGTTCTGATGGATGTGGAAGACCGCACGGAAAAGGGTGACTTGTTTGTAAATAGTCCAAGAAGATCCAGAGAACACCAGGTTCACAATTATCACGTCCTTGGGTGATGCACTGAGCTTTGTCGTACCAATCGCCATCCTCTGACCGGAAATTCTGGGCCTCGTCAATTACTATGTGCTTCACTGATGGATAATCCCTGTTTAAGAAACCAGTTCGGGTCACAGACTTGCAAATGTTTCTCTCTCTACAAAATAAAAGAAGACATTTGGCATGATTAGTGTGAATTTTCTGTTGGTTTGTGCAGCTGATCCAATTTAGAGGAGTGACAAGTGTATCAAATCACCTCTTTCTGGGTATGAACAAGCTGGCAAACTTTTTGCTTTTAAGATTTGGCTTCTGATTATTTAAAAAAAAAAAATCCAAAATTTACAAAGGGCAACACACATTCATCAATTACCTACATGCTCTCAGTGGTGAGTTACATCGCAAACAGCACACCTCTGATGTGTTACATAATGAGAGAGCTTTTACTCACCTGAAAAGTGCACGTATCTGATATAACAACAATAGAAGTATGTTAATATACTTCTAAAATATAACACTAAGTAGAAGGATACCCAAAAATTTATTATAATTATTGGGAGTAGGGCTGTCGATTAATCGCAGTTAACTCATGTGATTTACTCAAAAAAATTAACTGCTATTAAAAAAATTAATCACGATTAATCGCACTGTTAAACAATAGAATGCCAATTGAAATTTATTAAATAGTTGTGGATGTTTTTCTACATTTTCAAATATTGATTTTGATTACAACACAGAATACAAAGTGTACAGTGCTCACTTTATATTTATTACAAATATTTGTTCTGTAAAAATGAAACAAAAGAAATAGTATTTTCAATTTACCTCATACAATTACTGTAGTGTAATCTCTTCATCATGAAAGTGTAATTTACAAATGTAGATTTTTTTTTGGTTACATAACTGCTATCAGAAACAAAACAATGTAAAACTTTAGAGCCTACAAGTCCACTCAGGCCTACTTCTTGTTCACAATCACTAAGACAAACAAGTTTGTTTACATTTACAGGAGCTACTGTTGACTGCTTCTGATTTATGTCACTTGAAAGTGAGAACAGGCTTTCGCATGGCACTTTTGTAGCCAGTGTTGCAAGGTATTTACATGCCAGATATGCTAAACATTTGTATGCCCCTTCATGCTTCGGACACCATTCCAGAGGACATGCTTCCATACTGATGATGCTAGTTAAAAAAATGTGTTAATTAAATTTGTGACTGAACTCCTTGGGGGAGAATTGTACACCCCCTGCTCTGTTTTACCCGCATTCTGCCATATATTTCATGTTACAGCAGCCTCAGATGATGACCCAGCACATGTTTGTTTTAAGAACACTTTCACTGCAGATTTAACAAAACGCAAAGAAGGTATCGATGTGAGATTTCTAAAGATAGCTACAGCACTCGACCCAAAGTTTAAGAATCTGAAGTGCCTTCCAAAATCTGAGGGATGAGGTGTGGAGCATGCTTTCAGATGTCTTAAAAGAGCAACCCTCCAATGCGGAAACTACAGAACCCGAACCACCAAAAAAGAAAATCAACCTTCTGCTGGTGGCATCTGACTCAGATGATGAAAATGAACATGCATTGGTCCGCTCTGCTTTGGATTGTTATCAAGCAGAACCCATCATCAGCATGGACGCATGTCCCCTGGAATGGTGGTTGAAGCATGAAGGAACATATTAATCTTTAGCGCATCTGGCACGTAAATATCTTGCGACATCAGTTACAATTGGGCCAACCAAATGCTTGTTCTCCCTTTAGGTGACATTGTAAACAAGACGTGGGCAGCATTATCTCCTGCAAATCATAACCAAACTTGTTTGTCTGAGCGCTTGGCTGAAGTGGACTTGTAGGTTCTAAAGTTTTACATTGTTTTATTTTTGAATGCAGTTATTTTTTTGTACATAATTCTACATTTGTAAGTTCAACTTTCATCATAAAGAGATCGCACTACAGTACTTGTATGAGGTGACTTGAAAAATACTATTTCTTTTGCTTTTTACAGTGCAAATATTTGTAATCAAAAATAAAGTGAGCACTGTACACTTTGGATTCTGTGTTGTAACTGAAATCAATATATTTGAAAATGTAGAAAACATACACAAATATTTAAATAAATGGTATTCTGGTATTTTTTTAACAGTGCGATTAATCACAATTAATTTTTTAAAGTGCTTGACAGCCCTAATTGGGAGACCTCTCATGCAGATTGTCTGAAGGATGCCATGTTATGTAGTCCCACACAAAAATGTGTTGTTAATTTATACTTTGTTACTCCAGTGAGATAAATCATTATAGACACTACACAATAAGAACATTACAGAAAACAAGCAAGCATTATAAGGTGCTGCAGCAACCAATTAAGGTGATTTGTATAATTGTTCTATTACGACTGCAGTTCATACTCGGATAATGACAATATTGATATGTAAAAATTGCTTACATATGTTACAAACAAGTACGTAGGCTCATATCAGACATAGTAGAATATATACATATTAATGTACATATTGAATGAGATCCTTATTCTCATTTACATTAAGGCTCCTTTACACTGTTCTAGCCGAAGGGCTGGTCCACACTAACCCCCCGGGTCTAAGATACGCAACTTCAGCTACGTGAATAACATAGCTGAAGTTGAAGTATCTTAGTTCGAACTAAAGAGCACTCACCGCGGGTCCAGACGCGGCAGGCAGGCTCCCCCGTCGACTCCGCTTACTCCTCGCGCGAAGCAGGAGTACCGTAGGCTGACCATACGTACCGTTTTAAACGGGACAGTACCGGTTTTTTCATATTTCCCGACCGTCCCGTCATTTTAATATAAATGTCAAATTTGTCCCGTTTTTAATAAACTATATATAGTTTTTATTTTTTTGTAAAAAACCTGAACGCTGGCTTGTTGCGGCTGCCCCTTGTCTCCCCACCGAGCTGCTGAGCGGGGAGACAAGGTGCGGCTGCCCCTTGTCTCCCTGTCCCGTTTTTGCCATCCCAATGTCCCGTTTTTGTCTCAAGGAAATATGGTCAGCCTAGAGTACCGGTGTCGACGGGGAGCGCTTCCGGGATCGATTGATCGCGTCTAGACAAGACGCGATCAATCGATCCCAGAAGATCGATTGTTTACCGCCGAACCCAGAGGTAAATATAGACGTACCCTTAGTGTAAATGTGAACAGGGCTATTATAATGAGGATTTATTTCAGTATATAAATGAGTGAAGTATTTGACGTGGGTCAGTGCGCACGTGTTAGCTGGGAAGAGTCTCAGCTGGACACCCCAGGGTCTGAAGAGTGAAACACCACCTGGCTGGCCACTAGGGTGAGGGGATGGGGGAATCAATCTTGACTCCTAGGGTGAACCAGTCCTCGTGAGAAACTATTAAACAAAATGTCATGTCCAGTCCCGGTGAAGGCAGCTCTGCCACCTTCTGCATCAGTGGCACCCTTCCTCTCCTGGAGCAGAAAGCAGTTACCAGCTGATTCACCAGCCACCTCCTTACCCTGAGCAGCAGCAGCACATGGGTGTGTTTGGACAGCAGAGACAGGACTTGAAGGGAGGCTGGGGTTGGGGGCAACACAGTTTTGAGGGGTGGGGCAAGACCTCAATGCTGGGGAAGGGAGCAGAGGATTGGTGAATACAGGCGACAAGAAGAATTGAGGAGGGGGCTGCTGGTTGGGGAAGAGGGCTAGAAGCAATGGTAGAGTGTCGGGAAGAAAGGAATAGCTCTGGGTAAAGAGAAACTGGTAGAGAAAACAGAGACGGGAGAGACATTAGGACCAAGGGAGGGATATGATGGCGAGGAAACGCAGAAGGTAAAATGTGAGGAAGGCTCCATAGAGCATCTGGCAGAAATCAAAGCTGACCTTCTCCACACTCACCCTCAAGGGAGGAGAGGAACAGAACCCCTGCCTGATGTCCCCTACCACTGATTTGTCTGACCCTACTTAGTTTATTGGAGCCACACTGGTGGAAAATTATGAGTTGATGGTTGTTTGTAGACAAGAACAGTGGTCCATTTCTTTAATGCAGGAAGAAAGGACTTTTCAAAGACTGAGAAACATTTTTTGCCAATCAATAAACACATATTTCCCCATCGTCCCTCTGACATTTGATATTGTGTAACAGCACAGTTTTTTGAATTAGCGACACAATACTTACTCCACAATTAGTTTCAGAGGCTTGTTCTCACAAATGTACAGAATCTCATCAGATTCACAGTGGAACACGTTCTTTATCCTCTCTATGATATTCAGGGCCACAACTGTCTTCCCCGTTCCTGGCAGGCCGTAGATAAACAGCTTCTTGAATTTGTGAAGATTCTTTGTTAGTATCTCATACTGTTTAACAGTGAGCAGGTTGAAAAATTCACAGCCAAGCTTGTCACTTAAAAAGGATCTAAAACTCAACAAGATTATCACAAGTGAGTGAAGTAAGTTTGGCATGTCATTGGGCAAGAGGACATAGGTAAGGGGATACTTGACTTGTACATGTGAGTCATTGTTTCGCTCTCTGTTGGTTCCAAGCTGTAGGAGATGGGGAATCACGCACACTTTCTGAGTGTATCCCCCATCATTTACCAGTTTCTGCTTTAACGTACAAGCAATACGTTTTGAATATCCAAACCCAACCGCAGAACGATCCTTTGTGACCGTATACAGTGTTGGGTATTTGCTTGTGGCTATTAAGAGAGCATCACAGACAACATGCTGATTCTCTAGCAATCCAACAGCAACAGCCCAGCTTCTTGCAAATATCAGGAGTCCCTGAGAATATTGCAGCTCTTCCATTTGCTCTTTCATTAAATCCTCCAGCCCTGGATACTCTGAGAACAGCTCTTCGCTGAGGTTGTCTGGTTTGTATGTTATCCCATTACCATTTGCTAGAAATTGAGAGAATTAGGAAAAAATGAACATTTTTATGATTATTCTCTTTTTTCAAAAGCACTACAAGGCCATTTAAAAAGTTATTCCAACTGAATTTACGGTTGAAAATACATTGCAATTCATTAGTTAGCACAATTGAAAGGAGTATTATGAAAAGTAAAAGTGCTGGAAAATATTGAAATATTTCTGACATTGAAAGGAATTATTTCACATTTCCTTACCTGTGTATTTCCCTGATTTGAGGGCATTGGTTATTGCTTTTTAAGTAGATGAAAGCAACTATACCTGAATACAAACATTTTTTCCTTATTAATTTACTGCTGGAGACCTGTGTCTCTGTTACCAATGCTCTGCAGTCAATATTATGTTTCACGTGCACGTTGTACAAAACAGTTGCTATTCCACTTTAGAAAAAATGAAAACAGAAACTCATTCAAGAACATTTTACAATGAAAATGAAATGCTGGCAGAAGTAAAGGATCGCAAAGGAAAATAAGTGAGAATTTGGGTGACCTAAGCTGTGTATTTTGCTTATTTTCCAAATGTTTAAAGGGAATCTTAATTAAGAATTACAGGCATTCCATATTTTAGTTTTTTGTTTTGAGGTTTTTTAAACTGCAACATTCCCTCATGGCGTTTGTCCAAAAAGTTTAGTGGTATGAGTACTCAACCTTTGGAGTTTGTCCGCATTATAAAGTATTATTGTATTTGTGATAGTGAGGGAAAGGACTTTGACTTGGTGAGTTCTGTGTGGTATATCTGGGGAAGCAGAATGAATGTGTTTTATATAACTGCATTTCCTGTACATTTTGGTTTTGCACAGCTGCGCAGACGGAGATTTAAAAAGTGTTCTACAACTTGCAAATATCTAGACCTGATTATCTCTAGGAAATGTTCCCTCCTCAGCTAGTCCACCTTCCCCTACAAAGTCCCAATGAATTGTTTGATTTCCTCCTCGTTCTTTTCATTAGATCAAGTCATATTATTTGGGTAACCAATATCACAGCTCAAATATTAAATACTAACATCAGTGATATTGTGAAGAACCCACAAACTGCAGAGAGTATATGTTTCATTAAACAATTACGAACACTGAAACCTCTCATATCTAACAGGACTGGTTTGAAAATGATTCCTAAACAAACCAAAAATTTGATGAATTTTGGCTTTTCTTAAAAAAAAAATCAGCCTTATTTTATCAGACATTATTATGTTTAAAATATAAAATTTCATTTAATATTACTAATGAATTGAACACAGCTGGAATAGTAATAGAAAAAGAGTCACAAATATATTCCTAAACAAACAGGCCAAGTTTTCAGTTCATTGCTGTTCATCGAAGTCTCCGTCTGCGTTCGCAAACAGTCTGACAGTCATGTGATTATTCAGAAAAATACTTGACAACCCTGAATTCCTCTCAAATATTGAGACAAATAGTTGATCTATCAACTTATAACAGAAGCTTGTTAATTATTAATTATTCCCTATTCTCTTGTTTAAAATGCTTTGGATCCTCCAGTCTTGGAGCAAAAACAATAACATGGGACATATTATACATCAGGAACAACTAGGGTGACCAGACGTCCCGATTTTATCGGGACCGTCCCGATTTTCGACCATTTGTCCCGCGTCCCGACCGATGGCTGGTCGGGATGCTGATTTTCCGGGTTCCGGATTCAGAGGTTTTTTTTTTGCTCAACAAGTTCGGTTGAGCGTTTGTTTTTTTTTTTGCTCAACAAGTTTGGTTGAGCGGTTTTTTTTGGTTTTTTTGTGTGGGAAGTCCCGATTTTCGGGTCTTCCCATCTGGTCACCCTAGGAACAACAGAGAATGAATAGGTTTCAGAGTAGCAGCTGTGTTAGTCTGTGTCAGCAAAAAGAACAGGATTACTTGTGGCACTGAATAGTGACTAGTTAACAGAAACTGTTCAGAAACAATCCAGTCTTACCTATTTGGAGAACAGATTCAGTTTTGTGACTATTCATAGAAATCTGAAAAGATTCAGGAATGATTCATTTCCAAAAAAGGGTCTAAATTGTAACAAATACTGAATCATAGGCGCTGACTCCATGGGTGCTCCAGCCCCGGAGCACCCACGGGGAAAAATTGGCGGGTGCAGAGCACCCACCGGCAGCTCCCCGCCATCCCCGGGGCCCGCGCCCAGCTCCCCGCCAGCCCCGGGACCCACGGCAAACTCACCTCAGCACCGGGAGACGTTGCGGGGCCCCGCCCCCGACACTGGGCGACGTGGCGTTGGGGGCAGGGCCCCGCCCCCGATGCCGGGCGTCAGCCCCCACCGGTGCCACCGGAAGTTGGCGCCTATGTACTGAATATATTTGTAAGAAAATTGCACTTTGGCCAGTTTAAGCAGAATTTCACACAAATTATATTTTAAGGAAATCCAGCAAACCCAACCAAAATGTAAATATTATGGGTACAATTTTCAAAAGCACTCAGCCTTAGTTTAACTCTACTCATTGAATTTAATGGGAATTTACCACTGACTTCTATGAGAGCAATCCTGTGCACTTTTGAAAATCCTTCCATAAAACTATGGCATATTCACATTTTAATATTGAAGAACATAAACATACACGTCAGGACACTCATTTAACATCCAATAATGCTATGGTACCCACAGCTTCCTTAGGTGAAAAACATTGAAATAAGAATTAAATATCACATAGGATCACTTGAAAATCACTTGTCCTTGCCTTGAGTGCAGGGGATTGGACCTTTCGAGGTCCCTTCAGTCCTACACTTCTATGATCATACATTTGTATACATACAGCAAGTGTGGGAGTGCACTGTCCAGGGAACAAGGAGGATTCAGAGAGGTCAATATGAAGACCTACCAGTTGGTCTGTTTTAACCAGGTCATACAATGTTTTAGTGCATGCTGTCCCATGCTTGTAGTCCTCATAATTATTTGAAAACTATATGAGGCAAAAGGGGAATAAGTACTTTGCTACTCCATTTTAACATTCGTTCTAAACTGAAATCTTTAATCATCATGTCAAAATATGTAAACCAGAATTAAACTACAAAAGCATACCTGGAAATAGAGATTCTTGCAGATCACGCAGACAAGCGAGGCCTTTGTTGGAAAACACTGTTTTGGTGAGTGGGGGGGCACATGACACACTCAGCTCAGCCCTGAAAGCTTCACACAAATTTGAAATCTCTAGAAACATAAATTAAAGCTCATGTTAATACACTATTACGGCACCTCCTCACCACCCTAAAGAGTTCTACTCTGTATGCACAGAATTGATTTAGTTTTTCCATTGAAAATGAACGGGTGCAGCATATGCACCCCGTGGAAACTTCAAATGAGATGAGGTTAATTAATTTAACTGGAGGTGCTTATCTGGGAACCCATCCACAGCTACACTGTGTCCCCCTTCGGGTGGCTGAGAGGGTAGAACCTTATTGCCACAAGCTGGGAGTATGCAGTGGGATTTCGGTTGCCAAGAATTGGGTCCCTCCATTCCTGTGGCAATCATCAAGGGAGGAAAGGATTAAGAAAAGGGCATAAATCAGGACCATGATATTGGATCTTGGTCCTGTTTTCATCTGTAATTATCTCTTGGATTATCCCAGGATAAGTATCCCCCGTTTTTGGTTCATGCTAATGAATGAAAAGTTGGAGGTCAAATAAGGTTTCCACTATTTATGATTAGATTAAAAATTGATGGCCCTCAATCTTGGCTTGTATTGTCACAGCTCACGTAGATGATTTTGCAGGATTTGGGTCGGCACAGTTGGTGCGGACTGGTTATTGGGTGCGGCAGAAAAAAAGATTATAGGGCGAGTGCTGTTTGCATCTGTTTGCAAAAGAGCAGAAGGCGACTCTGCTTAAGTGTAACTTATAATAGCAGGTACAGTAATAAAATTTCAGACAGAAGTCCCTATAACCTTGTAAGAGTCTGGGGTAGCAACCAGTGACTTAAGATCACTTATCACATCACCAATGGCACCACCACACTAGAAATACTGACGTTTGTGCTAATATGGAAAAATAAACTACACATTTTGATTTTTTTTCCATGTTGACCTGGGTCAGTTGCCATCATCAAGGCTGTCCATTTGTTGGGTGTCATCCTCATGATCTCATTGTCCTTCACAGTCCATGAGTCTGGAGTCTCCGAAAACACAACACAACAAAACGGCTGGATTCTCACAGCACAGACATAACCATACAAGTTTTGACCTTTATCATACACCTCCAGCATTTTGCATTCTAAGTCCACTCCAGGCAGAGAACTGCAGAAATGTGAAATGGGTAATTTCCCCTTAATATTTTCTATTACTGCTTTTAATTCATTGATATTTACTTTGTCCTTTGTACATCCAACAACTGTCCCATTATCATCCACTCCAATAAATAAAAATCCTCCTTGTGTGTTTGCAAAGGCAGAGATGTAATTTGGAAGGATCTCTTTAATGTATTTCAAAATGTTCTTTGTTGCAAAATTCTTAAATTCAACATGCGTTGACTCAGTGAAATTTAGTTTTTCCCCAAAGCAGAGAAAGTCTCTTTGATAAAATGTTTCAGCAGACATATACATATTTTGTTCCTGCTGAACGTCACTTAGTAGAGCTTTCTTAGCTCTTGGTCCTCTCTCCTCATCATGTTTTCTCCTGGCAAAAACTTCCTTTTCTTTGAGAAATTGTGCTGCCTCAGTAGGACTCATGCTGTCATTTCGAGTCAGAGATCTTTGGCACAAGCCTGTTCTTAGGCTGCAAATACGGGGTGAAGATGAACCG
The DNA here is from genome assembly GCA_037349315.1 of Chelydra serpentina. Taxonomy (NCBI): domain Eukaryota; kingdom Metazoa; phylum Chordata; order Testudines; family Chelydridae; genus Chelydra; species Chelydra serpentina. The sequence goes on along the minus strand of JBAIAC010000027.1, from coordinate 18,917,513 downwards.
TCACTGCTCCATGATTTCACAAAAATTAACACATAGTTGTTTTCCCGCATATATTCAAAATATTTTTGAAACATTTTAGATGGAGTAAGTTCTGTAAGGGCTTTTTCTATATCCTGTCCAATCCCATGTTCTTCATAATTGTAGTCCTTATTATCAACCTCTGCCTTTATCACTCCTCCTCCTGAATTCAGCAATGCACATGCTGCTCGGGAAATGTTACCAACTTGTTTCCTTCTCAAATTGCAATCTGTCATCTTCTTCCTGGATTTCTCGCCAAAAGTCACTTTTCCCACTTTTACAACCATATCAGGATAGTCTGTGAACCAATCAACATCGAGAGGGCTCTCCTCCATGGTCATCGCATTCCTGAAACAATGAAAGCGATAGGTCTCCCTTAAAACATTACATAGAACAAAGTGGGTGGATCTGAAGGCAACGTCCCCTCTTCCCAGTATGGGAACATACTGCTGCTTTCCTTGGGAATCATTCCCGGGGAGTAAGGATTTACCCTTTCACTTTCAGTGTTTCAGAAGAAACTGAAACACACAGAAAGGAATCAGGAGTTTGTTTAACTCCTCCCTATATTAGCACGGGCTACATTTCTCCAGTGGAGATTTATTTCTATGTAGCAAAGTGCTTTCAGTTTCCATTGTAAGGACAATGAAACTGTGCTACTGTCTCTAAAATCTATTAATCCAGGTGTGCAAGCAACTGTCTCCGGCAAAACAGATCCTGCAGCAAAGCTCTGACTGTTTCCTCACCACCTTTTCCAAAACCTACTTGAAACATGTAAGAAATAACAGGAAACTGATGTTAGCAGAGCTCATGCTCAGGACCGTGAGACAATTTGTGAGACAACATTGATTTGTCTCGTTAGCGTTGATATGGCAACTCCAATCTTTTCATGTTCTCTCTTCCTACTGTATTTTCCACTCCCTGCATCTGATGAAGTGGGTTTTAGCCCACGAAAGCTTTTGCCCAAATAAATTGGTTAGTCTCTAAGGTGCCAGAAGTACTCCTTGTTCTTTTTAACTTCAGCATTCCTGAGCAGGGGATTTGCCCAGGAGTTTAATTTAGATTTTTGATCTACGAGACAGTAGTTAGAAATCACTAATGTGATAAATAAGAATTGAAATATACACTGCAGGCACATATCAGTGTTCAGGGCATGCTGTCTGCGCTCCTCCCCACACAGCCCAGGAGAAATGAGTCTTACCTTGTTTCTGTTCTTCTCTTCTGAGTTTGCTCTGTAGATGCAGACAAGGAGCCTCTATGAACTGATCGAAACGTCCCGCCCCCAAGCCGTGAAAGAAACGTTATTTTTGTCCTATGTTTATTTCACTACCCACCCCGTGTCCCTGCTGCTCTGCCCCTGGGTCCTAGTGCTACTGATTTGATTAGAGAGGGTGGAGTTTGCAATACAAAGACAAAACAGGCAGAGTTAGATCCTCGGCGGCGAGGGAGATGTGGGGTTAACCTTGAAGAGGAATGTTTCATTAACCTTATGAGGGTACATCTACACTCCCCGCTGGATCGGCGGGGGGTGATCAATCCCCGAGCATGCTCCCCGTCGACCCCTGTACTCCACCTCGGCAAGAGGCAGAAGCGGAGTCAATGGGGGAGCGGCAGCGGTCGACTTGCCGCCGTGTGGACGGCCAGGTAAGTTGACCTAAGATACGCCGACTAAATTGCATATCTTAGGTCGACCCCCCCTTCCCCCAGTGTAGACCAGGCCTGAGTGCTGCCCAGAGAGGCCCCGTCTAGCACTAGGAACATAGGCTAGGGAGCCAGGAACTGCTGAGTTCTACTCAATCGAAGCCAGAAATAGGTTGCTGTAAAATTTCATCTGATTTTTTTTTACCAGCAAAATTATAAAAATACTAAAGGACACTGTGATTCCGCTATAAGAGCGTCCACACCCAGAGACATGCACTGAAATACCTAAAGGTGTGAATTAAAACCCAGTTAGTTATTTTGGTCCCAGTTTGCAAGTAGACGAGGCCTTAACCTCTCTTTGCCTCCACTCTCACATTTATACAGTGAGGATAATACCACCAACCTCACCAGGAGGATGTGAGGAGTAATTAGCTTGTACAGTATTGGAAGATGAAGGGTGGGACTTTTAAAACTCCTGGAAAGATTTGAGCACCCAGTTCCCATTAGAAGATAAACACTAATGTCAGCAGCCGTGACTCTGAATACAGAGCTGACCTGCTGTGTGGAGTGACTGATACGTTGACATAGTCACGTTTCAGAGTACCGCCACACGTCCCATGCCTGCAGCGAGGCGGTGTGGTTCCCCGCCGCCCCGGAGAGGGACGAGCCTCCCCAAACACCAAAGTGGGCGGAGCCAGTGGATCCTGCACCCGCCCCCCCAGAGGTCAAGGCGCAGGACAGGAAGTATAAAAGCCCAACCCTAGAGCTCACTTGGGAAGCAGCGGCCAGAGAGGCCAGATGCCAGTGGCCTAGCTCCTGGTTGGGAGACCCCAGCAATCAGTGGCCGACCCGAGGACTGGCTGGACCGGCCGATGCCTGATGCCGACCAGAGCCCGGAGGAGCTGCCAAGCCTACCCCTCGCCAGCTACCCTGAGGAGCTGCCAAGCCTACCCCTCGCCAGCTACCCTGAGGAGCTGCCAAGTCTGCCATTCGCCAGTTACCCTGAGGAGCCCATGGTGCTTGACCCCTTGGAGGACCCCATCTGGACCCAGGTACCTCTCTAGAAGGGGAGTCTGGAAGTAGCCCGGGGGCAGCCAACCCTAGTCTGACTGCAGCACTGCCAGAGCCTATGTCAGTGTGTTGCGGCCGGGATCCCCACTGACGCAGCAGTGGGTCTTCTGCCACTGCTAGTGCTCCAGGCTGGGATGCAGTGGAGTGGGTGGGCCTGCGTCCCCCCTGCCACCCATCTTGTGGCCCTTCGGAGCCAGGAGCCTGGGTTTGCTGTTTACCTGTTCGCTCAGCCCCTGCCTGAGGGCCTGAGCCACTGACTCTTTTCTGCCCCGCCCTGACCCTGGGCCTGCTGTTTACCTATTTGCTCAGCCCCTGCCTCAGGGCCTGAGCCATAGACTCACTACTACTCACTGACTGGGTGTGAATAACTGTGGTGTTTTGACTCTACTGCTGCCGCGGCTCAAGAAACCCGCGGCCAGGCTAATTCCCCGACCTAACTGAAAGGACGCAGCGAGGCGGTGTGGTTCCCCGCCGCCCCGGAGAGGAACAAGTCCCAGCAAAACCCCTCTACAATGCCCAACCCACTCTGAGACAAGCAGTGAGCCAGACCCAAGGATGATTTATTATTATTATTATTCATTATTTATTTGCAGTGGTGCCCGCTATATGTTAGGTACTTTCCAAAAAGCACTTACTAAGGACAGTCCCTGATAGGAGGTGTTCCCAACCTAAGAATAGAGGTCAGAGGAACAGTAGGCAATTTACACACTTTTGATATAAAAATCAACAAGAGTCACTCTAGGCAGCATGCCTGAGGTGGTCTTTAAGAGGGACTTGAATGTGGACAGAGCAGGGACCTTGTGGATGAGCTCAGGGAGCTTGTAACATGCCTAGAGGGCTGCATGGGAAAAGACAAGGAGGTGGATGTGTGAGAATCTGCCACAGGGGCAGATGATAACTGTGGAACTCAACTGTGGAACTGTGAAGGCCAAAACTATAACAGGGTTCAAAAAAGAATTAGAGAAGTTCACCAATGGCTATAGTGGTCAGGGATGCAACCCCATGCTCTGGGTATCCCTAGCCTCTGATTGCCAGAAGCTGGGACTGGACGACAGGGGATGGATCACTTGATAATTGCCCTGTTCTGTTCATTCCCTCTGAAGCACCTGGCATTGGCCGCTGTAGGAAGACACGATACTGAGCTGGGTGGACCATTGGTGTGACCCAGTACGGATGCTCTTATGAGATTGGAAGTTATAAAGTAATGGCCAAGTGGACGGGGCAGGGGCCACATATAGCCTGACAAGGGAGGATAAGAAGGCAGTTATATATGGCTTTGAGGGTGGCCACAAGAAGCTTAACTTTGATACAATAGTAGATGGGATGCCCGGGAAGGGGAATTACATGATCAAACGGATGAGCAAGGAAGATGCGTTTAATGTCAGCATTTTGTGTGGACTGAAAGGGAGCAAAGTGTGCGCAGAGAAGCGTGTGCTGGCAGTAATCAAGACAGACCATGAGGGCCTGAATGGACCAGATGGATCTTAGAGATGTTGAGGGAGAGGAAGAAGCAGGATGTACAATGACACAATGGTAAAACACAACTGAGTCCTCTCTCCAATAGAGCTATAACCAGTGGAGCTGCACCAGGAGCATTTCTGCTGTGAATGTTGTCCAGGTAGATGCAGCTCTGGCTAGAAGAGTTTCTTTATTACCTAGATGAAGCCTGAGCCCCCATCCACTTCCTTGTTGCGAGATGCAGCTATAACACTGCAAGGCCCTGACCACTAAAATGCAGTTTGTTCTTGCCAGCGTAGATGGGACCAAACTGGGGGGAGGGATAGCTCAGTGGTTTGAGCATTGGCCTGCTAAACCCAGGGTTGTGAGTTCAATCCTTGAGGGGGCCATTTGGGGATCTGGGGCAAAAATTGGGGATTGGTCCTGCTTTGAGCAGGGGGTTGGACTAGATGACCTCCTAAGGTCCCTTCCAACCCTGATATTCTATGATTCTATGAAACTGCATTTTAGTTGGGTCAGCGCATTACTGTGCTGAAAGAAATCCCCCAGCATTGCAGATTTTTGAATAGATTGCATGGGGGAAACACAAGAAATAATACAGATTTTTCCTATCTTAAGGAAAGCCAAGTGAATTTCTTTATCTGCTGACCAAAAGGCCTTTCTTAGTGTCTCATTTAATCCTAATAGCCGGTTTGTAAACAGTGCCCTCGCACTGGGCTGAGCGGGGCCGCCCCTGCCATGCCATGCCCCATTGCCCCTGGCTTGCCCCTCCCTCTGGAGACCGACCCCCCCAGCACCATGCTCCATTGCCCCCATGGGGGCCCAAAGATATATTCATCAGATTTCTTTTGTCCCAATCCTCCAATTTGCAACTCTAATGGGATGGCCAGTGGTTCACCCTGAGATATACGTATTTGGTTGGATTGGGGAGGTTGAATGTGAACCTTGTGAAGGAGAGAACAGCAGCAGAACGAGAAGCAAACACAGCAATTTGTAAATGAAGATTTATTTCATGTGATTTTAGAGACAGATTCTTTGTTTGAGACAAGTAATGTAGTTAGCATGGACCCATTTTAAATCCACGAAAGAAAACACATGATATATTAACAAATATGATCTTAGCCTACAGTTCTCTAAATTTGAATTCAAACATGTATAAAAACATTTTGTAGTTGCAGAAAATCAGAAAATCAATAGTCTCATAGAAAATGGTAAATTATGTGCTACATAATCATGAATCTGGTTTGATTATTAGTCCACCAGACAAGAAAATCAGGCTGCAAATGATAGATCCATAAAAGAGGGGGGAGAAATAGGACTGAAGTTGCGACCATCCTGTTGTCTGGCTGCGTGGAACTATCCAGGGAGCAGGCACCGTAATCCACTTAACTACCCCTCAAGAAGAAAGTTGGAAAGCAAGAGGTGGCTGCAGGCAGGTTCTCAGCAGAGAACCAGAAAGCAAAGCGGTGCCATCAGCAAAAATGCTGAATTCTTTGTCCTCTTGGGAAAATGCCACATTCCATGGCCCTGGAGTGGCAGAATCCACAGGGCATTGGTAAGAGATGAACTGGGCAGTTCACACCTCTTAGAGCTATTGTTTTAGGCTGTCTGCAGAATCAAGCAGGCATCACTGAATCTGTTTACACTTCACAAGTGTGAGGGCTGGAAACATTTTTTTGAAAAATGGGTAAAGGAAGGCAAAAATGAGTGAGTTTGTGACCTCCATGAAACCTGTGCGCCAACCCCCTTTCTCACCCTCCTCACGGCCCACACCCTCCTGGCTCCATTGACTTAAGAGGGCGAGGATTTCACCCTTAATATTCTGAGGCTACCAAAGTTTCCTTGGGCCATGCAGTCCTGTCCTATGCCAAATCACTTTCAAGGTTACATCACTCCAAATGTTCCTCCTCCAAGGTTCTCTGATTGCCTTGTAGCATTTCATTTGGGAGCTACCTTGGGAGCTAGCTGCTCTTGGAGCCAACTGCAGCATCAAATAATAATGTTCAAATACAATATTTGAATTTGAAGTCCACTGCAGTTGCTCAATAATACTAATGCTTTGTAATGTTCTAATGTCTCCCTCCAGGGGATTTCAAACAGTTCCCCAACCTTTAAAGAAGCCACAACACCCCTGGGGAAAACAGGTAAGTATTATCTCCAACACAAGGCAGAGACTAAGTTCTATATTTTCAAAACTGGCCTCTCATTTTGTATGCCCAGCTTTCAAAACTAAAAACCTGATTTTCAAAAGTGCTTAGCACCTAAAACTTCAGTAAGAGCTGTGGGTGATTAACATATCTAAAAAATGTCCATAGGGCCAAACATTTCTACGCTAGGTATCTAAAATTTGGTTCCTAAATATAAAAAAAATCCTCTTTTTCAGAGTTGTTGAGTACCTGTAGCTCCTATTAACTTCCAGTGGAGTATTGAGTACTAACCACCTTTCAAAAAATCCGGTTATATTTATTTAACAGCCTTAATATGGCTGTAGGAGCCTAGGTATCTAACCCTGTACACTCCCCACCCCGCCCCCCCCCCCCCAAAAAAAAACCCCAAACAACCCAGGAATCCAAAATCAGAAGCCACTTCTGAAAATCAGGCTCAAATGACTTACTTGCACAGTGTAACCTTGGGGAAGTGGTAGGGTGAGGACTAGAATCTAGGAACTCTTCGAATCCCCGCACTCACTTCAAAAACATGTTGCCTACCACTTGTCAATTCCTTCCCATGCAACCAGAGTCTAAACAAGATGCTGCACTAGTCCATTATGGAAACTCTCAATGGTAGTTATGACCCACGGTGGTTCAAATTGCCCATTACATGCCATGTAACTTTATATTGTGCATCCGCAGGCAGTTTATTAGCTAGGGGGTCTGACATGTCTGTCTACCTTTCATCCTCTATGCACTACTAGAACCTTAGGCAAATCCTAGATGGGTTATTAAACAACACCTTAGTGATCACTGGGGATCTTTTCAAACAGCAAATGTAGGTGTAAATTAGCTCTGGATGCCACACAGAGTAAAAGGTTGTCAGAAATCTCCTCCTGGGTAGGGACTGGATTGACACCAAACACAATGCTCCTTTCTAGGCCAGAAAAGCGACGGATGCTGTCAAGAATAATATGCTTTCCCTGTATTTCATCTGCTGCTCGGAAAAACGTATTCAGCTTGAATTTCCTCATTTCTCTTGTTATTATGGGTTCAAATTCTGTTTTATCTTTATCGGTGCTGCACAGAATAGCAATCTCTTTCTCCGAGTAGCCCTTTTTCAAATACACAAGACATTGTCTAGCCACATAATTTGCTATTTCATTCTTATTTAATTCTTTTTTCATGGCATAACCTGGCAGATGGTGACCACAGGTGGCTCTGCCCAACAACTTTTCTAAACGCGGATACGGAACATCTCTTAATTTTTTACCTCCTACAATAATTTTCATTTGACTTTTTATGATGTCGTAGATGCCCTTGGCATTACGGACCACTTTGGTTAGTGATTCCACGGGATCATGCAGACGTGCAGGTGGAAGACCAGATACGAAAGGGTGACTTGTCTGTAAATAATCCAAGAAGATCCAGAAAATACCAGGCTCATTATGACTTTGGGTGATAAATTCAGCCTTCTTGTACCAAGGGCCATCCTCTGTCCGGAAATTCTGAGCTTCATCGATTATTATGTGTTTCACATTTTCAAAGTTCTTCTTTAAGAAGGTTACTCTTGTCACAGACTGGCAAATGCCTTTCCCTCTACAAAATAAATAAAATATTTGATAAATATTAGTGTGTGTGCTGCAAAGTACTTCCCTAAATCTGATCAATTTAGATTGATGTCAGTTAAATCATTTTTCTGTAGATTTGCAGCATACCAACAAAACAAATCCCTATCCCATTAAAATTTGACATTATTAAGAAAAAAATTGACTCTTACGAAGACTAATACATGCATCCCAGATACCCACATGCCTTGAACACAGAATTATACAAGAAATCCGCACACCTCAAGTGTGTTATGTAGCAAATTTGATATGAAAATTATTTGAGATCATTTTTTGTGTGGGCATGCACATGGATAGGAATATCTTCATTCAAATTGCTTACTGTAGAAAAACTGTACGGTAGCTTCATTACTAGTAGGTTAACGTATCTTCTATAAAAAAAAGATGCAAAGGGGACCGTGTACTTGGATTATATTTTAATATATTAAATTTAAAGCATTTTTTCCATCCATAAGCTTCCAAATTGGGGTTTTTAAAGCAGCCTTTTCTCACCAGGCCACTAAAATCTATTTTTCAGTATCATCGCTCTGAATTGCTGTTGCTTGTGGCTTTTGAAAATTTGCATTCATGGGGAAACAGGGGAGAAAAGATCGGAGGAATTATTTTAAAAGTTTGCTCTTTAATACGTATTTTAGGGATCACAGATTCATAGAATATCAGGGTTGGAAGGGACCTTAGGAGGTCATCTAGTCCAACACCCTGCTCAAAGCAGAACCAATCCCCAATTTTTGCCCCAGATCCCTAAATGGCCCCCTCAAGGATTGAACTCTCAACCCTGGGTTTAGTAGGCCCATGCTCAAACCACTGAGCTATCCCTTCCCCCAAATCTTGTATCCATTTCCAAGAAAACAAAAATGAGCACTAGCCACAAGTAGCTGAATCATTTTCAGCTGGTGGGCTTCCAGGTCAAACCTCTGGTTTCCATGGAAACAAGACTCTTAGTTGGGCATCCCAGGTCCAGGATGCCTGCTCCGATTTATGACAGATTGATTTTAGAAACTCGCTACACACTTTTGGAATCAAATGGATGCCGTTTTCCCTTTAGAAGCCAAACTCTATAGTAATTCTAATTAGAACTAGGGAGGGAAAAATCAACTTAAAAAAAAAATAGGGTGGGTAAGAGGTTTTCTAACATTGTTTTTTCCAGGGATGAGCATAACAAACTGACAGACCTGTGAGGTCGTGGGGTATATGTGGATAGTCTGAGTTTTCATGGGCCAATAAAATTGGACTCTTGATAAAGCCCACTTGATGAGGCATTTTAGCCAATATGCAAATTATGATAATACCATTGCAAGCCAAGTACAAGCTGCTTTGGTGGCAATCTGAAAGGAAGTTGGTTCATTCAACCACCCCATCCGATTACTAGCACCCTCCTGTTAGCTACTTTTTCTGCTACACCCTCTATTCTGTCCCCTTGCTGTGCAAGTTACATTCATTTTGCACACACTGAATGCCAAATTGGTGTAAATTACACTCCTTTGCCACGATCCAACTTAGACCTATCTTAAAACGAATCCACCCAAATGTAGCAGTGTTAAGTCACACATCAGTACTTAGTCAAGAATGGTTTTCAATAACCCTCTTCTGTGTTGCCATGTTCAAAACAGCAATTACTCATGCCTTTAAGGCGAGAGATCTTTCTAGTTCTTGAAAACAGCTTTTTAGCGATAAGTAAATATACTGTCTAGCTTTAAGCCTCCCTTTTTATAAAGATAGGTGCACTTTAGATCAAATAAATAGATAGCATTGATCAAGTAATGGCACAGTTTGGAATTATATATGAAACGCTCACCCCACAAAATCTCTCAGAGGCTGGTTCTCACAAACGTAGAGAATCTCGTCTGGTTTGCATTTAAACACATTCCTTATCTTTCCGATGATCTTCAGCGCCACTATCGTTTTCCCTGTTCCTGGCAGGCCGTAGACAAATAGCTTTTTAGCCTTGTGAAGGTTTTTTGAAAGCAGTTTGTACTGTTTGATGGTCAGGAGGTTGAAAAACTCACAGCCAAGCTGGTCACTTAAAAAGGATGAAAAACTCAGCAAGAATATTGCAAGTGAGCGCAGTAAACGATGCAAGTTATCACCGTGGACTCGGCTGTAGTTAGTGGGGTACATATCTTGCATACTCACCTCCCCATCTTGCCCTTTATCACTGTCACTGTGCAGACAGAGTAGCTTTGGCATCACACACACTTTTTGAGTGTAGCCCCCAATATTTACCAGTTTTTCCTTTAACCTGCGGGCAGTACATCTTGCGTCTTCAAAAATACCTGCAGCGTTGGGACTCTCAAAGACTGTGTAGAGTATTGGAGGACTGTCGACGGCTATTAAGAGAGCATCACAAACAACATCTTGGTTCTCCTGCAAGTCAACCTGAACAGCCCAGCTTCTTGAAAATATCAGGATCCCCTGAGAAAGCAGCTGCAAGTGCTCTTCCATTAAATTCATCAGTTCTGGATGCTCTGAGGCAAGCTCCTTGCTGAGGTTTTCTGGAGTATATTTTATCCTATTAGCTTGCACTAAAAATTCAGAGAACGGGAAATTGTTGGAGTTAGTCTGAGGCATGCTAATCCAATTTTTAAAAATTATTCTAATGTTGGTGAAAGGTTCTGACTAGACAGCCATAGAGACTGGAGCCCCCGTTCACAGAAAAGGCAACAGCAGTGCACACTTTCTGCCCACCTTCTACATATGTCTCAAGCTCCTTCTACAAGAGCCACCTCCTAGGAATTAAATCTACATTACCCATACAATTCATGGTCCCGCTGCTGAGATTCCAAGCAAGAGAGCCTGTTGATGCCAATTATAATAGGGACACCAGCTGGCCAGGTCTCAGTCCAGCTCCACTAGCTCATAGACTCTACGGTCAGAAGGGACCATTATGATCATCTAGTCTGACCTCCTGCACAATGCAGGCCACTGAATCTCACCCACCCACTCCTGCAATAATCCTCTCACCTATGTCTCAGCTATTGAAGTCCTCAAATCATGGTTTAAAGACTTCAAGGTGCAGAGAATCCCCCGGCAAGTGACCCGTGCCCCACGCTGCAGAGGAAGGCGGAAAACCTCCAGGGCCTCTGCCAATCTACCCTGGAGGAAAATTCCTCACGTTACAGAGTATGAACAGCTGTCAATTAGCAACAACTTTCAGTCCACACCAAAGAAGTGCTGGATTGTAACTGGCAACAGGCTCGGGATGACAGTCGCTGAGCTATCCAGCTACACCTATACCCCACCCTATTCATAATTATTCCAATGTAAACATTTGGAGCTAATGTTCAAGTGGCTCTTTCCTCCACCCCCAGTACACGATGCACTGGGTTGTTTGGGTTTCCGAGAGCAAAGGGGTGCTAAGCTTGGCCAGCAATGCTCAACCCTCCAAATGGGGGGTATGGCTGGGACATGGAGAAGGGCCATGTGCACCCACTAGTATCTGGGGGCCTGAGTCTTGGGGGAAGGGCACACAACTTTACATTCAAATAAGTAGTTGTCATAAATTAGTGTATAATTCTCTTCGAAAGCACTCTCCCTGTCTCTGCCTTATGCCAGTAGAATGCCTGGGACTACTGCTCCTCAGCATCCTCCCCCAAGCCACATGCCTTTAAATGTGTCAAAATATAGAAACCAAAAGGAAGCTTCAAACAGACGCACCTGGAAACAGATATTTTTGCAGATCATCCAGACTGTCAAGGCCTTGGTGTGAATAAACTGGTTTGACGAGGGGAGGCCCATCTGACAGACTCAGCTCCTTCTTAAAAGCAGCAGCCAAATTTGAAAGTTCTTGAAAAATAAATTAAAACTCACATAAATACAGGCTCCTTCCATCCCTTACCACTATAAGTAGGCTTGGAAGGATTTGATTTTAATTGGGAAAGGTCAGTAAATGTCGATTTCTACACACTCACACACACACAAATTGACGAAAAATATTTCCATCAATAATAATCAGAATTTACAGATAGGCAAAGAAAGAAAATGCAGTTTGAGAACGTATTAGAGTTTGATTTAAGGCTATTTCTTTTGTATATTTTGACATGTGATGTTGACCATTTATTTTTGAACAGTTATAAATCTTTTTTTCAATTCTCAACATCTACATTCATTCAACAATTACTGTCTGGGCCCGCTCCAATATCTCACTCCCCCATAATTGTCCACAACTGAAAATTTAAATTGATAAAAAATAGAAAAAATATATGCTTAAAACCCATAACTTCAGGCAACTGTGAAAATTTTAGTAAATAATATTGGTTTATTTTAAAACTTATCTGTCAAAATTATAAAAAAAAACACAACACAATTTTGCCAAGCCTAAATATAAGCATGTGTAAGCAAGTGTGTCACAAGCTGCTCTTAGAATGGTCTGAGATGCTGCTCTATAAAGAAATGGGCAGAGATGCACAGTAGATCATTTGCATGCCCCATTTCATTTGCAGCAAGATGTGCTGCCAAGTCCGAAATAAGGGGCATAGAGTTGTGGTTGGTGTCACTGAGGTAAGATCTGTCTACCAAATGAATCCATATTGGCAGCTATTTTATGTTAAGAAAATGATGTCCCTTTCAATGTCCCTCAGTCAGCCACAGACTGGGGCTGTAGAATGCAATCAACTGGTCTAATGTGGAAGACACAACTAAAAATAGTGGAAGAGGAAACAAAGTATGGTGGAGTCAACTATTTTAACTTGTGTAAAGATTTCTGGAGCCCTTGCTTCAAGATTTAGCCGGATGTCAAAGTGCAGCAATAAATAGTGTGAAAAATGCAGGTAAGTTTGGACCTAAAATTAGTAACATACATCACAGTCAGGGAGAATGGAGAGGTCATACTCTAAAGATCAATGCTAGGATTGTCTTGTATGGGTTCCCGTTCACCAGGAACTACTGTAGTCCCAATCTAATTAAAGAAGTGTTAAGGGGTGTAAATTAAACACTGAAAAAGGTATTCAGGGACCACGACTCTCAGCTTTAAAAACTGTAAGCTTATCAAGTCAGCAATAAAAAGCCGAAACCAAACAGTAATACTAAAAGCAAAAATACTGCCACCCACTCTGGAAATAAACTATGAAACATATTTTTGAACCTGGATCGGCAGCAGTCATCAGGGTGGTCCACTCATTAGCTGTCAGTCTCTCAATGCGGTTTCCCTTTACAATCCAGGAGTCCGGGGTTTCCGAAAACACAGCACAGCAAAAAGGTTCAATCCTCACAGCACAGACGTACCCATAATGGTCTCCACATCTATCATATACATTTATGATTTTATGTTTGTAGTTTAAATTATGTTCCCTTTCTCTGGCAATATGAAATGTACAGAGGGTTAATTTCTCTATGGCATGATCTATTTCTTTTCTTAATTCTTCAATGTTTACATCTTTACTTCTACATCCTACAACAGTCCTGTTATCGTGCACTCCAATAATTAAATATCCTCCTTCTTGTGTGTTTGCAAATGCAGAGATATAATTTGGCAGCATGTCTCTGATGTATTTCAAGATATTATCCGTTGCAAAATTTTTAAATTCTACATCTGTTGATTCTGTGAAGTTCAGGGTCTCTCCATGCTCCAGTCGGTCTCTTTCAAAAAACTGTGCAGAAGCATTGCTTATGTCTCTCTCCTCCTGCACACCAGCTTTCTTTGTTCTCTGCACATCATGCAATTGGGATTTTTTAGCACTTGGCCCTCTCTCCGCTTTCAATTCTCTCGTGACATGGGCTTGTTTGCCTTTGAGAAATTCCAAAGCATCGCCAGGTTTCATACTGACAACAGAAGTGCCAGATCTTAGGTACAAACCAGAGTTCAGGCAGCAGATCCGCGGTTTTGTTAGGCCTGAGAGAGCCAATGAGTTTTCACTGCTCCATGATTTAACAAAAATCAAAAAGTCACTGTTTTGCTGCATATAGTCAAAATATTTTGTCAAGTCTGGACACTGAATGCAATCCCTAAAAGCATCTTCTATGTCCTGCCCAATCCTATTTCCTTGTAAGGTATAACCCTCATTTTCAATCTCTGCTTTTACCACTCCTCCTCCTGAATTTAACAAAGCGCACACTGCGCGGGCCAGGTTAAGTTTTTGCTTCTGTCTTTTATTTTTGGAAATCTTTTTTCTCTCGGTCTCACCAAAAGTTATTTTTCCTACTCGTATGACCACTTCCGGATAATCTGTTGCTGAATCAACATATAGCTGCTCCTCCTCAGGGAGCATCTTGTGCCTGGGAAAATAAAAAAAAATCCTTAGCATTTATGTAGGGCTTTTTATCTTCAAAACTCTTTATAAATATCAACTAAAATGCTGACCGTCCTTAAAACAATAAAATAACTAATGAATAGATATGAAGAAAAAACAGCTGCTAAGTGTTCTGACTCCAGACACATGAGGTGTTCCCTCCTGGAGGTCTACAGGTTATGACCCTCTATCAGGCCCGAATCCCAAGCTCTTTCTGCTTTAGAGGTTGCTCTGCACTAGAGGACGGCCCTGTTTCTAAGTTAAACAATATAGATAAGCAGCTATTAAACCATTTGCTCCTGGCACAGCTCTGTAAGTCAATATTAGTTCAGCATAAAGCTATTCAGTATGTCTACATACAGCAACAGTCCTTCCAGCCATTACAGTATTTGTTTACTATGGCACCTAACCACAGCTCCCGGCACAGTTCCCTCCTTTCTGTGTCCTAGTATTTTTTGAGCAGGAACATTTTGTTTAGGGCAGGGATGGGGAACCTACGGCCCGTGGGCCGGATCAGGCCCGTTGCTTAATTTCAGTTGGCCCGCGGCAAGTCTTGGTGTCGCGCCCCCCCCGTGGGGGCCCCACTGCAGGTGGGAAGCCCCAAGCCTCTGCACCCACCTGCCGGGCTGGAGCCGTGAATGCCGGCTCACCCCACTGCAGGGGGAAGCCTCAAGCCTCCGCACCCCCCCCGGGTGGGTGAGTTGAACATTTTCTCTCTCTCTCTCTAAAAAAATAAACCACCTAAATTAAGTAGCTTTTTACTTGTGTGTGGCCCATGATTTCTTTTTTTCTATGGGTCAATGGCCCGTGATAGAAAAAAGGTTCCCCACCCCTGGTTTAGGGGGAAGGAAGGGCAGTGGCCTCCCCAGGAATTGAAATGGGGGGTGTGTGTTTGAGTTTACTAGGGGGGGGTGTCACTACATTGGCATGTAACTAGTTCACAAAACTGGCGGGGTGTTGGGGAAATTCAGGGGGGGTGTAAGGAAATCACTGAGGAAGGGAGTTGATAGATGGCAGTAACAAGTCTCTGAACTGTGTCACTGAATGATGGGCATTGGTGAGTTGAGACTTTTTTACGCTATGTTGTTTTAAATGGACTTCATCCCTCCACCCCACTTGTGTTTCATCCTTCTGATGGCCCCATCTCACACATACATTGTAAGCTGTCTTTGTTTATGTTCAAAACACAGGCGTTCTCTTTCAGCAGCTTCTCCCTCCAGATCAGCTATTTTTTGCTTTTGTTCAAGTTGAAGCTGCTGGTTTTTCACTGTAAGCATTTTCGCTGGGTCTGCTTCCTTATCCGTGGCAATTAACAGATTTTTCAGTTCCTCCTCTGGGGTTTTTTGCTTAAAATACAACCCACTCTCTAAGCACAGTTCTTCCAGGCTTTTTCTGTCTTTTTCTGATCTTGATCATGGGTCACTCACTGTAACTGATTTTTAACCCTCAAACTCTCCAATATCAAAATTAAATGTTGACAAGCGTGTGGTTCTGATCCAAAAGCCCAATCAACCTGTGGTAATGTGTATCCAAGCACGACTACGCCACTGTGACCGGGGTCCTAGTGGGGGCCAGCTATGGTCACTCATTATGGGTGAACTGCAAAGAATGGGGCAGCCAGACCCCCCAAAAGCTGGTGGATATTCCAATACTTAGATTCACCAAGCCAGCATAAAACAGCTTCTTTATTACCTTACTGCAGGCCTGCACAACTCGTAAAGCGGCGAGGGCCATATTACTCCAAAGAAAACAGCTGAGGGCCTAAACCCCCCGGCCCCGCGGAAACATCCCCCCCCCCCCCCAGCTCCGCCACCCCATGGAAACAACCCCTCCTTCCCCAGCACTGGGGTGTGGAAGCCTGTAGAGGGGGAAAGAAACAGCGCGCATAGGGTGACCAGATCACAGCAGTAAAATAGGACCCGCCCCCTCCCCGCTCGGCCCCACCATCACACCGCCCGGCCCCCTTCACCCCCCCAGGGGTCACTATATTACTGACCACAGCAGTCAATCAATGCAGTTGTAGATAAATCTCTGCATTATGCATTTTTGTATAACTTTTATATGACTTTGTACTGAACCTTGGTAATATGTTATAGCGGGCCCCTAAGGCAGTATAATTAAGGTAAAAGAAAAATGTCTTTTTGCTAGAAGTAGAATAAGATCTTCCCCCCCACTTTGTATTCAATTGCCCTGTTGAATGAATGAGGTGTGAATGAGAAAGGCGTGGAAGGCAGGCACCTCCAGACAGCTGCAACCCTTGGAGAGGGGATGGGAACCAGACCAAGGACAATCAAACTTGTCAAGTGGGCTGACTAGAGAAAGCAGACATACTGATGGCCTCGGGGGTTAGAAGCAAGCACCTTCCTTTGGGAACACCCTCTTTGCAGCATTGGGACAATCCCCAGCCCAGAGACAAGCAGCAAAAAGGACCAACAGACAGATTTTGAATTTGGGAGATTTGCCCCCCTTCAGCCACTGACTCGCCGCTCACCTCCTCACCGCCCCCCAAGATTAAAGCCTCGCTGCCACTGCCCACCCGCTCGGCTTGTCATCCCTCCACCCCCACAGCTCGCCCCCCCCCCCGCCGCTGCCACCAGCTCACCTGCCTCCCCGCCGCTGGCCTCTTACCTTCTGCTGCTGCCCCTGCCCCCGGCTCACCCTCACTCCCCAGCCTGCCACTGGCCTCTTCACCACCCCGCCCACCCGCTGGCCAGCCAGCCAGCCGTTGGCTTGCCCCACCCTGCCGCTTGCCTACTCACCGCCCCCACGGGCCACACAGTGAGCCCACCTACTCACCCCCCCGCGGGCCATACAGTGAGCCCACGCGGGCCGCATGTTGTGCAGGCCTGCCTTACTGGTTACTGAGAAGTCCAAGCAACACAGTTCCCTTAAAGTGATCCAGCCTCAGGCCTTCATCCAGGCACCCACGTCAAATATGATGAACATTTTTGTAAATCTTATTTCATCATATAAAAGAAAAAAGGTTCTACCAATCCCAAAGGATCGGACACATTACAGTGAAACCCCGCTATAACGCGATAATTGGGGTCCAAAAAATTCCATCGCGATAAATGCGGGGTCGCGTTATAGGGGGGTTACAAAAAATTACCGTTTCAAGCCGGTCTCTTCTCCTCTCGCCAAAGCGGAGAAGTTTCAAGCTGGTCAGTTTCAAGCTGGTCAGTTTCAAGCCAGTCTCTTCTCTTCTGGCCATAGTGGAGAAGTTTGACCAGCTTGAAACTGACCGGCTTGAAACTTCTCCACTTTGGGGAGAAGAGACCAGCTTGAAACTTCTCGGCTTTGGGGAAAAGAGAGAAGAGACTGGCTTGAAGCTCAAGCCAGTCACTTTCAAGCTGGTCAGTTTCAAGCCGTCTCTTCTCTCTTCTCTTCTCCCCAAAGCAGAAGTTTCAAGCTGGTCAGTTTCAAGCTGGTCTCTTCTCCCCAAAGCGGAGAAGTTTAATCAGCTTGAAACTGACCAGCTTGAAACTTCTCCACTTTGGGGAGAAGAGACCAGCTTGAAATTGACCAGCTTGAAACTTCTGGCTTTGGGGAGAAGAGAAGAGAGGGCTTGAAACTGACCGGCTTGAAACTGACTAGCTTGAGTTTCAAGCCGGTCTCTTCCCTTCTTGCCAAAAGGGGAAGCAGAGGCGGGGGGGAAGGGGCGGGGGGGAAGGAACAGGGGAGATGGGGAGGAGATGGAGCCAGGGTTGGCTCCAGGCGAGGAAGCACGCTCTGGATGTTTTTTGTTGTTGTTGTTTTTTTGCTTGGGGCAGCGGGAGCCACCTTATGATCGTGTTATAGCCGAATTCGCGTTATGGCGGGGCGCGCTATAGGGGGGTTTCACTGTACCTCCAGCCACAGGAGGAAAGGGGGGAGAGGGAAGGGATGAGCGTTGCAATGACACAGGCCAGATCATCACTTCCCCTTCTCCCTCCTGCGGCTGGAAGCAGCTTCTGTCCCTTCCCGCACTGCTGAAAAGCTGCTGCTGACCACTGTTCTGGTGTGAATCCTGGCAGAAATGGGGGGGGGGGGGGGAGAGAAGGAAGCATGTGATCCCACACATGTCCCCCCCCCCCCCCCACGCGTCGCCTCTATATCATGTTTTTTCACAGCACAAATGTTTCTTTTTTAAAGTGGGTTGGAGGGTATTGCCCCCTGGTCCCAGTTCTGGCACCGGTGGCCTCTTTACACTCCTAGGGTGAAATCCTGGCCCCAGTGAAATTAATGGCAAAATTCCTTTAAAGTGATCTTGGTGTAAATGAAACTCAGACCCAATAAACACCGAGAGACAAAATGCTGCTCTCGGTAACATAAGTTCTTGACTAATTCCAATGATGTAACTGATCTTACTCCAGTATTCCTGAGCAGGGGATTTGCCCAGGAGTTTCTAACGTAGATTTCTGATCTACGAGACAGCAGTTTGAAATCACTAATGTGATTAATAAGAGTTGAAACAATATACGCTGCAGCTGCAGGCATATCAGTGTTCAGGGGGTGCTGTCTGCACTCCTCCCCATGCAGCCCAGGAGAAATGAGTCTTACCTTGTTTCTGATTTTCTCTTCTGAGTTTCCTCTGCAGAAGCAGACACGGAGCCTCTCTGAACTGATCTAAACTTCCCGCCTCCCAAGCACTGAATGATCCTTGTTCCTTCCTGTCCTAAATGTATTTAAACTTCCCCCACTGCTGTCCACCCTCTCCAGTCTGCTGCTCTGCCACTGGGTCCTAATGCTACTGATTTGATTAGACAGGGTGGAGTCTGCAATAAAAAGATAAAAGCTCAGAAGTGTTGGATCCACAGTGCTGGAGGCAGGGGGCAGCACCACCATGTTGCACGACGGACACTTGACAAAATTTCCGGACTTCGTGCTGGACATTGGCGGGGGGCAGGAGGAGGCTCTGGGCTGGAGCTGGGGGTTGGGATGCAGGGTGGGAGGGGTGAGGGCTCTGGCTGGGAGTGCAGGCTCTGGTGTGGGGCTAGGGATGAGGGATTTGGGGTGCAGGAGGGGGCTCCGGGCTTGGGCTGAAGGGTTCAGAGTGCAGGAGGGGGATCAGGGCTGGGGCATGGGTGTGCAGGCTCCATGCAGCATTTACCTCAAGCAGCTCCCAGAACCAGCAGCATATCCCCCCTCCAGCTTCTACACGTTGGCATGTCCAGGCAGCACTGCACACTGCCCCGTCTGCAGGCACCGCCTCTGCAGCTCCCATTGGCTGCGGTTCCTGGCCAATGGGCTGGAAGCAGCGGAGTTAGCACTTGGGTAGGGGGGACGGAGGCAGCCTGCAGTCGCCTGGCCGCGCCTCCGCCAGCAAGAGCAGGGATGCGGAGCCGCTTGTCGGGAGACGCACCTCGGGCAGCTCCCCATCCCTGCCGTTGCTGGCAGACGCACGGCCAGGCAGCTCGGCCGGCACACTGCCTCCGTCTGCAGGCACCGGCCCTCACAGTTCCCATTTTTACCATGGACACTTATGTCCGTGTACAGACACGTTGCTGACCCCAGGCTGGAGGATATGGGGAGTTAACCTTGAAGAGGTATGTTTCATTAACCGTTTGGGTGCTGCACAGAAAGACACAGTCTAGCAGTAGGACCAAAGAACGCAGCAGTTCCTGGTTCCCTTGTCTATTGAATCTAAACCAGAAATAAGATACTGTAAAACTTCATCTAACTTTTGACCAACAAATCATAAAAATAGGACACTTTAATTCTTGTATAAGAGTGTCCACACCCAGAAACATGCACTGAAATACCTAAAGGTGTGAGAATACAACGGAGGATAATATCACCTACCTCACCTGGAGGATGTGAGGGTTAATTAGTTTGTACAGTATTGGAAGATGAAGGGTGGGATTGTCAAAACTCCTGGAAAGATTTGGGCACCCAGTGATTAACTTCTAATGGGAACTAACGTCAGCAGCCGTGACTCTGAATACAGACCTGACCTGCTGTGTGGAGTGACTGATACGTTGACATAGTCACTTTTCAGAGTACAGCCACACGTTCCATGCCCAACCCATTCTGAGACAAGCAGTGAGCCAGACCCAAGGATGATTTCTTCTTCTTCATAATTTATTTGCAGTGGTGCCCTCTATATATTAGGCACTTTCCCAACACTTACTGAGGGCAGTCCCTGATAGGAGGAGTACCCACCCTACAAACAGAGGTCTGAGGAAGGGAAATAACAATAGGCAACGTACACACTTTTTATTTAAAAATCAACAAGAGTCACTCTAGACAGCATGGCTGAGGTAGGTCTTTAGGAGGGACTTGAATGTGGACAGGGTAGGGACCCTTACAGGAAGCTTGTAACATCCCAAGGCGGCTGCATGGGAAAATTCACAGAGGTGCTTGTGTGGGAATCTGCCAAACACCAGATGAGAACTGCGGAACTCATTGACAGGGGATGTTGTGGAAGTCCAAAACTATAATGGGATTCAAAAAAGAATTAAAGAAGTTCATGCAGGGACACCATTTCAGATTTTGGGGCAACTTTAATTGTGATTACATGGGCTATTTGGGCATCTGAAAACTACTTCTTTTTTTTTTTTTGCAGACCATAATTTAGAAATTAGCTGACAGGAGCACTGAATCCTATTCCTATATACAGAAAGAAAATTAAATAAATATTAGACCCATTCAGCTCTAATACAAACATGTTCTGACATCTTGTGTCATGTCACTTAAGGAGTACTGATTAGGCTTAAAATTTTAAAGCATATTCTTACTCTAGAATACAACAATGGAAACAATTGTAGAAAAATCTAGATTACTTTCTATCATTTAGGCTATTTACTTTTTGCAGTTCACCAAGCTTGGAATAAATTATTGAATTTTTGGAAACATCCTACTAGGGAAAGGCCCTGTAACTTTATACTGCACCTGCCTGGGGCTCTAGAGGGGATATCTCATTACAAATACTAGACTAGAAACTGACTTTCAACAGGAGTGAAACTGACACTTTCAAGTCACTGTCACAGTATTGCCAACCACAAATGTTCAAAAATTATGAGTCAAGCTCGCCAAAAATCATGAGAGTGGCTTAAAAATCATGAGATTGTTTAAAAATAACAGATTTGGTGTTTTTTTTATTTGCTTTTTGAGCCTGAGAGTGCACTTTCTCCACAGCCACGAGGACCAGGAACTCACTTTTTCTTTAAGAATGAAGGCTGAAATCATCACAGATCCACTTGACTGCAAGAGCTGGGGGCTTTAAGGAAAACAATAATTATCATGAGACTCATGACAAAATCATGAGAATTGGTAACACTGCTCACTTCTGTTTAAAGGCTAGTTATTTTCCAGAAGGCTCTTCAGACCACCACCACAATGACTGAGTTGCAGTTCTCACAGGTGAATATTTAAAACCAAACACCAAGAAAATTCCACATTTTAAAGTTGAGAAAAAATTGAGTCTTCTGAGGTATCTCAGGGCCACTGCAGGTAGGAAAGGAAAATAAACAGGCTCTGGGCAGCTCTTGCTCTCGGGAAAAAAAGAAGTTGGAGGATCAAATCTTCCAGTCCTTAATCAGGTAAAACTATTGCCACCAGCGCCTCCATTCGTGGCCATCAACATGTGTTCAATAATTATACACTTCATACTTAACTATCTTGAGCCACGTTTCCCCTCACATTTCCCTCTTTTCTGAATGTAACCTTGGCTCTATTTCTTCGGAGTTCCCTGCATTCTGTATTCACTTCCAGATCCTTAATTTAATTACCAGCCCTTTCTTATCTTAATCCTCCTGCTTCTGTTTTTAAACAAAATGCTGACTCCCTGCCCCAGGGGCACAAGCTGAGATCAGCCCCTCTCCGCTGATGAACTTACACTCCCCACACAGGCTGCAGGGCAGTTAAGAGCTCTACCTGGGGCTAGGACATGCACTGGGAGCAGAGCTCTTGTATGAAACTCGGGGAGGGGGAGTAGCTTACAGGAATAGCTACATTGTTTGCTTTCAAGGAGCTTGGCTTTTTTGTTGTGCTGAAAGAAGTCTCAGAAATAACAGGAAACAGATGTTCATGCTCAGGACTGTGATCACACCACGGTATGAACCCCGAGCCCAATATTGCACTGCCCGTCTGTTTCCTTGTAACCAGGTGAGTTTCTGAAGGTTAGCAACTTGTTCGCAAAGACAAAAATCCAAACGTTTTACATAATGTCGGCTTCGGCTGGTGGGGGAGGGGGAAATGCTACTAGAAAAGGAAAGGGGCTGACTTGCCGATGACCTGTTCTGTTCAGTAGTTTCCCCAGGAATTGAAATTAGGGGGGGTGTTCGAATTTACAGGGGGGGTGTCAGGGCCAATGAGGGGTGAGACCATAAGGGTGAAGGTGGGCTGTATGGCACCATAGTAAAAACTGAAAAATGTTTCATGAACATTTTATTAGATTTAACTCATGTTTTAAAATCATCACACAAATTAAAGTTGGCTACTCAAGCCTTCTATGAAGCACTACGTCTACATCCTTCTTGGTTTCTTGTTATAATTTTGCACAACTCTGTTAATGAACTTCTTGAATGCAATGCGTTCATCTTCGGTGGCTTCTCGTGTGTCCGGTACTTCCATTCCTTCAATTGATATGCTCATTAGTTCATTCACATGATCAGGCAGAAGGCGACTTCTTTCAGAACACAAAATTCTAATCAATGATGAAAAAGAACGCTCAACTGTAGCTGTTGTGACTGGGAGTAGCAAGAGATGAATTCCTACTTCTTTCATCCCAGGAAACAGAGCACAAAGATCCGGTCGAGCCACTAGTGATGATAAAAAAGAAGTTGAAGTCAAATTTTCATTCATTCGTCGTACGATATTCCACTCTGTGTTCAAATTCTCTATTCTGTCCTGATCACATGGCAGCCCCATTGCTGGTAGTGCCTCACTCCACTCAACTGTTGGTGTTTTATAGGACAGGGATCTGTAAAAGCTACGTAGAGGTTGAGTAGAATCTAGAAGTCGCTGTTGTAGATTTTTGAGAATCAAGTCTATGTACTTTTTCAGTTGTCTTAACAAACACTTCTTGTCTTCTTCACTTAAGGATTCAATATAAATGCCTTCATTAGTCAACTTCTGGACTGAAGTCTTTGCTTCTTCCAGTACTTTTTCAATGGATAGCTCTCTGATTGATCCAAATGTAGCTTCTATTGCTGGACAAAGATCTACTACTGTTGTAGCAGATGCCTGGATGGCATTGTTTAATGACCCAAGTGGTTTCAACAGTAGACTTACGAGAGAGAGAATGGCAATAGTCTTCTCTGAACGTAGTAGCAAAAGTCATCCACCAGCCTCACTACTTAGATCCATCCCATCTTGGTAGATACTTTCCAAAGCTAGTAATAACGGCTGGAGTAATTTTAAGACAACAGCCAAGGATCGCTCATGAGAAAGCCAGCGAGTTTTCCCAGGTTGGACTAATTTGAACTTCAGTCCCAGTGTATTTTCTATATTTTCCAAGATATTCAGTCTTTTTGGACTCTTGCTGAAAAAAGAATATAATGAAGACATTAAATGTATTGCTTTTTTAATGTCTTTTGAAGATTCTGCAGCTCGTACTAGTGCTAGTTGGAGTAGATGGCCTCTGCAGTGTGTATAGGAGAGATTAGGGTTACACTTTTCTCTGAGCAAAGCTTGTACTCCACCATGTCTTCCAGAGAAGTTTGCAGCTCCATCAAATGCACAAGCAGCCATCTGTTTGGGGTCCAATTGACAAGCATTTAACTCTTCTAAGATGTGGGTTGTCACAGATGCAGCTGATGTGTTTTCTATAACTTGAACATCTAGAAATGCATCTACTGGCCTACCCCTGACATCAAGATAACGTACACAATGATTTAATACCTGATGCCCATTTGCATCGGTGCATTCATCAGCCATGTATGCAAATTTTTTGAATGTGGTGAGAGAGTTCTTCACTTTTTCAACTGTTGAGTCTTTCACTGTTGCACCACATGCTTCTAGCCAGTCAGTTGAGTTTCTTGGAGAAAGATAGTGAGCATTTGCTGGTCTTGTTCGGAACCAGTGTTCAACTTCAGGATGAACAAGTGACAGTGCACTTAACATTGGCCTCCAGTTTGTAGTGTGTGGCATCTCTTGCTTAAATAGAAAGTAGGATGCCACGCCCACAGCCATGTTTGTTCGCATGAACTGTGTTGTGTCTCCAGCATTCTTAACAGCCTCATTAAGTACTTCTGAAATTGGCTTTGAAAGTGGGCTTATAAGGCTTTCTGCATGTTGATGCACTCCAGAGGCCTGGTGTTTTGCAGCCTTTTCACGTAGTTTGTCAGCATTGGCTTTGCTGATCGGTTTGACAAACCAAGCTCCTCCACTTTTACCAATTATAGCATTGGGAAGCCTTCCTTCTTCATAAGCTTTTTTGCAAGAGGTGCACCAGTAGCCATCTTTTGTAACTTGAATAAATGGGAACACTTTGACCGACAAACATCTGGAACTGCCTTTAGGTTTTGGAGACACTGTTTCTTCAGTAGGTAGTTGTATTTGTGCTTCGGGCTGCTCGGATGTAGATATACCACTTGAACCTTCAGATGACATGTTGATATATTCTTGGTTCTTGATGTGTTCTTTACCTTCGTTAGTTTTTGAAGCCTTTGAGTGGAAAAATTGTTGTATTGTTTTTTGTCTTTTCATTTTCACTTTGACCTGCAACATATAAAAGAGATATGAATAAAGTAAATGTTTTGTTAGGATAATGCAAATTTAACATAAGGATAATGCAAGTTACACCAAAACACATAACAGGTCTAGATTTCTAAAAAAATATACATTTAAAAAAATTT
This sequence comes from Chelydra serpentina, assembly GCA_037349315.1. Taxonomy (NCBI): domain Eukaryota; kingdom Metazoa; phylum Chordata; order Testudines; family Chelydridae; genus Chelydra; species Chelydra serpentina. Next base: position 18,892,548 of record JBAIAC010000027.1, on the reverse strand, counting down.
ATTTAATTTAAATTGACTTTTAAAAACTAAGCCATCATGGGATAAGAGGGAAGTCCTCTCATGGATCAGTAACTGGTTAAAAGATGGGAAACAATTAGGAATAAATTATCAGTGTAGGAATAAATTATCAGTTTTCAGAATGGAGAGAGATAAATAGTGGTATCCCTGAGGGGTTGGTACTTGGATCATTACTGTTCAACATATTCATAAATGATCTGGAAAAATGGTTAAACAGTGAGGTGGCAAAATTTGCAAATGATACAAAACTATTCAAGATAGTTAAGTCCCAGGCAGACTGCAAAGAGTTACAAAGGGATCTCACAAAACTGGGTGACTGGGCAACAAAATGGCAGATGAAATTCAATGTCGATAAATGCAAAGTAATGCACATTGGAAAACAATCTCAACTATAGATACAAAATGATGGAGTCTGAATTAGCTATTAACACTCAAGAAAGATCTTGGAGTCATTGTGGATAGTTCTCTGAAAACATCTACTCAATGTGCAGTGGCAGTCAAAAAAGCCAACAGAATGTTGGGAATCATTAAGGGATAGATAATAAGACAGAAAATATCATATTCCCTCTATATAAATCCATGGTACGTGCACACCTTGAATATTGTGTGCAGATCTGGTCACCCCATCCCAAAAAAGATATATTGGAATTGGAAAAGGTACAGAGATGGGCAACTAAAATGATTAGGGGTATGAAACAGGAGGAGGACTTGGTCTGACCCAGTCTGGCCGCTCTTCTGACTTCCAAACTGAGCTACTTGAGCCCAGCCTGTAAGCGCAGCTCTGACCAGCACTCACTAAAATAACGGGTCCGAGTCTCATTCCCACCAACAGCACCATGGCAGCGTGAAACCGCATTCAAGTGGCTGTAAGTTACATTTACACGGAGGCCACTCACTGTACACCCCTAGATGAAGCCGTGGCCCCACTGAAGTCAATGGCCCAACTCCAGGGGGGTGTCAAGTGGTTTTAGTGTAAATGAGACTCGGCCCCCGAAAGGACCAAGGCACGAGTGCCGCGCTCGGTACCACCCCGCAGTGACATGTCACTGACGTTACCCCGCTATCCCCGAGCCGGGGATTTCCCCGCGAGCCTTTTAACGCCGAGCTCGGACCTACCCGGTGTCCGGTAGAAATCAGGGCTGATCAGTGGAGAGAACAAACACATACCGCCGCGGGCACCGACCCGTGCCCCGGGGGCGCTGGCTGCGCGCGCTTCTCCGCACACAGCGCGGGAGAAACGAGTCCGGCCCCGCGCCTGGTCTTCTCCGCTCAGCTCGCGCCGCGCAACGACGAGCCTCCGGGAACCGAGCCGAACCTCCCGCCTGCCGCGCGCGGAAAGAGACTTCCGGCTGCGTATACCCCCCCGCCCGTTCCTGCTTAGACCCCGCCCCTTCCTGCGTCGGGCCCCGCCCTTCTTCGCCCCCTCGCTCCTCCCTGAGCCAGCCCCGCCCCCTCAGCCCAGCTGCCTGAGTCATCTGACCCGTGACCCAGACGGGGCGCTGTGATTGGCTGCCAGGAAGGGTCAGTGGGGTCATAGACCAGCATGGCGGAGCGCAGCGTGGAGCCTGGTGAGCCGGGCGGGAGCGGGCTGGGCGAGACGAGCGGAGCGGAGGCGGCTGGGGGTGCTGGCCGGGGCTGGGGGTGCTGGCCGGGGCGGGCGGGCTGAGCCGAGCCGGGGGAGCGGCCCCAGCCGCGCTAACGGACGCGGTTGGTTTAAACGGGCTCCGAGGTCCCTCTCCTGCTCCCCCGTGGTACCGTGTCCGGGCGGGGCAGCCCCTCCCCGAGCTCCCCTCCCGGGGGGCGGGGTCTCTGCTTGGGGCACAAGGTCGCTCCAGCTCCCTGCTGCTCACTCTGCCGGCTGCAGCCTTGCTGTAATGTATCCACCTCCCCGGCGGCGGCGGCTCGGCTGGTGGAAGAATTGTTCCCTTGATCTAGCGGTGTCTGCGCCCGGGTTAGGTCCGCTTAACTGCCTCTCTCAGGGGAGGTGCATTTCCCCCAGCCCTGAGCAACCCGGGTAAATCAGCACACGCTTTCGGTGCAGAGCAGGGCTATGCTCGCACTACCGAGCCCATCAATGCCAGTCAAGCTGTGCCGGCCTAGCCCCAGCGTATACCCAGCGAACACCACCTCACCAACGCCATTAGCTAAGCCAACTGAAGCACTTTTCTGTCGTCAGAGCTGTGTCTGCATTGGGGTTTTTGCCACCTGTCTGTATCAGCGTTGTGGTTTTTCTACACCCTTGACTGACATAGCTATTCCGGTATAAGATTTAAGCGTGGACCAGGCCTCACCTGGATTACAAACCTCCCAAAGAGTCTTCTGTTGACTCTGTGCTGCTTCATTTGGGGGAGGGAAGGTAAAGGCGGGAAATGCTTTCCTAAATCAGTGTTTTCCCTGTATTGATTTTGATGAGAGGATAATGGCAGGTAAGTTAATGTTACAAAAGTTACTTTATGAAGTGCAGCCACAAGTGGGCAGTAAATTTGGGATTGCCATCTAAATATGACACTTTCATTACATTTAGTTTAACAAATCCACTCCCAGAGCAGGATTAAATAAAATAGGCAAGTCTGTCCTGAGCCTGGCTATGATATCTTTACTATGGCATTTGCAGTACTTGCTAGGACTCTTCGGTGCCCTTGCATTTTGGTTATGCTCCTGGGCACCAATATGAACAGTAAAGAGGTTTGTAAAAGCATCCAGAACAGAATTTGGGGCTGGAACAAAGGACTAAGATACAAGTTTGTAGGATTATTAATTCAATTGAGTCCTGTAGGAAGGCAGCTCCCCATGACCCTCTTGTACCTTAACTCTGCAGTGAAGACATGCCCTAACTTGAGTTATAATTCAAGTGCTACACACACACACCCCTCTCTTAATGGACCATTGGGGGAGTGTCCCAGTTAACACAATTTCTTAGGCCAGAACATTACATTACAAAGTTGTCAACCCAACTATGTCACTCCACTGTGTGAAAAATCCACGCTCCTGAGCAACACAGTTAAGACAACCTAGCTCCTGGTGTAGATTGTGCTAGATTCTTCTGTCGACGTAGCTACCACCTCTCAGAGAGGCTGATTAACTACAACAATGGGAGATTGTGTATAGACCGGCACACGAAGGTACAAACAGATTGTGGTGTTAATCTGTTTATAAAACTGGTCACTGCTGTCTAATCTGTCCAGGGAAAGTGTTGAAACACTTCTTTCTAGTAAGTTGTGAAAAACGTTTTTTTTTACAAAATGATTTCTGCAGGATCGTATACAGGTCCTGGAATGTATAAGATCTTGAAGTTAGGCTGGGGAGGTTAGAAGATCTGGGAAGGGTCTTTTGAAGTAAAGAGAACACTGTCTAAAACAGTGATACTCAGATTGAGGTTCATGATCCGCAAGTGGCTCTTTAATGTGTCTCCTGCGGCTCTTTGCAGCACATGCTATTAAAACATTGTGTAACCTAATTATTAACCAATCAGGATGCTTTTACTATGTTGTTAACCAGTTGTAGTTGATAAAATAACACTTGGTCAGTCATTTTGCTATGAAAATATATAAACTATTTAAAAATAGTAAGTGAAATAATTAATTCATACTACTGTGGCTCTTCTGGGTAATGTTGATTGTCAATTTGGCTCCTGAACCACTGAGGTCTTGGTATCACTGGTCTAAAAATAGCGTTTCAGAATTAGAATCGGTTAGTGGTGCTTTTTGCTGCAGAAAGTAGGTTATGTATTGGAAGAGAGTGAGAGATGCCTAAAGCAATGATGATTGAAGTATAGTCTGACCTGGTATTGCCAAGATTTTGTCTTGGTTCTGACCAGGGTATGATAATGTAATCTTCTCTCTGAGCTGATTCTGGCTACATGCATCTAGAATTAACTATTCTTTTTTCTTTGGACACTAAATATTTTTATACATCCTTTAAACTGATTGAATTATGTATCTAAACAGCCATCCTGGCAGGAGCTATTAGTGGGGAAAATGAGAAGAATCCAGTCTTAGCTTCTTGTATAAAGCTTTACTCAAAAAATGAGTTAGTGCAATCAGTTGTGTTGGGACCACTCCATCTTGACTTATTTCTGAGGATATAGTGAAAGCAGGTTACATTCCTAAGTTCTCTCTTTTCCTTATAATGAGGGTGACCTATTGAATCTTGGATGTTCTTCCATTTTATTTACCTTTTTATAAAATATGCAAACTTTGTTAAATTGTAATTGAGTAAATTATGCAATAGCTGTTAATGAGGCCTTTTTAAACTACGTTCTAATTCAGCTTTCATTTTCTTCCAGGTCTGGGTAACAGTTTCATGTTCAGATGTCTGTTCACATGGAGCACAATGGAATAATTGGAGCATCAAATCCAACACTGTATCTTTGTCAGACTTGGGTGGGGATTTTAGAGCAATACTGAATGCTTAAAGGATATAACCAGTTAAGTAAAGCCTGCTTCATTAGAAAGAGATGTAGGGGTAGAAAAAGATTTATTATTTTTCCTACTTAAAACAATCATTGAAGTCTTAGTGCAAATACAGACTGAAGTTCCAGTGTCATGTACTAACTTTAACTTTAAAATTATATAAATCTTAGGTCATGACACTGATTCACTGATTTAAAATTAATTTAAAAGGCTCAAAGTCCATAGGACTAAGTGTAATTCAACAGAAATGTCAGTGATCAGTCATGGACTGCAATGAGACAAACTGTTTTCTTCACTTCTGCTAGTTGAGAGTGAGCAGCACTATAGGACACCAAAAGACCATGGAAAAGAATGAATCCTAAAACTACCTTTTCAATAAACTCTCTAGCCCCAGTCTGGTAGCCCTTTTTTACATGAGCAGTTGTACTGAGTCAGTGGGACTACGTTTGTAGATGTGTGTAATCAAGCCTTCTGGGGCTGTGACCATGTGTTGTAAGGTTGTATTGTTCTCCTGGAGCATCTTGGTTATCTATTTTTCAGAAAAAATGTAACTGTTGGGAAATATTTGCTGAAGCAAGATGTAATAGATGACCTGAATTAATTCCAAATCTGAGCTATATTAAAAGTCTTGTAAAATCTACTCAATCTTGGATAATCTTTCACTGAAGGTGACTTTTTTTCAATATGATGCATTTGGATGAGCTCATTTAAGCAAGTGAAGTATCTGTGTTTATAGATCCCACAAGTATTTGAGGAGGCAGCAAAATGAGCCTGCCTTCCTGTTAATATGTCTGGTCTGGTATATAAAGTGATGGCTTTCATTTTAACAGTGTACAGGAGTTAGGGACCCTTCTTGTGCCTCAAAGGATTTAAAAAAACCCCACACTTGGCTCTTAATGTGAAAAGATTGTACAAGTTCTTTGCAGCAAGTTGCTAGAAGGCTAAACTGCTGTTTCTATAATGTTTTGTAATGCCATACCAGCTGGATAGGCTACTGCTGCCCTCTGTAGTTTCAATGGAAAACAAGGTTCACACTTCATGAGAAGCCACTCCTTCAAACTGGCGAAAATTACCTGTGCTTAACTAGATCAACCACAGTGTTGTGGAAACAGGCATCACCTTAAAATCACCACTAGTTAACTTCACTATTCTGCCTGCTTTGTGAGCAAAGGAGACATTTCAGGATGACCAAATGGACACAAGGTATTAAATGAAGCTACACTACTGCTGTATTTGGTGTAGGGCAGGTCCAAATTAAAACGGGCAAATTGCAGCCTGAGTCTTGGCTCCTCTTCAATATGATGGCACTGCTCTCAGCCTACAATTGCCACCATGTGTGATTTTACTTGGATCCATTGGGTCTCTGCCAGCTGTCCATATATTATGATGAAACCACCTGTCGTCTCATTCAGTTCATGCAAATATAAACTTTCAGACGAGCAGTTTCAGTGGTTTAAACCATTAGATAACAGAAGGAGAATGAGTCTAGTTAGGTCCTAATTCCCAGTATCATGATAGATAGGAAGGAAGAGAGAAGCAGCTTTGCTATGTCACTAACCAATTTGAAGATACATTCAACAAGGCAAGTCTGAATTGACACAGTTCCAGTTTTTATCTGGTTTCAGTCACATATGCTCAATGAACCCAGTTCAGACAAAGGGCATCCTTTCCTGGCTCATGCTAGTGCCTGGCTTGCTAACTTCACCCCTGAGTCATCCAAAGGGTGATGGGGGTGGAGCCTAAATTTATGGCAAACTGACATGAACCGGGCACAGCCCTGTTCTGTAAATGCTCTCTTGTGAATTCCAAGATAGAATAGTCTGGAAGCAGAGCTAGGGAGAACATGATCAATCCTGGGAATCTAAGAAGTGCCAGGCTGGAAGTGAGCAGTGGTTTATTTAGGCCCATATCTGCCTTTGACAGTGGTCAGTACCAGAGCCTTCTGGGTGAGAGTCTGTCAACATAGGCTTAGCTTCTCAGAATTGGATAGAGCAGCATTTAAGGCAACAAAAACCCTAGTAGTGCTGCTGCTGAACTTCATCTCCAAACGTGCTTTAGAACCTGATTACTCCGCTAATAAACTGTCTCTGCATCTTTTACTGCCCTAGTAATATGTTGCACACAGTCCAGCTGGTACAAAAGTTGTGTTGCAGGTAGACAAGAACCTAGAGTATACAGTGCCTGAACCAATCATGTATCTGCTTTGTAAGTGTCAGCACAGTGCACGCCCTTCAGCTTTCAGGGGAGTACAGCTTAACAAGGTGCTGCAGCTCTGTAGCATAGCCGGTGATGGGGCACCTTTGGTGATTCTTTACATAAGTGTAGACACAGCGATAACAAAACACAAAGCCGGACGTGGAGAGGACTGTGTCGTTGGCTCGGATTTTGTGGCACAATGGGCACACTGTCTTCAGTTTTGGTAAGAGAGATGAGCCTGTGCCGTGGTCCAGGTGTACGGGTGGTGGAGGAGTAGGCAACGCAGTCAACGATTTGATGGTCTCCTGGTTCTCAGATGAGTACCACCAGTCCAGAAACTGCAGGAAGAACATGCCCACAGAGAGGCTGGTGGACAGGGATAAGGCAACACCTCCCAATGCTTTTTTCACTGCTGATTGCACTTGCTCCTTAATGCTGCAGCAGAGAGAGGTACAAACAGATAATTAGCACCCTGCCTAGTCACCTATGCAAACTAATAGTGCTGATAGACAATAGTGCAGAGGCAGTAGCTGACTCTGCATACCAGACAGAGACTTCAGGGCCAGTCAGCTACTGCTTTTTAAAAAGATACCTTGTTACAAGTGTGTGATGTTTACAACATTATTTAGAATCAACCGAGGAAACGAACAACATAGGTATTTTAGGGAGGTGTAATTTGGTGCACAGGGAACAGAGCTTTTTTAAAACATGGAAAGTAGGTCCAGGCCTATTGAAGTTCTGAGGTGGAAGGACTGGGGTTGAGGAGGATTGGGGTACAAAGGAATTCACCCATGGGTTATTGTTTCAAAGCAGGCTCACATTGGGAGTGTCCAAAACTCATTGCCTTCTGTTCAGGATTTCTGTATGAAGAGAATTGCTAGTCCCAGTCCACTGGTGGACAATTGGTTCCACCCACCCACGTCTTTGGTGGCGGTCTCAGAAGACTACCCAAGGATTGAACAGGTCACAGAGACTGAACTCCTGCAAGTTAAGGCAGTTTTGCAACTAGGGACCTCTGAAGTTAACTCTGACAGGCAGGCTACTAGATTCTGCTCCCCCTTTCAAAGGTCACATTGAGCTTTTAAATATAAAGGAAACATATTTGACAATAATAGGAGCCCAGTTTGACCCCCTTATGGTACCTCTTACCACTGACAGTTTTATGCTAAAGCACCATCTGGGAATAGAAAGCCCTGAATATTCCCACATAACACTGCAATCATTCTAAACTGTATTTGTCTGGGGCTTTCTAACTTACCTGTGAGCTGGCTGCTGGCTTGCGGTAACTGCTGCTAGTTTCTGCTCCAATGCCTGGATGTCCTCTGCTGTCAGCCTAGCCAGGCGTACACCAGCCAGGCCCAGCAGTGGGGAATGATGCTGAGCCTTACCAAGGATATAGCACAGCTGCTGGCTGAGAAACCAGCCCTCCCAGGCCATGTTTACAAAGGGATAGGCTGCTAAAAAGGCCCTGTAAAAGCGCTTCCAGGATGATGATGGAGGATGGATGGAATATTCGTCCTCTTCCCTCAGACTAGAGACCAGTTTCTCCAACCTTGTTTTCAGATAAGGAACGAGAACCAACAAAAGAAGAGACTTCCAGTGTTGCTTCTTTGGCAGCCCAGCACTGGCCAGCTGATGCAGCCCCCTGCTGTCTCCCACCGCTATCCTCTTTAGGCCATAGAAGTTTTCTGAAAAAGAGGCGCTACATCTGGACAGAAAATGCTGCTGGAGCAAAAGATCCAGGAGGGTGTAGAGCTCATCAAACCAACGCCAGACGAAGCCATAGCGGCCAGGATTGGATTCAGCAAGCACCTAACGTAAGAGACATGGAACAGGGACGGAAGTGGTTTCAAAGAGCCACTCACTCAAAGCAATTATGGCCTACGTATCCAGCATAAGAAATGGTTCAGAAACACAGACTTGAGCAGTGATCAGAATAAGACACTGGCTAATAGAACTTTGGCCCTGTAGAAAATTAAATCTTCCAGTTTGCCACCAGCATATGACTGGCAATACTGTATCTATGTGTGACTTAAGCCAGATGTGAATTCCAGGGGTGAAAGGTGAGTAAAGGGTGTTTCACACAGGACATGGTAGTGATCCCCCCTCATTCCCCAATAATGAAAGTGTATCCCCTAAAACATTAACTGAATTGGAGACTCAAATGCACTGTATATATGTGTTTTCCCTCCATGAAGATTTGTTCAATATAAATGCCTTAGTACCCCATGTCTGGAACTAAAGTAGCATTGTCAGCAACAGTCCAGGCAGAAGGACTTAGATCTTGGCACTCATCCCTTTGTGTGCTAGAGAAAAAGGTGGTCTAAGCACGGGACTTGTAGCCAAGACCTCCTGAGCGCCAGTCAGTCCTAGCTCTACTTTTGACTTCATCTGTTTTTATGGACAAGCCACTTCACTGCTTGAATGTCCCCAGCTGGAGAGAACATTTCTCTCCCTCACAGACTCACTGAGAGGATTAGTTAATGTTTGTACAGTGATCTGAAGAGGGGGGAGTGCTAATCAGTGCACTAATGATATGCAATTTATCCCATTCTTCAACAGCACAAAGGAAATGTCACGTGCCTACCATAGGGCGACTTGCTTTCCACACAGAGGAGCCCTTTAGCTTTCTTTTTGGAAGTCCAGCATTCTCAGCTCGTGTGCCATTATAGCATCCGCAGTGGAGAGAGGTTACAATCTGTGTGCGCTATACTGAGTCAATGCCTCTGCTCAGGGACAGGAGTTCTTATATCCCAAGATAGCACTTTGCCCTTTTATAGCACCTTCCATTTAACAATCACCAAAGTGCTTTCCCAACACTAATGAATTAGCTCTCCCAACCTCTGTGAGAGGTAAGTATGTATTATCCCTCGTTTTACAGATAGAAAAACCAAGGCACAGAGAAATTAAGTGACTTGCCTAAGGTCTACGGAGAGTCCGTGTCAGAGCCAGGAATAGGATACAGGAGTCCTGATTCTGCTTTAATAATTAGCCTGTACTTCTTCTCAAGGATAGGCTAACTGACACCAAGCACACGTTTGACACAAATTCGAATGATGATTCAACTTGAACAGTGTCACATTTTCAGAATCACGACACACACAAAATTCTCTTCCAAGGTTCAATCCATAGCACATGTTTATGATGGAGTAGTAAACCCCTGCCACTAGGTGTTTCCAGTGAAAATACTGGCATATGCCCTTCCTTAAAATAACACTGCTGCACTAAAGTTTTGTAAATGCAATCGACTAGCACAGTCACTGAGACTTCACTGCTGTACGGAGAAGCCCCTAGGGGGAGACTTTAGAAGCGACCATTCCCTCTATGAAATACACACACCTTTTAACTGGGCCTAATGTAACCCCAAACTCACTTGATGTCCTATCTGTATATGTTCACATTTCTCGTGCTCTACGGAGACCAGCTCCTCCCTAAAGTCCGGGGGAGGGGGGGGGCACCTTTACCTTGGCCACATGCTGAAGCGCGGGTCTCACTGCGGACATCAAGCTGTCCTGGGCCACCACTTCGAAGATGGAAGGCCTGTCAGCGCGGGCTGAAGCAGTGAGATGAGCCCCATGCTCCGCCATGGCTTCCTCCGCGCAGAAGGATCCTGACCTTCCCCGCGGTACCTGGGCGAAAGGAAACAGGCGGCGGGCGGGTTATGGCAATGCTGAAAGTCCTGCCCGGCCCAAGGGAAAGGGCCGCAGGCTGCGCAGTGGCTGTGACGCTGGCATCGGTGCCCCACACGAGGGACCTGGAGGGGCACCGAAGGGAACCGGGGGGGGGGGGCGAGCTGGGCGGTCTCAGGCCCGGGGAAGTCCGGGGGGGGGGGCGCTGAGGGACCCCGCCCTGGCCCCTGCTGCGGGGCCGCGGGTCACGCCAAGTGCCAGCCAAGAGCAAACGGGCGGGGGCTGGCGGCCGAGCCCCCGGGCCGCCATACAGCGACCCCCCGCCGCGGGAGTGGAGGCGCTCGGGCTTACCACCCCCACTTACCCCAGGGCGAGAGCAGCCCCCGGAAGCGGAAGCCAGAGGCGACGCTCTGCTCCCAGCCCGGCGCGTCTCGATGGCCGCGGCGGCACGTACGCTCTAGGCGCGCGGGGGGGGGACGGACTCTATCGCCCCGAGTCTTCCGAGCCGCCCCGCTTCCGGTTCCCGTCCCCAGCCGCCGCCTCCGCAGCGGTGTGTGTGTGTCTCCCGGCCCCGCCCTGTGCCCGACGCCCCGGTGAGTGTGGGGCAGCCCCAGCCGCCCCACGGAACCGGCCCGGCTTGGGGGGGGGGCTAGGCCCAGGTTGGGGGGCTCTGGGCGGGGCGGGGCCGGCCCGGGAGGGGGGCTCTGGGCGGGGCCGGGGGTGGGGCAGGGCCCGGGGGCGCCGGAACGGGAGCTGCCCCCGGCGGGCCCCTCTGCCCTTTGTTCCCAGCCCCGCTCCCGCGCCGGGCGGAGAGGTTGGCGGCGGCGCGCCCCTTTCCCTGCGCTGCGGCCCCTCGCCCCCCTTCGCCCGGGCACCTGGGCTGCCCCCAGCCCCGTGGGCGCCGGGTTGGTGTCATTGGGGGCGGTGCCCTGGACCTCCATATGGCGGAACCGGGGGGACGCGGGGTCCAGGGCGGCCTGGGGGGTGGGGTAGCGGGGGGCCTGGCGCCGGCTCCAGCTCGCCCCGTCGCTCGGGGGAGGGGGCGGAAGCTGGAAAGAGGCGGGTCGGGGGGGGGCTGGGTCACTCGCTGCTTCCAGCGACAGCCCCCCCCCCCTAACACACCCAAGCCGCCCTGGACCCCATGCCCCCCCAAAGCGCGGGGCCCCCCAAAGCGCGATAAACCCAAACATGGATGGAGCCGGACCCACGGTCCTAAATACTGATGGAGCAGGGACCCCACAGGCCCATATAACTCGCCGCCTATGAGCCCCCTCGGACCATCCCTGCCACCCAGGAGCTGTCCCTTACTGGGTGGATGAAGTGGGCACAGATGGGTGGGCTGGGCAGTGCTTAATCTGGTTAAACTGGGGCCATTTCCTAGAGAGATTGGGGACCCACCCATCTCTCCAAAGCGTGTCTGGCTTCCATGTCCCAACTGGGACTGTTCCCATTCCAGAGTTCCCAGGTTAATCATCCACTCAGATTGTCTCAGCCTGAGACGTTTCCCTTTTAGATTTTAAATAAGATTAGTGTCTTCACCTCTGAGATTACCCAGGGCTGGGCACAAAACTAGAGAGAGCCTGTAGGTTGCTGTTACAGAGTTTTGGGTGGTCAGGATTAGTGTTTGTCAGTTACAAGACCCATCTTTCTTTGAAGCTATTGTGTGAGACTGTTTCTGTCTCTGGATATGGTGATTCCTTTATTCCTGCTCTAGTCACTGAATCAGACACATCTGGTTCAATCTAAATTTGAATTTCAAACACTTAAAGGAACAACATGCTGGTGAGCCAGCAGGGCTGCTAGACAAGACTAGAGCCCACTGGGTATTTTCTTGTCATAAGAACATGACGTGATAACACTCTTATCTGGGAGTGAACATAGGCCTTTTTTGCAAATCTCAAAACCATTCCCAATTTACTTGTTCTGAGTTTAGCAGATGCTGGTTAGACACTGGGCTCCAGAACGGCAAAGATGTGCTATCATTACTTTACAACCATGGTCATCTTTAAACATCCCTCAGTTTTTGCTAATAAAAATGTCTGCTTTCTATCTTTAACAACGTTTCAGCTTTCCTCCTGTTTTGAACTGTGCAGAAGAAGCTGGCATTTTCTTGACAGTTATTTGAAAGCATTGCCGTTTGTGAATCACTGCTCTTGTGTCTCTCTTTGTTTCTTGGGTTTCACTTGAGACTAGCTGTGCCCTGTAATGTGTTTGTTTAGTAAACCAGATTATACTGAGTACCACTGGGAAATTGCCTTTGACAGCATGTGCTCAAACATAGAATGAAGCAAAATATTCTGCACTCTGGGGAAAGGCAGCCTTGTATTGTATTTGAAATATTGTAGCTGTGGTACTTATTAAAATAATAGTCATAAATGTTGTTTGTATCTACCAAATCAGGAGGTCACTAAAACATGCACTGTGACTAGATTTAAATAAGAGCCGAGTAATTTTATGACTGCTAATGACATTTGTAGCTGAGCAAGCTAAAATAATAAAGGTAATGAAATCTCAGGCTTCAGGGCATAAAGGTCACCTGTGAAGTTTAGCAAGGAATTTTCCTCCTCTGTGTAGTATTGCACAATTAGTTAAATGCATATTGTTGGGCTTCTGGCCTTTCCTTCAATAACCAGTGTGACGGGGCAAGGCCAGAGGGCTATAGGAAAGTGGTAAGGAACCAGTATGTTCGCCCCAGGCTAAACAAATCCCTGATACCTTATGGCAGTTGCTCCAGGTTAATCAAGACACCTAGGGCCAATTAAGAACTTTCCAGAAGGCAGGGAGGTTAATTGAGACACCTGCAGCCAATCAGGGGCTGGCTGAAACTAGTTAAAAGCCTCCCAGTGAGTCAGTGAGGGGCACATGTCAGGAGCTGTGGAAGGGAGGTTGCGTGTGAGGAGCTGGGAGCAAGAGGCACTAGGAGCTGAGAGTAAGAGGGCGTACTGCTGGAAGATCCTGTGGTGAGGATAAAGAAGGTGTTGGGAGGAGTCCATGGGGAAGTAGCCCAGGGAGTTGTAGCTGTCATGCAGTTGTTCCAGGAGGCACTCTAAACAGCTGCAATCCACAGGGCCCTGGGCTGGAATCCGGAATAGAGGGCAGGCCCGGGTTCCCCCCAAAACTCCCAACTCCTGATCAGACACAGGAGGAGTTAACCTGGACTGTGGATTCTACTAGAGGGGAAGATCTCTGAGGCAAGCAGAATCCGCCAATAAGCGCAGGACCCACCGAGGTAGAGGAGGAACTTTGTCACACCAGGTATTGGCCATTATTCGAATACCAGACTAAATCAGTGCAGGGCCTGGCCAGGGTGATAGATCCTGTGTGTAAGAAAACTAAAGCATAGCGAGAACTACATTAATTCTCAAAAAACTGGTATTGTGCCCATTAATTTAGTAAATGAAAGACATTTAAGTCCTCTTTCAAACTAGGCTAAAGTCCTAAGCAGTGTGTCAGCAATAACATTGCAGCTGTAAGTAGGCTGCATTTTTAATTATGAAATGAGACTTGTAGCAACTTCCTCTCTTGGAAAGCTATGGGCATTGCTGCCAAGACTGGTGAGCTTCAGGAGTTTAAATACAAAGTGATGCTATATCCCACTTTTTTTTTTTTTTTTGAGTATCCTTCTCTGTCTCGGTTTTCAAAATTACCTCGTGTTGCTGCTCCCAAACACACAGCTAGCCCAGTGGTGAAGCAGTAACAGAACCAGAGTGAACAATCCTGATCATCCTGCTGCAGCTGCTGGGCTGTGGGTAGGTACACCTGCATGAGCACCACAGGCAAGATCTGATGAGGTCGTATAGAGAATAACATTTGCCATTTTCCACTCCTTGGCAGCTGGACAGGATTACAGGTGTGCTTAGAGTCTCCCACCTGGAGCAAACTGAAAGTGACCAGGATTGACTCATTACCTCTGCTGCTACTGCTCATAGTAACTTTACTGTTGAAGCAAGAGAAGCAGCAGCATTAGCATCATCTGGAGTCAAAGGAGAAAAGATAAACAAAACATGAGAGAAGGAGGTATGGTAGGACCAGAAGCTCCAAAAGGATGTGTTTAGGGTGGTGGGGATGAGCAACACAAGCAGGAAGTGGTGCTGGTCTGCTATTCTTCTGGGACAGAAAGAGTTCAAAACCAAATTTGTTCCCTTGGGCCAGCAGGGCCTGGGAGCTCTGTGGAGGCAGCACAACCAGCCTGTGGGGGGAAAACTGTCTCGCTTGTTTTGTAGCCAACACTTCAGGCTGACAGGAGGAGGGAGCAGGCTCAGTCTGTTACAAGGGGATCCACATCTAGCTTTTCAGCCGAGGGAGAGTCATTAGGAAGAACAGAGGTGTCCCTATCCCAGGAAAAATGGAAGGGTAAGAGTGAAATAGGGGCTGGAGAGAGAGAAGCAGTAATAAATGGAGACAGGGAGAGCAAGAGAAATGGAGAAGATAGAAATGCACATAAGACATGAAAGGAGATCAGACAAAAAGAGGAAAGGAGATGGAGAAAAATTAGGAAAGGAATTTATTGGATAATTATAGGGGCAAGTTGTATTTCACGTTTTTGGCTGTGATGCCAATTTCATAATCAAAAGAAATAAGACTTCCTTCTCCCATGCTTGTCTTTTCCCCAGGTACTGTTTAAAAGTTTGTGGGAGAGTCTCTATCCTCCCTGTCTGCCACCAATCACATTTAAAAAAAAAATTTAAAATGGATCCTACATACTTCCTGATATGTTTGTGACGTCCCTATAATTTGTACGTGTTATTGGTAAGCCACTCAGTTTTGTGAAACAAAAAAAGTGCAAGTAGGCGGGAAGCCATTCTGACTGCAGTCCTATAGTAACAGACAAATGTGTGCCCATGCAACCCGGTCCTCATGACCAACGTACCGCTAACAGCAAACCAGCATTTGCAGGGCAGCCCTCCAGTAACAGGCCAATGTGCAGATGGCGTGGCAGGGAGATGGAAAAGATTTCAGCTTCAAGCTTCCATAAGTTTCTCGTAAAACACTTTTTAAAAAAGCGATGCTTTGTGTTATGAAAAATGAGGAAAAACGATGTTTTGGTGCATGTGGGGAACGGTCGGTTTTGCAGTTCCTTCTGTGATGCAACCCCAAAATGCACCAGTAGGGGGAGACTACCCTTTCCTTACTTATGTCCCTCCATTGTCTGAAATGGATCATTCTGAAACATGAATCTGTTTCCATAAATTAACACTTCTTAAATATAACCTCATTTTTGAGGGGAGGAGGTGAATGAAATATCTGGAGAACACATCTTTATGTCCTCTCCCTCAGTATAATTAAAAACATCCCCACCAAGGAAGATTGAAAGAACAGGGGTGGGAGATTGTTGAACCCCTTTCCTGCCCTATCAAAAACAAACTGCCATGTTTTGCCAGCAAATTTCAGTTGAAACGTCTTTGAATAAAAACAAATATTTGCTGAGTTACCTCACTAGTTGGTGCGGCACAAAGGTTGTGAAACCTTTGAGATTGTGTGTACAGAACCCTTGCTTTTTCCCTTGCGGTATTCCTGCTAAGCCTTGTTTCTCTGCGTGTGTGGTTTGCAGAGTGGGTCTTCTATTCAGATGTTCATTGTTCTTGCAGGTGTGCTAAGGAATCGGAACCATGACGGACTCCAAGTATTTCACAACCAATAAAAAAGGTTAGCTTTAAACTCTTACGAAATATTGCAGGTTCCTGGAGATGCTGGGTGGCTATCATTTTAAAATGGCTTTTTTGAGCTCTACTTGGAAGAATTTGTGCTCTCCTGTTAGCTTTGTCCCCATTTCTCCTCTCAATCATCTAGGGAGAAGTTCTTCGAAAGTAGGCCATGAAACAGTCACGGAGCCCCTCCTTCCCCCTTTTCCTCTGGTAGCATCAAAAGGCAGGACTGAAGTGCTGAATAGTCTTGTAGTGCGCAAACTCAGTGACCCAAATTACCTTTCCTGGCTCCCTGATTTTCCAGAGCATCGGGGAAGGAACACTTGGAGATCTGAAATGTACAGTGCCTTGTTTGGAGGTTTAGGGCTTGGTTGACGGGTTCAGGACCACGGACAGTTGTCCAGTCAGACAACTAGACATGTGCTTGGGTTGCGTGATGGGGAAGAATAGGGTTGAAGGGTCTGGACATTTATACGTGCACATTTTTAGCCATTTGGAAGGCTTGTTATGAGCTCACAACAGGCTCTTTTCTAAAAAGTTTTGGGTCCTCTTTTGCTGCCTTCTCAAAAGCCATGGGGAAACCTACCAGAGGAGCCAGATATCCAGTTCATCCCTACCCCAACCAGACTCCTCACCCCTGTGCTCCACTTGATTCTCCCTTGACTTTACTGTAACCATGGTTGTCACTTAGCCCTAGTGATCATCCATAACACCTTGTTGAAAAGAGGTAGTGTTTCTGAAATATCGTGGATCATGTGCATAAAGTAGCCATGATGCACACTTCAGGGAGGCGTTCCCTTACTCCACCACTTTGGAGTCATTTGTCTTACTCTTAAACTCTGGCCTAAAGGACTAGCAGTAAATACGGACCATTAACTCCAGGCCCTCCGAACTCTGCCTTTTTTGTTGACGTTAGTGCTGCTGAACTGATCCTGCGTTTTTTTGTGGCTGTGCATCAGAGTCTGGGTTGGGGTAGAATGTTGATTTTTGTCTCTAGCTCCTTCCACAGTGCCAGAATGTCTGAATGTTTCTGTTGGATGGTCCGCATTGCCATTTGTGTTGTCATTCTGCTTCAGAGTGAGCACCCTATTGAAACAAAATGAATTTACATCTTTTTAAGAGTTTGTCTGTACAGGGACACTCAGGCAATTGAATTCAGATTCACGAAAGGTGTGAATTTAAAGTGGTTTAGTTAAACTGCAGTAAATCCCTGTGTGGATGTTCTTACTCAGAATTAAAGTGGTCTTAATTTGGTGTTAGCTTAATTTATCTAAATTTATTTATCTAAACTGAATTAAGGCCGCTTTAATTCTGAATAAGTGTGTCCACACAGGGATTTAATATGGTTTAACTAATCCACTTTAGAAGTTAATTTGGAGCAACTTTCCTGAATGACCCCATGTAGATGAGCCCTTAGAGAGAAATGACAGCCCTCTCTGCAGTTTCAGCCAGATAGGAAATTGGATCTCAGTGGGATGGTTATAAGATTGCCATAACCTTTTTTTAAAAAACTAGAAGTGTATATTGCCCAGAAACTGATGCCAACACAAGGAAAATGCTGGGGCTGCATACTGGCTCAGTCGGACTCTCGGGCATGCTCTCAGTAAGAGTTATGAGCTGGATGTCTCTCTCAGATGGCTGGCACAACATTGTTCTTCAGGACAGTAACTTCTGCTCCTTTCCAATGGCCTGCTTGAGTCATTGGTACTAGGGCAGGGAACATCCCTTACTCTGTAAAACACCACGTGAATTTACAGCATTATAGAAGTCATTTATAACAACTTGGCACCTTTAATGCATCTTTCTACAAGCCAATTCTGCTGCTGCTGCTGTTTCCTATGGAAACTGTGGCTTGCTAACATAACGGCCCATCGTCGGAGGAAGTGAGAGGGCATATAGTTTATGACTATCATCTTTGCAGTTCATTCCTTTTTGACTTCCTGGTCTTGCCTGATCAAAGCTCTTGGCACCCAGTGTATTCGTGAATCAAATGGCACTTGCTAGGCTTCAGGAACTGAGCTAATGTTTAGGGAGAAGAGTAGGATTTATGTACCTCTCAGGACACTAGGCTTCTTTACCTTTTTCCCAGACATGCCTGCCTGCTAGGCTGTCCTAAAAATGCCATTTGGAATAAAACATCTTTAAGGATATTGATTGCAGTCTTCTTTTAAATGAGTTGGTATGAAATGCGAAGCAGGTTTCACTGGCCCATATCGCATTACTGCCTTTTAAACATGATCAGCCATAGTGCCTGATGCTAACGAATCCGTTTCCTCAATGTGTTCTTTATAGTTTTCAAATCCCTTGCCATGTTTTGTTTGCGGTTTAGATAATTGCCTTCATTTCCTCCACCTGCAGTCTGGCAGGGTGGATTTAATAGCACAACTTTCCATCCCAAAGGGATTGTTGTCACATAGACTCCTGGCTTGACCGCTCCTTTTCCTGTTTGAGCAGCGATCAAGAGAAACCAGAAAATCGGCAGGGACGGAAAATGCAGCTTTGTTCTCATAGCTGTTTGCTATCGTGCTTTCAGATTGAAAATCCATGTCCTTGTTCCTACTCTAAAGGCCACCCTCCAAAAAAACGTTTTTGGCTCTGCCAGATATTTTTAGACCCACACAAACATCTGGGGAACAGGCACCTCTCATACCATTCAGCCTTTATGTATTGCAGTCATGGGCTCTAAAGGAGAATCCTACAGTAGTTTGTCTGCATTGGTGCTTTGATCCTCCACAAAAGCTCACCCCTGACGTTACCCTTGACTCCTGCTATGCTGTGTCCTTGTTAGGTGGCTTGTGGTTTCTGTTGATGGTGATGCCTTCTCTGTACTCCTGGGGAAATCAGCTGCCAATGAGGGAAGGGTTGCTTCCTTTCCAAATCAGCCATGTCCTACAGCTGCTGTCTGAGCAGAGTTAAGGGTCTGGTTTGATGTATATACATTATTCTGTGCTTCTAACTCCTCATGTCTGCAGAGATCCTGCCTCAACTGATTTTGCACAAGAGTATAGCTGGAAGAATTAATCTCAAGAAAGGTCTCTTCAGTTAGTTATTTTATAGGTGGTTTCCGAATCCAGGCATGAGCCTTCTTCGAGAGTCTTTGCTTGTTCTATCTTTTTACCTCATCTGTTTTTTGTTTAACTAAAATCGTCCTTCCCTATTTTTGATGCTGTTGGTCCTGCCGTACTTGTATTGCACAACGAAAATAAGAAAGAAAAACTTGTAGCACCTTAGAGACTAACATTTATTTCAGCATAAGCTTTCGTGGGTTAATACCCACTTCATCGGATGCATGGAATGAAAAGTGGGTATTAACCCACGAAAGCTTATGCTGAAATAAATTTGTTAGTCTCTAAGGTGCTACAAGTTTTTCTTCTTTTCGTTTTGCTGACACAGACTAACACGGCTACTACACTTAAACCTTGTATTGCACAGTGATCTTTGTCATCCCACTGTTCCCTCACTCGCGATTGCAGGAAGCAAACAGCGACAAGAGCGAAGCTAGGAAAGTCTGGGCAGTATTCTTAGCTAAACTGAGCCACAATTTCTTACACGTTCTAGTCCAGTGTCTCCCCTCTCTACACCATCGATCTTTTTGATTCTTATTATCTGATAGTTTCTTGTGCTCTTTCTCAGCGGTTAATTTAGTGATGTCGTTTAGTGCCCTGGAAAGTGGTGAGATTCTAACATACATTGTGGCTTTTATTAGCATTTTTCTTTGAGGCTGTGTCCTCCACACCATTGCTAGAGCGCTGAAGATCACCTTATTTCTCTTGCCTGAACAACAACTTCCAGACTTTCTTAAGATCACCGTTACCCAGCTTAGGAACTCATTAGGACTGCTGTTTAACTGGTGAATGGGGCTGAGCAATGTTGGGTCACTTCCTCCCCAAACTCTGCTCCAAAGGCTAATCACTCTGACTCGTTGCTGGTCTGTTCTGCCCCAGGCTATCAAATTTGGGCCTCCCGTTTGGTGATTTTCTATTTTCCCCAGTGCGGCTCATGCTGCAGTTCTTCTGGGGCCTCCTATAACCTCATGAATCATCCACTAGCCCAAAGATGATGGAAGCAGCATTTCAGCGTTGATGGGAGCACAAGTCAGTTTCTAGGTAACTCTAAAACTAGATCCACTGGTTTCATGAAATTCAGACTGTTCTGTCTCCTTGCAGGAGAGATCTTTGAACTGAAGGCCGAACTCAACAATGAGAAGAAAGAGAAGAGGAAAGAAGCGGTGAAGAAGGTTATTGCTGCCATGACTGTGGGGAAGGATGTCAGGTAAAGGCTTTTTCCTATGTGGGAGCCTTTCTGTCCTGAGATGCTATGACACCATATGAGTTCACACAATCATTTGGGAAGTATGATGGATTCTGAACATCGGGTAACCTTGTTACTAATTCTGACCCAGTTGCAAGTGAAATGCATTTAGCTCTTATATAGCACTCTTTACCAGTAGGTCTCAAAGCACTTTATGAAGGAGGCCAGGATCATGCCCACGTTGCAGATGGGGAAACTGAGGCACAGAGTGGGGAAGTAACTTGCCCAAGGTTACTCAGTAGGCCAGTGTCAGAGCCAGGAATAGACCCCCTGGTCTTCTGAGTCCCAGTCCAATACTCTGTCCTGCTGGTCTCCTCTTGATTTCTATGGATATTTGTCCATCATAATACTATCCTAAACTGGGAGTGAATGTGCAGTCTCTTCTTTGGGGAACTCCAGGGCTGGAAGAGTGGAGGCATTATAAGCCAAGATCAAGTGCTTTATTTAATCACTGGAAGGTGGTGGTGGTCGGGAAGAAGCTTGCTAGCACTTTGCTTGGCTCAAACCAGTTCTAGCTCTTCGCTTACATGGGCAATAAATTAATGCACAGAATTAAAAAGTATTCTCCAGTGCTGGTTTAGCCAAAGGCTTGTTAAACAAAACCTGTTCGTAGCTTAGCTACGTTAGGTGTCCTATCTGGGCTGACTTTTTCTTAATCCGCTTGTTAGCCTAGATGGGAGTTTTGTTTTTAGTTTAAAAAGGTAACTCAGAGGTATTGTTTTCAGTTAATTGTATGCTGGTCGTTATCAGACAAAGTTATGATTTGAACTAACAGTCATCAAACTAGGCCTTTGACACAATATCAAACTCCTAAAGAGGAATGTTTATACAAAAGGCAAATGGCTATGAGTATTCTTATGTTGTCTTTGCAGCAACTTGCTTCAAACAAGGCTTCCAGATTCTCCTGGATCCTGCAGTAAAGTCATCATAATCCTGGGTTCATCGTCTCTTGCCAGGGAAATGAATGTAACGTTGCAAATTAGCATTATGACTTCACTGCAGGACAGAGGAGATGATGAACTGAGGAGACGGCACCTTTCAAGTAGCCCAAGGCCCATGACCCATTAGCTTTGAGATCTGCATAACTCACCTGAGAGATGCAGTAATCCAGTATAACCTTCCTCTGAAATGCTGCTTACAGATTGCTACTTGGTATTTATATAAACTGTGGTTTAATCTCTTAATTGTTTTAGATTATACTGGGCTGAAATTTGGTTTACAGTTTCAGTCTAGATCAGTTCTCCTGTCCCCTACTAAACATTCTGTGAAGTGCTGCTCTGTTCCCTGTTGTTTCGGGTGACCCCCAGAACAAGACGTGATGTTAACATTGTCCAGGCAACTTCATAATCAGATACATTTTCTATACAAGCGTGTTATTTTACCTTCTCTAGGCACTGGTTTATATTAAAACACAGGAGGAGATTAAATGATTAAACTATTATAAAATCATCCTCAAACTATGTTTGGGGAGGAAAGTGCCCTCTGATTTGAACATAGAATAGAGTAGCTACAGCAGAACTCCAGATTTTCCCTAGCTTCAGTTGATTCCACAGTCATGCCGTCAAATGGGTCATTTACCCTTCATGCCCAGTTTATCTGACTTCTTCGCTTTCCCCTCCCTCCACTCTCCTTTTATCCAGCTCACTTTTTCCAGATGTGGTGAACTGCATGCAGACCGACAATCTGGAGCTGAAGAAGCTGGTGTACCTGTACCTAATGAACTATGCCAAGAGTCAGCCGGATATGGCCATTATGGCTGTCAACAGCTTTGTGAAGGTAACGTGGCCCAGGGCTCATCAGAAAACTGCCTCATACAGTTCGTGTCAATGTGCTTTGTTTGGCATGTGCTGCTTCTAGGCTGCAGGTAATCTCTACACTCCCAAATCTTGGTGGGGCTCTGTGGGAGTGCAGGAAATTGAGAATTGCAGTGCTATCTCAGACCTGAGGTCCCCCCAGTCCAGTGTCCCATATCCGACCGTGGCAAGTGTCTGGTGCTTCAGAGGATGGTGCATAAGCCTGGTAGTAGGTGGTTCTGAGAGAACCGCCCAGAGTAAGTTTTACTGACCCCCATCAGTTAGAGGGTGGCTTATGTCTTGAGGCAGGAGGGTTTATGTTCCTTCCAGAGTTCTTGTTCATGTTTTAGCCTTTATTATAACTCTGGACTTTGTGGTTATCCACAGAAATGTCTAGTCCTCTTTTGAATCCCGCTAACGTCTTTGCCTCAATACCTTGTGGCAATGAGTTCCCCAGGTTAACTGTGCATTATTTAGAACACTATTTCCTTTTATCAGTTTTAAATCATCTACCTTTCAATTTCATTGATTGTTCCCTTGTTGTCTTGTGTCATCAGACAGTGTGAATAGCAGATCGTGATCCACCTTTATTTCACATACTTTTACCATGTCATTTATACCTACAGCTTCTAACACACTTGACTAAACGAATTTATTTCCTATGTATACTGTGGCTTAATGCTCTAAATAGAATTGAATTGAACTGCCAACAGCCAAAGAGTAAATACCAGTAAATAAGTCAGAGCATGTTTCTAAGCTTTTGGTGTAGCAGGAGGAACTGAGCTTGCTGGCGGGGGTGGAGGGACCAAGTTCAGAAGAGACATCTGCTTTCCAAGGTCAGCTGTGAAGGTGCAGCTCCCTACATGAGCAGACTCCTGGGGCAGAATGTAGTGATCCATTATATCTTATTAGTGAGTGATCTAGCACTTTCTGACTTCCTTCTTTGCCTGCTTTAACATTTCCCCCCTTATGTGTTATGGGGGGTGAATTTTGATGGGCGGTAGCGTAGTTTGGAACAGTTCAGGTTAAGTCACCATTTGAGTTACAGTTCCTGACTTCCAGGAGTTGGATGCATCTGTCAGAGAATCACTTCCATATATACATCTGAAAATCAGTCCCTTTCAGGTGTAAGAGATTAAATAGTGCAAGGTAAGCATGCCTCATGCTTGTTGGGGGCTTTCCTGCTCAGGTCTTTTGTCTGTTGAATTTTGAAGCACTTTGTTAACAATTGTAGCTGAATCGTGTCTGATCTGCTGGCAATTAGCAGAAACAGAGGCTGAATTTCTAAAATCGGGTTAAAATTACATTGGTCTTGAGGTGTGAGATGTACTGTGTCCAGTTCTGCACCCCAACCTCCCCCACACAAAAGCACTACTAGGCTGAGAGATCTATGATAGCTACGGTCTGACACATTGCAAACTACCAAGGATGTGAACCCCAGTTTCATGGTGACACTATGTAAGACATTTATTTCTAGTTCTGGAGGTCTATGAGAAATTGGCCTGGAAGAAAGTCCCCTTATGTTAATTGCCATCTTCCATCCACTTGAATTCTCTCACGATTTTAGCAAACCATCAGGGTTAGAAACCACTGTGTTCTAAGAATTCCCAGCTTTCACATGGCGAAACCATTCCTCTCTAGCTTACTGTTCTTGAGATTGGGTGATCAAGTCATGTCAGCTGAAGTTTTGGGTGAGGAAAACAAATGGCATTGACAATATGACTTCATTATCTGCAAGCTGCCAGGGCTAGAAACCACTGAGAACCAGTAAGGAAAGTTTTCAGAACCAGTAAGCTTTCCCAGCCTTTTGTCCTGGATCGAAAATTGCCTTTCTCTAGTGGGAGGACCCATTGTCTAGTCTAGGTAAAATCAGAACATCCTGATCGCAGCTTTCAGCAGCTATGGTGAAAAACATCAGTGACTTGCTCTACAAACTCACTTGTTGCTGTTGCTTCCCCCTGCAGGACTGTGAAGATCCAAATCCGCTGATCCGTGCTCTGGCAGTCCGTACTATGGGATGCATCCGCGTGGATAAGATCACGGAGTATTTGTGTGAGCCGCTCCGGAAGTGTCTGAAGGACGAAGATCCTTATGTGCGGAAGACGGCAGCCGTCTGTGTGGCGAAGCTGCATGACATCAATGCCCAAATGGTGGAGGATCAGGGATTCCTGGATTCCCTACGTGACCTGATTGCAGACTCCAATCCAATGGTAACGTACCTCAAAAGCACTCCCTTCATACTTGTAACAGGGCAGGTAATCAGGAATCTTAAGAGTTCCTAAATGCACTCAATGTCCCACTTCCTTAGCTATGTGTCTACTGTGGAACAATGAGCCCCCTCATAAAGAGCGGGGAGTGGCTTGTTCCTCCAACACACTCACATTCTCCGTGTCTTCGTAGATTTCTCCGCCTCGTGACTTTTCCACTGGAAATCTTTATACAAGCAAAATTTCAGTTTACGCCAGACCTTTTCTTGGTGTGTTACATCCACCTCCACTTCCAAACCAACTTCGCAAAATGCTGCATTAAAGAGCCACACTGGAGTAAAAGGAATGTCAACTTGTTTGTTCGAATTTTTGAAGGGTAGAGGGCAATGAAAATACAATTTTGCTCTGAATCAGCACTTGTGCATGACGGGAGTCAAGAGGCAGGATTGGAAACATATTGCAATATTTTTCTTTGATAGATTTACTGATTTGAAAAGAAATATTGCTCAGCTTTCTGGCTCACCCCGTAACCCTTTGCACTGCGGTGGTTATGAGATGGCATCTGGTGCCTCAGTGGGGCTGGCATTGAAATCAGCCAGTGAGTCAGCTCTCTCTTGATTCTTTCTCCCTGGCTGAGACTCGAGAATTACTCCCCTGCCCAGTTCTCCCATCTCAGATAATGAACACGGACAAATTGGATAACGGTGAAATTCAATCTCATTCTGTAATTGCCCAGCCCTACTAGGCAGATGGTGAAATGCTGCCACTGTCCTCTCAGAAGGCATCTCTTGTTTCTTTCTGAGGCAGTGGGTTCCGTTGGCAATAACAGAAGGGTTGAGCTTTGCTGACACCCAGTAGGCTTGTTTTTGTCTTCCCTTCATTTCCGATATTTGCTTGTTTAATTCAGGGTTGATCCCTGAGAATGATAATGTTGGATGTTCCCATCTGAGCTCTGCCAGGCGCTAGATGTTCTCATGCGCGCGCGCTCTCGGTAAACCACTAAGAACTCTTCATTGGCACCAGGGGTCATTTAACTGTTGCACCGTTATCCCCAGCCATCCAGTCGGTCAAGTGGGGGGACCCCCGGGAGGAATCGGAACTTGGGCTCTGAGCGGGGAATGCTGTGCTGGAAAGTGCTCAGCTCCTGCAAAGAGAGGAGCACGGTAGTGTCCATGCCTCTTCCAGCCAGGTCAGGAGCTGGACTCCTTGACTCCTAAATGAATCACGTCCGGCTCTCCTCAGCCATAACAATGGCACTGCCTGACGCTCTCCCAGCCCCATCACTGAGCTATTCCTCATTTTTAGTAATTTTAATATCTAAAGAAGGGGGAGGAGGGGAGGAGATTTCCCATCCAGACCAGACAATGGATCTTCAGGTGAGGCATTGGGCACCTTTGTGGGGACGTCTGTACTAAATGAAAACAACTCAGGCTTTCTAAGGAAATTGAGAGCCAGTGCAGTTACAGGCGGAAGTGAGATGCAATGAGAGTGCTCTCTGTCTGCGTACTGCATACAGGTACAAAGAGAAGCAAGACTTCCATGACAGCAGCACCCACGAGTGCTGTCCCGGGAAAAGGAGCAGACTGCCATCAATTGAGAGTCTTGCTCATGGAATCGTAGCACTGTTAGCAATCTCCTACCATTCTCCCCGAGCTTGCTTTGCCCCTGATTTGACAGTGGTGGAAGGAGTCTCAATCCGATTCGATTTTCCCCCAGAGTTTCCTCTAGTCTTTATGAAAGTGCTTAGCTTAGGTGATTTGAGCCCCTTTGTCAGGGCCCTGAGCTCATTTATTGCTCTCCTGGGTGGGAGTTCTTCAGCACCGTTCTTTTGCCCTTTGATGGGTGCAAAAGGCTCAAGGGTTCAAATCTTGCATATTCCTCAATAAGAGTTAAAAATGTACCGTAAAGTTTATACGATGCCACGTCCCTAATTGCTCTGTCTGATGCAACATGCAAGAAGAGTTCTTGGGATTCTCGAGCTTTAATGGTTTCAAATACAACCACCATCTGAGTGGTTTGGGGGCCTGCCCCTTTGCTGTGCAGGTGCCAATATCTACCAGTCAGGAGAGAGATCTTGTTTGTGTGGCTCTGAACTTGTCTCTGGGCCTGTCCAAACCACTTAACCGCAATTGCTTTAAGCAGAGTGAAGAATTCCCTATAATCTTAGTAGGGGACTACAAGTTTCAGCACTTGCTTTTGAATGTAAATAAGTATTATCTTTAACAGTGAAAACATGGGCATTGCATTAAAAAACCCACACCAGATGATAAATGAAAAAGCTGAATGAGGGGCATTTAGAGGCAGTTGAGTCCTATACAGAAGCCAACAGTGGTTAAGCAGGTAAACCCTCTTCAGTCTTTATTTAGAAGTGGGGAGGGATAGGCTAGCTGGATATTTAGGAAGAGGGAGTTCCTGCACTCGGGGGGCTACCACAGCGAAGTCAGGGTATGATCTCTGTCTAGGAGCTTAGCTATAGGCAGCTGGTGTCATAGTGCAGCTGTCCATCAGGAAAAGGTTCAAGGAGGAGGTCTTGAATATAGCATGAAGAAAAGAGCCTGTTATGAAATTCATTTCTGCAAGGGTAGACCCCCCCCACACACACCCCGCCCCGCCCCCCAGGTAGGTGGCAAAACAGCTTTTGCAAGGTAAATAAAGGTGTGAAGACATAGCTAAGGGGAAATGGTTTTCTCACCCAGTGAGTGACAACTACAGTTACCAGTAAGCTCTATGTCAAGTCAGAACTGGAACTTGCTAAATATCCCTTTTCCTGCCTTGTGTAATTAAAGGGGAGTGTCAGCTTAAAAATTACACCTCCCTCTCCTTTGGGTTTGCCTACTCTAGCTACCAGTAACACCTAAGATTGCTGTAACTGGGAAAAAAGTGAGAGGAAAAACAATTCTGTTTTGTTTCCTATTGTTTGCTTTGTGCATTTGACAGCGCATGGCATAGTGTCAGTTTCACTACTTCCCCTTTCTAGTGAGTTTTTTCCCGTGGTTGTGTGGGTCTTTCAGTCATATTGTCATCGCGAAAAAGGCCGAAACATTGCTACCCCCTGTGGATGAGCATGACTTGTGATACTGGCCACGTAGCCTTATAACTTCATGTAAAATAGGCAGGGTTGGGTGTGCTTACAGTTCCTCTGTATCACAGATTTGCTTTATTGTTTTAATTGGTATTCTATCTGTGAACCACAGCCCTTTATTCTAGCACCATATATAAAGAGACTGTACATACTATGACATTTCAGAACAGGCTTTGGAAATAGTTGTCACGGTATCTCTCTACCTCTGCTTGTGTCTTTGTCAGGGCTTGGCTAGGCACCAGGGCAATTGATGCAGCAGCGTTGATTTAGCGGGTCAGGTGAAGATGTGATAAGTTGATGGGAGAGAGCTGAACCGTCGACTTAGCTTCCACCTCTCATTCAGGTGGATTAATGATGTCGACGCTCTCCCGTCGACGTAGCTCGGTGTAGACACCGCTTTAAGTCGATGTAAGTTACGTTGACTTAAGTTACGTAAATTAGGTAACAACTAGCGTAACCTAGATCGATGGACAGTGTTAGTGCTCCGCGAGTACTGATGCTTTGCTGACAACTTCCATCAGCTCAGACGTGGCCCAACAGTAACAGCAAGAAGAATTTTTGCTATGGATACTACACTTATGAAAAATTGAGTGCTATTGATAAGCTTGGCATGGTACGTCATATGCCACTGAGATTTCCAGTGCAATCTAAGGGAGTTAGCTGCCCACTGAATATCAGCGGGAAGTTCAGTGCTTAATTCCATTAGGTTCCTTTGAAAATCCCAGAACTCAGTTCTTAAGGTCTCCTCTAAAAGCTTCATAAACAATGAACTGCATGGAAGAGAACCTTCCTCCACTGTGCCTGTATCTGAAGGAAGAATGGCTGGAGACTTGGCCCTGGAGATGCAGGCTTTCTTGGCATTTCAGATCTGATGGTTAGTCCACTTAAGCCGCCACCTCCAGCTTACATTATTGTTTTCCTTTAAAGCTGTGTCTTGAAACTAACAGGCAGGCAATATATGGCACTCTCCAAGTGGCTTCAAGAATGGGAAGGCGTTTCTAACCGCAGTGTTTTGAAGTTCTAGACTTCCCAATTCCCCTGAGGGCTGTGATTTTCTGGTGGAAAATCTGACCGCAGGAGATCTCCGTGTTCTGAGGTGAAGGCCAGGCCTGCCATATCCTGAGAGCAATGTGCCAAGGACAGCCCCTTGCTACTGCCTTTCACAGACTCCCCAGCTGTTCCTAGGATAGGTGGATCAATGTGCCAGTAAATGTGTCTAGATTAGAGGCTGTAAAAAGTCAATGCTCTTGTTTTAATGCAGTTAAGTGAATTATCAGAAGCGCTGAGGTATAGATTAATCCATCCATCTCATACAAGACAGCTCCGAAGGGGGGAAATTATAAAGTAAATCTGTCCATCAGCAGGGGTGCTGGGAGGGGGTCTGTTTCCCATACCTGGACCCAGGGCCAGTATTTATGAATAAAGAAAGTGGTGGGCGGCAGCTTGAGAAATCTCACAGTGTACGCAATCCTTTTCTTCAGTGTTGTTTCTAGGAACTACAAGCATCCAGCGAGTTGGATAATCTCTCCATGCTATTCTACTTTCACATTCATAAACCAGCAGAAACGCCTCTTCTTGCTTCCTGCTAGAATTGCATGAGAGTGTCCCTACTCTCGGCTACTTTGGAACACAGGTCTGATAGATTTCATTCAAGCCTGTCATTTCACACTGCTAGTGTATGTCTGGCAGCTCTATTGGTCTTTTATGCACAAATCGAATCATGCAGAGTATTGCCAACCTGTTGTTCAGACTTTCCTGAGAGCCGTGGAAAAATCAAGGGCAGGTGGTAAAATGCCAGACCCTTGCTGGGCTTTATGTAAAAAATAAAAGGTTCTCATTGATCTCACAGCTTTTTAGAGACAGTGGAGCTAAAGGGTCTGGTTTTCACAGTGGCAAGAGATTAGGGGACGTGCCAGCTCTGATATTAGATCTCTTTCAAGATATGTTTTGTTTTGTTCTGTCCCGAGTTTCGCATGAATATTGATGTTTACTTGGAGACACTGTGTCCCTGGCGTGCGACTGGCTCTGTCCTTTACAAGCCATAAGAACTCCTACCTTCTTGTAGTTGATATTGACAAGGCTGTGAAGATGTTAGATTCTGCTGCTTCGTTCCGCTTACAGGATCCGATCTTTCACCAGGAGTTAACAAGCCTTTTCCTGCCCTCCCAGCTCCATCCACCACCTTGACATGAAGAAACCACTTTGGTAAACAAACCTTCTGCTAGTGTGACTGACTTGAAGCGGTGGTTACTCTAACTACTACTAAAGCATTTTAACCTTAGTGCTGCACAAAATTAAATGAAAACAGGAAAAACACCAGAGGACAGCACCAAATGGGGCATTTAAATAAACGGCTTGAACCAGCTCAAAGACCGCTAATGAAAACAGCTTCCCTGCCATCCCTCAGTACCTAGAATAACCCAACTGATTGCAAGGAGGGTGCACTGGGATGGCAAAGCCTTGGGGGGTGAGTGAAGCCCTGCAGCTCCCGTGCTCACCAAAGACTCCAAGGTAGCAGCACAAAAATGACTGAGCTGCCTGACATGCAATACTGTTGGCTAGACTTAACTCAGGCTTCGCCAGCAGAGAGAACGTGGGCGTGAGGATTGACCGCAATGGAGGGGAGAGATTTATTCATAAGAATGCATTGATTTGACTTAGAACAGCATGTGTGACTTACAGGTTTGGCAGGGAGGTGTTGGGATTGTGTTTGTCTGTTGTACATAATCCCATGAAAATTTAGGCGGGCTTCGTACCTGCTCGTCTTCTAAGAGTGGGGAGAGTGAGCTTTAGGGGGCGCTCTTGCAGCTATTGAGAACGTAACCTTGGTTACACCCTTTTATTAATACTGCAGTTACACTGAATCACCAACCTCCTATGACTGGGCATGGGAGCACTGGAAATTCATGACTTCATGGCAGTCTTTTTACTCCTAAACTCAGGAGTTGTGTCCAAATCTGCATTAATAGATTCTAAAGCCGGAAAGGACCATTGTGATCATCTCGTCTGACTTCCTGTATAACACCATAGGACTTCCCCGAAATAATTCCTGTTTGAACTCAAGCAGATCTTTTAGACAAATATCCGATCTTGATTTAAAAATTGCTAGTGTTGGAGAATCCATCACAGCCCTGGGTAAATTGATCTAACGGTTAATTACCCTCACTGTTTAAAAAAAAAAAATTCATCATCTTTCCAACCTGAATTTGTCTAGCTTCAAATTCCAGCCATTAGATGTTATACTTTTGTCTCCTTGATTGATGAGCCCATTTTTAATTTTTTGTTCCCCATGTAGGTACTCACAGACCATCTAATACAGATTAGAAGAGTCATCTGTTTCCTATTCAAAAAGTCCAGCTCATCCCTGCTTTCTGCAGTGTGAAATTGAGTGGGTGTAGCGAAGCTGCTAGCCAGGAGTTGTGTTTGTTACATTATTTCTGTTTTTGGGTACAAACCAATATTTACTAACAAGCTCTTTCTCTTTGATCTGGTACTTAACTGGTTGAAAAGGAACGCTAACTAGAAGTTCTCATTTAAACGAGTGTATATTTGTAATTAAAGAAAAGACCGCAGCAAGCTAAAAACAGCATCTCTCCCTGCAGCGTGTTATCTCTTGTGCACAATGGTGCAGCCAGCTGGCTGCAAACCTTTATCTTAATTCATTCATGTTTTCATTAGGACAAAAAAGAGTTTTCCTCTTCTTTTGATGAGACACAAGAATATAGAGCAGCTGCCATTTTCTGCGGATAGAATGTTTAGTTTCCAGTAGGAAATCCTCATTTCTAATGGTCCCCCCCCCCCCCCCCCCCCCCCCCCCCGCCGGGCCCACAAGAAGAGAAAGTGCGGGACCCATCATAGTAGTGCCGGCCATTTGCCACACATGGGGTCAGGAGTGGGATTGTTTTGGCTAACCCTGGTTTAAGTCCCCAGCGCAGAGATCCCACCCCTGACCCCACGTGTGGCAAATGGCCGGCACTACTATGATGGGTCCCGCACTTTCTCTTCTTGTGTGGGGGTTTCAGGGTGCCATTTCTTGTCCCTGAACTGGGGTAACAGCTATCCTACTAGTGTCCCAGGCAAGGGGAGTGGAGAGGGAGGGACCCGGGCCCGCCCTCTACTCCGGGTCCCAGCCCAGGGGCCCTATGATAGCAGGTGAACCACTTGTACCAGTGATTCTTTCCCCTGGGCTACTTCCCTCTCCTGACCTTCAGCTTGTGGGGCTTCCTGCCTTCCCTCTGCACAAGCCAGGTGTCCCTTTACCTAGGATCTTGGTCGTCTTAGCCCACCGCAGCACTTCTCAAAACTCTCCTCCGCTTTCCTCCAAACTGCTCTCTGCTCCACCACCAAATCACTCTTCTTTAGCTCCTCCAAACTGCTCCAACTCCTCCTCACTCTGCTCCAACTCCTCCTCTGGCTGATTGAAGCAGGGGGATTTTATCAGGTGACTGGCTTCAGGTGCTCTAATTGGTTTCAGGTGCTTTTAGTTAATCTATAGGGAATAAGGCTTCTCCTCATCCTAGATCACTCTCGTGCTGCCTTCTGGCCATGCTGTATCACAGTGTGTACATAAGTGTGCATATAATTGTATGCACACACACATAGATACCCCTCGGATGCCATAGTCTGGGCATCTAAATAGTTTAAGATTTTGTTCATCCATTACAAGACAACAGTCCAACATGTTTGAAACTGCATCCTGTCAGGATATTCATGAGCTTTTCTGTGGTGTTCATCACTAGCTTCTCCGCTCCTCAGCCTTCCACAGGTAGGCACAGAGAGAAATTGAGGTTTTCTCATTGTTGCACGGGGCTCTGAACAGACCCCAGGTCTCCTCCTAGCCCTGACCCTCAACACAAGACAGGCCTTGCTCCCTGTTTGCCATGCATTTCCTTTTGAGACGCTGAACACAACCAGGATTAGAATAAATAGAACAGTCTGAGGGCTGCCTTTTTAGATTCTGCTTACACCTAGCCCTGTTCAGCCTTCTGGATCCTGTTCCGACACTGATGGCTTTGAGCCAGCTCAGTTCAGGAAAGGCGTGTCATCTGTTCCAGCCACCTCATTTTACTGAAGCAGGATTTTTGTTTAGAACACCACATTTACTGACTTTGGTGGAATTGTGCTATTTCCTGACGTGGCAGATCACTGGGGTTGATAGCTACTCTTAACAAGAGATGCTGACATCGTTAACAAAGCCACAGCAGTAGGTAGCTGATCCGGCCTGGCCCTGATTAAGAGGTTCTTTGAACACTCGTAATAGCTACTGGTTTAGATTTCACGCAATGTATAGTTTAAAAAGTTTACCTGTTCATGTTAGTGACAGCCCAGGGTGATGTGCTTCTAGTGAACTCTTTCTTGGTATGCACGGGGTGTTGGTACTGAATTTTCTTCTTCGGTTTTGAATTGCATGTAAAGAGAGCGGCTGATTACCAGTCTTTTCAGTATTTCCATCTGCACAATAGCTTGGTTTTTGGCTTTTGTCTCTGGCTTGGCAATTAATAACTAAACCACAAGGTGGCAGCACTGTACTAAAAGGAACATGACCTCCATCTGCTCTGTATCTAATTCACTTGGGGTTCATAACACTGAGCTGGTCAACTCTTTTCAGCAGTATAAACATTAAGGGAAAAGAACAGGATATCCATTCTTGTCCGTACCTATCCTTTCATTACTTGGGTCCAACACCATTGTTCTCTCCTTGATTCTATGGCTCCCTTTGATAACTCTTAATCTGTGGAATAACTGTTCTCTGCAGAGATTGTCCGTAAATTTGATTTGTGCTGATTTAGTGTCTCCTCCCATTACTTCATGCCCTCAGGTTTTTAGTATTGTACTAGTTCAGTGTTGCAACAGCTCTTCTCTTTAGTAAGCCTTAATGAGCGTCTCCAATTAAAATGCAGTTCTACTCTGTAGAGTGACTAAAAATAGCATAGCAGAGTTCCATGTTTCCCTCATTTTCATACCCTATTGGGTCAATTTACAAGGGAAAAGATGTTTTTCTGTGGGTCCTACAAACTCAACCTGGGTTCTGGGGCTCAAGCTGAGTTCTTCCCTAATGCTCCATCACCTGGCCAAGTTAGGCTGCCAGCAATAGCTGTGAAACCCAGCCATCTTCAATCTATGGCCTTAGTGACGCCTCTGAGAGCCCACTATCTTCAGAACATGCCTTTTTTCCCACCCAGGTCATCCCATTGTCTTCAGGGGGTTTTCAGTGTTGATACACACGAAGGAGGAAAATCCAGCTCATGTTCTGAGTCGTATTGGTTCTCTGAATGGTTAAGAGGAATAAGAGGTAGTAACAACTCACTGAGTCCCTGAAGTCAGAAGATCTGGGAGTAGGAGAGGGAGCAATCTGCGCTAACGCCTAGATTCTTTTTGCTAGTTTCGGTACATCCGCGAATAACACATTATTTTTGTTTATAGAAAACCGGAATGGCCAGTGCTGATGCAGTAGGCTGAATGGCTCTGACCGATGACAAGATTGTAAAATCCAAACACATGTGTGGTGAGGCAGGGAAGTCTGGATATGGGGTTGGTATACCACAATTTGGCTGACGGGAGGAAGCTGTCAGGTGGGTGGTACCAAGTCAAGACAGTTTTCCTCCTCCCAGACCACTCATTTGGTTGCTAAGCTCATCTCCATTTCTCTGCCGGTGAAGGCAGGTTCTTTAGAGATCAAGTAATCCAGGAGTTGTACTAGTCATTCAGAAACTCCTGTGTTCTGAGGAGTACAAATAGGGGTGGTAAAGCTAAATCTCCATTGCCCATCTTTGTTGGGGAGGCTGATTTGTCCCATTTTTGTGGGAAAAGAATCTTTCGCAGCTGACACAGGAAGCTGCTCTGCACCCGAGTCTGTTTGTAGTGGCGGACTCTTATTTCTCCAGCCAGGTGAAGTGGGTTCATGTCTCGGAGTGGGACTGTCCTTCAGAAGAATGGGAACAAATGAGCGTCAGTTGGAAAGGAGTATGAGTGAACTGTTTCTGCTAACGGTGCTATCTGGGCGATTTATCATGTTAACACCATCCACAAACTGCGCAGTGAATCGGTATGGGGTGAGCCAAGATTACCCAAACTAATCAGTAAACACACCAAACCTCAGGTCACATGATTAGACTCTTCATTGTGTCTGTGTTTTCCCTGCAGTATTAACAGGATGCGCTCTGGGGACGCTGTTATATTCAGCTCTGACGACCAGAGCTGGTTTGGGCTGCGAAGCCCATCAGCTGGATTGACTGGAAATCTTGAGCAGCCCGGGGTTCCCACCACCCCTCCGTTAGGTTACAAACCTACTTAAGATGGACTGGGTCTCCATGCTTTCCCCATTCTCTCTTGCTGCCTCCGTTACCCCCTTGGTTATTCTCTCTGAGGTCAGACCTAGAGCAGGTGCGTTTGGTCTTGTTGAATGATCTCCTGGAGTGAGTGAGAAGCCCTCTCCTGTTGGGTTGGGTTGGCTGTACGTCCTCTTAAGAGAGACTCTATCCTGAAACATAAAACCAGTTCCTATTCATTTGGAAAGAGTGACTAGTTAGAACCAGCTAACATGCTCTTCTCTTCCCCCACCCCCATATTTATTCCTTTCACTAGGCATTTTCATTTACTGGAGCTGAGAGCTGGAATGCTCATTAAGAAATGCTCATTAAGCCCACGCAAAGGCCAGAAGTGAACAGTTTTGCGGACAATCTGAACCTTCGCTCGTACAGCAGAGGAGAGAGCTTCACTTGCTCATAAACACTTTGCGTGCAAACATCTGGCTTTTGTGGTAGAACTTCAGTTAGTTGCATGTTCCTGAAGGGAACGTACAGGGAGCGAGAGGAACAGAAAAAGGGCTGTGAAGGAGTGGTCCCTGTTAGAGCACTTGGATGCTCGCTGAGTAGCAGAGCCGAGTCACAGGGACTATGGGGAAGGTGATTGTTTTCTGTAGCTGGTTGTATCTTCTGCAGCGCTCTGGGGCTCTGGAGAGTAAAATTTGTGGTGGATTCGTTTAAATGTTAAAAATGGGGATTTTGATTGAATTCAATATGAAAATACCACCTAGCTTCTGTGCAGTGCTTTTCTTCCTTGTGGAGAGAGCACTGGACTCAGGGACTCTGCCACTGCCCTGCTGAGTGACCGTGGGCAAGTCACATCCCCGCCTTTCCTCAGTTTCCCCAACTTTAAAATGAGGGTGATCTCACAGCACTTTACAAAAGCAGCTATCGATGCTATGTAAGAGCTAGATGGTATATTTTTTTCCAAAGGAGGAAGCTGATTGGCAGCAAAAAGTCACAAGGGTAATGGCAGTCTGCCCAGCGCCTGGTTTTCTGTGCTATAGAAGACCTACCAAATACATGAACTCCGTTCCCCAGACGGAGTTGGGGATTTCCTCGTCCCTGCCCATCTGCTGACTGGTCGGGGGTTTATATGCGCTGCACTGGAATGGAA
Source organism: Chelydra serpentina (assembly GCA_037349315.1). Lineage (NCBI taxonomy): Eukaryota > Metazoa > Chordata > Testudines > Chelydridae > Chelydra > Chelydra serpentina. Next base: position 18,856,834 of record JBAIAC010000027.1, on the reverse strand, counting down.
GGACTCTGACAGCGACGCTGGCAGGTTGCAGCTGGCTCTCTAGTGCGGAACTAAATGCCTCTGGGGCTGCTTCCATGGCTCTTTGCTGTGCCTCCTGGCCACCTGAGGCTGAAGTTTCTTCCTCCTCCGCCCAGCTTGTCTATTGCAAGATGAATGCCTGCCTCCCTTTGGCGTCCCCAAGCAACTAAATCCTGGGCCAGATATGGCCACACTGCTCCTGCAGAGGGCACTGGTTAATATGCCTCTGCTGCTGGCTGGCTTTGTGTGTGAAGGGGAGGATGAAGAACTCCCTTTCGTTAGCCCCAGAAGTCCATTGCACGTACCAGAGAGGAGTGTCGTTGCTGGATTCCTACCCCATCTTCATTCAGCAGAGATGGCCCAATCTAGTGCCCACCTGTGTTCAGTCAGAAATTGCATTTCACGCCTCGCTGAACTAATGCGAAAACGCACAAATACTTTTCTACAGTGTTTGCGTTTTGGCGTGTCACTAACTGATGCAGAAAGTGGGGGAGTCTTATACAAACTTTTAGGGACCAACTGTGCACCAAGAGGCTAAAGAGACATGTTCGGTGCTGCATATTTTGTTGCCTTTCCGGTGACTACTGCCCCCCTGAGACCTTCATGTTTGAGACTAGCAGTGCAGTTCCCCTCTGCATGCTGCCCCTCCTCTGTCCCGTTTGGGCTAAAGGAGAGTTGTCCAATCATGTTCTAAGCAGTTGAGGACTAAGAGATTGCCGGATGGAACCTGGTGCATGGAGAATATAGAGGCTTTTGCTGATATAGTAGAATTCACTAATTTGTTGTTTTCTATCTATCGAGCTCCCGACTCAGCTGATAAGTGAGCAAGACGAATAGGCCTGGGGATGAATATCTCTTAGGTTTTCCTGTTGTGCTTTCCCCTCAAATGGTACGGGTCATGCCCAACCTAAAGAACCAATTCCTTACCAGGAAAATGGCCAGCAGCTGTGAGCACTTGGCTGGGGGCTTTATATCCCAACACTATCTTATATTTTTCCTGTAGCCTATTGCCACATAGCCTCAAAGTGCGGTATACATATCATATACCTTTAGCAAACAGTGTAACCAATACTGCATCATGTATTGTTCAGAGAACCAAAGCACAGATGAGTGATTGGGGGAGTACAGTTACTAACTGAGCAGGAGTGTTTAATCATAGAATCATAGAATATCAGGGTTGGAAGGGACCTTAGGAGATCATCTAGTCCAACCCCCTGCTCAAATTAAATACATCATAGATTATGATGTATTTAATTCAGAATCCTCAAGAAGCTGAGAAACCAGCCGCTTAGTTGTGTTACTTAAAAATGCAAATCGGACACCATATTGGTTTTAAACAGGGGTGTGTGTGGTGGGTGGGTAGCATGGATCATAGCAGATGTTGTATATTTATAAAGATTGGCTGCCAAAATTCAACTGCAGCCATCATAGGACGGTCTCCTTCTAATTACTGAGCAATAATTTAACACCTGCTACAAGATACTTCTAATTTCCTAGGTCTTGGATTGTTTAGCTGAATGGATCATTCCAAGATCTTGAATATCAATCAGTGCTCTGACTCTGAGGCAGTTTTATCTCGTGATGGGTGTCTGGCCTTTATTTTTTGGAACAGAATGGCCTTTTTTCAGCTGCTGTTTGCTGGATATACCTGAAGTGTGCACTTGTCAGAAAATGTGACCTTACCTTCAGCTTCTGGGCTCCTTCCCCTTCCTCCCCCAGCAGTGTTTTCTACATGGCTGCCCAGACCTAGCTTTGTTGGGTTGTGAGGGTTTGGACAGTGTCTTATGCCTCTGTTTTAAAGGGCAACATGCCTGTGTGAGGACAGTGGTAATCTTTTTTGCCACTGGATGGCGCCAGAGAGCGCAACTGCAAGGATTTCCAAGTGCCGCTTTGGGAACGTGGTGAGACAAACCCTGGTAGGAGATGATGAATACTTGAGTGAGTAAGATTGGAGATTCTTTATGGGGCGGCGGGGCGAGGGGGATGAAACAGCACTAAACAAGGAGTCTCACGGCAGCGCAGGCTACCCCAGCCTTCTAGCAGAGCTCTGTGTTCCCTGCACGCTGTGCTCACAGCCACGCCAGAGAAGCAAACAGCTCACAGGGTTGAGGTCGGCGTGTGCGTCCCCAGCTAGTTTCTCTGCCGCCTGCAAAGAGCAGTTCATCAAGCAGAGTTTAAAGCTAGAGAGTGAATCTTGCTTCTCATCACGCTGCCAAAGCCCCCTCATTTCCCAGAGCGAGATGAGAAGGAACATGATCTTTTAGGCTGGCAGAAAGCAGCATGCTGGCGCTGTCTGGAGTGAAGGGGAAACACTTAAAAAAAATAAGTGTGCTCCAGTATCCCAGCTGAAATGTAGCATCATTTTTCCTTCTCCCTGACGCACTCCACCCAAAAAAACCAATCCCACTGCACAAAATAAGTGTGCTCCAGCATGCTTGCTGAAATCTAGCATCATTTTTCCTTCTCCCCCCCACACTCCACCCAAAAAACCCAATCCCACTGCCACAAAGAGCAAGTTAGAGGATATTTAATGGTTTAAAAAAAAGTGGGAAGCCATTTTCGGGACTGGATTAAATACTGATCCCTTATATAGCTCTTAACCTCCAAGCACATCAGACATTCACGTGCCTTACCTCTGAAGGGGAAAAGGAAGTGGAGGCCCATGACTTCCCCGAAGCTCCAGAGGGAATCTGTGTCATTGTTAAGGTTGGAGCTGGGGAGTTACTAGTTTTCAGTCCAGTGCTCAGACCGGGGCAGTGTCAATCACCAGGCAGGGGCAGTACTTGGCATTTAGCTAGAGGTCACCTGTGCCCATCACATAAATAAACTGGATGAAGGGCCCCATGGCCCTAATCTGAGCTGTCTGGTTTGGCCACTTGCACCATTTAACTTGAATGTATCGTAAACCGCTGTGCAGGAGGCAAATTGCAATGCTGAGGTGAGCTGTTATTGTAGGAAAGGGGGATGACTGAGTATGAGCAGAAGATCCTGAAGCACCTGTCAGTGCGGTGTTGACGCTAAAGCCACTCTAGTATAAAGAGTGTGGATCTTATTCTCCAAGGATCTGTACGCTTGCTCTCATACTGAAGGGCTGCTTCACCCATCTCCCAACCGAAAAGTCAAATTGCATCTGTGGCTGTGGGAATGATCTTTCAGATACGCATCCGTGCAAATGCCCATAGCCTCCCAGCTGAGTGTCTCTGTCATGAAACAAACACACTGTATATGCCCTATGTGCAGCTTTAAAATGCCAACAGCTCTCTCCATCCTGGGAAGTGCCATGTGCCCCCCTAACCTTCACGGGGAGAGGCAGCGGTACGTCTGAGAGATCCAGGGGTGAGGGGCTGTGAGGATGGCCTCCTTGATGAGCGTTGGTTGCTTTACTCTGCATATAAACCAGCCAGCCACATCTCTCTGGAGCTCCTTAATCTGTTCACCTGCTTTTCTCCGTTTTCTTCCTTGTTTTAATGGCCTAGTAAGTGGAAGATTCCTGTTTTAAGCAGCAGAACATTACACTTCATTAGCTGCATTACACACTTGGTTTAATTTCCAATTAGCCTTAGATAATAACAAAGTAATCTGATTGCTCATTCTGGTGAGCATCTTATCTCCCCTCCTGGTTTACCTCCAGTCCCGCCCCTTTCCACGGAGGTTGGTAAAGAAAGACCAGTTCTCTCCCCACCCAGCCACCGCCTGCTCCCTTGTTAATATATTTCACTGGGTTGTGGGGCTGAGCTGCCAGAAGGGATCATTCACAAATGCAGCACGGCTGCTTAATGCAGGTTTCTCCAGGGCCTGGTCGAGCCTGTTAGATTAGCTACAGAGAATGTTTCTCACTAGTGCTGTAATACACCATAAACATACACGGTGCTAAATACATTTGAATAGCTTCCGGCATGGGATTTTTGAAGAAGCCTCAGTGATTTTAGGTATCCAAATCCCCTTGAAACTTCATTTGAGTTCCCAAATCCCTGGGGGACTCCTAGCCTAATTGCAAAATTATCACTGTTCAGCCAATGCTACAACTGCCTTTGAATGGTGTTTAAATGTGACGTTTGCCAAAAGCCAGGTCAGAGGCAAAATCAGCCAGTTTGTGTTAGCGATTCAGACCAGGGGTTTCGTCTGGGATTAGTAAAGCAGAGACTGAAGCCCCCAAGATGTTTGGGGGGTATCAAACCTGACCCAGATCCAGTATTAGTCCTCATTGTGCTGTGTGATTTATGATCGAAGGGTGAGTCCTGAAACAGGGCTGATGCAAACAGGAGCAACATCCTTACTTTATGCCATTGCAGGGTGCATGGTTTGGGATGTATAAATAAATTAGCGAGTGTGATAATTGAGCAGGGAGTCCGAGGAGGCTGTTCATTAGATCAGAGTCAGCATGGAGGATCCTCTCTTGGTTAGTGATGGAAGAATGGCTCAGCTAAGGAAATGAAGCTCTAGTTTGTTTGTTTTTAAAGCACTCAGCATTATGGCATCTAGAGCTGAAATACAAAATAGCTAACGTACACGCGTGTGCATGCCATCATTCTGGAACGCTGGTTCTGTAGCCACTGGTGACTGATGCGTTGTAAAACGTTCGCAGTATTGTAAAATATTTGCTATATTTGTGTCCTTTTCAGAGCTGTGTACAGGGAAACCTAAAGAAACCATCCAGAGGAGCAGCAGATTTTTATAGAGATGGTTCTGTAACCAAAGGTCAAGCAATTTAGTACTAGAAACCTGGGGGACACTTTAGCAGAAGAACATTAAACGTGGGCTTCCCTGTATATGATGTGCATTGCTGTATTCCGTTTTTATATCTCTAATGAAAATAATATCTAGCTCTTATATGGCACTTTTCATCAGTAGTTCTCAAAGTGTAACCCACACACCTGGGTGTGGTGCTCTGTCCCATCTAGTGACACCGAGATAAGAGAGGGAGGGAGAGAGAGAGCTCTACAGCCGTAGCTAACAGCTATATGGCTTTTAGCTCATGCAGTAGAAGCTCATGCATTTAGCTCCAGAGGTCCCAGGTTCAATCCTGCCCACCGTCGGTGTTACAAAAGCACTCGGTGGGAAAGGTCAGTATCATCTCTTTACAGAGTTTTATATAGATATTGGGTAATTCTGTGTGTTGAACTCAGGCTTACAGCTCCATAGCACCCAATGGAAGGTCTTGTGATTTGAGCACGGAGCTAGGGGCTTGTTACTGCCCGGCAAGCCAGGTTGTGAATCACCAGGCAGTAACGTCCCAACGGTGCTACAGGGAACTAGAAGTCCAGGCATGTGCTTTGGCTACTACTACGTGTAATGTACTGCAATATTTGCAATAACTGGATCCCGTACTGCATGTGGTAGACAAATGATTGTAGTGGGAAGGACTTGCAATCAGGGACGGTTCTTGTCGGTTAGACAACCAGTTGGGAGAATCACCTGCTTCAAAATCTGCATGTTGCCTCCTTTCAAACTGGGTTCCTTGGCAGATCCTTGCGGAGTGATAGAGAGTTTTCATTTCTTAGTTAGGAAGAAATTAAAGTTCACAGAGGAAGAAAGTTCTGTCAACGTTCTAGCTCCATCCAAACAGCTCAGACTGGGGCTTATAGGGACTGGCTAGGGGGCAAAATAGGCTTCATGTGCCGCTTCCAGTGCCCATTGGGAAACTGACTTTGTCATGCGGCAGACTCTGATCAACAAAGAACAGAGTTAACCGAGGCTCCTCGCTGGAAGTGAGGGAGGAAGTTAAGGTCAGGAAGATCCTGTCGCTCTGACTAGATGTTTAAAGCCTGTAGCTAGCTGGGGTATTTTGCCCACCTGACCCACACCACTGCTGCACTGTGTACTGCCACCTTTCTTGGCTGCATACCCAGAATTAGTATTGCAAAAGGCAGTGCTTGTAGGAAAGGCCATGTTCCTTTGGACAGCACCGACCGGCCACGCCTTCATCCTCTCTCTGCCTGACCCATCTTTTACATATCTTCCGTGGGCATTATGCTCTCTGCACCCTCTGCTCTGCCGTGGCCCCCTGTGGGTCTCATGCTTTACCAGCAGTGGTCTCCTAACAGCAATACAGGTTTTTTTTCCTCCCCTCCTTCCTCCCTCAGATACCCAGAGCATTGTAGGAGGGGCTCTAACTTTGGGCAGCCCATAAAGAGCAAAATGCAAGATTGCATTGAAACTTTGGGTCTCCCATGAGCTGCCACTGCACTGTCAGATTAACATTGGTCTCTGAAGGGTTTGGTGACAGCTACTTATCATGGGTCATATCATCGAGGCAAAGTCTCAAACACGGCCCAGCTGCATAACATGTGCTAAACCAAGTTAATCCCTCGAGTGCTGGGCGACACCCTAACCGTGAATGCCTCTCCTCTTCTCTTCCTCTCCTAGGTGGTGGCTAACGCGGTGGCTGCCTTGTCGGAGATCAGTGAGTCGCATCCCAACAGTAACTTGCTGGATCTTAACCCTCAGAACATTAACAAGCTGCTGACGGCCCTGAATGAATGCACCGAATGGGGCCAGATCTTCATTCTGGACTGTCTGTCTAACTACAACCCCAAGGATGACCGCGAGGCTCAGAGGTACGTGCGCTGGCTCCCACCCTTCGTGTGTGGCTAGTGGCCTGCCTGCGGTACAGTTCTGCTGGATTCGCTGCAGCGTCCCATCACCTGTGTGAGGGTGGGGGCTCGATGTAATGGGCTGTGACACAGGCCTCGAATAGCAGAAATAGACTTCAAATAAAGCAGCTTGAAAAGCCGTGAGGCTTTGATGTTCCAGGTACTGCCCACAGAAGAATCCATTGGGAACTGCTACTAAGCGCACAGACCCCACCTCTCTGCTCTCCATGTTTCCCTTAAAGGGCTAGACTCTTCATAGTAAACCACAGGTCCAGCAATGGATCCGTCAAGACCAGTGGTGTTGTGGTAATTGGCACATGCACTTTGCACAACCCGGAAGCTGGCAGCACTAGGCCTCTTAAAGGAGACGTAGAAAAAAATTGGGCTCTGCGCCCTTTTTTTTGCTCTTTGTATATAAAGAGGGGCCCAAAAGACACATGTTTCTGTGTATAAAACACATTATTTCAGGTTCTGTTTAGGCTGGAAAATTCGATGGTGCCAAGAAAACTAGTCTAAATTATGGCATCACGGAACTGAAGATAAAGTTGTGGGATGTAATGGGGAAGGGATTTCTGTCACTGTTTTTGGGAATACCTCTTTAACTTCAGTGTCTGACATTGAGAAAAAGAGCTTGTGTTAAGATGTTAAGGAGTCCTAGCAAACGTGTTAGACCTTCCCTGGTCCTCCACCAAAGCCAGGACAAACCAATCTCTACATCCTGCATAATAGGGAAAAAAGCAATCAGAAAAAAGCACAGTTTAAAAATAAATATCCCCTTCTGCTTTCTGTATCCTTCATAAAGAAGCTAAAAGGGCACAAGCCTAATGTATTTAAAATCCTATGCAAGCCTCATTTCATTTGCTGATTTTTTCAGTGCCTGCATTTCTGAGGCAAAACAGATAATCCCCTTTAAAAAAAATAAATCTGTAGGCTGTTTTACTGAATTTCCCCCTCATCCTTGATGTTTTAAGATTTCCTTGTCTTGTTTCAGAAAACAGGCTCTTAATCAGCTCTAGGAACCTACAGAGATCTCCACGCACCAGGCCTGGGTTGTCCTAGCTTCACCCGAATGGGGCTGCCTGTTGAACAGCTCTGAACATGCCCCGCTCACGCTTCATATTTAAATTCTCTAAAAGTCAGGGTGTGGAACTGGCTGGAATATAAATGCAGTTACTGCCTTATATGGCAGTTAGCATTGCTGATGTCTGATTGCAAGGGGTTACTTGCCAACTATGGGTTCCTGGGTCCTGTCGTGTTTCTGAGAGGCCCCCCCGTTCAGCTGAGGTCTTATGGGAGAAATTCAGAAATAACATGAAAATCCACAGAGTCTTTCCTGTCTCTAGCATCTGTGAGCGGGTGACTCCCCGGCTGTCTCATGCCAACTCGGCCGTGGTGCTATCTGCCGTGAAAGTCTTGATGAAGTTCCTGGAGCTCTTACCCAAGGAGTCTGACTATTACAACATGCTGCTGAAGAAACTGGCCCCTCCGCTTGTCACGCTGCTGTCTGGAGAGCCTGAAGTTCAGTATGTGGCCCTGAGAAACATCAACTTAATTGTGCAGAAAAGGTACAGGCCAAAGTGCTGCTCTCACTGGATGTGGTGAAAGGGGATCTGGCTGAGTTAATCCATTCAGAAGTTTCTCTGTGTCCAGGTGTGCTAACTGTGAGGACCCAACCTCTGGCTCTGAGTAGTGGTTGACTAGTCCTATTTCCTGTATCCTTGAACACACAGTTGTCAGCTGGAGTCATTCACTGTTTTTACAGCTGATTGGTTCTGCCAGCATCACTGTTGTGTTTCTTCAGCCAGCCAAGATTTCTTGGGGAAGGCAATCTGGGAAATGCATTCCTTTTCTCCCCTCTCCCTGCCATAGAGACACACAAGATCCTTCCCTCCACTCTCAATCAAATCATTTAAACCAGGAGAAGGGGATCAACATTTGGTTCAAATACTGTGATCTCTTGATGATACTGAGAAGGTGGGATGGGTGTGGCACAGGAGTTGGTACACTTGGGGAAAGTGGCTATCTGTTGATATAGGTGTCTACCCACTGAAGGAAGAACTGAAGGAGAGAGTCTGGTTGTGTAGGTGGCATTATGTGTTGGGAGGGTGTTATGTGTGGGTGGACGGCAGGTGAGGAAGTAGAGTTAAAGCGGCTTGAACCCAGCAGCATAAACAATCAGAAGGCTTGGAGGTAAAAGATGCGTTTTAATTTGAAATGCAGTTCTGATATATTTGTGTGTAAATCACTGATAGGTGCTGATACCACTGTGTTCTTAGCAAAAGCTAAGGTTGTTCTAAAAATCAGGTCGTCGTTGCTGAAATGGAAAATCATTGAGTTACAAGTGTGTGCAATTCTGTTGTGTGTATGTGTGTGTTCCCCAGGCCTGAAATCTTGAAGCAAGAAATCAAGGTATTCTTTGTGAAGTACAACGACCCCATCTATGTCAAACTGGAGAAGCTGGACATCATGATCCGCCTGGCATCCCAGGCAAACATTGCCCAGGTCAGTTACTCCAAATGCGATCATATCCCTGATGAATGGTATATACTAACTCCAGAATGCATGCCGTGAGGGAGGATTTATGCACCAATTAATACCTCTAAATGTGTTCTCTGAACGGTTGTACAATAAACAGCAGCAAATCAGTGTTATGTCTGGCACAGTGTACGGTCTGCAGTTACTTAACAGAGGGGTTGGAAAGTCCTTAGTGCTTTACATGTTAATAGTGTTGTACAAGCCTCGCAACACACTTGTTAGGTAGAGGATCCATTTTACAGACTAGAGTTGCAGAAACAAACAGAGCTGAAGTAACTTGCTTATGAGTTGGTGGCAGGTTCGAGATTAGAACTGGTGACTTCCTGACTACTCTGTGTTCATATTCCCATTCTATGCTGCTGCTTTCCTGCCATCCCAGGATCTGAAATTCCACCATGGTCTATCGCTTCTCTCCTAGGGTGTTTCAAACACGAACCCCTCTTCGTCAACACACAGCAATTCCAGCTGCTGATGTGTCATCCTGTTCCATTTATAACTACATCTTTTTGTTTAAGGTGGCATCTTTAAAATAGCTGTTTGTGTTTCATTTTGTGGGAAGTGATGGAGCAAGGCAGCCCCACATCGCTGGTCTGCGGGGCAAGTAGAAAATCTGTGGGAAACCAATTGCCAGGAATATATATGTGTAGCGCTCCTCTTGGATTTTGGTCTGCAGATTCCTCATCAAATTTTGAAGTGCCTTCTGCTAGAAAATGCAGCTGATTTTCAAGAGAGGCAGAGTAGTCTAAGATCGAAGCTGAGAACCTGGAACTCGAGTCCCCTTCCCAGTTTTAAAGCCACGTTTATAAAGCAGGCAAAGCTCAATCACAGAGCTCAATAATGGCCTAAAGTGGAACCTACTGAGAATAAACCCGTTGCTCCCCATCAGATCCGCTCTGTGTTTCCACTTGGGACAAGACACTTCATCTGTTCCTCAGTTTCCCCGTTTGTGAAATTGGGTACTTGTCTCTGAGGGGTTTTGAGACGTAGCAGGTGTTGGTACAGCACTTTGCAAGCTACTGCTTATGAAGCTGTTGACGTCACTGTTTGTCATGTTGTGTAGCCATATATAAAATATCATACACTGAAATACTAAAACTGCATATATAAAAGTGCAAAGCTTAGCTGCCCTGCCCGCACATTGCCTCTGCTGTGTTTATTCACTTGTTGTTCAACCACTTCAGGGCCCTTTTACACTGTCAGAGCAGTGAGCCCAGGTTCTTCAAACAAGTCTCCCATTTCGTGCTGTTTGTTTCTCACTTGCAACCCTAATTACGTTTGTGACATCACAATAAAATCCACAGCAGGTCCCCGATGCCACACATGGAAAACGATGTGAGACTGAAGCAGGAGTGGATGAGCTTTGGAAACAGCTTTCTGTGTTTCTCGGGCTAATAAAAGAAATAAGCAGGTGGTTTGATTTTGGCAGAACTGTTTCTAAAAAAAAAAAAGATCCTTCAGAGTCTTATAAGATCCTGGCAATTCCTGGAGAGAACTCTTGCAGGGTTTCCATATATTACATAGCAGTCAAGGCAAGGGGTAAAATTGACTTTATTTTAGATACAACTTTTTGTGTCTCAAGAAACAATCTTGTCTGCATAACAAGCTGTGATACAATCTCCATACAGGATTGCTGGTGTTCCCCAGAGCTCTCAGAGCCAATAGATAAAGGGATGGGCAGCACTGGAGAAGAAAAGTACTCTGTGTACTTGGGAATAATCCAGGACCCACTACTTACCTCCCATTCCTTCCGGCACCTCCTTATAGACCTCACAGAAGCAGTGACTCCAAAGTCCAAAAGGGCTGGTTGTGTTGCCAAGGGTTTGGTATGGGCAATTTGAGAATAACCCTTAACTTTCTTTCCTCTTCTACCCATTGGCCCCTGCTGGACTGACTGTCTCCTCCAAGTCGGTCCTTCTCTAAATGTTGGTGCAGGTAGCGGCTGTTTTTGGTGTTTAAGTACAGCGTTAACGTTGTACATGTGCCTAGAACTGTGGATGGGCACATTTTAAATTAACCTAACTAAATGCTTTGAGCCCAGAATGTTTAAAGCTCTCTGCGCTCTGGGGATCGGTAGCTCCATTTAATTTTCAAGTCTCTAAGCAGCATGGCTAGGGAAAAATGGAGGCGGGGCCAATGGAAATGTTATCCAGACTACATGGCTCAAATGACTCGTGTTTTGTGTGATGCTTTTCCCAACAGGTCCTGGCGGAACTCAAGGAGTACGCTACCGAGGTGGATGTGGACTTTGTCCGCAAGGCTGTGCGAGCTATTGGACGATGTGCTATCAAGGTCGAGGCAAGTACCCGACATTGGTTTATAGGCTTTACTCATCGCCACAATGTCTGAGCACTTCAGAAATCTGAGTGGATTTCTCCCCTTCAGCCTTGTGTGGTTGGAAACGGGGGAGGGATAGCTCAGTGGTTTGAGCATTGGCCTGCTAAACCCAGGGTTGTGAGTTCAATCCTTGAGGGGGCCATTTAGGGATCTGGGGCAAAAATTGGGGATTGGTCCTGCTTTGAGCAGGGGGTTGGACTAGATGACCTCCTAAGGTCCCTTCCAACCCTGATATTCTATGATTCTATGAAAGGTTTCTTATCCCTATTTTAGAGATTGAGTCACTTGCCCCAGGTCATATGTTGTGAGTGTGAGAGAGTCTGGAATGGAACTCTGATCTCCTGAATCCCAGCTCAGTGCCTTAACCACAAGATTGTCCTCTTTCTCTCGGATCCCAGCCTACTGGAAGGGTAGTGGGCAGATCCTCGTCTGATGTAAATTGTCATAGCTCTATTGGCTTCAGTGGGGCGATGACCGTTTACACCAGCTAAGAATGCCCTAGTCGCTGTGAGCTGGCTCTTTAAAGGAGAGGTCGTATTTGTTGCCTAAGGAATGCAGAGGACTCAGTACAATGAAGGGGAGTGGCTTGTGTCCCCAGTTCCATTTGAATAGGACCTACAAAACGTATTGGGATTGTTTTTATTTTTTTCAGCATTCGGAGTTGAAGCCAATTGCAAAATGGAACACACACACACACACACACACACACACACACACTCGAAATGACTCTATCGGGTTGTCTAGTTTTAAAGCTCTGTAAAACGTGAAGCCTTATTCAGATGTCTGTTAGTCTGACTCATGAGAATGGCTTTCCATGAACATTTGCAGTTATCCAGAACAACAGTGTAAAAGATCCCTTGTCAGTTCAACAGCTACCTACAAATGACGGTATTAAGGTGGTGTACTGATTTCACTTTTAAAGCAGACCTAGTTGTTCTGAAAGGTGCTAGACAGCTATCACTGTGAAGAGTGAAGGCTTATAGTGTCAGGTTAGGTGGTAGTTAAAGTGATATAGATCAGCCAGTGGAAAAAGCTGTGTGGACAGTCCTATTTCCCAAACAAGGCTGATTTAAATGGAAACAAGAGTATCCACACAGGTTTGCACCACATGGACTCACCAGTGCAAGTCTGGATGTAGATAAGGCCTCAGACTGCTTCATCCATCTGCAGGATATATGGCCTTTGATTAGCCCCACCACCTTGCTGTTCCCTGGTTTTTCTGGCTCAGATCAGTGCTGATAGAAGAATGTTTGTCCCTGCGATGGAGTTTCCTCCTCCATCTCTCAAAGCTGCCCAGAGGCGGTGATCGGCACTGGTCTGTCTGCATTCCCCGACTGCAGGATTGCTGGATGCCAGAGTGCGTCCTCTGTGGCCAAGTAGAGGGGAACAGGCTATTTGAAGAGTAGCAACAGAGAGAGAAGAAGAGGATCTGAGATTGAAAAGACTGAGACTATTAAGCAGCTTGGACAAATTCGAGGTGGTACGTTTTAGGGGCTAGACTTCTCAGCCGAATCCCTGACTAGTCCACTTCAGGCCCTATAGAATCCCTTCAGGTTAGAAGTTGGGCCACGTATCCCTCCTCGATATAGAATGGACATCGGCACATTCCCAAGGTATCTGGATGCCATAGGAGTCTCTCTCCCCCATCAGGTATTGTGTGAGGGCCATGCCCAGCGTGAACAAAGGCTAACGATATCCCAGCTAATTTGCAATGGCAGTCCGTTCCCGTGTAACCATACCCTTGCATATCCTAATCGGCTGAGTTAAACCTTGCTTCCTTTGAAGACGTTGCTTTTACAGAATAGTTCTGTTTACGTCTGACAAGCACCACATTTAAAAGGCAGCAAGTACAATGCTGCAGTGTAAAATGATGCTTTCATCTCTGGGTTAACCAGTACCTGTTCTCTGTGCCCCAGAGTTTACTCCAGGCTGTTTTCACTGCGTATGGGGGCTAATGGAAGGTTCGCGGCACACTCTCAGCCATCCAAGTGCTCGAATTTCTGATGACTTGGAAATATGCCTTTGACAGAGGGCGCAGCCAGCGGGAGCTCATGATGAATGAGCGTTCACAGGGAACCACATCTCCGCCTTCAAGAATCCTGCCTTTCATCTAATTGTCTCTTCTAGAAGAGTTGGCTTGTGAATACATTTGTATCTACAGTGACTCGAGACTTAGTGCAGTCGCGGTATCTGGCGAGGGCATTGGGGGCTTGCGTCTCAGCTGTAGGGCGAAAGGGAACGCCGTCTGCAGCTGTGATCGGAGGAGTACAAATGAAGCCTCAACATGGCTCCAAAGGCTTCGCTAGGGATAAACCTGAAGGGGCTAAGAAGAGACTGCATGAAAATATCAGAGCTGCAGCTAACGTAACAAGCACTATGGACTGGGGGGAGGCAGGGAGTCATGTTATTAGTGGACTTTGGTCCAATCTAAGGAAGCAGGAGCGTTTTAACAAAACCTTGCAGTATTTGTACCTCTACTGTACAGTTCGTAGGATTCTGCAGAATTGTACTGGGTTTCATTTGGTTTCTATATAGCACAATTTTTTTTTATTCATTCGTTTCCCCCCCCCCCCCCCCCAGATGAAAACCCTTCCTACTTTAGTGCTGGCTCCCAAAACTGGCCAGTTTACTAAAAAAATGTACATCCTTTATTAAAGGGTCCACCTGCAGGAACCTCTGAAATGCTCATCTTAAAAACAGCTAACCCTCCGCAGGAGGGGCGGTGCATCTTGCCATGGGGATTTGAGGGCTGCTTCACTGAACAAATCCCCCCTGGCCGCTCCCTTTCAAGGCAGGCTCACGCTAAAAATCTATTGTGCATATTTAAACAATGAATGTTGTCCCCTGTGTAACAAATCGCACTTCAGTGTTCAATAGGGAAGAATTACAAACATTAACTTGCTTTTCCTGTTAACTGTTTGCATTTCTCAGCGCTTGGACAATGAAGAACTTCCCAACTCTGACCTATGTCTCTCTAAGATCATATAGTAAAACATAAAAGGAGAAGTCTTTGTTTCCAGAGAGTGACGCTTTAGAACTGCCCCACATCCACCAGCAGGCAATGCAGGGGAGGGGGACTAGCCCAGTCCTGCACAGCTACTTGCCTGGCAGAGATGGTATTTGGCTTGTGGCCTTGCTGAGATCCCCAAGCACTGCCTTGTGCTGAAGAGACAGCCCCCGGGTCTGCCTGCATGAGATTTGTAAGTTGGTTGCACTGAAGCTCTTCTGGTTGACAGGCCTCAAATGATGTTTTGTCAAGTGAGAGAAGAGATCGGAGCAGCCTGTAATCAAGGCAGACACCTTTAAATTACAAGAATTCAGATGGCAGGGGAAAAGCAATCTTAATAGTGTGGTACATATCGAGCAATAATGAGGAGACCTAATGTGGTGAATAGAGGAGGTTTGTATTCAGCATGCATCTGTCACTGGGAATTTCTAGGTCTTCTGCTTTCCGGGCAAGCATGCAGAGATGGAAAGAGGCAAATGGCAGGGGTGAGACTCATTCTCTGCTTTGCCCAAGTCAGGGCTTTAGGTCAGGCTGAGGTTTGTTTTAGAGATTTATGCCCATTCTCAAACTGAGCTTCCAGTTTTCCTGCTTTAACCCCCCTTTGTTCCTCTTCCACCCTCCCCCAATGCTCTGACACTGTGTAGCTCTCGCGGATCTCAAATCCACTTGAGTAAGTACTGTTTGTACCCTATACCGAATGCTTTACGAGTATATTTATGGGGGCTGCTTATGTACTGCCTTGAGCAATCTGTTCCTCACATTAATCACCTGCTGTGTAATGAGGTGTCACATGCACTCCACTAGCGCCCAGTTGGCTATCTTCATTTCAGGCCCTCTGGTGTCTGAGCCACTTCGCTCTTTTATGGCATCCTGCTTCGTCGTATCCCTTTATCGCCTCTCTTCTACTGAATACAGCTCTAGTTTCCAGGGTCTCCATATGGCACGGAGAGCATTCCAGGGGCCAGTTGTTGTCACTTTTATGGAGTCCGAGTCTGGAGTCTGAAGCTAGTTATTGAGTAAGATGCACTGGCAATAGCTAATCTCCATGAGGGTCCAGCAAACTCATTCCAGTCCGGGGTCTGTCAGTGTCCTTGCAGTGCTTGCTTTGTGCTACTAACCCAGCCATAGCAACGGCTTTTTACTTCTTCTCTCCCCTCCCCGCCAGCACATGCACACCCACACCACCTGTCCAAGTACCCCACTCGTGTCTGAACAGTGATGAGCAATTCCTGCAGTGCATAAGTAGTAGCCTGTTCTATATATTAGCCAGCAAGGGGATGGCACAAGTATCTCTGCAGATAGTCTCTATTAATACAACTTCTGCCTGTATGCAGACCCGACCACCTGCGGGTACAGAATCATTTCAGCCATAACTTTGTCCTTTGGCAAGAGCTTGGGTCAAAAAAAATCGATATTTCTATTGAGTAAAGCGCTGAATTCTCTGTAATACACAGGCACGGATCACCATATGCAGCATGCTCCTGAAGTCCATACACATGTTCTGAACTGGTTGCCATCCTTTATCTTGTGCGAGTCGCTAAATACAGCTCCATTTTCTTGCCCCTGCTCCTGGTGCATCACACTCCAGTTACTGGCAGTGTGCTGGGTGGAAGTGTACCACCGCCTGTCAGGTTTCCTGGGCTTGTCCGCCACTGCCGCTGTAGTCTGACTGTACCGCTTCTCTCCCCTCCTCAGCAATCCGCAGAGCGCTGCGTGAGCACGCTGCTGGACCTCATCCAAACCAAGGTCAACTACGTTGTCCAAGAGGCCATCGTTGTCATCAGGGACATCTTCCGCAAGTATCCCAACAAGTATGTGCCAGTACTGCAGGTGTAATGCCGTCAGGGAAAACCACCTACCTTTTGCTTGGCGCAGCCTAGCTAGCAGCTCATGTTGGTAGAACTGATTTTAGTGCATGTGGTGGCCCTCCCTCTGAACAGCGGCACCCGTTCGGACTGGTACAAAGGGACTCTAATGTTGGATTGCTGTCTGATTTTACTATTGGTGTGTGGGCAGGACGACTGGCACTGGTAGGAGGCTCATAAACACATTTCACTTTAAGAGGTTCCAGGCAGAGGTACCGAATGAAATGCTTATGGGCTTTCCTACCGCTTAGCGTTATCACAGGGTGGGCCAGGACCCTCTTCTAGCTCTTTTGTGCGAGGGGCTCTTGTCCATTCAGCTAGGGCATAATGCTTCGGTATCTTTCAGCTGAGTCTCCAGGATCAGTTGGCACTAATGATTAACCTCCTCAGGTTTCTATGCCAGATCCAGTTGTCCATGCCAGGGTAAATGCCCTCCGCACCATCAGGATAATCAGCAGAGCGTGGGAACACTTATAGAACATTAAACCTAGGATCACATGCCAATGGCCAGGTCCCAGCTAGCCCATTAGGGGCTGGGGGTGCATAATACACAGATTAGAATTTCCAGCCAGGAGGCGCTGCCAGTGAAAATGCAGGATCTGATACAGACTCGAGGGAAGTGATTCAGCTGATTTGAACGGTTGAATCAAAGATCCTTTTTTTTTTTTTTTTTAAGAGAGAAATGAAGGCAACTCCGTGCCTGGAGTTTTCTCTCTTTCACAGTCTTGCTACAAAGAGGGAAAAAAATTACAAAGCTCTTGAGGAGCCCTTGAAATCTACCTCCTTTGACACGCTCCCCTTTGGAAGGGGGAGTGTGTAGGAATACTTCTTCCATGAGGTAATTAATCTCCTTGTTATGTGTCTCTTGTGGATCATGAAAATGTAAGTCGTTTTGGCTTGGGTTAGGGTGATTTGCCGCTGAGTTGGATACAGTTACACAATGCTTTGATTTGACCTCGATAATGACTGTGCTCTGGTACATCAGGTATGAGAGCATCATTGCCACATTATGCGAGAACCTCGACTCCCTGGATGAGCCAGATGCCAGAGCTGCCATGATCTGGATAGTGGGCGAATACGCAGAGAGAATTGACAATGCGGATGAGCTGCTGGAGAGCTTTTTGGAGGGCTTCCATGATGAAAGCACCCAGGTAGAACTGTGCTCACCGCCCCATCTCTCAGGTGCTCATGCAGTCTATACAAGTTGCAGACTGTAGGGTTGGTAGAACTGGTTGGAAAATGTCGTCCCCGCCCCGAAAACGGATTTTTTTTGGCTAAAATTAAAAAACCAAAACGCTTTGATTTGGGAATGCTGATGCTGTGCCTCATGGGAAGCGTAGTTTGGGTGTCCCATGCTCCCATTCTCATCCATAGGCTAGTCTCTCTTGTCTGACTGCATCTACCGTAATGCACCCGCGTCCCCTCCTCTTTAGGAGGGTGTTTGATGCACAATGGGAGATGTAGTCTGGCCACTGAGCGCAGCCCATAGAGGAGAATGGGGACATTAGGCAACCGAACTACAACTCCCACGAGGCACTACAGTAACAGCATCCCCAAATCAACTTATTTCACCTTTTTGATGTTGGTTTTGTGACAAAAATCAAACCTTTATGTGGCAAGCAGACACTTTTTGAAGGGACACTTTGTTAGTCAGAAACCCAATTTTCTGTCATACAATTTTCATGGGAAATTTTCAACCAGCCCTATATGTTATATTTGAACAGCCTGGGATACCCTAACTCTGAGGCTGGAATAATGACCTTCTTAGCTGTCTGGAGGATGATTTAAAAGATTTGTTTTGCTTCTTCCTAGAATATTGATCAGTGCATCGGAGAGGTAGATTTTGCTCTGGGCAAAGGAGAAACCTGATGTACATTACCCCGATAGGTCTTAATATAACTGCCCCATTTGCCATGGTACTAAGAGATTGTGCTGGTGTAAATTATAGGGTAGTCTACACTGGGATCACTGCTACCCTGGCAGCATGTTTCGCATGGCTGGTGAAATGAATACATGGTTTGTGACATGAACTTACAAAGAACAAGCTGCTAAAACCAATTTGAGCTGCTAACCCATTGGGTAAGACACTGACATGCTTCATGGGAAGCATATCTTTTGTTTTACTATTAGCAGCTGCTTGTTGCCGGCCATGGCATTAAAACACTATAATGAGCATCCACAATCCTGATATGCAACAAGGGACTCCAGTAGCTATGCACTAGCCCCCATGCTGAAGCTAACGTCGTGTACCCGAGGCAGCACTGATGCCGGGGTAGCTCATTTAATCTCTCTGCTGTGTCCCTGCTTTATCTTAGGTGCAGCTCACCCTGCTGACTGCTATAGTGAAGTTGTTCTTAAAGAAGCCCTCAGAAACGCAGGAGCTGGTTCAGCAGGTCCTGAGCCTGGCCACGCAGGTAAGCCAAGCTATTCAGTGAGACAAGGCGCTGGTAAGCCAGGCTGTCCATGCACCGTGGTTGCAGGCAGTTTGGTGTTGTGGCAGTTTGGCAACACCAGGGCAGTCTTATGCACCGAGAGGCAAGACTCAAGGCTGTCTTCACGCACACCTAATTTCTCCCCATTCAGGGAAGAGAGCTTTGATCTACTGTAACCTTGTTTGCAAAGCACTCTGCATCAGTTCTCCTGCGCTCATGCAGCTGCTACCTCAGTCTTTCTCAGCCCTCACTTCTGCCGTGGTGTTTTCTCTTCACTAGCAAGTAAGGCACCGGATGGGAGAGTTCTGTAAGAATCCAAAGAATTTCCTTCCCCCAGGAAAATGGTTTGTGGCTAAAATCATACCCTGCGTGGAAGAGCAGGGAGAGATGGGACTGGTGGCAAACCTTTCCTAACTAATGGATGCTACAGCAGAAACTAAGCAATGTTCTGAACCCACAAGAATGAGGATTTCTTTTAGTCCCAGGCTGCCCACAAATGTGCTAATTGTGGTGGTGGTTTTAATGATGGGCTAATATCCTAGATCCCAAAGCCTACTCTGCTGAGTCACAAAACACTTAAAAGGCACCCTAGGATCATAATAGGCTACTTATTTTTCACAAACCTTGATTCAGTCTGGTTTATTGTATTTTCATATGAATAACAAGGCATTGCTAGCAATAGGCCCTTTAGTGTGTTATTGTTCTAAGCTCTGATTCATAAGTAGAGATCCCTGTTTTTCACTTCAGCATGAAAGAATGGGCATGTTTCTCTTCTCGGGTTAGACGATATTGTTGCATGTCTCTCACGGGTAGGAAAGGAAAGTGGAGAGGAAAATCTGAGTCTCCCCCCATTCCGGTTCAAATCCCACGGTTCTGTTGGCTATGGGAAAGCGCCTTCGGAAGAAGCATTCTGACTTGAGTCTGAATGTATTTAAAGACAGTCTGGAGCAAGTGATTTTCCCCTCAAACTCTCTCCTTCATCTGCCCTCATAGAGGCCCTGTTTGACCTTAAGCAGGTAACTACATATAGGATGAATCGATATCTCTTGTTGGGATCAAGAGGGTTTAAAAAAAGAAAAGTCCTCCATCAAGCTGAGCAGCTTACCAGGCGAGGTGCCAAAGCGAGAGAGGCATTAGCAATTGACCTCTGAAGACCTGAGATCACTTCTAGATCATTGCAAGTGAAATTAGTTTAGCCAACTCAATCTCATTACAAATGGACACTTGTCCATTGCATGCTGGGGAAAGTTCTGAGTGGGGGCGGGAGGGGATGATTGCAAGTCAGAGGTCTGGGATCACAGAACTGGAAAAGGAGGAGGCTGATTGGGTGGGTGAATAAGGACACGTAGAGAGTTAAACACATTGCCAAAGCTCTACGGTGAAAACTCACAGGTGCTTATCCATGTTATGCTGCTAAACTCCAGCCTGGGTGATCAGTGGACAGCATTTGTTTGCTTTCTTTTTTTAAGCAGAGCTTTTATTTAAAAAAAAAAAAGAAAGGAAAAGGAATGTAGATTTCATGCTAGGGAAGAATTATCTCCAATAAAACAAAGACGTTGACAGCTGGAGGCCTGGAAAACGGAAGAAAGCCCTAACAATCAGTTCAGTTTGTGTCCTCTCATACATATTTTATTAACTAAATTGAGGAATAAATGAGACCTTTCTGGCATAAAAACACTCTAGATAAAAGTAAATGATTAAAGGCAAATCAGCCGCATCCTGCAGCGTTGTGTGTCTTGTTCCACCAGTGTCCTTGGGTAAGACATATTTCCAGGAATCCTTGATCATTGTCTTTCATGATGCACAGTATCATGCATATTCTATTAGTATGTGGCTAAAGGAGTCAACTTGATCCCCTTCCCCTGTCCTTCTGTCTTGACTATGTGTCCTTCAGGACGTTTTGAAGATCACATTTGAAATGAAATTGTGATACTTTACAGGAGGTCAGTTCTAAAACATGACGTCAACTTCTGTGCTTAGTAACCTTGAGGACCTGATCCCTTTTAAATTCCACTAGATGTAAGTTCTCAGGTTTTCCTCTCCGACCCATGTTAGCTGTGTTTGGGAATGAGCGCAGGGGGTCAGACCCTGCAATTTTTATTACCAAGGATGATGAGATTGCCACAGAATAGCAATCTGTCGATAGCATCTACAGCCTGGTCATGGCTGCTTTTCCAGTGGGTAGTTTCAATGAAAAGAAAGCAGGGTTACTGCAGAAGCAGGATATAGCTGCCATGGTCAAGCCTGGTCAACCCCTTGAGTAATGCAGTGCTTTGTCTCAGGATTCAGACAACCCAGACCTGCGGGATCGTGGCTACATCTACTGGCGCCTTCTCTCCACGGATCCTGTCACAGCCAAAGAAGTGGTCTTATCGGAAAAGCCTCTGATTTCCGAGGAGACTGACCTGATCGAGCCAACTCTGCTGGATGAGCTGATCTGCCACATCGGGTCACTGGCTTCCGTGTACCACAAACCGCCCAACGCTTTTGTGGAGGGCAGCCATGGGATCCACCGCAAGCACTTGCCAATTCACCATGGAAGGTAAGCCGGGAGCAACCTTGAAAGATGCAAGGGCCTGCTACAAAAGCTAGATTTTTTTTCCAGTTGCAGAGATGTCCGCGAATCATTCCTTGAGCCATCTCAGAGCCATGATAGGATCTCACCTGGTTGTAGCCTCTGAGCTTCTAGACCAAAGGAGATGGGAAGCATCCTAGAGATGAATCTGTGAGGTCTTGGGCAGGGGAAAGAGAAGTTCCCACTGTTCTTTGAGAGCACACGGGGAGGAGGGTCTGATATAGGAGCTGGAAAAATAGATGCTTTCAACAAGAGGTGCAGGTCTGGCAGGAGGAGAAACACACCAGCCAAACCCAGTCGTTGTGCACACAGCCAGTGGGAGGTGCACATTTCTGTGATGGTACGAAAGGTTTTGGGGGAAAGCGGGACTTAGAGGCCTTTATGTGGAAAGTGTCTCCCTTTTGCACTGCCAATTACACTATTGGCTTCTCCTGCTATGGGGAATGCAAAGTGGGGGAGAAAAACTCTCTCTGATGCTTGGAATCTTTGAAAGCAGGGAGCACGGAGAAAACTGTTGGTCACAATCACGGAAGTTTGGCCTGGCCTAAAATGAGCTCAGATTGATGTCTGAACTATGGTGGAAAGCCTGAACTACTCTGTGACAATCAAAATGGTTTGGGTTGTTCCCTGGCTATCACACCATTTCTCTGTAGTTAGAGAACAAACCCAAAAAAGCTCACCCTGGGATCGCAGCCTGAGAAATTGGCTGGAATCCAGTAGTGAGTGTTACCAGTCCGCAGGGATTCTTGCTGTATTGCTGCTCACTTTGTTACCATGGCTGCTCTCTCAGGTGAGCGCTCCGACTTGCTAGTGTTAGTTACCGTTGCAGATCTGCTGGCAGCAGGCAGTACAGGATCTAAGCTCACCTTTCGAGGCAGTGTGCGCCAGAAAACCTGGGAAATGGCATCTGGAGCGCTGTCCTTCTTTGCCATCTTACTGAGAAGTCCATATAGGCAATTGTTCCTTTGCCGTTTTCTAGCGCCATCCTTCTATCCATACTGCTACTCTTAACAGCTAAAGGAGTTTCCGTAACTTGACTGACTTTGGGATGTTGAATTGTTTTTTTCCTGGTTATGAGCCATCGCCTGGCAGTACTGCCCCAGGGCCTGCGGTAACAAGCCCATTTAGGAGACTTGGGTTTTGATGTATAGTACTAGCGTGCATGGAGGCAGGGAAGGTTATGGCCTCACTGCTCAGGTACTATTCCCACCCACAGGCTCTCCAGAACAGAGGTGTTGGTCCTAGAAACAGCTCAGATCCACAGCGGGACCAGCTCTCGTGTACAGTGCTCTTCAAATCATTGCAGAAGCCGACATCTCTTACTTGTCTAACCAGTTCAAGGAACTCACTTGTCACTGAGAGCTCTGTCTTTATCAGCTCCCAGTGCACACTGCTTAGCTGACTGGCAGCTGCTACTGATCCAGCCCACCCACTCTGCTCTTTCAATGTAGCGATGTTTTATATCTCTGCATTGCTCTGGTATTGTTCGCTACTTAATTGCCTTTTGTCTGGGCCGAAAACAACTCTGGCGGCAGCAGTAGGAAAAAAGAGGGGGAAATGAACATTTTAAGAAGCCCCTTAAATTCTGATTCCAGGCTCCAGCATCCTTCATACATTAAAAGTGAGTGCTGGCGTTCCGTGAGGTCAGCCTAACAGAGAGTCCATTACTGGAACGCTCTCCCTTACTCCCAGATGAAGGACTGATTGATCAAGCCCAGGCAAAGGCCTCCTGGGCAGCCTTGCTGCTGTGAGCCAAATTACCGCCTTCAATCATGTCTTC
This sequence comes from Chelydra serpentina, assembly GCA_037349315.1. Taxonomy (NCBI): domain Eukaryota; kingdom Metazoa; phylum Chordata; order Testudines; family Chelydridae; genus Chelydra; species Chelydra serpentina. The sequence continues at coordinate 18,833,695 of JBAIAC010000027.1, read as the reverse complement.
ATAATAAGCAGCCAGTTGGGGGCACTGCTGTGGGGAGAGTGAATTCATGCGTACAGGGTGTCCTCTTACTCAATGCTAGAAAACTGACGTGCGTTTTCCTAATGCTGAAAACACTGGAAAGTCTGTTCATTTGCATACGGCAAGCTAAGATTGCCTAGTGGAAGATAATGGCTTAGCTTTTCACCCAGTAGCTTGATCTTGGTTTCTTTTATGCTATGGATAATGCCTTTGGTAAGCAGAATACCCTAGCAATGCTGTTTGCCATCAGCTTGAGTGAATGAGGTTTTTTCCCCTCTCAACCTACGTTGTGAAATTGAGGAGGAATGGAATGAGCTGTGCAGAGCTCTGTGCTGAGTGTCATGTTACGAGGGTTATCATGCCCCGATTGTCTTGTTCCGTGGGCCGAAATAGCTGGTTAAGTCCTATGAGACTTGTGGGCATAGTCCTATGAGAAATTAGAATAGTTGTGGTCAGCAGCGTGAAGGAAACTTGCTTGGTAGTTCCCACTAGAATCAGAAGCTTCCTCCTTAGCAAAACCTGTGCATTTTTTCCCATTCCTTCATAGGCCCAGTACAGACAGGATCATATTAATCTCCCATAGAATACCTCTCAGCAGGGAAATCTCTATGATGTTTTAGTTTGTGTTTTATTCGTGGCTCCTATTTTGGAGGACTTTGTGGCTGCTTCTCCCAATAACAGCTGTGCTGAAGCTGAGGTTCCTATCTGATTTTACCTCTGAAATTTCCCTCTTCTTGAGCTGTGGAACTTCTCTGAGCAGCGGAAGGTCCTCAGATCTCAGAGCATGTACCGAAGCGCCAGTGTTATCAGCTCCGATTGGGGTTGTAACAGAATTGGTTTGTCAGTTGTCCATATGGAACACCATTACTTAGAACTGTTTGGCTGCTGTTCATGGGTCACCTGTTTCGGCCTTGTTTTCTGGTGCTCCGACTCCAGCAACAAAGGTGGCTAACCATTTTCCTTTATGCATTTTGCTTCTCTCCCCCGGCAGCACTGATGCAGGAGACAGCCCCGTGGGAACCACTACCACTACAAACTTGGAGCAGCCTCAGGTTATTCCATCGCAGGGTGACCTTCTGGGTGACCTTCTGAACCTTGACCTGGGCCCCCCAGTGAATGTACCCCAAGTATCCTCCATGCAGATGGGTGCTGTGGATCTCCTGGGAGGCGGGCTGGACAGTTTGGTAAGCACGGTCTCTACTCACTTTCAGCTGGTAGGAAATAACGAACCCCTGGAGGAACCATTCATGGTCTGTGCTGTTGGCAAGACCTTAGTTATTCGCTCTCCTTGCTGCTCGCAGCCCTGAGCCCAAAGGCAAATCAGAAAGGCCCGGAACACTAGGACATTTTGACTTCCAGGCCAGTTTGTTGTCACATGCTTTAGAATCCCGCTGTACGTTGGTAGGTCTGTTTCATGCTCTCTCTGACTGGGAAGGGGGACTAAGGAGTTGCTTTTATTTTACAAGGACCAGTGCTTTGTAAAATACCCTGGCTCCTCTTCAAAAGGATCTTTGTGTTGCCCTCCAGTTTCAGTGAATCCTATTAAAAGGTCCGTCTTTATGGCCTGCTGTATGAAGCTATACCAACCTTACATCATCCCGTTTGTGTATTCTCCAGGGCATGTCTTGGTTTAGTATCGGTGGCATGTTAAATGCGGCTAGGCCAGGAGAAGCACTCCACTGCTCTGCCTAGTCCTCCCCTTCGCCAGAGCAGCTCACAAGGTGCTATTCAAATACGAAAAGGGTCAGGCTCCGGGAGAGCAAGAATAAATACACAATGTCTCCGCTCCAAGCAGGAAGCTGGGCAGAAGCTGTAATGAGAATATCATGAAAAGGGGGAGATTGATTATGGAGCGAGAGAGGTGGGTGGGTTGGCCCTCCACCTGTGACAGCCATGCAGTAACAAACAGCAACACACTTAGCCTTTAGCACGGTGTAATCAGCCTTCTACCATGAGACGGGTTAGAAGTGGGAGGCTTGTCATGCACTTGAATGGACCCTGATGCAACAAATCTTTATTTGCCAAGTACTCCATTCGCTCTAGTAATCTTAGTAAAACAGTCATTAAACACACACGTCCAGTCCTAGCATTTCACTGGCTAATGAACTGGAAACCCGGTGACCTTTAAGAGCTGGCAGAGGTCAGATGTGTCAGCCTGAGCTCTTTGTCTCCACGCTGGCGGAGCAGAGGTTTGTGTGTCGGCACTTCACAGCAGTGGCGAAGGCAGGCTAGTCCCTGGCTGGATTCTAAGGAGCCCGTGCTGTATAAACACGGCGCTGGAGCACAGTGCAGTGAGCAAAACAACAGCCACTGCCACCCATTGCAAGAATGACCAGGAACTAAGAATCTCAACTTCTTGAATTGCATCCAAACCTTCCACGAAACAGTGCCATCCGTGGCAGCTCCAAAGAGCAACATAAATCCCTCTGTGGGTACCTCTGTATTGAAGTGTGACCTCGTGGGCAGAGTACTAGACTGGGACTCAGGAGACCTGGGTTCTATTCCTGCCACTGGCCTGCTGGGTGATTTTGGGCAAGTCACTTTCCCTCTGTTTTGCCTTAGTTTCCCTATCTGTAAAATGGGAATATTGATGGAAAGCACTGTATAAGAGCTAGAGTTCTGGTACTGTGTGTGCAATGCACTCAGTTTCTTTGTTATTGTTTGGGCTCAGATACCATAGTGATGGGTGCAGTATAACGACCTAATTAGAATAGACTTTAGGAAAAGATTCCTATAAGTGTTGCTGTTGGAGAAAGGAATACTTGTGGCACCTTAGAGACTAACAAATTTATTTCAACATAAGCTTTCGTGGGCTACAGTCTGACGAAGCAGACTGTAGTCCACGAAAGCTTATGCTGAAATAAATTTGTTAGTCTCTAAGGTGCCACAAGTATTCCTTTCTTATTTTCTTTTGGCTGTTGGAGATGTTAACGTAGGGACCCATTTGGAAATACAAATGTTGGAGCAGGAAGCCTAGAGTCTTGTCACTTGTTTAATGTTCTGCTTCTGCTAAAGTAAATCCACGGGGCTATGCAGTGTCTTCTAACAAAATGCTGTATCTCGGCAGAGTGGTCACCCCTGCTTCAGACTTCAAGGGAAATAAAATGGTCACCTGCATGAGTTACAGACACGATGCTAAAGCGACCTTCCGGATGGAGCTTTCCCCAAACACTTACTAGTGATGTGCTGCTGCAGCTAATGCCCCTGTTGTGTGTTCTCCCTCTCTGTGATACGTACAAGTGACTCTCATCCTTGTATATCCCAGGCTTCCCTCTCTGCCCTTCTTTCCCTAAACTAGCCTGTTTCTGTCTGTGTGTTGTTTTAGATGTGAGAGACAGATCCCGTTCTGTGTGCACATAGGTACAGGTATGTGTGTATGGGACATCCGAGTTTAACGACCCAAACGGCGGTTGAATTGAGTCTCCAGGAGGGAGAGACTTCCATCCCCTGCCTCATAACCTGGGATCATCACATGGCAAGGGGGTAGTGGGCAAAGTGGAGGTTCTTTTGGCTACTCATCCAAATGAATCTCCTACCTCATCTTCCTCAGTTATTGCTTTTCTTCCCTCTACCATCCATACGTCCCCCTGGAATTTTATTTCTCTTCCTCACATTGCAGTCTGTCTTTCTCCCTGCTTTGAGTCTCCCTCTTCATTGTTTTAGGGTTCTTCCAGGGACCTTCATTATATTCTCCCAATTGCCAAAGACATTTGAATATGGCTTTGTGGGGTCAGTCAGTGCTGCAGGAAGGGATACTAAGGAGTGACGTGAACAGCGTTTCTTTCCTCAACTCATGCTGCATCTGTGCCACTCAGTCCTTGCTGCCTAGAGAAAAAGCCACTGTGTTTGGTCCTGAGCTGTGACGCGCGGGCACCTCTCCTTTTGTGAGACTTCTCTCCCTAACCTACCATTAGTCTCCTCTGTCCCCTCCTGTTTTCATCTGCTTCCTCCTCCCCTCTGTTTTTTCCTTCCTCTTTCTAGAAATTGTCCTGCCCCTCACCACTAGCAGACGCCTCGGTGCAGAGGAAGGTATGGGAGTGTTGGTTATTTGAGTGCAACAAACATCCAGCCTATGTCTTTAGCAAGGCCCTGCAGCCCGAAGTGCAGAGTGGGTATATAGTGGCCTGACAGGTTAAATGCTGCAAGCAGCTCCGTGTCTGTAAGTTAACTGCTCTGTACCTATTACAAACCCCTCTTGATCATTCTGGAGAGAAATGGCCCAGCAAATGTCCAAACTCCTATATGGTAAAACCCATATCTGTGGCTGTGATTAATGAGAATGCACTTGTAATTGAATGACTAGAACGGGACATCTTTTATTGTAGACTGCTGGCAGAATCCCTCAGCTAAATAAGTCTTTTCTTTAGTCAAGGTGCCGGGCATTAATCTGATTAGGTGAAAATGCTGCTCTCAAGCATCGCCAAATAGCGCCTTCACCAAATGCAGGCTTTCTATGGAGAGGGTGTTTCACTTCAGAGGGATATGCTCAGTGTGCAGAGAATCAAGACATGAAAGACCCAGCAAGATTGATGCAGAGAAGAAACAGCTCGATGATAATTTGCAGTGGAAGTCGTTCATTTATATTTTAATTTTTTTTTAACAGATTGGTTTCTCTTCCAGGCATTTGAATGGTGACAAGATTGTACAAACCTTGATACACAGCAAATTAATACTGTGCATTTCATTGAATTCCTCACTCAGCTTTGCTAGGCCTTGTCTCTTGTGGCATGTGAGACTTCCAGCCATTTGATGGGTTAATTTCCTTAGCAAATAACTTGTATTGTATCTAAATAGTGAGTTACAGTAGAACAGATAAATATGTAGATATAATATTGCCCATACATAGAGGGAATGTGCTCAGGGCATGATATAAATGAAAAACATAAATTAAAAAATACGAAGTCTGTAACAGAGGAGCAGCCAAAGTTTATCCCATGAACCCAATGCGGGCTGTTTATAATTCAGAGTAGCCACCTTCTAGTGATTAGAGCCAGGAAACGTAGGTTTTACTGGCTGCACTCTGCAAATCACATGCAGTCTTCCAGTTCCTGGCTGTTTGCTAACGAGGCCCCTGGTAAGACAGAGCTTGGATACTGCGGCTGTAACGATAGTCGTTATTCCTTAAGAATCATTCCTGTGTTATGGTTTTGCTTTGCAAAGCTGCCTAGTGTCAGATGTTCTTGTTGAACAAACAAGCAACAAGACATGATAGGCCACATGATCCTCTTCATTGAACTGGAGCTGTTGTATGACAAGTCACTTTTCACCACCAGGGCAGTAAACCTGTCAAAATTGGACAGCTTGGCTTGTCTGTTAGGTAAAGAATTTTCTAATGGCCCATCTACCACAAAGTTATTGGCAGAAGCCAGGCAGCCAGTCATACGGACTGATGTACGGACTTCCTGCAATCCCTTCCTGAAGCGCGATGTCTTGGCAGACTTGGGCGAGAGTCCGTTTCAGGTGCATCCGCTCACCTTTATGATGTGGTTAGACTCAAGGCCGCTCAGCCTCACTTGAGGGCAGAGGTGATCTCCGAATGAATGACTCAGCCTCCCGCCACCCTGTGGTTTTCTGCGAGGTGATGTTAACGCTGCCGGGCTTAGTTTTGCCTGGCCGATGCCTGTGGTGGCACCAGTTTGCCGGCCACCCTTGGACGCGGCATCGCGTTCTGCGCTTGAGCGTGCTCCTCTGCGCTGGCAGATCGCAAGTGCTGCTTGGCAGCAGCCACTGAACTGATGGTACCCGTCCTTCGGCATCAACAGTCATCTGCCCATCCATGTCCCATCTGTGCTTTGCAGCTGGGAAATTTGAGGCGCCCGGCATTATCTACATGCCCGGCTGGCTAGTTTCAGATGACTGTGTTCCTTCAGAAAAAACAGCTTTGCTCTTCTTGTTTAAATGATAGAGGCCTGCCCATTAGTCCGCAGTGGGAACGAGCCCCCTGTGAGCAATTTCGTTTTAAAGAATTAAACCATTTTATTATTTTACACGCATCTTTCCTTAATGGGTCTAGCTTTGTCTGTATTTTGGCTCTGTTAGACCAGGAACCTCATCTAACGGTTAAAACACTGGACTAGGAGTCAGGCCTTGGGTGCTTGGTTGTGTTCCTGGCTCTGCAACTGACTTGCTTGGTGACCTTGAGCAAGTTATTTAAACTTACCTGTGCCTCAGTGCTACAAAACGGGAGTGATAATTGCCAACTTCCCAGGGCTGTTGTAAGGCTTAGTTCATAGAATCGTAGGACTGAAAGGGACCTCGAGAGGTCATCTAGTCCAGTCCCCTGCACTCATGGCAGGACTAAGTATTATCTAGACCACCCCTGACAGGTATTTGTCTAACCTGCTCTTAAAAATCCCCAGTGATGGATATTCCACAGCCTCCCGGGACAATTTATTCCAGTGCTTAACCATCCTGACAGGAAGTTTTTCCTGATGTCCAACCTAAACCTCCCATTGCTTCTTGCCCTATCCTCAGAGGTTAAAGAAATGGCCCGAATTTGGTGATGAACTGAGCACACTGCAAAAGACACCTGCTTGGTAGCGTTTTAGGAGAGTTAAGAGCATGTTCTCGGATCAGTGCTGGGGTGGAAAGGAGCTCTGGTGGCTGGCTGAATTCCCGTCTGATTGTTTAATCATAGAATCATCGAATCTCAGGGTTGGAAGGGACCTTAGGAGGTCATCTAGTCCAACCCCCTGCTCAAAGCAGGACCAATCCCCAATTTTTGCCCCAGATTCCCAAACAGCCCCCTCAAGGATTGAACTCACAACCCTGGGTTTAGCAGGCCAATGCTCAAACCACTGAGCTATCCCTCCCCCCATGCTGCTGAGGTTATGTTCAATTGAGCATTGTGGTACCTTGAGCTTTTTATGGGCACCTCCTTTTACTATTTAAATCAAAATAAATAGTTTGGAGACTCTCTGCTGGAGGCGCTCCTAAAGGACCAAGTATTATGACAATCAGTGCTACTGAAATCAATGGTACTTTCTTTGCATTGTTCGTGTGACACCTCCATTAACAGGGTACTGTCATGTTTGTGCACTGACATAACTCTTCACACAGGACGAGAGCTCTGTGTCTCTGCAAGCCCCCAGATCTTGTTGTTCAGAAAAGCGCACACGGAACACGAGTCCATTCGCTTGCGTTTTGAAAATGCCCACGTGTGAACCAAAGAAAAGAGGTTGCAAATTGAAGTGTGTCTAACAGCTTCAAGGAGGTCTATAGACACGGCGCACACACAAATCCCTTTGCAGCTAGGACCATACCTTAAATAAAATTAGCCCAGATCAATCCTCATCCTGGCAACAGTTTGCTTCTCAGCTGTTTAGCCAACCAAATCAACTGATGCTATTCAGAAAACGCTTTGTTTTCCTTGCTGCTAGGTAGATTCACGTTGTGCAAGTTCTTAGTAACATAGCATTTTCATCTTAACTCCCTGAACCATGACAATGTAGTTAGATTAATAAAATCATGCCATGACGTGTCTCCTGTTAGCCCACAAATTATGTAAGGCTCCATGTATTACATAGCTGCATCGACAGATCTAGCAATCCTATGGCCAAGGATGATTCAGCTTTTGGACCACGGTTGTTGCAGCTCCTGTCAGTAACTCCATCCCTTCTCACTCTGCACCTGCACTAGATTCTCGGCATACCTCACGTTGCATTGCAGACGTGACTGTGGAAGCCTGTAATCCACGGACAGTGCACAGACATCTTAGAGTTCTGCTCTTAGAGCACCGTTAACGTGCAACTGGGCGCTGGAGTGTCGCGTGGCAGCGCCCGAGTCGCCGCGCACGCCAGTGTAACTGCTTGCAGTGGAATAAAACTGCAGGACAAGTTGCTCTTCAGCTGCAGAGCATCTGCAGCGTCATCCGAGCCAGTTAGCATAAAGCAGAGGTTGTTTGAGGTTCAGGGCTACTATTGCTGCTGTCTGAAGGCCTGGCATCTTCCTCTAGTTTGCAGTGGCTTCTAGGATATTACAGTGGTGGGACCATACGTGTGGCTAGGCAGCTGTAATTGAAGGCAGTCCTTGCTATGTCCAGTAACTCTGTGGCTGCCTGCTTGCCACTCTCCTCCGAAATGGCTGCTCTGGGGGAAGTACTTCAGTCATGGAAAAGGAGCTCCTATTTCTGGCAGTGTGACCTTCAGGACAATGACAGGCTGCCAATCCTGAAAGCGGTCCAAGCTATTTATGGTTGCTTGTGATCAAGCCTCAGGTCTGTAACCCAGGAGGCTAAGGGCGGTGGTTGTTTACCCATCCCACCGTGGGCAGGGCAGGAGCTGTCTTTAATTGTCTGCTCGCATCTAGCATAGGGTGCATTGTGCTTCCCGCTAAGGATGGCTGGCCAGTTAGACACCTGCTGTTAAAATGAATGGAAATGGTTAACAGATGCTGCCAGCCCTCCAGGGATTTTGTTCGGCATTGCTTTACGCTTGACTAATATCTGCTTCTTTCCTTCTGCATTCTGCCTGTCACTGCAGATGGGAGAGGACACTCAATGGGTAATTGGTTCCTGTTCTCGCTGTCTGCCTCCTTTCTCTTCGTTACTCATACACATCACTGTCATCACCTCCTCCATCTTTTGAGTTCATATTAAAATAACCCCCCCTTCCCCCTCCCCCCAGCAGAGGGAGCAGGCAGGCTGAAACGGTGGTCTCTAAACAGGAGACGTTTATAGATACCCTGGAAAGAGGGGGGCAGAGGAAGCCGTATCAAGCCAACAGGTGCTCCAGTAGAGACTGACTTTCTTGTGCATAGGGTGTCCTGGGCTCAATTGGGAACCTGTTGCATTTATTCTGCATCAATCACAATTTAAACGGGTGTGTCACAGTTTTCCTCTCCAACACACTGTATAGAGAGCGGTGCCTCTGCCGAAGAGGACTCCGGCTATGTCTACACAACGAGGTAGGGGTGTGATCCCTCTGCTTGTGTACACGGTAGTAGCAACAGAGGCACCTCTCAGCCATGCCATGCGTGCCGGTTCCAGGGGGGTTTCAGGCGCAAGTATGTGTACATGAGCAGGGGAATTACAGCTCTAGGTCATAGTGGGGCGTTGCCTTTGTCTGTCCCAGGGCCTCCTGGTCTCTGGGGTGGCATATTGCGCATCAGCTGAGTTCTGTCCCATGCATATGAACCAACAGAGGTGGAGGCCCTGGCATTGCTGTGCAGAGAACCTTTAGGTGGGTTGAGAGAGACTGAGAGGCGTCAGAGGGACCTAGATCAAAGCTGCTTCTGTTTGGAAAGACATCGCCAGGAGGCAGCAACTCAAGGGGGATGAAAGCAAATAAAATGTTTAGGGAGGGGTAAGGGAAATTCCCTGCCTCACATTTCCTTGGCCCTCAGCAATGAGAAATAGGTGCTCCTGATCCCCGCTCTCTCTCTCCGGCCTCTGTAGTCCATGCAGAACATATCCCTTCACCACCATTACCAGGAGGGCAGGGGGACTGCCTTTTATCTGGCTCCTTCCCTTCGACCTGGCTGGCATAGGTGACCCCTACCAAGAATTACACATAGTTCTCGGGGTCAGGGACTGCACCTTGATGTGTTGCGAAGGCCTGCTCTGATGGAGAACCATAAATCTGGAGTTCCTTCAAAGAGGAGACTGCAGTTGGGGGCTCCTGACATTTATGAGCCGTGCCTGGCCCAATCTCTCTGAGATTTCCCACTGCACTCGCAGACCGGCGGCGCACAGCATGATTGCCAGCGTTACAAAGAATTGATTGTTGTCTTTCAAGCTTGAATTTTGAGCCTGTGGCTTTCCAAGAGGAGCTGAGTAAGAAACTGATAAAAAGCCGATAAACATCTGTCCCAATTATGCAGAATTATTCCCAATCATTTCCATAGTACTTTGTATAAGATCTTTGCTGCATGATGGGAGTGTTTGTTTTTTTTCTTTTTCCGTTCATCAGACAAGAGTCCCAGAAACCCCCATCTCCTGCGATAACATTTAGAAATGAGTCTGTTATGACCAGGTGTTGCAGCTTTTCCTTCCATTTGTTCTCTGTTCCCGCCCCCCCCCCCCCTCCCTTGGACTTCGCTGCTTTTTTTGATGTAGAGTGTAGAGCTGGCTGACACTTACAAGCAAGAATATAAAGTGAGAGAAGGTGTAATAGTTATATGCGATTATGTGGCAAGCCAGTCCTAATGCAGAAGTGTATAGATCTTTTCTTCTACGATATGGCTCAGACTGAGAGAGTTGTTTGAATAGCAGTCCCCTGCTGTGTCAGACAGACGTATTCGAATGGTTAGGAACTCGGCAGCCAGAAGATTAATCAACCCCATTTTGCAAGTTCAGTATTAATCGGCACACACAGTTACGCCACGGTGCTGGCGTTTTGGGCCTTTCACCACTCTTATTTCACACTAGAATCATTCCCCTCGGCTGTTGTCTCTGACGTAAACTGGGAGAAATGATCACTTGAGCCCTACACACTTGTGGGCTGAAAAAGAATGGAGCTCCATGCTGCTTCCTTTGAATGCCAGCAGCTCTCTCTCCTTACGCTAAGCATCGAGGTCTGTGTACGACGAAGCAGCTGCTGCAGTGTGAGGGAATTAGAGCTCAAAGGAAAGAGGGCCTGGAGGATTGTGCTACCGTGTTGCGGACCTGGGTTTTGGAGTGATTTTTGGGGCGAGCTTCATGAGACAAAGGGTGCGCTTAGATTTTCTGGCCAGGAGGGAGGCTAGTGCAATTTTGCAATGTTCTTTCATGCCCCTTTAGCGGTAGGCGGCGTTGTGTCTTTAGAGCTAGGCGGCTACTGTAGGGGATGGAAGGATATACCCGAGAGAGGCAGGGGTTCTGGAACAATTTGTACAGTGGGGCTGCTGAGAGCCATTGCACCAAACTAAATCATGTATGTGATGGAATCCACTTCAAGCCCTAGTTCCAGCACCTATGGAAAGAGGGAAACCCAGAGCAACAAAGGGGTTGGTAAAAGCCAGAGGATTTCAGGTGGCCGTTCTGTCATCCAACAGAGCCCTGCCTTTGACTTGAAAAAGGCCTCCAGGCTTGTTCCCAAGCCAACATATTTGTATCCACTGCGGGGAAAAAAGCAATTGGTTAATATGCCATCTGTTGGCCAATTTAAAATACAAACACACACTTGCCACGAGAGCTACCAGAAATGGCCAAGAACAAGTGCCATATGGTGGGGGCGGGATGTACGTGAGCCCTGCAGATTCTGAGTTTGCACAGCTCCAGGGCCTGCTCTGGGCCATGTTGTTGTGTTTTGTTCTCCTCCTCCATGAGCACTGGACCAAGCACACCTGGATCTTGGATCCTGTTTGTCAAATAGCCCCACATACCTCTGGGCCGAACTTAGCAGCAGAGCCTTCCATATGACATTCTGTGTTGTCCCAGCAAGCCCGCCCTTCCCCCATGTGATTGTCACTGCATTTTTCCACGTACGCACTTGTTCTTTTTGGTGGTGGTCTGTCTTTGTCGTCAGATCGTGTGTCTTGTGTCTGATGTGTGACTGGAAAACTGTGTGGTGAGATCCGTAGCACTGTCCTGTTAGCCAAAGCTGGTGAGCTAAGATAAGCCTGCAGAACGAGGATCTACGGTAGATATTCAATATGGATCAACATTGCCCCATTATTTATAAATATTGGTGGAATTGAGAAATGTGCTATGCAGGAGCACTGCAATACCAATAGTATTACTTGTACCTGTGTTCAGGTAGATATCCCCATGGGACCTCAGGTTTTGGTCACCTCTGGTGACCCCAGCACTGAATTTTCTCTTGAAAATCCAGAAAGGTGCAAATGTACAAGTAAATTGTATCATGGGCTTTACACCTTTCAGACAAATGATCTGAACATTTTCAAGGGAAGTTCATGGTCAGCTTAAAGAGCAAAGAAAGGCTGAAAGGTAAACTGCAAAGGCATGGGGATCCAGCGGGGAAGGACAGCAGAAATGAAAGAATTTGGAATAAGGTGGTTCTAAGAGGACCATGTTGGACAATTTTAGCTGCCCCAAATGGCAGCTTGGTAGCTTCAAAGAGATCAGTATTAAAATACTGGATTACTTTGTTCTCTAAAGTCAAGTCTCGTATTGTTGTAGAGCGGGCCCCAGTAGGAGCTCTTCTGTTTTCCATATGGGGTAACTGAACCCTTAGAGGGAAAGCATGTGCTGCTGAGCAGTGGTCACACTGGAAGTCCACATCCCTCTCCCTTCCCCCTCCCTGGATATTAAAATTAGTCGTGCTTTAAAAGGATACAGCCAAGATGGGTTTAAATAATTGTGACGCCTTTGCTTTTTCTGCACTCTAGAAACTACCCCCTAGAGCCCCGCAGCTTGTCAGTTTTATCTTCCATCATGGTTACCCCTACTGGATTTTTGTAGAGCTGCTCAGGACTGCTGGTAGCTGACATTATGGGTTTCACGGAAAAGCCCTGGAGCATGAAACACATGAAGAATTGCACAGACTTTGCAAAACAGATGATAGGTCGGAGATTGGATTGGCTTTTTAATTGATCAACCTTCAAAGTACTCCTTTTTTTTAAGCTGTGGACTCAGTCCCAGTGGACAGATGGATTGAAACATGTTTTATCTGAAACATTACAAGGTGGTCGTTTATTCTCCAACTTCTTCTCTAAGTGGCATTATTAGCATAAGAAACCCCCACTGTATGTGCTTTCACAACACACAGTGTTCATCAGTCCTGTGCATGGTGAGTGCATGAGACATGTTTGCAGCGGTTCAGTCGAGTGACCTGCAAACTCTATTCTTGGCATCCAATACCTATCTTAAATGAACTCTGCCTTTCTCTTCTCTCTCTCTCCTTTCTCTCTTTCAGCTTGGCAGTGACCTTGGCGGGGGCATTGGAGGAAGTCCGGCAGTAAGTGCCATCAATTTTTTTCCAGTAAAAAAAGCTCCCCCTAATATCATAATTCTGATGATATCTTTCCCCCACACACTGCTGCTTTACTAAACCACTGTGTTTGTGAAAACAGACAGCTGTGACCACAGTGAATGGTAGCGGGTCCTTCAAAAGTGTTTGGGTCCCCAGGTGAGTTCTTCAGGACTGCAGCTGCCATCTCTGGAGAGAGAGTCCCCCTCTCCTGACTCTAATGAGCAGAAGGAGGCAGAGCTATTGTCTTCATTAGAATGGCCCTGGTCTCCTGCTGTTAATAGCTAAGCCCTTCAGGGAAATCACCGAACTTCTGTAGCAGAGGCTTTCTGTTCCTGACAAGCAAATGGGATCTCCGGTCTGCAGAGGAGTGAACCATTTTTGATCATGGGACTAAGACTAGAGAGCTCCTCCTCTGCTGGGATGGCATGACCCTCTGCGCCCAGTTGTATCATGGCTTCCCCACAATTTCTGGATGTGCAAAGTCCTTTGGTATGAATTCAATGCAATCATGGCAATTAGCATGGAGAAAGGAATTAGGATTTAGATTATCTTGTCCTTTTGCTGGGCATATGCAGACTTGTTCCCTAAAGTGTATCCTCTCGAGCCTAGAGATCTTTTTTTTTTTCTCTACATAGACAGGAGGGGACTACTAGTGTTGGTTTCAAGGATACCATGTGGTTATGGTGACAGCAAAGATTGCGGGGATTAGTTTCCAAGAGCATTGGAATTCAAATGCATTATTTAGCACTCTTGATAATTCAGCAGGGAAGCTGTAAAGTGCTTTAAAATATTCAGGATATTGCCCAAATTCATGCCTTATTTAATAAGCAGCATTCTGCGTGTGCATTGTTCATCACTCCCATTTCTTCCTAACTCTTGCAGGTGGGACAGACCTTCATTCCATCCTCTGTGCCTGCGACTTTTGCCCCTTCACCCACCCCAGCTGTGGTTAGCAGTGGACTCAACGACCTGTTCGAACTCTCTACTGGTATCGGCATGGCCCCTGGGGGATACGTGGCTCCGAAATCTGTACGTAAGAGAAACAGTGGTACAGTACGTTGTTCACCAATGATACAGCTTAGGCAGCATGGAGATAATGAGGCTGTTCAATTGTCCCCTTCGTGCTCTTTGGAGATATGGGATGGACTACATGAGTTATGTTCCCTTAGGTATATCTTGAGTTTCCCCCAGAGTGACAGCGATTGTTGAAGGACAAATCTAACCGACTCTAGACGTCAGTTTTCAGCATTTCCCTACTCTTGCCAGTAAGGTAATGTTACTGTAAGGAAGGATTTGTGGGAGCTGCAAAAATTTGGACTTTGCCACTTTCCCCATTGGGCAGCTACTAGCTAGATGCCCTGTAGCAGGATTCCAAGATTTCACCCCACTGGTCCAACCATTAGTGCTGATCAATAAACAGAAAATCCATTTGTATGAGGGGAGTCCTATTTACAAGGGATTAAAATAGTGTTAGTGTGTGCCCTGGATTTGCACCTGATGGTAGAAGAGAGAGATGGTAAAAGCACCGACTGAGCCATTATTTTTATTATTAATCCAATTCTTGATGATGTTTCGGTATCAGCAAAACTTGGTCCTGCTAACAAGGCTTTGGCCAAGCTAGAATAGCCGATGTGAAGCTAGATCTATGGGGGAAGCGTGCCCTTTCAGAGCAGCTGTTGGAATGCGGCATTTAGTTTTTCCGTGCCCTGGGGGTCACTGAGGGATGGAGTTCTTCCTTGTGGCACCAGCGTGTTCAACTTCTTCCTGTTTGGAGCCGCCACTTATTAAAACCTTTGTTAATCTCAGTGAATAACCAACTGGCAATTATTGTTTACAATAGTATAAAACCCATGTGCATAAACTGCTGTGCATCTTATGCCAAACTTCCAGCATTTGGCTGCTTGCTGGTACTATGCCAAATAAAAGATTGTGTGTAGACGTCCCACCAAGCGTCAAGGTAACCACTATCCGCTGCTCAGCCAATCACATTTACGTTCGGCGTTCTCCACAAAGCACGTTTGCCTAGATGTGCTGTCAGACCAAATCCCGAGCACAATAGTGGTTTGACTTTGTGCGAAACGTTGTAATCGCACAGCGATCTGGCCTTCCTTCAAAAGCTCCTTGTATTCAAAACAGCATTGCGTGCTCTTCGGCCATGTCACCAGGGTGAACAAAAACACCCCAGTAGGCCATGCTCTCCGAGTCTCCATCAGCATGCAAAGTGTTGCATGCCCGGACTCTACCTGGTACTGCCTGCTAGGCCACTCTAGACATTCATAGATTTACAGATTGAGCCAGATCTGGGAATTTCACTGCATGAGGCCTGGTGTGATGCCATCCCCCGCGGTCACTCTGGCTGGTGCAACATCCCTCATTAGTCTGTGTTTGCGGATGATCATGATTCCTCCACAAAGGTTCTTCAGGAACAGATAAGAGCACCAGCCCCATGATTGTACTTGATTCAATCTTCAGGATTATCCCAACACATTCCCTGGAGGAATCTGCCTTTTCAAGAGATTAGTCAGTCCTGGGCACCAGCCCCCTTCCATTTCTGTGCACTTTGGTGTTCTCCAATGTTTCAGAGCTCCGGCAGGAGCTTTGTAAACAAAATAGGGTTTTATCAATGGAATAGGAACAGCGGGTTTGGTATTGCTCATTGGTGGGCCTGATTGGTTTAGATTCCTTTGCTCCACGTGCAGCATACTCTGTCAGCAGCATGTATGTGCTTATGGATACTGTAACAGTTGCTGAATGAATGGATTGCACGACTCAGGACCCAGGTTTCTCCAAGCTGTGCTGTGCTGGTGCTGAGCGGGATTTCTTGTATTTCAGGTTTGGCTGCCAGCAGTGAAGGCTAAAGGCCTGGAGATCTCTGGGACATTCACACACAGGCAGGGACACATCTACATGGAGATGAACTTCACCAACAAGGCTTTGCAGCACATGACTGACTTTGCGATTCAGTTTAATAAGAACAGGTAAGAAACCCACATGCCCTTGGTAGGGAAGTGGCCAGGTTCTAGAAAGGGCTCCTGGCTCAGTTTCCTGGTTCTAGACATGGGCGTGAGTGACCTGTGGTTCCCAGCCTGCTGCTCATGACTTTCTAAGGCATAATTTTCATTGCCGTGGTGGGATTTAAAACAAATCCAGACACACGCATGGGCTCTTTCATTGACTGCATGTTGCAAGTCCCAAACCACTAAATAGGATTAAACTAGCTGCCTTGATCTATCCGGTTATAGTCATCTGCGGGCTACCATTGGCCCCTTGCTAACTAAATCATCTTCCATTTACTGGCTGAACAGCATATGAAGGGTTAAAAGATAAAAGGGGCAAACAACTGTTCTAAAACTTCCATTGAAAACGTTCCTAGATCGACAGTAATACAACGAAAAAATTAATGGCAATGATTTGTCATTAAAATCTCTTCCGTTTATGGCATCGTTAGTTACCTGTACTTGTTACCCAGGGGTGCAGGCCACCGGCGCAGTGAGTCAAAGCATAGCCCACATCTTGGTGAGATTTCTCTTCATCACCTCGTCTACATGCAAGAACTGTGTATGCGTTCTACCCGGAGTCCTAGATTGCTTCGTTAGGTTCAATGCTGGAGGTGGCGAACTTTTTTGAGAAGGCTCATATCTGGTGTGTGTGAGACTTTCAAGAGTGCTCTGTGTTGGCCCAGCAGTTCTCCCCGTGAGGTCAATAGTAAAACTTCCACTGGTTTCAGTAGAAGTAGAGTTAGACCAGCACTGGATGGCTTTGAAAACTGCACCCTGTGTGTCTAGTAACCGTAGCATGTGCGCCTGACTCATTCATCCCCCCCAAAATGAGTTCATCTCAGGGCAAAGCCCCAGTACGGCCCGTAGTGATCCAACTGAGGATCTAACTGGTGTAGGTGAGTGTACAGAGAGGGGAAAATGCTACCTCTTAGTAGAACGCAGTCTGGCTGTGGCCACCTCAAGTCATTTATGCTACTGGTGCCTGCTTTGGGGTAGATCTGTAAGGAACAATTTTAAAGACCCAAACAGGCCCCGATGTTCATGTATATTTCAGTCCTGAGAGTGAATGCTTAATATGATGTGCTGACGAGTTCTGGCTACGGGCTGTATGAAATACAACTGAAAATATCATAGATTGATGCATCTGTGTTGTTTTTAATACAATCTGCTCTCTACCGTCTGCCCTGCCCTGGTGAGCAAGCAAGCATATGGTCCCCTCTTTCTTCTAGCGCTGAAGCTGCAGCTGCCCCTTTTCACATTTCAGTGAGGTTTTGGAACAGCCCCTGGATTTGTAAGGCTGAAGCGTGTTTTTATAGCTGGTAAAGCCCTAGCCAAGTACAGCTAAGCTGACAGGCTGCTGAGTCAGCAGATGTAACCATCCCCAGCGAGTCGACGAATGACTGCGTTTCCAAATTGAGTTGGGAGGGAGCGCAGCATCCACACCAGACTTAAACTGTCTGGAAACGCAGGCCTTTATAAATAGTTATTTAAGTGAACAAACATTGTCAGTGAGCAAATCACCAGGTGAAATCGCTTATGGCAAGCACAGTGGGTAGCAAAATCACTTTGCTGGAAGGAACTGCCACTTGCCGTGTAGTAGAATGTCTGGAGCATACCGATCGCTCTTCATAAACCTGCTCTCACAGAGAGAAGTGCCCTGTCAGCGGAATCCCCGCTCTTGTCCCTTTCACGCTTGTACCTGCTGCAGTCAGAGAGAAGGCACGTGGAGTGGTCTGCCATCGCTTAATGCTGAGCGGTGTGTCATGGGAACACTGAGTCACTGTCAAGATTGTAAAGGGCCCATTCTGATTAAAGTGGAGGTGAAACATGTACCATATAAACCCTGCCCCTAAGTAGGACACGCGGGGTTAAAATGTGTCTGAGCCGGAGTGGGGTGAGTGTAAATCCCATCTGCTTTGGTGGTGTGCTTCCCCGGGTAGAGTATAAAGTGAAGCAGAGAGCCAGCCCCCATCCAAAACCAGCCATCTGGCAGTGCCTGGCTTTGTAGCAGTACTGGTGCAAACTGCTGATTCCTCTTTGGTTAGATGGTTCGTGGATGTCCTCTCCCTGCCCTGTACTAGTCCTTGCGTCTCCGTCCTTTGCTCCTAGTTTTGAAGCAAGGTCCACATCTGCCTGTCTGCCTGCTTCTCTGGTGAAAGTGAAGAGTGTTTGTCCCAGGGCATGAACCTTCCTTCCAGCCTTTCTGAATTCACATGCTAGTGAGCTGCTCCATGCATGTGAATTAGCCTGGCCCCATGGGAGAGAGAATGGAAACGTTGCCAGCAGATAATCTCTCTTGGCCAAGGTGGGCCTGTTTTCAGGGAGACCGAGACTCAAGTTCATGTGCATTGTCCTATATCAAGCATCCACCTTGATTCAAACTGTCACCTATTTCCCTCTCCTCTAAATCACAGTGGGGCACAGCTCAGGAAAGGCAGTAAGCTAGGTCAGCCCACGCTAAAATGGAGAGCAGAGAGAACCTTTGGGACAGCAGTCCCAGACCCCCTTCCCTTTAAAATAAGTGACTATGTCGCATATAGGGCTCTAAGAAATGCAGTGCTGTGTGAACACCCTCTGGCTTTCTCTCGCCCAGCTTTGGAGTCATCCCCAGCACTCCGTTGGCCATTCATACTCCGCTGATGCCAAACCAAAGCATTGACGTGTCCCTTCCCCTCAACACCTTGGGACCTGTCATGAAAATGGAGCCACTCAACAACCTCCAGGTAAGGCGCATCCGATGCTACGTTGGGGGCTCACAGCTCAGTTGTCTTCCTCCCGCTTCTGCTAGAGGTCACCTCCGTTTAGGGGCTCCTCCGCGTAGGAATCCGGACGTTCACTGAAATGCTGAGCAATGGCTGCTCAGGGGTGGGCAGGGTGGGCTTCTGGCCAGCAATTTGTTGGAAATGGTAGGGGTGGGGGACTGCTGTTCTGTAGCATTTAGAGGTGATCTATGTCCTCTCATCCCGAAAGATTTACTTCGCAAACCTAAACTGACATGCAGGGTTCACTTGATGCCACTGCAGTGCGGCTACCTCTTGGGTGGAACGTGGCCAAGAGCGTATAGCAAGGCTGCGCGGTGTAGGGCAGGAGGCGAAGATGATTGGGCAGCAGTTCTGCAGAAAAGGACCATGGGGTTACAGTGGACGAAAAGCTGAATATGGGTCAACAGTGTGCCCTTGTTGCCAAGAAGGCTAATGGCATTTTGGGCTGTATAAGTAGGGGCATTTCCAGCAGATCGAGGGACGTGATTATTCCCCTCTATTCGGCACTGGTGAGGCCTCATTTGGAGTACTGTGTCCAGTTTTGGGCCCCACACTACAAGAAGGATGTGGATAAATTGGAAAGAGTCCAACGGAGGGCAACAAAAATGATTAGGGGGCTGGAGCACATGACTTATGAGGAGAGGCTGAGGGAACTGGGATTGTTTAGCCTGCAGAAGAGAAGAGTGAGGGGGGATTTGATAGCTGCTTTCAACTACCTAAAAGGGGGTTCCAAAGAGGCTGGATCTAGACTGTTCTCAGTGGTAGAAGATGACAGAACAAGGAGTAATGGTCTCAAGTTGCAGAGGGGGAGGTTTAGGTTGGATATTAGGAAAAACGTTTTCACTAGTAGGGTGGTGAAGCACTGGAATGGGTTACCTAGGGAGGTGGTGGAATCTCCTTCCTTAGAGGTTTTTAAAGTCAGGCTTGACAAAGCCCTGGCTGGGATGATCTAGTTGGGGTTGGTCCTGCTTTGAGCAGGGGGTTGGACTAGATGACCTCCTGAGGGCCCTTCCAACCCTGAGATTCTATGATTCTATGATTCTTTGGTTGGAACTGTAAGGGGGAGGCAGAATGTAGTTACCAGAGCCGGGCTTTGCCCTGGGTGCTGGGCTAGTCACTCTCAAGGCTTATATTTAACACCTTCTGCAAAGGCTGAGTGCCCTTCTGATTATATGGAGTTAAAACAAACTCCTCTTTGATATTTTAATACCCCTCCCTCCCAGCACCTTTATAGCAGGAAAATGTAACCCTCAGGTCCAAGCCACGCTGCGTCAGAACATCTGCCCCCTCTCAAGTCTGGGGTGGGGGGTTGTGGACTCCGCAAAGGGGCAGCTTGTGGCTAATGACGTACACAGAAGCTCTTGAACAAAACTGGGGAAGTTGGCCAGTGAAGTTCGGCAGAGCCCGGATGTCATGTGGTGTTAATGTCCAGTGCTGAAAAGCCATGGGCATTAGGCAGTCGTGTAGAGCTCTGCAGATTATCCGATAAAGGCGGGAGGCTGGGTTTGCCATCTTTCCTCCTCCGAAAGGGAAATACCCGTCTTGTTTAATCTCCCCCAAGGAGTTACTTCCTTGTGTTGTATCTGTTCGTATTGGCAGTAAATTAGCCGGCCCTCTTGGAGCTGCGGGAATACAGCACATTGAGATTTGCTCCAGACAAGGTGCATATGGAGCTAGTTGAGAGGGCAGGGTGGGGATTTGCTAGGCTTGCCGAGAGCCTGGCTCGAAAGGAGAGGAAGAGCTGCCAACGTCTGGAGTGGATCCCCACGCTGGGCATTCGTTCAGCCCAGATGATAGCTTGAGATGTAAGAGTAAAGGAACCCGCAGGAAAGACGGCTGCTGCTGAAGTGATTCAATATTTCTCTAGCACTGCTAGTTTTAAGTGGCGCTTCCCCGAGATCATTGGTACTTTCTCTGCCCCGAAGAGCTACGGTCCAGGAAACCGAGGGTAAGGGGTTGTTAATGTTACATTAATGAAGCTGTTTCGTATATTTCATTTCTCAGGCCCTTACGCCTCACTGTAATACAGGGGTTGGTAAAGCAGTTCTCCCTCCAGGGGGCCTCACAGCTTCCCTTAGTGCAGTTTGGGGTCAGATATTTCAGTGGAGATTCTGGGGTCTTGGCACTGCCAGGTTTATCTATGTCGCAGTCACCTCCCCGGTCAGGCAGATGCAGCTCTCCAACAGAATGGAGTTTTGCCCCAGAGTGTGCAGTAGCTCCCTGGTTCCTGGAAGCTGTCTGGTTAGTGGTTCCCCTGTCTATAGCCTGTTCTATCTCTGCATCTCCTGGGTAGAGACGTCTCGTATCCAGTAGATGCATCTAACCGGTTTCACAGCACATCTGTCTCAGTGACTTGATCTGGGGCTGGGGGAGATTGGGATGAAGCGGGTCTGAATATATATATATATATCCCACCGGTTTGGTCTCCAGTTGCATGAGGGGCCCAGACGGAGTGGAGCGCTTCCCATGTGGAGAGAGTTCTTACTCCCTCCAGGGTTTAAAAAAAATGCAGTGATTAAACTGTAACTTTCATCTGCCTGAACAACAGCTTCCTTCTCTTGACTGTTCCACTCTGTGGCTTATGACTTATTAATGAGTCTTCGGGCAAGCAGCTAGAAACAGCTCCACTGCTTAGTTCCCGAGGCTCCGAATTGGCATCACATCAAGCGTGATGCAGTAGCTGCTTCTGCATGAGTGGAGCAGAGCTGACCAGGTCCCCTACCCCACAGACCCTCGGCAAAGTCACGCGATTGGGGGAGTATGTGGATGAGCTGCATGTGATATCTCCCATGCGGGGGCTTTTCCTGCTCAGAAGGAGGCGGGACAGGGGGCTTGATAATGCCCTTGGTATCCATTCCGCAGAGGGAGTAGTTGCAGCATTTTGCACCACGGTATAGGAGACCCATACAGGATCACAGATTCCCCAGGGCCAGGAATAGCTAGGCATGTCAAGGTGGTGATTACATCAGTTTGGTGCAGCTGTTACGAACACTGACTTCTGGGGACGGAATGGGCAAGTCCCAGACCTTCTAGATCTGGCTTTGGACACGAAAGTTTCTGGGGTATCCCAGAAACCAAAAACACACATGGAAGCCACTGCTTCCATTGGTCAGAAAGGAGATGAAATAGTTGGGTTACCATGAAACCTCCAAAGACATCAGAATGCTGTTTGTTTCTAGCAGAAAATGCTACAAGAATAAAGCAGAGAGGAAACATATGTGGAAACCTCCAGCTGCCTTATTTGGAAATAAGCAGAGCATCGTTAGTGCCAAATCTGCTCGCTCGTTGACTAGCTACCTCATTGCCACACAAGTTGGCTGCCCTTTTACAATCAGGGAAGCTGCCATATGGAGTAATAGTATCTCTCTCAGCTGAGAGTTGAATCACGCTGGTAACGGACGCCAAGTTAAAAAGTACGGTTGTTACTCTCCAGACAGCAGTGGATTTGATGGAGATCCGTCATTGCCCTGACAGCAGCACCCAGCTCTGGAATGGTATTCTTTGTGTTTTCCCACAGAAATAATTACTTCTAAAACATCCTACAGAAATCACTTTGATAGGTGCCTTGCTGAGAGAGCAATTTATAGCAAAATATAGGGACTTCTGTATTTCTCTACACCTATTCTCATTGAAGAAAGAAAACTCTAAGTAAGTTGAGTGCGATATTGCATGTGATTTTCTGTGCATGAAATTGTTAGTCAGTGTACAGGATTTATTTGAACTTTTAAAGCCCTTAATTTCATTTTTTTTATTCTCCGTTTTTGTTGCAGTAACAGAAAAATAAGTCCTCGGGCAACCAAACTCATCTCTGAATTCCCATGGCATGTGAACTAAAAACTTCAAAGGCTAGTAGTTCATTCTGCAGGCAACAATTTCAGAAGTAATGCGTTTGTCCTGTTCATATTGTCATTTTATTAGAATGTCTTATTCTTCCCTACGTGCAGTTTAATTTGTACCTCTTTCATAATCAGCGAAAGTGATCAAAACACTTGACACGTTAACAAAAAAACAACACATTAGAGAAGGGAGAACTAAATGTTAAGAGATCTAGTTATGCAAGATGCAGTCAGGGTTCACACATGGCATGAACAGCCTTCTAGACTGTTTACACCAGTAGTCCTGCCGTGTATGATAAAGGATAGCACACTCCTTCCCTCCTCACCCCCCACCTAATATTGCAAATGCTTGTATTCTGCTCATGGGAACAGTCAGCCAAGTTCATCAGCCAAAGTTTGATTGACTCTTAAAGGATGAGGCCAGATGTAAATACATAAGCATCTCTGCCCTGTAGAGTTAAACAGACTCCAGACCCCACTGTAGTACATTGTATTTATATCCCTGTTACATTTCCCCAAAAGAGAGCTGCTATTGGAATGAGCCTTTTTAAGAGTGTCTGTTGCTAAATGAGAGCTTCATGACTTAGTTCTCATTTTGTTAATTTCCATGAGTGCTGGTTGCTTAGGAACATTTTCAAATTACTTACTCAGCCTTTCATAGGCCACCTGGCATTTGGCTTGATCTCGCCACTGCACAGCGCTGGCTAAATCCAGTGGTATCTGCTAGGCTCTTAGAATCATAGAATCTCAGGGTTGGAAGGGACCTCAGGAGGTCATCTAGTCCAACCCCCTGCTCAAAGCAGGACCAACCCCAACTAAATCATCCCAGCCAGGGCTTTGTCAAGCCTGACCTTAAAAACCTCTAAGGAAGGAGATTCCACCACCTCCCTAGGTAACCCATTCCAGTGCTTCACCACCCTACTAGTGAAAACATTTTTCCTAATATACAACCTAAACCTCCCCCTCTGCAACTTGAGACCATTGCTCCTTGTTCTGTCATCTTCTACCACTGAGAACAGTCTAGATCCATCCTCTTTGGAACCCCCTTTCAGGTAGATGAAAGCAGCTATCAAATCCCCCCTCATTCTTCTCTTCTGCAGGCTAAACAATCCCAGTTCCCTCAGCCTCTCCTCATAAGTCATGTGCTCCAGCCCCCTAATCATTTTTGTTGCCCTCCGCTGGACTCTTTCCAATTTATCCACATCCTTCTTGTAGTGTGGGGCCCAAAACTGGACACAGTACTCCAAATGAGGCCTCACCAGTGCCGAATAGAGGGGAATGATCACGTCCCTCGATCTGCTGGAAATGCCCGTACTTATACAGCCCAAAATGCCGTTAGCCTTCTTGGCAACAAGGGCACATTGTTGACTCATATCCATCTTCTCGTCCACTGTAACCCCTAGGTCCTTTTCTGCAGAACTGCTGCCCAGCCATTCGGTCCCTAGTCTGTAGCAGTGCATGGGATTCTTCCGTCCTAAGTGCAGGACTCTGCACTTGTCCTTGTTGAACCTCATCATTTTTCTTCTACTAGCGCCCAAAGGTGCCAGGGCTGAGCTGGCGTTCAGAAGCCCTGGGTTGACTTGTTCTGCTTCTATTTTTCTTTCCCCACCTTGGAGCAAGGTGTGGAACCCAAGTGGCAGTTGCATCTCCCCTGGAGATCGCTGGGGCAGTTGCTTTTTTGAGTCTCTGTCTCAGTGCACATGGGATAAGTTAGTGGGTCTGCAATGAGAGCCTGCGGTGGTTAAAAAAAAAAAAATTATCTAATCCTATCCGGACCAGAGCCAGATTTAGAATAAAAAAAGCCATGCTGGAATGCCTGCCGGGAACCGTCCTGTACCAAAGCGAAGCCCCAGGCCTAATACACCCCTATTCAAGGTAGTTCAGAAATCCCCTCAGTGTTGTAACTTCTGCATTATGCCGAGCAGCTCTGGGAGGAACTGCAAGTGTTGCAGTGCCCTGCCCCGATATACGGGAGACCTTGTGAGGTTTTTTTATGTTCAAGGCAACTGCAGCTGCTGAACCAGGAGTTGAGTAAAGGCTTCGAAAATTCAGTGCCTTCTGTCACTTGGAAATGATGAGCTGTGTGTGGGCTGTGTCTCACGAACCATCTTCCCCAGAATTCGGGGCCAGTTAAAACCAGGTGCAGTCCAGAGCCCATCTGCACTACAGAATCCACCGGCTTGTGGCCCAGCTGTGTTAAAACCTGGGTTGTCTTTTTAATTGTGTGGGCAGAATAAAAGGTTATAACCACGTTGAGGAGCCAAGTCTTAACCCTGGTCGAAATCTAGACACTGCGTTTCTGTCCACACGGGCAAGAATAAGCCATGTTGTAACACTGTTTAGAGGGTGTTTAACCGCGAAGAATGTATTTACCATTGGCTGTGCGGTAGTGCTTGTGAATGTTTAAAATAGTTTCCCCTCAGAGTTGCACCCAAATCTCTTTTTACTGAGCTTTGCACCCATGTTTGGCCTGGATTTAACGTTCCGAAGGAGCACTTGATCTCTGCCGGAGGGGTAACCTGAAGTACAGTGTTAGCTAATACATTGCTGTCCATTCTGGATTTCCATGCCGAATACAACCATGTTTGCCAGTTGTTCCACATAGTTCTGCGCAGCGCCGTAAAACTTGCAATCATCGTTGTGGCTGGCACCGTTTGCTCCAATATAGACAGGGCTTTAAGGCTGCGTCTGTAGTAGTAATTTCCCCAGAATTTTCCTAAGGAGAAAATGCTATTGCCAAACAGCCTTGGCATTCAATGCAGTCTTGTCTGATCCTGCTCTGAGAAGGTCTAGACCAGTGGTTCTTAACCCACGGCCCGCATGCGGCCCAGTTAGCATACAGCTGCGGCCCAGGACTATCAATCACCGGACTTGTTCAGCGCAGCTGGTGAGCTAGCAGCCGAGCGCACGACTTCAATACTTCAAAATGCCCTTAAAATTCTTCCGAATTGACCGGCACTCATTTGTCGTGATTGTGGTACCAATTGCTGCATTTCTTCATGGATGGCGATCCTGGAAACAGAACTTTGACTCACTGCAAAGCACTGTGAAATGTAGAACAAGTTTCAGTTGTTTCCTCCAAACTGCGTTTGAAGAGTGTCGTGAAACCTTCTCAAGCGAAGGTGCAATTCTCTCCTTGGAAGAAAGCTAACCTTCTAGGTCAGCCACTGGAGATCAGGAGACCTGGGTTTAGTTCCCAGCACTCCCTGTACAACCATGGGCTAGTCACTTTGGGGATACTTCCTTGCCTCATGGGGATGTTGAAGATAATTTCATTAACAACTAAGGGGATTCGGTGCTGTGATGAAGGGGACCATACAAGTACATGAAGAGAGGAGGTGATGTGGGAAGGCATTGAGTGCTTACATAAGCAAGGAAACCGCTTTAGCCTCAGCAAACAGATTCAGTTCTGGGAGGAGAGACGGAAAAAACAAATCTTTCTTCTAAGCGACAGATTGACGGAGTGTTGAGCATGCGTTGGGTTAGTTCCATGGCGGGGCAGTGGCGGTGGCAGGTTTGGGAGTTGTTAACCCTTCTCAGAAGGTAGGGGAAGACCCTAAGACTCCCTCCTGGAAGGACATATGTGAAGGTAGAGGGCTTGACAAGGACATGGTAGAGGTTCCAGGCAGGGCTCTGTGATCTTGTCACATCTCACAAGCCAAGCGGTGCTGGACCTGGTTGGAGCTTGGCTGAGAAATCTAGGGAAACCCAGGCACTACGGAAAGGGGTGATGACGATCCACTAGGGGCTCGTCTCTGAGCTGGTCCTGACCCAGTTCCCCAGTACGTTAGAAGGCATCGTGCTGCTGGAGGGGAGTGTTTTCTGGGTCAGCCTTTGTCTTGTATCAAAAATATTGACTGCTTGTGGCGCTTTTTGCAAGGGTTACGTGTTAGCTCCTGTCTTGGCCAAATTGCAGTTGGCCGCAGTGGTTTCATCTGGGCGCTGTATTCTGCTCTTCCTCCCTAAACCGTTGTCTGGTGGTGTGTGCTGTTAAACAGCTGTCACGGTCCACCCCAGAGCTGGCTATATTTTGGTGGTAGATTATGCTGTCCCTGTGTGTCTATATATCTGAAAAGGAAGGGCCTTTGTGGGAGAAAACTGGCAGGGCCCATCAGTAAAGATGTGCTGCTTTCACTGTGAGCCCTCGGGCACAGTCCTCCAGTTCTTTAGCAGCACCGTGAATAATGCTAATTATGGGGATCCTTTCTTGAAACCCTTTGTTTAGGTGGGTACTGTTCCCCACTGTTTGATAGAAGGGAAACTGAGACACAGAGGTGGGGATTTGCTCATGGTCACAGCTGGGAGCCAGTGGTAGTTGGGAATAGAACCAAGATTCTCCCAATACCTACCACAGATCCATGTATTGTTTTAACCACAATCCTGTATAATCTCCAGCAATGGTGAGTCAAGCAAGTAAAAAGTGCCCCTTCTTGCACTGCGTCACCCTGTTTTACCTTCAGACCCAGGTAAAAACCTGACCCTGCTGCTGAGCATCGGCTTGATTTCATGCCTTGAAGAGAGAGGTGCTTAATCAGTTTCATTGCCTCGGCCTTTCTAGCTCCTTAAGGTGAGAGAGCCAGATCCCAGTGAAAGCGTCCATTGTGGGTAGTTAACACCCAGAGCACACACTGGAGTCTGCAGCAGGTTCCCTCCGTTTGCCAGACCTGTCCTCATTGGCATGAGAAGCAGCACATTCGATACAATAAAATGTGCTTTGGAAGTGACAATAGAGCCAGACGCACACGAGAGCCTAACCTTCCTTCCACTAATTTACTGTTCCCTGACCATTGACGCAAACAGCATTTCAGGGGATGGCAGCTGCAGCCAAGGGCGTGTCATCCAGCCTGGGCACTCCGGGCACTCCAGTCTGCTGCCTGAGCTCTGGATTTGTGCTTCTAGGCAGAGCACGTGGCAATCAGCGGCTGTCAAATGCTGTAGGATCCTGCGAACCGCATGAGGGGAAGTAGAGAGCATGCGTGTGAGGTTTCTGGCTGCAGGCACGGTCCTGGAAATAAACTGTGGCCTTGTGCTGGCAGAGGTGATGTAGGTCCTGGAAAAGAAAGTTCTCACCTTGATAACATCATGGCTGTACGGCGCTCTGATGCAAACTCTGGGTCTATCATAGAATCATAGAATCTCAGGGTTGGAAGGGACCTCAGGAGGTCATCTAGTCCAACCCCAAGCCTGACCTTAAAACCCTCTAAGGAAGGAGATTCCACCACCTCCCTAGGTAACCCATTCCAGTGCTTCACCACCCTACTAGTGAAATAGTTTTTCCTAATATCCAACCTAAACCTCCCCCTCTGCAACTTGAGACCATTACTCCTTGTTCTGTCATCTATCTACACTGCAAAGGGTGCGTGGGTAGACAGACACGTGCTAACACGTATCTGTCTACTCAGGCTGGGAAGCACAGTCCCAGCAGCAGGGAAGATGTATCCTACAGACGGAAATGCGCAGTCCTTAATTCAGCCTTGGTACGCCCAGGGTGTGTTCTCTACTGAGTACACGGCATTACGGGGCACGGCGAGAGCTTCCACACCCGTCTTTAGAGCTTCGTTTTAGTACTAACGTGGCTTGGGTTTGATTTCTTTTTTTAAGCATTGCACGCCCACAACGTCTAAGAAATTAGTGTTACCCACCCTAGAACAGCAGCTGCCAGCCGTCAGCGTTCTGATGCCCTCCTGCAGCGAAAGAGTTCAGACGCAGCAAAGCAAGCGAACGTGAATCCCAACAGTTTGTTTCTACGGAGGATTGACGGCTCGAGGTGCCAAAGGGGCGCAACTGAACAAGCTCTGAGCTGTTGGGTGCCTGGCGTGGGTTTTGCCCGGGTGAGATCTTTTCAGTGTTAGAGCATCACAGGAAAGCCTGTGTTAACAAATAAAATCTGTCGCCTTTGTTTCGGCAAAAGACTTTATAGTCTCTTGTTTGGCAGAATTCAAAGAGAAGAGAGGTTTTTTTCCCCCCTTCAAACCAGGTTGCAGATGGAAAGCCAGCTTCAACCAGGGTGTACCAGGCGGTCTACCTCTCAGAAGAGGCGACAAAGGGTCCTGTGGCACCTTATAGACTAACAGAGGTATTGAAGCATAAGCTTTCGTGGGTCAATACCCACTTCTTCGGATGCAAGCAGTGGAAATGTCCAGGGGCAGATATGAAAGCTTATGCTTCAATACCTCTGTTAGTCTATAAGGTGCCACAGGACGTTTTGTCGCTTCTACAGATCCAGACTAACACGGCTACCCCTCTGATACTCTCAGAAGAGGTTGAGGCTGAAAGTGCTGGTCCATTTTTAATTACACACTACGTACACGCAGGCAAACTTCTCTGAAGGGTTAGCCCTGTTTGGATCAGCAAGCTCCTGTGGAAAGTTTGTCTGGATGAGAGGGGTTATTGAAGATGAATGGAAATTCCTTCCAAGTGTGTCAAGCAAAGTGCTGTTATACAAGGAAGCTACAGGGAGGCAGCTGAACGGAGCAGGTTGTGAAGAATTTCTTGAGGTCATTTGGGGAACTTCCTTTCAGCGGCGACTAGCCCACAGTCATCCTCACTTGTAAAAGCACCATACCTGTCAGGGGGAAACTTAGATAACAGAGGAGTTAAGAGAACCTTTCGGAACAGAGGAAAGAATTCTCCCGGCCCAGAATAGCCTCCATGTTTTCTTGGAAGAGCTTGTAATAGTGTGTGTGACGGTATGTCAGGGCTTGTCTTCACTACCCGCCGGATCGGCGGGGAGCAATCGATCTATCGGGGATCGATTTATCGCGTCTCGTTTAGACGCGATTAATCGATCCCTGAACGCGCTCCCCGTCGGCTCCGGAAATCCACCTCGGTGAAAGGCAGAAGCGGAGTCGACGTGGGGGCCAGGTAAGTGGGCTGTGGGCTCTGGCCCGCAGAGCCTTGTTTTTAATAGACCTCCCTCCTTTGTAGCTAGCCCTGCGGTATGGAGCAAGCCGTGACTAACCCCTGTAGCAGGGCACGCTTTGCGTGGCAGGAGTGCATCAGATGCATCTAGAGCGGGGACCAGAGATCAGAAATCCCCAGGCACTCTTGAGACCTGCTCCCAGACGAAAGGTTTGCCGTGTTGTTGAAGACGGGTGCACGGCCACATGGGGAAGCTGTTCCGTTTGTGAGTAAATGTCCGGCTTGGGAAAGGTGCTGGGGTCACATCTCCAGAAATGTAAAGTTCTGGCTCCATGGAAGCGGTACAGCACAAACCCTTCGCACTCCCACTGTGTTCCTTAGTAGCTAGCCTCTCTCTTGGGGATCAGAGAGGAGAGCAGCCTGTTCCTGGGCCTCCCGCCGGTTTCTGTTGGTTTCTGTGCATCAGTGCTGCTCCTGGTTTGCAGAGGCTGCTTGGGAAGGCTGATTGCAGAGGTTTTCATTAAAGATGCTGAATGGTTTTGTAGGTGATGTCATTAGTGAACCCTGTGATGCAATTTGCTAGGGAGGACACTGGGCTACTGGCTGTGTGGTGCTCCAATGCAGTGCGCTGCACCAGAATCGGCTGGCTCAGTAGCGTGCGGCGAGCACGGCTGGCTCCGTGTGCTTCGGCAGAGTTGAGAGGGAGGTCAACAGATACCTTTTTATAGCACTCTTGTAACTGCAGACGAAAGATCAGCCTATTAATTTGGTGTGTTCCTCTAGATCTGTGCCTGGAGGGAGAGGAAGCTCTTTCCCCGGCCCCTGTTGTAAGCTGCTGCTGTTGTATAGCAACAACAATTAGCTACAGAAACTAACGCACCTCTGTTGCTGTAGAATAAACACGGCCGTTAATCATAGAAATCAGAGCTAGGAAAGAGCTCCTCGGTAGCGGCGTCCACCTCCCTGCTATGCAGCATTGCTCACTACAGCACGTCTTACTAGTGCACAGTCAAGTCCAATTTAAAATGCCCCGAGCATTGGAGCGTCCGTCCCCTTCCCTCAGGAGATTAACATGCCGCTTAATAGATTTCACTGTCATTTTCCCGGATATTTAGCCAACATTTTTCCAGCTTCAGTTCAATCCCATTACTCCCTAGTTATACCCAGTGTTACCCCCCTGAATAGTTACAGCTCCCTCCTGGCTGGCTACACTCTTCCTGTATTTATAGACACCTCCCCCCCGCATCGTTTAGCCAAACCTCAGACGTTTAGCTTGGATACGTCGTTCCTTCCAGTCTCCCAGTTAATATGCACCTCTCTGAAAGCCACCTAGTTTGTTTAGATCTCTCTAAAATGATGGCAAGAACTGAATGTAATATTCCATCTGCCTCTCAACCTTCAAACCTGCCAGCATGTGATGTCGGCAATCGGTGTCTGACAACAGACCATAATGTGGAGCTATTTGTGTTTATGGGTCATTTACAAGGTGTAATGGTTTTAACTAATCCCTGCTTTTAAAAGAGCTTTTCTCACTGTGTGGATTAAATATACACCCGTTTAAAACCGCAACAAAAAGGACGTGGCAAAAACAAGTTCTGTCACATGCAAATCTCATGCTTTTCTCTGCTCTCCGGGGACCCTCCCAACTGCTCCAAAATAATTTTCAGTTGTTCAGAACGCTGACCTCATTTCCTTAACGCTCTAGTTTGCATGTATTCCGAACCAGCTGATTGGTGTGTTCAGTTTTCCCATCACCCCCTCCTCTCCTTTATCAACAACTATTTCTACTGGGATTAATAGGCCCTACAGAACACATGGACATTTTATTCTGCAGACAAAACACAGAGGTGTTTAATTTTGCATCTGTGGCTTAATCTGGTTCACCATTGGCTACGAATCCTCTGACTGGTCACCTAACTGAAATACAAACACAGTGGTGAACCAGATTAATCCACAGCTTAATCTGGTTTCCCTGGGATCTTCAGGGAGTGAGGTGCTCAATTCCTATTGACATTCAAGGGTCTTTACAGATCCCAGCCATAGCCCATAACGAGATGTTATACACTTTCCAGTCAATACTGTCTAGCCAATGCCTGGGTTAGGAGTCACCTATTCCAAGGAATTGCGGATATCTGCCGAACTCTGCCTCAGCGACATTGTGGTGTGGGCAGAGAGAGGGAGAAATAAAAGGCCAGAGCCACACTCCTGACCTCGGTTATGACAATACGTTTTCCCGGACCTCTGGTTTGCCCCTAGTATTGCCATAAGCCTCATCAAGAAGAAAACTCAAGTGCTTAGTACTCACTCTCCCGGTGAGCAAAGAGCAGTCAATCCTATGCAGAATGGCTTCTTGGTAGTGCTCAGAGGCAATCGTGTGCATCTATTCAGCTGTGAGAGTTTAAGGGGTCTGTTGGCGATTAAACTTTTCCCCCATTGATTCCCTCCCCCAGTTGCTATAAAGCAGACCCTGTTCCTTCCAGCCCAGTGTAGAACTGTTGACTCAGTCAGCTACCGCCATAGTGACAGTTACCCTGGGGAAAGCTGTGTAAAGCCGCTAAACACCAAGGAGTTCAGGCGCTGTGCGAAAGTGTGTTAAATGTCCCCCTTACCCTGGAGTAATCTGCACTATTGGTCTTCTCTGTGTGCGTGTGAAGCACAGGAGGTGTCAAGGGTTAAAAGGAGAGGAAGCTGGAAGTGTGGTAGATGAGCGTAGTGAGGTGAGATCAGGTTGTATTCCTGATTCTGGCACTGACGTGCTGTGTGACCTCAGGCAAGTCACTTAGCCGTTGGGCTTCAGTGTCCCCGTTTGCAAAATGCAGCGTTGTGAGGCCCGCCGAGGTAATCTGACGAACGTGGCAATATACGTGCTCAGCAGCGTTCGCAAGGTGTTGCCGAGACGCGTCCAAGTGCAGTGCGAAAGGGAGCGTCCGGAGTTAGTGGCCGTCCGAGTATGAACCGGCAAATGGAGCCTGTGCCCAGACTCCACCTCCATGCTGCAACAAAGCAATTCCATTCAGTGCAGGAAAAAGGGAGAGGTGACGTTGAAGACAGGAGACCAGCTTCAGGCTATGGAGTATTCAGAGCGTGGCTAGACTGAGAAAAGAGAACCAAGGAGTCTGTGGAGGGGAGTGGCAGGGAGGGAAGGACTGGGAGATGGGAAGGGGAGCATGAGCCTAGCTAGCGGGAGGCTGGCTGAGATCGTTGAACACACAGGTTGGGTGGGGAAAGGGCCAGGTTGCAAATAGGAGGGAGGGGACAGGAATAGAAGGTTAAAAAGCCCATCTGTAGACTGGGGCGTGAAATGACAGAGTGTCTGCATGCAGCCAGAATAGATTAGCTTGCTGGGGGGAGGGAGGGGAGCGATGGGAAATGAGGGCAGAATAAGAAATGAGCGCGAGGCCGCTAGCTGTGAGCCCACAGCGGCTGGCACCATGAAGTGCCCACGGGAGGGGAGTGAGAGCTGATGAAGGAGCAGGCCGGGTGCGCTCCTGGTCTGTAACTGCGGCGAGACATTCTTCCAGGCTCAGCAGCGTCTCCACGTACCGCAGTGTGCACAGCTGGCCTTCGCCTCCAGGCAGGGCCATTAAAGATCACCACTCCTGGAAACGCACGAACCCCCGAGGACGATGCCTAGGAGACTCCCATCCCTGTCCGTCCCCAGCACGCTCCAGAAAATGCCCTAATTCTCCTGTTTCTTTTCCTGCCAGGTGGCTGTGAAAAACAGCATCGACGTCTTCTACTTCAGCTGCCTTATTCCTCTCAACGTGCTTTTCGTGGAGGACGGCAAAATGGGTGAGTACTGTTTGGTCAGAGTCCCTCTACTCTTTGGAGAGCCACGCGGGCAGGCAGAGTACAATGTCCCAACACAAATCCGTCCATAGCAGAGACCCATCTGTCCTGGGATGCCAAGGCAGTGTAGTGTCCCTGCTCTCCTGTGGTTGCTATTCCAAGCAGTTACATTTCCAGAACATCCCTCCTTTGGTCTGATTATACCTGCCCAACGTAGGTATGCTGGTATTCTGAGAACGCGCCGAATCCTGCTCTCATGGAAGTTGTTCATGGACTTCAGTGGGGCCAGGTTTAGCCCATAAATCTTACGCTGTAACCCCGTCTTCATGTTCTCTCCTATTCAATAATCTACTTTTACATCAGAGGCGGAGAAGGTGCTTGGAAAACAGAATCATAGCTGGTTTCTACGTTTGGCCTTTTTGCTGATGGGAAAGGGAAATCCTGCATGATGTGGTTCTTGTATTCTGAGCTTTGGGGTCGTCCTAACAAACCACACTTGCTCCTGACTCGTGAAAGTCTGCTGCAGCCAAGACATTGGGAACAGATCCAAATGGTCTCCAAGACTTTGCTGCCATCAGTAAAAATAGGCTAGACAAATTGCTAGCCAATGTGTTGTAGGGAAAACTCTTGAACTAGACCCTGAGGGATGGACTAGATGCTACCAGGCAGGTCTCTTCTATCTCTGCAGCATGTCCTTCTGCAGTGACTCTTGGAAACGCCAATGTGGGTAGTTCAGAGAACCAGGAGGGCGGGACACTGACCGTTGTCTTTCCTGTACGTAGAACGCCAGGTCTTCCTTGCCACGTGGAAGGATATTCCAAATGAAAACGAGCTCCAGTTCCAGATTAAAGAGTGTCACCTGAATGCTGGTGAGTAACTTTGTTCTGGACCGCCGCAAGCCTTGGTGTGCTGCACAGGAGTGACAGATACGCCGTAGAGCTTTTCCGGTCATTAGCATTGTGTATCGACAACGCTGACAAAGCAGGATTGCAGGCACCGGCTGAGCAGTTCCAAATTCTAGCTCCAAGGATTTGTGTAACATAAACTTTCAGCTGAATTCCATAAAAGGAGGTTCCCCCGTGAATGTCTCTGAAAACAGTCCCTTCCGTAGGATTTCACCCGTTCCCTTTTTCCTTCCATTATAGTTCTTACATTCTCCCTTTCCTGTTTATTTGCCTGCCTTGTCATGGTGTCTCTGAGCAGAGCGCTTTGGGCTTGATTTCAAATCCTTCCTGCTAGTTACTGTGGTTTGTACCCTAACCCACATCACAGAAATGTCATAGTGGTGTCGCCTTTCGCTGTCAGGCTGGGATCCCTGAGGCTTGTTAGGTGTAGGGGCAGCTGTGGCTGAGTGGCTTGAGAACAAGACCAGGAGTGAAGGACTGTGGGAGGTAGATCTGCCTCTAACTTGCTGTGCCGCCTTGAATGAGTCCCTTGTCCCTCCTGTGTCTCTCTCCCCATCTTCACATAAGTGGCTATCACCTGGCTTAGTGGTTAGAACACTGGACTGGGACTCAGGAGACCTGAGTTCCGTTCCCCGCTGCATGACTGTGGACAGATTACTTCAGTTTCCCCATCTGCACAATGAGAATAATGATACTGAGCTCCTTTGTGAAGTACTGCAAAGCTCTCCTGATGAAAAGCCCGACAGGAGAGCTAGGAGGTGTTACCGGCAGATGAAAAGCCACAGCCGTGCATTGCTATTGTTTGTTGTTACATTGCTGGCTTTCGACTGTAGCCTATCTATTTGAGCCAAGTGCTTACTCAGCTGTTTGCCTTTATTGGGCAATGAACGTCTCACTTGTCCGGAAGACCTTTCTGCCACTGAAGGATGAGGGAGTACAAAAAGGGGCCCGTGGCCGGTAAAGCATCACTGTTCCCATTTGAGAGGCCTGGATGGGATCCAAGTGCTTGTAACTAAAGCTAGTATGTTTTACAGAGAGGTGTGTCCCTCTTGATCACAGACCCCTGGTACGTTCCCTCCTGCCTGCCATCGCACAGGGATAACACTCCTCTCACTTCACTCACAGGCAGAAACCACCGCCTGCCTTTGTAGTCATTCATTTGTTCTATTTTGGAACACAAAAGAGGTGACGCAAATAGCAGCCGTTGGACCTTATGACTTGATTCTCTTCTGGCAAGGACAGGCTCTCAACCGCTCCCGGGGCTCCCTTTGTTCCAGCCTCTCAAATGGCACACGGACATTTCCACCTGATTGGAAGTTCTGCCCTGTAATCCATCACACCCATCTCCTTCCACCGTCATCCATTAGCCACTCTGTCTATAGTGCTCTGCGGCACAGAAGGAAGGTTTGGTCTTGTAATGGACAATTTGTCAGTTTTTAAAATCCTGCCCTCCCCTCCCCTCGAGCCTAGATTCTAAATGTTCAGTCTCAGCAGGTGGCTTTATTTCTGATAAGACTTCCAGAAACTAGTTATTTTACCCTCTATAATCCAAAGCTGCAGTGGGTGTATCTGCTGGGAGGAATAGGTAGTTGAATTCCTGGTACATCAGCGGGCCATCTGGTCCATTTTGCGGCCATCGCAGTGGCCGATGCTAAGGAAGCTGCAATGCCTTTAATTGTAGGATACTCTACTGCCAAGGTTTCTGCCTGACCCTGTGTTGTGATTAGTCTATACACTGGAGGGCTTTCTCCACTTTACCCACCTGTTCCCCTTTCCTGGGAGTCATTAAAGGATGCAGAGTAATTGGCAGCATTCACTGCGTGGCTGCGTTACCAGCCATGTGCCAGACCTTGTGCCTGGGCTTGCTTGGAATTGTAATGAAGCCCAGCTCTCAGCGGAGGGGCACGCAGGAGCGCTCCAGTCCGGTTAGATTTCTGCCCGGTCGCACTCGCCGTGTGAGTAATAACATTGCTCTGTTGCAGTGTTATCTGCAGCCATCACCAGGGCTCGGAGAGTGGAAGCTCCTGTCCGTCTTTTAGCGAGCGCTTTGGAAACGGTGCCTGTTTGAGTGTGATCCATCGCTAGGGAGCCTACAGCGTATGAAGAATCTGCCAGCCTCCTCTGCTTGTTTAGGGAGGAAAATGGGTCATGTCTGATAAACAGACTTCAAATGCTTTTTATCAGCTGACGCCTGTGTTCTTGTCTTGGGCGCTGATGCCTGCTGCAATTACAGGGGCCATTTTCTGCACTGACCACCTGGATCGTAGAGCCAAGCAGGCTGAGAGCTTGGCGTGGGAATAACAGGTGTTAGGCTGTGGCTACGCTGGTGCAGACTTGTTGCACGTGCGGCACGATTTGTACCCGTGCAATTTCAAAGTGGAGGAAGCTGCACCAGTGCAAACCACACAGCACTGGTGTAAATCTTGTCTACACTAAGGGTTTGCACTAGTGGTCATGGCTAAAAACCTAGTGTAGACGAGGCCTTACTATAGGCTACCTCTGGCCATCATCCAATCTTCCCTCTGAGGGTAGTGGCTTGCAATGCTGAGGTCTGTGGGTACTTGCCCTGGATGTGTGGATTAAACAATCTACCTCCGTTATCATGGCCTTTTTCTCCCTGGAGACGCCAGCAGCAGATTAAAGCTTTCTTTGTAAATTTCAGCTCTCCGGGGTTCGTTATGCGGAATCTGAACAGTGCAGCTGTGTAGATTTCATACCCTTGGCATAGACGGGGACAGACACGCTCTAGGGACCTGGTCCTAGCTTTCAGCTGTGCCAGGGCAGCCGTAGCACGAATGAAGCTTGTGAATTGCAGTGGCTGTTGACTACGATTCAGAATTTGCTGCGATGCTGCTCTACAGCACAGATCACTGCTTCCAACAGCTGCTAGTTTTTGATAGGTGTCCAGGCCATCTTTGTCAATGTAAATCGATACGAATCCCATGAGACCCCCTTAAATAGCTAATTCCTGAATAGCACATGCCCACACACGGTGGTGTGAACGCTTCCAGGTTTAGGAACTCGGTTAGCGACAACATTCATTCTCCAGTCTAGCTGATTTCCGGTTCAACAACATGAATTGAGCTGTGAGCTAAAAATACCTCCATTTCCCAGCTGATCTGCCATAATCACAGCAGAACCGGTTATTTAAATATAGTAGCAGAGCGATAGCAGGCATTTGACAGATGGAGCGAACACACCGGCAATTGTGCATCAGCTCCTGAGGAGCTGAGGCGGGGGCTAATCAAAACAGTCTTCCCTCCCTCAATGCGCCCTGCCTGGCATTCTTTCTCCTTGCCGTGAAGACTCTTCCCTTCCATCTTCGGGAATGTTTAAATCGTATAAACGCCAGTACGGCACCTAGAGAGGGAGACAGACGATACCAGAAGCCCTGCCATCCAGCTGAGTGCGGAATGCTGATTTCTGTAAGGGGACATTTCAATTAGAAATAAACCTCTTTACAGCAGAGATCAGTTTTTTACTGAGTCAGGGATGCAGCTTGCTAATGTCTTGTATGGCTCTGTGCTCTACTGTACATCCAGGATTGTGTGTCTGTCACCGGGCAGCAGTCAGATTTCAAAGCACCTCGAGCCTATTAACTCTGGTTATTTATCCTTTTTCCTTAAATAAAAGGCAGATCGAAACACAAACATTTCTATCAATGAAGACATTCCAAATGTTACCTAATCTGTGTGGGCAAAATGCACTGGAAGGAGCAATCCCATGCTTGTCTCCCCAGGGTGGGCTAGATGTGACTTTGTCCCTTGAATCTCCCATTTTTATGACTTGATACATTCAGGCCCAGATTTTTAAAGGTATTTAGGTGATGCTGCACTCAGTGCTTCACCGCCTCACGGGTCTAGGAGCCTATGCCTCACTAAAGTGCCTAAATCCCATTGTCGGTGGGATTTGCTCCTAAATCAGTTAGGCGCTGCAATGCTGAGTGCAGCAACATCTAAATACCTTTAAAAATCTGGGCCTATGCCCCCAAATCCCACAAGTGACAACAATGCCCTCATGAGTCCCATTGCAATCAGTGGGTGCATTTTATATTTTAAATACCTTCAGATTCTGCTCATGTATCTGAGGCCATCGGGAAACAGTTATATGCTATTTTAGCGGAGAAACCATGTGGTCATGTAACTAAAGATTGTTGTCATGGATACACACAAGGGGGTCAGAGTTAAGATTAAAGGTACAACCTCCATTTTATCATGTCCTGGCTTTTATGCTAATTTAAGACTTTGGTCCCTTGATTATTCTGCTCACGTGAAAATCCACTTAAAAAGTGAGAAGAGCTTAAAAAACGGAGACCTCCAGAGCAGTAAGGGGCAAAGTTTAGAAACTCCACAGGCGTGTAAAGATTTCAATACAGGGTCCTGTTCTGCACTGAAATTCTTACTCGTGAGATGTCGGAGCTGCCACCCGGATATGCTGTTAAACAGGTTCATCGCTCCCAGTGTTAGTCAGCATTACTGCCATTCATGTGCGATACCAAATTCATAGATGTATTTCAGTGAATCACTGAACTGTCAGTCCTTCATCGGTTGAGACTGAGCCGATCACAACACGTCTTCCAATCTTCTCTCACTCTGGCCATCCTTCGCCATGCTTGTCCATATCTCCTTGTTAAGAAGTCGTCCCACCTCTTTGGAGGTGTATTTAGCTTAGGTAATTTTTTGCAAACCACACATTCTCCTCCACCAGCGAACGCATGTTAAAATACAATATTCCTTTTTCACGCTAAAATGTCTTAAAACATGTTCATTAAAAGAAGTGAATAGATTTTTAAGGCCAAAAGGGGCTATTCATTATCATCTAGTCTGCCTGCCTGTATATTTTAGCTAATACATTTTAAAAACACACCTTATACCCTAGTCCAGACAAGCCCTTAAAATAAAGCAGGAGCCGTATTGTGTGTAGGTGTGTCATAGAATCCTAGAAATGTAGGGGTGGAAGGGACCTCAAGAGGTTATTTAGTCCATCCCCCCAATGCTGAGGCAGGACCAAGGAAACCTAGACCATCCCTGACAGGTGTTTGTCCAACCTGTTCTTAAACCTCTTCCACGATGGGAATCCCACCTCCGTGTGTGTACATACACACGTACAATTAAAGAATAATGCCAGTCTGGCTGTTCATAATCTCGCTGTCATTCTGTTGAGCAGTTCCGATAACCTTATTTGCCCTCTGCTTTATCAGTGTCACCAGAACCCTGGGATGGAATGACAGCCCCATTATTTTCAGTCGAGTGTGTTTTTATTAATATCTTAGTACATTTCTATTCTTTTCCCATACAATCCAGGCCTTTTGTTTGCTGCTCTTCGCCCGACCCTTGACATACAAACGAAACCGTTCACCGGTTTGCACTTTAATACTTGGGCCTAATCTAAAGAATACTTTTGATCTCTTAGTCACCATAGTTCTGTGCTTTGTATGTAATGTGCTGGGAAGAAAATAAGACTGTGTTCCTTTGTCTGAAGTGGCTTTCCAAGTCCTCTCCAGCCCCATTGCTGCCGAGAGAGGTTTGAATACAGCGGAGCTAATTCTGACACCAGAGTCGGCGTGATAAATCTGTTCAAAGAACAAGACGGGACAGATTTTCAAAAGAGTTCAGCACCCCAGTGCTTCCATTGTCACACCTAAATGAAACAACCAGATTTCCATTGCTCTCCAAGGGGAGGAGCTGGGCACTGAGCAACTTGGAAAATATGGCCCTAGTTCTCTGTATGCGGGGTGAAATACAGCCGCCCTCCCACAGGAGGGAACCTTCCTCGTGGGCAGGATCTTTACAGCACAAATAGGTCCACGTTCCGTAACTGGTCTTAGCTCCTTTTGCCGGTTGTGGGCGATGCTTGTAGAAGTTGAATGAGGGCTTGCTCTTCCCCAGCCTGGATTCCTTGGTCCTACGCAGTCTACATTTGTGGAGTCACATGGTTCCTTGCCAGCAGAGTGGGATGTTCCACGGGATTGTGAATGGCAAAGAGGAGAAGCTGAGCTGTCTCAGAGCAAGTTCTTATCCAATAAGAACAGAGTACAGAAAATGGCAGGGCAACTCAATGCCTCAGACATTTTGTTCTCCTTCCACAGACTCCTGACCTCCCACCAGACAAATGAGGGACAAGTGGGGGATTGGACGGTGCGTGGGACATGGGGCCAGATTTTCCAAGGTGGTTTGGCACCTAAAGATGTAGATGGGCACCTAGCAGAATCTACAGAAGCAGGTTAGGTGCCTAACTCACATAGGCGTTTTGTACACCTTGCTAGGCTCCCATCTGATCTTTAGGTAAGATCTTTAGGCAAGACAATCTGGCCCAGGGCACTTTTCGTAGGAAGCTTACACTGCTGCCTTGTTCCATGGACAAATAGGATTTCAGCCACCAAGGCTGCTCACCAGTCCAGCACCTCCAGCAGCGCCTATGAAAAGGGCTGAAACCAGGCAGCTGCTACATTTGCAATCTCTTAGCCAATCCAGAATGTCTCGACTGAAATGATGCAGAATCATCTGTCTCCGTAAAGATGCACAAGCAGAGACCGGGATTAGCTAAGAGATTCCAGGATTGTTGTTAATATCTTAGCCCATCCTGGCTTTCTAAATTAGAAAAGAGACTTTCATGTTGGAGCAAAGGCAGAAACGAGCATGCCGGCCCTAGTCTGGCATTTCCCTGCATTCCCACTCTGAGGTTGCTTGTGTGTTTTAAGCATCTTCTCCTTGATCATGCAGCTGAAGTCAAAGCCCTGTGCTTCTGACATAGGGTTACCAGATAGCAACTGTGAAAAAACTGGACAGGGGTTGGGGGGGGTAATAGACGCCTATATCAGAAAAAGTCCCCAAAAATGGGACTTTCCCTTTAAAAACGGGACATCTGGTCGCCCTATTCTGACATCACTTGGAACTGACTGTGATTCTTCACGACGGGATCAGGCAAGGTTTGCAGATGCACCTTCTGCTTGAACCCATCTCTTTACTGGCTCCGTAGACTCTGTCCAATGTCGCTAGAAGCACAGGGAGGCATTTGAGGGTCGCACCACTGCCGACAAAATAACTCGGTTTTGTTTGCTGATTTCCACTGTTCACTGCTGAATGGTACTGAGGGCTCTGAACTCAGAAAAAGGCCCATCTCAATAAGTAGGGGGCAAAGCTTCATATACGTGATCCTGCATCCGGGACCTAGTTAGATGTGATTAGCCAGCTGGTTCCGTGTGTGTGAATTCCCTGTGTTACAAAATGCACAGCTCAGATATTTTTGATATTCAGATATTCATCATCTTTTCCCTTTATAAAATTAGGCCCTGATTCTGCAAAGACTTATGCATGTGCTTAACTTTACACACGCAAGTGGCCCACTGAAGCCATTGCAACTGCTTGCAATGTAAAGCAAGTCTCTGCAGGATGGAGGCCGTAATTAGCAATTGGCATCTCATCCCTTCCCCCGCACCCCAAAATCCAACAATGGTAATTTGGCATTGAAGTATGGGCAGAAGTATGCAGGGCGTGCGAAAGGTGGGTGGCTGGGGCTGTTATGTATTTGAGAGGTTTCCCCGGAAGGAAAACACTCCTTCTGTCGTACCTTTTTAATCTAAAAATTCAATTAAAAATAACCCTTTCTGTATACAAGCTCAGTTGGTAAAGCATCAGACTTTTAATCTGAGGGTCCAGGGTTCATGTCCCTGGTCAGGTGTAGGGGGCATCATATCCTTCAAGAGGCAATTCCTTCAGTATCCTCCTCACATAATTAAGGGGCGAGGGATAGCTCAGTGGTTTGAGCATTGGCCTGCTAAACCCAGGGTCGTGAGTTCAATCCTTGAGGGAGCCATTTGGGGATCTGGGGCAAAAATTGGGGCTTGGTCCTGCTTTGAGCAGGGGGTTGGACTAGATGACCTCCTAAGGTCTCTTCCAACCCTGAGATTCGATGATTCTATGTTTTAAAAACCCAACCCCTCACAAAATCCTATTTGAAGTTGCATATTGAGGACCGATACAGCTTGCTAAAGGAACCATGAATGCTTCAGATTGCTTTGCACTGTCATTGGGTCCCGTAGGTGCGGAGACGGGAGTCTGTGCACCGTCAGCGTAGCCTTTTTTACAAGCGTCTGCTTGTACCGTGTGGTCATTAACCGAGGCTTTGCCGTTCCTCTCACTGATAAACACCCAGCACAATTCGAAGCCAGGCTGATCCCCCGGCTCCCAGCTAATGTCTGTTTATAAAGGCAGCGCTGTCGCATGGCATTAACTGTCCTGCTTGAGCAAGGCGCTGCCTGGCACTGTTGCCTAGCGACACTGCCCGATCTTGGAGAAACTGACATTGGTTTAGACTTGCTCACGGAGACGTGGCTGGAGCTGCTACCTGGGGATGGAAGGGAATTGGAAATGACACTTGCTCTCCAGCGCGTGTATCCTGAAGTCTGTATTAATAGAGGCGGAGGCAGAAAGATTCAGTGATAATCCAAGCCCCGGCACACTTGTCTAGTGTTGTCACTGCTCTGGATTGTTATAAGTGGTTGAGTCACCTGCAGGCTTCTGTGTTCAGTGATCTTATGACGAGCGTCCAAGACAGCAAAAGCAGGAGACTGGGAGGTCTAACCCCAGCTCTGTCTCCCTGTGTGATCTTGGACAGGCATCACCTTGGACCGCTCAGCTCCCGTCTGGGGAGCAACAGTTGAAAATGACATGCTTGGCCGAATTAGCAATTCTCTAGCATCTTCGAGGCTTGCTGCTAGTAAGAGGCCAATAAATGCTTCTCAGCAGGTCCACACTAGACTTAAGGGCTCCAATTGTGATTAGATCCAGTGCCCCCGATGGGAGGTCAGAGCCTTTAGTTTGCACCGACAGAATCCAGACGGTCAGGATGCCAATCCCGTGCAAGGATGCGCCTCGCCCTCTGTTATGTATTGGTAGCAACCATCCTTAATGTAACTGGAACGAAGGTCTCGGAAGCTATAGAGCTGGTACTCTGCCTCTGGGTGCGCTTTGAACCTGCACGCTGCCAGGGAGCAGCAGCTGCTCAATGTAAGGGTTTAAACATGACCCATTCCATTCCACCTGGGAAGCAAATCTACCCCTAAGTTGCAGCTACTATGTGGTTGATGTTCCTTTCAGACAGGACCAACTGCCCAATGTGGCACCCCCACCATTAGTAGATCTTTTGCCTTCTTGGGTCCTCTGCCGATTTTTCTGTGTGGCAATCTGCTTAGATTGCACAAGAAACAAGTGTGGTGTTTGTATCCTGATCCCTAGCAGGGGCTTGTCTGTGCCCAGCACAATTGTCAGCTGATACGGCTTGTAACAGAGCCCCTCCATGCCTGTTCCAGCTCCATTTGAGCTTAGTTCTGCCCCGCATCTTTTCCTAACCCAGGTGGGCCCTTCGTATGGGGGAGGAGAAGTGGGGAGTGAGGGGTTTTAGCTCAGGAATTCATTAGTTACTTGCCTCTCCTAGTTTCCATAGTAACCAAGCAAGAGAGGCAAACCCAAACCTGACTCT
Organism: Chelydra serpentina; assembly: GCA_037349315.1. NCBI lineage: Eukaryota > Metazoa > Chordata > Testudines > Chelydridae > Chelydra > Chelydra serpentina. Next base: position 18,790,194 of record JBAIAC010000027.1, on the reverse strand, counting down.
GTCTGGGTAGTTAGTGGCATGAACCCTGCCCCTCCTCTGCAAATCGCTGTCCCAAAGCCTTCAGGGGCAGCGGGGTCAGTCCAGCTGCAGGTCTTCACCGAGTAAAGCCTGAATCAGCGTTCCCATGCTGTGGAGAAAGCTTCTCCGCGCTTCGGGGGTAATCGATGCTGCAGTAACTCAGCTGGGTAAGTGGAGGACAAAAGGCAGCTGCTCCAGGGCAAGATTGCAGCATGAGCGTGAGAAGTCAGACCCCTCCCCTGCTTTCTGCTGTATGGATTGAGGCTCAGATGTTCCTTCTTTGACCCCCTGCTCCAGCGCTGACTTAATCGCTTCCCTTCTTTAAACAAAACCTTGGTGTGGCGCTCTGGATTTTAGTATTCGTGAACATGGGAGACCGAAGGCGCTGGCTGGAGTCTGGCTGGTCAGGTACCCACTCTCTATGTGGATGCTGTACTGTCCTGCCACCGCGCCGTCCCTCATCATGTAGTGGGGTTTCTAGGCCAGTGCCCACTGCCTGCCTTGAGGTTTACTTGTCACTGTTTCCAAAGGGCACGCTGGGTCTTTCCAGCTGCATGCAGCCACATTGGCATTTTCCTCTCCACCTTCCTGGTTGCTGTGGAAAGTACAAGCCACTGACCAGGGTTCGACACAGCCCCGCCCATTCATTTCCCCCCTACACGCACACACCTCACCACTGTAGGGTGAACTGACACAAGGGCGCTGTTGAATTAGTGAGGTTGGAAATGTACGGTATTGAACTTCCCTTCTGCTCTCTCTAGTGGGTGGGTTGAAAATGCCGTGCTCTAATCAGCCACGTGCCTTCCGCTCACCTGTGCGGTAAACACTTGTAACGGCTTTGGCACAAAGGAGGGAGCTGGGTTTCAAAACGGGCATCCGAGGGCTCCCCCAGCATGTATTGCTTGAGGAGCGTCTATCTCCCTTTTGCTCAGGAAGGCGATTCGGGGAACACAGGCCACATCCTTGTTCCTCCCTTTCCTGAATTTCCCGAGCCCTCAGCTAAGACACAGAAGGGTGACCATGTGGTCTAGTGACTGGAGCAAAAGGACTGGCAGCCTGGGGCAGCTTGAGTTCCAGTCCCACTTTGTGTCAACATCTTCAGGCCAACTGGAACACAAGAACCACCTGGTGAGCTAGTAGATAGAACATCAGCTGAACTTACCACCATAAGTAACCTCATGGAAAGCCAGGAAATTACTCTGGGAGCCGACACCCAGGAGTGGCTGGGAGCTCAAGGGACATTTGTGGTTACCTCAAGAATCCCCTGACTATCCAAAGCTGGGAGTGGAAGCTCCAGTATTGGCCGCTGTTGGAGAGAGGACGCTGGGCAGGAATGGCCATAGTATGGCTGTTCTTATGTTCTCATGTACTGAACATGCTTTCCTAGGTCAGCAGGTTGTGTGGCTTTAGAAATGAGACACACAAGGGCACTGCTCATATCTTGGCCTCCTATGGCCCAGAGTTTCTTGCTTCTGGCCTCAGAAAGACCACAGCCAGCCCCTCCTTAAGTTGGGTTTTGGCTTCCACAGGCTGTCAGTGTGGGCCATTGATTTGGATGCTGTGTATTCTGGATCCCTGCTGCTGTTCTTGTTTCTCCGTAAGGTGCCTGAGAAATAGGTGTCATGGTTACAGCCGTATATTTATGTGAAGGTAAAATCATACGTCTCTTCCGAGTGCTACAGTCACAAATTGTCTAAAAACCTCATCACGGCCCTACTGCCAGGAGGCAGATGGGAAAGATGTTTTCTCTCACCCGCTAAGTCACTCAACAGGGTTTGAATTCAGGGTGCAGAGAATTGTGTTAATGACCGAGAAGCCAAAGTTGAGATTTAGGCAGTGATCTCATTTGTTATTACCTAGCAGCATCCTCTGGCTCGGACGTGCACGGCACAATGTCCAAAATCAGCCCGCCCAAGTTCTGGGCTTTTCGGGGGAACTAGGAATCTGCAGCTCCCGGAAGGGACCCGGGTGCTGTACTCTCGTCTTGCCTAGAGTAGTGTGATCGTGGAGGTGAGAGTGTGATCCCTGAGGAAGAGGCAAATGCTAAATTAGCAGGGAGACCCAAATCCGAAGGGAGGTCTCCAGGGAGAGGGCGCACTTATGACCAAATCTGCGCTTGCCTCATTCTCCAACGTGCGCCTTCCCCCATAGCCTCACTGTCTCATGTAGTTGCCAGTTCTTTCTCATCTGTGCGCTCGTGCTCTGTCGTTTTGTTCTGTTTGTACACTGCCTAGCACAATGGGCCCGTGGTCCGTGACAAGGGCTCCTTGGTTCTAGGATAACACCGACGACATTTGGGGGGGTAGTTCTGTATTTTCTTCTGTGTGTCCAGTGTGCACGCTTGATTTAATAGAGGTGTTTTTCTATTTGAAGACACTGTTTCCAGTAAGCTGCAGAACAATAATGTTTACACCATTGCCAAGAGGAATGTGGAAGGCCAGGACATGCTCTACCAGTCTCTGAAGCTCACCAACGGCATCTGGATCCTGGCCGAGCTGCGTATTCAGCCTGGGAACCCGAATTACACAGTAAGACCCTTCGGCTCTTGGTGGGGCGGGGGGGAGAGAGGGGAGGCCACACATCCTTTCCTAAGCGATCTCAAATCTGAGCCTGCTTCTTCCCAGCATGCTCATTTGGGGCAGGGCCTGTTAATTTCAGCGCCAAAGGAAATCCCTGCTGAGCTGGGAGGAGTCGGGAAACCACTGATGATAGCGATGTTAGTGACCCGCTGAGCTAGGTTAATGCTGACTCAGCAGCAGGCATTTATTGGCCGAGATTGTTACCACTAGAATTAGCCAAGAGAAATCAACACAAGAGCATTGCCAGAATTCTCCACAACCCCCGCCTTTCCACCTCCCCCTCTAGTAAACAAGACTAGATTGATGCCATGCTGAGCTGCTGAAGCAGAGACCAGCTGTTCAGACTTCGGAGATTTCCTTGGCCTGGCCTCTGTGGCAGCCGCTCAAAGGCAAGAGAGTCGCTTGTCACACGTGCCGCATGTAGCTACTTCCTTTAGCTGTCCTGCCTCCCTACTGCTGATGGTTGTAGATTCTCCTCGCTGCTGGTGGAGTCTCTCTCCTGGTTTGAGAATCTCAAGGCACACCCCGGGGGGCCCTTTGTGTGGAAAGAAAACAATTAAAATCCTTGAAATTATACTCCCGAAAAGGGAGCTTGGCTTTGCGTTAACAGTAGTGTGAGCCGGGCTCTGATTTGCGAGCTGGTCTGCTGTTGGGAATTGGCAGCTTGGTGGTTAGCCTTGCCCTTAAGGGAAAGCACCTCTCAAGGTTATTGACCTCGCCAGCCGAATACCACTGGCCTGATCTTGGTTTAGTGTGGTGTGAATTCTGATTCTGGGGGATAGGACTGTCAGGAGTGTACAGGTCCCCCCTTGATCATTGGTGCCAGTCTATTAATCATACCGCTAAGGAGTAAGCATTCGCAAGGGTGGGGTCCCATTTATCTTCTGTTGCTCATTGCCACAATTCTGTCACAAAATTGGCTAGCTTTCCATAGGTGAGTGGGAGTGCGCTTTCACAGAACTCAGCACTTTGGTGGTAAATCGTTTTGGGGGACAGCAACCGGGACTAAATATTTGAAGTTGTATGTACATTTAAAAAAACCAACAACCTGGTATCCTGGGAAACACAATGGTAACCTGTGCTAACATGGTCTGGATCTTTGTCACCCCCTTGAGGTTTGAGTCTGCTGCTGCAGCAGAGTTAAGGGACATGGTCTTTTAGCCCAACTAGTAGGGGCTCATGCTTTGAGATCCACAGGGTCCTGGGTTCAGGCTTCAGTCAACCCAGCTCAAGGCGCACAATCGTAGGGCAGAAGAACTTGAACAGTGGGGATGGGAAAGTGTTACCTGTCCTTGCCTACCTACGTTAGGCCAGATGGACTCTCAGAACCATTGGTGTGCGAGGCACCTCGCGTAGCGGGTGATGCATCCTGGCAGCCTCGTTATGTATTAGACTGGGTGGAGTGCGGATCCAATGCCGTGAAATGGGTCCGAGGGATTAACAAACTGGCTAGTAGAGATGGGTGTGTGTTATCTGCTGCCTTCTTACACTAACCTTCGGCTTTGCGTCTCTCCTAGCTGTCCCTGAAGTGCCGGGCTCCTGAAGTCTCCCAGTACATCTACCAGGTCTACGACGGCATTTTGAAAAACTAACCGCATGGATCCATGTCTCACCCCGCAGAGGGAGGAAGGGAGACTCCGGATACTCCCCTTATCGGTGCAGGCAAAGAACTCTTAACTGGAAGCAGCTGTATTCATGTGTAGGATTTCAGACAAGCGCACTGAGAAACCAAGGTAGCGATTAGTATCCACAGGCTAATAATAATATAGGGAACAACTGTTTGATATTTTTAGCGTCCATGGAAACTTTGTAACCACTGCTTCAACCACTCCCGTGTCCCCCCCAGCGCCATTGTTCTGTCGTTCTTTCTTGTGGGCTTTTCCATCTCGTGCCAATGTTTAGCGTTTTCTAAACCACGTTAGGCGTAGTTGATATTTTGTAATATATGGCTCGTTTAAAACCCGAAAAGGACAAGTCTCTTGTTCATTAAAACAAGGCGAAGGCATCATAGAAACACAAACTGCACTTTATTATTTTATATTTTTTATACGTTTGGGGTTTTTTTTTTGTAGTGTAAACCACATGAAAAAAGGAAAAAAAAACAAAAAACAGATCCGGAGTAGTGAAAACACCCAAGGGAACGCAGGTGAGCTAGGCCTAGCGTAGCCTTGAAGAGCCAGTGATGTGTGGAGAGCGCCAGTTCGGACCCAAGGTGCATCTACTTGGGTTGGATGGGGCTTTGGGTCGCACTTGTGCTGGGGGGCTCGATGCGCATCCCAAAAATCTGTGTCCCAGCTATCTTGCCTGGTTGCGGTCCTGGAGTTTGGAATTGGGTCTTCACTGCATGGGGAAGCAGAAGCTGGTTTGATAATGGGGCAGCAGATGGCAAAGCCAGGAAGGAAACAGCAGGTCTGACTCCCAGAATGCACGGCTCTTGGCAGAGCATGGGGTGCAGCCTTTTTTCCCCTTTCCCGCTCATTCCCTGTGTCTTCCTGCTACAGCCTGTCTGCTTTCCTCCCCCTGGGTCAGCTTCAGCTACCTGATTTGGGTTATGCCTTGCTCCGAATGCTGCCCGGGCTGTGCGGTAAATCTGAATCCCGGCAGAGGGTGGTCACATGGTTCTCTATGGGAGCATCCTCGCGCGCTTATGTGCAGAGGTGTGAGTGCAAAAGCTGGAGGACGCGGCATCATCTGGGCTAAATTCTCTGGAGGAATCCAAGCCACTCCCCGTCCCCCTTACACCTGCGGTCACTGGCGGTGCCAGGCACGTTGCCCCTGGCTTTGGAAAGCCTTTTCTCCCCGAGTCCTGGAAAACGTGCCGCCAAAAGTTGCTTAGGCGGAAGCCCCCGTTGTACAGGGGTGCAAAGGAGAGTCACCAAGAAGCTGATTGGGACTCGCAGCTCACCTCCCCCCCACTTGTGACACCCAAAATATCTAGTGATGGGGGAGTGTCTTGTGGGCAATCTCCTGCCCCGTAAACCCTCAGCTCCAGGCGACCCTTCTGCTGCAGGGGCCAGTGGGTGCTAAACGTGAGGTGATCTTACAAGCTCGTTCCTTCCATCCCCAGTCGCCAGAGCCGGGCCTGGGCTTTCTGTGCCAAAGGCAATAGACTGAGAGTCATTTGGGCTCCCTTACTCCTCTCTGCCGCGGCTCCTGCTCACGCAGCAGGCTCCAAGGGTGGAGGGCGGCGGTTCGGGCTTCCTGCCAGCCAGGGAGTTTCCCTGTCACAGGCAAGGAGCTGGAATAGACCCCATGAAAGGTGAAACAAAAGCGGGGATAGTAGCTGGCTTGGCTCCATCCATCGGTCCGTCTACGTAGCTGCATTTGTCAACCCAGCCCCAGAACGGCTTCTACAGCCCCCGCTGCTCTCAGCTGATGCTTGGCACGTCCCCCCCCAGGAGCGAAGCAACATGACAACCCTCAGAGCCTGTGCCCTTGAACCCCAAGACTGGGTGGGGATCACCTGTGGGGTGCAGGTGAATCTGGGGATACAGAGCGGGACTGTAACGATGGATCTGGAGAATTAGGGGGAAGGGAAGGGGCCAGCGAGGGTAGGCCAGGTCATGGGCGGGTGAAACGTGGTTCTGTGGCGGGGAGACTCAGCCTGAAGCCAGTTCTCAGCCAGGGAAACGAGTGAAGATTTGGGAGCAGCTGCATCCTTCGCTGGGCTGGGCTGCAGCCTCAGGGAAGAGATGGTTTGGCAGCATGAACCCTGGCTGGGCAGAGCTGTAGAAACCAGGCACTTGAGCATGCCCCAGCCTGGCTGTTTGATTAGTTGGCTAAAGCCCTGCGGAAATAATTATGAGAGTAATTCATAAAGTGCCGCCCCTCGGAGCCAGGCTGTGAAGCAGCACCCGGCTTCTCGTAAGTTTCCACCATGGAGTTCAGCTGTGTGCATGGGAGGGGGTGGGCAGAGCAAGCCTGAGTCCTGCCGGGGGAGTGAGGGGGCAGCAGGGGAAATCCCTGTTCTCTCTCTGCCAAGGGACGGCAGATTGCGCCCAGCGCCCCGTATTCCCCTGGCTGCGGTGCTGGCTAATGGAGATGGCTGCTCGGTGAGCCTGGGAGAAGTGGGGGAGGATCCCTGGGAATAATGGCACGAGTCTTGCTCAGTTCAACCCTCTGTAAAGCCTGAACGCGGGAAAGAATTAAACAAAACCCTGAGCCAATCCCTCGCCTGCCCGGAACTCCTTCCCCCACCCCCCCGGTGTCTGTGCGTCTCTTCTGGGCCTGTGCTGTGTGTGTCTGCATGCCGTGAAGCGTGGTCTGTGGGAAGGGGAGCCGGAGGGCAGCCAAGGAGCGTTGCTCAGTGTCGATGCCATTCCATTGTACTGCATAGCCACTCTGGTGTGTTCACTCTTTGGTGAAGCTTCTTTACCTTCTGTCCTTGTCAATAAACTTGTCACTTACACGAACGCCCAGCTGCGGTGTGCCTCTGTTTGGGAAGGGGCTGGTTGGGGGCTGGAGGATGCAGCAGAAGCAGCTGATAACTGTACTGAGAAGCACTGGCATGGCCCCCGTTTCCATCCATCTCTGACCTTGAATGTGCTCAGACTGCCCCAGGCTGGTCGGAAGCCGAGAAGGTGCCATGTGACTGGAGATTTATTTGTGATCGTTTTCCCCCGCCGCCCAAAATAAAACCCTGCTCTGTTCCCTGGCTGCTAATGTTCCGTAACACCCGTCCCAGCCAACGTACATTTCCCCTCCCGTGCTTGGCATTATTTATTGTATGCATTACAATAGTACCCAGCGGCTGCCGCCGAGATCAGGGCCCCCGTGTGCCAAGCGTTCAAACACACGATGAGAGAGTCTTTACCCTAAAGAACTTTCAGTCTAAATATACTGGACAGACAAAGGGCAGGAGGGAAACTGAGGCATAGAGCGGGGCGGTGACGTCTCTAAGGTCAGTGAGAGCTGAGAACAGAACTCTGGTTTCCTGGCTCCCACTCCGGTGTCCTGGAGCTACTAGACTATGATGTTCTACTCGACTTTATCATTTGCTAGTTACATTACAACGCGCTCTTGAGTTTGCTGTGCAGTTTTGAGGCTCCCACCCACCTTCAGCGCCAGGTGCGCTGCACTTAAATCACTGACTCATAACCTGGGCAGGGAGGAGAGGTTAAAATGAGGAACATCAGGCACGTAGCTGGATCGAGCAGGTGGAGGTGAGTGGGCTTTTCCCTCGTCCTTTGGAGTCTCAGCAGATCAGCGTCTCAGTCAGTTCAGAAGGAGGCGCTGGCCATGAATGGAGCCAGTCCTGTAGCTGGGAAGTTACCATGCTGAGCCCGCAGCGTGGCCAGCTCTGGTGACGGTTAGTGTGGTTTTTTTTAAAGCCCCAGTTTCTGGAGTCATGTGAGAATCTCCGCTCTCATTTAAAGTAAGAGCAAGTTCCTATCCCACGTGGAGAAAAGCCTCTTGAACAGGGACATCCCCTAAAGGAGCCCAAACTAGGAAACTAAAGAGAAAAGCCCCCAACTATTTTTAAAAGTTAGGATTTTTAAGCCAGGGCTTTTTGCAGGCCTCACTCCGAATCTTTGAAGCCTTGGTTTTGCCAGTGAGCGGCCCCTGTATCATGCCCTGAGGCTAAGTCGGGAGGAGGACAGAGCTCAAAAGACTAGCGGCCAGCGTGTTGCAGGTGGAAGGCGATTGTAGAAGGAAGACTTGGGCCCCATACCAGACCAGTGCCATGGGAGGTGGGGAGATCTAGGAACCCGAGGAGGGTTTGGTCCTGTGCGCACAGTGTGTTCGTAAATAGGGGAGCGCCTGGATTGTCTCCTCCATGCTGGTCAGGAGCACATTTCAATAGTCCCAGAGAGGAGGCTAGGACAGGGCAAGCTGAAAATAGCCATTCTAACAATGCGGAGGAGGGGGAGCCCATTCACACCCTTTGATTAGCCGCAGGAGCCCTGTAAAATGAAACCCTGCTGAGTAAGGGTCCCTCTAGGCTGCAAGAGAAGACCTCTGGCAGCGAGCCTCGGGGCTACAAATAGCCATCTAGCTGTTGGAGTTCAGGCTGGAGCCCGGCTCGGAAACCCTCCCCCATCCTGGATTTCAGAGCCCGGGCCCCGCACCCCCGCATTGACACGGCTATTTTTAACCCTGTAGTGTGAGCCTGGGTCCGCTGACCCAGGCTCCGAGATTTACTATCCCCAGGGGTTGTTTTGCAGTATAGACGCACCCTTTCTCGCTCCAGGTTGCTACACAGAGCCATGCCTGATGCAACCCCTTCCATTGAAATCTGCCTCCAGCCCTGCTTTCCGCCAAGTCAAAGCGTAGTCAAGCGCTTTGTCACCTTCCGCCAGTGAGCTGTGGTGACCGACGCTTTCCGAGGGGGAGGGCCTCGCTCCGTAGCCACAGTAAGAGAGAACCGAGCCCCAACGAGATTAAGTGATTTGCCCAGGGTCACGCAAGGGAGGTCTGTAGCGGAGCTGGGAAGCGAACCAGCCTCTCCTGAATCCTGCTGTCTCCCTACCAGGTTCCTCGTTAGACACAGCTGACGCACGGGCTCATGAGTTCACCTGTCACCAGCTCTTCCTCGCTCCACGGCACCAAGCAGTTTATCAAAATAAACTGTGCAGACATTTGGCTAAGTTTCTCTCAGTAACTAAGTGTCCAAATGATGCTTAATGGCCTAATTTCTCCCTGTCGCACGGCTGATGAAATGCACGAAGGCTGAGAATGACTCTTCTTCAAGGGAGTCTCTTCCTGATGCCCCGGGCTGCTCAATCAGAGGTTTATTACTAGTTGCACATCACGGTGTGATTGGGCACTGATTGGTCAGACCTGGGGTCAGCTTTATTTGTGTGTAATTTACGCCAAATAATTCTTAGCTGAGCCAACCCTTCTGGGGTCATGGGGCAGGCAGGGGAGACAGACACCCTCCCCTCTGGCTAATCCTTGATGATTACCTCCCTTTACCATGCACTGGGGAGAGGGGAAGAAGTGGCACCATGGGCAGGAGCCATTAGTCCACGTATGCACTATTTATTCAGAGACCCAATGGCTAATTTTGGGTGGTTTCTCCTTGATCCCTACCTTTGAGCATCTCTTCCCGTTGCTAAGCTGCTGCCGAATGGCAGCCTCTCAGAGAGGCCAACGGATAGCAGAGGCAGTTAGGGGTCACAAATGATGGGGGAGAAGCCTGCTTTCAAGTGGCACTTTCTAGCTCTCTCATAAGCACAGGGGCCCAGATCCTCAAAGGTATTTAGGCCTCTAAGTCCCATTGAGGATCTAGACCCGGGCATGTTGTCTAGTAGTCAGAGTCGTTCCTGGATTGGCCACTGATTTGCCATCCGGCCTAACCTCACTCAGTATCTGTCCCTCAGCATGCTCCATCTCTAAATACTAATGCTTTGCCTTTCTCTCATAAGAACATAAGAACGGCCCTACTGGCTCAGACCAAGGGTCCATCTAGCCTAGTATCCTGTCTTCTAACGGTGGCCAATGCCAGGTGCCCTAGAGGGAATGAACAAAACAGATAATCAGCAAGTGATCCATCCCCTGTCGCCCATTCCCAGCTTCATGCCCCCCAAACTAGCATCTCCGGGGAAGGACTGGGGAAAAAATCAGTTGTTGTAAAAAAAAATTGGAAAACTTTGGAAAAATAACAGATTTTCCAAGAGAGCAGGGAGGTGCCCTGGAAGCTAGCCAGGATGAGCTGTTTTGCAGCAGAGCTCACAAAGCCAAGTCCTTCCCCTTCCACGGCTCTGCGGGACTCATCCCGCTTCCACATCCGTATTCCAGCCCCCAAAGCTTGGCCGATAGGGACAGGAGCCAGACTAAGCAGTTAATCAATATGGCCCCTACTCTCACGCGGAGCTGCCCTGGGCATTCCTTCCCCCCTTAACCCAGCCCTGCGGATTGGCATGTTTAGCTCATCACATTGGGGTAGCCCAGCCACAAAGGGGCTCTGAAAGGAGTCAGCACAATGGGATCAAAGATTTCCCTCGTCTGTTGATCCAGCAGCGCCCCTCTGCTCCGCATCCCTCCGGGGGAAAGAGCAGCTGGCTCACCCGCCGCTTCCATGTTTTCCCTCTCGACAACACGGGGAAGGGGCAGTAGGTTCTGATCCGGGTGCGTGGAGCTGGGACAGGGCAGAGGCTGGCCAGCTGCTGCAAGACTTGCAGCAAATGTTCATTTCCTCACCGTTGACTGATCAAACCACTATCCCCTTCAAGATCAAATCCAGTCAAACCAACCTAATAGCTTTGTTTGACAGGGTAACAAGCCTTGTGGATGCGGGGAAGCGGTAGACGTCATATATCTTGACCAAGATTTAAAAAACAGTGTAATGCGGTTGCAAAAAAAGCAAACCTCATTCTGGGATGTATTAACAGGAGTGTTGTAAGCAAGACACAAGAAGTAATTCTTCCACTCAGCACTGATAAGGCCTCAACCGGAGTATTGTGTCCAGTTCTGGGCACCACATTTCAGGAAAGATGTGGACAAATTGGAGCCAGTCCAGAGGAGAGCAACAGAAATGATTAAAGGTCTAGAAAACATGAAAGATTGGAAAAACTTGGTTTGTTTAACCTGGGGAAGAGAAGCCTGAGAGGGGACATAAGTCTCCAGGTACGTAAAAGGTTGTTATAAAGAGGAGGGTGATAAATTGTTCTCCACTGAGGACAGGACAAGAAGCAATGGGCTTAAATTGCAGCAAGTTAGGCATTAGGGTAGTTAAGCACTGGAACAAGTTACCAAGGGAGGTTGCGGATTCTCCGTCACTGGAGGTTTTTAAGAGCAGATTAGACAAACCTGTCAAGGATGGTCTAGCTAATGCTTCATCCTGACTCAGTGCAGGGGACTGGTCCAGATGACCTCTCAAGGTCCCCTCCAGTCCTACATGTCTCTGATTCTATAATTCCACCCTTCTGCGCTGGCTGCCAGCTGCACCCAGATGTACAGGCTGAAGTGAAAATGAAAGAGCAGCAGAAATCCAAGCCAGCCCATCTGTTGGATCCTTCCCCACCGCCTGGCACCGAAGGCTGGCTTTTGCTGCAAGCAGGGGGGGGAGCAGGTGTGTGTGGCTGGCCCGCACAGCTGGGAGCTGAGGGACGACGCTTCTATTTTTAGCTCTGCTGTGAGATGGTGTCTATGGGGTTTTCAGACACAGACGCAGGAAGTGGGAGGGGCCAGCGAGGCTGATTCCTCGGCAAAGGGTGCATTTTAGCTGAACAAAAGCAAACAGCCCCGTTCTTAGAGGTGCTGAGTGGTGGTCGCGCCGACTGAAGTCAATTGGGGCTGCTAGACACCGGTGGAGGTGAAGCCCCATAAAGTTTTAGCAGGTGGGCAAGTCACTTAATCCTCAACTCCTTCTCGATACCCTACCTCACAGGGATGCTGGGTGTGTGATGCGCACTAGGGGCCATATCCATGCCTAGGTGGATAAAAGGAAACACTTCTATACACAGCACGTGGTTAGCCGGTGGAACTCACTGCCTCAAGACGTCCTGGAAGCAAAGAGCGTAGCAGGGTTTTTAAAAAAGGCTTGGACATTTCTCTGGAGAACACAAAGGCCCATGGTGACACGAGACGAACGAAAAGGTGTATGAGAGATGTAAATCCTCACACTTCAGCCTCTAACTGCCTGGGGTTAGGGAGAGACTGGTCAGGTGAGCCCATAACAGTCCAAAGGGTTTCTGGCGCTGTTCCCTGAAGCTACTGGCGCTGGCTAGTGTCTGAGGGGATGGTGGACTAGATGGGTCTCTGAGCCGGTCTGGGAGTGCCTGTGTGCCATTCCCTCTCTGATGCCATGCACCATGCAAGCTCCCTCTCCCTCAGACCCCAGCTTGCTCCAAACAGTGAGTTAGCCAGCTCTCTGCTGTCCCATGCAAGCAGCCTTGGGACTTGATTCTGTGACTTCCTTCCTCTAGCTGCCTGGCCTGTGTCAGAGCAGATTGTACGCTCCTTGGGGCAGGGACTGTTTCTTGGCTTGCGGTGCCAAGGGCCACATGCACTCTCTACAAAGGTTAATGGTTTTTGGGGTGCTCGTCAATGATGGAAAATACACAGAGCACTTGCGCAAAGACACGGGCAGACCTGGAGGAAGCTCAGGATTCTGGGGGCTGAGTTTTCAGACGCCATTGGCGCTGAACCGCCCTTAGGAGAGAGTTTAGAGCAGCCTCCAGTATAGGTGTAGCACTGATTGTTGCAAACCTCTCTGCTTCCTTCTCACCAGCTGGGTTTCCAGACAGGCTCGGGGAAGGGAGCTGGCAATGGGACAACAGCACCCGGGGCATCCCCATGCTGCCCCCGCTGCTTAGAATTCCGGCGGCCACAGCCAGCGCGTGGCAGGAAGGTCGAGGCTGAGTACACAGGCTGATCGCGGGAGAAAGACAAACTGTTTCCTTGTGCAGAAGCCCTCGGGGAAGCATGATGGAGAATCAGAAGCCTGGTGTCTGCAGCTTGCGTCCTCGCTTTTGCTCACACGCCACAACAAAGCGAAGGCGGCTGTGCGTGCCGGGACTCACTGGGGTGAAGCCCTGCGGGGAGGGGATCAGGGCAACGGATGCTGAGGAGACAAAGCTCCAGCAGGGGGAGCGTCTGAGCCATAAGGCAAGTGTGATGTGCCACCCCTCGCTCTGGGTAAGGCCTGGAGCATCACGGCTAGCTGGGCCGCTCTGACTTGGTTTGCAGAGGGCGGAACCAAAGGCAGCTCCGACTCTCCATAGGTCCTATCACAGGCTTGCCCCTGTGGGGAGGAAGAGACCCTCTGCCTGGGACAGGCAGCTTCCCTGTAATTCCCACCTAGCTGCTGCTTCCCTGGCTCATCCACCCAGGAGGCTGGTTCTTCCCGCCTCCGTCTTCCTCCGCCCCGAAGTTACGGGGCTCGGGGCAGGGACAGGGCGACAGCTGGCTAGCAAGTTCAGAGGTAGACCGGCCCCGTGCTGGGCAAGGCAAGGGCCGCCTGGCCGTGGGGCTGGGGCCGATCGCCCCATTGCTGAGGAAACAGGGCCTGGTTTCCAGAGGTGCTGAGCTCCCACAACTCTTGCTCCTCTCTGTGTCTGGGGGTGAGGAAGGGGGGCAAGGGGAGGCCAGGCAGGTCCGTTGCAGCCGGGTGGCCCATGACCAGGCATCCCCCTTTCCAGCCCTGACAGCGAGTGCTCCAAGGAGAGGCGGGCCCGTGCCAGCTCTTTGGAGCAAGGCCCCACTGTTAGTTCTGTTTGTACAGCGCCTAGCGCAGCGGGGTCCCCCCCCCCCGGGGCTCCTGGGTGCCGTGATAATACGAAGGCCCCGTGCCTCAGTCCTCAGGGGGGCGTGAGCTGTCCCCCACACGGCAAGCGGGACGCAGCTGGTGAAGGGCTCTGCTGGCCATGAGGGGAGTTGACACGCTCGTGGCAGGTGCAGGCAGCATGGGCCTGTGGGTGAGGCATGGGGCTGGGGGGCAGGAGACCTGGGGGCCTAAGCAGCTCTGCTGGTGACCTGGGACAAGACGCCTCCCTTCCCTGTCCCTCTGCTCCCCCTCCCACCCTTGGTTCAGAGGGTGAGTTCTTCAGGGCAGGGCCTGTCTCTTACTATGTGCGTGTACCGCACAGTGAGCCCCCGATCGACTTCGCAGCCTCGGGGAGCTACAGCGACACACTGAAGTGAAAGCGCCAGGCCCATGATAGGGCCCGTCCTGCAGCTGCCTTCCTGCTGCGCTTCTGAGGAGCTATTTCATGCAGGCACGAAATGAGCGTCCGGGAGCCTGTCTGGCTCCTGGCGCGGGGGGGACACCCTTGCCGCTGTTAAAGTCAGCATGCTCACTTCCTTTCACTCCCTTGAGCTCGGGCAGCAACTTCTAGCTCTTGCCCCGTCTCTCCCATCTTGGTGGAATCTAACTTTCCTAGCCGGGCTTTTAAAACCTCCCTGGAAATGTTGCCCAGGATGGACGCGGGAATCTGCGCAGAGCGCCAGCGCCTTGCCTGGAAAGTGACGAGGTCCAAGGGTCCCTTCTCATTCCACGGGTCAGTTTCCAGAGGGGGTTGGATTCTGCGCCGTCTCGTGCATCGTCACCGGAGCGGCTTGCCATTGTCCAACGAGTTACACCCGTGCAAACCCACTGCAGGCAATGGGCGCTCCTAGGTATCACTGAGACTTTATTATTGGCAATGTGCAGGAGGACAAAGAGCCCGGAGCTGTTCATCCACACCCCCAAATCCAATACAGGTGTTTGGATTGCCGCAGTGTCCAGAGTGAGAGAGAGTCTCTGCCCTGAAACCCTCCCAACCAAAGTTCCCAAGGCAGAATTATCTTCTGCATTTTCCAGCTGGGGAACGGATGCAGAGAGAGATTAAACGCTGAATCAAAGGCCAGGACCAGCCCTTTCTTTCTGGAGAAGACCTGGCACCAGGAGTTCCTGAGATCCTTGCAGCTGGCTTTATGTTTTTAAGTGTCTTGTTTTAGTGGGGTTAGGAAGAGAATTCCCAGGCCACTGGAAACAAGGGGAATCCAAGTCGGTTTTCCCCTGTGTTAAAATGTCTTTTATAAAGAAAAATGCTGCAAGTGGACATCCTCTCTGTGGGTATTTTTAAAGCCTCCAAAAATAGACTTGGATCCCCAGTGCAGACAGGAATGGAGCCTGAATTTTCCTGGAAAGCATCAGAAAGGTTTATTTGAGCCAGCATGCGAAGATGGTCCCTGACTGGCCCTGTCCCACTCAGACTGCAGGGTACTGACACAGGGGACGGTGTTTGATTTATTGAAAAGCTGTGGAAGCGGTGCTTAGGTAACATACAGGAATAACAGAATATACGAGATACAGGAGAACAGCTACTGTCCGCTGCTGGGGCCAGGCCAGCTACAGATGTCAGGAGGCATTGGATCAGACCTCGATACCGCTGTCATCTGAGGAGCTCGCCCTGCTCGATTAAAGCTTCACAACAGCTTTGGGAATTAGCCAAATATTAGCTCGGATTCTCTGACGGTCTAGATGTGATGTGGGACAAAGGTGCCTTTATATCACCTTTCACGGCCCCGATCCCAGGACCACTGTCATAGCATGAAGCTGCTCTATGTTCCACAAGGGCTGTGGGGCAGCTGGGTGTGGGGAGGTCCCAACCCGCCCCCCTTCCCTGGCTACACCCCTATGCAGAAGACAGGCTGGGATAGCAGTTACCAGAGGTTTGTGTGTACAGATGTAGGGGTTGTGAAAACAACAAGGCTGTGTGTAGTTCATAGAATCATAGAATTTCAGGGTTGGAAGGGACCTCAGGAGGTCATCTAGTTCAACCCCCTGCTCAAAGCAGGACCAACCCCCACTAAATCTTTCCCCAGAACCGTGTCCAGTTCAGCGCCAGGGAGAAACGGTGATCCCCGGCGCAGCCGGGTGGAGAGCCGAGGCCCAACTCCTCCAAAGGTGTTGAAATCAATGGATGTGAGGAGGCGACATCCCTTGGAGGATCTGGCCCCGAGAGATTAAGGGATTTGCCCGAGGTCACACGGGGAGGCAGTGGCAGAGCTAGGAATGGCAAGTCAGCGCTCGCCAGGCCTAGCCTGACCCCCGCAGGCCCAAGGGGGGGCCGGGCTCCAGCAGCTCCACCCCTTGGAGGCTGTTGCTAGTGCTCAGGGAGCCAAAGGCGGGGGGGGGGGCCCTTGCTGCGTGGGGGGCTCCTCGTGGCCACCTGTCCCCAGCGAACAGCTGAGCAGGTTCCCCTCCCTGGCTGCAGCCTCCCGGCCTGGGGCAGCTGGAGCTAAAAATACCCCCCTCCTCCCCCCCCCCCCCCCCCCCCCCGCAGACTGCGGGAACATGGCAGGCGCTGTGACCCAGCGGAACCGCAGCAAGCCGAGGCGGGTGCCCCCCCCGCTCCCCGGACGCAGGGAGCTGGAGAAAGGGGCAGCCAGCCCGGAGGAGCGAGCGAGCCCCCAGCCCCCGGAGCAGCGGCAGCCCCAGCTGCCTGGCCGGAGCAGAGCCCCCGGGAGCTGGGGCTGCTGGATGGAAAAGCGACCCCCCCCCCCGCCGCAGCCCCGCTTCCAGGGGGTCCGGGCAGCAGGTGCCGGGGCTGGGGGGCAGCGTGCCCTTGGGATTCGCAGCGCCCCCAGGTAAGGACCGGACCGCACCGCGGGGCTCTGCATGGGGCGGGGGGAGCTCCGGCCCCATAGCCGGTCCTCTGGGCAAGGCGTAAGCCCAGCCCGGGGGGCTGCGGGCAGGGGCAGGGGGGATCTCGGGGCGGCAGCTGCGCCCAGCCGGGTGCAATAAAGTTCCGGGTGGGGGGGGGGGGTGTTTTTTCTAGGCAAGGGACAAATCAGGAATCGAAGTTGAAATTTTGCGGGGGGGGGGGGGGGGGGACAGCCAGGCCAGGCCGGCTGAGTCCAGGACCCCTCCAGGGCAGGGGCAGGGGGAGATTTAATGTGTCCTCCCCAGGCACTGCTCCGGGCAGGGGCTGTTCCAGGCACCTGGCAGGGGGGAGGGCAAATCGCTCCCCCCCCCGCCCCCGGGCTGAGGATGGGGCTGCTGTGGGGCAGGGAAGGGGTCGGCCTGGCAGCCAAGGGCTGGGTCCGGGGGAAAAGCTTGCTGGAGACTTTCCAACCCTTCCAGGGGTCCCGGGGCTGCTGGCCGGAGAGGGGGAGACAGGGTGGATGGGGACGGTCCTGGGAATAGCGGGCGGTTTCCCTGGTGAGATTCCCCCAGGGGGGTGGGGAGGGGAATGGCAGGGATGCTGCCTCTGTGCAGAGGAAGAAGTTGAACCTCAGTCTGACTCCCTGAGCCCTTTCTGGGGCTCCCCGGATACTGGACTGGTGAGCCCCCCACCCCCAGCACCCTCTCCCTCCTGCCGAGCCCCCCACCCCCAGCACCCTCTCCCTCCTGCCGAGCCCCCCACCCCCAGCACCCTCTCCCTCCTGCTGCTGTTTGGTCCGTCATTCAAGAGCGAGATTGTCAGCCTGGTACTGAGGAGATGCTGAAATCTGAACCGTGAGCTTCTCCCAAACCCTCTGTCCCTGACACACAGGGGAATCCTCCCGCCAGGCTCCGGGGCTGGTCAGTTTCACAGGAGACCCACTCCCTCCCCAGGGCCTGGTATTCAGGGCCGGTCCGTCCAAGCTCTCCGTGGGCTCCATATTACACCGAGCTGGTCGCTAAGGTTCCATCTGGGTATCCCTGACTTTCCCTACAGCATCTTGTGGTGTGTGCGGGTGGGCGTAGCAGCTAATTTTTCTTCCAACACCGCCATACAAACTCTCATGCATATTCACACGCCGATATCCTGACACATGCTCCCCGTCTACGCACTGGAGGGCACACGCGGGCTGCCCGTGCTCACCTGCGCGTGCGCTCACGCCACGGGCACTGGGTGCACGCTGAAGGGCACACGCTCTCTGCACAGGCCTGGGCGCTCGCTGACGGGCAAGGGCTCGCTGTAAAGGCTGACACTGATGTCACCGCACGCGTCCCTCTGCGGATGCGCCCGTGGGCCGAGGTTCACATGTCCACTGCGTATGTGCACTATTTATGTGCAAGCTCTAACGGCCAAGCTCCCCCGGGCACATCGCTCGGGCTGTGAACCTGTAGCTAAAACCTTTGGCCGCAAGGGGCAGTAAGAGGGGGGTCTAACCATGGCCGCTAGAAAAGTCTTGGCTGGATTGAGCTAGTGGCTACTTCAGGTCAGGGCACGGCAGTCATAGAGGACTACAGATGTGGTCCCACCTTCGAGTGCACTGTTAGGGGCACCCGTCCCGTGAAGAGTAGCGAGCTTTGCCTAGTGGTTAAAGCACCGGGCAGTCAGGAGACCTACAGTCTATTCTCAGCTCTGCCATTGGCCTGCTGGGTGACCTTGGACAAGCCACTTCCCTGTCTGTGCCTCAGTTTCCTCCTCTGTTGGGCGGGGCTAACAGTCACAGGAGGCTGGTGAGCCTTGATTGGTTACGAGGCACCGTGGAAATGTAGAGGGCTAGGAGAGTTCGGATTATCTCGTGACAATACCAGTTTCGCTCTGCCTTTAGAAATCCTCTTGTTTCACAGCAATAACCTGGCTGCTTCCTTTGCTGGGAGGGCAGGAGATTGGCCTAGTACCGAGAGTGAGAGCAATGTCGATTGCTCCTTGTGGCCTCGGTAAAGGGAGGAGGAGAGGTGTGTTTTGGGCCTTTCAGATTCCCAGAGCCCAGGAACCGCTGGCCTTGTCCTCAAGCAAAACAAGCGGCTGCTTTGGACTCGGCATCTGCAACTCAGGGCCCCAGTCTCCCTCTGGAGACCGGGACCAATTGGGGAACGAATCGACACGTTGCCAAGCTCCCTCACTGTCTCCGAAAGCAGGACCTCGCGGGAAGGCAACTCCTGGCTTGGTCTTCCACCCACCCCCTCCTTCTTCCAATAGTCTGGGGACCCATCCCAACTCTGGCCAGGGGGCTACATGTCTGGGAAGGAGGGGCAAAGGAGGCTGGGCCTGGCATTGCCACACATCCTCTGCCACTCCCCCCACCCCCAGACACATCAAAGGCCCCTCTCAGAAGCGAGTGTGACTTTTTCTGAGGAGAAGCCACACAATGGACCGCGGTTACCAATGCTGGCCAAAACCACGCCCCCCCCAGCTGCCTGGGCAAGGATCTCCCTGCCTCTCGTATGGCATTGGCTTGGTGGCTCGTGAACTGCCTGCTCATGAGCTGGTGATTATGTTGCCCTCTTCCGGGGGAGACCCACAACGAGGATAAAAGCTTTAATACTGCTGCTAGCTAAGGGAGATTCTCCTGCAGCGTTCACAGCCCCAGGCCTATGGCTTTGAGTGGGGGAGAGATCTAGCAGAGCAGGTGTGCTACCAACGCCGAGGCCTGGCCTACGCTTAAAACTGAGGCTGACGTGCCTTCGTCGCGCAGCGGGAGTGTGAAAAATCTGACCTAGTGTAGACGCAGCCAGGGCAGCAGAAGAACCTTTCCATTGACCAGGGAAGTGACGGAAAAACCCCTTCTCTCGCCGTAGGCCGCGTCTACACTCCTTATACCAGCAGAGCTCCAGTTGCTTGGACTCTGGAGCCCCAACCAGGCCCCCATTCCAAGCCCCTCTGATTGTCCTGTTAACATAAAGCTCCCTGTTTTCTCTGCTTCCCCTCCGTTAGTCCTGCATCTCAACCGCACCTTTCCAGGGAAGGAAGAGCCCCCTCCACCCCCGCCCTGGGCTGACCTAGCTCCGTTCATGTTGCACGTGACCCGGTGGTGATGGGATGGGTGGGGTGCGTGTGATGCTGTTGAGGTGGGGGTGGCTTGTTGTGACCTGGCTGTGGGCCGTGCATGGAAACATGGCAGCCCCTATGATGGCGTGAAGCTGCCTGGCCAAGGACTTGGTTCCAGGAGGCAATATTTTCTCCAGGTGGCGACCAGCACCCTGGTTCTGGCGGCTGAATTCCAACCTGAGACCCCAGGAATATGAACCAGGCATGACTTGCGGAACAGCACCCGCCGCAAGCCTGATGAGAGATCAGACAAAGCCATGCCGGGAGGAATGTGTCAGCCGAGTGCGTGGAAGAAAATGCAGGAGCAGGAGAAATATTTTGACCCTCTATAGTGCGTTCCATTTGAGCATTACAAACATTAATTAAGGCTCACAGCCCCCTGTGAGGTTGGTCAGTATTATTATTCTCATCTTACAGGTGGGGGAAACCGAGGCACAGAAAAGGGACGGGGCTAGTCCAAGATCAAGTCAGTGGCTGAGCCAGGAATAGAACCCAGGAGTCTTGACTCCCAATCCTCTGCCTTAGTCCTTTGGGGGGAAAGAGAAGACGTTAGCTGAGATGGGCTGGAAATGTTGCTGCTATTAAAGTCTGACCCTACTTCCTTAAAGACAAAACAAGACAAACGCACCCAAGAGGGGAGAGAAACGGGCAGTCGAGATTGAAAATGCAGCTTCTGTGTCTGGCGTGGACTTTCATTTGCAGCCTCACTGCTGGAAAACCACAGGCATGGCACAGCTACGCTGAGACCTGGCAAACCCCTACTGGCATCGGGGTGTTTCAGGCATTGGCTTTAGCTGCCTCCCTGGTCACAGGCTTACAGCAGTGTTGTAAAATATACAGTCGTGGCTTAGACAGAGGGTACAAAGGAGAGAGGAAAGAAGACGTACTGTGGGGAAGGAAAAGGACACACACGGAGAGGGGGTGTGACAGTTTCACATCCCAAGCAAGTAAGGTAAGTAGGGATTTAGCCGGAGTCGCTGCAGGTGGCTGTGTCATTGAGGTCCCTGTGTCTGGCCCGGTTTGGGCAAAATATCTCTCAGGATCAGGGCGACGAAGGCACAGAGGTATCATAGTGTATCTCGGGGTACCAGGGGACGGTGTGGGTGGCAGCCGTGACATTGATGAAGTTCGCTCCTTCCCCTCTCTTGTCTTTCAGGCAGCCGGCATTCACATCTGTCCATCTGTTTGCTTATTTTCTCCTCTAAGGCTTTTTAATGAGCTGGACAGAACAACCCGTCCCCTCATTGCTTTGTTCACCAGTTAGGCCGAATTTCCGACACACCGATGTTGGTTCATTGATTTCCAGTCCCGCACTTTTCTTGCTTACCAGGTGTGATTTTAACACTCTTTGAGGAGGCCTTTGGGTTTGGACTAATTCAATCTGTCTCCCTTTTGCACTTTTTTCCATCAACATCTATTGTTGTAGGCTATTGTGATACTTTAATCAACTTTGCTCCACTTTTCACAGTGGAGCTCACCGTCAGGGCAAAATCATAGACCTATGTGGGTCTCCACATCTGTACCCCAGCATTCAAAGTCGGTGCGGGGCGGGGGGGGGGACCCTGACATGGTGGGAGCGGTGGGATTTTATGCTACTGCATACATAAAGGTTGCTAGCCTTCCCCTATATTTATGACACAGTTATTACCACATAACTGAGGACGGTGCTGTTAGCCACAGCTGGTCAACACTGCACTGTCACGGGGACTGGGTCAGAGATTGCCAGCAGGCAGAACTGGGCTCACCTCGAGGTCCCTGTTTATTTCTTTTCTGAGTCCTCTGCTTCCCCTAGACATAAAGAAACCCCTTTTCTTTCTTAGCTACACGTGCCTGATGGTAAACCTTGGGCGACTACCAGACCTCTGCAGACCATGGCCCCATTGAAGTCAATGGAAGTTTGATCACTGACTTCAGAGCAGCCAGGATTTCAGCCAGGGTGCGGCCATATGAGCATGTCTCCATATGCATCTGTCCGGCTGTGTGTGCATTGTTGTTTGCCTGTCTGTGTGAATGTGGCCAGGTGCGTTTATCTGTGGGCAGCGTTGATGTGTGTGTTTGGGCTGGCGTGTGTGGATGAACGTCTGCGCGTGCCACATTCTGTGTGCGCGCCCGTGTTGTGAATGTGTAGCTACGTCTCCGTGAGTCTCAGAGTGTGTATGTGTGATCCCTGAGAGCGTATCCGCATTTGTCTCCAGACACGAGCGTGCGTCTCTCCGTGTGTGTCCACGTCTGTAGTACTCGGCGGATCTGCCTGCTCAGAAATTAGCCTCCATCAAGTTAATCACATAACTGATCAAACCCTGAAATTAAACATTAAGCTGTGGCTGGTGAATTCCACCTCTTCATCATCTCCAGCAGCCTGTACTAAAATTTGTTGGTGTTTTTTTTATCTTGCTGAAACAAACCTAAAAAAATAATTTCAGGTCCAACAAAACTCTTTGTGTGACACAAACCAATTTTTGTTTGTTGAAATTTCCTTCTGGGTTCATAGAATCTCAGGGTTGGAAGGGACCTCAGGAGGTCATCTAGTCCAACCCCCTGCTCAAAGCAGGACCAACCCCAACTAAATCATCCCAGCCAGGGCTTTGTCAAGCCTGACCTTAAAAACCTCTAAGGAAGGAGATTCCACCACCTCCCTAGGTAACCCATTCCACTGCT
The DNA here is from genome assembly GCA_037349315.1 of Chelydra serpentina. NCBI lineage: Eukaryota > Metazoa > Chordata > Testudines > Chelydridae > Chelydra > Chelydra serpentina. The sequence continues at coordinate 18,767,804 of JBAIAC010000027.1, read as the reverse complement.
TCACCACCCTACTAGTGAAAAAGTTTTTCCTAATATCCAACCTAAACCTCCCGCTCTGCAACTTGAGACCATTGCTCCTTGTTCTGTCATCTTCTACCACTGAGAACAGTCTAGATCCATCCTCTTTGGAACCCCCTTTCAGGTAGTTGAAAGCAGCTATCAAATCCCCCCTCATTCTTCTCTTCTGCAGGCTAAACAATCCCAGTTCCCTCAACGTCTCCTCATAAGTCATGTGCTCCAGCCCCCTAATCATTTTTGTTGCCCTCCGCTGGACTCTTTCCAATTTATCCACATCCTTCTTGTAGTGTGGGACCCAAAACTGGACACAATACTCCAGATATGGCCTCATCAGTGACTAATAGAGGGGAATAATCACGTCCCTCGATCTGCTGGAAATGCCCTTACTTATACAGCCCAAAATGCCATTAGCCTTCTTGGCAACAAGGGCACACTGCTGACTCATATTCAGCTTTTCGTCCACTGTAACCCCTAGTCCTTTTCTGCAGGTGTTTTTCACCTTTACTTAGTTTGTTAAATTTCCAAATGAAATTTCAAAATGCTCTAAAATTCTTCCATTCCTGGCCTACACTTGATTCTCAGGGCGGGGAGGGGTGTTCTGCTACCGGGTCACTTTGTATCTGTTTCTCCATCAGGGCCAAATCCCTTGGTATATACAGCTATCAAACACTTTCACATTTGGGCTGCCCCGTTTCTGTCTGCTTGCCTCCAGACCAGGGCCCAGGTTCAGCACTTGTCTACATGGGAACACTCAGGAAAGTGAATCAGAATGAATGTTTAAAGTGGATTAGTTAAAAAGTGCAGGAAGTCCCTGTGTGGCCACGCTTATTCAGAATTCAAGTGGCCTTAATGCCATTTAGTTTCATTCATGTGAATTAAGCTAAACTGAATTTGTGACACTCAAATTCTGAATAAGAGCATGCAAACGGGTTGAATGTGGTTTAACTAGTCTACTTTAACTTCACACCGTTAGTTAATTCAGATTAATATTGCTGAGTAACTCATGGGGACACGCCCTCACGCAGTTTAGTAGAAAGGCCTTGAATTAGCTTGCAAGAAATTGATCCAATGACTCGGACATTGGTTCGGAGCTCAGGACACCTGCGTTCTATTCCTAGCTCTGCTGTTGGGTAGCGTTGGGCTAATCGTGTCCCCTCTTTCCTTTATTTTGACTGTTTAGATTGTAAGCTATTTGGGGCAGTGACCATCTCTCACTATTCTTGGACAGGGCTACTGGCTTAGCAGGTAGGCGTAAGCAGTAGATTCGTCTGTTTTGATTTTAGTAAGGCTTTTGACGCAGTCCTACGTGACATTCTCGTAAGCAAACTAGGCAAATGTGATCTAGATGAATTTACTATAAGGTGGGTGCAAAACTGGTTGAAAGACTGTGCTCAAAGAGTAGTTAGCAATGGTTCTCTGTCAAACTGGGAGGGCGTGTCTAGTGGAGTCCTACAGGGGTCAGTCTTGGATCTAGTACTGCTTAATATCTTCGTTAATGACGTGGATAATGGAGTTGGGAGTATGCTTATCAAATTTGTGTCTGGCACCAGGCTGGGCAGGGTTGCACTAAAGATAAGTGTGAAATACTACGCTTAGGAGGGAAAAATCAATGGCACAACTACAAAATGGGGAATAACTGTCTAGATCGTGTTTCTGAAAAGGATCTGGGGGGGGAGCGTGGATCACGAATTGAATGCGAGATAATGAATGAAATGCAGTTGTGAAAACGCCTAATATCATTCTGAGGTGTATTAACAGGAGTGCTATATATAAGAGGTAATTGTCCTGCTCTGCTCAGCATGGGTGAAGCCTCAGCCGGAGTACTGTGTCCTATTCTGGGCACCACACCAAGAAAGAGGTGAACAAATTGGAAAGACTCCAGAGGAGAGCCACAAACATGATCAACGGTTTAGAAAGCCTGACTTATGAGGAAAGGTTAAAAAAACTGGGGATGTTTAGTCTGGAGAAAAGAAGACCGACGGGGGCCCTGATAAGTCTTCAAATATGTTAAAGGCTGCTATAAACAGCACGGGGCTCAATTGTTCTCCAAGTCCATTGAAGGCAGGACAAGAATTAATGGGCTTATTCTGCAGCAAGGGAGATTTAGGTCCAATTGTCAGGAAAGCTTTCGAACTATTAGGGTGGTTAAGCTCTGGAGCAGGTTTCCAAGGGAGGTTGTGGAATCTCCGTCACTGCAGGTTTTTAAGACCAGATTGGACAAACCCCTAACAGGACGGGTCTAGGTTTCCTTGGGCCTGCCTCAGACGAGTGGGCAGGACTTAATGACTTCTTGAGGTCTCTCCCAGCCCTCCATTTCTCTGAATTGATTTGTGGCAGCCTCTTCTGACCCATCGCCTGTAGCTGGGGAAGGGGTAGGTGGAGGGGGAAAGCTGAGGTGAGGAAGGGGAGGAAGGCCCGGTGAGAGGCGTGATCTACAGACCCGCTGATCCTCTTTGTTCCTGTTTTCTGCCTCTTTTTTTCCCGGGTCATCTGAGGCTAGGACTGCCTCCGTTCCCTTCCCTTTGTGCGTGAGCTGTGCTGTCGGGGCAAGTCAAGATGCTGCTAGCTTAGCATTGGGAAGGCGCTGTCAGGACATGTGTGCTTAGCGCTGTCTTGCCCGCCCCGGCCATGGCTTCGAGTGCTGCCTTTATGAAGTAAGGCTAATCAAGTCTCATGCTTCCTGGCAGAAGCTGGTTGCCTGCAGGGGTCAGGAAGGAATGGGGCCCCACACTGTGCGTAACACTGTGCAATTGGCCATGGGAATAATGGAGGCCCTAGCCGGATAATGTGCTTGCAGCCAGAAGCTGAATATTGGACTGGGTAGACCTATGATATCCTCCAATATGGGAACAAGGGGGGCAGGAGTCTGGATTAGATGGGCCTCTGGACTGATCCAGCAGAGGAGGAGGCAGGATGGCGGGCTACAGCGATCTGGTATGGGAGAGAGGTAGGCTACTGGTCTCTGGACCAGTCCAGTGTTGTTTGGGTCTGTTACAATCCGTGTGTCTTCTATGTGCAGTGCTAGGGTGGTTGTTACATGTCTGCTCTCTGCTGAGGAGTTGCACCCTGGCACAAGAGTGGCACTGTTGCCCTTTGACAAAAGTCTTCCATTCTCAGCCCCGCCACCCGCAACCTGCTGTGCAATGCATTATGTGCCTGGCTGCTTCCTCCACCCCAGAGGTGGCTGCATTTCCATGATGCTGAATGTAGTGAGTTTGTCCAGTTGGGTGCGTTGCAAGGTGCTTTAACTGGCCATAACTGTCTCCCTTTTAATTCTTTAAAAGAAGGGGGGTTGTGACTTCATTTCCTGTCTCATTTCCCTTCAGTGTAGCCGGTTACCAGACTCTCTGGCTCATTCTGCTCCCTTCGAGCCACCAGGGCTGCAGAAACGTCACTAAGTCCTCTGCAGGGGGTACAGTCCAGCCAAGATAGGAGCCCTCTCCTAAGCCTTCTTCCCTGTAGCCCCCTGCAAGGAGAGGTAGGCAAGGGGAGTGATGGAAATGTGATCCCTAGGGCACCAGCACCAGCTGGTGTCATTTAAAACAGCCCCTAATGGGACTGTTAAGAATCTGCTACCGAGCAAGGTGGCAGTGAGAGGGGAGGCTGGAGAGAGCCAGGGCTTTGTCAGAACAGATGAAGGAAAGAGGTAGCGGTAGGAGGAAGGCTGGCCCAGTGGTTGGCGCACTCAGTTAGCATTTGGGAGACCTGGGTTTAATTCCCTGTTTTGGACAAGTTGCTCTGTGGCTCAGTTCCCAACCTGTAGAATGGGCATAACAGCTCGGTGGGGCTGGAATGATGAATACATTAAAAGGCTGTGAGGTGCTCTGATACTGTGGGGCCAGATAAGAGCTATAGCTAGATAGGCAGGGCTGTGTTTGTTTGTTTGGCGTGAGGCTGCCTGGGTTACTTCAGGAGGAGGTGTCTTGTTTGACTGGAAAAATAAAACAAGAAAAATACACGTGGCACCTTCGAGACTAACAGATTTATTTCAGCATAAGCTTTCGTGGGTTAAGAACCCACTTCATCAGATGCATGGAATGGAACATACAGTAAACCGATACATTCAGAGAAACATGAAAAGGTGGGAGTGTGTATATCAACGGTAAGAGGCTAATTAATTGAAAGGAACTATTATCAGTAGAAACTTTTGAAGTGATAATCAACATGGCCCATGACAGACAGTTGACACGAAGGTGTTAAGGGTTTTTAAGGAGGGAAAATAAATTCAATTAACATAATGACCGAGCCATCCACAGTCAATATTCAAGCCTAAGGTAATGGTATCTAGTTTGCATATTAATTCCAATTCCGCAGTTTCTCGTTGGAGCCTGTTTTTGAAGTTTTTCTGTTGCAAAATTGCTACTTTTAAATCTGTCATTGAGTGATTAGAGAGGTTGAAGTGTTCACCTACTGGCTTTTGAATGTGATGATTCTTGATGTCAGATTTGTGTCCGTTTATTCTTTTGTGTAGAGACTGTCCAGTTTGGCCAATGTATATGGCAGAGGGGCATTGCTGGCACATGATGACCTATATCACATTGGTAGATGTGCAGGTGAACGAGCCCCTGATGGCGTGGCTGATGTGATTAGGTCCTATGATGGTGTCACTTGAATAGATATGTGGACAGAGTTGGCATCGGGCTTTGTTGCAAGGATAGGTTCCTGGGATAGTGTTTTTGTTGTATGGTGTGTGGTTGCTGGTGAGTATTTGCTTCAGGTTGGGGGGCTGTCTCTAAACGAGGACTGGTCTGTCTCCCAAGATCTGTGAGAGTGAGGGATCATCTTTCAGGATAGGTTGTAGATCTTTGATGATGCGCTGGAGAGGTTTTAGTTGGGGGCTGAAGGTGACGGCTAGTGGCGTTCTGTTATTTTCTTTGTTGGTCCTGTCCTGTAGTAGGTGACTTCTGGGTACTCTTCTGGCTCTGTCAATCTGTTTTTTCACTACACTGAAACCTGTTGTTTGACTGGGTCGCTCTTGGTCTTGCAGTGACAGGCTGGGCCGAGGAGGAAATGCTTCCTAAATGGGGCTGAAACCGCAGCCGCTGGAATATGCAGCCCGTGGGCCTTCCTGGCAGTGCAAACGCAGTGGACGGCGCCAAGGAGCCGATCGCCACGTCGCGTGGGGGGGCCACGGCCGGGAGGCATGGTGACAACTTTCAAGGTCGCCGTGCTTGGGGCTCAAGGGGTCGGGAAGAGCGCCATCGTCCGCCAGTTCCTCTACAACGAGTTCAGCGAGGCGCGCGCGCCCACCAAGACGCGGCGGGTCTACCTGCCGGCCGTGGTCATGAACGGCCACGTCCACGACCTACAGATCATGGACTTCCCACCCATCACGTCTTTCCCAGTTAACACGCTGCAGGTATGTGTGCCAGGCGCTGACCCGGTAACGCCGGCCTGTTCATAACAATGGGAGTCGGTTCTGATTCTTCCCCGAGGTTACATGTGCTCTGACTCCTCAACAGGAGAGACCCAATGCCATGGGTCTCCTGCCATTTGACTCGGCCTATGATGGGTTTCCGTTAAGGACACTAATCCACAGCCCTGCAAAGATGCAGCCCAGGGATATTTTTGCACTTTGGGAAGAAATTATGATGGTTTTCAAGCCTCATGTGAGTGGTTTGTGAGCGTAGGAGCGGGAGATAAAATATTTTATAAGATATAAAATGGTCTAGATGCATTAGTGCATCTAGACCAAGCTGAGTAAACATCATGGTTTGGATGTATGGTTTGGTTTCCTCGTAGGATCAGGTTGTGTCTTATGTGTCCAGGGCAAGATTTGCCTGGTAACCAAATGTGTAAGAAGGGGGCTGCTCAGGAAAGGTTTGTTCTAGTGCTCTGAGCCTAGGAGTGGGAATTGGGACACCTGGGTTCTAATCTCTGAATCTCATCATGGCCTCGGTGAGTCTCCTCCATTCTTGGTGCCTTCATTTCATGAATTGCTTTGAGACCCTTGACTGGAAGGCGCTAAGCCAGGGAAGGCGTCGTCACTTCGAATGTTAACACATTGCAAATCTGGCTGATTCTCATGGTAGTTACAATATATGGCAGGGCACAATCTGCAGTGTCATGGGAACTGATGCCTTTCAGTGCTGGAGAGATTATGTCTCCGTAAGAATTGCAATGAAGTTTAGGAATCACATAAACGTGCAGAAAACCCTGATTATCCAAACCCTAAATAACCGACCTGCCCACCTGTGGCTCCACGCTTAGCCCCCTCTCCTGTCAGAGCACGTGCCCCTCTCCTGCAAGCCTGAACTCCCATTTAGAGCTGAACATTTTTGATGCCCCCGGAACATTTTGGATACTGTACATAGTTCCAGAGGAGAAAGTAGGAAGATAGAGCGCTGGGCTGGCATTCAAGGGACTTGGTTCAATTCCTGGTTTCGCCACTGGCCTACTGGGTGACGTTGGGCAAGTCATTTCTCCTCTCTGTGCCTCAGTTTCCCCTGTTGTAAATTGAGATAATGATACTGACCTCCTTTGGTAAAGCATTGTGAGATCTACATAAGAGCTGGGCATTATTATTATTAAAAGGATGGTGTCTTCTTAACTCAGCCTAGGCATTTGAGTGACTAGGAATTGTGGCCTACATCCAGTGGTCCAGCCCTGTTCAGCGAATCCCTGCAGCATGTGCTTTCCCTTAGACACCTGCTTACATCTCACTGGATCCACTTGGAGGTATAATTTCCAGCCTGGGCAGAGGACCGCACGCTAGCTTGGATCGAGCTAGCGCACTAAAAATAGTAGTGTGGCCGTGGCAGCATGGGCTAGTACAATCCTGTCTAAGAACCTAGGTACATACTCGTGGTTAGCTCCTCCTGCCGCCCCTGGGGCTGTGCTGTTGGTTTTAGCGTGCTCGCTTGATCAAAGGTCTTGTACATCTACTAGACCTGGGAATTCCACCTCCAGCTGCAGCGGACATGAAGCTACTGCCTTAAATGGGAGTTTAAACACAAGCTGAAATGTTTTGCTGACACAGGGCCTAGGAGAGTGAAGCACCTGCCCTAGTTCAGATCCCTCCTGGAGTGGGATAAAAACAGCCCAATAACGTGTGACGTTTGGCCAGACTTGGATCTCTGAAGTCAGGCTCCTGAACAAGTAGGTTTGATTTTCCCAGGCACCTAACTCCCTGTGTGACTCTAGACCTGAGTCTCAGTCCCTTCCTACCTTCCCTCCATGTGTCGTATGTATTTGATCTGCCAGGTCTGGTGCGTTTCTCTCATCGTTCTTCACATAAAACAAACTTGGCGTCTTTGGGGAACATTTAGCTGCTGTAACAGACACAGGCAGTTCTGTTGAAAATTAGTCCTAAGTGGGATATTCTGCCCTCCAACATCAGCCGGCGAAATCAAAGGCTGTAACGGATGGCACCCCAACCGCCAGTCTGGGAGAGCGATAGAATTCGTAGTGTACCAGGGCATGGTGCTGAAACTGGGCAGTACAGTTTCATTGATCTCCCAGCAGATGCGGAACGTAAAGTCGCCACTAATGTCTGACTTGTTTGCTGAGACGTTCACTTTATGCCTTCTGTCTGGGGAGGTCAGTACATTTTCTTGGGCGATCAATCAGTGAGCGAGGGTGATTTCAGAATCTGTAGGGGACCGGTGATGGTTATGGAGTTAGTCAGGGTAATGGCTCCATAGTTAAGGTGGCAGGACAGAATCCATGCTCTGATTCTCATCTCCCATGTCAATACTATGGGGGGGAGGGATCGCTCAGTGGTTTGAGCAGTGGCCTGCTAAACCCAGGGTTGTGAGTTCAATCCTTGAAGGGGCCATTTAGGGATCTGGGGCAAAAATTGGGGATTGGACCTGCTTTGAGCAGGGGGTTGGACTAGATGACCTCCTAAGGTCCCTTTCAACCCTGATATTCTATGATTTATAATTACCTAAATGCATATAGATTGCTCAGGGGTATAACTGTCCCCAAAATGCCCTTTTGAGGCTGAAATTTCTTGTGCTTAATTTCAACCCAAAGCTGAATCCTCACAATGTCCCTTCTTGCAGATTGGTAAAGCGTCGCCCCAGAGAAGTTTAATAAGAACATAAAAACAAAACAGTCATACGGGGTCAGACCAATGGTCCGTCTAGCCCAATATCCTCTCTCTGACAGCGGCCAGTGCCAGATGCTTCAGAGGGAATGAACAGAAAAGGGCAATTTTGAAAGATCCATCCCATTGTCCAACCCTGTGTTGACTCTTCCCAACCTATCGTGTTCATCTGTGTCTGATCATTCTGTTCTTTACTATAGTTTCCACCAATTTGCCTGATACTACTGAAGTTAGGTTTACTGGCCTCTAATTGCCAGGATCGCCTCCGGAGCCCTTTTTTAAAAATCGGCATTACATTAGCTATCCTCCAGTCATCTGGTACAGAGGCTGATTTACGCAATAGATTGCATACCAAAGTTAGTAGTTCTGCAGTTTCATCTCAGAGTCCCCTCACAACTCTTGGGCAAATCCCATCTGGTCCTGGTGACTTATTACTGTTTAATTTATCAATTTGTTTCAAAACCTCCTCTACTGTCACCGCAGTTTGAGACAATTCCCCAGATTTAACACCTAAAAAGAATTGCTCTGGTGTGAGAATCTCCCCCACAGCCTCTGCAGTGAAGACGGATGCAAAAAATTCATTTAGCCTCTCCACAATGGCCTTGTTTCTCGAGTGCTCCTTTAGCACCTCGATCATCCAGTAGTTCTGCTGACTGTTTGGCAGGCTTCCTATTTCTGATGTATTTTAAAAGTTTTGCTGTTAGTTTTTGTGATTTTTAGCTAGTTGCTCTTCAGATTCTTCCTTGGCCTGCCTTATCATGCTTTCACATTTGACTTGCCAGAGTTTGTGTGCCTTTCTATTTTCCTCAGTAGGATTTGACTTCCAGTTTTTAAAGGATGCCTTTTTGCCTCTAACTGCCTCTTTTAGTCTGTTGTTTAGCCATAGTGGCATTTTTTTGTCCTCTTACTGTTTTTTATTTGGGGTATACATTTAGTTTGAGCCTCTATTATGATGTTTTTAAATAGGCTCCATGCAGTTTGCAGGCATTTCACCCTTATGACTGTTCCTGTTCATTTCTGTTGAACTAGCTTCCTCATTTTAGTAAAGATCCCCTTCTTGAAGTTAAATGCTACTGTGGTGGGTTTTTTGGCATCCCCCCACCCCCAAGGATGTTAAATTTAATTACATTATGGTTGCTATTACCAAGCAGTACAGCTATATTCACCTCTAGGCCCAGATCCTATGCTCCACTTGGGACTAAATCAAGAATTGCCTCACGCCTTCTAGGTTACAGGACAAGCTTCTCCAAGAAGCATCCATTTATGGTGTCTAGCCATTTTATCTCTGTGTCCTGTCCTGAGGGATACTTGCCCAAGGGAGCCAGTGTCCTGTGTAGGAAGAGGAGCCCTTAGTTTTGAGTAACACCAGAGTTGATGGAGAGCTCTGGCAGTGGGAAGGAAGCATCTCAGCATGAGTGACCAGAATCTCATTCAGATTGTGAAAGTCACAAAATGGGACCAAAATAGAGATAATTAAAGGCTGCTGAATTTCAGATGAGCTGTTGTTGGAGGGTTGTGGGCCATGCTGTGCAGAATCTAATGGAGGGGTGGGTATGAAAGGAGCATATGCCTCAAGATTACACACGAGGCTGTCTGCTTTTAAGATATAGAAGATAGTGATTTTTCATGGGGAAACAGCCTGGATAAAATCCAAACAATCCCCTCCTCAAACTTGAACTGAATCTGTTCTGAGTTGTGAAAAAACATCATGGGATCTTTTTCTTCATTTCCCACGGTCTCTGGCTCCAGTTAGTCCCAGGATAGGAAGTGCTGGCTCTTTTATTCCAAGCATTTATCTAGAGACCATCCCCATAATATCTGCCCATGACGTAGCTTAGAGCAAAAGCAATTTCCAAATGTAAGGCCTGATACAGTTTTGGACCAGAATAATTGTTTCAAGGGGAGGTGTAGACATCATGTCTCCGTTGCGATCACGGGGCGTGATTCCAGGTTATGTAGACATACCCAAGTTAGCTTTAATCTAGCAAGCTTGAGCACCAGAAAGACACAATAGCATGGACTTCAGCACGGGCTAGTCACCTGAATAAGTATCCAGGGTCCTGGCTCGGGCTTTTACAGTCTATGCTGCTGCAGCTTCTTTGCTATTCATAGAATATCAGGGTTGGAAGGGACCTTAGGAGGTCATCGAGTCCAACCCCCTGCTCAAAGCAGGACCAATCCCCAATTTTTGCCCCAAACCGCCCCCTCAAGGATTGAACTCACAACCGTGGGTTTAGTAGGCCAATGCTCAAATCACTGAGCTATCCCGCCCTGTTATTTGAGCTAGCTTGGGTATGTCTACCCAGGCTGCAGCCACACCTCTGATTTCAGTGTGGACAGGGGCCCAGATTTTTAAAGGTATTTAGATGTTGCTGCGCTCAGTATTGCAATGCCTAACTGATTTAGGAGCTGGTCTCCTTTCCACCCAAGTGCCTAATTCCCTTTTGAAAATTAGACTTTGGCTCCTAAATCAGTTAGGTGTTGCAACGCCAAGCGCAGCAGCTCCTAAATAGCTTTACAAATCTGGGCTCATATGTCTACCCGCAGTGATGCTGGTACAATCCCTAGCGTGGAGGCAGTTATACTGGTATAAAATTGCTTTATACCGGTATAGCTTATATCCCTTCCTACATGGGAATAAGCTGTATCTGCATGAGCATTGTTATACCGATATAATTATGTTCACACTAGGGAGTTGTACCACTTTGACTATACCAGCATATTTAAAAAGGTATAAATGTGTGTAGATGAGGCTTAAGGAGCTAATACACCTTGAATAGCCCTACCCCTAACCAGGAGGAGAAGAAAAGAGAGATCTAACTCACTGTTTCTCAATGATTGGTCCGTGGACTGATGCCAGTCCCTGACATAGCCCTGACAGAGTTAGCAAGCCGGTCCCTGGTCTCAAAAAGGTTGAGAAACATTGGCCTAAAAGGACCTAAAAAGCACCTTTCACTGCACTGCGAGTGAAACATTTAGGAAATAAAAAACAAAACACCCCCCAGTTATTTCCCCCCAAATTTCCCACAAAACAGTTTTGGTTTTCAAAAGCTGTTTTGGGTTAAAAAAAAAAAATCTGTTCTCAGCAAAAGGTTTCCATTTGCAAAAATCGAATGGCCCCCGTCCCCCAATTTTGTAGAGACAAACAAAAATGTTAACCAAAAATGGCTTGGTTTTTAGTTCCCGGAGGGGGTGGTTGGGAAAAACTGGGAAAGGTTGACCAAAATGAAAAATGTCTGCTCTGATTTGGTTGTAAAACCATTTTGATGAAAAATGTGGAGCAGCTCCGAGGAGAAATCAAGAGTGGATGTTTTACTAAACCAAGTGCTCTAGTTCAAGCAGAAATTCATTCCAGGCAGTTCTCTGGCCTGTGTTATGCTGGAGGTCAGAGTAGATGATTACAGTGGCCCCTGCTGGCCTGAGACTCTGAACTTCCAGCATATGCCAAGGGCCAAGCACAATGCCCGTGCCCCAGTTAAATCCCCTTTGAGCCCAGACAGATATAAATGGGGTTTAGATGGGGGGGGAGGTTCTGGGGGAGTTGCATTCATCCCCCTCAGCTGGGCGGGGTTCAGGGGTTGCAGCAACCAGCCTCCCTCTTTTAGCTGGGAGGAGCATTGCTGTGATGCAAGGAGGTCAACAGAGTAATGGGATAAAAATGGAAGGATTCCCCCAGAGCAGCGGGAAGGGAGGCTGCACAAGAAAGGAGGAGGAGGAAAATTAAACACTGTGCACAAGGGAACAAAAGGTCAGCGCAAGAGCCAGACAGAAAAAGCAAAGGGTAATTTATTGACATGGCAGACGATGCCGAACATACTCAATTAACTCCACGTCTCGGCGTGCACCACAGAGGGCGGACGGTGCAAACGGATGGAGATTTCCAGGGAAGGAAGAATGGTCCCTGGAGTGATCTCAAAGGAGTGAAGGGAGGCGGGAAACGCAGGGGCTTGGCTCACCCTAGCTGCACTAAGGATGAAGCTGCAGGGGAGGAATCAATGTGGAGAGGGGTAGGACTGCATCACCTGAATGGGAAAGAGGAAGCCTGGCTATTGAAGGGAGAATGGATGGCTCAGGAGATTGCTCATGGGTTACAAAGGCTTTTCCTTCTAGATCAACCTATTGGTCCAGTTCAGTACTGACCAGAAGTCATTGCTTGGGGACTATCAGTAGAACATGGTGTGGGTTAGAACCGTTCCAGAGGAACAGATGCCCCCATCAGAACTGGCATCTTTCCTGGCAGCCTTAGAAGAAAGGCAGAGGACTAAGTGAGGTGGGGTCCCTCCAGGGCAGGGTTGAGGGGCATGAATAGCTTGGCGTGGGTTCTGGGGACAAAGAATACATGCTTTTCAGCCAGGTCCATTGGCCCAAGGAGCTCTGATTAGGTGTGAGTGCTGCAGCGTGCTTCTGAACTGGGTCGATCCAACCCTCCTGAAACTTTGGGAAAGTTTAGACCTGGAGCCAAACTTCACGGCTTGGGCTCATCTCTGGTCAGAGGCAGGAGCTGAAATGCCAAAACGTGGAGCGAGGGGCTCTGCCCTCTATTCCTCTGGGGTAGACTGAAAGGACCAAGTTCTGGAGATGCCATGAGAGAGGCTGTCCTTAAGGGATTCCTAGCCCAGCTAGGCAGACTCCTTGTCTCCCACGATGGCTGCTTGTTCATTTCACAACCCACCACCACATTCCCATCGTGCCACTAAGGCCTGTGTGGTTGCCACTAGTGCAAAAGGTTATTTGTGTAGTGCGGTGCCAATGGATTGGCAAGTGAATCTGAACCTTACCTGGAGGCCAGGCCTTTCTAAGAGACATACCCTGAAGTCACAGCACCACAGGTAGCCACATAAGGGCCTGCTTTTCCTTCAGTCCCATGTCATGCAAGGGGTTAGCTAGACATCACAGAGCTTCATATACAGGTGAAGAGGGGGGTCACCCCAGCTGTAGGAAGGACACAGGCAGGAGATTGCCCAGGATTCATTTAGGGCATAAAGGGGGCAAACCTCAATCCCAAGAAAGGAGGACGGTGGATGGGCCCCGCCCATGGGGGCCAGCACTGCAAATAGAATGAGCGCCAGGCATGGATCCTCTCACCCTGACCTAGTTGCTTTAAATAGATTTACTTGTGTCTCTGAAGCAGAACTTGGGAGGATCAGGGCCAAGGCTGCTACATCACCAAGTGGAAAGCGATGCTCAGCAATCTATAAATATGAAGCGTTTATAATCACAAAATATAGGGCTTCTGGCAATTCATCATTCAGCAGGGCTGAGGTTGCGCAGGGAGCAAGTGAGCAGGAGATAAGCACCTCTCCCTCAGACAGAAGGAACAGCCCCTTATCCACTAATGCCCCAGGCAGGGGCTGGCAACAGCTTCTCCCAGAATGGCCTTATTGTTGCACGAGCAAGGCACAATGGTGAGAAGAATGTACCTCTCTCTCTCTGTGTGTGCTGGAGGAACATGAAGTCGGCAGCTGAGAGCACACAGATTTGTGCTGCCTTCTGGCCGATTTCCGCCCCTTTTGAATGCCCGCTGATCGATCCCCGCCTCTTTGGAATGCTCAGCAGCCTATCAGGATGGTCTGTCCATCCACTAGGCTTTATAGCCATGGGTGACACTCCACTCGGGGGTATTGAGGAAGAGATGGTGCATGCTCCTCTTTCACAGGCGTTTCGTGAAGGGACCAACAGGCAGCCAGTCCTGACAGTCGAACACTTTTTGGTAGGTGCTTTCAAACAGAACGAGCAGCATGGAGCTAATTCACAGTGAACTTTCTCACACTCATTCCACAAGGGAAAACAACAGGAAAGCAGCAGCCTGATCCACCGGAGCGTCCAGGCTCAGTTTTATACGTGCGTCACAAGGGGAAGCACAGTCTGGATGCTAATACGCTGACAATTGGTGGGAACCTACTTTCTGGAATATTCTCTTGGGGAGGAAGAACTGGCCAGCCTGGTACCTGCACCGACAAACCCTTGCTCTGAGTTCACTCAGCTCCCTTTCAGATACAGGGACCCTTTCAATGGTCAAGATACTAAGAATATGTAACGGCCTAGTTCTCCTGTCACACCACAGTAAATCCACTGTCTTCAGTGGAGTTACTCATACAAATTGTCCTACTGGCTCAGACCCAAGTCCATCCACTCCAGTGTCCCATCTCCAATAATGGCCAGTACCAGATGCTTCTGAGGAACCCTACAGTAGGCAGGTTTACTCTACAGTAGTGGAGAATCAAGCTCAAAGATTCAAGTTTACCCTTAATAGGACCCAACTGAGAGGAGTGAAGTTACACCATTTATATATTTGACTCCTCTCAGACAAACCAGTTTAACCTTTATAACCCGGCATCAACTTCGCATCATCCACATCAGCCCAACTGCTCCTGTGTCCTGGGTGTTTTCTCAAGTTCTTTGTCTCTGGCAGTTGGGACTTTTAGCCTCCCTGCCAGCAATATCTACTTGCCTCAGGTGTAAGGCAATCAAATATGTTCACTGTCCTTCCATCAGCATTGCCACATCTTCCTCCTCCGCGATGATGTAGGATTATTTGGAATTCTTATAATTCTCTGGTGCCTTTCACCGCAAACCTTCATGAATAAAGCTTCACAACTCCTCTTTGAAGCAGCAGAATATTGTCAAACACATTTTATAGAAAGGGAAACTGAGGCACAGACACGTTATGTGACTTGCCCGAATAGTCACTCAAGGATGCACTGCCATGGGTAAAAGTAGAATTCAGGGCCTGCTAGCTCCAAGAATCCCTGCTCGCTCCAAGAATCCCTGCTCTAACCACTAGCCTATACTGTAATTCCTCTCTCTCTGCATCACTGTAGTATTTGCAGTGCAATTAACAATAGAATCATAGAATCATAGAATCTCAGGGTTGGAAGGGACCTTAGGAGGTCATCTAGTCCAACCCCCTGCTCAAAGCAGGACCAACCCCAACTAGATCATCCCAGCCAGGGCTTTGTCAAGCCTGACTTTAAAAACCTCTAAGGAAGGAAATTCCACCACCTCCCTAGGTAACCCATTCCAGTGCTTCACCACCCTACTAGTGAAAAAGTTTTTCCTAATATCCAACCTAAACCTCCCCCTCTGCAACTTGAGACCATTACTCCTTGTTCTGTCATCTTCTACCACTGAGAATAGTCTAGATCCATCCTCTTTGGAACCCCCTTTTAGGTAGTTGAAAGCAGCTATCAAATCCCCCCTCATTCTTCTCTTCTGCAGGCTAAACAATCCCAGTTCCCTCAGCCTCTCCTCATAAGTCATGTGCTCCAGCCCCCTAATCATTTTTGTTGCCCTCCGTTGGACTCTTTCCAATTTATCCACATCCTTTTTGTAATGTGGGGCCCAAAACTGGACACAGTACTCCAAATGAGGCCTCACCAGTGCCGAATAGAGGGGAATAATCACATCCCTCGATCTGCTGGAAATGCCCCTACTTATACAGCCCAAAGTGCCGTTAGCCTTCTTGGCAACAAGGGCACACTGTTGACTCATATTCAGCTTTTCGTCCACTGTAACCCCTAGGTCCTTTTCTGCAGAACTGCTGCCCAGCCATTCGGTCCCTAGTCTGTAGCAGTGCATGGGATTCTTCCGTCCTAAGTGCAGGACTCTGCACTTGTCCTTGTTGAACCTCATCAGATAGATTTCTTTTGGCCCAATCCTCTAATTTGTCTAGGTCCCTCTGTATCCTGTCCCTACCCTCCAGTGTATCAACCACTCCTCCCAGTTTAGTGTCATCTGCAAACTTGCTAAGGGTGCAGTCCACACCATCCTCCAGGTCGTTGATGATAATAGCTCCTTTATCTATTAAAAATCAGCCCTTAATCCAAGTGCCTAATCAATAAGCTGCTGCAAACAGCAACTGATCATTAATGAACTAATCATCAGTCCTTGTTTTTTTTGTATTGCCAATAATTTTATTACCACACTTAACTGCAGGCGTCATTAGGTGAAGCGACTTTACGCGAAATCTAGATAAGATAATAACACCCCAGTGAAATCATGATGGACAATGCTGAAAATGACTTGGAGTGATGGCATTCAAGCAAATTGCATCCCATCCTCAATGTAATAACCTGTAATATACTGATCTCCCAGACATATTGGAACGCTTCCATAAAGATATTAACCCACAGCTAATAAGCTGCCACTGTAACAGTCTTTATCTCTTTGGTAACAATCACTGAAGAGTCACCCTGTCATTTCATGCACTGACCAGGGTGCGAGGGGGTGGCACCATGAATGAATAGGTTTCTTTCGTCGCTAATTCCGGTGATTCATTCAAACCTTTGTGGCCTGCAAAGCAGCGATCCCAAAAAGTGTCCTTTGCCATTTCCTCCATTCCTAGCTCCTTTTGTTTGCTTTTAGTCCCAAATATCATAACCGTCAAAGGGGATGATTCGTTGTATGAAAATGTCTCAGTACAGGAAGAATTACTATAGGTTCTTCTAGCTGTATTTTTATACTCTAGAGTCAAAATTTTGCAATTTCTCCTGCATAGAGTGCTGTCCCAATCTGTCATAATATAGTTCATATTGTATGGAATCCTAAATCTCTACCCATTTCCATAGTGTCAGGGACTCTGCCCGCTTCCTCAGTTCATTAGAGCAGCTGCCTGTAAACATGGGTGATTCCTGTTTTGTTAGGAATTGTGGATTGCATCCCTGTGCAGTGAGAGGTGCCCAATGGTGCCAGTTTGTATGACTCACAAGAGGAGCCCAGGCTGCCAGTGATCAGGGCAATACAGCTTTGTGGTTCTGCCGTGGATTGGATCCTTGTGTACACAAGGTCAGCAGGCAAAGATGGAATGTCTCCTAAGTTTGTTTCCTGGGACTTGCTTCTCTCCAATCCTTTGACAGCAACTGTATTTCTAGCGTCACCTTTGAGCTGCGTTTGTGTACAGGGTAACAGCACTCTGTTGCAACCTTTACAAGGGGTTGGATCGGGCACTGGGAATTAGTATTTCTCAGTTTTTCTTGAACAAATGCAGCATTAGCTGCTGCTGGATGGTGGCATTTAAGGAGGTAAAAGCAGGGCATATTTTTACCCATGCATCATGCACAAAACACTGACTGTTCTGTATGGGAAGCTCTTGAAAAGCCCCAGCTGTTCAACAAATGTCTTCTTTTAATTAATATTTCATAACCCTAAACTGTATATGTAGCATGCCTCACCCACACTGAACTAGTCCCTACAGACCTAGACAATGCAGGGAGAACGTATAGCCATGGAATAAGGGCCTGCCATTGTGTAGGCTGAGGTTGTGCTAGTTTTGTCAGCATGGCTGTGCCAGGGCATCTCAGTCCCAACGTGCAGCATCCCTTTCTGTTCTCATCCTGGACCGCCCCCAGTTCTGCCAATACATCCAGTGCTGATCGAATGCATGCCCTGCTACTCCAGTCTTGGGGTCACCCCACGACAACCACCACCAGTTTCGATCTATTGCTCCTTCTGCTATGTCAGTCTTGACCTCCCCGCCCTACACAGACTCAGCTCGGCCAATGACTCCAAGTTCTAATGTATACTCCCATTCTGGGCTTCCCCTCGGGTCTTCCTACATGCTACAGGCCTTCTGGTTAGCAAAGCCTAGTATCCTAGTCTTTGCCTTTCCTGAGCGAAGATCTCTTCTGGCCCAGTCATTCTGTGATGTGGATGAATGGCTGCTCTGAACTAGAATGAGATCAAATACATTTCCTTTTCTGCTCTAAACAAAATGTGTACAGTCTAGATCGCCAGAGGTGAAAGTTTAATATGTTCACTGACAAAAACGCTCGGTGAGTTCATTAGGCAGAGAGGCAGGCACTATAAATCTAGCAAACGAGCTCATTCAGAACCATGGACAGATCATGGGCTAATAGTGCCATCAAGTATCTAGCAATCAGGGTGAATTTAGTGCGGTTGGAAAGTACCTAATTAACAGACCTGGAGACCGGGGTCCTTCACGTGCCCTGCCAACGTGGATATCAAGGGGAACAAACTTTTAGGAACTAGGCTTCTCCGTTTGCCCTCCACCATCAAGTGCAAATCATATAGCCCAGCAAACAGCCCACAAACATAAGTAACTTGGATCACTTCCCCCTGAGTCAGCTTTGAACCCATCCTCTAGAGGTGAAAGAGGACTTAACCCTGCGCTTCTCCCTGATCCTGAGATTTACCCAGGGTGAGGTAGCTGAAGATGCTGGTGAGAGGAGTTTTGTTGATGTTTAGTCTGACCTCCCGTATAACAGGCCATAGGACCTCCTGGGATTAATGCCTGTTAGGACTAGTGCCTGCTTTTATTTGCAAGGGAGCAAGCCAGAAGAGACCGAGAGGTTAAAGAAGGGTGGGGGGCATTGAGGAAGGTTAGTAACCAGGATGGGATGAGCTTGAGGGGGCAGGTGGAGGAGAAACACAGTCACAGAGCAGTTCGGTGACTACCCCTTGTCACAGTGAGTCAGCAGCAGAACCAGGAATAAATCCCAGATCACTTGAGTCCCAGTCCTGGGCATTAACACTAGAGCATGTGCCTGCTATAATTATCTGCTTCTTATTCCACCAGGGTGCAGCGAGGCTGCTGCTGGGAAAACACCCCCACCCCCCCACCCCCCCCCCCCCCCGCTATGCCTGTAATATCACCCATCCCAAAGCAACGGTAACCGCAGATTTGGACTCGCGTTAACTTGTCCAGCAGGCCCCAGGGATGCTTGAAATAGAAGAGTACAATGGTGCTGGGTTTTTGTGCCGCCAGCCATGTTTGCAGAAGCAGGCATGGTGGTGCATTAGGAGCGGTGCCCAAATCCAGCAACGCCTGGGCATAGACCCCAGTAGCACGCCTGGCATGGGCACAGTAGTGCCCTTGCATATGAGATGGCAGAGAGGCTGGAGAGACGCCCCCGGGGCTGTGCCAAGGGGACCTTCTGCTCCTGAGCTTTGACCGATTCCTGTGTGCCTGTTGCAGGAGTGGGCGGATGCGTGCTGCAGGGGCCTCCGGAGTGTCCATGCCTACATCCTAGTCTACGACATCTGTTGCTTTGACAGCTTTGAGTACATCAAAACTATTCGCCAACAGATCCTAGAAACGAGGTAAGTGCTGCTGGCCTTGCCCCTGGCCTGGGCCCAGCTGGGCTGGGGAAAGGGCCCCGCTCCCAAAGCTAAAGTCGCCTCTCCATTGTGCATCCTCTCCAGGAATATATTGGGGGCAGGGAGGAGGATGGAGGGTAAGCAAGAGCTCAGCACTCTCCAGGGGTCTCCTGGTTCCCTTCAGTGCTGATAGCCCTAGGGACTGAACTATTCCAACAGGGGCGGGCTACCACCGGCACGAAATTCACTCAAGCATCATAGAAAAGCAAAGGGCAACAAACAGCTCAGAAGGGAGCTCTCCAAGCTGCCAAGGAGATAGTAAGGGGCCATGTCTAGTCACTGGCGAAGCAGCTTTGGGTTTCTTACCAGTATTTGTAAGCGGCGCTTGCGGTGACAAGGGGGGTGAGTGACAGGGCAGTGTACAGCAGGATCTGCCATACCCCTCCATGCAGAACAAGGTTACCTGCTGAGAGCCCGGCGGAGTCCGCTTTATACAAGGGAGGCTCCGGATTGCCGTCCTCTGCCACTGGGACAGGCCCAGCCAGGGCCTGAGGATGGGGAGGGATCCCCAGGAGACAGAAATGTTCTAAAATAGCGAGGTAGTGGGAAGCATACGAGCTATCGTAGGACAATGGAAGGGGGTAATGTGTTGGCGGCTAAGGGACTGTGGCCTTCGTGCCCATGAAAGCAATTGACGTGTTTTCTTCTTTTCTGCCTCTGCCCTTCCTCTCCGCAGGGTCATCGGCACCACCGAGACCCCCATCATCATCGTGGGCAACAAGCGGGATCTGCAGCGGGGCCGGGTGATTCCCCGCTGGAACGTCTCCAACCTGGTGAAGAAGACCTGGAAGTGCGGCTACATCGAGTGCTCCGCCAAGTACAACTGGCACGTCCTGCTGCTCTTCAGCGAGCTGCTCAAGAGCCTGGGCTGCGCCCGCTGCAAGCACGTACACACCGCCATCCGCTTCCAGGGGGCGCTGCGCCGGAACCGCTGCGCCATTATGTGACGCCCGGCTCCCGCCGCCGCCCCCAGAGACCCTTTTGTAAAGCGGAGGGGTGGGCGCAGGAGGACGCGAGCCACTCTCTTGCCAACGGGAGCGGTGTCGGGGAGGGTGCACGGCTCTCCTGGATGACGCCTCGGAATGAGCCACCTTCATCCCTGCCTGTCCTCAGCGCATTGACGGCCCGGCCCGTAGATTCAAGGAGGCGGCGGCGTGCTCCAAAAGGCTGCTAGGTGCCTCCCACCTCTGCATTGGATCATGCACTGGATGATGCGGTGTCCAGCGAAGAAGGGAGAGGGGCACCGTGGAGAGAGCAGGGATGGGTGAAGTATCGCTGGTTACCGCGCAGTTGGGGGCGGCGAGTCTCCTGCTATTCCAGAGCAAGGCCAGGCTGCTAGCAAGCTGCCGCTTGGTTATTACCTGGGGATGACCTAGTCTTGACAGATGGCAGATTTGTAGGGGTATCCATCTGTAATGCCAACAGCTGACCATGAGGCGTGGCGTCCCCTGCTGCCTTGGTAACCAGAGACGTCTTCACTGCAAACAGGGATACAAAGACCCAGTCAGCCTTAAATCAACAGGTCCTTCGCCCTCGTGTCAGGAGAGTAGCATGGCAGCAGAGAAGCTGAATCCTCCCTTCTTTTGCCCATTGGATCTGGAGCTTCTTCCCTCCAGGGACAGAGCAGCCTGGCAGCGAGAGGCCACGGCTGAAATGGATTTTTTTATTTTTTTATTTCGGGACAGAATTTTCAGATGGTTCAACGAAAAAAAAAAAATCACCCTCCCCCCCAACCCCAAAACTGGTCCTTTCTCCCCTGTTTCCTTCCTGTGTTGTGTTTCTACAAGCTCTGAACCTTTTTTTAAATATCTTGACAGCGTGAGCGCATGTCTGAGGCTTGCCTTTCTTGGCATGTGCGTGTCGGCGTGTTCATTCTCACGTGTGTGCACGAATACCCCCCCCCCTTCTGCTGACAAGACACCCATGTTTGGCAGTTAGCTGTATCATTTTTGTTCTTCTTTTTAAATGGATTTTTTTGGCACTAGGTTTAAAGCAAAATGATCCTGAAATTCGTGTGTTAGTTTCCCTGTCCCTGCCAGACTCCTATCTGACTGTACCAGATTTGCTGGACAGGTCCTGGAGTTCTACCTCTTGTTGCTGGAGCTGACCACTGTCAGTTTTGTACAGTTTTAAAAATGATAATTATAATGAAACAAAACTAGACAATGGCCTCCTTGAAGGATAACAAAAATACTGCAGAGAGATGTACCTCGTGAAAGATCCTACAGCTAATATAAACACGATGGTTTTCATGCTCCGTTACATCAAGGCTCTTTTACGTTCCTCTGTGTAAAGGGGCATTAGCATAAATATCAGGACTGACCGTTTATAAATTGATCCGACCCAAGCACACCTACATCTTACTGTCATGGCAGGAGAGATCAATGAAAACTGAACTTCAGTTAGAAATGCCTGTTTTCCACAGTTGTTTTACCATAATTGACCTGCTAAATTCACCCCGACTTAAGTCTACTTGGCAAAGGTTGACTGACATTTCAGATGTCAACGTCTCAGTTTATATGCAAGTATGTACAGTTTCCTAATAGGCAAGGCTATCTTCTTAAACTGTTTAAAAGGGCTGATCGGTAGCTGCAGTGGATCTCAGCTTCATTCCTTCCCACTGAAAGCGGCTTAGTTCACACACACAACACACACACAACACACACACAACACACACTCTCCCCTTGGGATAGCCGGGGGCTGTTGTAATAGAACAAATGAAACCTGAGAGGGAGAGTTCTGTGTTCATGCTTTACTAGAAGGAGATGCTGTGATACTTTATACACTGTTATACTTTCTGGGTTACTTCTATTACTTTTGTCCTAGACAATCCTTTCCCTAAACATAACCCTTGCCAGTAATCCCTGGTGCCATCCAATGGCAGACGCCTGAATTACATTATATCAAGGCAGTCAAGTTGTTTAAAGGTGATCTGCAAAGAAATGAGAAATTGGGTTTGTGCCTCCCCTCACACACACTTTTCCCTTTTGGCTAATTTATGATTGATAAAAGAGGTCTGCATTTTTAAAAAAAAATATTTTCTGCTTGTGTTTTATATTTTAGAAATATAGGTCTTGTCTACCCTATTTTCCCTTATCTACCCTGTTTTTCCCCTCTTTAACTTGCTCAAACACACGAGAAACACTTGGGAGAAAAGATTTCTTGGTTAAAGTTTAAGGGAGGAGGATGCTCCCAATCTATACCGGAGACCAACAAGTTTTCCAGTAAAACCAGGCCTGCAGCTTCGAAGGTTAAAAAATGTTTAAGCCTTCCTTATCTATAATAAAACAAAAAGCCCAATATTTTCCCATTGGTAAGTCCCATTTCATAGTAACGCTATTACTATCTTGGTAACACTTTTTATTAAGAAGACATTTCTAAAAAAAATGAACTCTAACTAAAGTTTCATTTTTATGACCAAATCCCTGGAATCTTGCTGTCAGGGTTTATATGATCACCAAAGTCACTTGCTGGAATACAAACTATATTGAGAGCACTTTTGCAATGTGATAGGCTGTGATTTAGCTGTCTAATTACCATTACCACTAAAGAGAGGAGTATTGCTAATGCTAAGTTGTTATCCACTGTGCTGAAATTGTATGCCGTGTACAGTTAGATTTGCCAAATGGAATGCCATATAACATGTAGAGAGAGAACTGACACAAATCTATGGCTATCTAGGTATTTACACCATAGCCACTTGGAACTTCACAGTAACAATGGGTAATAGATCCTCCTGCTCCAAAAACACAGGGCTCTATCACTTGAGCTAAAGGCAAATCTCTAGTATCAATATAGGGTCTATGACACACAGCTGAGTCCAGTAAAGGGCAGTAGTACATATTCCCAGCAATCAATACATTACTCTAGGAGGTTGAAAATTCTAGGCTTATGATTCTACTGACACGTTTGGAGGACTTGGTCATGGTTTGTGACATCAGTAGAACCTTTTGCTGGAATTGTAATTCTAGAATTAACTGTTGCTTGTTATTTATCCTGTACACTGCATGTACTACAATGTAATAACATGCTTTGCTACAGGTCGTTCTAATGTCATCTCTTTGGTATTTAATACTTATTAACATGTTATGTCCATATTCTTGTTCTCTAGCCAGCTTTATCCCTTAAACTTTTTTTAAATAGGAAAACTCATTTGTAAATGCTAATAATAAAGCATTTATAAATGTGCTATAATATCACGTATTAAGCCAATACATAGATTACTATAACTCCTGTATCCTGCAGTTTATAACAGAAATTGGTCTAATCAAAGATTACCTCATCCACCTTGTTTTTCTAGTATCCTGGGACCAACATGGCCACAACAAGACTGCAAACAGTTTATAACACACTTAGTTATAGGTTTTATAGCACTGATTAAGTATTTTGAAAAATGTTATAAATGTAATTATTATATTCTATAGTGACTCATAGGCATTTATGTAGCATTTTTCAGCTTCAGAGTGAACTACAGCTACAAACACTGAATCCTCACAATCGTCCAGTGGTGGGTAGTTATTTTACAGGTGGGGAAATAAGGTAGAAAGCTCAAGTGATTTGCCTGAAGCAACAGAAAGAGCTAGTGGCTGAGCTGGAATTCGAATTGAGGAATTCCAGGCTTCCAAGCCCATGCTCAGACCCCCAGGTAATATTGGCTGGTGTCAGTATTGGGCTGTGAAGCCACAAAACAGGAGGGCGAAGACGACAAGTGCAATATCATTTATAACTAAGCTCTTAATAAATATCGTAATAACTAATCACATAATTATTTATGAATTAACCTACTTCTAAAAATACCTTTAATACAAAGTGTTACCGTTCTCTTTCTTTAAACAAGGTTCTAAGAAGGAACATTTCCCCATATACATTTTTACACACACAACTGTGCTTCCTTGGTAGGAAAATTGTTCCCAAATCTTCCTGGTGAGTGTCTTCCCTGGGAGGGCTCAGGAGAGAGCCACATTTCTCTCTACACTGTACTTGTTGTTCTACATTGGAGGAAATGTACAGTGACGTGAAAACCTCTAATTAGGAGTCTCTATTCCCTCCCATCCCTGCCCCCCAGATGTTCTCCATCTGACCTGTTTCGTTTGGAGGTTTCTTGGACTTGGTTTTCCACTTCCCCTTGGATTTCTTGTTGGAGATTCCCAATGTGTCTGTAAAGCCTGTAACACACTACAAACCCCATTATCTGAAATCAGATTAAAATCAGGTGCATTTCCCCTTGTTCTGTACCTACGTCTCTGTCATTTTCCTGCGATGTCTGATTGCTTTCTTATATCCACACTTCTCACCATCACCAAGTGACCAGCATGAGCAGCTCTGCTTCTAGAAATGTAGGAATTGCCAGAACCAAAGTCCAGCTAGTCTAGTATCCTGTCTCGGACAGCTGCTTCAGAAGAAGATGCAAAAACCCCATAGTAGCAGATGTGGGATAATCTGCTGCTCCACCCACCTTGCATTTGATCTGATCCTGGTCTCTACAAATTAGAGGTTGTCTTAAATCCTGATACATGAGGTTTAATATCCCCTCCACACACATTTTTGTGTCATTAATTATGGTAACTCTAGCTCGTTTGATACCCATATAAAGATCCAATCAAATACTCATGAACTTTCCAAAATCCAGCAACTTCCTACAGTTTTGTTTTGCTTTCAAATAATCTCATTCCATCTCCTCAATCTCAGCAATTTCTTACTAAGGCAAATTAATGATATTGGTTGGTTTTTTCCTTTTGACCAGAAATCAATCTAATGTTGAATCCACCAGGTTAGATTTAAAAATAAAGCACAGATCTTTTAGGTGGTTACAGTGAAACTGCAGTAGCTTGAAATCAAACCAAAAGGCATTGTAATTTTGAACTAACCCAAGTTAAGAACAGTTTTGGGGGGTTTTATTTGCACTGTAGACATACCCTGTGTGGAGAAGGAACTGATTTTAAAGAATAGTTTTAGATTGAATGAAGATGGTACCTTTTTTACTCAGCAGAAATTATTTCTGTCCGGTTTCAATCATACCCAAGAGGAAGGATAGTGGAGTTTTGCCTGGTAAAGCACAGCTGGCTTGACACCTTGACATTTATCTCTCGCGCTCTCTCTCTCTTAAAAAGGTCAGTTTTACAAAGCTGAAAACAATTATGAGCCAGATCAGCTGGGAGGAAGAATTCAATCAGAAAAATGTGAATGATCATTGGGATTTAAGAACACTTTACGAGCTGCCCAAAAAGCCATAATCCTACAATCAAGTAAGAAGGCGGTATAGGCTGTGAGGTTTGTGTTGAGCCACTAGACGGGCAGCACTAAAAATCGCACCTTGTGTATAAAGGCAGAAACACTGTCTGAGCCTGATTCTCCACAGCTACAGCCAGCGTGGAGTGTCATTTGCAGCTGGATAAGGGGCTGCTGTTGCTGGTGGTTTACAGTAACTGTGCACAGCTGCAAATGGGATGAAAGACGGGGGGCATCCGACCCACTGTTTTTTGGCGTGACCTGGTTTCTAGCTGGATGTGAAGGGACCGTGATGCCCCTCTACACCACATGGCGTGGCCTTGTGAGAATTTGAAAACACTAGCTATGTAACAACCCCAGCCTGGAGTCAATGATCACATGCAGGAATAGTGAGCACACAGCTCCACTCTGGAGAACCTGAGAGAAGATGGTTCCTGAGGAGAATTTTAAAATGAGGATAGGGAAACCTAGGGGGACAAAATTCCCCCAGCCAGACCGCAGCCTGGACCTAGCTCCTTAACCCAACCGGGCAAGACCTCCGAAGAGCTAGGCCTGGAGCCTGTGAATGGGGGGAGGGATAGCTCAGTGGTTTGAGCATTGGCCTGCTAAACCCAGGGTTGTGAGTTCAATCCTTGAGGGGGCCATTTAGGGATCTGGGGCAAAAAAATTGGGGATTGGTCCTGCTGCTTTGAGCAGGGGGTTGGACTAAATGACCTCCTAAGGTCCCTTCTAACCCTGATATTCTATGATTCTATGAATGACAGCCTGGTTAATAGAAGCAGTTGTTGGATTCATTACAAGTTGGGTATAACTGGCACTAATTGAGGCACAGGTTCCCTGGGCTATGCCAGCCCAGCCTTTCACCTACATGAAACACGCCCTCACCACCTGAGCTGATTGAAGACCCTGTTGTATTGAAGACCCCACTGTGAGGCCCTTACAAGCTTGGAACACTAGATGAAGGGTGACGGAACATCACTGATGTCTCTGTAATCCTGTGTTGCTACTTAGGGACGAGTCCTCTAGAATCCTCTTTCTGTAGGTTTTTAATGAACCATCCCATAGAATTTAATAGAGAATTCTATCCTCCGGTGTTCAGAAAAAGGGAGGTCATTTGCATTTAGATTTTTTTAGAGTAATTTCTGAAGGATCCTCTTAATCTGCTGGGTGGTGTAATCCCCAGTTGGCCAATTTAGGACAGGCCACTATGGCTCTGATCCAAAGTCAATAGAAAGACTGCCATCCACTTTATTGGGTTTTGGCTCAAGCCATAGGTGCTGGAGCTCAGAACACAGTGATGCCCAATCCCTTTCCTACTCATTCTAATCTCCTCAATTGAATTGTCATTCCTAACTGCCATGGAACTTGCAGGGCCCCCATGTTCCATCTGAAAACTTATCCCACACCCCACCCAATCATCACTACCACCAACTGCCATGGAACCTTCAGGGCCCCCATGTTCCACCTGACAACTTATCCCACACCCTCCCCTCATCACTACCGCCAACTGCCATGGAACCTTCAGGGCCCCCATGTTCCACCTGACAACTTATCCCACACCCTCCCCTCATCACTACCACCAACTGCCATGGAACCTTCAGGGCCCCCATGTTCCACCTGACAACTTATCACCCACTACCGGTGCCAGGTGTCTGGTTTCTGACTGGAACATCTGGGCTAAAAGGGAACCTGGCAGTGTTCAGTCAGAAAAGTCCAGTTGGCTGCAGTAGGCAGCAATGCCCACCCTTAGGCCGGGGAGTGCACTAGGGCCAAGGTACCCCTCATTGGCGGGGGCAGGAGGAACAATCCTGGGGCAGGAGGTGCCCTGGGGTGGGGATGCCCCCTCGGCACACGGATGGCTGGGGAGCCTGGAGCAACACCAAGCACCTGGCATCTTGTCCCGGCCAACTTGGGCGGTGCTGCCCCTGGGCTGGGGGAAGGAGAGAGGAGCTCCCTGGGGCGAACAGGACACAGCCCCAAGGAATGGGTCTTCACCCCCGCGCTGCAATGAGTAATGGGGAAGTGCCCCTCACAGGGCAGGGTCCCCCTGGGCAGAAGGCGCCCACTGCTGGAGCCCCAGTGCTGTGGCAGCAGACAGGGCAATAATCCCCTCCCACCCAGCCCCCAGGAAACAAAAGGGCTGGCACCTCCCCCGGGCAGAGCTGCGCCTTCCCTGGGTTGTGCGGGGCCCCGACCATGCTCCGCTCCCCAGCAGCAGCACCCAGTGGGCGGGCAGGGCAGGAGAAGCCCCAGTGCCCCAACCCTGGCCCCCCGCAGAAGCGCAGGGCAGGCAGGGGGAAGCCACAGTGCCCAGACCCCCACTGCAGCCCTAAGACTGGAGGAGCTCTGGCTCCCTGCCATGGCCTCGGGGCTGGGGGAGCTCTCACTCCCTGCTGCATCCTTGGGCCCTGGCAGGGGTCGGGGGGACAGAGGTCCTGGGCCACAGTGGGGGGGGGGGCAGAATGGGGCGGGGCCATAGGTGGAATGGGGGCAGGGCCACAGGGGGAAGGGGCAGAAACAGTGTGGGGCCGTGGGTGGGGCTGCAGGCGGAAGGTGTGGGGAGGGAGCCCCACACTTGCTCTGGCCCAGGGCCCCACAAAACCTTAAACCGACCCCCACCATGTCCCAATTGCCCCAGTCCTAGCTCCTCACTACAAGGACAATCCCTCCTTGCCCTGGCCCCCTGCTCCAGGGACTGACCCCCGCTGTGCTCTGATTGGCAGGCGGGCAGGCTCCGCGTCATCTCCGCCCAGCCTGGCTCTGCAGGCAGCAGGTGAGTCCCGGGAGGCAGGGGAGTGAGTGGATGGGCGGGGGGTGGAGACCAAGCAATGGAGGGAAGGGGAAGAGGAGTGAGCAGGGGGCGGGGTGTATGGTTTTCAGCAATTAGAAAGTTGGCAACCCTATCTCCCCCCCGCCCCCCGCATCATCACTACCACCAACTGCCACGGAACCTTCAGGATCCCCCTGTTCCACCTGACAACTTACCTTCCCCCCATCCCCCCATCATCACTACCACCAACTGCCACGGAACCTTCAGGGCCACCACGTTCCACCTGACAACTTACCTCCCCCCCACCCCCTGCGCATCATCACTACCACCAACTGCCACGGAACCTTCAGGATCCCCCTGTTCCACCTGACAACTTACCTTCCCCCCATCCCCCCATCATCACTACCACCAACTGCCACGGAACCTTCAGGGCCACCACGTTCCACCTGACAACTTACCTTCCCCCCATCCCCCCATCATCATTACCACCAACTGCCATGGAACCTTCAGGGCCACCTCATTCCACCTGACAACTTACCTCCCCCACCCCCTCCGCATCATCATTACCACCAACTGCCACGGAACCTTCAGGGCCACCTCATTCCACCTGACAACTTACCTCCCCCACCCTCTCCGCATCATCATTACCACCAACTGCCACGGAACCTTCAGGGCCACCTCATTTCACCTGCCAACTTACCTTCCCCACCCCGCCCCCCATCATCACTACAACCAACTGCCACGGAACCTTCAGGGCCACCACGTTCCACCTGCCAACTTACCTCCCACCCCCCACCCCCCGCATCATCACTACCACCAACTGCCACGGAACCTTCAGGGCCATCAGGTTCACCTGATAGCTCAGTTGCCTCCCCCTCAATGGCCAGGGGACCATCAGGGCAAGGACATTCCCACAGACAGCTCACCATATCTTTCTACAAGTGCATCTCCATGCTCGATTAACCAGCACCTGAGCAGATGAGAGACCATGCCAAAGAATTGTCATCCCCCGTTTGTCTATTCCTCCTTTCAGGTTTTGCACTTACCCTGCCCTCCCTATTCACAGCTGGCCTTCCTGCTCTACAGAGGGCTATCTCTGTTCATGTGGGGTTTCTATAGCTGCACACAGCCACCACTGAATGCATGGAGGCTAATGAACACAGAGGAGGTCTGAGCTCCTTTAAGGCCCTCTTCAGCAAGTGGGACCTGATAATGGTGCTGTGTATTTCCAGATAACTGCCACATTAACCCACTTCCCCAGATCCATGCACCCTCCAGCTATCCTGTCAGACACAGAGCCCTAAAGAAGGCCCCCCTGTATCATGGGAAGCTTGCCTTCAAACTTTAAATCCAGAAAAATTAGTTTCCAACAGGTATAAGACATAGATCTCCAACCCTTTCTCCAGACATCTGCTTCCGACTCGGATTCTAATCTCCGACTGCCTCATTCTCATGCCACTTGAAACAATCACTAAATTGCCTCCTGATAATGAACCCTGCAGAGAGAGCTGTTTTACCCTTCCTGAAAGAGGAGGAGGGGTGTGATTGGTGATGAGTCATGGAGGAGAATTACTGTAAAAAGTTTCAAACCCATCTTTCTAAAGACATTACAGAAGCTACAGCAACACTAGAAAAAACACCCTTTCAGAGAGGGCCGGGTGAAAAATTTCCACAAACTATTTTTCAACAAAATGGAATTGTTTGCAAAAAGTATTGGCTTGGCACAGAAAATTTTGCTATGGCCAGAAACTGGAATATTTAATCTAAAAGTTGAAATATTGTGAAATACTGCCATGCCATGGTGCCTTGTGGGAGTTATAATTCAAGTGTCTCAAACGCCTATTCTCTAGAGGCCAGGCTCCCCAGTCAGACTTCATCTCCCATGATGCATCTCCAACATGTGACTTCCAGGATGTGCCAACTACCCTCTCCAAGAAGGGAGACAGTGGTGTGTCATGGGAGATGCATTTCACAATCAAAATGTCTTGGGTCTCAGCAGAAATATTTTACCAAAGCCTCAACATTTCCTGTGAAAAGAACCCTGACCTTTCCAACCAGCTCTACTTTCAGACTATTTATCAAGGAGCTTGTAGTTCTGAACAAAGGAAATTAATCTGTATCCAACGCATTTAAATTAAATATATGTCTGTGACGGCTCTTCTCCATTTTTGTTGGTTCTGTATATTTACAACACTCATTCAACATGGCTATGTTTGTCAAGGTATTCCACTGACCTATCTCGTGAGACCTGGTCATAAACTAACAGAAATCACTGCAAGTGAATGTTTAGCTGATTAGCTAAATCATTTCATTTCATTCTTAAAAGATCCTTCCTCCCAAGTAGTCTTGTTCCATGAAAACAACGAGGAGTCCAGTAGCACCTTAAAGACTAACAGATTTATTTGGGCATAAGCTTTCATGGGTAAAAAACCTACTTCGGATGCACGGAGTGAAAATTACAGATACAGGCATAAATATACTGACACATGAAGAAAAGGGAGTTATCTTACAAGTGGAGAACCAGTGTTGACCAGGCCAATTTAATCAGGGTGGATGTGGTCCACTCCCAATAACTGATGAGGAGGTATCAATACCAAGAGGATATTCCACGAATATGCTAAAGTTCTGAGGTCTCTCCAGGGTGCTGATTGTCTTGGTTGGCTTCACTGAAAAATTCATAGCTAAGTCTGGAACAAAATTGGAAGCGAGCAGAATTCAAAGCATGCAGTCAATAAAGACGCATTGTCAGAAGTAGGAAATTGTAGGCATTTCTTAGAAATGCTTCAGGGTGATAAAGACACTCACGCAAAGGGCAGTGCATCACGGCAATCACGTTCTGTGTATATATTGTTTTGGTTCATTAATGTATCCTGCATTAGTTGGGCAGGAAAGATTAACGGCTATTTTCAATGTCTAATTTCTATGGTCTAGTTCATACTGTGCTTCTGTTCTATCTGGGCAATGTATCATCCTTTGGCTGCCTTCACTGACACTGAGAAGATATGTCCTGTATTTTGGTTAGATATTTTAAAGGCAGCTTTGAGGGAATGGCTCAACTGCTGTCTTTTTCCATCCCCAATTTTTAAAGGAATTCAGCAGCAAGGATCTTCCTTACTACAATTACTTCAGCTGCTGCACAGGATAAAGCTGTTAAATACCTTCATACTCCAGAGGGAAAGACAGCAAGAAAAGAAGGATGGTCTTGTGGTTATGACGCTGTACTGGGGTTCAAAGTTGAATTCCCAGCTATGCAATAGGTTCCCTGAGTCGTCTTAGACAAGTCACTTGATTTTCCTGTACCTCAGTTTCCCCAATGGTAAAACGGGGATAATAATATTTCTATAGCTCGCTGGGGTATTGTAAGGATAAATTCAGCAATGTTTGTGAGGTGCTCAGATACTACAGTGATTGAAATAGACAGATAAACCAACAGCATTGTGTGTTCTTTCCTTGACTAGGAAGTGAAACACAACATCTATTTTAGGTTCCCTGCTTTGAAGGCATTTTTAAGCATGTGATTATTCAGTGTTCAATTTTATTTCATTTATTACAAAAATCATTTAAAATAAATATTTATCCATGTTTCTGTTTCTAAAATATAGATGATCCCAAAACTTTCTCAAGAAATTCTCTATCAACAGACAAAGTAGAACAAACGGGACACTTCAAATGAACATTCAGAGGGCCAATGGAGGAGGGATAACCTAAGCACCTTATCTGGTAACTTACACGTTTGCCTAACGTTATAGTTGCTAGTCATGCCATTGAACTCTACGGGTTATTCATGTACATAAAGCTAAGTACATGCAGGATCAGGACTTAACATTTTAGTTTGTTAATAAAAAATATTTGTACCAAAACTTCCAGCTTCAGTTCCAGTGACATTCAAGGGTTGTACCAAGGATGAGCAATGGTCATACCACCTATGTTTATCATTATTCTCACCTCTGTTGGAGCGATGGTGGATCAGAACTCCTGTTGCCTCTGAGCTACAGGAGAAGGCTACTATACTCTTTTCATAATGTTAGCAGACGGGGTGGGAGCAAAAAATGCTGCTACTCAGTTCCTATCCCAGGGACAAATACAGCCCTGGCATTAAGCTGATACAATTCTCAGTGCCTTCCCCTTCTTCCTGCTCACACCGGGACTTAATCTAGTTCTTGTCTCCATTATTACACTTTAAAGGGGGGGGGCCTTGGTTTTAGGTGTAGGTTGCCAAGGGGATGACATACGCGTGATGAGCTGTGCAATGAAAACACCAATCCTGCAAATTCATCCTACTTCCTGACTGGTGGGGAAAGAACATGTTCACGGGCCTGGTAGGATTTTTCTTGTTCAGAGAGATCCCCTCCATAGAATCATAGAATCATAAAATATCAGGGTTAGAAGGGACCTCAGGAGGTCATCTAGTCCAACCCCCTGCTCAAAGCAGGACCAATCCCCAACTAAATCATCCCATCCAGGGCTTTGTCAAGCCTGACTTTAAAAACCTCTAAGGAAGGAGATTCCACTACCTCCCTAGGTAACCCATTCCAGTGCTTCATCACCCTACTAGTGAAAACGTTTTTCCTAATATCCAACCTAAACCTCCCCCACTGCAACTTGAGACCATTACTCCTTGTTCTGTCATCTGCTACCACTGAGAACAGTCTAGATTGATCCTCTTTGGAATCCATTTTCAGGTAGTTGAAAGTAGCTATCAAATCCCCCCTCATGCTTCTCTTCTGCAGACTAAATAATCCCAGTTCCCTCAGCCTCTCCTCATAAGTCATGTGCTCCAGCCCCCTAATCATTTTTGTTGCCCTACGCTGGACTCTTTCCAATTTTTCCACATCCTTCTTGTAGTGTGGGGCCCAAAACTGGACACAGTACTCCAGATGAGGCCTCACCAATACCGAACAGAGGGGAATGATCACGTCCCCCAATCTGCTGGCAATGCTCCTACTTATACAGCCCAAAATGCTGTTAGCTTTCTTGGCAACAAGGGCACACTGTTGACTCATATCCAGCTTCTTGTCTACTGTAACCCCTAGGTCCTTTTCTGCAGAACTTCTGCCCTGCCACTCAGTCCCTAGTCTGTAGCAGTGCATGGGATTCTTCAGTCCTAAGTGCAGGACTCTGCACTTGTCCTTGTTGAACCTCATCAGATTTCTTTTGGCCCAGTCCTTTATGATGCCTCTTTCTCTCTTCCATATTTGTTGTTTTCACTGGGCTGCCACCATATTCCTTCCCCTTGTTCTTAGACCCACCATCTTGTGGGGAACCGATGGGTTGGTCAATCAAGCACTCAACAACAGCCGAAGCAACATAACCCAGGGCGGTAGTTTTCAGACTCAGTGATCCCATACCACATCTCATACCCACAATGGGGTTGTTAATGTGTTTCTAATGACAGCAACAGCACATAATGAAAATGGAACACGTGACAACTGTATGGTTAATGGAAAGTGTAAAATATCCGAACACCGACCCATTGCAATTAGGGTGGAAGACGGTGCCTCTCACACATCTCTCAAGTCAGTTTGAACCCTGCAGCCTTAAGACTCTTGTAGAGGGTGTATTGAAATTCTCACTGAATCGCTAGTCCATTGAGATGGAAGCACTGTTCCACCTAGTATTACCTGCTCAAAGGGTTATGAATGTTCCTATCATCCTCACTGAATACAGTTCAGATCTAGATCTTGCTGAGGCCACCTGAAAAAACAACATGGGTGAGCTGTCCAATCAAATCACTCAGCACATGCTTGAACAGCATTCCTGACCCAATTTTCCCCCCTCCCCTGCCCCCCCCGGCGTTCACAATCTTAAATATGCAGCTGACCACATCTGGACCTCACTTGTCCTACTGCCTGGACCTGACTGTTCACCTCTGGACCTGACTGTCCTATTTCCTGCTGCCTCCTTTAATTAACAGAAATTTAAAAATCCAGAACATTTTTTTGCAAAAAAATTCCACATTTTTGTAAATCAGCATTCTAAAAATGCTAAAAATTCCCACCAGCTCTAATTAACAGATACCATGCAAACTCTTGCATTCTTGTCTTTATGAACTCATGTTTCTTATTTAATCCTCTCTTGGAAAGCCTAGACATAGGTCCAAAGTTAGGAATTTCTAACGACCCAAAGGAAAAATAGGTTGTTTTGGAAACAATTTCTCCCATGTAAAGTGCAACAAAGGGTTCGTCTAGTAAGCTATATCATCCCTGGGTTATAGGCGTCATTGCTATAAATGGATCACTCTGCATATCCCCATTGAAACAGAAGAGTTACTGAACCAGAAGAAGGGTTTTTGGGATGTCTCTGTTGCACAAACACTGAGAGTTATATAGTGATCAAAGGCTTAGGAATACAATGGATAACTGGAACAAGCAGCATTATTAATAATCACCTCATATATTATTTCCAAGAGTTATAACAATAAAGACAATTCACACATAAATTACACAGAGCACTCATGGGTATCCAGACACTATGGGTGGTCTCTATAGGTCTCTTTCCTGATATCACAGGGCATCTCTAGCACCGGCATGTTGGTTAAAAACAAGCCCACCATCTGAATCCATTATTATATTTCTTTCCGCTCTTGTTGTTTCAAGTAACTTCCTATTTCAAATGCATTGATGGCTACTGGTTTAACAATAATAATGACAAGCTTAAAATATATCTGCCATAATGTGCAGGCAACTGCGGCCCAGATCCTGAGCTGAAGTAAATCAAATGTACATCAGCTGAGTATTTGGCCCCGGTAACTTCATGAAAAAGGAGGAAATGGTCTGATTAGGGACTTTGACACAATTCATGCGATATTCCATTTCTCTTTGAATTCAACAAGAATTTTGTGAACAGAATGGGGGTGGCATGTTGCTCATTGCATATAAAAAGCAGAGCAATCTTGGGGGAACCTTTCCAAAAGCAGGGCCCTGTATTGCCTTACAAGTGCACTTGGGATTCCCACTGGGATCAATACAAGATTCACCCATGAATCGAGGACAATAATAATAATACTTTGCCTTCCTCGTGTGCCTTTCACCTGAGGATCTCAAAGTGCTTTACAAATATTCACTAAGCTTCTTGGTGCCTTAAGAGGTAAGCATTATTAGCCCCTGTAGCAGGGGGAACCCTGCTCCTGCCCTGAGGGGCTGGAAAGAGTCCTGGGAGAGGGCTGAGGCTGAAAGCTGGGCTGATGCAAAGCAGCCACAGCTGGGGCCAGTTTAATCAGGGCCCAGCTGGCCCTTATAAGAGGGCAGTGGGCCTGGAGCAAACAGACACTCTCTCTCTGCCTTTAGAGGGAGAAGGGCTTAGCTGCAGGGACCTGAGCTGGTACCTAGAGTGGAGCAGGGCTGGGGAAAGGCCAAGGGAGCTGGGGAGCTCTGGCCTAGGAATACCCAGGCTGCAGGCCTGGTAAGGCCTGACCAGGTACTGGGGGTTGCAGGAGGCAACCCACGGGTAGGCCGAGGCAGCAGGTCCAAACCCCCTTTGCCTGTGATGAGTGGCTTATACTGCAGTCTGCCCCAGGGCGCGGGGGCTAGCTGGTGACTGGCAGTAGCCTACGACTGAGGCGAGGTGGGGATAGTGGGTTGGGGGTTCCCCTGGGGAGGGGAGACCCAGATATAGGGGTACTGCCAGGGGGCAGCACCCCAGTTAAAAGGGCACCGGGTCCTGGGAGGGACGCGGGCCCAGCGTGGACAGGCGGATCACTGGCCTGCAGAGGGCGCTCCAGGGCTGGACGAGCTAATTCCCGGAGAAACCAGCAGGAGGCGCCGCAGGGGTGAGTCCGACCCTGCCACAAGTGGTGGAGAATGTGGGCATAGACGGTCCGCCCTTGATACAAGGGGCAGGGCAAAGGACTGTGGACTATTGCCCGAAGAAAAGAGCGTTGAGAAACGGAAGGTGGAGAAATGAAGGACTATTATTGGAGAGCCTGTGTGGCCCGTCTCGCCGAGCAGCAAGCAAGGCTGCTACAGCTGTTGCGGGGGAGGGCACAAGGACCTCGGTGTGGGCCAGGCACCTTGGGCTGGAGGCCAGTGCCAAGGCCTAGAGACTGTTTCGCCTGTGGGCGACCGGGACACTTCAAGAGGGAGTGTCCCTACTGGGAGGGGGCAAGAAGGCCCTACCCAGAAAAGACACCCCCTGTGAGGTCAACAGAGGGGCCAGGAACTTGTTGGGTCTGCGGGGAACTGGGGCACATGAAGAGGGAGTGCCCTCGGGGGACTCGCAGGGCCCAGGCTAGCCCTGAGGTGGTCAGGGGTGGGCACTGGGTGTGCTTCCTCTGCCACAAGGGGGGCCAGACAAAGCGGCACTGCCCCCTAAGAAGGGGGAGCGCCGAACGAGGGGCCCAGTCTGAGCCGGACCAGGCTGGAGGGACTGGGAAGGCTGGAGCCCCAAACAAAAAATTGTCAGGGGCAGAGAGGCCCCAGCCGATCCTGGGGACCCATGGGAGAGCTGGAAGGGCTAACGTGGGGACCCAAACCCTTGAGGAAGGGAGCCGGCTGCTCCAAATGGTGGAGAGCCTGAGGCATGAGAGGGATTCCCTTCGTTCCCAGCTGAGAGGGATGTTGGGACGCTAGGGGTCCTCTCCTTACCACCACCCCCCGGTGGAGGGGATCTTGAGGTGGGGGGTGTGTAGCAGGGGGAACCCTGCTCCTGCCCTGAGGGGCTGGAAAGAGTCCTGGGAGAGGGCTGAGGCTGAAAGCTGGGCTGATGCAAAGCAGCCACAGCTGGGGCCAGTTTAATCAGGGCCCAGCTGGCCCTTATAAGAGGGCAGTGGGCCTGGAGCAAACAGACACTCTCTCTCTGCCTTTAGAGGGAGAAGGGCTTAGCTGCAGGGACCTGAGCTGGTACCTAGAGTGGAGCAGGGCTGGGGAAAGGCCAAGGGAGCTGGGGAGCTCTGGCCTAGGAATACCCAGGCTGCAGGCCTGGTAAGGCCTGACCAGGTACTGGGGGTTGCAGGAGGCAACCCACGGGTAGGCCGAGGCAGCAGGTCCAAACCCCCTTTGCCTGTGATGAGTGGCTTATACTGCAGTCTGCCCCAGGGCGCGGGGGCTAGCTGGTGACTGGCAGTAGCCTACGACTGAGGCGAGGTGGGGATAGTGGGTTGGGGGTTCCCCTGGGGAGGGGAGACCCAGATATAGGGGTACTGCCAGGGGGCAGCACCCCAGTTAAAAGGGCACCGGGTCCTGGGAGGGACGCGGGCCCAGCGTGGACAGGCGGATCACTGGCCTGCAGAGGGCGCTCCAGGGCTGGACGAGCTAATTCCCGGAGAAACCAGCAGGAGGCGCCGCAGGGGTGAGTCCGACCCTGCCACAGCCCCATTTTACAGATGGGGAAACTGAGGCACAGAGGGATCTAATTATTTCAACCCAGTAGTCCTGCTCTAACAATGAGACCATGCTCTTTCTCCTCTCTGCATGGCCTAAATTGGCCTCTGTATCTGCAATTTATGAGCCAAATTCTCCTCCCAATTCCACAGGTACACCATCCCTGGAAATCCACCAGATTAACTGAGAGGGGAATTCGGAAGTACATCTGTCAAAGAAAAATATTACAGTGGATTTGGTGTGAGTCTCCGGGGCAAGGAGAAAATGATCATACATATCACTGGCATCTCCCCACGCTGATAGTACTTTCGCACTAAAAATATTTACATTTCCATCCGCTGATAAAGAAAAAATGTGGCTTTCATTGTACCACACTATTAGATCTTTTCTTAGGTTAGCAGTTTTCGCCCTTTGTTCTAAGCTTGTTCTTAGTTCCAGACTTGGGACTGCATTTTCAAAAGATGCCTCGTGCCAAATTGCAGGCTCAATTTTCCACTTTGAAGTGTTAGTGCATGTTCAAAAACCAGGCGAGAGCACAAAATTGTACCTGCAGTTTTTGAATTGTACCTGCAGTTTTTGAGGTCTTGTCGAGGCCTCTGAAAACCTGCCTCTTAGATTCTCTTTCTTCAAAATAAATGTCAGATTTCTTTGGCCCAAATGAACAGGTCACTTTATTGACCCACTCAGCTGAGAACTTGGGAGAACTTCAGCTTCATCCCCAACATCATCAGTTTTGGAGGAGAATGTGGTTCACTGTGGCGCTATAAACACTGACAACTGGGAGGCAAAATTGGCGCCAGCAGGCAAGATATCAGACCCAGGATTCCTCATCTTCTTCTGTGAGCCACACTTTGGTTTCTGCTAGGACTGTCTTCCCAGCTTGTGGAGAGTCACTGTGGTCCGAAAGCCAAGCCTCTTCCTCAGACCCAGCATTTCCTGTGCTGTTCTGCCTTGTGCTATCCAGGATGTCTTGAGTTGGCCGGGTCTGACACTTTGAGCTGTGGGTCTTCTCTTGGGCTTTGGCACTGGCTGCTTTCTGTGCCTGTCGATAGGTCACTGGAGTGGGGATTTTGGATGGCCGTTTCTCAGGTCTGTTGTCCCTGCGTGGGCGGATTTTGGGGCGTAGCTTTAGCTTGTAGATGGATGGCACCCGTTCGGGCTTCTTCAGGAACCTTTTGGGCTTACCTTGAGGCAGTTTGGACTTTTCAAGGCCACCCGCAGAGGCTGGAGAATTGATAGATGCCTTGGGGCCATCAGGGGCTGCCTGAGGAGCTTTGCTATTTCTACTGACTCCAGCAGACCCTGCATGGCTTGTGTGAGATGGCTGCCTCCTTGACCGGTTGCCTTTGGTTTCATTGGACACGTTCTCCTGGAACAAAGCTCCTTCTGGCTCCAGAAGCTTCTTTTCCACCTGGTTTCCATTCACCAGAGGCGAACTTGGCTGAGAGGAAACCCTCACAGCCCCCTCGGGTGGGTTCTTGGCGATCCAGTTCTCCACATCCACTGGGTGGAGTGTCTTGTGCCCCTGGGAGAGTTCGTCGATCACATCACCATAGCGGAATCCAGCCGGGTGCCATTTTGCCTCTCCGCTGGGCACATAGACACCACTCCGAGGCACACCCTCGCCACATGGCAAGGTCTGCCTGGCGCTCGTAAAGGAAGACAGGGAGGGCGTGGAGGACCTGAGCCCACTTACGTCACTGGCAGTGGTGACGCTCGCTATGCTGCAGTCCAGGGCGAAGTCACCCGGCCGGTTCCCCTCAGGGCGGTGGCTTTCATCAGAATCAGCCTCTAGAACCTTTATGTTGGATAAGATCTCATCTTCTAGGCTCCTGTACAGCGCTTGCTCCTGGGCCAGGTTGATGGGCAAAGGTGTATACACGCGTTCCCGCTCCTCTGTGCAGCCTATTGGATCTCCACCACTCCAGCTGCAGCTGTTATTGGTGTTTCCTGGCTCTATCTCCTGCACCAGTCTGGCCTTGGGATCCTTGTCCTTCCCTGCTGGATCTGACTGGCCGAGTCTGTCTTTTGGGCTAGTGGGAAGGTTGGTCGTCAATGTCTCTGCCCCACTGCATTGTCTGTGCCCCTGAGAGCCATCCTCAGCCTTGGACGCTACTTTGCTCTTTGAGAGAGCTGGGGCTTTTGCCCTTTCACCGGCAGGGACTTTCCACCCGTTTCGGAGGCGGGGCTCCCCCTGGTAGCTCTGAACAGGGGTGGGGGGCCTGCCAGCTTTGACTGGGATCTTAGTGCTACTTTCCGGTTTTGGAGTCTGGCCCATGTGTTTAACTGGGGAGGATGGCCACACAACCCCAGCATCCCCCCAGCCGTGTGCAGGACTGTGGCTCTGTGCAGCTCCCTTGGAATCCTGCTGTGGGGAGAGATGAAGGGGTTTCATCGGGCTGGAGGAACGGACCATCCCAGGGAAGGTCTTGACCCCTGATTCCCGAGGCTTGTGAGCCTGTGGAAAGGGTTTGACTCCATACTGGGTGCTCCTTGGCGGCTGAGCGGTTCTGTCCTTTGGCACAGTCATCTGGGGCCTGGACTCTGGACACATGGCTTGCACAAGCCTACCTGGGTCCTTCTGATTCATCCCAGGGATTCTACTCGTCTGTCTCCCTCTCTGGAGCTCTGGGCGAGCTTCCGAGGTGCCAGAACCAGCCTCCTCGCTTCCAGTCAGCTGCGATGTCAGGGAGGACATAGAAACACACAGCTTATCCCTCCCGCTCTGGGTGGAGGAGTTCTGCTGGGCAGCAGATCTTTCTTCGGCAAACAGCTGCCTCCGCGAAGGAGTAGCAGACCGCTCCGTTGCCCTATAACAGAGACAAAGCATCAGATCGGTGCGTCAGTTGCCTCTAGCCCTAGCGTGGCTCTGGGCATGAAGCTGGTTCTGTGCTGACAAGCAGCGGGAGGGCGTCTACATCCCTCGTTACCAGCTTTCAAACACAGGCTGTAACCGTTTGCCTTGTGATGCACTGATAAGCTCACACAAAGGCAAGTGCAGGCCACCACCTCTGGGAGGTGCGGCCAAAGTCAGCAAGCCAGGGCCCTGTAATGTCATCAACTCCACTCAAAAACTCAGGCCTGGGGGTTTAACTAGTTACATTTTGGTGCTGCTGAGAGCGAGGGGCTGAGTGCGCCGCTTGAAGTCAGAGTTAGCCCAGGCAGACGCCCCGGTAAATCTCTGCCTCTTCCCTCTACCTCTTCCAGTTCCAGGCCTTGTCCTACAGATCTGCCAGTGCCCCTCAATCCTGATCTACAGTCCCTCCCTGCTGTTCCAGGCCTGGCCCCTAACACACACATGCGCACACACACACAAGCACTGCCAATGACCCTCAATCCGGTCCTGGGGCCTCACTTGAGCAGAAACCCTATAGCAGTTAAATGACTCCCTCCAGCTGATCCTGAGATGACCCTGACGGGCACTGAAGGCAGCCATCGCCAACTATGCTCAAGCTTGAAACAGGTCCTTTGGGGCGGGAACCAAACCGGAACAACGGGGGGACTGGGAGTCCTGGAAGGCACCACAAAAGAGGCCTGGCTAGCACTAAAATGCACCATTCACTGTGTAATTCGCCAGCTTTGTCCAATGCCAGCCGCTCTTCAGTGTCAGCACAGCATCCGTGGGAGTCAGCTGGGAAACCAAGCCCCAGGCCTTTTGCAAACTTCTTTTCGTTACCTGGCCGAAGGGACCCTCCTGGGTTCCGACTGCTCCCGCCGGGGCCTGAGCCTGGAATCCTTCTTGCTGGTGCTATCTGGCGATGCAGATGAACGAAGCTTCCGGCTGGTGCTGAGGCTCTGTGGGGTGTAGGTCCTCCACTCCACTGGGGGCAGTGGGCTTTGGGACCTGCTCACGATCAGGGTGGGCTGGGGCTTCTTTGGGTTGTCTGTCCTGGGTGTCGGGCAGACCTTGATCTCGTGCTGCACCTGTAATGCCTGCAGCCTTTGAGGGCTTGTCAGCTTGACAGCCTGCTTGTGAGCTGTGAAGAGATTCAGGGACTCAGGATCTCTGGTCACCACTCTCCGGTGGATTAACCTTTTGGGGTTACTGGTGTGACAGACCTAAGCAGTGCCAACCCCGTCCGATTCAACCATGCATGTTCTAACTCACCGTGGAGACTGGAGTAGACCAGAATTTAAGCCAGTCCACGCCAAGCCTCATGGTGAAAATCCCTTGTGAATACTCGTGATGGATTGGAAAAGGCACACCCTAGGAATGTCACATGGGTCTTTAACCTCCAGGAATTACTCAGCTGGAATAAAGCAAGCTCTACCGTCCAGGTGCTGAAATGCAGTGAGATCAGATCTCACATTATTCTGCCCCCTTAATTGGTTCCCTGAGGCATTTAAAACCTGGTGAAATATACAAAAAAAAACCCACCCAAATCCTAAATACAATAGTCCCAAAGGGCAATTCCTACACACACCCCTAGACAGGACTCGGGTGTTGTAGGTCTCTCTTCCTTCTGAAGTGCTATCCTGACCTCTAGTGGTGCTATGTGAGGCAATCGGCTTCCCTGGAGCCTTCTCCACGCTGTAAGGAGGCATCTGCCTCCTGCTACAAGAGCCCAGAAAGAAATGACCCCTACCAAAAAGTTTCTGTGACGCTGTCAGAGATTTATAAAGGCTGAGCTGCTTTCCACCCAGCACAGTAGCCATGGGTGAGCCTAGGGAAGTGTTCAGATTGGATGTGCTTCTCCTGTCTGTCTGTGCTTCTTTGCTGTTCTTTGCTGTGACTCACAGAGTCTGAGGACCTATAAACTGATGACGACGTGGGACACACACACACCAGATTCGAACCTCATCCAAGGTGACGGGTCACCCCCCATGCAGACCTCCTCAAGGCTGCACACATGGAATCTGCCGACTGACGCCGCACAAGGAGACTTACACAGCGAGGTGCAGCGGCAGGGATCGTGCTTATCCAGATAATGTTCCAGCGTGTCCCAGCCACCTCCAACCCGCACCATCACATGATTCCGGAGGATCTGGAACAAACAGAGCACCCGTGAGTGAGGGGCTCACCTGGGACTGCAGTGTCCTGGGCTAGAAATGAGTGAAAGTCCAACAGATGGATGTCACCATCCTGGTTTTTTTCCAGTGAGGTATATACAGTATTTCACAGGCACATGACTGTGGATGCATACAGGGTTACATGCACACATATATGTGATGCATATAACAATAATTCCAGGTGCCACAGCATACAGTGTTTTTCATGGTCATAGGTGGCTTCCAAAACAGCCTCTACCACTTGAATTAAAGGAGAACCTCATATTCTCTGTGGGCCAGCTACTAGATAACATCCTCAACCAGATGTGCGGCCAGGTTTTCCAAAGAGATCAGGGCCCGATTTTGCAGTGCTCGGTGCCCCAGATTTTCCAAAGAGCTCAGCACCTGTTGTGTTAATACAGCACAGCCAGTGCGCGTTCAATGTGCTGAGCTCTTCTGGAAATCCCAACGCTAGGGACTGACCCTGATCGGGGCAGAGTATCCTAGTCTTCCACTGACTTCATTGCTCAGCCCATCTGAGGAGCAGGCGTTTACCTTGTACACTACAATACACACATGCAAACACATGCACACATTTGGTTTACATGCCTGCCTATGCATACATACTTAGCCATGCATATGGTTGCATACATGTGCGTAACCGCCGCTCTTACCCGGCTATATGTGGACAATGTGTAAAAAAACCATGTCGTCCCAAAGGGATTTGAATACGCTCAGATGAACCAGAAGGGGTGGAGAACCTGCAGTCTGGAGCACAGTAGCGTATGACTCCTGCCACGGAAAATATGCAGGTTCTCACACACAACACAATACAGAGCTTGCTACCACCATGTCTTACTCCAGCAGGATGCCTCGGGACCTAGTGATTATTCAGTTAATTGAGAGATGTACATGCAGGTCAGACCATGATGGCATCTCTGATGGCAGGAGAGGGGTTTGAGGGTTAATACTGGTGGCCACCCCCACAAAGAGAAGAAAATCCGAGGGTCCTCTCCAGTCAACCATAACCTGCAGGGCACATGACTTTCACTGCAATCACTGATAAGGCGATCACCCAGGAAAGTTAATGAAGGGGCCTAGAGACCTGAAAGAAACCAACGGAACAGAATCCAGAGGGGGTTGGAGAGAGGGAGGGACGACCCTACGTGCAGCCCATGTTTTCCCCCACAGTGAACAGGCACCAGACTGACAG
Source organism: Chelydra serpentina (assembly GCA_037349315.1). Classification (NCBI taxonomy): domain Eukaryota; kingdom Metazoa; phylum Chordata; order Testudines; family Chelydridae; genus Chelydra; species Chelydra serpentina. The sequence continues at coordinate 18,724,104 of JBAIAC010000027.1, read as the reverse complement.
CTCTGGAGGCCGGAGCCCTGGACAGCGGGTATGGCACTGGCAGCACCAAGGCGAGCTTCCCTCCCGCAGCCCCATTCAGCTCCGACCCAGAGAGAGCACGTCTAGGGAGAAAGGGGAACGCACTCTCCATGGCCCAGCCAGTCCAGCCAAGAGACCGTCTGGATTGGTGACGTTTTGAGACGTGGTCCCCTGTCCCACTAGGAGTGGAATGATTCATTTCACCAACTGACATCAGAGGGCTTCCGTGTTGGGTCCCCATTGAGCTGTCCCATCCTACTTAAGGTGAAGAGGGAGGGATAGCTCAGTGGTTTGAGTATTGGCCTGCTAAACCCAGGGTTGTGAGTTCAATCCTTGAGGGGGCCATTTAGGGATCTGGGGCAAAAATTGGGGATTGGTCCTGCATTGAGCAGCGGGTGGGACTAGATGACCTCCTAAGGTCCCTTCCAACCCTGAGATTCTATGAGTCTAAGACATGCAGATCCCGTTGCTAATCCTCACTGCCGTTCAGCCACTTCCCCTGAATGCGTTTTGCTCTGTGCTAACGCAGCACGGTATGAAATCTCTGCCTTGCTAATGGTCACGATGCTCAGCCTAGCTCGCCATATCAACACATGCCATCTTTTGGGATGGCCCGGGCGTGGTGAATCCCACCCCAAAGACACAGCATCCCAGCACCAGATGGTACAGGTACCCCCTCTTATCCCTAGAGTAGGTTACAAGTTCCTGGTATCACATAGACCAACATAACAGCATCTGGAAAGCACACCCCTCTGGACTTACCCTGACAAAAATAAGGGTGTTGGAATTGCCCACGCGGTATTTTCCTTCAGACACCTTGATCATGGAGAACTGGACTGGGCACGTGCACCGGCTCACCAGGTGTTGGACCTGCAGAGTCCAAGGCAAACCATTCATGGTCAATATGAGGAAAGTGCTACTCCCTGTGCATCCTGGATACCGTTGTAGCCTTGGCAGGGGGCAGGGTGCTAGGCTCCTTGGGCCCATTCTGTGTCAGAGAGACGTGGTGCCAGGGCTTCTCCAAAACTCATCAAAACCACTCGATCCTGTAAAAATAGACTGGAAATCCCCCACAAAAAGATTTCTGCTGCTGCCTTCTTGTGCTTGGGCACTGAAAAACAGGCTTCTGGCTCTGGCTGTATTTGGAAACTGGAAGCACAGAAGCCACCACAAAATTTAAAAAAACCAACAGGGGTGGGGGAGGAAATGAACTGAACATTCTTGAACCTCTAACAAGATTCAGGGCAGGATCATATAGCGCTCGAAGTGAAGTTCTAGCAAGTTTAAGCCATGCTAATTTGGGCCTTCGGAGTTCTAACTGGGGCCAGCTGATGATTGAAGAAATCGGCTCCCTTTGCCCTATTCTGTTCAGTAATTTGACCCTTATTATCTTCTAAGCCCAGTTAGTGCCACTAACCACCAGGGAGTCTGGCCTGCTGGAAACAGAGGCGCAGAACTCTATCTAACTCTGTTGGGTTTTAAATACCCATGTGCACTGAGCGGAGAATAAGAATCTCTCACGTTCAGGAAGCACCTTCCTCCCTGAGAGGTCCCAAAGTAGATTGCATATAACAGAGAACCTCCCTCCACATTGAGACAGGCCCCGAGTCAGATCCTCCTGAAGTTCACACCTGGACAGAACAATGAGTATCAGGGAACTCAGACCCCCAGTGCCTGCCAGTGGCTTACAGTGTCCCCTTACCATCTGGTCCAGGTTCTTGAAGTCACAAGGCTTCCTCTGGGGCTTGGGAAGTGGGATATCCTCGGGGGGAAGGTCCATCTCCTCTCGGATCTCCTCCTCGATCTCCTCCTCCATTTGGATCAGGGTGGGAGCACTCATCCCGAAACGAGAGGCCCGGCGGGCCACCTCCAGCAGGCACAGCACAAAGTTCTTCTCGTTCTTCCTCAGCACCAGGTCCTCCGTCTCAAACATCAGCACCTCTGAGGCACAGCAAAGGAGCGAAACGTGGGAAGAAGGAGAGGAAGGATGGAGAGAAGGAATGAGTGACAAGGGCAGAGCTAGTGAAAGCGGCAGCGCTGCTGTGTCGGGGTGGTGAATTGTCCCACCGACGCAGCAGGTATGCTACGATGTGTGTTCAATCACGTGGACACAGATCTCTGCAACAGAGACTGTCTGAAGCCGGAAGAGCTAAGCAAGGCCTGGTGTGGTGAGACAATATGAGTGAAAGCCAGCCTGAACTATTACCATTCTGCAGGGAGTCGACTGTGCAGACATGGGTGTAGATGTACCCTCAGTGTTTAACCTCTTCATGCCTATGGGGGGGAGGGATAGCTCAGTGGTTTGAGCATTGGCCTGCTAAACCCAGGGTTGTGAGTTCAATCCTTGAGGGGGCCATTTGGGGATATGGGGCAAAAATTGGGGATTGGTCCTGCTTTGAGCAGGGGGTTGGACTAGATGACCTCCTAAGGTCCCTTCCAACCCTGATATTCTATGATTCTATGGGGGTCCAGTAAGTGGTGGGACACATATTGGATATGCCCTGCCCTGATAGGCCAAGTGAAGGGGTACTTGAGTGGAACATCCTTGCTATACCAAGCAAATGTGTAGGTACCTATGAGGTGTCAGTAGCCTCGCATGAACATACATCAGGGATTCTTTAGGTATACATTTGGGGTATCCTGCTCATGAGATGCCAGGCAAGTGGGCATTCAGACCCACCTTACAGTGGGAAAGTGAAGGGGCTCCCTCTGCTTAGGAAGCCCGAGAGGTGACTTGATCACGGTGTATAAGTACCTTTGTGGGGAGACAATACCGGCTCTTTAATTACATCTACGGGAGAAAAGTAGAATAAAAGCCAGTGGCTGGTAGTTAAAGTCAGACAAATTCAAGTTAGAAAGAAAGCACAATTCTTAATAGGGAGAGTGATTAACTGTAGGAGCTAACTCCCAAGGGAAGGGGTCTCAATCTCATGACATCTCCAAATAAGGCTTTTCTGGAAGAGGTGCTTGAACCAAACACAAATCCCTGAGCTCACCACAGGAGTAACTGGGGGAACCTCTCTGGCCTGGGTTACCCAGGAGGTCAGCCTAGAATGATCTAATGGTCCCTATTGGTCTTAAACTCTATGGATCTATGAATCACTAGCATGCCCAGCTCCTTTCTGGAAGTGGACGCTAATGTCTTGATAAAGTGAGGCCTTGAGCACAGACACTGCTTTGGCTGGGGAAGGGTTAAACAGAATCTGGGCTCCCCCTGACTCCAGCAATGTTCAAGGAGCTGAGGACCTGAGGCCGGGTTCTGTGTAAGAGAATCAAGGCCTGGATTATCCCTTCCGTAGCCAGGAGAAATGCTGCCAGTTTGACCCAGGAACTAAAACGTGACTCAGTAGGTTGCACAACCATGTGGGCCCAACCTCAGCCAGTCAACGAGGCGGAGATTCACACGCTGCTAGAGCATTTCCCCTCCCCGACCCTAGCTGTCAGTGCTGCACTGAACCCCAATGGGAGGGGAAATAAGGAACGACATTAAGGCGCTGTGTTAAAGACAGTCGCAGCCGCTGCTGCACTGGGGTTTCGCGCAGGCTGCCAAAGATTCAGGGGTCTTTTGGAAAGAAGATGTTCAAGGGGCAATGCAAATAAATCCAATTTACTAGCTGCCTCCGACACATAGCGCTTTTATGTCCCTTTGTCAACTCCCATCCCTACTGCAGTTTGCTGTTATTGTAGGGTTGCCAGTGTTAACTTTAAATCAGATCTGCAATTCCCTTTTTAGGGCGTGAGGAAAGTGTCCTGACTCCCAACGCGCTGTTATTAGTGTTATTCATTATTTGTATTGTGGTAGCACCTGGAGGCCCCCAGTGAGAGCGGGGCCCCTCTGCGCTGGGCGCTGCACATACACACGGCGAGAGACCAGCCCTGCCCCAAGGAGCTGACAAGCGAAAGAGGCAAGACACACAAGAGGGTGGGAGAAACAAAGGAGATTGGCCCCCTTCGCCGATGGGGAAGTGACACCCACAGAGATTAACTGAATTGCCCGAGCTCACGTGGCTGCTCAGTGGCAGAGTCGGGAACAGAATCCAGGTCAGTGCCTTAGGACACAATACTAGACAACATGCCCTCCCTTAAGATGCTTCATCTCGGAGCTGAATCCCCAGACAGCTACTCGGTTTGGGCGAAGTTTAACAAGAAGGGGGGGAGAATGCGCTTGTGATCAAGGCTCAGGATGGGGTCAGGACACTTGGGGCCTCCCTAACTGGGCCGCTTTGTGACCTTGAGCAAGCGGCTTCCCTCCAGTTCCTCCTGTCTGTAAATGGAGGATAAAGATGGCAGTGGCAGGGCTACCTGAATGTTTGCCAGGTGCTTTGAGATCCTCAGAGAGAAGGCACTAGGAAAGAGCGACGTATATTAGATGGTCAGCTTTTGGGGGGGGGGGCATCTTTTTGTTCTGTGTTTGTACAGCATCTAGCACGGTAGGGTCTGGTCCATGACTGAGGCTCCTACAGGCTACCGTAATACAACTAATAAATAACATACAGCACCCAGCACAATGGGGTCCTCGTGCCTGACTGGGGTCCTAGGCACCAAAGCAAGACAAATAAATAATGAGAAGAAAAGGAATTGCCATGGGGCAAGGGGGCGGGGAAAGGTGTTAGAAATAAAGAGAAATGAAAAGAACCTGGAGGGAAAGATCAGCATCCCCTTTACCTTTAATATCCATCTCCTTCCTGCACCACTGGATGAAGTTAGACACGTTATCCCTGGCCTGGAAGGTCCCTGGCTGGGCAGAGTCATTACAGGTCACCCCGTATCTGGGCAGCTGGAGCTTGTGGGCCAGGCCCGGGTAGTCCCGGGAGAACTCTCCAGCCACATGGGTGATGTTGTTGGCATGGTAGCACAGCATGGAGCCCGTCTCCAGCACCTCCAGGAGGGACCCAACGCTGATGTCCAAGTCATAGAGTTCCTTGAGCCACTCGGCCAGGTCCTCCTTCATAGCGTAGAGATACTGCTCGCTGGACTTGTAGGGCCGGATGCTCTGCACCGTGGCCCCCTGAATCCCAGCCATCTTGCCATGAGAAGGGGCATCGAAGACTTCCATGCGGGACACTGAACCATCAACCCCTTGGTTTGGTTTCAGACTTACCCCGGTATGGTGAGTTTCCACTTCTCCGTCCCCGGAGTGGGTTCTCACGGGTCTGTCCCTGGGCCCCCCATCGCCACGACTCGCCAAACGGCAGATCTAGGCTGAAAAAATCACACTATTTCGCTCTTCCTGAGGAGCGGCAAGTTCACCGGTGGCAAAGCTCCACTTGGTCCCCTAGGCGCGGGTGAGATCCCCTAGGCATCGCAATTGCATTCCTCCAGGGAGAGCAAGTTCCTCCATCCATCCCACATGGCCCACGCAGGCGCTCAGCTCCGCCAAGCCCTCCACTGGAAGGTGCTGTCCTCACGCCTCCTTCCTACGCCCACGGCCCAGAGCCATTGCTGCCCCAGCCCCCCGGGAGGAACCCGCCTGCAGGGGACACAGGGTCCTATGCTGGGAACTGAACTTTCCCCCTGAACGCTCTCCCTCTTTCTTCAACAGGAGCTGAGGCGTTTTCCCTTCGCCCAGAGCCCCTGCTGCCTGCCCCTCACCCCCTTGGGAATATCAGAAGCCTCTCTCCTTCCCCCCACCCCCCGAGGGGTTGCTTGGAGCTGGAGTCGATTTAAACGGGAAATCACCCCGCCTGGACAGCCCAGTGTTTTGTTTCCTTCCCCAAGTGCTGTTCTCTTCTCCTTGGTGACAGAGACTGGCTACAAACACTCCCCGTTAACCCCTTAGGCTACTGCTTTCCCCATCAACGTGCCTCACTCCTTTTTTTTTTTTTTTAAAGCAACAATCGTCCCAAACCAGAAGATTTTAATACAAATCAGAAACACCCCTCCCCCCCCAAAGTTTGGGAGCGTTTGGGTCTGGAGCACTGGTTTGGAGGCAGATGTTTAGCAATATCATATGATTCTATGTCATGTTTCCTCCAAGGATCTCAAAGCGCTTTACAACCATCAGTGAATTGATCCTCAGTTCCTTCCCCCCGCCCTCAACCCCCTCTGTGCCGTACTGTAGGTCAGTCCCATTTTACAGATTGGCAAACTGAGGCACTGTGAGGGGGAAGCAGCTTGGTCAAGGGCATACAGCAAGTCAGTGACAGACACACACACACACACACACACACACACACCCCGGAGTCCCAGTCTCCTGCTCAAAATGCTAAACACGCCAGGGCAAATTCCACTCCACCCAGGCAGCCCTGCCGAAGTTAGTCAAAGCGGAAAGCCATAACTGAGGTTAAAATTTGGCCCTCTGCCTCAATTGAAAACCAGAGGGCCAGATCGTCAGCTGGGGTGTAAAACAAAACACCTCCAATGGCGTCAATAGAGCTGTGTCCATTCACACTGGCTGAGGATCTGGGCCAGCACCTTTTGAAACCAGGCACTGCAGGGCCCGGGCTCATCTGGTCTGTGTAACAGTCTACAGCATCACACACCAACTGGAGATGTGGAAGCCCTCCTGATCGCGCCCGATTTTGGTGTCTGTTTTGCAGGACAGAACAATCACACCGTGACCACATGGCCACGCCATGTGGTCACAACACCTGCATCACAGCCCCACAGCTGACGGGGCATCTCCCGATGGAGAAACCTATCGATGTGCCCAGAGTGAGGCTGCTCTGGCAGAATAGCCATGTCACCATCAGACCCCAAGTGCAGCCACGTCTTGCCGCACCTAATGCCTCTGGGAACAGAAATGCTCCAAACTTGGCAGCCCGCGTCATTCCCTGCACCAGCCTGGTCCCTGCACCCATGATCTCCTAAGCGCCTGGATGAAACCGGGCACCTCTCTGGAGGTTTACATGGATGACTGCAACAAAACACATGGGGCCAGCCCTATCCCACCCTCCTGTGAAGCTCGTGTGTCAGTGAACGTTCAGAGAGAAGAGCTGAGGAGAGGATGCGGAAATACTGATGAGGCCCTTCCAAGTAAACGAATCACGTTTCCCTGACTGGGGCCTGAAGAAAGATGTGGTCACATTACAAGGGGGAGGAAAGAGTCACTCACAGAACCAGTGGAAGGGAGGGGAGGCTACTATAGGGTGTGGTTAGAGATTATATCAAGGAGAGGTTCTTCAGTGGGAGGTAGAATGGACTCCAGCAGGGGCAAAGAGAGCTGGGAGTATGCATGAGTGGATGGACAGATATTCTTGGCCTATTGCTCCCACTGAAATCCATTCTCGCTGGTTTCAAAAGAAGCAAGACGGGGCCCTTAGGGTTAGACTGGCTCATGCCCAATGACACAGCATGGGGTGACCCGCCAGGTCACTCCCTTCCACTGACATGTGTGTAGAACCTGCCTGCAGAACCCCCAAGGTGTCACAATGAGCCACGGCCCAGCGGCTGGCGGCCAGGGAGCTGAGAGCGGGTTTGCAGTGAGTGACAGCGAGGCCTCGGCAGGTGAGACTCAGCTAAGAGGCTTTCTCCTGAAATCCCTTAAAATTTAATCTTCAAGAGGAATTAAAAATGTTAAAGCTGAGTGACCAGGTGGGCAGCTGGGGGCTTGTGATAGTTAATCCTGCCTCGGCATGGGGGGCTAGACTAGGTGACCTCTCAAGGTCCCTTCCCCACCTCCATCACCATGGTGTAATATGACGAGGGCCCAGACAAGGAGGGCAGGTCTTTCTCTACCTTGTTTAAAACCCAGCAACAGACTCTGTCTAATCTCCTAACCCTGCCCAATATTGGGACAAAAGATTTTATATTCCCCTGGGAGTGTATTACCTTAGCAAGGACCCCATGGGCTGCTTGAGGCCAGAGAGATCAGATGGACAGACCCAGCAGAAGCATGGGCTGTCTTGGCTCCAGCCATGACGGATTTCATAGGAACACAGGACTGAAAGGCACTTCCTGGATCACTGCAGCTGGTCCCCTGGTGCAATCCCATGCTCCATTCCTCTTGGACCTGCCCATTGGCAGTGATCTCCATAGGCAGGGCGCTCTGTCGCGCTGTCCCCGGGCTCAGCGATGGTTCCAGCATGAGTTTGGTGTCAAACACTGAACTGTATCGGGTTTTGTCTGGGGGGGGGTCTCATAGTTACTGGCACTCTAGCTGCCTTGACACAAGGCAAATGCTGCAAAAAATGATTTTGCACCATTCCGGCGTTCAGTGCTCCCTCAGGGAGTGTGGCATTGCCCTGTGCTTGGAGAGAAGGGCGAATTCCTGTGGTCCCCTTCCCCATCCCCTGCTGGAAGGAAGGGGGCGACTCCGGGCACCGGTTTGATCACTCCGTGCTCCCTGCAGCGCTCCTGGGATTGGCATGCGGCTCGCTCAGACTAGAGCAGGGTGGGCGGAGCCCTGATAAGACCCACCCAGTCCAGAGCCACACGGCTTGAGCGGCAGCGGTGAAGCGTGGCTGGATTTCGGTGGCACACACGTATGTGTTAATGTGATTTGTTGCATCGTCCCTGGCGCTGGGCAATACCATGTAACATTATGCAAAGACCAATCAGCCAACGACAAACTCCCCCAACGTGGTAGCTTCCTTAGTTTGTTCAGTGGCTTAGCGTGCATTGCAAGGATTTTACTTCAAAGCTTAGAGATACAACAGGGCCTCTCCCTAAACCACACCCACCATTAACTATGGCCCACCGCAGCTGGTTACAGCTTGAGAGACAAGACAAGCCCCACATCATGCTTTGTGGGACCAGATAACTGAGTCCAGAGCTGGGGGCCTCTCCCCGGTAATGCCCAAGCCCAAGGCATCTGGATCCAGCAACCACCAGCCAAAGCCCCCCTCGTGTTATGGGGTGAGGGCCATAAGGCAAAAGGCCATTTTGTTCTGTGGTTTCACATAAGTGCCCAGAGGCCTTCGGCCACATGGTCAACCCAGAGAATGACCATCACATGAGTCAGGCACGAAAGGGCCCTGGCTGGTCAGCAGGGTCATTGGTCATAGCAGCAGGTAGAGAATATAAACATACCAGGAGCCTTAGTCCCAACTTCATTTATGCTGCTGTTTGCCCCTCCCCCAGCGTTTTGATAGCTTACCATGTCTTGGTGGAGAAAAGAAGAGGAAGCGGAGGAGGAGGAGGAGGAGATGGCAGAGGAGGAGGCCGAAGAGCTGGAAGTGGTAGAAGAGGACACAGAGGAAGAGAACATAGTTTCCTACTCCCCTCTTTCTCCTCAGACATCAAGCACAGAGGAGGTCCAAGAGCTGAACAAAGCAGAGGAGAACTGGTTCTGGGGCTGGCTCTCGCCGTTCTCCCTCTTCTCCGGGTTGACCACGCCGGCAGACAGGTACTGGCACTGGGAATCTGGGAGCAGGCCGTGCTCTGCAGAGGGCGACCCACCTGAGGGAAAATGATGGGAGTCGGTGGCAGTGCTGGTGTGCCTCACACCTACGGTATGGGGTGACTTGATTCCGGTCTATTAGTAACTACATGGGGAACTGATATTTAATAAGAGGCTCTTCAATCTAGCAGAGAAAGGTCTAACATGGCTGGACGTTGAAGCTAGACAAATTCAGACTGGCAATAACAGTGCGAGTAATTAACCACTGGAACAATTTAACAAGGTGGATTCTCCATCACTGACAAATTTCAAATGGAGATGGGATGGTTTTCTAAATGCTCTGCTCTAGGAATTATTTAGGGGCAGTTCTCTGGCCTGTGTCAGACTAGATGATCACAATGGCCCCTTCTGGCCTTTGAATCTATGTACCACATCCAGTCCCCTAGTTGTCCCCCACTTTACTCCTATGCCCCTGCAGGCCACTATTCTTCCTGAGGAGGAAGGCAGGGTAGGACTTCCTTCCCGGCTTATCAATGGCATCAGCAGACAGGGTTAGCTGTTCGGCAGTTCAAGGCTCTCTCTCCCTTGCTTCCTAAAAAAGCTGGTGAGGCTTGTTCTAAAGGCATCCGTTTCTTAACATCAGAGCGGTAGCTTGGATCAGAGGGTAAGAATTTAGCAAGCAGGTCAAAATGTGGGTTCAGAAACCTCACCTAGGAACATGAGACTTGCCAGACCCCTGTCCCAGATAGCTCTGGTTTTCTGCTGGATTAATTAGACCATTGATCTATCTCCACCGAATCTAGTACCCTGTCCCCAAGTGTCCACGACCGGATGCTTCAAAGGAAGGCGATCATCTGATCAGTCGTACCATGCTGTCCAAAGGAAACATTTCTTCCTTAGTCTTGCAGGTCGGCAGCTGTCACCCCCGAAGTAGGAGGTTTTAATGTTTTATTTTCTTAGCTTGCATAATGAATGTTATTAGTCATCTGAAAACTAGCCAATATGTCATTTCATCACCTTGAAACTGATGTCTCTTAAACTTGCCACACAAGAAACACCTGGTCTGCTGCCATAATCAGTGTCATCCTGCGGGGCTGGGGAGAGAGACTAGCCGCACAGCAGCAGCCATGATGACTTCCTCTCATCTCCCTTTTCCTCCTAGGAAGAGATCTCAGCAGGAGCCCAGCTGTTGCCTGCTGGACAAGAAGAGGCCCCCAGGCAACATGTGCGCCGAGTGCGAGATCCTGTTCTGCAGGAAGTGTGAGGCGCTGCACTACAACCCGGGTTTCATAGAGCACTGCATCCTGGGCCATGGCGAGGAGGAGCCAGCAGGCAGGCCCTCGGGCCTCATCAGCCCCATTCTGAGCGCAGGTGGGCTGAACGAAGAGCTGATAGGCTGGGACATGACAGTTGTGAACCACTGCTAGGCATGTGGGCTCCACCCTGCCTCTATTGCTGCAGGCATGACACCAGTGCTAGTCCTAGGTGTGTCCGGGCCTTACGCAGAGGATCCTTGTGCTTCCCCTTTACCCCCATCTCAAAGTACATTCCCCTCTCTTGCCTCCCCCTTCCCTACATCGGTCACTTCCCGTCCCTTTGCCCCCATTCTCCCCTTCCTCTTGCTAAGGAGTGGAACCCACGCCAGCCTCCACGTGCAGTGTCAGTATGAATTGCACACCCTTGCCTCCGAACCAGCCCGTCTCTTCCTGCAGCCCACACGGCTCCCAAACCCCCTGGGCTCTTCCAGCCGGCTGGCTTCCTCCCGCGGCAGAGCTCTTCCCATGACCCAAGCCGGTGTTGGCACCTGCCCTGCGGCAGGGAGCAGTGTCTAGAGCAGAGGCAAGAGGAGATGGGATATTATGAGAAAGAGAAGCCACTAGACCACTGACAATTAAACACTGGAGATTGAAAGTCAGAGCATTCATCATTCAGGCTGTCAACCCCCCCCCCCCCCCCCCCGCCCTCCAATCATAACGTGTGATCGTCCCTTATTCCAGATTCCATCAACCTGGCTGTCGCTCCAGGGGGAATGGAAGATGAAGAAATAAAGAGAAAATGAAGTGGCAACTGTAATAATTCTCCTTTATTCCCCCCATAAATCGCAGACAGCCAGAGACTGCATTGGCATCAGCATTCGTGCTCCTAAAAGAAGGTGAGGGGCTGCATGCCTGAGGACTTCTCTACCTGACCCGTGTGCTCAGTGATCTTCCACAGCACACAAGAGACTTTCCAATAGGCCTGGCTGAAAATTAGCCAGTGGAACTTTTTCTCAATGGAAAATGGGGGGGGGGGGGGGTTCAATTAAACAAACATTTCTGCAGAAAGCATCTGTTTTTACTCAACACAATTCGGTGTGTCACTGCAAACGTGAAAATCTGAACATTTGGGGCCAACCAACAATATATATTTTTTTGAATTTCAATAGGCTTTGGCCTAAAAAGAGTTTGGTTTGCAGCATTTTCAGCCAAAAATTGGTAGGGTTTGTTGCCAAAAATTGAGAAATTTTTCAGTTTGGGGCTTTGGGGTTTTTTGACAAAAAGTCAAAAATTTCCACCCAAAAACCCTCCCAACAAACCCAACCATTTTCCAACCAGCTCTCCCCTTGCCAGCCCCCTCCCCACTTCTTCCCCCCCCCCCCGCCACCCAATGGAAGAGAAAAGCAATACAGAGGGTTTCTTATACACCTCAGATCAATATCTCCACCTCCTCCTCTTCCACGCTGGCATCTGAGTGCTACATATAGTAATAAGAATATTATACAGATTGGTTAGCAACCCAAAAATGTGACAGGCTCTTCCCAACTGGAGACAGAGACAGTCCCTGGATGTGAAGCATGTAAAAAAATCCCCAGGATGCCGAGGGATTATTCAGGGTGATAAAAAGGACTGCAATTAAGAGTAATGGGGTGCAAGAGGCTAAGGCAGAGTCTGTTGGTGGAGGAAGGCATTTGACAGTGGACGGAGATACATACATCCTGCACAGTCAGTGCTGGGAGTGGAAAAGGGCTTTGGCGCCAAACAAGCGTCTTTCCATTGGCTGCAGTGGACTTTGGATCTAGCCCCGGAGTTTGATCATGTCTGTTTTCTGTGACAGGCACCCCTGAAACCTCCACTCACTGATAATTCCCCCGCATCAATCCCGTTTCCACTGACTGGCCCTCAGCCCGGGTCGTGTCTATACTGGGGAGCGTCTGAAATTCTCCCACCATTAGTCTAGTGTTGAAAACTCTCCCAGTGCTAGCAGTGATGGGAGCACTAGCCTATATTGGCTGCTGCTGTACCAGACTTAGCTGACCCCAGTGGCTGGCTCAGATAGCACTGCACTGCTGACAGATCATTGGGGGAAGATTCCTGAGGCATGCTGACTTGGAGAGCAGAGCTTCATTAGAGCCACTCATCAGCTGGTCAGAGAGGCTGAAATTCACCCGTGTAGAAGGCCTACACACCCCTTAACTCCCAGCTAAGCCCCCAAAGTAGGGTGGTGCATAGACCTTCTGCTTGTTGTGACCGATGCTATTTCACCAGTGTTCGGGGATTGAACCAGGGACCCCAGACTAACGCTCGGCAGGAAATGGTTTTCTCATCCCGCAAAAAAAAAAAAGAGAGATTTGGACATTTTTCCCCATCCCGAATGGGGACAAAAAAATCAAAAATCTTCAACATTTTTACAACCTTAAAATCTTGGGCGGGGGGGGGGGGGAGGAAATCAGTTTGGGTCAATTGAAATATTTCACTTCACTGATTTTGAAACATTTCATTTCGTTTCGACCTTCCTCCCCACCCCCCACTATAATGAGCTGAAATTGCCAAACAAAACATCGTTTCAAACTGGGAAACCAAAACTTTGCATTTCAAAAACGTTGCAATGGGACATTTTGACAACTTCAAAACTTCAAAACAAAAGTTTTCCAACATTGGTTTGAGCCAGGAGCTTCTTGGAAACCGATCCTTTCCCACCAACAGCTTTGGCTTTAATGAATCAGCAATTTCTGAGGAAAAAACATTTTGTCAAAAAATTCCCCACCAGCTCAACTCCCGAGCTAAAACCATGAGCTGCTGCAGCTAAAGAGCCAGGCTCTGTACGTGGGGCTATAGGACCCATGTTGTCTGTGGATTGGGCAAGACACACACTCACTGGTGGGTTACACTGGCCCTCTGCAAAGGGGTCAATTTCAGCCTAAGGAAGTGAGAATCTCCCAGTGGCTCTTGTGGTCACATTGTGTGCATGAGCATGTGTGAGATTCTGTTACTCTCACATGCTTTTCTCAGCTACCTGGAGTTCTGGATGCTTGTTCTTCAAGAAGGTCTTCACCCTCCCTAGGACTCAGTTACTTTCAGGTAGGTGCAGTTGCAAGTTAAAAGCTGCAGAGCAGTGATCTGAGAATAGGGGTGGAGTTTAAGGGGTGTTAATTGGACAGTAGGTGAAGCGCCACTAGGAAGCCCAGAGGCGGGGCACTTGGGTTCTGGCTGATGAAGGCATAAGAAAAGCTGAGCTCTCTAATCAGAAAGAGACATGCTGAGTTTTTCTCTCTGGGCAGCACTCTTTGGCCCTGCTCACGCTACCATGCTAGCAGTGACAGCTGTTGATAGCCGAGGTCTGGCAGCTGTGTGGATAGGCTGTAAGTTCTAGCGCTAGAATACGGACCTTGCTGGGGATGTGTGTTAAAACGTGATGGTGCCACGTGTGCACAGGACCAAGCTGTGTTAGAACCATGTTCCAGCCCTGGGGATTTATACATTTGCTGGTGTAGATGGACGGAGAACGGCAGGATCTGGTTATCGCAGATCTCACAGCTAAAGAGACAATTCTCAACCATAGAAGATGAAATGCTAGTGTAAGCGTTTGTCTCTGGACCGGTCGCATGCGCTGGTCTGATGGGACCAGGCTGTCTCCTATGGCAGATGGTGCCCGATTCACAAACTACTCTACTTGCTTTTCTCCTCTATCCTCTGCTGTAACCAAACTCTGTCCTTACCTGGTGAAGGACTTAACCTAACACACCAGCTCTCAATTCCTACCTTAGGAGCGCTGTCCACTTTTGTCTTTGGGCCCTTTTGGCCCCTTGGTATCTGCCTGTGTTGTTGACTTCACTAAGCTTCTTGGCTGTGGACTTTCCATGTATTTTCCAGCGATGACGCTGGGATCCCGGTGTGCCTTCCAAACAGGAAGTGGAATACAGTGCACCATAGAGCTGGCCACGGGTACCTGAGAGCTGAAGGCATTCATCAACAATCCAGGCTGATGAAGAGGATGGTTCTTCTTCCTCCATCTTGGGAGGCTCCAGCACCTTCAGGAAGAAGCAATTGTTTACACAGCTGTTTCCCGCCAGGTGATTCCCCCAATAATACATCCTACATACTGTAGTTGCCATTGCACAGCACAGCCCATGGGCTAAGCTACTCTCCTCCCAGACCTCAGCCCAAGACCTCCAGGGATTCTCCCCAGCCACCCACATGCTTGGTGACATTCCTCCTAAGCGCATGGCCCTCTGACCTCAGGGGGACGCTCCCAAAGCACAGTCAGTGAAGTGCTCATTAATCTGAAGCCACTCCTCCAATCCCACTGACCGGCAGAAGCAAGAAGGAGCATACTCTGTCCAGGTCCGGCTCTAGCTTTTTTGCCACCCCAAGCAGCAAAAAAAAAAAAAGCCGCAGCCGGAGTTGCCGAAGCAAAAAAAACAACCGTCCCTTGAAATGTGCCGCCCCAGGAATGGCTGGAATGCCACCCCTTCAAATGTGCCGCCCCAAGCACCTGCTTCCTTTGCTGGTGCCTGGAGCCGGCCCTGACACTGTCTATTCCACCACTCGCCCTCCAGACCCTCCTCTCTGCTGCACAGGTGCTAGTGGGTCTGTGCTAAACCACCAGCCATTTCCTGCTCTCCGGAGACCTCGTCAGTGGCAGTGGCATGAATTGACCTGATCCAGGACTGTTTCACTGCCTTCAACGGGGTTCTGATTTGAGCTAGAAACTTCATGTTCGGAAGATCACCGCACTCCCGAAGGGCATTTTTGCCCTGGATGGGGTGGATTTTTCAAGCCCTGCTTGTTTCACTGGTCTTGGGTCTCACAACCCTGAAAGGGCTGCGAGATGCTCATCGGCTCTCTTTGTTCCCGCACAACCACAACCCGTGCTAGAAGGGCAGGAAAGACATTTATAAACAGGCAACTTCCGACCTTTTATATGTGCTCATATATTTTTCTAGTTGCCTAGCAGGCTGAAATGCCTTCAGCTCTGGTTGGAATAGAATCACCCTGACTGGCTGTAGGTATCCTGATGCCATGGATCTGGTCCCAGGTGAGCAGATGAGCTCCAGGGATATTAGCACAGCAGGTGTCCGGAAGCTCATCCGTTTGCTGGAAGAACTCCAGGTCTAGCTGAAGGTGCTTGGATGCCACAAAGCTGGGTTTCTGGCTGAGAGCTGAGCTCCCGAGTGGGCAGCAGATGGCCAGCTAGCATGAAGCCAGCCATTTAAGTTAGTGACTTAATCTGAAGACACGTTAATACCATGCTGAGAGTCAAACACTGGTTTTGCAATCTGGACTCGGTGGGAATGCAGCACTGCCAGCCCCAAGCATATGAAAAATAATGGATCAGGTCCCCAAAAAGTCACGAGACTGGCATGAAAATCATGAGATTTTTAAAAATAATAAATATTGGGTTCTTTTTGTTTGCCTTCTGGGGTTTGAGTCTCTAGGATGCACTTGCTTCATGTCTAAGATTTTCTCTGCAATCACAAGGACTAGAAACTTAATTTCTTTTAATTTCTTCTGACTGTCTTCTATAAAGACATGGCTCCAGGAGCTGGGGGTTTAAGAAGAACACCATTAATTGTGAAAGTTGGCAACACGAGAACATGAATAGCTCCCCAGACACTTGCTCTCCTGCCCCGTAACAAAGGCCTGCAGGATTACAGCGTCTAGTTCGGATCATTGGCTCAAAACCTCCATACACATAATGGACGTTTTCTAGGCCATAGATTTAGCCTCACATGTTTTGGCTGCATCCGTGTAACCCAGCCCCCACCCCCAAGAGCGAGTGTGCAAGGAGTTTGTGACTTGACACAGAGTTATACCCTGCCAGCCAACCCCACATTGGGGAAGGAGGGCCGAGTGGCCCAAGAATCTCAAATATTCCCGCAGGCTCAGGAATGCTGCGTGCCTGACATACTCGGAGACGCAAGGTCGCGGAGGAGAAAAGACCCATTGTAAAGCGGGCTCTGAGACAGGGCTGCCTGGTGGCTTGGAGCTTGCCGTATTGCATGAAGTATGAGCTCCATCACACCCAGCCCAAGGAGCTAAGCTGGGAGGATCTCAGCATAGACAACTGGGGCAGTGCTAATTAGCAGGTGCCTTGTGTATATTTCTTCTGCCCTATCCCACAAGGGAGGTCAGGGGAAGCAGCGCCTTTTATTTTCCCTACTACTTCTTGGACTTCGTTGGAGAATCCCCCTTCCATTTCTGCTTCCCCACTTTGATCCAGCTCACGTGATTGATTCATTTATTGCTCAGGATCAACCCTACAATAACAAACCAGCAGTGCTCCTGAGCGGCCCTGCAATAACAAACCAACGTGTGCTGCCCTGCACTCCAACAACAACAAACCAGTCCGCATGTAGCCCAGCGCTTCTGAGCAACCCTACGATAACAAACCAGTGTGTGCCACCCAGCACTCTTGCATAACCACACAATAACAAATCATGACATGCAATGGAGAAAAATTATTTCAGCTCGGGAAGAGATTTCCATTTTAAGCTCCAGGGATCTATTGTGAGTGGAAAAATGGGATTTAACATATTCTGACCAAACAGCTCATCTGTGTCTTTTGAGTCTCATCCTGCACTGCCTAAAAACCCACTTTCATCAGAGCCACATGCTCTGAATTAGACCCTCCCTACCTCCCAGTGAAGCTCAGCAATCCCTTCCTTCCTCAGCAACTGTTTGGGACATTCCACAGTGTTTGTTCTCGAGATGATTTTCATAGCTGCAGACAATGTGCTGCCATGAGAACAATCCCAGAATGCACAGAGCCTGACGGCGGAACACTGCACCATGGGATGCCTTCCCAGAAAGCAGTCTGGTCTGTACTGGGACCAGTCCTATTCAACATATTCATAAATGATCTGGGAAAAGCAGTAAACAGTGAGGTGGCAAAATTTGCAGATGATACAAAACTACTCAAGATAGTTAAGTCCCAGGCAGACTGCGAAGAGCTACAAAAGGATCTCACAAAACTGGGTGACTGGGCAACAAAATGGCAGATGAAATTCAGTGTTGATAAATGCAAAGTAATGCACGTTACAAAACATAATCCCAACTACACATATAAAATGATGGGGATCTAAATTAGCTGTTACTACTCAAGAAAGAGATCTTGGAGTCATTGTGGATAGTTCTCTGAAAACATCCGCTCAATGTGCAGCGGCAGTCAAAAAAGTTAACAGAATGTTGGGAATCATTAAGAAAGGGATAGCTAATAAGGCAGAAAATATCATATTGCCTCTATATAAATCCATGGTATGCCCACATCTTGAATATTGTGTGCAGATGTGGTCGCCCCATCTGTAAAAAGATATATTGGAATTGGAAAAGGTTCAGAAAGGGGCAACAAAAATGATTAGCAAAAACAACGAGGAGTCCTCGTGGCACCTTAGAGACAACAAATGTATTTGGACATAAGCTTTCGTGGGCTAGAACCCACTTCATCAGATGCATGGAGTGGAAAATACAGTAGCAGGTATAAATACACAGCACATGAACAGATAGGAGTTGCCTTACCGAGTAGGAGGTCAGTCTAACGAGACAATTCATTTAACAGCAGGATACAAAGGGAGGAAAAATTACTTTTGAAGTGGTAATGAGAGTGGCTCATTTCAAACATTTGACAAGAAGGTGTGAGTAACAGTAGTAACAGTGTGAGTAACAGTAGGGGGAAATTAGTATGGGGGAAAATTAGGTTTTCTAATGACCCAACCACTCCCAGTCTTTATTCAGGCCTAATTTGATGGTGTCTAGTTTGCAAATTAATCCCAGTTCTGAAGTTTCACTTTGGAGTCTGTTTTGGAAGTTTTTTTTGTTGAAGAATTGCCACTTTTAGGTCTGTTATTGAGTGACCAGGGAGATTGAAGTGTTCTCCTACTGGTTTTTGAATGTTATATTCCTGATGTCAGATTTGTATCCATTTATTCTTTTGCTAGAGACTGTCTGGTTTGGCTAATGTACATGGCAGAGGGGCATTGCTGGCACATGATGGCATATATCACATTGGTAGATGTGCAGGTGAACGAGCCCCTGATGGTGTGACTGATGTGGTTGGGGTATGGAACAGCTTCCATATGAGGAAAGATTAATAAGACCAGGACTTTTCAGCTTGGAAAAGAGATGACTACGGGGGGGATATGACAAAGGTCTATAAAACCATGACTGATGTGGAGAAAGTAAATAAGGAAGTGTTATTTACTTCTTCGCATAACACAAGAACTAGGGATCACCAAATGAAACGAATAGGCAGCAGGTTTAAAACAAACAAAAGGAAGTATTTCTTCATACAACACACAGTGAACCTGTGGAACTCCTTGCCAGAGGATGTTGTGAAGGCCAAGACCATAACAGCATTCAAAAAAAGAACTAGATAAATTCATGGAGGATGAGTCCATCAATGGCTATTAGCCAGGATGGGCAGGGATGGTGTCTGTAGCCTCTGTTTGCCAGAAGCTGGGAATGAGTGACAGAGGATGGATCACTTGATGATGACCTGTTCTGTTCATTCCCTCTGGGGCACCTGCCACTGGCCACTGTCGGAAGACAAGACACTGGGCTAGATGGGCCTTTGGTCTGACCCAGTGTGGCCGTTCTTATGGTTATCTGGAAAAAGCACAGTGCTTTGTGGATGCCTGGAAGTGCCTTAAGCCAGCATAAACAAAGCACGTGGGGGCCCCCTTTGGCTGTGGTTATCCTGCTTTATTTATAGTGGAAGAACATTCTCTGAAACGTTTTCCCCATGCAGAGAAGATCTTATATCGCCGAGCAGCCTTTTCGCGCTGCAGCTAGCAAGATCCCATTCTTCCTTGAGCCCAGATGTTTATCTAGCGCCATCCTGCTCTAATTGCAACACCCTAGCAGCGCTCCCTGGCGCAGGACTGGGTCCAGGCTGTAAAAGCAAGTGACGGGTGAGGAGCAGCAAGTTCTACTCATTGTGCCTTCTGCGTTAACACAATTGGAGCCCATCTATGAGAAAGGATAAGCACGTTTATCACTAGACAGTGGGACCTGCATGGAGGTCAATGGCAGAGCCGGACCGCAAGGTCACAGATACAATCACAGATCTAGTGCTAGGGAAAAACCCCTTCACAAACGATCCCACCCCCTCCAAGGGTCAGCCCTTATAGAAGCGGTTAAGAGTCTGGCAGTGCCTTGCGTTTGTACAGCACCCTGCACAATGGGACTGTGGTCCATGACGGAGGCTCCCAGGTGCTAGGATAATACAAATAAATTATCAGAACCCCTGAAACATACAGCTAGGGGCTGGTTCACCTCCGATCAGGGCTGGAATCAATACCCTTTACCATCAGCGTCTTGCCTCCTGCCACACGAAGTACCTCCAATAGCCAGAGAAGAGGACACATTGTTTAGTAGTTAGCACAGGGGCTTGGGTTTTGGTTCTACTCCTGGTTCTGCCACAGACTTCCTGTGTGGCCTTGGTCAGGTCACCTTACCTTTGGGTGCCCATTTGTAGAATGCGCCTAGCGAAACCCACCTATCTCCCTCCTGGGATTGAGGTGTGTTGTAGGATTCAGTCACTAAGATGTCTCAGGTGCTGGAGATGGGGAGTGTAACTATTAGCATTGACTTTAGCTCAGCCTTGGCCTAGTTACAACACTGCATGAGATCCTATTTGTCCTTCATCAAATGAGGCGAGTCCACACCGCCTCCGGGAACACGCCCTTTCATTAGCGATTCCACGTCCGATTTCCCTGAAGTCTGGGGAGCTGCCATCCTTTTTGATTAACATGCTTGGCCTTTCTTCCCAGCCTCTCTTATCTGAAGAAGAAATTCCTTCCCAGCCCTTTCATAGACCTGTATTGTTCCGTCCCTTCCCCCATCTATCTCCCCCACTGCCACTGCACACTGGGAGCTGGTGGAGGTCAGGCTAGGAGGGGGCCAGATCCCTCGGCAGGGTAAAGTTGTTTGAGGTCTGCGGAGTTGGAGCAGGAATGAACTCAGCCCATCCTGCCCTGCGCACGTATTGCGACACCTTCCGCATTGTTCTGCGCTTTATATCCCGTCCCCCGCCAACATACCTGGGTGTCAATAGGCAGCAAACAAAAACCACCACTGGGCATGTTACAACACGAAGGAAAACAAACAGGCGCAAAGGCAGGAGTGACTCCTTAGCCAGAGCCGGTGGGGGCTAGGAAGTGGTCAATATCATATCTCCAAACAGAACTGGTATCAGCCATGCACTGCTGCTATGGGCGGCCATGGGTTAATCCTCTGTGCTTCTTATTTCAGCTCTGGGGGAAAACGAAATTAACAAATCACAATGCGGGAAGAAATCCCTGCTAATCGGGGGCCTGCTCCTTTAATCCCCACTGAAGGATCGCATCCCAAGGCAGGATCAGGCCCTGATTTAGTATAATGCTCTTCATACACACTGTCGCCCGAAATGCTTTGCAGCGTTAACCCAGCTCTTCACTGCAGGGACTGGGTTTTAGAACAGGGACGAGGCAGCTGAGCAGGCGGTGACCAGGCGAAAAAGAGCCCCTGGGAAATCTGCATGAGCTGTTGTACCAGTTGCAATTTGAACCATCAACGCTGTTTTGGACACAGCCCCGGATGAAAAGTTTCTGACAGGTGCCTGCGACAATCAGCTTAGAAGGAAACTTTTCCCTGCCGGAAAATAACCCACTTTGTGCCTTTATTGCGAACACTAAATTTCCTCCTGCTTTGGTCCAAAACAGTCTCCAGGATTCTACTAACAAAGCCAGCTCCCGTCACTCCCTTGCTGGCAGCTAATCTGTTGAAATAAACTCAGCAATGCCAACCGCAAACATTCAAAAGAAACCAACAAGCCGGACGCCTCCCAAAAAAATCTCGAGATTGGCTTAAAAAATCACAAGATTCCTTTTATTTGCATTCTGGGTTTTGAGCCTTTTTAGAGTTCACGCGGTCACATTCTCAAGCTTTTCTTTGCAGCAAGGAAGGCTAGAAACATGCACTTGTTTTTAAATGAAAGCTGAATTTCTCACAAAACTCACATGCCTCCAGGAGCAGGGGCTTTAAGAAAAACCATCAGCTCTCGGGAGAGCTGGCAACAATGTGAGCTAAGGGTGAGATGCCCAGAGCTGCCTAAGGGGTTGAATACCCAGAGCCCATTCATTGCAATAGTCCCTCTGATTGAGGGAGTACAGTCACTACTAGTTAGCAGGGTTCACAACAGAGATACCTGAGGTATTGCTTGTTCCCTAAGCTGGCATGATAAATGTGAAGGGGCGGCTGGTACAGCATTCTCTGCAAAGGCTGGAGGACCCCGGAAATTGCTCTCCTATCAGAGTCAACCCAGCCCAATTCGGTGGTCTTCTGGGCCTGCTGCGGTTTGAGAGGGTTTGGCGAGAGAGCCAAGAAACTGGGATTTGGTTTGTATATGGGAAAGGCTGCCTTACCCTACATTGTTATAAAATCCTTTAATTCCTGCCCAGGAGTGCCCTCTGCTGGACCAAACCAGGATGCCAGGCAAACCCAGAGCTGCTTAAATCAGCCAAACTGAGAGCCACACACTGCGAGCGAAGACTGGAGAGCCAGGGTGTAAAGGGAGCTGGAAGCCAGGAGACCTCCAAAGATGGTGTGAGCCAGGACAGCTGCTGGTGAGGAGGCAGCTTTAGACAAGGACTGAAACGCTTTTGATGGCAGACTCCAGCAAAACATGTGTCCCCCTCTACTTCCGAGACATTCACTCACTCACCCTCCCGGGGGCTCAGGAGTTGAGAGTCCGAAGTGTTCTTGAAAGAAAACAGGGCAACATCTCTGCCGGCCCCAATCCCAGCACAGGAACAAACCCTGCTGGGCACCTTCTGCACTGTTGGCAGGATGCAAGCGTAGCATTACCACTCTGCTTTCTTGATTTCCTGGGCTACCCGGGCCAGCTCCCGCTTAGGCATCCAGACGTGACACATCTCCAAGAAGATGGAGAGAATGTTGGAACTACAATCCTCAGAGACCAGGCAGAGAAATTCCCTAGCTGATCCATCTGTGTGATGTGGCCCCACCACATCTCAGCCCAGCCTAGGGCATTACCTGGGGAATCAATACATAATCACTGAGTCAGCCAGGAGCCAGAGATGGAGCAGACCTATTATGTCTAGGGTTACCAGATGTCCCGATTTTACAGGGACAGTCCCGATTTTGGGGTCTTTTTCTTCCATAGGCTCCTATTATGCCCCACCCCCTGTCCCGATTTTTCACATTTGCTGTCTGGTCACCCTAATTATGTCCCATGTAATCCAAACCTCCCCCAACCCCCACCATTATGTCTATTTGCCAAGTCTAGATTTTGGTTTCCAGGAGTGTAGCTTTCACCGTTGCCCTTAGGAGATGATGCTTCTTTTCAGATGCTCCCAGCTAATTCAGAAGCACAAGCTGATGAGGTTTCAAAAGGTTTTAATAGGCGTGTACAGTGTTTTGTCTTTACAGTATAGGACACTCTCACAACTATACAGACTACCTCCTCCACCAAGCAAACGGATGCCAGTCTAAACTGCTGTCATTTACAACTTCTTCTGGATCTCTCCGCGAGTTACAGTAGCCTACGCTAACCCCTGAACTTGGCCCGGAGAATTATCACAGTTGTTCTCATTTGGCACCCAATGAACACAGCAAGATTAGAGCCGCTGGAAACATGGGAAAAAAATTCACCAATCATTTGGAAATTATGTTCTGTTTCACAGGTTCAATGTGGGCCCATTTTCCCTTGGTTTGTTTGTTTTAATTGAAAATGTTCAGTTTGCATTTATCAACTCCCCCCTTTTCTGGGGGGGGGAAGGGTCTAGTGAAAAACCCAGTTTTGGGTAAACAAAAAATGTCAATAGCATTTTTGATAAAAATTCCCATTAAAAATATCGTGAAAAACAACATGAAAAAACCAAACACAAAATATTTGGAAAAAGTCAACAGGGTTTTATTTTGTAGGGTCTCCCCCTCCCAAAACTTTTCATTTTATGGAAAATAGGTTGGCATTTTTGCACCAAAAAGCCCCCTCTAAATGTGTTTAAAATTTCAGCCGTCTGGACCCTGGCACGTCAGGGTGGTAGTTCTGGGATTATCCCACCTCGCCAGGCTAAAGTGCCAGTCTCCGCCTGTTTGCAAGTGGAGATGTCTTTGAACTGAGAAGCTGGTCTCTCCAGGGCAGTCTTCTCTAGAGCTCTGTAAAATACCCATTTTAGCCCTTCTGTTTGGGGGTGGGGGGGGGACATGGGCTAACCCACTGAAGAACACTCAGGCCGGAGAGACCTGCCCCCTGTTCACCTCAAGGTAGGGACTATCCCTGCTCGCCTGTGGCAGTCATTGGGATGGATCCTGAGATGGGAATTCAAGTAGATCATTGACAAGAGGTACCTGGGTGAAGGACCGACGTGGGAAGCTACACGTGTATCTGAACAAAAGCCCTCCTCGTCAAGAGCAGGGCAGGGGATGGGGATCAGCCGCCATCGTTTCAATGCCACGTTCAATGGGACTGTGCCCAGGGCATCGATGCGTGGGGGGGTCGGAAGGCACAGCTCGGCCCCTGGTTACGTCCGAGATCAGAAAAGAGTCTGACTGGAATTGCCGCCCCAGCAGCCAATCCACGGCAGCTGGGCAGCCCACTTCCCCGTCGCCACCACCTGCAGCTTGGCCTGGTCGAACTTCCAGTACTGGGCGTCCCTGAAGAAGTACACGAAGCCATCCTGCTGCGTCAGGGCGCCATTGGCCCCGGCCGGGACCCCGTTCCAGTCCCTCAGGCTCCGGGGGTAGTAGGGCTCCACCTGCAGGGTCTCCTCTCTCACCACGTAGTACTTGGGGCCCTTGAAGAGCACCAGGTGACGGAGCTGCTGGAAGTAGAGGGCCGCGTCGGGGTGGCGGGGGAGGTTGCTGGTGCTGCACTTCTGGGGGAATCCCGCCTCCAGGGCGGACCCTGTGTATCGCCAGCATCGGCCGCCTGGGGAGAAGCCAGAGACAAAGCTGGTTAGGATCGCTGCGGGGGGAGGCTGTGTAGGGGCCAGGACACGCAGAGGGGAAGTCAAGAGCCATGATCTAGCGACAGCAGTTTGACAACGACAAGAGAGAGACAGGGAGCTGGTTTCTCAAAGGTGTGTAGTTAATAAATAGCAGATAGCACATTTCCGTGGCAGATCTCAAAGCGCTTTACAAAGGAGCGCAGGGCCATTCCTGCCATTTTACAGATGGGGAAACTGAGGCACGGAAAGGCAATGTGATTTGCTCAAGGTCACCCAGCAGGCCAGTAGCAGAGCTGGGAGGTCTCCCGAGTCCCAGTCCAGTGCTC
The DNA here is from genome assembly GCA_037349315.1 of Chelydra serpentina. NCBI lineage: Eukaryota > Metazoa > Chordata > Testudines > Chelydridae > Chelydra > Chelydra serpentina. Next base: position 18,699,275 of record JBAIAC010000027.1, on the reverse strand, counting down.
TAGCCAGTAGGCCACATGGGCAGGTCAAACAGGCACTTGGAGGAGGACGGATGGTGGTGCAGTTCAGGTGTAACACTGCGCCCCAAGTGGGCTGCCGGCAGGAGGGGCCTCTGGATCTAGAAGCAGGAGCCTTTCCTGCCGAGCCCAATGACCCAAGGCTGGATGCAGCAGGCTCGTCTGTGGCCCAGCACCACGCTGCGGGGGAGTCCCACGCCCTGGGCTGGGATTCAGATCTGGGGCCAGCTCACCCGTGGTGAATTGCCCAGAACTCAGATAATCCGCCTGGGAAGGATGAGCATCTTGCGGGTGGTGCCCACACCCAGCACTGCCCACCTTAGTTTGCAAACAATTGCTACGAGAGGTCAGACCTGCGGCCTGCCCTCATTCACCTCCGTGGGCATGGACCCTGGGGGGGAGGGATAGCTCAGTGGTGTGAGCATTGGCCTGCTAAACCCAGGGTTGTAAATTCAATCCTTGAGGGGGCCATTTAGGGATCTGGGGCAAAAATTGGGGATTGGTCCTGCTTTGAGCAGGGGGTTGGACTCCTGCTTTGAGCAGGGGGTTGGACTAGATGACCTCCTAAGGTCCCTTCCAACCCTGAGATTCTATGATTCTAATGCCTGTAGCGGACTCGTTCTGCAGACACACCCAGCTGCTCTGAGATGCTGGGGAAGATGCTTTCCACAGGAATATTATTAGTTCCCGTACCCAGCGGCTGCAGAGCCCCTGGGACCATCAATCTATACATGCTCCACAGCGCTGGGCACACATGGCTGTCAATCAAATGAAAACAAAACACGGGGGGGTGGGAACAAGGCCATGGCTACAAGAGGCTGACTCAGAGGGAGGAGGGAGATGAGTGTAGATTTCTTAATGACAAACAACCAGCAGGTGTCAGTGCTGTCCAGTTTATCACAGGTTCCCCAGCCCTATATCAGAATCCCTGAGCGACTCTCGGGGGGAAGAGGGATACTTACAGGTCTGGGGTTTATTATTAAAAGAAAACAGCCCAACTAACAGTCTCCTTCACAGACGAATCGACGCGCAACAACAGAGGAGCCGAAGGGGCTAACGTGGAACGCAAAGAGGCCTAGATGTGCTCAGGAAACCTGTGATCAAACCCAGCTCTGGGCTCACAAGGGAGAACGCACCTGCTCGGGAACTCCTACCTAAGGCATATATAGGGTGACCAGTACCGTAATACCTGAACACCTCACAATTTCTTTTGTGCATTTCTCCTCCCAACATCCTGGTGAGACAGGGCAGGGTAGGGCTGTTATCTCCATGTTTCAGCTGGGGGACTGAGGTGCAGAGAGGCTAAGTGACTTGCCCGAGGTCTCTCGGGAAGTCTGTAGCAGAGCAGAGAATGGAACCCTGGTCTCTCAAGTCCGAGGCTACAAACACCTGCCTTATTCCGAATATATTTACTCAATGCCAAAGCGCGCATGTCACTTGCCAGACACACAGCAGATAGGGCAGCCATCCCGACAGGCCAACCAGCTCAATAAACTCTAGGTCTTCCACTCCCATCTCCCCGGTGCACCAGGCCATGCTCCGGACGGACAGACAGATCGAGGACACAGCCACAAGGGGGAGATTTTTGCTCCTCCCCATCTGGGTCTGGCTACCTTTGAAGAAGTAGAATTTGCCGTCTGCCTCCGACACGGCAGCCGCGTCAATGCCAGCTGGGAGCTCTGCCCATCGGGTGTGGAGCAGCTGCGGGTCAGTGGCGTTGCCTCCCTTCGCCACAACCCAGTAGTGGTGGCCTTTGAAGATGTAAAGGTTGTGCTCTGCATCTGTGCAGAAGGGGGAACCGAGTTAGAGGGAGCGTGGCCTTGCGAACCTGAGTGGGGGGCCCTCTCTCTGCAAGTCAATGGGCCCCCCTCTGCACCCCACCCGGAACAGAAAGCAGCATGTGCAAAGCCACGACAGCAAGGGCCTCTCTCCTGCCCCTCCAATGTATCTGCCTCTTCCCCCGGGAATCCACACTCAGGCTCCTCACTCACCCTGGGGGAGCTCATCTTCTCCAGGGCCAGCCCCATCCCCATGTGTGCCAGCTCCACCTCTCTGCCCCGACATCTCCACCTGGGCAGGTACCTTGAACATGCCACGGCAAACCCGTCACTTCCTCCCAAGCCCTCTGCTCCCCGTCCCTTCACAACCCCACCTGCCCATCTCCTCACCACAAGGCCATCTTTGACTCACTTCTCCTCTCCCCACATCCAGGCTCTGTGCAGGCCCTGCCAGCTCCTCTGCTCCGCCACCTTTAAGCCCCATCCCTACCCAACGGCACTGACCCTTCGGTCCTCTCTCCCCCTGATCCCTGCAGCCGCCCGCCCCTCCGTGGCCTCCCAGCTTCTCCTCTCAATCCATAGACACTGCTGTTGTGGAAGGCGTCTTCCTCCCCTGTTGCTCCATCGAGTCTACTCCCCTTCCTCGCCTGCCTTCCACCAACAGAAGTCAGCCCAATAAAAGAGACCACCTCACCCACCTCATCTCTCTCCTGCGTCAAGTTCATTCTTCTGGCCCTCACCTTCAAGGCTCTGCATCACTGAGCTCATTTCCCACTACATCCGCTCAGCCTTCCCTCTGTCCTCCTCCCTCCTGCCTCCTCGCACCGTCTTCCTCGCTACCATGTGCACGTAGGTACCCCACTGGGGAGTCTACCCCCCTGTGCCCGATCTGCAGAGGACAGGAGTCTGTCACAGTCCCCGCCAGGACACTTGGCTCCTGCTTTTAGTTCTGGAGGTTCCCCGGTTCAATCCTCGGTGTGTTGGCCAACACAGCAGCTCTCCCGCTTGGCATGCCTTTCTCGTTCCCTGCGCACCTCTCCTCAGCACACACGTGTGCTACTTCCTCAACTCTTTCAGTGGTACCCTAGACTTGATCTCCCAGGGGGTTATTAACACTGCCTCCACCAGCAGCAGCTGCAGGGGAAACAGGCCAGTGGATCTAATGAGTCTGTCTTTTCCATCTCGAACGTCTATACATGACAAGCAACAAGAGAGGGCGGGCTGGAGGGAGCAGCAGGGAGAGGGCTCCAGCTACGTGCCGGCATCTGGGAGACTCACCGATGGTGATAGCATCAAAGAAGGACTGGCAGTAATAAGAGCCGAGGCTCCCCTGGGGCTGATCGTCGCCTGGAAAATCAGGGCTCCAGTCCTGGAAATGAGCAAATAGCTTCCCAGGAAGCCGCACAGCGGAGCCCCCGGAAGGCTTTCCTGCGATGGAAAGGGAACCCGTGAGATGTGTAGAGTGGTTGCGCAGGGGATGCTTCCGTAAGAATGGACAGACTGGGTCAGACCAAAGGTCCATCTAGCCCAGTGTCCTGTCTGCCGACAGCGGCCAATGGCAGGTGCCCCGGAGGGAATGAACAGACCAGGTCATCATCATGTGATCCATCCCGTCACCCACTCCCAGCTTCTGGCAAACAGAGGCTGGGGACACCATCCCTGCCCATCCTGGCTAATACCATTGATGGACCTATCCTCCAGGAACCTATCTAGTTCTTTTTTGAACCCGGTTAGAGTCTTGGCCTTCACAACACCCTCTAGCAAAGAGTTCCCCCAGGGCTTCGGAAAACCCAGGAAAAGGGGTGGTCCTCAGATGCACTTAGACATCACACGAGCCGTTTATCTGGATGTGAGGTTACGACCAAGGAACTAGAGCTGGGTGAACCTTTTTGGCTGAAACATTTTTTTCAGCAAATTGCAAAAAACAGTTTGGAAATTCACATCAATTTCACTGAATTGTTTAAAAACAAAATCCCCAAATCCTGAAACATTTTGATTTTCCAGTTTGAAGCAACTTTTTGTTCCAAAATTTCCTTTAACTTCGTTGTTTTTTTTTAATCAGAACCTTTTCAAATGGTCAAAATCTAAATGAAACTTTTCAATGTTGCTGAAACCATTTTTTTTTTTGTTACTTTGCAATTCACCCGAAATTCTGACTATTTTTGGTTTTAATCAGACGACGATTCCCCACCCCCGCCCACCCCCGATTTTTCGGAATTCCCAGTGAACCAGAAGATCCACCCGGTTCTTGCTGAAACAAGAGGGTGTAATAGAGAGCGAGTCAGAGGCCTGGTGCAAGATCCGAGGCCCGAACCAGAGGCTGTGAACCAAAGTCAGGCCAGGTATTAAAGCAGATGCTCACAAGTTCATTGTCCGGTACATGAACTTGGCGAAGTTGTTGCTAGTTGACTAGGCACTAGATATTTACATAAAGATATTCCAGCTAGTACAGATACACCCCAGTCTAGTGCAAGAGAAGCTTGATGGATAGGGATGTTTTGTCCAAGATATACGGAACAAGAGGAGGTAACAAATAGATGTCATGAAACACGTAAGGTGGTATGTAAGTTGTTTATCCCAGTTGTTTGTCTCCGTCTATAAACGTCAGGGTACCTTGTCTCAACCCTTTGTCCGGCCAGTCCCTCTGCTGACGGAGCCGGTCCATTGTAATGGGCAAACGTGTTCGTGTACCTGCAGAATCTACAGGGCGCTAGTACCATACTTCGTTGACAATAAATCAGGCCGAGTGACCAAACTGCGTCTGTGGTCTTTCTGGGTAGTACTATTGTTCCCTGCAGGGACAGCTGCCTGTGCAGAGCACATGGAGAGAACACACGCAAGCCAACAGATGATTGACGCACTCACCGTACAGGTTCTGGACAGCAAGGATGTCATCCCAGCTCAGCACAAAGTCCTTGCCCAGCTTCTTGTAATAGGGAGACATCAGGGAGCTCCTGACGGGCGAGTGCTCCAGCCCCAGCGTGTGCCCGATCTCGTGCGCTACCACCACAAACAGGTTGCGACCCTTGCCGCTGTGCAGGGACCATCGCTCGTCGCTGTCGAAGTGCGCCTCCCCGCGGCGGGGGAAGAACGCGTGCGCCAGGGCGCCCCCTGGTGGAAAGAGAGGAGCGGCGGCGGTTACAACTGACGCAAAGGTCACATGCATGTGCCGGTCCTGGTCTACAACTGGTGAGGGATGTCTGGGCACAGAAGGGCAAAGGATCAGCCCGTGGTGGCACTAGGTATACGCAGACTAAGCAATTGCTTAGATTTAGTATTACCCCTAAAATATCAATCATCCTATTTAACATGGACTTTTTAACAGGTATATTAGTACGGGCTGTGCTGGTAAGCTTTTTGGATTGGGGAAATAATGCAATTAGTATTTTTAGGGGATGGGTGAGGTGTAAGGGGGGGCAAAAACATTCCTGTTTGGGGGCCCCCAGTGGGCTAGCCCCACCTCTGGATACAGTGGCAGCTAGGTCAGCGTGAGTGAGAATACAATGTTGGTGGGAAACTGATAGTGCCAAAGGTAGCTACTCCCAGATCGTGTCGGGGCAGGGAAAATGTTCTCTCTCAGTGATGGGGAGAATCTACCTATAGGAGCAATTCACACCAGACGTCCTGTTCTTAACCTCTCCACTGAGTCTGCCAGCAAGAGTCAATTGTGGGTTTGGGAAATGGAAATCAGCCCGATAGGAGCTGGTATCCAATCCCAGCTAACATGACATTTTAGTTACAACTGACCATGGCTGGATTTGAACCACTCACCTTCGGGTAAATCCTTGCTGGCTCCCTTTCACTAGCTAGTCATTTCCTTTCATGCACCACAAACATTCACTGCAGAATCTAAGGCACCAAGAAGTGACGTCTGTATCAGGGCCGTTACGGGTCTGACAGCATTTAAATCGAATCCCTTATTTGCAGGTATAACAGAAAAAGGGCTCAGCCCAAAAGCGACTGTTCTTTTCAAACCAAATTCATCGGTCATTTGCACAGTTTCAATTAATTGTCCCAAAAATACATTTTTAAAATGTGAATTAAAACCAGGCCTTTAAAAAAACAAAGGCTGATGGTTGGATATTGTGGACTCATCTCTTTAGCAATAGTAAATAAGATAAGGAATAAGCTTTCGTGGACTATGCTGAAATAAATTTGTTAGCCTCTAAGGTGCCACAAGTCTTCCTTTTTTTATTTTCTTTTTGCTGACACAGACTAACACGGCTACTACTCTGAAACCTGTCATTTAGCAATAGTGAGATTGAAATGATTTCTGTTATTCACTTCTAAATACAGGCGATTTTATCTGTAGACTGCGTTGTTCCATTGAAATTGGCACGAAGATCTTTATCACATGGGTTAATCGCTTGGGCGTGGGAGTAGGCATGCTGCAGTAACTCAATACGAGCTACTATGCTGCATTGGCTGAAGGCTACGTGGAATGAAATGCCCCTGACATAACAGAGCAGAATGGCTTCGCAAGGGATGTGATGGACTTGGGAGGAAATAGCCCAAGCTGTGAAAAGTTTGTGGTCCCAGATTTGTATGAAAGTCAACAGCACAGTTTAATAACTGACATCACAAATTCAATGCACAAGAACATAAGGACAGCCATAGAAGGTCAGACCAATGGCCCGGCTAGCCCAGTATTCTGGCTCTGAGAGTGGCCGGTGTCAGATGGTTAAAGCAGTTGGAGGTTTAGGGACACCGGGAGCATGGGGTTGCATCCCTGACCATCTTAGCTAATAGCTATTCATGGACCTGTCCTCCAGGAACTTAGCTAATCCTTTTTTGAACCCTGTTATACTTTTGGCCTTCACAACATACCCTGGCAAGGAGTTCCACAGGTTGACTGTGCGTTGCACGAAGTACTTCCTTGTGTTTGTTTTAAACATACTGCCTAATAATAACAAATTAGAAGGAATCACAAATTCCTCAAAGCCAGGACATTAGGAATAAATATCTGCAGCTAACCTCAGGTTTTGAAGGTGTAGAATTTGTAGCCATCACCCCAGAAATGAGAGGTCTACACCTTACCACTAACCATCTTTGGAGGAGAAATAAAAAGTAGGGCACAGATCCATCCCTGGTGTATATTAACCTAGATCCATCAAAGTCAATGGAGCTACGTTGATTTACACCATTTGAGGATCTGTCCCAAGTCCTTGAGAGCCTGTGTCCATGAAAGATCTCAGGGCACACTTTGCAGGACTAGTGTTCAGTACGCAGACAGGAGTGAGACAAAGGCACCTGCGTAGTTAGACCCAGTGTCCTAGCCAAACTCCAGCTAAGTAAAGATTACATTCTACCTCCTTAAATCCCTGCCTCAGTTCCCATTGGACAGCATGGCCCAAATTCTGCTCTCACTTACACCTGTGTAAACCAGGAGGAACACCATCCAAGCCAATGGAGCTGGCACCAGAGTGAGATCAGAGACACGGAATCATAAATGCAGGGCTGGAAGGGACCTCAACGAGTGATCAAGTCCAGGCCCCTGTGCTGAGGCAGGACCAAGTAAAGCTCGACCAGCCCTGACCGGTGTTTGTGCAACCTCTAATGATGGGGACTCCACAACTTCCATGGAAGCCTGCTCCAGAGCTAAACTCCCCTTAGAGTTAGAAGATTTTTCCTAATAGCTAACCTAAGTCTCCCTGGCTGCAGATCAAGCCCATAACTTCGTGTCCTGCCTCCAGTAGACATTGAATCATAGAGCCACAGGGTTAGAAGGAAACACAAGGGTCATCTAGTCTAACCTTCTGCCAAGATGCAGGATTTGTTGTGACTAAACCATCCCAGCCAGATGGCTCCAGCCTCCTTTTGAAAACCTCCGGTGTAGGAACTTCCCTAGGCTGTTTGTTCCATTGTGCTAAGAACGATCGACCACAGTTCTGTTTATAACAGCCCTTGACATAGCTGAAGACTGTTATCAGGTCAGTCTTTTCTCAAGACTAAACACGCCCAGTTCTTTTAGCCTTTGCTCACAGGTCAGGTTTACTAAACCTTTGATCATGTTTGTCGCTCGCCTCTGGACCCTGTCCAATTGGTCCCCATCTATTGTGAAGCGCGGCACCCAGAATTGGGCACAGTGCTCCAAGCTAAGGCCTCACCAGTGCCAAGCAGAGAAGGACAATGACCCCCTCCCACCCCGTGTCTTACATAGGACAGCCCAGAATGATCCATGTCAGGCTTATCCTTCTCCTTCAGCCATCACGTGCTAGTCCTGGCCAGCGACACTAAGCCGATCTGCTCATGGGGGCGGCACTGCAGCCTCACAAGCCTCTTCCCCTTCCTGCCCCTCCCTCCCTCTCTTGCTGCCTGGTAAGAGCCCCCGGTGTAAAAGAGAAGCTTACGATGAGGGAGTGATTAGCACCTGGCCCATCGAAGGCGTTGCTGAGTCCATCGTTGTGGTCGCCGTGGAAGAAAGCCAGGCGGATGTCAGCAGGGCCGTCCAGCACCTCCCAGAACACCAAGGCGGAGACGTTGCTCCAGAGATCGAAAGCCGCTTTCACCGCCAGCCGCACCTGGTGCTGGGGCAGATACCAAGGCCAGTTCACGATCCGGTAGGTCAGGTGCCGCTTGTACCACTTTCCACCTGCAAGAGGGAAGGTTTTCTTTTATGCCTCCATTGTGCTTCCCATCCACTGATCTCACTGCACCTTCCAAAGGAAGGCTGGGATCATTACACCCATTTTACACATGGGGAAATCGAGGCACTGAGAAGAAAAGTGACCTGCCCATGTTAGAGCCAGGAACAGAAGCAAGTGTCCTGTCTCCTGACCCAGCACCCTATCCACCCTAACCCACCCTATACTTCACCTCCACTGAACAGTACATTCAGGAATCCTACAGATCCTGATCTCAGGTACAACAGAGTTAATCTGGAGTAGGTTCCTTTAATGGAGTGACTCTGGTTTCACATTAGTGTAAATGAGATCAGAATCCAGCCCTGTTGAGCTAAAGGTTCATTCAGCTCAACACACCTCCTCTAGTTCACACCCCGGGCAAAATTCAGATCTCAGCGACTAGAGGATAAATCTGGAATAATTCCACTGCCTTGAAAGGAGTTACTCTGAATTTACACCAGTAAAACTGACAGCAGGATTTGGCCCACTGAATCTCTTCTCAGCAGCAAGGATCTCCATTGCCTACAAGCCCCAAGGTTTGCCAGACAAGGGAACGGTCATGGGCAATGCAACAGAGCACCCCAGGGCAGCGAGGAGACGAAAAGGACCATGCAGTTCAGTCTCATAGGTCCTGATACCTAGTTTGTCCCTTAGCCAGTGTATTGTAAACATAACTGAGCAGATCATCCCTGCAGGAAATGCCATTGTCTTCAGTGGGACTCCTACTGAGGGATGAAGGAGCCCAATTAAGGGACGACACCTGTGACGCTCCTGGCGCTTACTTGGTCCAGACATGAGTGTTAGCGGGCGGGATTCTCCTCTCACCAATCAGGAGCAGCTCCACCAGTGAGAGGAGGAGTCTGATACTTTGATTGCGAACTCTGTGGGGTAGGGACCTTCTCCTTGTGACGTGTTGGCAGAGAGCCTAGCACCATGGGCCTCCCAGGTGCTACCATAATACAAATAACAACGAAGAGAAGGATAAAGCCCAAGTGTGTGTCTTCGCTGTTGCTACTGATTTTACGGGGAAGGCAGGCAAATACCACGCCATAGGGAGGCAGTATGGAAAAAAACAGCTGACAGAAGGACTTCATCTTGAAGTCTTTAAACCATGATTTGAGGATTTCAATAGCTGAGACATAGGTGAGAGGATTATTCCAGGAGTGGGTGGGTGAGATTCTGTGGCCTGCGTTGTGCAGGAGGTCAGACTAGATGATCATAATGGTCCCTTCTGACCTTAAAGTCTATGAGATTATGAGGGCGTAAGATAAAGCCACCAACTCAGTCTGGGCCGTATTCTGAACCCCGTTGCATTGAGGGACATCCACAAGAACACCACGGGTTTTAAGAGGGTGACCCCAGATTTACACCAAGATCAGAACACGCCCTCTTGTTCTTGCTTTTGTTGCCATGCCTCCCTTCTAGCCGGCTGGTCACCCTTCGTGTGACAGCCAGTGAATTGGAGCAAGTCACATCACCGCTGGCGCATGCGCACGCCAATGTGCAACACTCCCCTCCATTTACACCCCCACTGAATCGGACCCCAGGCTCCCCCACCAGGGAGCTGCTCTCTGGAGCGCTGAGCGTTTTGAAGCCAATGGGTGTTTTGAAAGTGGGACACCCAGCCCGAACGAAGGCGTTTGCTGCCCAAAGCCAAGAGGAGTAACTGCACATAGAGGGTCAGATCCTCAGTTGGTGTAGATGGGTGCAACTCTATTGAAGTCAAGGGATCTCTACCGGTTTACTCGAGCCCAATAACTAGTTTTCCCACCTGTGGGTTTCAGTGAATGAAAACAAGGTTGCTGCTGAAAACAACTGCCCTGCCGGCGGAAAGAAAATAGCAAAGATGCGGGAAGGGGAATGACCTCAAACACATGGGAGAGGCTGGGCGTGGCCGGGGCGAAGGCAGGAATGCAAGATTTCAGGCACGCGTGCGTCGCTGAACTGTGCCCGCGGAAAGCCAGGCTTCGGTCGCAAAGATCCAACTCCTGGACACCGTATGGGTGGGTTTGAAATGTGTCCCCAGGCAGGAACGGTATGAAAATGTGTAACAGCAGCCGCTGAGCTAAGGTCCCGCAGGGTGGGAGTGGCAGCTCTTGGTATTGGCCGGTAGAGACGAAACCCAATTCTGCGGAGCAGGTTTCTCCTTGCACACCCTGCTGGGCCATGTGGCTCAGATCAGCTCCGATGTCATTAGGCAACAATGCTGCTGTTCAAACCCAGCAGGCTGGCTGAGGCTGAGAAGCAACAGGGGAGCGTTTACACTCATCTGCCCCCAGTGCACTACACTTGTGTAACATGTTTTTAATCCACGGATCCAACAGCACTTTCCAAGGCAGGTAAGAATCGTTGCCCAGACCCTTTACAAATGGGGAAACGGAGGCAGAGAATGGTCCGACTGCTACCCTGTTACATCAAACAGGATCCTTTCACTGTCACCTTGCCTTCCCCTCCTCTTCTGTCTTTACCTTTGGTCCCTTGACACATGCTTACATTGTAAACTCCTTGGGGCAGGGACTATCTTTTTATTATACGCCTGCGCAGCACCCTGGGGCCCTGATCCCTGACCAGAACATCCCCGAGCTACCCTAATACAAATGATACGTTACGGCTGATCATAGAATCATAGAATCATAGAATCTCATGGTTGGAAGGGACCTCAGGAGGTCATCTGTACAGTGAGGACAATGGGACTCACCTCCTTGGGGAAGCCCTTTGACATCTACTGGTGCAAAGCGCTCGATAAGAGCTAAGGATGGCTATTATTTCAAAAGTCAATGCTAATTTGGGGGGCATTGGTTTCTCGGTGTCCAACATAAAGCACTCGGCAAACTCCGTGTTTCCACTCAATTGTGGGGGAAACAGAGCCATTAAGTATCCGAACCACCGGCTGTAGAGACCAGAATCTCTGGGGGAAAAGTTGCATTGGAGGGGGAGTCCTGGTGGAGTTCAGATTTCCATGAAGACAAATTGCCTGATGTTTTGTGCAGTCTCATGAACATTCCTCCGCCCCCGCTCTGAGTTTCAACCTTTGTTTTTCTAAGGGATTTTTTTTTTTAATTACATTTCTAACATAGTGGAAACTGTGCTAAGTAAACTAGATTGTAGAGGAGCTGCATTGATTCACAGCAGAAGAGGATCTGGCCCGAAGAGGCCTATGTGAACGTATTCTCCTTGCCCTATTACAATATTAGGATGGCTGGGGGTAGGAACTAGCTAAAACATTCAGCAGGCTCAAACTTGCATTTTGCCAGCACCAAGCGGACCTGGAACCTCAGAGGTTTCACGTTCTCATTATACTTAGAACTACAATTCTTGAGCTTGTCAACTGAGCAGAGAAAGGTACAAAACTACCCAATGGCTGGAAGTTGAAGCTAGACAAATTCGGACTGGAAATAAGGCGTCAATTTTTAACAGTGAGGGGAATTAAACATAGGATCAATTTACCCAGGGTCGTGGTGGATTCTCCATCACTGGCAATTTTGGCCGTTTTGCTAAGAGATCTGCTCTAGGAATAATTCTGGGACTGTTCTCTGGCCTGGGTCATACAGGTGGTCAGACTAGATGATCACAATGGTGCTTTCTGGCCTTGGAATCTATGAGCATGTTCTAAATTTGGCACCCTGCGTTCTTTCGGTTCTATTACAAGACACTTTACGTTGTCAATTGCAACACAGTTTCATAGGGTTTTGTCCACATACTGAGCTACATCCTCGGCTAGTGTCCATCTAGCCAGCCACCCCGTACTGTAGCAGCTGAGCATCTCACCATACATTTATCTTCACAACCCCCCATGAGGGAAAGCAGTGCTAGACAGAGAGGCTAAATGATGGGCCCAAGGTCACACATGATGTCTGTAGCAGGGTAGGGAACTGAACCTAGGTCTCCCAAATTCTAGGCTAGTTCCCTAACCACTAGGCCATCCTGCCTCTCAGAAGATCAGGGTAGCACCCCTAAGTAAATGGATCTATGAACATCAATGGACCCAAACTGCTCTGCCCCAGCTGTGGGTCTGGCTCATTACTCCCAGGCAACCGAGGAGTCCTACACATACACATGCAAAAGCCAAAGGACGAGAAGCATTTACTGCCAGTTATGAAAAAATAAAAATTCCTGGTTCCACACGTGATTTACATAAGGTCCGAGTGGCTTAGGCTCTAGCATGTGCCAGCACTAATAACCGGCCGGCCAGCTGGATGCAGGACATGAGAACTGCGCATTTGGAAATGCTTCACATAACTCTGCCTTACGGGGCGTCACCCAGGGGAATGTCTGCACCTCTACTGGTTGGAAAGCGGACACAGGCGCAAAGCATTTTACACCTGCCATACATTGTCAACTGCCATTGAGAGCAAGGGGTTTTTAAACCCCGAAGTGGACTTTCCTGAGCCTTCTGCTGCCAGCATCACTCGGGCTGAGAACAGACATAATGCATGACTCTGATGGCACGGGAGCCCAAATGCAAGATTGTACAACCCTAAAGAGATGCTACTTTAAAGAGACATCGGCAGAGAGTTTAAGCCAAATGCTCAGGGGTGAGGAAGGACAGGAAAGAAGCTTACAAAACCATCAGTTAGAGATAGGGTGACCAGATGTCCCGATTTTATAGGGACAGTCCCAATTTTGGGTCTTTTTCTTATATAGGCTTCTATTAGCCCCCACCCACTGTCCCGATTTTTCACACTTGCTGTCTGGTCACCCTAGTTAGAGACATTTACAACATTGGGCTGAATTTGCCTCAGTTACGGCCAGAGAAATTCCCTTAGTGGAACAGCTCGTTATTCACCCTGGTACAACAATGGGAACTGGGGTCCAGATCCTCAGAGGTATTCTAGGCACCTAACTCCCATGGGAGCTAGGCACCTAATTACCTGGGCCTTGATCCTTGAAGATTTAAAATCCAGATTTAAACCTTGCCCTGCAGCGTTTGTAACCCATCGTTGCAACAAGACGCTGGCATGTGAGAACCAGAAAGCGTCACTGACTCAACGCTAAAATGAAACCAGCTGGGGCCGGATTTCGTTGCCCCAGGAGAGTTAAACGCACAAAGGGAACGAACGGGACAAAGCGTTTAAACCGCTGTTCGCTTGGTCTAACCCCAGGCCATGTCTATGACGTAGAGAAGGAGCTTTTAAAGACACAGGGCTCAATTCTCCGGCGGCCTGCACTTTGTGTCTTCATCTGCACCGGTGCAAAGTGAGTGTGAAGCGCATGCAACAGACCAGATCAGAATGGTAGCGTTTTACACTCCCTGGGGTAAGGGATGATACAAGGGTGCAGGGAACAGCTGATCGGGCCCCTGGCATTTAACCAGAGTGTGTCTAGTTAAGATTCCGAGTCCAGCTGTTCACTCCCCGGCCTTGCAGGGTGGAGGCAGCCAGTTCAGGCTGTGGTGGGCAATACGTCCCTCTCACCCCTTAGCATCAGCCCTTTCCAACTGAGCAGACACCAGGCACGCGGATGAGGCTCCCTCTTGCTCCTAAAGGCCGCAGGCAGGAATTGGATCTCCCTTGCGCGGGTGCGAATCGGGAGAGACTCCAGTGGAACCGGGCCCTGCGTCTGCACATTCCGGGAAAGCCGGGCCGCAGCTAAAGCAGAGCGAGCGACGGGGTCTAGGAAAGGGCAACCGCAGCCCGGCCGGATGGGTTTTTCCCCGGCGGGACGTGCCCATTTCCTGCTGTTTATCCTGGCTCGGCTCTGCTCGTGCGGGGCTTTTTCGCAGCTAATCCCCTTGGACGGGCCAGCGTTTCCAAAGCCTGCGGAGGTAGTCTCAGGGCTTCGTTGCAGATGCCTCCAGACACACTCTTCTCCTGCCGTGGGCACAGCCAGATAAACGTCTGGGGCTGGCGTGAAGGCGATCAAAGCAGGTGGCGAGACGCACCTTTCTAACAAGCTCAATCCCCTGTTGCAAAGGCAAACCATGGCTGGGGCTTAACACAGCAGGGAGCACTGCACCAGACATCGGGGAACACTAGGGGGAGGTGCCCGGAAGATGGGGCCCTGTTCCCACCCCAGCAGCTAAGCCAGGACCTACAGATGCTGCTGTCTGAAGTGAACAGCGGCTCGGTTATATGTTCCCCCACTCGGTAGGGTAAGGATTCCACAGGGCTGGAAGGAGGGGAGACAAAGGCAGGGAAGGATTCAGGGAGCAGGTGCAGCCTGCAGTGTGCTCTCCTCTACGAGCCTCCAGCACCTAAATTAGCATGGCCACAGACAGCAGCATGCTCGTCCCCTGCCATGATCAAAACACGGCTCCATCTTGCTGCACAAAACCAACCCTGGTCTGACCAGTTTGGAATGGGGTTAAACCACGGCTAGGTCCAGTCTACACTCCACGATGCAACAGTGTTTTATCCCCAGCAGGGAACCAGCATGTTGCAGTCGGGAGCTCGCACTGCAGAGCACACGAGTGAGACGGTCGCCTAATAGAAGATCCCATCCCCTTTTTCCAGCAAAGCTCACCCCCGGCTCAGACAGATTGCTTCCTGTTGAAAGCAGGGTAAACAATGAGCTCAGAAGAAAGCTTCTAGAGGGTCTGGCTTCCCAGCCACCGGGCCTAATCACTCTTTGTCCTGCCACAGCCACTCTCGGCATCTCCCCTGGGAGGATCACACGGCAGGGCCGGGCCGCTTCTCTTCCCCTTCCCCGCCCACACGTCAGCACAGTTCATCGATTCTAAAGCCAGAAGGGACCACTCGACCATCGGGTCTGAGCTCCTGTATACCACAGGCCAGGAGAACTGCCCCCAACTAATTCCTGTTGGAACTAAAGCAGATCTTTTCGCAAGGCAGCTAATCTTGATTTAAAAATCGCCAGTGATGGAGAATGCAACGAGCAATCCGCTGTCCGCACACGCAGTAGTAGTAGGGGAGGACTGGGGGGGTTGCGCATAGACACCGATTTATGTGCCCCCTAGTACCAATGCAGCTAGCAATAGGACTACTTTGATGGTTTCAACAGGCTTGGAAGATGCAGCTGGACTGGCCAGGAGAGTCCGTCAACATTTTTTCGTCGAGCGTTTTCCGTAGGAAAATGCCGTTTCGGCTAAACTGATCTCATCTCCATTGTGAGGCAATTCAATTTAGAGGGGAAAAAACAAGGGGAAATGTTTCAAAAATGTCCAAACGGGACATTTTCAGAATGGAACCGTTTGGGTTTTCCCTTCCATTGATGGCCCTGTCCTCCAGGAACTTAGCTAGTTCTTTTTTGAACCCTGTTATTGTTTTGGCCTTCACGACATCCCCTAACAGGCTGGGAAGGCTCCGCAGAGGCTTGTAGTTGTAATGGGATTGGACTGTAAGATCTGTGGGGCAGGGACCATCTCTTTGCTGTGTGTTTGTACAGTACCTAGCATCATGCGGCCCAAGGCACAATCGCACTAGAACTAAATAACAATGATAATAAAGGGTGGAGAGGAAAAGGAAGGATCATTGGGGATCAGACAGGGAACATCTGGCAGGACTGTCTAGATGGCTCTGCTTTCTACCCTGATCACATAGCATCCTCCCTGGCTTCGGTCCATTCCACCCGCGAGGAAGCTGGTCCGATAGGACGGGAAGAGCCAGCTGAGGTATCCACGTCTCCCCTCGCCCACTTCCTCTATTCCCAGCCATGCTGGGAGCTTCACCCCCTCACTTGGATTGATCCTTTCTCCCCAGCCCCCTCCTCGTGGAATGACTCATACGGGGGTGGGAAGGGAAGATGGTTCATGGCTTTAGAGAGATGATTTCTCCCACGCTGCATTTCTCTTCTCTGGCGGGTTTAGTCTCAGTTGCGCCCTTAGACGTCCCTGGGCCCAGTCTCTCCCTGGAGAGACGCCATTGGCTTCAGGGGATGGATTAGACCCCAGCGGTCAGACTCTGGTCTCAGATGCACACCCCTCATGCCCATTGACTCCATGTGCATCACCAAGGGCAGAGTTTGATCCTCGGGGCCACCGCTGAAGCAGGGGTTAGAGTAAGTGGGAGCAGGGAGAGGCCCAGCGAACAGCAGTGGCTTCTCCTTGGCCTGGGGTAGCAGTGACCCACCCACAGCTCCCCGTCCTCTTTCATTCTGCTTTCACCACTGCAAAGTCCATGGGGTGGCCAGCACCAGGCAGGATCAGGCCCCAAGTTTCTGGGGCCCTCACGGAATCCAGCAGGTTATGTGGTGTTTGCACAATTCACACCCCGGCCTGCTGGCATCGCTCCGGAGCTGTCCCCAGACACAGAGAGACACAGCTCCCAGTGACACAAAAGCCTCTTCGTTTACATGGCCACCGCCAGGCTAACCGGGTTCACACACCCTCTGGGCCAGGTTTTCCTCTCTAGGCGCCATGGGTTCCGCAGCGTTCCATTTCCCGGTCCACATCGGGGCTGCGGGGCTTAGCTCCAGATGCAAAATGCCTAGAACCCTGGTACGTTCATCACTGCAAGGCAGATACACTGGGATTCCCCGCAGCTCCCTGCGCATGGGTCTGTCAGATAAGATCCTCTCTAGTCTCCATGTACACTGAAGCGCTCATACTTGCAAGGGTTCCCTGCCAATCCTTCCTCTCCCCCCACACCATGATGGCTGCTGCCCTCCACCCCAGAGGTGGCTGCATTTCGGTGAAGAATGGAAAGATTGCTATACGTGATCTGTAAAGTGTCCCAAGACTCTTGAGGATGCAAGGGACCACTTCCCACCAGTCGCATAGCCAGGTTTAGAGCACAGGGGGAGCGGAGCTAAAAAAAGGCGCCGGGAGCAAAAGGCGTTGGGCGCACACACAAAAATGCTCCGCTCCGGCTGCAGCGCAGGAGCAAACGGCGGCAGAGCACAAAAAAGGCGCCGCTTCTGCTCAGTGGGGGAGCGGCCGCTCCCCCTGCTCCTCCCCTGGCTACGCTACTGATAAACACCCGCAGTGGGCCCTGCTGCCAAGACTCTGGCCAGCCGAAATGATTTAACCCCGATTCTCCATCCAGCGTCTCACCTGGGCGCCACCAGTGGGTAGCTACTGTCAGTAGCAGATCAGAGCCTGCATTTATGAGGCTGGTTTGGGACAGTGCTAGGCAGGTCTCCTGGCACCACGTGGGCAGGGCACCTAAGCAAGGCAAACATGCCCGAGGGACCGAGGATGCACACACACCATAGGTCATTTCCGCTTGTCACCACCATAGGGTAGAAATAGACGCACTGGAAACCAGCGACAGGAAAGTAACAACAGCTGCCAAGTACCGCTTCAGGATGCGCAGATTAACCCTGGGTGTCTGTACCAGAGAGAGGCACGGTGGTGAATGCTGCCAGGGCTCTGTCATTGAATGCTGACAGTGACCCAGCCCAAGGAAGACAAAGGGAGAGAAGTCATGTAAAACAGTGCAAGGGGCATCATAAGAACGTAAGAGTTGCCAGACTGGGTCAGACCATGGTCTGCCTAGCCCAGTGTCCTGTCTCTGACAGTGGCCCATATCGCAGCCTCAGGGGGAGCATACAGAACAGGGCAATTCTGGAGTGATCCACCGTCTTCCACTCCCGGTTTCTGGCAGTCCAAGGTTTAGGGTCGCCCCATGCATGGGGTTCTGTCCCTGGTCACCGTGGCTATTGACGGACCTATTCTCCATGAACATATACAGTTCTTTTTTTAACAGTTATTTTTGTGGCCTTCACAACATCCCCTGGCAATGAGTTCCACAGGTTAGGTGTGAGCAAGTACTTCTCATTTGTATTAAACCCACAGCCTATTAATTTCATCAGGTGCCCCCGGGTTTTTTGTATTAGGTGAAGGGGTAAATAACACTTCTCCATATACTTTTTCCACACCATTCGTGGCTTTATAGACCTCTATCGTCTCCCCGCATGGCCGTCTCTTTTCTAAGGTGAAGAGCCCTCATCTTTTTAGTCTCTCCTCCTACAGAAGCCATTCCATAGCCCTGATCATCTTTCTTGCCCTTCTCTGAACCTTATCCAGTTCCACCAGGTCTTGCTGCCTCATCATCAGCAAGGATGCCTGGCCCAGATTTCCTGGGACAGAACAGGGCTGTGCGAGCCAGAATAGGGAGGGTGCATTAAGCAGGGCTTAGAGCAGGGGACTGAGGGTCAGGATTCTCACATCAGCTTGCCTTGCCTATCTCCTGTTCGCTTCCCCAACCCCCGCATACAAACGGTCCCATCTTATCTCCGTGGAGCCCGGCCAAGATACAGTTTGCACAAAAGATGCGAAGAAGAGTCACGTTTTTGTTGCCGGCAAACCAGCTGCGTGTAACAACCCTGTCCGGGCGGGGGAAAGTGAAGCCTCTGGGGGACATTCCCCACCCCACCACCAACCTCAGCCGCTAGAACAGATGCAGACTTGTCACTGGCACTTACCTAATCGCTCATTAACTTTTCCCATGTCCCAGCACAGCTGCGCCCGCCTGCTCTCCCCACAAAGCACGTTACTGACAGGCGTATTTGGAAGGCAGCTGGTGGGAGGTAGGGGCTGGGTAAATGGGCGTGACAGTGCTGACAGGCCTGGCGTTAGGCGGGCCCAGCTCAGAGGCAGATCCGGCCCTGGAGCAAGGCGGCCTGAAGCAATTGACTCACTGGACAGACATACACCCAGACTGTGCACAGTGCTTTCCTCCTCGCAAGGCGCTTTGAGCGTCTCCGATGGGAGGCTCTACCGAGCTGCAAGCCCCTATGTTCGAACACAGGCAGCTAGGGCAAAGCCTCCTGGTTTTCAGAGGCGATGCAAGTCTGGAGCGCCCGCTGATTTCAAGTGACTTTGAAAATCAAGGCACTTTGATTTAAGTGCCCAAGTACGGATGGAGGTTCCTTCATTTGCAATTGTGCCCATTGTTATTACTGGTAGGGGCATGGGTCCAGTTTTAAGGAACATGGTTTTATTACAAACCGCCCTAGAAGAGAGCCTCCAAACCTGGCCTAAGTAGCCATCAGTCCCAGAGAGGGGCCCAGCCTGCCTTAATTTCCCCTGCTCCAAGCACTCTTCCCTGAGCGAGCTAGAAACAATGAGAGGTCTTGGGCCTTATCTTCAAGGCACTCAGTGGCCTGAACCCAGAGGCTGCGTCTTCCCTGCTAGAAAAGATGTTTATTTTACAGTGAGATAAATAGACCGCCACAATCCTAACGCAGATAAGGCTATTGTGATGTAGCCCAGCAAGGTTATCTCTGGGTGGGGGGACCGTGTTGATCTCGAATAGCTACACTGTGGGAAAATCTACCTGTGCCTTATCTCCACTTGGATTTCACAATGAGATGGCACCCGTGCCTGCGTTAGTTATCTTGCTTTAAAAAGAAAGGGATCGCCAAACTTCAGGACAGGGTCCAGAGTCGACAGCGCCATGCCTCAGGCACTGAGGAACTTTCTGTTATAAGGATCAAACTCATACGTGCAGGAGACAGAGCATCCTGGGCGGGAGGGATAGCTCAGTGGTTTGAGCATTGGCCTGCTAAACCCAGGGTTGTGAGTTCAATCCTTGAGGGGGCCATTTGGGGATCTGGGGAAAAAATTGAGGATTGGTCCTGCTTTGAGCAGGGGGTTGGACAAGATGACCTCCTAAGGTTCCTTCCAACCCTGATATTCTATGAGTCTATGATCCTCGGGGGCCAGTCTGAGACTATATCCCCGGAACAGACAGCCATCAGACGGTCAAGGGACATCTACATAGAACACATCACTAGACATTGGATTGTATTTTCTAAATGGACAACCAGCCTAATTCTCAAATTACTGAGGGACAATCTCCACTCATTGATATATGTTGCTTTGCACAACCAAATCTCCATACAACTTTTCATGAGTGACGTACCCAAGTATTCGGATTCTAATATCTAAACTGTATTGTTAAATCTATTCACCTAAATGTGTGTTATTGCTGATTATGTACTCTCTGTGTCATATGACTTTTAAAAAACTAACTTTGTATTTGTGGAAAATCTAAGCACTATACCCAGATGTACTAGGGTGATCAGATGTCCTGATTTTATAGGGACAGTCCTGATTTTTGGGTCTTTTTCTTATATAGGCTCCTATTTCCCCCCACCCCCTGTCCCGATTTTTCACATTTGCTGTCTGGTCACCCTGATGTACAGACGCTCTTTTCCCAACCTATGTACTATATAACACTTTTTAACATTGCCTTTAATAAAAAATTTAAATCTTAACTCCCACAGGACCCTCACAAACTTTACCAGCTTCCATTCCAAGTGCCAGGCGCATTTCTCTGACCTGCCTTCTCAGATACAAACACATTTGCTTGGACATTTAAAGCAAAACCAAACCCTATCCAAACAAGACACTCCAGTGCACACACACCGCTCACCCAGGGAGGAATGAACTACGCATGCCAGATGCTACTTAATGCACAGTTGGAAGATGCTCACATACGACAGTAAAAGAGAGAGAATAGAATAGAACGCACACGGCATGAACTTGCAATACTGAGAACAATGCCAAATAAGAGTCATTTGCAACAGTGTCTTTGCAAGCTATTGTCTGTGGAGAGAAACTTGGGACAATTTTCAGAATCAATGTTCAATGCGATTCCTTCCAAACAAGCCTAGTGCCGGGATCAGCTCAGCACTGGCTCAGCCATTAACCTCCAAAGGGCTGGAACAGGCAGATACATTTTCCAAAATTTCCTTCTCACTAACACGCCTGGATCCCAGTCACACCATTTTAATTTCGGGCAGCTATTTCCTTGATGTCGATCAGGGACGTTATGTTCCAATGGATGCAGGGCTGGCCTTAGAATCATAGAATCTCAGGATTGGAAGGGACCTTAGGAGGTCATCTAGTCCAACCCCCTGCTCAAAGCAGGACCAATCCCCAATTTTTGCCCCATATCCCCAAATGGCCCCCTCAAGGATTGAGCTCACAACCCTGGGTTTAGCAGGCCAATGCTCAAACCACTGAGCTATCCCTGCCTTACCATGAGGCGAACTGAGGCGGCCGCCTCAGGTGCCAGACTGGGGGGGGGTGGGGGGGGCGGCACCACTAGGACCCAGAGTGCAGAAAATTGCGTCTGCTGCTGGTGCATCTGTATTCTCTCTGCTCTAGATGCACAGAGATGGTGGAGTGCTGTGCTGGAGGAAGGAGGGCACAACAGACCTTTCAAAGTTTTGGCCCAAGCGAGGGGGCGTCATTTGAGCTCCCCACCTCAGGTGCCAAAATGTTGTGGGCCGGCCCTGAATGGGTGCAATTGTATTTAAACAGACAGATGCGTTCAAATGTCCTTGAAAGGGAGAAAAGATAATTCTATCTTCTTGCCCCATCTTCTCCAAGCATAAATTGCTGCAGTACAGCCAGGAAAAGAACCAAATAAAAGATACATCCAACTTCCCTGGCCAAGTCTAGAGCTAGATGCTTGTAGAGGCTGCCAGAGTAATTTAAAACAGACCTAGCGGGACATGCGGAGATGATCTGGAATAAACAACAGGATCTCAGGGTTGCTAGACCTGGTCAAAAAATTTCCGACAGGAGAGTTTTCTATTGGAAAATGTAGCTTTGTCAAAATCAAAATATTTCATGGGACCATGTCAATTTCAATAAGGAATATGTTGAAATAAATCGTCATGGGCTCTCATTTCGAGAAAGTCAAAATGTTGCATTTTGATAAGATGCAAATGTTTCATTTCAGATTTATCATTTTGCTTTGTTTAGACATTTGTATTGCATTAAATATTCTTTCAATATTACAATATATATTATATTTATTATATAAATATATATTATAATATTGAAAGAATTACATTATAATGTTTTAATTACATTTAATGACATTACCAAAATGAAGTGTTTCAACATCAGAGAAATGCAACAATTTGATGCTCCCAAATAGAATTTTTTGGAATTTTTGTTCCAGGAGAAAGTTTGGCTTTTCATTATGATTCAGGACAATGAAAAAAAGAAATAGGGCTGTCGATTAACTGCAGTTAACACATGCGATTAACTCAAAAAAATTAATCACGATTAATCACACTGTTAAACAACAGAATCATAGAATCATAGAATATCAGGGTTGGAAGGGACCTTAGTAGGTCATCTAGTCCAACCCCCTGCTCAAAGCAGGACCAATCCCCAATTTTTGCCCCAGATCCCTAAATGGCCCCCTCAAGGATTGAACTCACAACCCTGGGTTTAGCAGGCCAATGCTCAAACATCAATTGATAGTTATTAAATATTTTGGAGGTTTTTCTACATTTTCAAATATATTGATTTCTATTACAACACAGAATACAAGGTGTACAGTGCTCTCTTTATATTACAAATATTTGCACTGTAAAAATGATAAACAAAAGAAATAGTATTTTTCAATTCACCTCATACAAGTACTGTAGCGGGATCTCTTTATTGTGAAAGCGCAACTTACAAATGGAGATTATTTTTTGTTACATAACTGCACTCAAAACCAAAACAATGTAAAACTTTAAAGCCTACACGTCCACTCAGTCCTACTTCTCGATCAGCCAATCGCTAAGACAAACAAGTTTGTTTACATTTACAGGAGATAATGCTGCCTGCTTCTTATTTACAGTGTCACCTGAAAGTGAGAACAGGCTTTCGCACGGCACTTTTGTAACTGGCGTTGCAAGGTATTTACATGCCAGATATGCTAAACATCCATATGCCCCTTCATACTTCGGCCACCATTCCAGAGGACATGCTTCTATGCTGATGATGCTCATTAAAAAAATAATGCATTAATTAAATTTGTGACTGAACTCCTTGGGGGAGAATTGTATGTCCCCTGCTCTGTTTTACCTGCATTCTGTCATATATTTCATGTTATAGCAGCCTCAGATGATGACCCAGAACATGGTCATTTTAAGAACACTTTCACTGTAGATTTGACAAAACACAAAGAAGGTACCAATGTGAGATTTCTAAAGATAGCAACAGCACTCAATCCCAGGTTTAAGAATCTGAAGCGCCTTCCAAAATCCGAGAGGGATGAGGTGTGGCGTATGCTTTCAGACGTCTTAAATGAGCAACACTCCAATGTGGAAACTGAAGAACCTGAACCACCAAAAAAGAAAATCAACCTTCTGCTGGTGGCATCTGACTCAGATGATGAAAATGAACATGCGTCGGTCTGTTCTGCTTTGGATCGTTATCGAGCAGAACCCGTCATCAGCATGGACGCAGGTCTTCTGGAACGGTGGTTGAAGCATGAAGGGACATGTGAATCTTTAGCGTTTCTGGCACGTAAATATCTTGCGATGCTGGTTACAACAGTGCCATGTGAATGCCTGTTCTCACTTTCAGGTGACATTGTAAACAAGAAGCGGGCAGCATTATCTCCTGCAAACCAAACTTGTTTGTCTGAGCGATTGGCTGAAGTAGGGCTGAGTGGACTTGTGGGCTCTAAAGCTTTACATTGTTTTATTTCTGAATGCAGTTATTTTTTTGTACATAATTCTACATTTGTAAATTCAACTTTCATGATAAAGAGATTGCGCTACAGTACTTGTATGAGGTGAACTGAAAAAAAACACGATTTCTTTTGTTTTTTCCAGTGCAAACATTTGTAATCAAAAATAAATTCAAAGTGAGCACTGTACACTTTGTATTCTGTGTTGTAACGGAAATCAATGTATTTGAAAATGTAGAAAACATCAAAAAATATTTCAATAAATGGTATTCTGTTATTGTTTAACAGCGTGATTAAGCACGATTAATATTAATTAATCCAATGAAGTGGGTTCTTAACCCACGAAAGCTTATGCTGAACTAAATTTGTTAGTCTCTAAGGTGCCACAGGTATTTTTCTTGTTTTCTAATTTTTTTTAATCGCTTGACAGCCCTAAAAAGAGTCTAAACTTCAGAATTTCCCACGGAACAGAAATTCCAGTTTCCAATCAACTCTACGTGTTGCTGAGGTCAGATTGTGCAAAAGAACGGGTAAAACTCAGCAGAAGGGCCCATCTTCAGGCAGCTTCTAGGAACAACCCAGCCCAGGCAGCGGCAGGACGAGGTAACTTACTAGGTCTTCTCCTGCTCTTGTTTTGCTAGGAGAGGCTACCAGGGCCTCAGCCAAGTGATGGGAGCTCTGGGAATCAAGTCACAGTATGTAAAAGTTCAATCGCATGCAGCCTGGGCAAGCGCCCAGGTTTTATTGGCCAGCAGCCTGCATTATTGCACTCAGCCCAGGAAAATCTCTGAACAGCGAAAGCACCTACCCGGCTGCGCGTAGCGCTTCCCGCGTCTCGTCTTGGCCCGTCTGCCGGAGAGCAGGGCATGCACCCGCTCGGCCCAGGCAGCGTGGCTTTCTGCATCACTCACACCACACCGCGGCAGGTTCATCTGGTGGACCGTGGAAGTATCCAGGACCCCGCTGAGCGGCAGGTGGGTCACCCACTGGAACTCCCTGGGAAAGAAGGGGAAACATCAGAGCCAGCGCAGACGGTGGGGAACTGAATGGCCTCGCAGAATGATAGCAAGACCTGGAGCCATCCAGACCTCAATAACTAGTTCACACAGAAGAGCCACTGGGATTATGGGAAAGGATCCGAGTCCCACAACAAAGCTCTCATTGTACTGGGAGCAGGATGCAGCACTTATCCACACATCTGAAAGCTGTTTATAGATGTGCTTACCCACACTGCACAGAAGGGAAACTGAGGCACAGAGCAGTGAACGCAACAGCAAAGCCTGGACTGGAACCCAGGCCTCCTGACTCCCAGGCCTGTGCTCTAACCACTGCATCACCCTGCCTGCCAAGCTAAAATGAGTCGGCGCGTCCCAGTTCAGTTTCTCCCAGGCAGGTATCCACATTCAGCTCCAAGCAGACAGGTGAGACGCCCAGTTGGCTCTGGCTGGCAGACTTAGCAGGGGAGGCCCAGGACTGAATGGACCTTAATTAGACTGGGGTACATGCATTAAAGTCAGTGCAGTAACCCGAGTGCACACAGGTGTCTCTGACATCAGAGTAGCTGGAACAGGAATCAGCAAACACTGAGCCCTGCCATGTGACCGCGTATTAACCTATTGTAACCTTGTCCCCTATCGGGGACAAGAAAATAAAATCAGTCAGCTCCCAGCACTCCTGGGAGCCACATGTTTATTGCTGCATCTGGTGCACTCCAGGCTCCTGGGGTTGTTAGCGTAATACAGCCAGAGGTCAATATAGCTTTTGCATTGGCTGTTGTTAGAGGAGGGCATCACATGGTCACCATGTGCCATTTTATCAGTGTGAAACTCCCCTCTCGCTGATGTTCATATGCTGGGCACGGGGGAAAGGAGGGTAAGCTCTCTGGAGCCAGGCTCCCTCGGAAAGGGCAAATCTCCTCCACGGCTCCGAACACAATCCATGAGGATGTGCTGGGGTGGGAAGCCCGCCCCTGGCATTCATCGGTTAACTAAAGCCCCAAGAGGAGCACAGCTCCCTGGACACATCAGGTGGCAACCGATCCTTCAATCGCAATGGACCCTTCTGGCCTCGGAATCTATGGCCCCCTACGCGAGAGAACAGAGACGGGGTGTCCTAGTGAAAAGAGCACCCACTAGATTTCAGGAGACCTGAGTTCTATGCCTGGCCTGCCAGGTGACCTTGGGCAACTCATGTCTCGTGCCTCAGTTTACCCATCTGCAAAATGGGGTGATGATACTGGCCTCCTTTGTAATGTGCTTTGAGAGCTACTGATGAAAAGTGCCATAGAAGAACCCTGTGGTGTTGTTGTTATAAGTGTGGCTGTCATCCCAGGCATTCATGAAATCTTCCAGCCAGCCATGAACTGCAGCATTACTGCAGATATTATTCTAACCAGGCCATAAAAGGAAAACTAATCAGCGCAGTAAGATACTAGGCTGAATGGAGCAGGCCAGCACATCGCTGCTGGGAGCCGGGCATGCGGCTGTGTATTTTAAAACAACTAGCTGTGCTTTTGTCTGCTCATAAGAGAGACAGGGAGGAAGACACGTGAAGGTTAGGGTGACCAGGTGTCCAGTTTTCAGCCGGAACACCTTGTTGAAAAGGAATCCTGGCGGTGCCGCACAGCGGGACTGGCAGCCTCCCTGCTAGCCTCCTCACCGTGCAGCTCCTGGGAAGCAGCTGCCATGTCGTCCCTGCAATGGGAACAGTGGGGGCGGTGCCTGAGGACGGGGCAGCGTGGAGAGCCGCCTGGCCGTGCCTCCGCGTAGGAGCCGGAAGTGGGGGGACATGGCGGCTGCTTGAGGTAAGCGCCGCCCGGAGCCTGCATGCCTGACACACACCCCCGTGCCCCAACCCCCTGCCCCAGCCCTGATCCCGCCTCCTGCCCTCTGAACCCCTCAGTCCCAGCCCAGAGCACCCTTCTACACCCCAGACCCCTCATCCACAGCCCCACCCCAGAGCCCGAACCCCCAGCCGGAGCCCTCAACCCCTCCCGCACCCCAGCCCGGTGAAAATGAGCAAGTGAGTGAGAGTGGGGAGGGTGAGTGATGGGGGCCGGGGAGTTGGAGTGAGCAGGGGTGGGGCCTCAGCGAAGGGGCGGGGCATGGGCAGGGCAAGGGTGTTCAGTTTTGTGCGAGTAGAAAGTTGGCAACCCTGTCTAAGGTCAGGGTGCAGCTCACACAGCCCAGAAACCAGGGGCTGGATGGGGATCTTGGTTTGTTGCATGTGAGATTTCTACACAAAGGACGACTCTTACCTCACTGCTTCTGTGAACTGTGCAGAAGTGGGTCCACTAGGAGCTGGCTCATCAAAGTAGCCATACTTCTCCAGGAACGTCTGCCATCAAAGGAAAAATAGGAAGAGAGAAAACTAAGTCGTAGCTGAAGCACAACTGGAAGAAAAAAAAGGCCTGAGAATATTAACAGTTGTGGATACAATGTTTATGTCTGGAAATCGTGCAGCAAAACCAGGCCCGCCTAGGAGTACACAGTTGTGTGGATGTTGCTTCCTGTGATCTTAGTGGGGACAGAAGTCACAGAACCGAGATCGTCCCATCCCAAAAGCACCAGCCTCTACCACTTGAGCTAAAGGGGACTCTTCTTTCTCTGCTGGCAGTATAGGCCTTATGACATTATTGGGCCATTCTGATTCCAGCCAGCAGAGGGCGGTAGTTTGCACACCGCCACATATAGGCACCCGGTCATTACAATACACTGCCAACGTTTCTGAGAGCCACTGAGTTTTTGGAAATACTGCGACGTGCCTCTCAGAGAGCTCTGGGCGCAGCCTGCTGACCACACAGCCCAGAGCTAAAGGTCCCCACGCGTGCTGAAATGAGCCTCTGAGGGACGAGGAAGGCGCCGGATGTTGATCAGCTCCGTCCTGCTCCCTACAGAGTCAATGTCAGGACTCCCATGGACTTCAGCGGGGGACAGGATCAGGCAGAGGAGAGATCTGTGGCCACGGTGAAGCTGTGTGCCCTGTCCTCTGCTGCAAAGGAACCGGATGCATCACCGCAGAGGGAAGACGGCGCCCTCTGCTCTGCAAACAGGTTCTGGTTTCCAGGGTTTGTTCTTTAATTATTCATTATTTTAAATAAAGGGACCTCGTCAGCTCAGACTTGGGCCAACATACAAGATGCACAGAAAAGTCCCCAGGAAACTGTCCCTCATCCCAGCGGAAACTGTTTCATTAGACAACCAAGCAGGTGAGAACCAGAGAGCGTAACTGACGGGACACCGAAGTGAGACCGACCGGGCTGTTTTCATGATCCGAGGCAAGAGAAATGCCAAAAGTGTAAACGGCACCAACGATGAGGAGAACATTTGGGGCCAAATCCTTGCCTGGTGTAAATCTGCGCAGCTCCTTCGACTTCAACCACCATGCTTACTGAGAGGCCCTTGGTCTTTAAAACCCCTTCAGCTGCAACCATCCCCGGTGTCAGCACTACATTTGTGAGGGGGAGTAAACCAGGGTGGATGTGGATATTTTGGTTTAAGCTATATATCTGTGGTGTCCTGAGGACCATGCTGGATTTGCAAGCTATCGTTTGAAGGGGAGAAGGGGCTCCTGGTCTTGCTTGCAGGCTAGAGGGCTCTGTAGTGGAGCTTGTGATGAGAGTCAGGCTGGAAAGTTATGCCTCCCTGCCCCCAGGGAGCATCCTGTTTTGTCTCTCCTGGTTTGGGGTTCTTGTGGCGTTCTTTCGGAATTCTGAGAAATAAAGTTACGTTACGTTGCAACCTTCCAGCTTGTCTCTAACTTCTTTATGTGCGTGCTGTAAAACATAACAAGGGCCTTTTAAACACTATTTACCTTACACCTCCCCAGTTCCTGCACAGGTAAGTTACGCTCTGTGGCACTAACATCCCATCCTCTTTGGTGTCTGCCATGACAGGCCGTAACCCGGCACCCGCGGCAGGCAATGGGAGCTTTGCCACTGAATTCAACACGAGCAGGATCAGGGCCTAGCTGTCTCAACTCCCTCTGGCGAGTCCATTCCAACCTCCAGTTGCTATGGCTACGAGCATGAGTCTTGCTGTCATCTCAGATTTCTTCCTCCATCACATTTAGCCGGCTGCTCCTACTATTCTGTGAGACGAACTGTTCCCTCCCTTCACTCCTTGGAAGTGTTTATAGCTGCCTTCCTTCAATCTTCTCCTTCCCAGGCTATCATCCCAGTTCCTTCAGACTCGCTCCTCTGAAGCCTTCTTCTCCAACACTGTCCTTCACGGCAGCTTGTCTAAGACCTTCACCATGAAATCCAGGTTCAATTCCCAGCTCCGCCACCGACTTCCAGAGTGGCCTTGGACAAGTCACTTAGGCCCAGTCGACACTCAAAGCTTTAGCGGCACAGCAATGTTGGTTGGTTGGTTGGGCGGGGGGGTGATTTAGTGACGTAACTCTGCCCACAAAAAAGCCTTTGCACAGACCCAGTTATACCGGTATCGCTCATTTTGCTCCGCTGAATCAGAAAAAGCTATACCAGTACAAATGCTTTTATACCACAATTGCATCATCACTAGGGGGTTTTGCCCCTTGAACTATAATTAAAAACAGCAACATTTTTCAGTGTAGACAAGACCATGGTCGCGCCGTGCCTCAATTCCCCATCTGTACAATGGGGATCCTGCCCTGCCTCCCAGGGAGGTTGTGAGGACGACTCCATCAATGATAGTGAGGCGCTCAGGTACTAAGGTTCCCAATTATTGTTCTTAGGTGCTTGACTTTAAATTCATTAGCACTGAACCGCATCTCACTGCACGGAGCCCTCATGTTTCTGATTAATTCGGGTGACTTTGCTGTTTGGCTCGGTCTTTGTGAACAATCGCTTTCAGGGAAAGCCAAGCTGTTTCTGTTACATGCTATCCTAGCATGCTGCAAAGAGAGCACGTTTCTCATTAATCCAGCTTCTAACCAAGATTCAGCAGAGACCAGTAGACCCCCAGAGGCACTGCGCTGTTCCATCTCTGTTCTCTCCCGTACTCCCCTTTCCTTATCAGCATTCCTGGAATAAATACACCCCAGATGAGGGTGGGGGGAAGCAGGCGGACCACAGATTTCATCATATAACCCTGCCAGAGATTGGTCTTTAATCCAATAAGCCAACGTCTTTCTAGTTGTGATATATAACACCTGATATAGCCAACACACACAAAACGTTAGAGACACAAGGAGGGCGAGGTAATATCTTTTATTGGCCCAACTTCTGTTGGTGAGAGAGACAAGCTACAAGAAGAGATCTGTGTAGCTTGAAAGCTTCTCTCTCTCAGCAACAGACTTTGGTCCAATAAAAAGTATCACCTCACTCACCTTGTCTCGCTAATATCCCAGGACTGACATAGCTACAACCTCACAGCATAGAAAAAAATATGTCTGAGGAATAGATGGTTTCTCGCCCCCTCCCTTTTTTTTTCTACACCTATACCTTTGCGTTTGTTACTCTGCAGACGAACTTAGATCACCACCAGTTACTTGTATGGTGCTTCCTGGTCTATCATTTCAAATTGTTTCATTGCACAAAAAGGTGCTATACAGGAAAAAATGGAAAGCCAACATCCCTGATACAAAAGCGTGGGGTCTTATTCCAATACTATTTTGCCACAGCATCTTTTGAAGAGAGGCTAACCGTTCTTTACAAACATTAAAAGGGATACTTGTTGTTTTTTTTAAAGTCATGTTTTAAGCACATTTCCATGTGTGTGTTTTAATAATACCTCAAATTCTTAAAACGGGGGGGAATCAATTTTTCTCTACAAAGGGCTCGTCTATAGCTGAAAGTTAACTGCGATTTAGGTAGGGTGTGAATTTTAAGCACAATAGCTATTCTGGAGTAACTTTGTGTGTCAGCGAGGTCTCATGCTGTTTGTGAAGTGCTTATCTATATGGAGAGTTACTTCGGAATAGCTACTCTTGGTTTCGATGCTTTTATTCTAGAATAAGAGTGCCATATTCCAAATCAGTTTAATCCGCAAAGTGGGGTTAATCAGGAATAGCTATGCTGCTTTAAATTCACACCATGCCTAATCTGAATTAACTTCCCAATATGCAAGCCCTTAAAACTTTCTGGATTTCACTCAGCTTTGAAAATGAAACTAGCCTAGTCATACTCCCTTTAGTTTCTGGTGAGTTTCACTTGCCAGCTCTCATGAGCTGCAATATTTGGGTTGCAAATACAGCAGGGGAATGTTTGATTTTTTTTAATGGTTTCCATTAGTATGCTGGGGACTAGTTATCTGATAAATTCAACAGACCCTGGATACAGAATGATTATTCCTTGTGGGTGATATCTCTTGTGTGGAGAGGTAGTGAATAGAGCAGAGGTGGGCAAACTACGGCCCGCGGGACCGTCCTGCCCGGCCCTTGAGCTCCCGGCCAGGGACGCTAGCCCCCGGCCCCTCTCCTGCTGCCGCCCCTCCCCTGCTGGATCCAACCGGGCGGCGGGGCTGTGAGCTCCTCCTGCTCTGAGCGGCGGGGGGTTGGATAAGGGGCAAGGGGGGACAGGGGACAGGGGGCGGTTGGATGGGGCGGAGGTTCGAGGGGGCAGTCAGGGGGGTTGGATAGGCGTGGGAGTCCTGGGGGGCCTGTCAGGGGGCAAGGGTGTGCATAGGGGTCAGGGCAGTCAGGGGACAAGGAGCGGGGGGGTTGGATGGATCAGGGGTTTTGAGTGTGGCAGTGAGGGACGGGAAGTGGGAGGGGGCGGGGGCCAGGCTATTTGGGGAGGCACAGCCTTCCCTACCCGGCCCTCCATACAGTTTTGCAACCCCGATGTGGCCCTCGGGCCAAAAAAGTTTGCCCACCCCTGGAATAGAACCCTGCAAATGTACAGATATCTGGGCACCTTTATTGCGGATCACGGCTCAGATGCAGATACAAACTTCTAGTAGTGAAGCGGATGCACAGGTTTTATGCTGGCCACCCACAAAGGGGCGAGTTCTGCTTTGTGCATGTAGTTCTCTGGCTCTGCATGGCAATTATCAGACATTGAACACGACAAGGGTCCAGGTCCTCAAAGGTATTTAGGCACCTAATTCCCACTGAAATCAATGGCAGGCAGGTGCCTAAATGCCGTTGGAGATCGGGGCCTAGGTCCCTGCACTAGAGACCTTTGAATATAAAAGTGGAATCCAAGATTCCTGTCTCTCAGACGTCTCTGCTCTAACCAATAAACAACACAGCCTCTAGAATTACCACAGCTCTGAACCTTGATCAACTTGGTCAAAACAAGATGATAAAATCTCATTAGAACTATACTGTAAAGTTACTATGCAGAGCTAGACGCCGTCATTAAAAGTCTCGCAATGCTAGGAAAGTTTTAGCCCCCGTCCCCCCGCCACCGCAGAAGGGGAAATTCTATTTTCCATGCAATATAAAAAGCAGCAGGAAATGAATAGCTGAGCATTAAAGGAAAATATGCCCAGCACTCCCTCCGCACTGGAGAATGGAGCAAAACAAGAGGGAAATTCTTCTGGCTGGTTTGAAGCCAGGGCTGCTCACAGAAGGCAGCAAGCGCCCCAGGGAGCAAGTCAAGCCAGGTCACAGGGGGAGGGGATTCCTGGAGTGAAAGTGGCACCAATATTTGAACCCTTTCGGGCCCTGACACTGATGTTCACTGACAAAGGAGCACACCCCTAAAAGGTGGCATGTATTAACCCATTTGGCAAACAGGGAAACTGAGGCAGGGAAGTGAAATGATGTAGCCTCTCTGTGCCTCGGTTCCTTATCCGTATGACAAGGAGAACAGCCCTGCCCTGCCCCACAGGGGTGCTGTGAAGATATAAATACACCAAAGAGCATGAGGCCCGCAGGCCCAGATCCTCGAAGGTATATCGGCACCTAACGTCCATTGATTTCAATGGGGGCCTTGTAAGTACCGATGATGGAGATCCTGCTTTCCTGGTCAGGGCCTGACCCAAAGCCCACTGAAGCCACTTAGACCTTTATAGCAGAGGCTTCAGCCCTGGAGCAGACAGCCCGCCCACCGCTGTTCCCATGAACGACTTGCATGAAGCTTGGCCCTGGTTGCCTGCAGCTGGAAGGGAAGACAAAGCTGCAACGTCCGGGCCTCGCCTCGGTTAACACTCCAAGGGAGCGAGAGTTGCCGCCGAGGAAAACATCCCTATGGACACTCCAGGCCGAGGCCAAGGTGTTTCCTCACTTTAAAGTTTCCATAGGCAAGAAGCAAATACAATTAGAATTTCCTCCCGGCTCCTCCCCTTGGAAAGCACAATTAGACGCAGATTTTAGTTGCAGGTTGAATCCTTAACCCCAAGATAGCGGGATTTCAGGCAGGTCGTAATTGTTTCAGCTCAGAAACACTCCGAAAGCCCTCCTCCCTCGCTTGAATGATAGTTTCAACTGGATGCCAAGTCCTTTGGACCTCAGCCTCTCTCCGGCTATCGGTCCCACCGTTCAGAAATCTACAAGGAACCTTTTTTTGCATTTCCCTTTCTTCCAAATCCAGGTATCAGCATCAGAATTAAGTCAATTCTATGAGCCCCCGGATAAAAAGTTGTGTTGGGAGTTATACATTTTGGAATGGGAAGTGCCTCAGTTTCCCCAGATATAAAATTGGGATAATGCCTCTGACCTCCTTTGCAAAGTGCTCTGAGATCTACTGATGCAAAGCGCTGTCTAAGAGCCAGCTGTTATTATATGGATAAAATGACTGCCATGCAAGTGAATCCATGTGCATTCCAATTCGGCAGTTAAACCAGTGAGTTCCTTACTGCAAGATCAGCGTTGCCAATGGTCAGCACAATAAGCAATTTGTACACTGGGGGTGCTGAGAGCCATTGAACCAATCTGCAAACCCTGGAGATGATGGAAACCACTTAAAGCAAAAGGGTGCTGCAGCACCCCCACTTCCAGCAGCTATGTTTAGGGGCTAGGGTGACCAGATGTCCCGATTTTATCGGGACAGTCCCGATTTTTCGGTCTTTTTCTTATATAGGCTCCTATTACCCCCCACCCCCATCCCAATTTTTTACACTTGCTGTCTGGGCACCCTATTAGGGGCAGCTAAGACACGCAGAGCGCCAATAGCTTCATTGAAAGTCAATGGGAGCTGCAGCTGCTCAGCACCTCTGAAATGGCGTCCCTTAACTCCCGTACCTCAGTTTCCCTCCAACAGGGATAATGATACTTACCTACTTCACAGGACTGATAAGGGTTTAATTCACATTTACAAAGCATGGTGAGATGTTTGGGTGAAGAGGATAGCTCAGTGCGTGGAGGGATAGCTCAGTGGTTTGAGCATGGGCCTGCTAAACCCAGGGTTGTGAGCTCAATCCTTGAGAGGAGGGATCACTTAGGAATCTGGGGCAAAAATCTGTCAGGGGACAGTACTTGGTCCTGCTAGTGAAGGCAGGGGACTGGACTTGATGACCTTTCAAGGTCCTTCCAGTTCTAGGAGATTGGCATATCTCCATTTTATTTTTTTAGGTTGGATATTAGGAAAAACTTTTTCACTAGGAGGGTGGTGAAGCACTGGAATGGGTTACCTAGGGAGGTGGTGGAATCTCCTTCCTTAGAGGTTTTTAAGGTCAGGCTTGACAAAGCCCAGGCTGGGATGATTTAGTTGGGGATTGGTCCCTTCCAACCCTGAGATTCTATGATTCTAAGAGTACTATGGGAGGGTAAGCGCTGCGCTGGCAGGATCCATGCTAACTGCGACAAAAAGTCCTGTGGCACCTTATAGACTAACAGACGTATTGGCGCATAAGCTTTTGTGGGTGAATCCCCACTTCGTCGGATGCTAACTGCCTCATCCTAATCTGTTCACTGCTTTCTAAACATGTGGTTTAGGTGGATGCGAAGACTTCTTGTTTGTCTATTTCCCACACTCCCAAGCTGCATTCTTGACTGCATAACCTCTTGGAGTGAGTCCTCCTGGATCTTTTTTTTTTAAACACACAGGTGATACTTCAAGTACAGCCCTCGTTTCCTCCATCACTGAAAAGGTACACAAACCAAGTTCAACAGAAAACGAGGACCAACACCCTGCTTTACTCTCCCCCCCTTGCCACCCCTGCACATAGGGTGACCAGACAGCAAATGTGAAAAATCGGGATGGGGGTGGGGGGTAATAGGAGCCTATATAAGAAAAAGACCCAAAAATCGGGATTGTCCCTATAAAATCGGGACATCTGGTCGCCCTACCTGCATATGAAATTCCTCCATAAGGAACGCTGTCTCCTGCATGTCCCTCAAGACGCACTTTCACATGAAATTAACCAACAGACATAGAATGGTTGGAACAAGGATAGAACACGTAAGCTGTGTACATTTTGACTGTATATTTTAAGCCTTTTCCAAGCTCTTCATACTTTGTTTGTCTTCTTGATCTGCCTTTCCTGAGCAGGGACTGTGGGCTAGATCTTCAGTTGGTGTTAATTGAGTATCTTCATCAATGTCAATGGACCAGACCTGCAACGGCCCTATACCAACCTGGCCCACTGGCTTCCTGCTTGTTTGGAAAGCACCAAGCAGAGCCCGGGTGGTCCTGGAACACTAATAATGAATAGCATATCCCAATAAAAAATAAATAAATATAGCCACCATGAGGAGGTTGAAATGTGCACCATTTCAGGCCTTTGTGTCATCTGTGACATGTTATTTTCCGCTGAGCAATCAACGAGATTCTTCTCAGTTGTTTTAATATTAAATAAACACATTTCACATCAGCATAAACTAGAATCTCCCCTTTGCTCGTGAACTGTTCGCCTCCCCCCTCCTTTCATCTTCCGGCCTCTGCACTCTGGCGACAGTACACCCCCCTCACTCAGCACGGACCCTGGGAAAATAACGCCCATGGTAAATGAAGACAGCCTCCTCAGCTTTCCACTGAGCGACTGCAGCTACTTGGGACTGAGTCTGCACTCCCCACTCGGTGGCCCGATGGTCATCTCACTCCCATCCAGGAGAGGCAGCCGTTACTGTGGAGCAAGTGACATCAGAAGACGGTTTAAGGCGCTTGGGGGAGTTTTGCCAGAGAGCAGAATGAGACTCTGACCGTACAAACACCCCAATACCTGCCAAACCAGTTTGCGCATGCTGCTCTTTTTCACAGAATTAATGTGGGGGGGGGGGTGGTTTTGTTTTTAAAGGGATATCAAGAGAGGAAAAAATAGAATCCGTCACCGTTAGTCAAAATAAGTCAGTAAAGCGAAAGCTGACTGGTCCAAGACTCTTTCAAACATTTGACTCCAGGGTGTTCTTTTCAGAAACAAGCAAGGATTGTTCCAGCTGTAAAGAAAGTTTGATGGTTCACATTCACATCGGTGACTCATGTAACTGCGTCGCAATTATTCATAGGGAGGTTCATGTTGAAATCTTTGAACTGTTTGACACCTCGGTGCTATCACGAGCCATTGTTGGCAGCTATGATCTAATGAGCCTTTTATTCCTCCTTAGATTACAGGATCAATAAAATGATGACTGTTATTCCTTACAGGAAATTGACTAATTACCCCTCCCTCCACCCCCGTGCTACTTTTCCTCCTGTTAAGGTAGGAAATATCCTGGTGCTAAATTGAAAGAATTATTCCAGCAGCAGAATTTTTTAAAACATTTGAATTTAAATCTTTCGCAAAGAAAATTTGTGGGGGTGTCACTCTTAGTAGAAATACAATAGCACCTACAGACCAGCGTCCCATTGAGCGAGAAAATGCATAGACACTTGGCAAGAGATAGTCCCTGTCCCAAAGAGTTTAGGCTATGTCTATGATCATGTCTACGTAGGGTGACCAGACAGCAAGTGTGAAAAATCGGGACGGGGGTGGGGGGTAATAGGAGCCTAT
Organism: Chelydra serpentina; assembly: GCA_037349315.1. Taxonomy (NCBI): domain Eukaryota; kingdom Metazoa; phylum Chordata; order Testudines; family Chelydridae; genus Chelydra; species Chelydra serpentina. The sequence goes on along the minus strand of JBAIAC010000027.1, from coordinate 18,662,733 downwards.
ATAGGAAAAAGATCCAAAAATCGGGACTGTCCCTATAAAATTGGAACATCTGGTCACCCTATTTCTACCCTACAGCTTCTATAGCAGGACAGCCACAGCGCTGCAGCTAGGCTCCCATGGTGTAGATGCTTCCTACAGTGACAGAAGCCCTGGCTGGGATGATTTAGTTGGGGTTGGTCCTGCTTTGAGCAGGGGGTGGGACTAGATGACCTCCTGAGGTCCCTTCCAACCCTGATCTTCTATGATTTTCCATCCAGGTAGTTAATCCACCACTGCGAGGCAGTAGCTGGGTTTACGGCAGAATTCTTCCACTGACCTAGTTGTGTCCACGCCGTGAGTTAGGACTCAGGGTGTGAAATTTCGCACAGATCTGAGCCACGCAGCTAAATCGATCTAATTTTTAAATGGAGTGGAGGCCTAAAGTGATTTGTACAAGGACAGTCTGTGGCCAAGCTAGGAGTGTAAACTAATCGAGCCAAGTCCAGTGCTTTCCCCAGAAGGTCTATTCTATATAGGTTCTTATATCACACTCATCACCATCTTTGAGTGACCGTTATTAACAACGTGGGCAGAATTCAATTTTTTTTATAATGTGAACAGATAATATTGATATTTATTGTTAAGCATTTTTCTCAATTTAAATGATCACAGTTGTGCAAAAGTGTGCATTTCAAACACTTTTTCCCCAATGTTTATCAATTTAAATGTTCACAGTTGCATGAAATTATGGGGGGGGGTCTGACAATGGAGGGGTCAGACTAATTATTTAATGACAGTAGACTCTGAAATTCAAAAAGTTCAAGCTTTGCCGCCATTCACACACAAATTGTCAACATCACACATCAAAACAGAGAAAGCAAACAGCCGTAAATCAAGCTCGAATTAGTTTTCAAGCAGCATTTTTTTTTCTTTGCCTATCTGTAAATTTCAAATATTATCCGAACATTTTTTCCTCCCTTTGTGTGTGTATGCTGAAATTGACATTTATCAACATATGCTGATAAAACCTAATCCTTCCAAGCCTTGCTCTGATGAAAAGCCTGTGATGTGGCCAACGTGATAGATACACGGTTCAATAAAGTAGAACATATTTGATTTCTGCCACTCCAACATCTTCTGTTTCCTCCTGTGGTAGGCGTATGAGGTTACCCTCACAAGAATGAGGTTTTTGGTAGGGTTGACAAACGATTAAAAAAAAATAATCACAATTAATTGTGAGATTAAAAAAATAGTCATGATTAACTGCAGTTTTAAACAATAACAGAATACCAATTTAAATGTATTATAAATATTTTTGGATGTTTTTCCATGTTTTCAAATAAATTGTTTACAACACAGAGTACAAAGCGTGTAGTGTTCACTTTATAATATTATTATTGATTACAAATATTTGCATTGTAAAAAAGATAAACTAAAGAGAGAATATTTTTCAATTCACCGCATACAAGTACCGTAGTGCAATCTCTTTACCAGAAAAGTGCAACTTACAAATGTAAGTGTTTTTTTACATAACTGCACTCAAAAACAAAACAATGTAAAACTTTAGAGCCTACAAATCCACTCAGTCCTACTTCTTGTTCAGCCAATTGCTAAGACAAACAAGTTTCTTTACATTTATGGGAGATAATGCTGCCCACTTCTTATTTACAAAGTCACCTGAAAAAGAGAACAGGCATTCGCATGGTACTATTGTAGCTGGCATTGCAAGGTATTTACAGGCCAGATGTGCTAAACATTCGCATGCCCCTTCATGCTTCGACCACCATTCCAGATGACACACTTCCATGCTGATGACTCTGGTTAAAAAATAATGAGTTAATCTATATTGCTGGCATCTGAGTCAGCTGATGAAAATGAAGGTGTGTCAGTTCACTCTGCTTTGCATCGTTATCTTTTTTACAGTGCACGTATTTGTAATAAAAAATAATAATATAAAGTAAGCACTGTACACTTCGTGTTCTGTGTTATAACTGAAATCAATATATTTGAAAAAGTAGAAAAACATCCAAAACCCATTTATAATACATTTAAATTGGTATTCTATTATTCTTTAACAGTGTGATCAAAACGGCGATTAATCGCAACTTTTTTGTTAAGCTAGTTAATTTGGTTTGCGTTAATCACTTGCGTTAACTGCGATTAATTGACAGCCCGACTGTTTGGTTCCTTTAAAGACAGCACCAATTCCACTGAAGCCGCACGATGCAACAAGGGAGAGGGAATGCACACTACCTCTCACAGCACAGCAGGCTAATCCCAGCGCTCGATAAAAAACAAAAATGCGAAATCCACTCGCGTCCGTGCTGGCAAGAGCAGTTTTACACACCCGGACTGAGTGGCTATGTTGGAGGAACTACCATACCATGCGAAGGCAGATTTAGGAATATTTTGGAGGATTTCTCAGCACATATAATACACTTAGGGACGTACATTCAATTTGTGCTCAACACTGAGCATGTGAAGGGGGAGAGAAATGGGAGCCAGACACCACGGCGATGGGGGAGGAGGTATAAAAAATTCCTCAATGAGAAGGTTTCAGATATGCTTTACAGGCCCTCTCACTTCTCCGTCAACCCTTTCTCTGTCTTTCTTTTCTAAACAATCTTTCTAACGGCTTTACGGTGTTTCCTTCGTCAAGCTACAGAGATTTTCTCATTTATTGCATTGTACACAGAGAGCCAGATTTTGGAAAACACTTCCGCACGTGCTTAACTTTAAGCACGTGCTTAACTTTAATTGATGCCAATGGGACCGAAGCACAAACACCACTGTTTTAAGAAAGTCCCGCTGACAGCAAGAAGAATTGGCAAAGTGCTTTCCTGAGTCAGCTAAACATTGGCCAGTGCCCTGCCAAATTCCAGTCCAACCCGAATCCACACCCTTCTTTTCTCCATGTGCATAGAGGGGATAATAATGGTTATTATAATTCAGATATTTCAAATGTAGCTTTTCAACTTTATTTTTATTGCCATTACAGTCACTACTAACACAAAGAAAAACAAAGGCCAAGCCAGGAAATAAAGCAATTAACAATTTGCACACAAACTTGAGCGTCTAGTTTATATAGTCCAGTGTTACCAACTCCTGTGGTTTTAATGGCAAGTCTGGCCAAATTTGATGGTTTTTTCCCTTAAAGCCTCAGCTTCTGGAGTCATGTGATTAATTGAGGATAATTATTATTATTAATAACACCACCTAGCTCTTAGATAACACATTTCATGAGCAGATCTCAAAGTGCTCATCTTTTACGCTTTCATGTAAAAACAAAAATAAACGTCGAAGGTACTTACGTGGCCTATGGGACTGTAGTATCTTAGCATGTCACACTCTAATGTATTCATCCTTCCAAACTGCCGCGACACAGTGCTATTACCCCCATTTTACAGATGCAGAACTGAGGCAGAGAAAGACTACGTGCCCAAGGCCACACAGGAAGTCAGTGGCAGAGCAGGGATTTGAATATAAGATTCCCAAGTCCCAGACTCTAAACACTGGTCCATCCTTCCTGTTTTCTAACCCTCAGGACTGAGGAGAGGAGCTTAAAACTGTGACACACACACACACATCCCTTAAGGCTCAAAACCCAGAGGGGAATAAAAATAATACATTTTTTTTTAATCTCATGATTTTATGCCATTCTCACAGTTTTAGGCGCTGGGCTCACGGTTCTGCAGCAGTTGCGGTTGGCAATGCCGATAATGGGGGGGGGGGGGCAGTTTCTCCCAGATCTTGTAGGTTATACTTTAAAACCATGATCCTGCATGATTTTATGCACGTGCTTAACTTTAAGCGGGTGCTTAATTTTAAACCCGGGAGCAATCCCAGTTAATCCAATGGAATTACCCATGATATTAACATTAAGCGTCTGTGTCAATCGTCACTGAATCAGAGCCCAAATGAGGAGAACCTCAAATCCCTAAAGGCGACCTCTGCTCTGCGCCCAAACCGGACACCTACATGCTCCACAACGAACAGGGGAGGAGACACGTTCCGTGACATAAAGACAAAAAATAAACTTAAAACCAAATAAAATCCCCAGTGGACCCAGAGAAAGGAATTCCCCGATTTCCCTTAGAGACAGTTTCAGTTTGTCTCTCGAGTAGCCCAATTTTTTTTAGGAGGAGGGGTCGCGGGATCTCTCCACTGCCCCTGGGATCTCCCCATGCTCCCCCGGGATCCCCCCATGTCCCCCCGGGATCCCCACAGCCCTCTCGCCCCTCCCCATAACCCCCAGGGTCACCACAGCCCCCCGAGGATCTCCCCACGCCCCCGGGGGTTCCTCACAGCCCTCTGGCCCCTCACCACAGCCCCCCAGGGATCTCCCCACGCCCCCGGGGGTTCCTCACAGCCCTCTGGCCCTCCCCATAACCCCCAGGGTCCCCAGCCCCCCGGGCTCTCCCCACGGCCCCCCGGGATCCCCACAGCCCCCCGGGCTCTCCCCATGCCCCCACCGGGATCCCCACAGCCCTCTCGCCCCTCCCCATAACCCCCCAGGGTCCCCAGGCCCCCGGGCTCTCCCCACGGCCCCCCGGGATCCCCACAGCCCTCGGGCTCTCCCCATGGCCCCCCCGGGATCCCCACAGCCCTCTCGCCCCTCCCCATAACCCCCCAGGGTCCCCACATGGCCCCCGGGATCCCCCCACGGCGCCCTGCCCCGCGCACCCCCGAGCCCGCCCCTCTCCGCAGCCCCTCACCTTGGCGGCCCCCCGCTCCAGGCTGGCCCCCCGGCCGGGCCGCGCCAGCAGCAGGACCCCCAGGGCCAGGGCTGCCAGAGCCGCCGCCGCCTCCATCCCCGTGCGCTCCGCCGGCCGCTCTGGCGCCGCGCCCCGGCCGGGCTCGCCCGCTGGCTGGGGCGGGGCGGGGCTCGGCTCCCCGCCCCCGGCCCGCAGCCCAGCACCCCCCGGCCCGGCCGGCCCCAGCTCCACCGCCCCGGGGCGCTGGCAGCCCCGGCAGCCGGAGCGGGGATGAAGCGAAGCGGGGAGACGCGCCACAGCACGGCCCCCGCTGGCCCGGGCCCCCAGCCCCTCGGCCCGGGACTTGCCCTCGAGCGGCTGGTTCGTTCTGCCACCCACTTTCCCCCCCGATTCCCAGGCTAGACCCCGAGATGAGCTTGCCTGGGTCTCCCCCCGGCAGCTGTTGGTCCAATACCTCCCCTGCCCGGGCTCCGGGGGATAGCTGGAGCCATGAGGGACTGGGAACAGAGCTGGGCAAAGGGTGGATGTTTTGGGTCCCTGGCGACTCTGAAATTTAAAATATATCTATGGTTTGGGGTCAAACCCACACGGAGATATTTCTGAATGGAAAAGTAGAAACTGGAATGGTTCATTCGTGGTGACTTTTGATCGTGAGCCTTTAACAAAATGAAAGGAAATTTCGAAAGAGCAAGTTATTTGGAAGGGCAAAATCAAACCCTTGAGGGGTTTTCTTTTCTTTCTTTTAAAGATGGGGGGGGGGGGGGGGGAGAGAGAGAGAGAGAGAACAGAACAATTGGGCACCCTGGAAACAAATTCACAACACACTGTGGGTAGGTGAATCGGCAAAAAGCTTTGGCCAAAAACAGCCTCGCTCTACTCTAGCAACACAGGGCCGGCGGTACCACTGGGCAACCCTAGACAGTCGCCTAGGGCGCCCAGATTTGGGGGGCGGCATTTCAGGTCCCTCAGCGGCCGCCCGGGTCCTCGGCGGCAGGATCTTCGGCCAAGTTGACGCCAAAGTAGCACCAGTTTATAGCGGCCACATCAACGCCCATCCCAATTGAAAACAATAGCCAGGCTCTGATTCTCCCAGTGCCCCTTGTCTGATGTTTGTCGTGCAGACACGCAGGCCACAGAAGTGATTTAAAGGAAGAGAAAGGGGAGACCATAGGATATAGGGACGTTTTTCCAGCCAGAAGAGGCCGAGTGATAGCCGGCCCAAAGACAGGAAACGAAGGGAGTGGTGAGGCTGGAGAGATTCAGATACCCTGCCCATGAGCCTGAATGCCTGGAGAGGCGAGGTGGGATATCGTAAGAGACAAGGGCCGAGATGCGGGAAGGGGTGGTACAATGGGAATATTTGGTGTCAGTTGACCGGCCCAGCCAAGCAGATACAAGATCAGAAAGTTCCTCGGGGCAGTTCTAAGCAACCATCCCTTTAGCAGCAAGAAAACAGTCTGCCTGCGTCCATGTGTGAGACTGCTCAAGGAAGTAACTGTCCATCTGCTGTTCTGCTTGAGAATACAACTCCGGGAAAGTGACTGGCTTAGATCCAAACAAAGCAGGAAACTCCATCCTCACATTACCCTGCTGCGCAGAGGTGTCTGGAAAATCACCTGCACCGGGCCCCCTAATGACTCAAGAAGTGTTTGAACCTTCTAACTGAATTTCCTGGGTTTCTTTTTTGTGATTTTTAGGAGGCTGGTGTCTGACCCATGCTGGAGTCAGGGGCCCGGGTTCAAGTCTGGAGTCTAGAAAGCCCAGGTCTGAGAAGCTGCTGCTCAAGAGATTTTGGCCCCTGAAAACAGAAATGTGAGTTCAGCTGCTCCTGGGAGAGCGATTGTTCGAGAATTTGGACACGGCCGAACCTGCCCTAACGCCCCTTTCAGGTTCAGGATCAAACTCAGACCTGCAAGGTAGGATGGGAGTTTACATCCAGGAATTTGAACCCTGCCATTTTTACTTCTCCCCCACATTGAAAGAGACTCAGGTTCAAGGCTTCAAACAGTTTTCATCATACAAGATCCCAGAGAATATTGCAAATTACCTACACCCAGGAATCATTTAACCGATCATGGAAATGCAGCCACCTCTTGGGAGGAGAACAGCAGCCAGGCAACCAACACACTATAGAGCAGCACTGGGAGGGGAAGTTTGGCCACGGACACCAGTACAACAGCACCACGACTTCTTGAACATCCAAACAGGGCCTTGTTTCTGTAAGATCTAAACTGCAGGGACTTCAGCTTCTCTTTTTCTCCCCGCAACAGGTGATGAGACTTCCAGGATTTGAACCTCTGATTCGAAGGTGGCTCGCATCCCAGTGCTTAGCCTGAACTACAGCCTCCAGCATTGTAACTGTAGCCTAAAAACCATAATGGAGGGTAAAATATGTTGCTACAGCAGACATGAAGGTTTATGAAAATATAGGGCGTGTGACGGAGTAGCAGTTTAGCGGTGCTGGGCAGCAAATAAATCATCGTCTGTTTCCGGTAGAGGTGAGTTCAGGAAAAGTTTATAAACCAACATTATGAATCACTGTTGGCCAAGCATTCCAGTCTCCCTGAACGAACGGCCTCCGTTTGTTATCTTGATAACAAAACAAGAAGAATTATTCTTTGCCGTGCCTTCTGGCAGACGGAATTGATGCACAGGGATGAGATGCATAACTTTGCATTGCCTTGTGATACCGTTTTTCCATCGGGCTCATGCACACAAGAAAAATCTTGATGAAAAGTAGCTCCTGCGTAACCACCACCTTTCAAAATTGGCCTTTCTCCCATCCACCAATAGAACGGCTGACGGCTGTTTAGCAAGAGGAAGGGTTAAATGCATGCCAAACGTAATGCAATTTCAAAAAATATCAAGTGGAAGGTGTTGCTTTGACAGACTGAAGTCTACAGCTCCAACCTCCACAGGCAGCAGAAGTGTTAATTTCTCCTCTGCCGCCCCATAAAGACGCTTCACTCCCGAACGGGAGGGATAGGTAGTAGGCAGAAGAAGAGTGGGAAAACTGGTCTGTGCAGGAGACAGAGCTTTCTCAGGGGGTCTGTCCTAGACTGGAAATAAGGACCATCCACCGTCCACTCCAAGTGCCAGGCACACTTCTCTGAGCTGATTTCACTAACACACACACACACACACACACACACAGAACCGCATGCCCTTATAAAACCACCCCAAAAACCAACCCCCTCCACCGTGCACACACAATTCCTCCCACAGGGGGGAAGGAAATGGGAGAGAACAAACCGCACCGGAGAGAGGTTTGTCATGTCACTTAATGCCTGCCTGGAAGGTGCCTTGATGGTGATGGAGGTATACAGAATAGAATAGTATTTGGTCCTTGATCACTGCTGAGCTATCAAATTAAGATGCGGGCTGATGGGGATTGGGTTTTATCATATCACCTCCACCTAGCTCTTATCCACGGCTTTTCATCAGTAGATTTTGAAGCCATATGCAAGAGAGAGGTCAGTCTCATTATCCCCATTTTACAGATGGGGAAACTGAGGCAAATAGAGGGGAAGTAACTTGCCCAAGGCCACCCAGCAGGTCAGTGGCAGAGCCAGGAGTAGACTAGAAGCCAAGACTCCTGAGTCCCAGTCCAATGCTTCATCCACTAGGCAACACTGCTTCCCTGCTAGGAACTGGCCTGAGAACCCCCAGCTCATTTCCCAGAGGCAAGGCCCTTTGATTTTCAGGTTTTATTTTGCTTAAAATTTCCCAGGAATTTATCAGTGTTTATTATAAAATTTTGTTTAAAAAAATAGGCCAAAATTAACTGCAGAGTTCTCTGGGTAAATATCGGGATTAACACTGGGGGATGGGAGGACAGAATAAAAACAGCAACAAACAAAGAAAAGTGGGCCCAGAAGCAGAAAAGGTGGAGGAGGCGAGGGAGTCATCTCCTCACGCCACCTCCTCTGTCTCTTCCGTTTCTGGACCCAGGTTACTGAGCTACCATCTCTCCTTCCACAGCGGGGAGCCGGCTCCAGGGAGTTACTGCACTTCTGGTTTTAAGACTCAAGTACTCACCTGCACATGTGCGTATCTTCCACTACCGTGCCTTACTTTAACAGACCACCTCGCATTTGCACGTAGACTAATTTATTAACATAAAACACACCTACCTAATGTAATGGATTGGATTTCCTTAATGTGATCAATATTTTCATGTACTTCAGTGGCCAAAATTCAGGGGGAAAATCAGTACAACCAAATAGCGGGTTTTGTAAAGCCCAAGGTAAAAATTGGTAACACAAAAACAAGGGGCCTTGGCCATACCCAATGGTAACAACGTTGAGTTAGCACGGACACAGCTGGATTTGAACCATCAAGCTGAGTGGGAAAGGAAGTGTATCTTCCATCTCCTGAACCACGCTGTTCCCAGACGACTATTTTTAAATTAAAGCTCTGAGTTATGTGTGCGTAAAAAGAAGTAAAACACATCGCAGGCTTAGGCCCCCGATCCTGCAAGAGTTGATACACATGCTTCACTTTCTGCGCTGAGAGTCACTTCACTGGAGCCAAAGGAACTTTTCAGCGTGCCTAGTTAAGCAGGCGCACAGTGTCTTTGCGGGATCAGGGCCTCGTTTGAATTACAGAAGGGCGTCAGAACTAAAAACTGACTAGTTGGTTTTTTAAACAAAAAGCCCTAGAGTGAATTTGGACAGCTGTGTTATTGGCAAGCTTGTATAAGGAAACTGAGGAAATGAGGGCAGGTGCCACCTACTGGTGGAAACATAAGAGATATCTGTGTCTTGTCTAATCTAGGTGTTTCTAATGGATGAAATCCATCCTAGCTACACTGAAGTCAAAAGAATTTTGCCATTGACTTCAACGGGGCCAGGATTCCACCCAGTGGTGCAACAGTACAAGAGGTTCTGAGAGGGTGTGCGACTGGCCCCTTATATAGACAGCACTGACATTGCTTGGCCTTAAGATGGATTCTTAGCTATTTCTGTGGCATTACAAGTTCTGGAATTACTGTATCCCTGCTTTCTGTGCTGGCGTCTCTCCGCAGAATGTATTTATTTTATAAACTTGTTATTCCTCCTGGCTAGTGTCAGATGCATTTTTATAAATAATCTGTCGCTGTTTCATAACAAGACATTCTGAAACAACACCCCCGATGGCCTTTTTAAAAATGGCAAATGCTTTACATCTATAGTGTTAGGTGCTGTACATATAGGGATGGGGGGGGGGGGGGAGGGAGGACTAGTAACCCTTGCCCCATAGCCTTCAAACCCATTTATTTGGCCAATCTTTCCCTGCATGATCTTAGTCTCCTGTACAGGAGCTGTTGGCCTGTTTCTCCTTTTGGCTGCATTAATTATAAACTCGTTAGGACAGAGAGCTTTCCACCTTACAGCAGGGTGGCCTAATGGACAGCACATCCAGCTAGAACTCAGGAGACCTGCGCTCTATTCCTGGCTCAGCCATTGACTTGCTGGGTAACTTTGGCCACGTCACTTCTCTCTGTATGTCAGTCTCCTCAGCTGTAAAATGGTGATAATATACTAATCTCCTTTGTAAAGTTGCTTTGAGGTCTACTGATGAAAATCCCTACAGGAGGGCAGGGTATTATAAAAGCATCTTATTTTTATGTACACAAGTCCATATAAAACCAAAACCCTCCGCTGAGCCCTTCAGAAGTTGCACCGACTTTAAATTTGCAACTGCTCAATAATTCTGGGAGTAAATGCAGGCAGCTTTCTAGCCCAGGAGCAAGACACTATCGTTTAAAGGAGCAGTAACCTGCTTAATTGGAATGCAGAGAGTCAGCCGCAGTCATTACCTTGTCTGGAAAGCACAAGTCTGGACACAGCTCCTGGGCAGCTACCAGCCAGTCATTTTCCTTTTAGCTTGACAACCAGATGCCAATTCCTGCCTCGTTAAATCTTGTTCCACTGATCTTCATCCAGTATCCGCCGAGGGACCTGGTAGGAGCAGAGTAGGGTGCTGACATGCTTAAAACTTTCATCTGGGCTTGCACTGGTTACAAGACCCAAAAACACCGCAACAAAAAGCAAACACGCCACTCAATTTAATGCTGTAGCTAAGCAAGACCAGCTAAGAGAGTGGATCTGTCATGAGGGCTAACGCTATCATCTTCCTCCCCATTGCTCCCCTTGGCCAGGTGTGCTGCTTGCCCCTAAACTAGCCCAAGGGGCAAAGTGCACTGCCAGCCAGGCGAGCCATCGCTCAGTGAGCATATGCTGTGGTGGGGAGAAGAGGAAGATTTAAGTTTTATACTTGCTAGTGGCGTATTTGACTTGATTCAAGCCATTCTATACCAAAGAGGTTTTCATTTGACGTGTCAAGCTTCTGCCCAATCTCTAGATATGTGAATTCACCTTCCATGTGAGTTTAGAGGTATGTTGTCCTCTCACTAACCCAGCCGCTCATCAGCGTCAGCTCTTGTTCATTTTAGGCCCCAATCCTGCATGGAGAATTGTGCACATGGATCAATGCATCCATACAGAGCCCAGGGGCTTGAGGTGGTACGCTCTCTGGGACCAGGAGTACATCTATCAGGAAGGCAAAAGCACAATGAACAGCTATGGAGCTCTGTAGGTAATAAACAAGGGGGGGGGGGGGGGCGCCTAGGTTAGCACTTATGCTGGAACACGATTGCAATCATATTAGCCTAGGGATTTACAACACAGACTACCTAGCGCAATGGTGTTACGTACTTATGGCTTAAACCAAAAAAGTAAATCTAACATCATCTACAAGAAGCCATACAGCAAACTTCTATTTGACTAACCCGGCATAACATTCCCTTAGTTTGATCAAGTCCCAAACAGCATAGGGTTTCCCAGAATGACCGCAGTGAATTCCAAAGAGTAGTAGACACCCCCAGGTGAGGGCCGACTTGAGCTTCTGCTCAGCGAAGAAGGAAGGAAAGTGCAAAGCAGGAGGGGAGTTGTGGAGCTGCCACTGAGCTATACTGCTAGCTCTGGGACCCAAGACATGGATTACAAGTAGCTTCTCCAGGGACTAAACCAAGGAGGTTCTAAGGGCAATTCATGGAGCTAGGAACAAAGTGTAATGCCACTTGTAAGCAAGACCCATATTTGTTACACACGTTGCACCACAGAAAGACAGAGAATGTGGAGGGAAAGGATGGAGCTTAAAGTTATGAAGTAACTGGAAAAACAATGCAAGATTTCACAAATAAAACAATCAGCTTTTATTGTTGCATTACAAAACACTTTCGATTTTGGCGATATTTTACAGTTCATTCTGTTCCTTCTTATAGCCGGTTGAAGAGCTCAGGGGGTGAAAACAGGAGAATGCTGGAAATTAAAGATGAAATTTCAATGGACTTGCTAAAATAAAATTAAAAAAAAAAAAACACAGAAAAAAAACTGCCCCAGTCCCTCCCACCAAAATAAAAATCCAATTTCACGTCATTCGCCATCCAAAAGCGGCCATGGGTAAAGCAGCAGGAAAAACTCCGGCAATTTCACTACTGACTGTGTCAAAGAGACAAATGAAACATTCCCAACAGTCTCTAGTATGGCCTGTTGCGCTGGTCATTTCTGAAAGAAAGAAAGATTTGTGAGTCTAACGAGTCACAACGCAACTCCATCCTCCCCCACACCAACTTGTGCAAATCCCTTCTTTACGCTCCCCTTCTACGGTGAGCATTGCCAACTGCTGATAGCTAGACATCTGCCTAGCGGAAACTATTATTAGTGACCTGTGTTTGTATGTCCTTCAGCAAAATAAATCTACACTTATGAACTGTACACACAATTATACTATGAAAAATACATGTGCTTAATACTGTTACTCTGTGATCCATGACTCCCCCCAGACTGTTCCAGCCAGCCACATGTTCCATTAGTCAAAGAAAAGCCCACACTCCTAAAATCTACATCCCATACATACCGACAAAGCAGCAAAGATAATACTTACCTCCCTCCCATTTTACCACCATAGCCACCACCTCGATCACCCCCTCTACTACCGCGCCCTCTGTATCCTCTTTCACCTCCAAAACCGCCTCTCCCACGAAAGTCTACAAGAGAGAAATGCAAGATCAAAAACGTGTCGTTAAAAGGCCCCAAATGTAACAGTCAGGAGCAACTCATTACACTTATGCTGATCTCTTACACACCTCCTGATGGACGTGAATCTTCTGGTCTGGGCTCATTACACTGATTGCAGGAATTCCTGCGAGCAAAGTTCATATTACCACAGCTCCTGAAAGAGAGAAAGATTCCTCAGACTGAGTTTTCTCAACAACTGAATGAACATACATGAAACACTGCCACCCAATTAAAACAACACTTACGGATTAGGACAAATCCAATCACCATTTTTGGGATCTCCACTTCTACTCTGGAAGCCCCCACTTCTCCCAAATCCTCCTCGTGAACCTGTGGATAGAATTATAATCAGAATAAAGCAGAGGAAGTGTGCCTATAATCTACACGAGACATTTATTTGCAGACTATCACTAGCTTCAGACCCCAACTGACAGACTCAGTTTCTTGGTAGAGCAATGAGCAGCTAGTTAATTTAATCAGCTGCCTTCTAAGATTATAGTTTCAGTGAATTAGGAACTCTGGAAATGGACGACAGCCTGTCAATAACAACAAAGTGTAATTTACAAACTGATCATTTTAGAATTTCTTCTGAAACGCTAAAATGTAATTAGCCAAAAGAGAAAACATGTAATATTTAAAGGCATAGCAAACGCTCTACAGGAGTTTAAACATCCGTCAAAACTCTGAACTGCAGGACTCGAATCTCCCCCAGTGGATGTATTTGGGCAGCTGTAGAGCTTCAAGTATGAAAGTGCTTATTTCAGCTCTCGCAGAAGAGGAAATATTGTGCAGGAGCAGCACCTTGTGGCCAGAGAAATCCACGCCAAGTATTTTCTATTGATTCCCTTTTCAGCACTACACGTACTTTACCAGCTGATAGATTTATAGTTAATCAGCTTGAACTCAGTCACACCCATTACTGAAGTTTCATTGAAATTGGAGGTTTTAAAAACGATCTGTTTACCAGCCACCTAAAATTGCTTGGCCTAAAAACTAGTGTTTGTTCACAACAGTCACAATGTGTAAAACCCTCATGTTAAAAGGAAGTGTAGTAAGACCAATATCCAGCAGACTCATTTGATAAGGCTGCACTATGTAAAGAGTCTGAGATTTTCAAAGAGGGCTATGGAAGTTCGGCACCCATCTTCCATTAACTTTGAGCAGAAGTTGGGTGCACAACTCCCTGCACCCAATTTGCAAATTCCAGACAATGCATCCCAAGACAATCGCTGAGAACGCAGTGTTGTGTAATTATACATGCCCAGCCTTAAAGTTGTTACTTCACCATTTCTTTATAAGCCAGGATGAGCATTGAACTAGAGAGCATCCTCCACATCACGAACGTATAGAACTAGATACAGACGAGTCCAAAAGAGTGCACTACAGAATTCAGTTTTCCTTAACTCCCACATGCTGGTGCCACCCCTAGTAACCCCTTAAGTGCCAGAAATCTCTTCCACTATGCCTTCCCAAAGCCCACACTTCATTATTTAACAAATAACTGCCATGAGGTTTGCCCTCCAAAATAATAATAAATAAATCACAAGCTAAAGCATTTAACATGCAAAAGGAAAGACCCTCTAGGTTTTACTACCACCTCGACGGCCGCTGCCACCACCACTTGCTCCACCTCCTCTCAGAAATTCAGGCCTCCTGGTTGCAAAAGAAACTTTGATAACATTGCCATGGAATTCCTTTCCTAAAGGGGGGGGAGGGGGGGAGTAAGACAGAGAAAGAGGAACAACTCACAGGAGCTCAATGATTAACAGCACGATCCGAAGTGACTAACTTGCATTGTTAAATTCAACACCAGCAGTAGTAGACAAAACATCCCGGTAAATCAAAATGCTTTTGAAAATAGGAGTCCTAGCATCATATCACATCAACGCACAGATGGCAAACAGTAAGGAGATACATATTTGTATTTATATCTATTCGTGATATAATAGGCTATCACAAAGAGATGCTTATTTAAATCAAAGTATGATCTACATGTTGCAATTTAAATTAAGGGTACATGATGCAAGCATGTAAAACATTTCCCTGCTATGCTTGTCATCGGTATAGCTTATTATAGGGCAGTTTAAATATGTACAAATCCTGATCCTGCCAATCAGACAGCAAGTTTCCATACCAATGTATAGTATGGAACCAATATATCCTCATGTGGGGAAAAGATATGCATATGTTTATTGTAAGGCTGCAACCAGCATGTATTATAAAATTAAAGTTTTATCACAGGATGCTTTGGGGCCTATTACTGTTAGGGTGCATCATACAGCAACCATAGTAATGTCCTTAAGATCAATCTATTTGAAATAGATTAGCAAAAAATAAGGCATAAAAACCACAATTTGCTAGTCAATTTCTTTTTGCTTACCATTACATGAACTCCAAACCCGAGCACATCCCTCCCTCTTTGATGCTTAGGGGTATGTAGGCAGAGTGTCAATGGAAACACAAAGCCATTAGAACAGGCATTAATATTGTTTAACCTTCTGTTACTATAAAGCAGTACAATTGTCCTTTTTTCTGCAGTGGACTGACAGCAGCACGTTTCTGGAACCTGCTCCCCCTCTCCATTAGACAGAGTTTTCAGACAGCACAAAGCTTCTGATCAAGCTTTCAACTATCCATGCAATAATTTCTAGCTATGGGGCAAAATATTGTTTTTAAAAGTCTTATTTTGAAGGACTTGTTTTGCTAATATATGGTTTTAATTGTAAGATGCAATTAACACAGTTATAAAGCATTTAAGGAATATACACTATATGCTCAAACTAGCAATGTACATTGGTTACTGCAGTGCCCAAGTTTATGTTCACACAGATAAATGTTAAAGAAAGCATCCATACGAGGGAAAGATAGGTGCATAAATGAAGGGAAGATGTTACAAGAGGAATCATGATAGGGCTTAATTTAATTTGGTTTGAAGTACTTTTGGAGGCAGTGTGGTCTAGTGGACAGGGCAACAAAACTGGAAACCAGGAGACCTGGATTCCATTTCCAGTTCTGCCACTGACAGGCTGTGTTGCCTTGAGAAGCCTCTGCTTCTCCTCCTGCTCTTTGTTCATCTTGTCCATTTAGATGGTCAGTTCTTTAGGGCACAGGACTTCTTTCACTGTGTTTGTAGAGTGCCTACCACAACGAGCTCTAACCTTGGCTGGGGTTTCTAGGCACTGCCACCAACACCATGGTACCTCCCACACCACACATCAGTTTGCATTCTCCTGCTTACTGCGATATTCTAGTTTTAATGGCTGCATACAAAGTTGCATGGTCTTGAATCACATCAGAAAAACCCATCCTCACACTGACTAAACTGGATACAGGGACAACTGACAGCAGCAGCATAAATAATGGTTTTCGTCTCAACTAGTACATCAGAGAAAAAAAAATAGGAGTCTGTTTGAAATGAATGTAAAAAAATGGCATGCAGTCCACATGTGAACATTAATATGCAGTCTCTATGGATTGCTAAGTTTCACGCACTAAAGGAAGAACAGGCAATCTTACCATCAAACCAGTCAATGGCTGCTTTAGCAGAAGGAGGGTCATCAAAAGATACTGTTGCTTCTCCCTTTGGTTTGCCTGTATCCTTATCTGTATACAGATTTATCATAAGTTTGCCAGTCTTTTTGTTAGTCTGAAAAGAGAGAAAAAAAGTGCATTTCCTTAACATTCAGTTAATGGAGAAAACTGCTTGAGACAGTTAACAGTAAGAGCAGTTATAATTAATCGGTGTTAGCAGAGGAGATTCCTGGGGGCTAGCTTACAGAAACAAAGTGGTTGATGGAAGAATACTGACTGCCCTCCAGCTCGCAGCATGAACCTTAAAATGAAGTGGCCCAAGGCCTTGTCTGGAGGTCAAGTACAGCGAATGAGAGCCCTGGTTTGGATGTCTGGGGATAGGAAGAAAAGCCCTGAGTGAGAGGGTCATGGAGGCATAATTACTTATTGAAGCATTAGAGATTTACTACTGATAGGGACATGTGGTAAGGAAAATGATTAGAGAATTAGGAGTAGAAAACAGAAACGGCCGTTGACATCTGTGCTAATAAGTTGGTAGTACCAACGATTTCTTTTCTGTAAAACTGTCATCTGCGAACCAGTAAGATAAAAGAAAGATCTACTGTTTCTGGGAAATAAAAGGGAGGAAACGTGCTGCTATTCTAGCCAATTCCAACATATTAGATCTACAGGTTTCCTAAGCCAATACAACTGAATGATCGGTCACCACACATACCTTTATAATACCTATTTGCTTGAAATAGTCAGCCACTTGATCTGTCGAAGCACCTTCGCCGAGTCCTTGCACAAAGATGGTGTTGTTATCAGAGTTGTCAGATTCTGTATCTATTAAAAAAAGTAAGTTATTTTTACCAAATGCTTTTGTATGGATTAGCCAGAAGCAGGTGTTACATGCTGCAGTAGTTAAAAATGCTACTTCGTCTGAGGTCAGAGAAAACAGCCATCATTTCAGACTCTCATCTATGGTCCTCCAACATCTCCTTGGATACCTGGCAGATTGGGAGCTCTCATATTAATGAAGTGAGAAAAGTCTGAGGTCATGATGTTAGCTCTAACAGCAACAGCTTCAGAAGTACAGGAAGATAGCCTTAGGATGCTGCAGTATGTCACAGAATGATTACATTGAATATCTCACTGCGTGGCAGCCATTCACAACTTTTCTCTGCAACTAGGGCATTCAAGTAGAGTAGGCCCAAAATGCATAGATTTTAAATAAAAGAGAGGCCTATAAAATTTAACTGAAATACCGTGGAAGACACAGAAGCACTGTATCAGCACAAAAGAATCAGAAAAATGAAACCAAAAATAAGAGTGAAACAGATTGTCTTGGATATGAAAGTAGACTAGAGTGCAAAAAGTGAACAGCAATCTAAGTCAGAAAACTATCTATACAGTAACTCCTCACTTAAAGTTGTCCCGGTTAACGTTGTTACGTTGCTGATCAATTAGAGAACATGCTCGTTTAAAGTTGTGCAATGCTCCCTTACAGCGTCGTTTGGCAGCAGCCTGCTTTGTCCACTGCTTGCAGGAAGAGCAGCCTGTTGGAGCTAGCTGGTGTGGGCTTGGAACAAGGGTGGACCGGCAGCCCCCATATCCACTCCCCGCTCCACTAAGTTCCCTGTGCGGCAGCCACCCAGCAGCTATCAATTGCCAGCAGTTCAGCTGTCCCTCCCCCCATTGCCATGCGCTGCTCCTGCTCTCTGCCTTGGAGCTGCTCCCGGGAGCCTCCTGCTTGCTGTGCAGGGCGGGGCGGGGGGAGGGAGGGGGGGAAGGGGTGGAAAGAGGGGCTAATGTCAGGGTGTCCCCCTCCCCCCTGCACCCCACTTACCCCATCTCCATGGGGGAGGGGAGGGGAGAAGGCGACAGGGCTCAGGACGGAGGGAACTTCCTGGGAGCAGCTGCTGTCTCAACTTGCTGATCTACTTAACAAGGCAGTGTACTTAAAGTGGGGTCAGCCTACTTAAAGGGGCAATGCGCATTTCTCTCTCTTTCTCACACAGGGTGTCTCTCTCTGTCTGCCATGCTGTCTCCCCTCCCTCTATTCCTGCTGTCTTGTAGAGCATGAGGCTACATTAACAACAATGGGTTAACCCTTGAGGGCTCAGCCAAAAGCTAGTTCATCATTTAGCAGCAAGGCATTCCCTGGGAAATATCCCACCCTCTGACTTCACAACCCCAACCAAGCTTCACAATCATCATCACTGTGTACAGTATTAAATTGTTTGTTTAAAACTTAGTGTGTGTGTATTTAGTCTTTTGTCTGGTGAAAAAAATGTCCCTGGAACCTAACTCCCTGCTGTTGACATTAATTCTTATGGGGAAATTAGATTTGCTTAACATCATTTCGCTTAAAGTCGCATTTTCCAGGAACATAACTACAATGTTAAGGAGTTACTGTATTCAGCATCTTCAAGAAAAACAAGAACATTATCAGTTGCTTGACTCAAGTTGATCCAGAATTCACTAGACAAAACCTGATTTTACTTGCTGAGCAATGCATTATTTAAACATTCAAAGAATACTCTTGTATAGTCACATGCACCATTATTTAACGGAGCTGATCTATCCCGGAAGAAAGCCCACCTGGTTAAACTACATCTGAATCATACAAAAATCCCAGCCACACCACATCTTTCCAGGTACGCCTTTTTAAGTACATAAAATCATAGAAATGCAGGATTGCAAGGGACTAGAAAACTCATCGGGTCCAGCCCCTCTGCATCAAGGCAGGACCAAATAAACCTAGATCATCCTGACAGGTGTTTGTCCAACCTGTTCTTAAAAGCCTCCAATGAGGAGGATTCCACAACCTCCCTCGGAAGCCCATTCTAGAGCCTAACTACCCTTAGTTTAAAAGTTTTTCCTAATATCTTACCACAATCTCCCTTGCTGCAAATTAAGCCCATTACTTCTTGTCCTACATTCAGTGATATCAGCCTTTTTTACAACTGCATCAAACTGATAACTCATGTTCAGTTTGTGATCCATCACCCCCAGATCCTATTTAGCAATACTACCACATAGCCAGTTATTCCCCATTTTGTACTCGAGCATTTGATTTTTCCTTCCTAAGTGTAGTACTTTGCACTTGTCTTTATTGAATGTCATCTTGTTGATTTCAGACCAGTTCTCTAATTGGTCAAGATCCTTCAAAGTGCTTGCATATGTTACAAATGCTATGAAGGATGAAGAGCTGCAATCCACACAATTCTTGTTTTCTTACCAGCATCTGATTTTTGTCCATAATCCCTTTGACCTGTAGAATGGGTAAATAAAAGGAAAGCCTTTTTAAAAAACTTGTTAAATAAGTCAAGAAGATATTCAAGCTACATATGCAATGTACCTAAAATCTAAGTCATTTACCAGAGATCTGGAGAATATTTAGATTAAAACGTTCAATAGCAGGCATCTGTAGAATGTTAACATGTTCTTTAACTTACAGTATGTGGCATCTGCCACATTAGCATTATGCTGGTGTTTATCTTGCAAATGCTGGTTGTCAGACGACCAAGCAGTTTACCACAATTATTTTGTCACTAGTACCTTTCAAAGCAGCATTTGTAACAAAAAAAATCCAAAATCCGGTGAAGGTCGTAAATCTCCACAATTTCTTTCATGCAATTTGACAAAGTAGAAATCTAGTTTATTGTTAAAAGATTGACTTTTAAAGCACACGCAACACACCAGCCCCAGCAAAACAGAAATGCTAGAATACTTCTACTGGATAGTAATAAGATATTGGTGGCTTTTAGATTTATACAGAATTTCCACTGAAACATTTTGGATACTCAGCACTTACCACCAAAATTTTTGAAGCCACCACGGTCACCACCACTGCAGAGGAAAAATTGAAGAAATGATTTCTTCCTCAAGTCTCTATGTGCTGAGCCTACGGCTCAATCTACACTTATCTGATCACAAGTTATTGTCTAGGGGCTAAAGCATCACCTCTATGTTTTGCCCACTATTGATTATTCTTTCAGATAGCTCATCTCCTAGGGCACTAATCCCAGAAACTAGCCTCCAAAAGAATTGCTGAAACAAAGATAGGTGTATACACTAATTAAAAAGCCCTTTTCCAGCCCACAAGCCAAATGAATGCTATTTAAAACTGGGATTTAAAACAGAGGCATACTTTGGATAAAAATTAGTGGGCTTTACTCCAATCTAGCAGCTGCATGGATAGTTAATTACCACTTGTGAACTGAAATTAATTAACCTCTATTTTTATGCATTCAAGTAAATTTGGATAAATTAGTATTACTAAGCACACACTGAAGTAGGATGTGTGAGGATCTGGGAATCCATGCTACAGTGTACTACTAGCACTTGACATTAATGAAAGTGTGTGTATGAGAATGAGCTTCAATAGCAGAGGTCGTGAACGTTTAATTATTTCATTCTGAAACCTGTGGCACAAAACGTAGACCAAGTTAATAGATCACACACACAGATTGCCAGGGAATGAGGGGGAGTTTAGTTGTTGTGACGTCCCATTCCAAATTTACTGGAAGTAAAAGCTTGATCTCTCTCACACTTATTCTATTCAATGTGTGGTTCATGGTATTGATATTTCCCACATTTAACATTAACAACTAAATCCAGGTGCACGGATTAAAACACTCAATATTCAAGGCCTTAAAAAATGCCGTTGATCTTTTTTTAAAGTTAACAGCCAAGCCTTTCAAAGGTTATAAGACTGCCTGCTTGCACACACTAGAAGTGTGTGTGGGAGTGCAGGATTTCCACAGCAGTTACCAGCAGTAAATTGGCAAGTTCATTTCTCATCATGGGAACTTTTATGCAGAGTAACTAAGATAAAGAGAGTACAAGTAAAAATCCTCAACTAGCACTTCTTGCCTAACCCTTGGAGGTTCTGCCCTACAGCTAATGCACCAGCCACTGCAGTAGTTTCCTTATAATTAGGAATCCCTCCAGATTTTAATCAACTCCAATCTCTCAATTTGTCAAGGTCCAAGTGTGGGATAAGAGCTCAAAATAAGGGACATTAGTAAAATAGGCTATGAAGCTTCAATACGGGATTCATTTCTTTAGGATACTGCATATACATTTTCTGTTACAACAAATGTGAAGTCATGAACGCAAGATGTAATTTACAATTTTAAAAAGTCAAACAAGTTTTCTGTGAGGTGCCGGTAAGTTTGTCTAAAACAAGGGGCAGGATTTCATTAATCATTATGTAAGCTAGCTTTAAAGACTTATTACCATACCAGGAAAACAACAGCTGTTATATCATGACAAAACCTTACAGCAACTGCTGTTCTATTTACATTCATGGAATATTACCTTCAGCTAGGATCTATTTTAATAAACTTGCTGTTGGTTTTCAAATGTTATGTATACACAAAGGTATTTGAAACACTAAATGGCAGACTTATTCATATGCAATTATATTCAGCTGCATGAAAGATAAAAATGTATGGGTTCCAAACACTATTTACAGTAGCCGCTACTAAAGGATGGATAATTTTAAAGACAGATGATAAAACAAGAATGGTGATCACAAAAATTCTATTGCAATGCAAACACACTTCCGCCACCCACAATTCACTTCAATCCCCTAAGAACCAACAGGTTTCCTCGTACCCTTCTTATTAAATGTCAGTTAAAAAAAAACTTTGCCCCATTGGCATATTAGCTCAGAACTAAATACAGTGATTTATCGTAAATGAATCAGTCACGCAAATTTTGTCTTCAAGATTTCAAACTCTGGATTCCTTCCCCAGTTCACCAGAACTGCACAATTCAGAACATGTTTTTCTGGTTTGTAAATCTACAACATGAAAGATGTAGATAGAGAAATAAAAGACACTTATTTACAGTAAACAATCAGGATGTTATGGAAAATGAATACTGAGAGTAGAAAACGTGTGCCCCAGGATTCAAGAAGGTGACTGAGCTGGATACACTGCCTAAGCCACAGGCTGAAAGCATTACTACCCAACAGAGATCACTCTTTGCAACTTATAAAGGGGTTATATTTTTACTATATTCTGTAAAAGTGTATTGTTGTCCTAATGTGCTTCAGTTAGTTACTCTTAGTTAGTTAGTGACCAACTGAACTAATGTATCTGTATTGGTTAGATGGCAGACTTCTTGGATGAATGCAAGTGACAAATTTTCCTCTTTCACATGTACTTTAGTGTTATATTTTCTCACTCCTGAGATCATTGCGAATAGCTGTTGGGGACCCAAGGACTTAAACGTCTTATTTCTCACCTTCCCAACATGAGTATAGGTTTCTTAAGAAATAGAAGAGGTGCCTGGATATGGACCCAAAATGCTGCACTAAGTGAGGGAAAAGTCACAGACATGTTTGCTCTAAATAGCTGATGCTGTGCAGCCTCAGGTTTACCATGAAGACCTAATTAAGAAGACAGTCTCAGCAATTAGATTATTTGGCAATACATGGATACAACAGAATACACACCCCTGTCCCGGGATGTGTGTAACATAACTAGTATCGCAATGTATACTGCCATTTATAAGCTTTATATACAGACTGAATAGGACAGATAATTGGCTAAAGTTCTGTTTTTTAAAACCTCCTTTAATCAGTCAGAAAACTAGCAAAAAAATTCAGCCATATCACCAACACGAAAACTGAACTCCAGGCAGCCAAAGTGAATCCTAATCACCATTCACAATAACTAACCCTAATGCCACAAAAATGCTATCGTTAGAACATTTTCTTGTAAACTGTTATCCATCCATCTTCATTTATGTTCAAACCTATTGGCATAGTCTGGAACAACAACTGCTAGAATTTTAGAAGTACAGGTATCACCAATGTTCCCAAGATCACAAAGGTTACAGGAGAAAGGGATGCATCAACTGAGCATTAATCATGGTTGAAGTAAGCAGCATCTTTCAGCTAAAATTCTTCAAATAGCTTTACTACTCCTTTTTATCAATGATGAAGCCCTCTAAAGTCAGTAAAAGTGTGCAAGCCATAAATGTTCCTTGCAAACAGAAAAAAGCAGCAGATATTGGAACAAGTGGCATTAAAAGCCAAAGGCCAAATTCTGCCCTCTGATACACACCTAGACTTCTCACTGAGCACAATGGGAGTAACATGCAAGGATCTATCTTTCTAAATAGAACTGAAATGAGAACTGACTATTTAGCACAGCAATAAAGCCATAGATTCTGCTAACTATGGATTTTACTTCTATCAAGGTATTCTAAATTTGTGCTAGTATAAAGAAACAGCTGCAGGAGGTGACCTACCTGGAAGTGTAATGTGGATACAAAGAGATGAGAAATCACTATTCTTATCTAATGAAGTTCCACACAAACAATTAAAAAGCTGGTTTCTCATTTATTCACTGAACTCCATAAACCCGTGTCCCTGTTTATTTTCTTCCCAACTCTGTAAAGCCTGAACATGAATGTACAGAAAGCTAATAATGTAACATTAATTCTAAACACGAATGGCATGATAGTACAAGCCATTTTGGCTATACTTCAATTTCTTGATATTAGATTAGGCGATAAGTCCCCACACAAAGGAGCCAAATATAACAAATAAGCAGCATTGTAATGTAATAAAGTTAAAATCAGGTTTAGATTTAATCACACACAACCAAGAAAATCTTATGTTTAGCAGTGTGATAGCTCAATGACTGAGTGGAACAAATTCTGTTTTATGTTGCACAAGAAGCTGCATGGCAGTAGCCCAATTTTCAGTGTAATCTGAAGGCAGAACTTCACTCATTGAGTTCACAGATTCTGATACAAGGGGACAGAACTATTATGGTTGTTCCATTGACACTGCACTGATTGACTGACGTTTTCTGGATTTTAGGTCCGTCCCCCTCCACACACACACTTCCATAGCACCTTTCATCTAATGCGCTCAAGACACTTTGCAGAAAAGGATTAAGCACCACAACCACCTGTGAGACACGTTCTCTATTCTCCACAGAAGAAAAGTGATTTGCTCAAAGCCGAAAAACAAGCTGGAGGCAGAGCCAAGAACAGAACTCAGGACTCCTCAGTCCTAGTGCTGTGTTCTAACCATAAGAGCACAGAATGGGTGGAGGGGAGGGGAAAGGGCATATAGAACAGTTACTATGTAAGTGCCAGCATGACCTCGCTCTAAAATCAGTGTGTCTCAATCTACAGCTGATGGTTTTGTTTGGTTTCAGTTGTAAACTTTTTTTTTATAACATGGGTTTATAGTATAGATTTAACACTTGTTTTTAGCTGAAGTTTGGCATACAGAGTCTCTCTCGCCAGTCTATTTTAAAAAACAACAAAAATGGAAGTTTGGATGGATTGTTATTTGGCATCTAAAGTTCCAAGAGATTCATCTCAAAACCATTTTTAAAAATTAAAAAAAGCAATTCTGAGATCACCGGTTACTTACCACGATGCGAGCATTTGGGGCAGAAGAAATTAAGAACTACTTAATTTGAATATGGGTTACTGGATTTGAGCAGTAATTTTCATATATCTCTATATATTAGCTCTTTCCCCCAAAGCTGCATGACTCTGCACATGCACAGAAGTGAACTGAATGCTGTAGGCATTAAGTAAGGAACATTTTTGGGAATCCCTGCACATTATCTTGAAAGCAATTAATTAATTCATTTAGTGTCAGGACAATACTACACATTTTAAGAAGCATCTATATTTTCAGCTACTTTTGTCCAAAATGCTTACAGAAACAATAAGCTCTCAAAAATTGTTTAAGAACAATAATTTGGCTTTGTCACACACAACAGCCTGGAATTGCACAAATGTAGATACGACTCCACACCTCGCAATCCTCTTTTGTTAAAAAAAAAATACTAGCAAAGAAAGTCAGGGCAGTGCCAGCATAGGCACTAACTGTTGCTGGCATTTTAACGACTCTGTTGCTCATCATGCCTCACAGTAGGGTTAGACCAGGGGTCTCAAACTCAAATTACCACGAGGGCCGCATGAGGACTAGTGCATTGGCCTGAGGGCCGCATCACTGACCAAGCCCCTTGCTGCCCCCGGCCCCGCCACCACTCCACCCCTTCCATTAGGCCCCGCCCCTTCTCCGCCTCCTCCCCTGTGTGCATGGCTTCCCGCTCCTCCCCCCTCCCTCCCAGAAACCGCGAAGCTCTTCCCTGCGGCCTGCTGGGCTCCCCGCACTCCCCCGTTTACTGCCTGGGGGTTAAAAAAAAAGGGGGGGGGAGGTGCGGGGGGGGGGCGCGCGGGGAGCCCGGCGGGCCACAGGGAAGAGCTCCGCGGGCCGCATGTTTGAGACCCCTGGGTTAGACTAAGTCAGGGGTAGTCAACAGGTGGACCATGGGCCAAATCTGGACCGCAAGACACTTTTGAATGAACCCCAAAATCTTTTTGTTTATTTATTATCATTATTAGTATTTTCTCTGACGTCTGGACTTTCACTATACCCCGACCGAGAAATTTGGACCTGGACTAAGTGGTAAGAACACCCGTGGCTGGACTACCCTGCTGTCACTGTTACCATCAGGGAAGCTAGAACATCTTTATGAACAGCTGATATGCAAAGGACATCCATTTTAGTCTCAGATTAGCTAATGATTTCATGCAACATCCAGGAAAAGTGCAAAGAAGGCACTTCAGACAAATGTTACAGCATTGTTAAAGAAACGTATTTACATTATTTTTAAGTTGGAAATGTTTAATGTAATCTAAGGGCTGGTCTAAAATTTTTTTAAACCGCTAACTGCGAATGTTTACGCCTATATTAGTTATAGCAGTACAAAAACTGTGTTTAGACAAGCCTTTAGAGTTAAATACTTCTGGATATTACTGGAAATAGCACATTTAAGTGTTACCATGCAAAACACTATTGCAGTCAACCACTGTGTAACAAATGATTATCAGAAGTAGCCTCAGCATATGTGCACAAGTTGCTTTTAGGTTTGGGCTGCCTTTGGGGGGGGGGGGGGGGGGAGAGAGAGAGAAGGGGGAATATTGTTCTCGGGATTAAAAGTTGGGATCTGTTACCTTATTAAAGTTGTTCTCCTTCCACCACATTATTTTATGATTGCAAACAGCTCACGCTTTTGCTAGTACTTGGTCAAGAAGTGTTTGAATGTGGAGTAAAAATTGACTTTTTAGGAGCAGAAACCTTAATTAAAATAGAAGGCAACTGCATCTAGGCTGAAAAAATCTAGGACATATTTTAGTTTGAGTCATTAAGTTTAAACACTATCACTGTGCTGAACAGAGGAAGACACAGTCATTAAAATGGCTCCATTCCCCTCCCACTAATACATTCCTTCACATTTTTCAATCCCCATCCACACTCTTTTCCTTTCCTGAAAGTGCATGTCAAGCAATGGGAGCAACTATATATACACACACATGCCAACATGATTATTTACACATCTGTTGAAATAACCGTAATGGGGGAGTGGTTATTTATTTATTTTCCTGGCTTCTGTTCCACCACCTTGCAAAATACACAAGTTTGACATTTTTCACCAGTTGTATGTCTTTTGAAGCTTACTTTAAAATGTCTTCATTAAAAGGGGCTCACTTACAAAGCCAAAAAAATCTATTTTTATCATAGGAGTTAGAAGAGACCCTTACCCACAATGAAGCAGCTACAATATTCTTTAAAACCTCAATTCTAACTGAAATTGAACATCTGAAAAGGTTTTGCTGCCTGGGAAGCTTACACTATGCAAACGCTGCCAATTATAAAGGAGCACAGAGTTCGCTCACTTCTAAGATCCATCTAAAATGCGCTTCTAGTAACTTTGATACCATATACCAAGCCAAAATATTCAGGATCCATATACACTATCAGATTGGTTACTATGAAGAATAATGTGGGACCAATCTAGTTACAACATGATTTGGACATTCCTATATGGATGGGATCAGAGTAAACCATGTTATAACCACGTTAAAGAACATGATCTCACTTTTATTTCAACTATGAGAAACACGGACAATCATTTTCATAGTATAAGTGAGCCCTAACAGTCTAATATTACAAGAAAATCTATGGAAAGCATTCTACAAAATATCCATTCAGAGAAATACCATATTTACAGTGAAAGGCAGTCCTACAACATTATGAGACATGGTTATTTTACTTAAACCTCGACTGCTCCCCCCCAAACAATAGGATATCTACTTCTCATTCCACCTCAGCGAATCTAGCACTAACCCAAAGCAGCCCAATGTGGCAGTGAAATGGTGGTGTTAATAAGCAGCAATTCCTGGGTTACTGGTAGCTTTAATTTCTATTGACATGGTCTTGCTTTACATCCATAGAACTACAACTCAGAACTGTAGGTAGTGGGTATAAATTAACAGTTTCTTTGTATCTTTGCTAACTTTATATGTAGTTTGGGTAGATTAAATGGATGTTAAAACAAAGTCCCCCAATCCTGCAAATTTATGCCCGTGCATGAATGCTGTACATATACATACATCACACACACACAGTTAAGCATGTTCCTAAGTCTGTCTTTGTAGGGTCAGGGCCTAAGTCAGCTGTAGAAACATTTACAGTAAATATAAAAACCTGACGTCTAATAAAGGCAAATAAACTGAATTAGAAGGCCATCATTTTAGTTTTATAGCTAAAACAGTGACAGAAAAATGTAGCTACGCTGTTGAATTCTTTCAGGTTCATGTTTGTTTATTCAGTCACTACTTCAAAGGAAATATTGTGGAAAAAAAGTAGTCAAAATCAAGTAATCTTGTCTAGTTACATAAATAATTTAACCTTCTTTAATAAAGCAGAAAGACTATTAGCCAAACCTTGCATATCATCTATAATAATATTGGCCTTCTTTGTAAAGCACATTGAAATCTATTGATATAAAGCACTATATAAAACCTAGGTGATATTACTATAATAAGTCACCATATACGGAACATGCTTTCCTGCCAGAGGGTTATTTGCCATTAGGCTACAGAACCTTGGCTCTAAATTCTATTTTTGAGCCTTTCCCCCGCAAAAAGGCATCTAGAAAGAATCTTGGTTTATAGCATGTAAAATACTTGACTTCAAAGAGTGGTCTCTTTGAGAAGCCCTGTATCATAGCCATTAGATATAAAATGTAGCCAAGTGTCTTTATGATCTTCACTCTAAGTCGTGTCCTATTCTAATATAAGTAATATTCCCTAGGCTTTGGTATTTCAGTGCAGGATGATCAGTGTAATCTTAGAAAGCAACTACCTTCTGTTTTCTGTGCTCAAAGATCTGAATTGTGTTAGCTTAAACACTGAAACCAAAGCAGCTAAATAGCAAGATATTACAAATAAATTTGCAGGTATTGGGATTTGATCACTTACGTTAATCCAGACATATGACTTCTTCCATCCATGTCATATCCCCCTCTACCTCCTCCCTGTGAACCGCCGTATCCTCTATTATCTTCTCCATACCTACTCTTTTCATGTCGACCATCTAGAGAACCACAAAGTATGTGTAAATTGCATTGCAAGTTTATGCTTAAAATTTGCCAGTTAAAAATAAATAAGACTTCCATGTTTTAAGTTCTTCACTTGCATCTGTTCCACACAATTACAAGGCCTTAACCAAGTTCTGATTTATCTCCCTAGATTACTATGGGACGTGATATTCCTTAGAATGTGGATACCACCATATTCTGGTATATCACATTTTGCAGAAAATAAATCCATAGTGCCTACAATCCCAGCGGAGTTTCTCCTACCCTGAAAAAGATAAACATGTAAGTGGTCTGGTTAAAGGCTACGTTTTAATCTTCACATCACTTGTGTGTCAAGACAGAATCTGAGACACTGATGCTGTGATAAGTAAAGCAGATCAGACCACTGTCCAGGGAGGTAAAGACAGATATTTCTTCCCTCCACTTCCCAGTAAGCCTCCAATACAGGCAAGCAAATAAGAGCACAAAGCCCTGGAATATGGAACCAGCGATAGTCAGCTCTGGCCCTGCAGCTTCCATGATATCACTGAAGGAGAGAGAAAGCCTTTTCCCCCCTCAAGTCTCCCACTCTCTCTCAGGGGCGGCTCTATGGTTTTTGCCGCCCCAAGCACAGCAGTCACGCGGACTCAGCGGTGTTTCCGCAGGTGATCTGCCGGTCCTGTGTCATTGGCGTGCACGCCGCCGAATCCGCGGGACTGGCGGACCTCCCGCAAAAACGCCGCTGAAGGCTGCCTGACTACCACCCTCGCAGCGACTGTCACGCCGCCCCCCGCGGCTTGCCAACCCAGGCACACGCTTGCTGCACTGGTGCCTGGAGTCACCCCTGCTCTTTCTGCCTTTACTCCACCTGCAAAGTCTCTTATTCTCCTCCTCCCCCCATGCTGCTTCAGACTCACCATCTTGCTTCACCTCCCACTTGTGTCTAGTCTGGAAAAGAGTGGAGTAAAGAAGAGAACCTGCAGTGACAGCCACCAGGGCAGAAGGATGTAACTAAACTGCTGCAAGCTGATGGGAGAGAGTAAACAAGAGGGAGCAAAAGCCTCAGGAAACTAGACACTCCTTTTCCTTAGCAGCTTTGATAAAGTGGCAAAACTTGAAGAGGAGCCGCTTCCTTCTCATGGATTCTGCCCATAGGACTTAGCTCCCTTTCAGAGCCCCTCTCTTCTTTTCAAACATACTTTAAAGGAGAGGAGGGACAAGAAACATTCCTTACATGCAGGGAAAGTCATTTCATCTGCCTGTCAACTCCCTGTACAGACCTTTGATCTCCTATGCACACAGCCAGACCTCCACATCCAGCCAGTCTTAACAAGGAAGTGACACAGGGGAAGCAAATTTACAATAGTTCTGAAGATCTTCATTTTTTCCCCCTCAAAAGGCGACTGTGCTCCTAGACATTGGAAAGGATGGAAAGCCTTTCTGGTGGGACTCAGCCTTTATAGACATTCACTTCCCTCCCTCCTCTTAAAAATATGAACACTCCAAATGAAAGAAACAACAGGGAGACTGACAAAGGGCATGCCAATCACCTGATATTGTTTAATTTAACTAAGGCAGCTGCAGGCTTGGGATGAAGATTCTTATTACATGGATGCCCTGATCAACGCTAAAGTGAAAACCTCTCTTCCCCCACATAAGGAAGAAAAAGGTGAAAAAAGTTTCAGGGATCAGAAAATAATCATTAAAAGGTGCAGAAAACTCACGCATACATGTGGACACAATTTTTGACCCCACCAAGTCATTTGTAGTTAGTAAGAGTTCTCCATCTCCATCATTCAACAAGAAACACTCACCAAATTGGACGAAAAGGCTTTCACCGCTTTCCCCCTCCCCACAAATAATAATCTGTATGCAGAAACCCAGAATGTTTCATATCACAAAACAGAACAAAGTTCTTCAATTTAACTTGGCTAAAGATTGCTATACTCATTCTGCATGCTCTACCTTGTGTGTTGTGACTGTAGCTTTCCTTTTGCTGTGACTGATAGGATTTCTGATGCTGACCATATGAATCTTGTTGCTCGTCATAGCTTGACTGTTGGTCATAGCTTGACTTGGGTTCATATGAAGAAGCTCTTCCACTGAAAATAAAGAGGAATAATAATGTAATTATTAGACAGTAAACAGAGAGTTTATATTCCCAGTATAGAGAGAGCTGAATAATGGCTACAAATGCATAATGATTCTGGTCAGACATCCTAGTCTTGGTTTCCTTCAGGACTTATAAATAAAGGTGGGGTGTTTTGGGGGTTTTTTTTTTTTTACAGAAATACTACACTGTTTGACTTGGTTAGGTATGGCTTCAAATACAGGGGAGCAGAAACGTGTGAATTATCATCACTATCAAAGACATCAACTGTTTAACAGCAGAAACAAACCAACAGAAAATGCTATTAGCACCATAGGAAACATGGGTTTTATTTTATTGTTGTCTATTGATGACTTTAGCAATCAGAGTGAAAATCCAGACACCTAATGCAAGGACGCTTCCTCCTGGTTCTGTCTTATACCTACTTCCACCAAGATCCTGGATCAGATTCAGCCTTAGAGTAACTCCAACAAAATAAAATAAATAAATTAATTAATTAAATAAATAGAGTTGCACCAAGGATGAATTTGGTCCTCCAGGAAATTCGGGATAAGAAGATTGTCTTTCTTTGGGAAAGCATCTGGATTCAAAGTAAATTATATCAAATATGAAGTTTTAGCTATAAAATTTCCCAAACTCTGAAAAGCCATTCTTCCAGAAAACATCTGGGTACAAATGGGCAACAAATTGTATAAAGATACCTGGGGATTCAAATCTCAAACACCCTAGAAGAGCTCTACAATTTAAACGTCAAACCACTATTTCAGCAAATGAAAGAAGATCTGGAGTGCTAAGTGAAGTATGCAATTTCTTAGCTGGGAAGAAGAGCCACAGTCAAAATGAGTATTTTGCCAAGGATATCTTTCTTCTTTCAAAATCTTCTTGTAGTCATCCCAGATAAAACTGTAGCAGAAATACTGTGGATGATGTTAGAATTTATACAAAATAAGAAAAGACCAAGAGTGAGTGCAGATACTGTGTACAGATCCATTAAGCAGCCAGCTCAAAGCAGTAGCAGATTAGAGGTGCTCTAACCCAGCCAACAGTGGGTCTTTACTAAAGAAGAAAATTGTGGCAGTGTAAATACTGCTAGGCTACCATGGATTAATGAAAAAGTCACACCCTCCAGAAATGTATACACATCCTTTAGCAAAAAGTCTACTCTATGAGTTTCGGATAGAACTAGAGAGAAGTTCTTTTCCCTTACCAACTACACCCATTACAAATAATCCAGCTCTTAACCCGCATCATGAACCAGAGAACTTTAAAGACTGGGAGAGCCATGGAAATATGTACAGTTGAGCAGCTATTCAGTACAGAAAACAGCACACTTGTCCAATTTTTTTGGAAAATTAATATTTGACAGATATGCCTGGTCTTTTAAATATATGTGTAATCAGAGATTTCAATCACTTTAATTAAAAAAAAAAAGAAAAAAATCACTAGAAACATGTTCAAGTAGGCTTGAATGGTGTTATGATGCTCACTGTAATATGGGAACACTCTGGTAACCAGAGAGCTCTGAGGAGTATATTATTTGTTTAGTGTCTCCTTAAACAAAGAGGTCAGCTTTAATTGTTTTGTTTCTGATATTTACATGTGAAAGATTTGTAAGCCTGTCAAAACTTCCTAAATAAATAAATAGTAGTTAAACAACAACAAAAAGATGGTCTTTATCCACTTCATGATTGCTAAAGCTTCCTGCTGTTGAGACAAACATCAGACCCCTACTGTAGTTTGCTTTCCCCATTTTATTCCTAAATCAAGCCTGCCTGAACAGGAAAAAACAGCAGGCAATTGGCATTTAAAGTCTTCAGTTGCCAAATATCTAGATTGTCCTACAGCGTCCTGGCACCAAATTAGTTCACATACAATTCTGTAGTCAAGCACTTGTATCTGTGACTATAAGATTAGTGACTCCTTCCAGCTCCTCTCTAGAGGAGTCATGCAAAGTATCTTACAGTGAAAGTAGGCGGCCTTTAAGAAAGTCAAATACCTCAAATGTTTATTGATGTTCTATTTAGAGTATTTAGATCATATTGTATTGGTAAATAACCTTTAATTTAAATTAAACACTATCCATGGTGTCAACAATATAAGCAATAAGGAAGCCACAGAAATCAGGACAGAGAACTGTTAGAAGAATAGACATTGCTAGTATGACTGTTTAACCCATTCATCAGAAAATTACATTTCCATTTAAAGTTTCCAGAGCTGGGAGATGGAGGATATTCTTAAAGTTTGCTCTAATACTTTTCCTAATATAGCTACCTAACAAGGTATCTCTGGCAGACAGTGCTTTAAACTTACATGGTTAACTGTTTTCTTACCCTCCAGATGATTCTTTTTGTTGTTCCTGATTGCCATAAGACTGTTGGCCATATGAGCTCTGATTCTTATTTTCATAACCAGATCCTCCACCATATCCTTGTTGTGAAGTTTGTCCATAACCTGAAAATTGAATAGGGGAATTTTTTATGTAATCAAAACCATGAATATTTACTAGACAGTAAATTCCGCAAGCTAGCCAACCTGTTTGACTTTGTCCATAGTTTCCTTGATAACTTCCATAGTTCTGTCCATAAGAGGAACTCTCTCCACTCTGCCCATAGCCAGAATAACCCTGAAATTCAGAGAAACATTTCAAGCAGAGGTAAGAGCCACTAGAGGAAATAATGTATTTCCTTGTCTAGACTGGGGGTTTGCATCAGTGCAGCTCTATTCCACTGATGACTGAAATTGGGCTATTTCTTAATGCAGACAAGTCAACCCAACAATCATCTCTTACCTCAGAACAAAACAAAAATTTGAGACGCACAAATTGTATTTCAACCTACCTGTGGTGCTTGTCCATAATTTTGATTGCCTTGACTGCCATATGATGAATAGCTGTAAAATATAGAATTTTTCAAATAAACTTGTATCACGTATTCGATAAAATAAAATACATAGTATAAGAAAAAGTATATAGTAAACTATGCTGTGTAAACTGCAAGTTTCTTGTACTTACTGTGATTTGGGAATATTTCTTTTAAGTATTTGTCATTTATGTGTTTAACCTGTGTGCCTACAGTGATAAGCAGATTAGAAATGCAGAGATAAAATAATGGATGACCAAGATGAAAGATTTGGTAGAGAAAAGCTGGAGAATTTAAACTCAGATTCTGTTTCAAGTATAGATTTTAGGGTATAGGCGCTGAGCCTTATTGTAATTTTCCAGAATACCCTATAATGAAAATGAATCTTATATGAATTCAAATTATTCAAAATTAAAGAACACTTAAAAAGGTCAAATACAAAAACACATAAAGCATACTAACAGATTTTAAGTCAGTTGTCTTTTAATCAATTACTGTTCCTCTGATAATTTGTTGAGGAGTCTAACAATATTGTAGCTCATCCTCATGAAAAACTCCACCAGCTTCAGACTATATTTACTTGATACTGACCCATTTTACTGAATCCATCATGAACTTCACAGAAAAGTTATGAACTAAAATAAGGTACTGTTCATCTGCGTATAACATACATCACTATGACCTAGTTAACCATACATGAATGTACACACGTACTGTAGACACTTTCACTAAAACAGTCAAGTGTATCCAGGATTTTAATACTTTTGTAAAGGGATACTATTATCGATATCTTTTTCACAATTCAGATTATTATAATACCGCGTAAATTCCAGAATTAACTTAATTTCTGCAAAAGTGCATAAACCCAGGTGTAGTCCATTTTTTCAATACAACACTTTTAAATCTCAACTTCACATGGTGAAAACCAGATTTAGGCCGATATCCTGCTATGCATCTACATGGGGAGAGCCCCAGCAAATTCACTGGAACTGTGTATGGGCATAAAGGTCTGCCTATGTAGTTCCAATTGTAGAACTGGGGTTTTCGTGTTACAGTACAGACCCATTTACGCGCGAATCCGCTTAACGCACGGTAGCGCCATGCCTCCCAGAGCTACCTATTTAACACGCGAGACTCGTCACATGCGGTACAGGAACTTGCTATGTAGCACTACAGATTTGCTCACTAACTCACTGACATAGAAATCGACAGGAAGTGCGGAGTGGAAACGTGTTGTAGGCCTACTGGCGTTTCCTCTTCCTTTTGATCACCGATATTGGTAAAGATTATCACGCACGCTTAGTCATTGTCACGCTAGAGAGATGTATAATATATAGTAGTTACTGTACTTAGTAATATTATATATATATATATATATATATATATATATATATATATATATATATATATATATATATATATATATATATATATATATATATATATAATATTTTTTTATATATATATAAAAAATATATAAAACTGGAGGCCTAATATAATGGCAGAGGGCAAGTGTCGACATTCCTACACTGTCGAAGAAAAGTTAGCTGCAATAGATCAAGTAAATAGCGGAGAAACCCAGGCCAAAGTTTCAAAAGATATTGGGACTGCTGAATCTACTCTCCGAGGATGGCTAAAAAATTAATCTAAACTGAATGGCTTTGTACAAAATATCGATTCTGCTGCGGGGCTTAAGCGAAAATGTGCGCGCTATTCAGCAAAACCCACAATAGACAAAGCCCCCCACGTGGTTTGCTCAGGAAAGTCTGAAATGTATTTAATGTTTTTATTAGATTACACATTTGAATTTATATTCTTGCAAAGTGCCGTTAACAGATAGGCCTGCAGTATTTGGGACGCTGTGAATACATATGTAATCCTAGATAATTATACATGTATATATAGATATCTTAAGATATTTCAGCATGGCCCTCTTAACCTGCGGTCCATTAACACACGGTCGTGACGGCTTGACTCCCGACATCCGCGCGTAAACAGGTCTGTACTGTATAACACACAAACTAGTTACTGTATTTACATTCTATGTGCAGCAGACAGCCAAATCCGTACAATTGGTTAGAAGAGGCATTCTGGGAATGAAAGTGCTTAAGAAAGCCACTTGTCCAATAACAAACACATGCAAGTGATTGTGAAGCAGCCCTGTAAATTTAAAATGCTTGGGATAGATTGTCACATGGAAAACACCTGTGGCTATTTTATGAATCAGTTTTTAAATGTTCTTAGCTTTGAATTTATCAGTTTCAGGGAGCACAAAGGTAGGTTTTAAGTTCTTTCAACTAGTTTTGGGAAGAAAATTTACCTTACTTGAAACTTCTGACTACCTATTTTGCCCAAAGTCTTACTACTTACCACATCTCTGACTACCCCACAAACACCTTAAGGAAGTAACAAAAAGAAAAAAATACTTGTGTATATTTATGGCATCATCCACACACTTTCAAAAGTACTTCATATGTTAGCCACTGTCACTTTGACCTAAACCTTTTTACTTTCTTTCCCTCATGAATATTTGTAACAATGTAAATTCTTATAAGACACCTTAATAAGGGCGCTTGTGTGACAAAGTCCGCACCTGAAACTCCCTGAGAATGTACCACCACATCAGGCCCACAAAGTATTAGATCTCATGTGGGGAATCCTAAATTCACCTACTATTTTTGCAGACCCACACAACAATTGGCAGCATTAAAAAAAGGCATACATACCTCTGCTGCTGGCCCCCAGATTGACTGTAACTTCCAGAATCTATTATAAAAAAAAAGAAAGAAAATATATTTTTAGTAAGAAGCACTGAGCACTTCCTAGTCACCCAAATGAGACCTCAACTCTAGACCACCTAGGTAAGGACTGACAAGAAAAAGTCTCGTAAATAGAGTCAAGATGGTGAACCAAACGCAGAAGTTAACAGTTAATCCAGAATTTCTTCTAAGTCATTTATAGATTTTCAATTAATTCAAAGAAATGAGTTCTACATAAAAAAGTCCACCTATGCATGCATTATATGTTTATTACACCGTTTTTAGAGTAGTCAAAAAGGTACAGTCACCAAAACAGCAATGTGTCAAACTGAAGTCATTAAAGGACATCAACTTTAAAAACAGATATTTTTCTTTGAAAATCTTTTATCTATTACTTTCAGAAGTAGCTCCTAAAATTATTGTAAATGAAACAGAGAAAAAAATTAGCTATTTTCCATGTATAGTAAGCCAGTTTCCCCTTTTGTCTGCAAGAGAAAACAGGTGAGAGAAACTTTTTAAATCTGTTTGTAAAACAACAAAACTAATAGTGGGACTCAGGCAAGTGCAGTACTCGTAACTAATTTCACCTTGCTTTTTGAAATACAGATTTTACTTTGATGAGACCACTTTAAGTCTCAAGGATCGTATGACTGATGAATGGGGACCCTCTGATGGCTAGAGAATGCAATACCATTATCAAGATGCTACATAATCCCTCCCAGCAGCCTGCATCTCAGATCACTTCTCCCTGCTCCCCTCATGTGACATACACCATGCATACTCTTCTCACTTTGTCACTCCTTTCCTACTTCACTCCCACCTTCCTGTCATGTCATTGTTCATATTGTTTCCTACACTTTTTCCAAATCCTTTTTTTTTTTACTAGCTCTCCACTGCTGACCTCTCAGTGATGTCTATTTTGCCCTCCCTTATTCTCAATTTCAAAAAAGGTAAACATTAGCACTTAAGTTTCCCATTAAAAATAATAAATTTATCTGTATTTGTTGTAAACCTAGTGCCTCCCTTCACCCTGTCTAATCAGGAACCCTATCTAAACTTCTAAAAAGCACCACACAAAGGCAATACATATTTTCAAATGGTAGTATCACATTTTGGACTTTGTAAAAACAATAATTTACTAAAACCTGACAGAGAGATTTTACAGGTTCTTAAATTGAAACAAAAGAGGAGTTGGATTTAAACATTCCCTTTCTGTTTGCAACCAATGTATGCCAGCACATAAGGGCTGGAAAAGACGACAAACTGACCTAAATCAGCAAAAACAACGAGGAGTCCTTGTGGCATCTTAGAGACTAACAAATTTATTTGGGCATAAGCTTTCGTGGGCTATAACCCACTTCATCAGATGCATGGTGTGGAAAATACAGTAGGGAGGTATAAATATACAGCACATGAAAAGATGGGAGTTGCCTTACCAAGTGGGGGGTCAGTGCTAATGAGGCCAATTCAACCATGGTGGATGTGGCCCATTCCCAACAGTTGACAAAAAGGGGTGAGTATCAACAGAGGGAAAAATATTTTTTGTAGTGAACCAGCTACTCCCAGTCTTTATTGAGGCCTAATTTGATGGTGTCAAGTTTTGTTTCGAGAAGCTTCAGAGGGAATGAACAGAATAGAGAAAGTTTGAATGGTCCATCCCCTGTGATCCAGTCCCAGCTTGTGGCAGTTAGAGGTTTTAGGGACACCTGGAGCATGGGGTTGCATCCCTGACCATCTTGGCCAGTGGTCCCCAACGGGGTGCCCGCGGGCGCCATGGCGCCCGCCGGGGCATTTATGGGCGCCCGGGCCGGGGACAGCAGGCCGGGGCAGCGCGGAGAGAAGCCGCAGCCCCGCGCCTGCCGGGGACAGAGATCACCGGCGCCCGCAGCCCGGCCTGCCGGGGACAGAGAACTCCGGGGCTGCGGGCACCGGTGTTCTCTGTCCCCGGCAGGCGCGGGGCTGCGGCTTCTCTCCGCGCTGCCCCGGCCTGCCGGGGACAGAGATCACCGGCGCCCGCAGCCCCGGAGTTCTCTGTCCCCGGCAGGCCGGGGCAGCATGGAGAGAAGCCGCAGCCCCACGCCTGCCGGAGAGACAAGGGGCGGCTTGCCCTGGCTGGCTTGCCCTGGCTGGCTGCTCCTTGTCTCCCTGCTAAGCTGCTGAGTGGGGCGACAAGGGGCGGCTTGCCCTGGCGGGCTGCCCCTTATCTCTCCGCTCAGCAGCCCAGCGGGGAGACAAGGGGCAGCCGCAGCGAGCCGCCCCTTGTCTTCCCGCTGAGCTGCTGAGCGGGGAGACAAGGGGCAGCCGCAGCGAGCCGCCCCTTGTCTCCCCAGCTGAGCTGCTGAGCGGGGAGACAAGGGGCAGCCGCAGAGAGAGCCGCCTCTTGTATCCCCGCTGAGCGGAGAGACACGGAGCAGCCAGCCAGGGCAAGCCACCCCTTGTCTCCCCGCCAGGGGCGGCTCTAATGTTTTTGCCGCCCCAAGCAAAAAAACAACACCCCAAACGCCGCCCCCGAAGCAAAAAAAAACCAACCCCCCCCAACGCCCGCCGAAACAACCTTCCCCCCCTCCGCCTCTCTGCCCCACTCTCCCCGGCCGAACCGCCAGCAGGGAGGGCGGCATGCCCGGGGCCCCACTCCCCCCCGGCCAGCGGAGAGCGAGGCTGCCCCGCTCTCCCCAGGCCGGAGCGCCGGTGGGGAGGACGGCATGCCCGGGGCCCCGCTCTCCCCGGCCAACGGAGAGCGAGGCTGCCCCGCTCGCCCGGGCCAGAGCGCCGGGGCGAGCGGGGCATGCGTGGAAGGGAGGGGAAGATGTGTGTCGCGCCCGCTAGGGTTCTCTTCTCCCCCTCCCTCCCAGGCTCTTAAGCCTAGGAGGGAGGGGGAGAACAGCTGTTTCACGCTCCGCCACTCGGGGAGAAGCTGAGCCGGCGGCGGCGCGGGAAAGCCGGCGGCGGGGCACATTTCTAGGGGCAGCATGGCCCGTGCCGCCCCTAGAAATGTGCCGCCCCAAGCACCAGCTTGTTTTGGTGCCTGGAGCCGGCCCTGCTCCCCGCTCAGCAACTTAGCGGGGAGACAAGGAGCAGCCACGGCAAGCCGCCCCTTGTCTCTCCGCTCAGCAGCTCAGCCAATGAGCGGGGAGTCAGCGGGCAGCTGCCCACTGCCCCCCAAATCTTGGGGCCCTAGGCGACCGCCTAGGGTCACCTAGTGGGCGCGCCGGCCCTGCCAGCTGCTCGTGCCGCTGGGGAGATGCGGGCCTTTTAAAGCGCCGCCGGAGCCCCGCTGCCGGAGCTCCTGCGGCGGCACTTTAAAGGTCCCGGGGCTCCGCAGCGGCTGAAGCCCCAGCCCCTTTAAAGCGTCCCAGGGTGAGTATGGGGGAGGGGGAGGCGCCTTTTTATAGCGCCACTCCCCATGTGCTCAAGACCTGGCTACACTACTGCAGAGAACTCCGGGGCTGCAGGCGCCGGTGTTCTCTGTCCCCGGCAGGCGGGGGGCTGCGGCTTCCCTCTCCACTGCCCAGAACTACTCCCCCACAAAAAAGGTAAATAAAAAAAGAGCACATTCACATGGTAAGGTGAAAGAATAATTGTCGAATAATTTAATTAATACCTTTTACATGTAAAATTACCTTTTGTATCTTATGGATTCATATATTATGTAATATTAAATATGATAGTTTTCATATTATTTAATGTACAAATACAAAATAAGTATTGAAAAATTGTTGGCGCCCGCCACACTCTTCTGAAAACATGAATGTGCTCTTGGCCACAAAAAGGTTAGGGACCACTGATCTTGGCTAATAACCATTGATGGACCTAGCCTCCATAAACATAACTGATTAGTCTACAAATTTCATATGTGGTTTATTTTGATAGGCCTAATAGGTACTAATCTTTTTGAGTATTTTTGGAGAGTTTAGACAGTTATTTGGGGAGTTACTGTATATGCTTTTTAAAAAAACCTGTAAGAGGACCCCAGGGGCTTTGGCTGGGACATAGGCAGTGCCTATTAGTAAAGCAGCCGCCTCAGCAGGTTTTCTTCAATTCAAGTTACTTGAATTATTAGCATCTGAGACAGCTCTGCCTCTAGATTTTATCTTTTTATAAGCAGAATTGTGAGTCTGAGCAACACAGTGAGGAAAAAATGGAAAAACCTATTCTCAAATTCCAAATTGCTAAACCTTTTGGGGAGTGGGAAGAAAACTTACACAATTTTGCTGACAAGTCTCATTCAGTGAGAAGGAGACCAATCTCATTCTCAATCAATTTTTAGGCCACTTTTGAAATCTTTTCTTTATGGTGAAAGACTGTCCTCTGTGCATTCCACAAGACACTTAACATCTCATGCCTTTCTTATCCATTCTCTGTCCTCCAAAACGTGTCAGCCTGAGACAACACTGTAACAGCTCAACCCTGACAAAGTAAGGCTGGCCCTCGGAAGCACCTGCAACCACAGGACTTCTATCTTCTCCCTCAACTGCCATTGCTGCAAAGCTTAAAATAGGTTTCGTTTTTATAAGCAAGCAGAAGCAGCAATGTTTTTATTTTCACATTGTCTCCCCACGCCCACAGCCCTCCATCTACAATCCATTCTAGGTACTATGGATCCTGTGACTACAGGACGCTTTCCCAAGGTATCAGTACCAGAAGTCAGAGATATTTGCATGTTGAGGGATGCAAAGGGACTGGTGTGTTCTCAAGGAAGCCCCATGGAGATTATGGACCAGTTGATGCTGTGACAACACAGTCTCTACTCTCCACCCCATCTACTGAGAGTCTCAATACATTGAGGCAGGTGCTCTTTTTAAATCATACCGTAGAGGGTGTAAAGCAGGGGTTCTCAAACTGGGGGTTGGGACCCCTCAGGGAGGTCACAAGGTTATTACATGGGGGGGTCACAAGCTGTCAACCTCCACCCCCAACCCCGCTGTGCCTCCAGCATTTACAATGGCGTTAAATATATAAAAAA
Organism: Chelydra serpentina; assembly: GCA_037349315.1. NCBI lineage: Eukaryota > Metazoa > Chordata > Testudines > Chelydridae > Chelydra > Chelydra serpentina. Next base: position 18,621,357 of record JBAIAC010000027.1, on the reverse strand, counting down.
GGGTTTTTAATTGACAAGGGGGGGGAGTCACACTCAGAGACTTGCCATGTGAAAGGGGTCACCAGTAAAAAAGTTTGAGAGCCACTGGTGTAAAGGCCCCTCTCTCAACTTTCTGCTGGGGGGTGAGGAAAAGGCAGCAGACCCTTGGGCTATGTGGATGGGCTGGCAGGCCCGGGGCTGGCAGGCCCTCAGGCCTACGGAAAGCGAGATGCCAGGGTCACCCAGTCACAGTTTCCACCCTGTTCCAGTGGGTGCCAGGAGCCAGACGAACCCCAGGTCACCCTCACTGCCACCGACTGGGGAGATGCGCCTTCAAGTGCTGCGCTGTCACTTCCCGAAGGGTGCCCGGGGCCCTAGTCCAACCAGGGCACATAAAGGGGCCCCTGCTCCCCACCACGGGGGGCCCACACCCCCTGAATGGGAGACAGGCGCCCCCGACGAATCAGGGACCCGCCCCATGTCAACGCTCCCCAGAGGGAAGAGAGGCGCACCCCCCCCACACACAGAGGGGGCGGGGCTGCCCCCAACGGCCCCCCCAGGGGAGAGGCACCCCCCCACGGAGTGGGCGGGGCTGCCCCCATCGCTTCCCTGAGGGGCGAGGCACCCCCCGCCGAAGGGGGGCGGGGCTACCCCAACGCTCCCCCCCTCGAGGGGAGAGGCAACAACCCCCCCCCGCAGCAGGGGGCGGGGCTACCCCAACGCTCCCCCCCTCGAGGGGAGAGGCAACCCCCCCCCGCCGCAGGGGGCGGGGCTACCCCAACGCTCCCCCCCTCCCCGACGCAAGGGGCGGGGCTGCCCCCATCGCTTCCCTGAGGGGAAGATGAGGGCCCCCCCCCGAGGGGGGGTTGGAATGCGTCCAACATGGCGGGGGCCAGGCCCGTTTCCAGCCGCCCCACACGCCGCCGCCCCGCGCAGCGCGAGACTTACCGGAAGCCATCCTGGCCGCTGCCGGTGGCGAGAGAGGGAAGGAGGCCGAGGCCCGAGCGCCGCGCCGGCCCCACGCGCACGGAACAACCCTCGCGCCGACTGCGGGCCCGCGCCGCCAATCCGCGAGCGCGGCGCCTACCACCCGGCCGCAAAGGGGAGGAAGAGGGGTGGAGTGTACCAATTAGTTGCCATTCAGAGGGGGCGAAAGCTGTGGCGTGTGGTGGAACTGTACCAATATGCAAAGGGGGGGGGGGGCGCGGATTCTACCACTTAATGGGCATGTCTACACTACAAAATTAGGCCGATTTTATTTAAATCGACACTGAGCCTCCGATTGAAGCAAGTCGCTATTGCATGTCCCCACTATGCTCATTGTGTCGGGGGAGTGCACTAGCAGGGCTTGCATCCACTCCCGGCACGCTGCCCTGATCCCACAGTGCCTGGAGCCAAGTGCAATGTTGGGTTGGGCTTGCAGTGCCTCCTGGGACCAACACATTGGCACAGGTGGTAATGGGGACATGGCATTAGCCTGCCATGATGCACGTACCTCCCTCCCTCCCTGAAATAAATGGCAAACAAACCAAGCCTTTTTCACACTTTTTTCCTTACCCTAGGGTTGCCAGGTTTCCGGTTTTCCACCAGAACGCCTGGTCAAAAAGGGACCCTGGCAGCTCCGGTCAGCAGTGCTGATCAGGCTGTTTAAAGTCCGGTTGGTGGCGCAGCTGAGCTAAGGCAGGCTCCCAGCCTGCCCTGGCTCCGCGCAGCTCCTGGAAGCAATGGCATGTCCCCACTCCAGCTCCTACGCATAGGGGCAGCCAGGGGGCTCCACACGGTGCCCCCACCCCAAGCGCCAGTTCTGCAGCTCCCATTGGCTGGGAACAGCGGCCAATGGGAGCTGCGGGGGCGGCACCTGCGGATGGGGCAGCACGCAGAGCTGCCTGGCCACACCTCCGCGTGGGAGCCAGAGGGGGGACATGCTGCTGCTTTTGGGAGCTGCTTGAGGTAAGCGCCCCCCGGAGCCTGCACCCCAGAACCCCTCCCACATCCAAACCCCCTGCCCCAGACCTGATCCCCCTCCCACCCGCCGAACTTCTCGATCCCAGCCCAGAGCACCCTCCTGCACCCCAAACCCCTCATCCCCAGCCCCACCTGAGCCTGCACCCCCAGCCGGAGCCCTCACCCTCTCTCGCATCCCAACCCACTGCCTCAGCCCGAAGCCCACTCCCGCACCCTGAACTCGTCACTTCTAGCCCCACTCTGGAGCCCTCATCCCTTCCCGCACACCAACTCCCTGAGCCAACCCGGTGAAAATGAGCGAGTGAGTGAGCGTGGAGAGAGCAAGCGACAGAGGGAGGGGGAATGAAGTGAGCAGGGGTGGGGCCTCAGAGGTGGGGCGGGGCAAGGGTGTTTGGTTTTGTGCGAGTGGAAAGTTGGCAACCCTACCTAAGCCAGGCTTACCCACTCAGACGCCAGAGCCTGGCAAGCATGGACCCTGCTCAGCTGTACACTGTTGTGAGCATTACAAACAGCTCACCCCTTATCCTGCAGCATTTGCTCAGCCGAAGCAGGAGTTGCCGCGCAGAACAATGTGATGCCACGCAAGCCGTCCTGCTGGAAGCCATGGAGCGGAGCAACTCACGGTTGCTGGCGACAGTCGTGCATCACCGTGACACGGTGGAGCGCTGCTTCTGGGCCCGGGAAACAAGCACTGACTGGTGGGATCGTTATGCAGCTTTGGGATGATGAACAATGGCTGCAGAACTTTCGAATGCATAAGGCCACTTTCGTAGAACTGTGCAAAGAGCTTTCCCCAGCCCTGAAGCACAGCAATACTAAAATGAGAGCTGCTCTGACAGTGGAGAAGCGAGCGGCGATCGTTCTATGGCAGTTTGCCACTCCAGATTGCTACCAGTCAGTGGGGGATCAATTCGGAGTGCGTAAATCTACCGTGGGGTCTGCTGTGATCCAAGTTGCCAGGGCAATCAATAGACTTCTGCTAAGAAAGGTAGTGACTCTGGGCAATGTGCAGGACATAGTGGATGGTTTTCCCACGATGCGGTTTCCTAACTGCAGTGGGGCGATAGGCAGAACGCATATCCCTATCTTGGCACTGGACCACCTTGCCAAAGAGTACATAAACCGAATGGGTGTTGCAAGTGCTGGTGGATCACAGGGGCCGTTTCACCATCATCAACGTGGGATGGTCGGGAAAGGCGCATGACGTGTGCATCTTTAGAAACTCTGGTTTGTTCAGAAAGCTGCAAGCAGGAACTTTCTTCCCAGACTTCAAAATAACTGTTAGTGATGTTGAAATGCCCGTTGTGATCCTGGGAGATCCAGCCTACCCCTTCCTACCAGGGCTCATGAAGCCGTACACAGTCAGCCTGGACAGCAGTAAGGAGTGGTTCAACAATAGGCTGAGCAAATGCAGAATGGTGGTGGAATGTGCCTTTGGATGTTTAAAAGCCTGGTGGCGTAGTTTGCTTACTAGGTTAGATCTCAGTGAGAGCAATATCCCCATTGTTGTTGCTGCATGCTGTGTGCTCCATAATATCTGTGAAACAAAGGGAGAAAAGTTTCCAGCAGGGTGGGGGGGTTGAGGAAGATTGGCTGCTCAAAATTGGCTGCCAGGCTAACACCAGGGCAATAAGAAGAGCACATTGAGGCACATTGCGTCTCCGTGAGGCTTTGAAAACTAGTTTCATCAATGTCCCACAGTAATGTGACCCTTATGTGTGTTGTTCCTTACCAAACTGTCCCCTTCATTGCATGTACTTGCCTGTAAACTACACCCCCGCTAACCCCAATGTGCTGAATGAATAAAGAGCCTTTTCTCCTCAATCCATTATTTTTTGAGAGACAGCAAAGAAAAGTAATAGCCGCTGGGTCAAAATTGTGGTCATTGCTCTATTTGTATATTATAAATTGGATCTGGATTCTTGATCCTAGATTGATCTTTGTAGATGTTAGAATATAGATATGCAGGCCTGCCTGTAAAGGCCTAGACTTTAAAAACGTAGGTGTATTTTTATCACTTAGCTAGTTATCGAGGTATAAAACAAAGAATCAAAATCACAAGTCTGCCTGTGTATGAGCCTTCTCACTAGGAGAGTCTGAGGCCTTGTTCTTAGGCTAAGGCCTTTGGCTAAGCAGCAGGGGCAGCCATAATCTGGGAAGCGAACGGTCACATCCTCACATCCCAAACCAGTCACATTGAAATAAGGTGCTATTGGGCTGTTCGGAATACAGTCCTGTCCTGATAGTGCCCATCACCACCAGATAAAGATGGTTAAAGAAAACTTAGTTTGATAGCATCCTGTCGGTAAGAAATCACTTATCGATGGTTGTGGGTGTGAAACCCTCATTTCTGTATGTTTCATCTTTATGGTTCCCCACTTTTCTATTGTTAATCTGTCTGGTTCTCTAACTGTTTCTGTCTGCTGTATAATTAATTTTGCTAGGTGTAAGTTAATTAGGGTAGAGAATTATGTTACAATATGTTAGGATTGGTTAGATAGATTTCAGTAAAATGATTGGTTAATGAAGGTATAGCTGAGAATATTACTATATAAACTGGGGTCAAACAGGAAGTGGGAGGGAAGGGAAATTGGAATCATGTTTGCTGGGGGTGGGGGGGGAATGGGAACAGCGAATAGGGAACAGGGACACATGCAAGGCTCTGCGGCATCAGAGCTGGGAAGGGGGACACTGGGAAACAGACTCTATCAGCATATAGAGATAAGCACAACTGGTGTGAAGGGCTTCGGAATATGCTTGCTTGGAAACTAACCGCAATAAAGATCGCATTGTCTGCACTTTGGACTTCTGCTCTTTTGCTGTGTGCTGTCTGCGTGGCAATAACCAGGGAAGTGGGAGGGTTGAGGGAAATCCCTCTAACAACAGATTTAACTTTATATTCCCTCCCTCTCTCTCCCAAAGTGCACTTTAAATTCAGACCCTGTTGATAGGATTGAACTAAAAGACCAAGGATCTGATTCAGGAAAGCTTTGGAACAGTAGCGTTCTTCCGTTCCACTGCTGGAGAAAGAGAAAATATAGTCCTTATAGTATACTTCTGTAACGTAAGGCGCAGGGATATCTGTGCCAATTAACTGACTCACTTTACTCACAGAAGTTACAAAACAGCATTTCAGCAGAGGATGCAGAAGCTTGAGTGACGCTACAGACAAAAGCCTGTCAATCCATTTCAAGTCCCATTTCAAAGCTGGTAAGAGAACTTGAAAAGAAAAACTGAGCAAAGAAGTTTAATCTGTACCCAACGTGTTTTAATAAATTAAAGGTTAGGACAATATTGATTCGGAGTGCAAACCCCACTCCACTGGGAATAAGGGTTTCTCCTTTTTTTTTTAAATCACTATGAATATATTAACCTAAGGATTAGATCTCTTCAAAATACTTCAAAAATTAAGTTTAAGACTATGTAAGACTAGAGCAAAATAAAAGCAAGTTCAAAAATAATGAATTGGAGGAAAAAATAAGCCATTTGTACAATTTTCTTTTAGACCCTAGGCTGTTTGTTATTTCAGATCACCATCAGCAGCTGGAGAAGAACAATGTAACTTGTAAGTAACTTGAGTTTCTGTCTGTTTTTTAAATGGACAAAGAAGAGCGTTTTCTGATTGCAGCAGATCTGATTGAGGAGACTGGTAAACAAGTTGGGTTGTTTCTTTCCTTGGAGGCATAATAGCAGGAGGCAGATCCTATGGGCACAGCCCATAAGAAGGAAGTGAAAGCATTTCTGTAGAACAAGCAGTGACTAGAATGTTTCATTAAAGTGAGGTTTGTGTTGTCTCTCTCTGTCTGGACAACTTCCTCTCCCCTCAGTGAACTGTATTTTCTTCTGTGCTCCCAGCCCTACTATGTGAAGCTGGGACCTAAGAACTCTGCACAAAGAATTGTCCATGTCCGTTGGGAGTTCTCCATGTGACAGATGTTTGGGACAGATTTTCCAAACCGCTCAACTCCCATTTAGGCACCTAAGTAAGGACCAGATTTTAAACAGCACTCAGCAGCCAGCAGCAGGATGATATAGAGATCAAAATCAGCAGCTTTTGGAGTTCTCAGACAGCTCTCTCCAGCACCACTCAGAATCCCTGGACAAGTCAGAGAATCCTGCATTCTTACCAGGGCAAAAGGGTTTTAATTCGGATACAGGCGCACAATCAGATACAAGTTTTTGCCCTTTAAACAACCCCAGGTGATTCTAGCCAATAGAACAGACTCAGGAGGCCTGATTCATTGATGCTCTCTGACCCCTTGGTGCCAAAGCTAAAATTGCTTCTTTTTTTTTTAAGCTAATTTTGAAGAAGAAGAAAAAAGTAATTTGAAACTTCTGAAAATCTGTTCCCCATGCTCCCCTCATCTCCTGCCAAGCTCTAAAAGTCTAAAATAGTTCAGTGTAGTAGCCGTGTTAGTGTGTGTCAGCAAAACGAAAATAAGAAAGAAAAACTTGTAGCACCTTAGAGACTAACAAATTTATTTCAGCATAAGCTTTCGTGGGTTAGAACCCACTTCATCAGATGCATGGAATGAAACCAAAATAGTTCAAACCATTTCTACCTTTTCCTGCTAAACACTGCATTCTGGGTCGTTATATACTGTATTTCTTTCAGCTAAATCATAGAATCATAGAATATTAGGGATGGAAGAGACCTCAGGAGGTCATCTAGTCCAATACCCTGCTCAAAGCAGGACCAACCCCAACTAAATCATCCCAGCCAGGGCTTTGTCAAGCCGGGCCTTAAAAATCTCTAAGGATGGAGAATCCACCACCTCCCTAGATAACCCATTCCAGTGCTTCACCACCCTCCTAGTGAAATAGTGTTTCCTAATATCCAACCTAGACCTGTCCCACTGCAATTTGAGACCATTGCTTCTTTTTCTGTCATCTGCCACCACTGAGAACAGCCTATTTAATCCCATTTAAATATGAGATCAATTATCCTTTTAACTTTCATACAACACAGAGGTTCTGTATATGTGCTCATATCATAGATCCTGTTTCACTTGCCACAAGAACAGGGGTGTCCATGGCCAAATTCCAGCTCAAATAATCCCAGTCTGCCAACCTAAAGATGCTCCAAAGATAAATGCATATGCTTAACTTTGTGTGCTATGAATAATCTCATTGACGTTGATGGGACACAGAGTGCGTAAAAGCTAAGTACAGACCTAAAAGCCTTTGCAGGATGGAGGCTGCAGGATGGTGGACATTTTTAACGGAGGGTGATTAACTTTTGGGGTAATTTATCAAAGGATGTGGTAGATTCTATATCACCTAAGTTCTTTACATCAAGATCGGATGTCCAAAAGATAAGCTCTTAGTTTAACCACAAGTTAAATGCTTGATGCAAAAATCACTGGGTGAAATTTTATGGCCTCTGCAATGCAGGAGGTCAGACTAGATAAAAGAAAGCCTTGTCTGGCCTTAAAATCTATAAAGTCTTTCCTTGGGTCTCCATCCCTTTGTGTCTTTGTTTTTAACGTAGGTCCAGCTAAGCAACATGGCTTTGAAGGGAATGTCTCTGATCTGTCTGTTATTCATTGCTACGTCTGTCATCAGCATCTCTCATGCTCAGAACCCCCTGGCCTTCAGACGGAAACATTTGACCCTGCTGGACACCATAGACCACAACAGATGTAATAGTGAAAAGAGAAACAAACGGATCGCAATGACTAGAGATGGCTGTAAAAAACTCAACACATTCATTCATGCTCGTGAGGAGGTTATTGATGCCACATGCACCATGGGGAAAGTGCATGTCATAAAGGGCCAAGAGTATAAAAAAAGTATCAGTAAATTCAGGGTCACTAATTGCAGACTCTCTGGGGAATACCCTAATGACTGCGAGTACATGGCGGAAAAGAGCACCTGGAAATATATAGTCATCTCTTGTGATCAGAACAATCGCCCAGTGCATTTTGCAGGGACGCTGAACTGGTAGGCGTCAGGAAGTGGGAGAAGGGGCTTATTCCTAATGCTTCGGGGTGCTGCTGCCTCTTGTGCTGCAAATCACACCATTTATACTGTAGCCTAAACATATTATTTTGTGAGTGACTTGAAAGGTTGGAGGCCTCAGCAACAAGGGGACACTGCTCTCCTATGGGTCTGGTGGTGGGAGAGCAGCAGAGAGATGGAGGAAGGAGTAATAATGATGCTTAGCAGTTTTATAGCCCTTTACATTTCCAAAGCATTGCACCAACATTATGGAAATGAAGGGGAGTGACTGAAAGAGGGGAGTGGGGGGGATTAGAGTGGGGTAAGAGGACTGTTGAGAATGGGAAGTGAGATGGTTATAGGGTCTGATCCCAAACTCAGTGAAGTCAATGGACTTTAGATCAGCCCCATAGTGAGAGAGGGAAGCAGAGGGATCTTGAATGGGAATTAGTAAGGAAGACATGGAGGATGGTCCAGTGGTTAGCATGTTAGCCTGGGAGACCAGGTGACAATTCCCGCTCTTCTATAGACTTCCTGTGTGACCCTGGGCAAGTCATTTAGGGCCAGATTTGTACAGGTATGTAGGTGCCTACAGACGCAGATAGGCCCCTGGTGCGATTCTCAAAAGCGCCTAGGCCCATAAGGCCCAACGGAAGTGATGATTTTTCAAGATCCCTTCACTTCCTTATAAAAAAGCCATTGACTTTGCTGGGTTTGGGATCAGACCCTATAACCTTCTCAGTTCCCATCCTCAACACCCTCCTCCCACACCATAGTCCCCCACTTCCCTCTCTTAGCCACTCCTTTTTATTTCTTTAGGTAGCTAAAGACCTTTACAATTCTAGCCCTTCGTCTCTTTGTGTCCCAGTTCCTCATCTGTACAATAGGGATAATAGCACCAGCTTATCTCACAGGGATGTGGTGAGGATGAATATCTGAAAGATTGTGCGGTGTTCACACTCTATTGTTATGGAGGGCCACATAAGGTAGATAGGAGGGTATCGATTTAGGGGCCGTGGGGGATTGGTGAGGAAGAGGCGAGACATGAGGGGTAACAGACGCAAGGGTGGGGGGCTTGGTGAGGATGAAGACAGATGCGAAAGGGAAGTTGGTGAGGGAGGGACGTGCTATTTCTATTTCTGTTAATGTAAACTCTTTGGTCCTGTAAGACCTGGAAATGTGCTTTTACTCTTGTCAAATAAAAGCAATCTGCAGGCTCCCCTCTGCACTGACTCCCTGCCTTGTGTTCGGGGCAAAGACGGGACCTCCGAGGTCACAGGTAGGGTGACCAGATGTCCCGATTTTATAGGGACAGTCCCGATTTTGGGGTCTTTTTCTTATATAGGCTCCTATTACCCCCCACCCCGTCCCGATTTTTCACAATTGCTATCTGGTCACCCTAGTCACGGGAGAGTCTCCGCTTACAGCCCAACCCCGTGCAGGGGGGTGTTCGGGGCAAAGACGGGACCTCCGAGGTCGCGGGAGAGTCTCCGCTTTCAGCCCAACCCCGCGCGGGGGGGCTGTGGGGAAATGCTGGGAAGCGATGGCTCAGAGCAGGCAGAGGGGCCAGAACCCCCCCTCTAGCGCGGGGTGAAAACCTCGCCACGCCTGGGGCCTGGCGCAGGGGTTTGAACTGCTGAGCTTGGCGCAGTCAGGTGGGGGGGCGACTGGCACAGGGGGCAGACAATCACTTGCACCCAGGCCAGTGGGGGAGGCTTGTGTCATGTGCCCCCACCCCACTGGGGGGCCGGGGCCCAGGCCCAGGCCCAGGCCCTGACTGATCCAGGCCAAGACACAGCGCCCCGCCCCTCCAGGGCATTGCGGGAGAGGGCGGGGCCTAAGGCACACTGCGGAAACTGCAGGCGGTGCCCCGTTGCTATGGTAACCGCACGACCCTACCCGCCTCCCCCGGAAGCGGAAGTGGACCCGAACCCGGAAGAAGCCGGGCCGCGGCAGGAAGCTGGCCCCGAGCCGAAGGGGAGGATGCCGGCCGTGCCGGGGAAGAGCCGCTGGGCGGGGGCCCGGCCGTCCATCCCCACCGCCGCCTTCCTCACCGGGCTGCTGTCCCTGCTGGTGTCCGGGCCCGGCCTGCTGCCCAGGGCTGGGGCCACCGAGCCGCCTCCCCCCTCCGCTTGCTCGCTGCGGCCCGGGCCGGTGCGCGATGGGGAAGGTGAGGCGAGGAGACCTCCCGCCTCCACGGGGTGCGCCCGGGACCCCCCTCCACGGGCCCCGCTCCCCCCATAGGCCACCGATCCCCAAGGACTCCCCGCCTCTCGCGTATCCGCCCCTCCCACGGGCACCCCCCCTCCCATCCTGGCGCCTCCTCGCCCACTGCGGCCCTCTTGTCTTGGGACCCCCCTACCGTAGGGATCATCCCCCGGGAGATCCCTCCTCCAGCAGACCAGCCGCCATGGGACACTCCTCCCTCCTGGTCCTTTCTGCTGGCAACCTCCTTCCCCTTCCTGGGGTCAACCTCCCTCCTCACCAGCTGTAGAAATCCACCCGCCAGGAGGTGCCTTTCCAGGCATCCTACCTTCTTCGAAGGGCCTCCTCATCGCCAAGTGATGTGTCTCCCCTAGGATCTCTCCCTCCACGCAAAGCTGCTGTACAGCTGATCTTTCCTGTCCGACACCCTTTCCGTACCCCTTCTCTGTCACGCCTCTCCCCCAGGGTCCTTTCTCATGCAGGAACACAGTAGCCTCAATGGAGAACTCTCCTCATTTGGGGACCTCTCCTAGGTTGCAATGGTAACACCCTAGAAGCTGGTAATTGTGCGATGTGGGGTGAAGGTGAGTTCCAGAATGTTCTGGTAGGAGCGTGAGGTTAAGCTCTCAGGAACTTAAAGGATCTGCCCTTCCATTCTTCATACTTTCCCCCAATACCCTTTTGTTCATGCCCCTAATTTCCACCCCCCAGTACTGAATGATTTTTGTGTTTCTGCTCTGGTTAACTGAATCTGTAATATACTCTTCCTCCCTTCTCGTTGGTCCTAACTAGTTATATCAGACAATATTCTCTTTCATTTTACATACAATCTCGGGGAGGAGGACTTGTTGGGGCACCAAATCCTACCCACAGATTGAAAGTTGTATTGGTTTGAGGTCTGTGACTTGCTATGTTCAGTCGCAGCCCAGTGCTGAAGAAAGAACTGATAGTCTGAGGGTCCCATGGCACTTCTACGGTATGATATCTTACAAACCTGTCAGCATCCTTCTGATGGTCCAAAGAAGAAATATCAGCTACTAATGTGTTGCAGTTGAAGTGAAAGAAATAAGACCATGATTAGATTGATGTGATTTTAAGGTCTGGTGCGCCTCTTATCCTGACGAGGCTAAAAACGTTTTGGCAAGACCAATTCAGATATTTCCGGACCATTACACTTTCTGAGCCTCTGGTGCTGGGCCAAGGAGCAGAAAGAAAATGCCCCCAGGGGCTAGCACAGCACTAATCCTGACTGTAATTGGTGCTTTGTCCAGGCTAGATTTAAATGCCCCAAGCTATCGGTCTTCCACCCCATTCTGTGGAAGATTCTTCTCAAACCTGATAGAATTAAAAAAAAAAAAAAGTCCTGTGGTTTTCTATTTTATTTTCTCTTCTTCTGATCAAACTTAACATAGTAAATGGCCTAAAGCAAACTCACTCCTGTCTGTACCTCTCTAAAAGGGCTGTCTGCTTAGTTCACAGACTGGTGACCTATATCTTTGTCTATGAAGATCTGATATCCCTGGTATGCAGTGGCGTTATCATCTGGTACTTTGCTGGTAGCTTTGAGAAGAACGTAGGCACAGTGAAGCATTGCTTCGTCACCTTTGCCTTTGCCATTTCTTCGGCCTTGTTGTATCTCTTATTTGAGGCTGTCGTCTCTGGGGTGTCAGAGGTGGAAGATGCCAAAGGATTTACACCAGTTGCTTTTGCCATGTTGGCAGTGTCCACCACGCGTTCACGCATGAGAAGAGCACCTCTCTTTGGGGTTAACGTTCCCATGGTGCTAGTGCCCTGGTTAATGCTCTGCGTGGCATGGTTTATTCCCCACTCCTCTCTCCTGAGTAACGTATGTGGCCTCATAGTTGGGAAAGTCTGTATCCTTTCCAAGTGTGATAACCTGTGAAAAGAGCATGTGGGGAGCCTGACTTGTGATGGGGAAGGAGTAGGAAAAAATGCTAAATTCTGATTGCTTAGGCTCGCTGACTTGTGCTGGTTCATGGCTTTCTGTAGTCTGCTTAGTGACTCTTAGGTTTATTGTTGCTCAGAGGGGCCTGATCTTGCATTTATTTTACACCCCTCACTTCCATTGCAGTCAGTGAGGGTTTTGTGTACACAAGGAATGCATTCCTGAGAGTCATGGTGCTCATTTAGAAGAAGTTTTTTCCAGCCATTCTGCCTTGTGCAGTCTAGAAAGAGAAACCTAGATTTGGTGGTAAAAAGGTGCATTTAGAGTGGTTGCATGTAGAAATTCAATTCTGTTCTGCCCCTTCATTCGGAACCTTCCACAGTCTTCCTTAACGTGCTGCTAAACTCAGATGGTCTTGGCTACTGCTTCTGTTTGGATCTCCCAGAGTCGGTGGTATCTAGGCTGGATCAGAAGTTCCCTTTCAGCCTGCTGAAGAGAATACCAGGGCTGAAGTATATTCCAGGGTCTTTAGCAGAGAGAAGAGCCTCCCATAGTAGGAAGTAAGTACATGACTCCAATAACACTCCTTATAATCCCAAAGGGAGGCTGCAGCTGGGGTGTGTAGGGAGTATGCTCTGACAACAAGTGCTGGTGTGAAATGATCTTGCAAAGCTGTATCATGATCTCCACAGTATTGTCTCCCCTGTTAGAGGAGGGAGTGGGATCTAATGAGTAAAACTTTACACGGAACCATGCTAGTTGTGCTGCTTCACCGGTGACCTTTGACAAATCACTTAGCCTCACTTTACCTCACAGGAATGTTGGGTTACTGGACTTACACAGCACTTTGAGAGTCATCTGATGAAAGGCTTGATATAAGAACACGGTATCAGTTATTACGTTGGCATTGCTTTCATTACAGAGCACATTTCTAGTATAGAGGGAAGATTTCTCTGCAGAAATAGAGTTCAGGGCCTTCCAAGTTCCTTTATGTCCTGTAGCCATGAGTGCTCACTTGTCTTCTGATACATTTAGAAATTAGGTGGAATTGTATCTCATTCTAAAGCACCTTTCCTACCAACATTCCAATCTCAATGGACAGAGGAGGATTGTTTTTAATAGGGCTGAACTGCTATGTAGCTGAAGAACTGTAGCGAGTTCTCTAACACAGAAGTATTTCCCCATGATTACAGCTGTTCTCTTATGACCAAAGGGGGGAATCTGAGGTATAAAAACATGCCTGTAACAATGATATCTTGGGCAGTGTCACTAGATCTCCTAAGCTAAACTGGAACATGCCCTGACAGTGCTTGCAAGGGGGACAAAGGGTTTGTATATGTCAAGAGTTGATAGGTGGCAAGCGAGGGTATAGATCTGCAGTGCTGTAACCTGCCGTGCACCTGCCATGTGCTAAAAGTTCCGTAGTGGGCTTTGTTCTACAGCAGGATGAAACATTTAGTGCCTGGTAGCAGGGTACATATGGGTAGATAGTGCTGTAACCCGCCATGCGCTATAGATTTACACCCCAGCTTATCATGCACTCCTTCTCCATGTAGACGAGCCCAAGGAAAGCTGGGGAGCAGGAGCAAGTTTGTACCGCAGGGGGTTATACTGACCCAGTGCCTTTAAGCTCTTTGTGGCAGGGACTGTCTCTTGCTGTGCATATGTACTGTGCCTAGCTCAATGGGGCCAGGACTTCTATTGGAGCCATGAAGCTACTGTACTATTACTAATAATGACATATTTGTTTGGTGAAAGCCTCTGCTGTGCTTCTGAAGGCTCCGTGTCTTGGGTGAGATGAAATACAAACTCCTTTAGATGAACGGTGTTATATAAACATTCGCTATCAATACCTGTCTGTGTGGGAAGGTGTTTCTAGGACTTTCCAGATTAACTGAGCTGCACTTGAATGTAACTTTATTTACCAAACACAAATCCTATTCTTATTTCTGCAGCTTAAGCTTATCCCCGTGTAAAGAACCAAAGCAGTTGTAAGGTTTTTGCTCTATGTTGTTCCACTTGTCTGCTAGGATTCACGTTCAGATATAAAGTTCACAACCAGACAGAATAAATGTCTACAGAGTTGTATGCTTTTGCACAATGTTTTGTGGCCCGTGAATGCAAGAACCGACATCGAGGTAATAAAGGAACAATCCTTCTGGGTATTTGGCAGTTGTGGTCTTTGTGACTCCCCATTCTCTCGGGTTGATCAGTACTCGCCCTGGAGAATGGGGAGTCACAAAGACCACAACTGCCAAATACGCAGAAGGATTGTTCCTTTATTACCTGTTGGGCAGAGCATAGAATATCAGGGTGGGAAGGGACCTCAGGGGATCATCTAGTCCAACCCCAATTAAACCATCCAACAGATTTTTGCCCCATATCCCTAAATGGCCCTCTCAAGGATTGAGCTCACAACCCTGGGTTTAGCAGGCCAATGCTCAAACCTCTGAGCTATCTCCTGGTCTGATTCATCCTGCTGAGTTACGCCTCCTCTTAGCAGCTGCTGTTTCTGGATCCCCTCACTCCTGAATTATTCATTATACTAATAACTGCCCCCGTAGCTCAGAACTGCCTATTCTTCTCTTCTCCTAAGGCCTTCATGATGTGTTGGTAAATAGCACTCAGCAGGTGAACAGTTACAGAACACACACCTTAAATGGAGGCCCAGGAGATGCACACAGAATTCTTACCTTGCAGGGGGTTCCGTGCATGCTTGTTCCACAAGACTGTGTCCGTGTGTTTTCTCCATTGAGGGGTATGGAAATGTCTCTAGTGGGTGGCTGACCAGCTTATTTTATTTAACTGCTAAGAGGTGGCAGCTGAGCTGAGCCTGTCATGCTGGGGATTGACTAATGACCGTTCCGAGTAGTGGAGTCGGAGGGAAGTCTGCCTGACGGGCGCTTGTAGATATAGACTCATAGACTTTAAGGTCAGAAGGGACCATTATGATCATCTAGTCTGACCTCCTGCAAAACGCAGGCCACAGAATCTCACCCACCCACTCCTGGAATAATCCTCTCACCTATGTCTCAGCTATTGAAGTCCTCAAATCATGGTTTTTGGAAATGCCAGCTGTGAACACACTGTCGTTTTTCTTTCCCCTTTTCTCTTCAGGATTAATCCAGTGCCAGGCTCATACCCCACCCAGAGCTACTATTGCTCTTCACCTCCAGCCCTTCCTGTGGTTCAGCTGCAGCACCCCAGTGCCCAGAGCCTGGGATCCTGGCACAACTGCACACCCGGGCACATCCATGGTTCCTCCCCTTACGAAACCAACCCTGCCTTTGGGAAATTCTATGTGCAGAGCCACTTTGGCGCCTCGCCTGGACACTGCTGCCAGCCAGCTGATCCCTGTTCCCCCCAAGGTGCGTGTCTGCCTGATTCTCAGATACCCACGGGGATGGAGAACTTGGAGGCCAAGTTTCAGTACGCATCAGGTTCCCCTGCAGCGAAAGTGCCAGCTGAGCTTTCAGGAGTCCAAATACACTGATCATCCAAGGAGGAGCAGGACCCTCCTCCCCTCGCAGGCCCTTGTGTGAACAGCTTGCAGTGGAGTGCTGCTGAGAACGGAGACTGCTTCAAAACGATTCATCTGATTTTAACTAAGGGTGCTTGGGATGCCCGGGGTCAAATCGGACAGTTGACCACAGCCCCTGAGTTTTCTGTCCCACTGCAGACGGCTTATAGACATTTTTTTCCAATGCTCAGGTTCTTTTATTTATATTCCTTTTTAATTTTGATACATTTTTTATCTTGGCTGAAGGCTGTGACCATGACCTACCTGTCCCTCATTCTCATGTGGATTCCTCACTACACATTGTGGCCAATGTTCTCATTTTTGACAGGCCCTGTGCGCAAAAAAAGTCTTCTGTGCAAACTGTTGTGCTTCTGTACAAATGTGCGTGCGGTGTTTCGCCGTGTGCACGGGGTTTAGGATCTGTGTGCGCACACACAGCTTGGAGGGAACAGTGATTGTGGCTATAGCCTCATCTCTTTATACTACAGCTAGGGTCCTGGTTACAACATACTTGTCCCTTGACTCAATTATGCTGTAGTGTAGATGGGCACTAATGGTTAAAACACTGGACTAGTTGGGTTTTAACCTGACTACAGGGACTAAGGTAGGTCCCTGACCCATTTACAGTTGCAGTATAGCCAGGGTTTGCTGAGCTTCCAGTGACTTGCCTGCTCTATAACTGACAACGGTTTAATTTAACAGCAGTGTTTACATGGAGATGGGGAAGAGAGGGGTCTGTTTTTATAGTTACGCCTTGGAAAGGGTTGATACTGGCATTGCAGGCTGTGTGTTTGAACGGGTTTGTGTTTCCATGTGCATCCATAGGGAAGTTCTGTGCCCTGTGTTACCTAGGAGGACAGATAAGATGATCACAATGGTCTTTCTGGCCTTGGAATCTAAGATGAGATTGGGGGGATGGTGGCGTGAACTATATGGTGGCATTTTCTGCCACACAGAATAGCAGCTGTTCCATCTGCTAGAGGCTCTAATTAGCATCAGCCACGCGAGCTGCCTTCCCCAATCATGTTGCTGTCACATAGTCTCCACGGCAGGCACCTACAGTAACTTTGCATGCTGCCCACAATGCCAGCTTTGATTCATGAGGCTGTCCTAGATAGTTGCAAAAGGGGTGGGCGAATCGTATTTAAGGGATTTAGGATATTCATGGGGAGTATGAGGGTAGACTTAAACTACTATATATTAATTAATTAATTCCAAGGCTTGAGAAGGGCTTTTAAAATGAACTGGGCTGAATCAAATGGAATTTAGCTGTGACCCTTCTATGCAATTGTAAAGTGATATCTCTCCACCTATGTGGTGTGTGGCTAAATGCACTAAAGCCTTTTGAGATCGGGGCTAGGAAGCTCTCCAACAGTGCACCATGTTTTAATATATGCGTACACCGTATTTTAAAGCATTGATTCCTGTGTCCCGTGATTTTTCTCTGGGTTGTTTACACTCTTCCTTCACCCAAAGACCAACCAGCCATCTAAAACCATTGATCTGCTCCTTAATGAAATCAGAAGCGTCTCCTTTTCCCAGCTCTCCTAACCTTTATTGATGTTAAGTGCATTAATTTTATTCCCCATTCTCTCTCCTCCGTTCTTCCTTAGTGGTTTTTTATTGATTTTTCTTTGACTGTAGTATTGTTGAAGCCTGTGCTGGAAATCCTCTGCTGCTCCATTATCCATCATTGTATATGTTACAGCTGCTGGCAGCATGTTACCCAAGGAAGCTTAATTTCATATTGGTATCATTGTGCTTATGGATTTTTCTGGCCTCGTTTTTATCATCAGGCAGTAAAATGTTGCCCCAGGGAATCTTCACCCGAAAACATGCAAATTGTAAGCTCTGTGCATGCCTAGACCACTGGCTGCAGCAGTGTAGACAGAACACATGCATTACAGGCAGAAGTAGTGACAGAAACAACACTGTTCATGGCCAATTGGAATCCGTTGACTTTTGGTACATCTTGAGCCTCGGTCGTTACTGGTGTAACTCCACTGCTTTCAGAGGCGTTACATCAGCAATGAATTTAGCCCTACTGTGCTAAGACAATCTGATTTATCTACCTTAGAGGTTCTCAGGTATGGAATTGGAAGCCACGAAGGATCAATCTTAAGAGCTATGGCATCCAGGTCAGTCCATTCACGGGAGTAATACACACATATAAGCTGCATCTTTGCATAACTAGACCCTTTCTGCCAGGAGCTAGGCAATGAAGTCGTCTTATGAATAAGCCTGCAGGGTCTTTTGTATACACTGCATATTCAAAGGAGCACGCAGCGCGTGCGATCTCCTCTGAAAATGTCTTCTCACATGCCTGTAAAAACATGCACCCAATGTAGCTCCCTCAGTTAGGTGGAGGAGCAGAGCACAAGGGACTACAAACTCCAACCCAGCAAGCGCCCGTGCACGTTGTCAGGTGAGAAGGTAGGGTTGCATCCATGGAACAAAAGGAGCGACCTTAGTGAATGCAGCAAAGGGATGCCAGGTTTGGTTTTTTATCGTGGATGGACTGATTCCTTCAATGTAAAGCCGCTCATTCTTTCCTGGGCACACAAAGGCTCCTCCAGCCGCCATCTGTGGAGACCGGGACAGAAAGATGAGCTACCACCCCTAGAAACTGAGTACGTAGAGGAGAGGGAGTCCTTGTAGAGCTCCCCGTGCTGCAGTACAATTGCTGTAGGGATCAACAGCAGCCAAGTGGGCCCGGACACTGCCAATCGTAGTGATGGTGTTCAGGGTGCTAATCACCAGCCTAACCTGTCGGCAGCAATGGCTGGTCCCATCCACTTGTGGATGTAACAGTAGCATAGTCCCGGGGGAGGGCAGAGGATGGTGGTTGAGAAGGACTTGCTTATATTGGCAGTGATGGATGGTAATGGTAGAGGCAGAAGGATAAGTACCTGGTGCACTGGCTTTATGGACGGAGACTTCTGGGCACATGTTGCTAGGTCCTTGGTCAGATGAGGACAGCTGGCTGCGGATGCTACAGTCCAGTCAAGTGCGGCTGCTGGGAAGAAAACCACAAAGCTCTGAAGTGATGTCTGACCATTCTAGCCCCAGAGCAGAACCGGCCCTCTTAAGACTTCGAATGGTTTTTCAAACTTAATCTTGTGGTCTCTGATCTCGCTGGCTAAGCGTTTTCACTTACACTAATGCAGCCAGCTCTCTCTAAGGGAGCGCGACATTGCTGTTCCTGATGGAAAAATGTACACTAAGATCATTCACTCCCAAGCAAATTGTTACGGGAGTGCATTCTTCTCGGGGCTCTAGCAGAAGAATTCCCATGGAGGCCTAGTTAGTGACTGCTGCGGGTTAGTTTATGCCCATAAAGTACCCAAAACTCCCTGTGAGGCGATTGGAAATTTTACTCATAGTTCTTATCTGCAATATCACTAACATCTACTTCTTTAGAGAAATCATTTCTTACCCTGGCAACCAGTGTCTCTTATTTCTCCATAATTTGGACAGATCCTGCCCCCCACCCCCCAGGATTCCAGTCACTAGGGCATATTCAGCTATATAAAATGTGTAAAGCACATCTAGCCAAGCCATCGTTTCCACAGAGCACCTTTCCTCGAAGCAGCAATTTCACTAACACTAGAATTAGTCTACCCATTTTGATGCACTGGCTCAACAGGGGACTTTGACCCAGATCCTCAAAGGTATGGGAGTTAGGAGCCTACATACCTTTGCGGTTCTGGCCTTTCTTCCAACGTCACTGTGAAGGGAAATTCACTACGTCTAAATTCACCAGGACTGGGTTCAGTGCTTCGTTCCAAACTCCTCACAGCAAAGCGGGGAGAGGGACAGAGAATGGGGGTCACATGAAGGAAAGAGTGTAAGAATAAAGGGAGGAGTGAAAGGAATCTACTGCACTGCAGCCACAAGGAAAAGAAGGTAAAAAAAGATCATGTGCCGCAGTGTGTTTTTTTTCCCCTCACAGTAGCATTGCTGGTTGAAAGCTGCACTACACCGTTTTTCCTCATAGGGGAGCCAGAGAATTAAAAAAAAAGTACTGTAATTACTTTAAAAAATAATCTGTCACTGAGATGGGTGGTAACTCAGTGCTTGTCCCTGTCTGTGCATAAGTGTTGGACTGCGGCAGGGTAATTGCCTCAGTTTCTGCTGTCTCTAAAAGGAAGTTTTGTTCCTCCGAAGCATTCCTGGCGGATTTTCCACTCTTCCAAAGGGGATGCCTTTGGGCACACGCGCCTAGACAGCAACTGCAGCTCTGAACAGCTCTGCTGTGCGGGCGACTTTCCGAGCCCCCTTTGTCAGCGTGACCTTCACCGGCTGAGGAGAGCTGACCTCAGTGTCTCTTGCTCCCTCCCCTAGGGCCTGAGCGTGCTGTGTTTGCAACACTCCTGGTCCTTCCGCGGGCAAGTGGAACTGGGAACCCAGCCCAGATTTCTCACCTCATAGCACTGTGCACAGAGTCAGTGATAACATTTACAGGTGTCCCAGGTAGCCAGGGTGGGGAGACCAGGATTGCAAGTGTGGGGTCCTGGAGGCAGGTGATTAATTGAACCCCACAGGCCACCTGTTCAGGTACTTGCGTGGCCCTTGTCTCTAGTATCTGAGGCCCAGTTCCTCCAGGCATTTAGTGCTTCCCAAGTAATAGAAGTAACCACAGCAGTGTCCCCCTCTCCTCACCGCTCCCCCTGCACACTGTCCCCCTTTCCCCTGCTGGAGGAGTGAACCCCAAATAGAGTTTCTTCACACCCAGCCTGAAACCTGTTCGTACACTCATTCAAAGCCCTAATGTCAGGAGGATCCTCCCTTACAGCCACTGGTTTTGGACCCCGCTGTCCAGCACGTGATCCCGGATGGCACAAGGTGAAGGGGCTCAGGAAGACAGATGGGTTGAATGGCGGAGGTGAACAGCTCCAATTCTGTCAGCTGGATCAAGGCGATATCGTGGGTGCTGGGGGAGTGAGCGTAGTCAGGGTGATGGATGATCCTTGCCACCAAGTGCTGCAGGGAGCTGGTCCCACCGCCTGCTTGTGTGCCCAGCTGCACGGAGTATGTTGAGGGTTTGCTGACAAAAGAAAAGAGAGGGAGGGTTATGCAGGGCAGCAACCCGAGGCATCATTGCTAGAGGACTACTGACTTCTAGGTTTGGCCAGGTAGCACAAAGACAGACAAGACAAGATGGGATGGGCTTGCGGTAAAGACACTGGACTGAGACCCAGGAGAGCTGGGTTGGATTCCTGGCTCTGCCACAGACACTCTATGTCATCCCGGCCAAGTCACTTACAACCGACTTTCCAAAGATATTTATGTGCCTTATGCCCATCTGTTAATGGGAGTTAGGCATCTTGTCCGCTTAGGCACTTTTGAAACACCACTAGGCACCTAGATGCATCTTTAAACACTTCAACACCTTAGAAAATCTGGCCTTTAAGACTCTCTGGCCCAGATCCTCAAAGACTCCTAATTGCCACTGAAATTAAAGGGCTGTAGGTGCCTAAATATCATTTTCAGCATCTGCCCCTCTATGCTTCAGTTCCTATCTGTTAATGAAATTTTCTGTGTGCCAGCCTTTTGTCTATTTCGACTGTAAACACCTCAAGGAAGAGAACCGCTATCACTGCCTGTACTATGCCCGGCGCAATGATCCCTCATCTCTGCTCAAACCTCTAGGTCCCAAACAAACTGCAAGGATCTTTGTGCACAAAAAGCACATCCACGTAACTAGGGCCTGACCTAATCCAGTGGGTAATTCAGGGCAAAGATCTAAGAATGGCAGAAGAGACAAAGCTGATGACCATGTGTGCTCATTGAAACAGGATGGCGTGGTACATGCAGTGTCCTGGTTATATTTCTAGCTGGGTAATTACCACCTTCCCTCCCTGTAATGACTTTTCAGTATCGGTAAGAAATGGTATTCCTTGCTTTGCTTCCTGGCCTACGTGTGGATAAACAGTTGCCGCCTTCCATTATAAAATTGGCAGCGGTGTGCGATGTGCTTCCTGTGTATGTACTGTATGTAAATGCTCTGAGATCCTTCAGGATAAATGGCGCTACATCAAGGTACAATATTATCGATCATCAGCCTGGCCTAGAGCAACTGATGTGGCTTATTTGCACATTCCTCACATTAGCTCTCACTGTAGGGTGACCAGACAGCAAATGTGAAAAATTGGGGGGGGGGGGGGGGTAATAGGAGCCTATATAAGAAAAAGACCCCAAAATTGGGACTGTCCTTATAAAATCGGGACATCTGGTCACCCTATCTCCCTGTCGGCACACCCAAGTGGCACTGGTTTATCAGGCGGTTAAACTGGCTCACAGCCCCAAGTGGACACATTTTGGTTTAACTTCATGCAATTTTTTTTGACTGGATGAAGCCAAATCAGAATGAGCCACTCCCGTTGAAATGTAGGCCTTCGCTACATACTAATTTAGTTCCAATTAGAGCAACTCCCTGTGTTGACACTCCTATTTCAGTTTAAGAGGGGCTTATTTCAGTTCCGCTTAAATCTGTTCTTAAATTGATTTCGGGGCTTGTCTACACGACAGAGCCTTTGATCCGCTGGCAAGGCCCCCTAGTGGAAATGCAGTACAGGCCCGCCACACCACCTCCTTGAACAACATTAGCTGTGCTCCGAAAGCACTCCTCTGTTAGCACTGTTGTGTCTACACAGGGGGTTTTGATGCTACAGCTATGTAGGCTAGGGAGGGTGATTTCCTGCCACACTTGTAGCCAACAGAGCTCTGTTGGCAAAACTTTGTAGTGTAGACTCAGGGTAAATTAAATCAGCATAAGCCTGGTTTAAACCAAAATACAAGTGTCTATGTAGCCTTTTGCCCTAATGCAATGAGTGTGGCTTAAATCACACCTTAAGTTAAAACAGGTAGAATTCTGCAGGGAGACAAGGCCTCAAATTGGTGCTAGTTTGTGGGCAGACCAGGCCTGAGACCGTCCCTGCCCCAGCAATCTTCCAGACAAAGAGGGAGAGAGAGGAAATGAACATAAACAAGAGACCTTCTGATTCTCCTACGCTGGGCACGACAGAAAGGAGTTTGGGGGTCAGCTCATCGGAGGAGGCCAAAGCTTTCTCCTGTGCTCTGTGGAGTTGATGGGCAATAGGGGCCTTTTGCTTATCGAGATGGTAAAAGTGGTTTTAGACTCTGGAATGTGGACTCCTCGGAATGTGCTAGGAACTGGCCTGGGGCCAGCCAGGCTGGCGGCTGGAAGAATGCGTGTTTGGGTGATGACAGGGAGATGAATATGGAGGGTTTGCCATGGAGGAAAGGGGGTGGGGAGGCTTTCATCTAAAGCCATGGGATTAGATGCTGCTGCTGGGTGGGGTGCAAGTATGGACTATTGGGTGTGGGTGGGGGGGGGGGGCGCTGTTTGGGAGAAAAGGATGAGCCAGTGGGTAAAGCCCTAGTCTGGGACGTGGGACAGCCTGGTTCAAGTCCCTGCTTTACCACAAGCGTCCTGTGTGACCTTGAGCAAGTCAGTCAGTATCTCTGAGCCTCAGTTCCCCCTCTGGACAATGGGATCCCAGCCCTGCCCTGTCTCGCAGGGGGTTGTGAGGAGAAATCTGTGAGACGATGGTGATGGGCCATACGAGGACCTCAGACAGATACTTGTCACTGAGGGAGCTCAGCTAGTTCTTATTTACCCTCCTAGGGATCCCTCACCTCACAGTCCCCGGGCTTGCTGGGAATGGCTGCTCTCCTTAGCTTCATAGCCAGGCAGGGGTTCTCTCTCCTGGCTGAGGGCAGAGCAGTGTCTCTCTTCTGCAGAGGCCTGATCCTGCACCACCCCAAGCAAAGGGCACTTCCACGTTGACTTTAATGGGATCAGGAGCAGGTCCTGGTGCATTCCTCAGCCAGAGGCACATTCCACAGCGCCTAGGTCCCGGGCCAGGCCCTGCTTTTAGTGTGTTAAAGTTTCACCGTGACCCGAAAACAACACTGCGTTGTGCCTGCTCTTGAACCAAGGGCTTGGTCTCTGTTTCCTAGCCCGGTCGCATGCTGCGTTCCAGGCCAGGCTAAACAACACACGCTCACCTCTCACCAGCAAGCTGCCGCCGTCCATGGACATCTCGGCTTTGTCCCCTACGCCCCCGGGGCGTTGCTGAGCCTCGCCGGCATTGCAACGCCGCTGCTGAACCGCAGCCTGAAGCGCCCCGTGAAGGGACTCGGGCTGCAACAGAAGCAGAGGTGGTAGCGACAGGGGAAATGGCCTCTGCCCAGCCTAACCCACTCCCCATGGGAACAGATGCCTCATTACCCAGAATCCACCCTGAATGCGTCAGAGGCATGAAGGTCACTAGAGAGGCGGCCTGAGGTACCTGCCAGACCACAGGATCTCTCAGCGCCGGTTTGAATGAGCCAGTCCAATAAAGGGGGGAGGAGGGGACATGGTGTGGGGGGGAGGCTATGGTGACTTTTATCCCTTTCATCACCTTCTCCTGTGATGTACTGTGTGGCTCTGGCCTTCTATTCCGATCCCTCTGGCAGATAAATGCCTCAAAATATCCTCTTAGCGTGTGAGTGGCCTAAGTAACTTAGGGGCTGGTACGTCCCATTGACGTTTACTGAGACTTTGGCTTCTTAGGGCCAGATTGCATTGTCGGGTGCCTAAATCCCTTTGTCAAATAGGCGCCTAGTAGAATGTTCAAAAGTGCCAAAGCACCTGGGCTTGAAATGAATGGGAGTTTGGCACCTAGTGCTTTTGAACACCTTGCTAGGTGCCTATCTCCATCTTTAGGTGCCTAAATACCTTTAAAAATCTGGCCCCTGGTGTCTATGTCACCTTCAACATAGGAATCTAAGTCTTGGTGAAATTCTCCTCTGTCATTTAGGTGCCTTTGAAAGTTTTACCCTGTAGCGAAATCTAAGGCATCACTAATAGGAGTTAATTCATGTGGTCATTTTTTATGTATTAATACTTTAAATCATAATCAAGCTCTGAAATGTAATCAGTCCTAGGAAGTGTAATAGTTTCTTTCTATTTGGCTTGAGGGTGTCGACAGCACTCCTTCTAAGAAATTCACTGTCACTCAGTGAGTTGATGGTAGTGGGCAGACACTCTGGGTGAGACAGCTGCTCTAGGATTTCCGGTGTTCTGAGGTAATAGACTTGTGATTCCTTAACTCGATGTGAATGAGGTTCCTGGTGGGTGAGGATATTTTCCAGCGAAGGGCACAAACCAAAGCCCTGGATCCAGATTTCCCCCGGTGACCTGGGGGAAGTTTAGATCAGGCTCCAGCCTTCACAGCTGGCCCTTTTGTCAATCAGCCAAATCGAAGCACTGGCCCAAACTCTGGGAAAGTCCAGATGTGACCTTTGTGACACAGCATTACTATGTTTTAATCCATTTAAGCCGCATGGCTATATCTCAGATCCATGCAGTTGGATAAGAGGAAGGGGAGCAGGAAAGGAGAGAGAGGAATACACATCACGTTGTTCCCACCTCTAATTTTCCTAGTGTATCCTGTCTTCTGTTTGCCAGTGTGCTACAGTGTAGGGTCTTCAGGGCAGAGGCTGATTGACCCGTGTGTATGCATTGTCAGTGCATATCACTGGAGAAAGAGAACTTACGCACAACTAGAACATGCCTGCAGACTTCAGTGATGATGAATTTTTGTGGAGACGAATGTCCGTACATTGTGTGTTCAGGAAAGGTAAGGATGTTGCACTGGTTCTGATCAGATATGAACCTGACCCAACACTTGATTGAAGAAGCTTGTTTGAGCTTTGGGTCATTTTATTGCCCTTCTGCACCTCACAAAGTAGAAGCCCTGGGATTCTTACCAGGATCACAACCCCTACAGCATTTCTGAGCCAGTGGCTCTCAGAAGATTTGCGGCCAAATTGATTAAGCTTCCCAAACTTGGGGAGTCTGCCCACCACTACCTTCAACACAGCGGCGGGACTGCGGTTGTGTGATGAGCCAGCATTGTGAAATACACCAGGCTACGGCACCTACCTCAATGCCAGCACAGCCGAGCCCTGCTCGCTCTTGTTCAGGGCACGCCTACCAAACGCACCAGCGATCTGCAGCAGAGAGGGAACAGAATGTGTTCCAGACTGGTCCTCCCTCTGGTGGGTTGGGGGTGGATTTCCCCTGTGCTCAGAACAAGGTTGGGCTTTATCTTAAAAATAAAATGTATTTTGATGCTGCCTCAACAGCCCTGGAAACCAATGCCCTTGATTTATCCACAGCCTGGGCAGTAGCAAGGGGACACCTTTCCACATGGTGTCCCTGCTGATGTGCCAGGACTACGTGGTGGCGTGTGGTAAGAGTTCATTCACCACGGCCCATCAGTCCTTGATCTCTCCGCTAGGCAACCAGCGGGAATCCCAGTGAGAGCCAACAGTGAGGCTGGGTTTCATGATGTGGACATGCAGGTCCATTAGGAACTGGGTATGAGAGCACATCTGAAAGCCGATCCCTGCCAACTGGTCTTTCCAGCCAGCTCTCTGTATGACTCAACCCCTTCATGACTTTTCTTCTCCCTATCACTCTTGGCTTGTGCTCTGCTGAACTCTATACAACCTGCTCCCACCCAGCGACTGAGGTCTTTAACCTGAGCAGTTGCTGAACTCTGATGAACTGGCCAGCAGAATTCCGCTCTTGTCCATCCTGACTCCTGATCAGACTCTAACATACTTTGTACTTTCTGCAAGAACTTTATTGACTTTGCAGTGAAGATCAACTGAGTTTAGAAACTGTGCAACAGTGGAAAGGCCTGTGGACTCCTTCATGTAGCTAGTTGAGGTCAGCCCTACAAGCCCCCTTCCCCAACACAGTCAACCTAGCGTTGATCTCAACTAGCTGCATGGAGTAAAACTCTCTGTGCCTTGCCTCTGGGATTTCACGGCAAGGTAGCTATCTCCATGCAAAACCATTTGTTGCTGTGAAGACATAGCCCCAGACTTGCATCAACACTCAGCCCCAGTTTGTGAACCCCCTGGGCACCTGGCCTGGGTTCCCAGTTCACTGATATCCCACCACTTAGCCACTTCACTCTCCTCTTTAGCAATATGTCCAAGTAGGGGGAAGAGTTTTGGGTGTGGCTACACGGCTGTCCGAGGTGTGACTGCAGCTTGGGGTTTGGAACAGGTCCCATATGAGGAGAGATTTAAAGAGGCTATGACTTTTTAGTTTGGAAAAGAGGAGACTAAGGGGGGATATGATAGAGGTTTATAAAATTATGAGTGGTGTGGAGAAAGTGAATAAGGAAAAGTTATTTATTTGTTCTCATAATAGAAGAACTAGGGGCCACCAAATGAAATGAATGGGCAGTAGGTTTAAAACTAATACAAGGAAGTTCTTCACACAGCGCACAGTCAACCTGTGGAACTCCTTGCCTGAGGAGGCTGTGAAGGCTAGGACTATAACAGGGTTTAAAAGAGAACTGGATAAATTCATGGAGATGAAGTCCATTAATGGATATTAACCAGGATGGATATTATTACTGACCTCGGAACCAAAAGTGGGAGTGTGCTAATAAAGTTTGCAGATGACACAAAGTTGGGAGGTATTGCCAATTCAGAAAAGGATCAGGATATCCTACAGGAAGATCTGGATAACCTTGGAAACTGGAGTAATAGTAATAGGATGAAATTTAATACTGAGAAGTGTAAGGTTATGCATTTAGGGATTAATAACAAGAATTTTAGTTATAAGCTGGGGACGCATCAGTTGGAAGTAACGGAAGAGGAGAAGGACCTCGGAGTCCTGGTTGATCACAGGATGACTATGAGTCGCCAATGTGATGTGGCTGTGAAAAAAGCTAATGCGGTCTTGGGATGCATTAGGCGAGGTATTTCTAGTAGAGATAAGGAGGTGTTAGTACCATTATACAAGGCATTGGTGAAACCTCATTTGGAATACTGTGTGCAGTTCTGGTCTCCCATGTTTAAGAAGGATGAATTCAAACTGGAACAGGTACAAAGAAGGGCCACTAGGATGATCCGAGGAATGGAAAACCTGTCGTATGAAAGGAGACTCAAGGAGCTTGGTTTGTTTACCTTAACCAAAAGAAGGCTGAGGGGAGATATGATTGCTCTCTTTAAATATATCAGAGGGATAAATACCAGGGAGGGAGAGGAATTATTTCAGCTCAGTACCAATGTGGACACAAGAACAAATGGATATAAACTGGCCATCAGGAAGTTTAGACTTGAAATTAGACAACGGTTTCTAACCATCAGAGGAGTGAAGTTCTGGAACAGCCTTCCAAGGGAAGCAGTGGGGGCAAAAGACCTATCTGGCTTCAAGATTAAGCTAGATACGTTTATGGAGGAGATGGTTTGATGGGATAACATGATCTTAGTCAAAGGTCAATTAATTGCCATCAGTCGTAAAAAGGACCAATGGTCAATGATGGGATGTTAGAAGTTACTACAGAGAACTTTTTCCTGGGTGTCTGGCTGGTGAGTCTTGCCCACATGCTCGGGGTTCAGCTGATCGCCATATTTGGGGTCGGGAAGGAATTTTCCTCCAGGGTAGATTGGCAGAGGCCCTGGAGGTTTTTTGCCTTCCTCTGCAGCATGGGGCACGGGTCACTTACTGGAGGATTCTCTGCATCTTGAAGTCTTTAAACCATGATTTGAGGACTTCAATAGCTGAGACATAGGTGAGAGGATTATTCCAGGAGTGGGTGGGTGAGATTCTGTGGCCTGCATTGTGCAGGAGGTCAGACTAGATGATCATAATGGTCCCTTCTGACCTTAAAGTCTATGAGTTTGAGTCTATGGGTAAGGAATGGTGTCCTTAGCCTCTGTTTGTCAAAGGAGGGTGATGGATGGCAGGAGAGACATCACTTGATCGTTACCTGTTAGGTTCACTCACTCCGGGGCACCAGGCATTGGCCACTGTCGGTGGACAGGATACTGGGCTGGATGGACCTTTAGTCTGACCCAGTATGGCCATTCTTATGGTCTTATGTTGGGTAGGCATACCCATATTAGCTTTAATCCGGCTAGAGCAGCTAAAAATAGCAGTGAAGACTCAGAGGCGTGGGCTAGAAACACAGTACATACCCAGGGTTCCCAGAAGGCTTGTACCTGCGCGGAGGGTCATGCCACAGTCGTCCCTGCTCATTTTAGCCATGCTAGCATGGGTGTGCCCACCCAAGCTGCCATCACCCCTCTGATTGCAGTGAGGACACACTGCTACAAGCAGCCTGGAAAGTGGACCTGCCCTGCCCTGCCGGGGCGGGGCCATAATTAGCTGCCTCCCAGCCTGAAGGGGCGGGACTAACGGGGTCATGTGACAGCCTGGTAAACACCTGGGCTTTAAAAGGGCAGAGGGCTGAGTTTGGGGAGGACCCATGTGGGCTGCTGTTGTAGGTCCTGAAGTGGGGTGTGGAAGGGCTCCAGAGAAGCAGCCGGGAGTCAGGGCTCTGTCCCCGAGCAGAGGAACTGGAAGGGAGCCCAGAGGCCTGGGACTGAGCCCACAGGGGGTGGGCTGACGAGAGGCCCAGCGGGTGGAAGAACCTTTTGTTTGTTTGGCCTTTTGTTACCCTGGGAGGGGTTAAGGGTGAGTGAGTGACTTGGCCAGAGGGCGAGGGCACCACCTCCAGCCTGTGTGGCAAGGCAGAGGAGGAAACTGAAGCAGGGAACAGAGGCAGTGCCACATGAGGTCAGCAGGAGTTGCTACAGGTAGCCACGCCTGTGACACAAACCCTTAAAGATTTTCCTGTTAGTATTTATTTAACCACTGTCCCGAAGCGGCACAAAGACGAGCCAGAGTTGCTGCTTTCTACTCGAGTGAGTGGTGCTGCAAACAAACAAGAACGAATTCCCTGGGCACCATGAGAAACAAAGGAAGATAAATTCCCTGCCTTCTGTAGGCTACATCTGCCCTTAAACCGCTACTGCAGTGCAGACCCTCGCTACAGCGACAGGAGGGGTTCTCCGATCGGTGTGGGTGATCCACCTCCCCAAGAGGCGACAGCTAGGTTGGCTGAAGAATCCTTCTGTCGGCCTAGCACCGTCTATGCTGGTGCTTAGGTCGGCTTAACGCCGTCACTCCGGGGTGTGGATTTTTCACATCCCTGAGCAACGTAGTTGGGTTGACCTAATATTTTATTGTAGACCTGGCCTGAATCACCGAGGAGACCTGTGTGGTTGTGTTACTAAAGGACAGGACAAAGCTTCTGTCCATTGCTCTGCTCTGCCCAAATCCCCTGTTTCTGGGCGTGCACAGGTAAAGCTGCAGGAACCTACAAGAACCCTGTTATCCTCCCTGCTCAGCCGAGCAACCGCTATGGAGCCATGTATTAGGACAGATGGGCCAGATTTTCAGCTGATGTAAATGGGGGGAGGGATAGCTCAGTGGTTTGAGCATTGGCCTGCTAAACCCAGGGTTGTGAGTTCAAACCTTGAGGGGGCCATTTACGGATCTGGGGCAAAAATTGGGGGATTGGTCCTGCTTTGAGCAGGGGGTTGGACTAGATGACCTCCTAAGGTCCCTTCCAATCCTGATATTCTATGATTCTATGAAATAGGGTGACCAGACAGCAAATATGAAAAATTGGGACAGGGGGTGAGGGGTAATAGGAGCCTATATAAGAAAAAGACTCAAAAATCAGGACTGTCCCTATAAAATTGGGACATCTGGTCACCCTAGATGTCAATATCGGTGTAGCTCCATTGACTTCAGCGCAACTCCATCTGTTTACACCAGCCGCAGATCAGGCCTGGCAGTGTTGCCAACCCTAAATGTTAAAAAATTATGATCGGGCCCTAAAAATCACGAGTGTATCTTGAAAATAATGAGATTTTAAAATATTAAGCACTAGCCGTTCTTTTCATTTGCCTCCTGTCGTTAGTGAGCTTAGGAGTCGCTTTTTCTGCATCCACGGTGGCCAGGAGCAGGTCACGTTTCAGGGGCAGAGGATTAGAGAAGAATAATTAATCAGTGGCAAAAAGATTAAATTCTCTTCCCTTTCCTCACTCTGGAACTTTGTAGGCCTGAAGGAGCTTTACCCCACTCCACATCCCAGCCTCCATTGGGGCTGCTTGTTTAGCTGTAACTCCCACTTGCCTCATCGGGTCTGCTCTCCAGACAGCAACCTGACAGTCCCTTGCCATGGATTAGCTGGCAATGGGGAGAGGGGTGTTCGAGCCCCAAGGCAGGACATACATCACCCCAGCTACAAGCTGGTCAGAATTTTCAAACCCTCTGCCTATCAAGCTGAGCAATGTTTCCTTGTACTCCCCCTTCTGTCTGTATCCATTTGTTGTCTCTTATACTTAGATTGCCAGCTCTTTGGGGCAGAGACCGTCTTTTGGCTCTGTGTTTGGACAGCCCCACGGGGTCCTTGTCCAGGAAGGGGGCTCCTCGGCTCTCCGATAATACAAATAAACAATAATAATGAATTCATAATAAATCAGAGTGGGCTAAAATTGTGCTAGCTTTGACCTCTGCTCTGAGCCACGTTATCGCTCAGAGATTATCTCAGACAAGTCATTCTGAAAAATTAGGAACAGCGAAATGACGGATTCCTAGAACTACTGTTCTGCCTTCCCTCGGCAGATTCTTCTGCCATGGCACAGGTCAGGCAGACCTTGTACCATGATGCTGACACAGGAATTACCGTAACTGGTGTGTTCTCCTTGACATTCATGTGTGCAAGGCCCATTTGTTATGTTCCTCTTTTATGTCAGTGGGAAGAGTGGGGTACTTCTATCTGCATTCAAAGCTCAGATGAATGAACAGATGGAGAAACAGTGTTGCCAACTCTTGCGGTTTGAGCACAAGTCTCATGATATTTGGTGTTTTTAACTCCTGCCCCCAGCTGCTGGGCTTAAGAGATTGCAGGGGAATCTCAGCTTTTATTTAAACCTCCCTCCCCTAGCAAACAGCAGTAGGTCAAAGCGTGTTAGGGAACTTTTAGTGTGCAGCAACAGGGTCCACACGGACGGATAGTGCGTCGCACCCTGGAGCGCTGTAGAGTTGCATCTCAGCTTGCCCTACTCTGTGCCGTAAGCCAGTAGCGTAGGCAGGTCCGGAGCACAGGGGGAGCGGCACTATATAAAGGTGCCCCCGGGCTTCCCCTGTACTCACCCAGCGGCGCCTCCGGTGGCGGTGGGTCCTCACCAGAGGTGGTCCGGTCCGGTGTACCGGCAAGAGCCCAGTACACTGTACTGGACCCTACCAGCTTCCCCGGCGGTGATTTAAAGGGCCCGGGACTCCAGCTACTGCGGGGAGCCCCGGGCCTTTTAAAGCGCCGCCGGAGCTCTGGCAGCGGGCTCGGGCGGCGCTTTAAAAGGCCCGCGGGAGCCCCAGGCCTTTTAAATCCCCGCCCGAGCGCGGCTCCGGCAGCAGGGCTTGGGCGGCGTTTTTTAAGGCACCGCTTCGCTCACAGGGGGAACGACCGCTCCCCCTGCTCCCCCCTGGCTAGGCTACTGCCGTAAGCATGTGTTTAACCCCTGTGGCTGCAAAGAGAAGGTTGAAGTGTGAAGCAAGTGGATCCTAGAAGACTGAGAATCCAGAAGGCAAATAAGAGACCCCAAAATTTACTATTTAAAAAAAAAAGTCATTATTTAAGTCAAAAATAAGTTTTAAGTCAATCTTGCGATTTTCTGGGGCTTGGCTCTGGATTTTGGTGCTTGAGAGGTTGGCAATACTCCAACACCCCACCAGAAGTGCATCCAATTTCTGACCATAGGGAAACCATGACGTGTATACACATTAAGGGTCCCCGTCTCTTCATGGGATGCACAGCTGGGGCTCCCACTGATTTAGGAGACTGTCACTCAGAATGTGTTAATGACATTTCTGAGCTGGTGGTGGCTCTCTTGACTTCATCGTGGCAGACCTGGCGCGAGGAATACAACTCCTGTCCTGTGATTACGATTTAATCATAGAATCATAGAATATCAGGGTTGGAAGGGACCTTAGGAGGTCATCTAGTCCAACCCCCTGCTCAAAGCAGGACTAATCCCCAATTTTTGCCCCAGATCCCTAAATGGCCCCCTCAAGGATTGAACTCACAACCCTGGGTTTAGCAGGCCAATGCTCAAACCACTGAGCTATCCCTCCCCCCTTTTAATGATTGTAAAAGGAGCTTTTCTACCCTGTGCATGTGCCATGGCGTATAAGATTTGCACGTGCATCTGCCCCAGTTGTGCGTGCAAATCTTGCAACGCCAGGCATGGCCTTGCCATCTGCGTGTGAAACTGCCTGACTGCACTAAGCCTCACGCAGCATCCCAGCTCCAGGCACCCGATCCCCTGTAGAGCTGAAGAATGAAATTGTTTCTTTCCTTTAATTACTATTATTAATAAGACTCCATATTGTAACTCAAACTCCATTTTGAAATGCTCACTCCATTTTGTAAACCCTGCTGTAACCTTTTTAGTTTAGTTTAGATGTGTGAATGAGGTATGCATGGATAATGGAATCAACCTCCAGCCCCAGCCTGTCCTGATAAAGTTAAAAGATGAAGATGCGGACAACAGCCCTAACAAAGTGAGAAGAGTCCACCCCAAAAGAAAAGAGCAAAGGTGCAATTGAAACAAGATCAAAGTCAGGTCCCAGGCTGACAGTCACGTCTGCAGCTGACGGGTGATCGATCACACCGAACCCAGAGACAGCGTGACACAGCGAGACCTATAGACTCTGAATTCAAACTAAAGCCTACAAAAAGGATGGGTGAGATGGGAGACTTTGAGTAATGTTCTGCTGCCAACATGGAAGGGCATCGGTGCGCGCCCGACAGAGACCCAGCCCTTCCTCATGCCCGGCTCTCCTGGCCAGTTAGCCGCCACGAGCTACGAACCCAAGCCGCGAAATCAAGCCACTGACTCAAGCTATGCTCAGGACTGGTAACTATCCAGCAGCTGCAGAACACTTGATGTGTGTGTGTGTGTGTGTGTGTGTGTGTGTGTATGCAGGTATTAGATATTAGTTAATAAATCAAATTGTGTTCTCATAATAAATGTGGCATCTTGCCTTGTCCCCTGAAACGATCCTGTGTAGTTTTGTCTGCTTAACATCCCCTGATATACATGTGCCTAACTTCCCCTCATCAGTCCTTCAGCATCCCTCCACGCATCCTACTCTCAGCCATCCTCCATCTCACAATAAATAACCCCCCTGGCAATGAACACAAACGAACACTTACCAAGACTATACGCCATTATCGTAATTAAGGATTAAAAAAACTTTGGCAAGGATATTAAATCCTAATACCACCTATAGTGTCTATAACACTTTTGAGCCATAGATCTCAAAGGAGGTGAGTATACTTATCTCCATTTTACAGGTGGGGAAACTGAGATACAAGGAGGAAAGTGACTTGCCCAAGGTCACCCAGCAAAGCAGTGTCAGAGCTGCAAACTGAACCAAGATTTCCTGAGTCCCGGTCCACAGGGGCGGCTCTTACAATTCTGCTGCCCCAAGCAGGGGTGGCGGGGCCCCGCCCCCGACGCAGGCAGTCCCATTCCGGAGCGGCAAGGGGACAGCGGCGGACCTGCCGCCCCTTTGCCGCCGCGGCAGGTGAGACTGGGGCGGCAGTCCGAGTCCCGCGGTGACAATTCGGCGGCGGGAAGAGCGGACCTGCCGCCGAATTGCCGCCGCGGGACTCGGACTGCCGCCCCCTTCTCACCTGCCACCCCAAGCACCAGCTTGGCAAGCTGGTGCCTGGAGCCGGCCCTGCCGGTCCAGTGCCCTATGCACTAGGCAGCATAGGAACATAAGAACGGCCATACTGGGTG
This sequence comes from Chelydra serpentina, assembly GCA_037349315.1. NCBI lineage: Eukaryota > Metazoa > Chordata > Testudines > Chelydridae > Chelydra > Chelydra serpentina. The sequence goes on along the minus strand of JBAIAC010000027.1, from coordinate 18,587,137 downwards.
AGACCAAAGGTCCATCTAGCCCAGTATCCTGTCTTCTGACAGTGGCCAAATGCCAGGTGCCCCAGAGGGAATGAACAGAACAGCCAATCGCCAAGTGATTAATTAACTAGTTAACTGTGACGTGCTTTGAGATCACCAGATGAAAGGGCTTTCCCAGCTCCCCCAACGCTTGCTGGATCTCGCCAGACCCTGCACCCCATTCCCTCAACCCAGTGTACCCTTTGCTAACAACGTGGATCAAAGTTTGCTCCTCCCCCGACACACACACTGGAATGACCGGCCGTGCTGACCCAGCCACAGCTGTCGCGGGCACAAAGGAGAGGAGGGAGCCCGTCCAAGAGCGTAAGTGCTCAGTCACGCACATGCAGCCTGGGCAGGCCTCCCAGCCCTTGGGAACGAACGCAGCTGAACTTCGCAGCCGGGGGAAAAGGAGAGATGGGGCCTGGGAAATATTCCTGCCTAGACGTCGGGGGAGAGTTTGGGCAAGAAGCTTGGATTCCACTGCTGGGTTCACGGGAATGGCTGCCCGGCCCACTGCATGGCCACATGGTTGGGGGATCAGCTCTACCATGGGTGCTGCAATGGTGGGTTCAAGCCCCAGAGTAAACATGTGACCCCAGCCCCTGCGGAAGGTGAAGTGACAGACACCTGCTTCTCTCAGGCTCGAGCTGTGAGGCCCCAAGTTGGCTGGGGCAGCGGGCAGTTGCCGCACGCGGCGTACAAAGGGAGACCGATGCTATGAGTTAGCAGGTAGAGTTAGAGGGACTGTGGGGAACTGGGTTCTGCCGCTGGGCCCAGCCGGAGGCCCCGCGTTGGTGCTGGAGGGAGCCGAGCTGAACCGAGCCGGGAATCTGATACCACGTCCCCCACCCAGCCCTGGAAATAGCCCTGTGGGCTGGCACTGGAGAAGGGGTGGGGTGGGGAGGTGCTGGATGTGCCTTGTCCTTGCTGATGTCAGGGCCCGTGCGTCTATGCCTGGGACACAGGCTGAGATGGATATCTGTGTTCAGAGGCCTTCACTCCCCAAGGTTCCTGCTGGCAGCCAGATTTATCCCCCCGGTGGTTCCGGTGCCCTTCACCCCGCACCCCGCCCGCTGGCAGGGAGTCAGCAGCACAGAGCAGCCCATGCTCCGGGTGATTCCCTCCTCCCCAAGCTACACCTTGTGGTCTGGAAACAAGATGGTTATTCAGCCAATTAACCCAGGCCTGTCCCTTCCCTCTGTCTCATGGGCCATGTTTCTGCCAGGATCTCTCTTCTCCCCAGTGCATTATGGGAGGCCTCCAAGGGTCTTTGTCCCCCCCCACTCCCAATACATTATAGGAAATGTTTTCCCCCAGTGCACTATGGGAAACATTCTCCCAGCCCCAGGGGGGTCCCTGGTCCCCACCACATAGGGTGACCAGATGTCCCAATTTTATAGGGACAGTACTGATTTTTCGGTCTTTTTCTTATATAGGCTCCTATTACCCCCCACCCCCTGTCCCAATTTTTCACACTTGCTGTCTGGTCACCCTACCACCACATTACGGGAAATGTTCCCTAAGCCTTGGGGATGGGTCTCTATTTCCCCCCAATGCATTGTGGGAACTGTTTCCCCAGCCCTCAGGGGCTCTCTATTCTCCCCAGTGCATTGTGGGGAACATTGTCCTTGGCCCAGGAGCATTTGTGCCCCCAGATTACACTGTAGGAAATGTCCCCCCAGGTTCCTGGGGCGTCTGACAATCCCAACGCTCTGTGCTGTCTCCACGACCGTAAGAGGAAGTAGCAAGGGAGACAATTCGTGCCAACTGAGGTGGTTGCCATCGCCATGGGTCCCCCTGAGGTCTGGATTGAGGCCTCCCCTCTCAACCCATGTTTATGCTGGGCTAGCTGGTGTTTAGGAGAGAATTGTTCAAGGAGTTGTGCTTCTCCTCTTGATCAGCGCAAAGCTCAATGGCAACAGCATAAAACTCAGCCCCACGGAAGGCTCTAGTGTAGAAGGGACCGGGGACCCCACATCCCTGCCTGGTAATGATCAGAGGCATTGCCAAGGTGATGCAAGATGCCGCTGAGGTTCAGGACTACTCCTTTGCTAGAGCACCCCCTGCTGGCCCATGGTGGGAGCCACCGATGGAGGCACATGAGGGAAATGTGCCTATTGCACTGCAAGTTACAAGGGGGAGGGAAAGAGCCATTTGGATAGTCAAATGGCTTGTGCTCAGGCATGTAGGAGACCCAGGTTTGACCCCTCATCCCGTTCTTCTGCCCACAAGTGATCAGGAGCCGTGAGTGCAAAGGCTGGGGATGGCACTGAGCCCAGGGAGGAAAAGCCACATGCTCCTCAGCAATGAGCGGTTGAGGGGTGGGTTTAGAAGGGAGCCTGTTGCATCTTCAGCCAGTGGGGAGGAGTAACGGAGTGAGGGGAAGCTGTCAACGCAGGGATGAGGATGCAATCGGATCCCCTCTCCCCCACTCAGGGGGAAGGAAGAAAGGCCAGGTGCTCATGATCACAAGGAGATTCTCAGATATTCCCTCCCACCCTTCAGCATCCCCAGCCCCGTGCGCTAGTCCAGGGCTGGCCTGAGGTGCACAAGGAGACAGAGCCATGGTGATATAACTCCTGCAGCACCAGGGGCAGATTTAGCTCAGTGTATTCCATGCGTGGGTACTGCACAGCCCTCCTTACACTGTTAACCGGAGGCCAGGTGGGAAACCCGATAACCCTTTCCATGTGCATGCTCAAATTTGTCCTTTGTATGCACAGGCAGGTGACTGCCCTTGATGCCTCCCTTCCTTCCAGCTCCTCCTAGGCAGAGCTCAGATAACCCATGCATCCTGTTGAGTGGTAACGTTACCCACCACCCCCACAGACTGAACTTCTTGTTGCCTTAACTGCAGGCCCAATAATCTGGCTCAATCAAGGTGCCCATGTGTAAGCCTGGGCCTTGGAGCAGGAAGTCTACAGGGAGAGAGGATTAGGAAAAGCAGTAATTGAGATAAATGCTGTGTCAATTACACAGCAGAGCCACCAGGCTCTCAGCCAGAGGCCCAGGAAGGGTCTGAGCAGGGGCGGAAGACAGGATCGGACTAGGTTGCCACCTCTGAGGGGCAAAAAAATGGGACATAGCTGGGATGATCCTGAGCCCATCAACTGGACAGCTGGCAGGGTGTATCAAGCCCCCTGACAGATTTCCCAGGACAGCTACCTCAAAGAGGGATGATCCTGGGAAAATCAGGATAGGTGGCAACCCTAAATAGGAGTGCAGGGATTCTGAGGGAGTCCGGGAGGTCTGTACGGGGTGCTGAAGGTAAGTCTTGCAAGATCCTGGGGTGAGTTCTCTAGGTGGGAGGGAAGGAGAAAATCTTTGTAGTGGGTGGAGTGAAGAGGTCAGTGCGGGGAGACAAGGCCCAGGAAAGTCTGTAGGGGGGCTGGGGCTGGAGAGGTGTGGAGGAGGAAAAGACCTGCACAGAGGGAGATTGGGACACCCTTCTGATAACCCTTTGTAACTATTCCTGCTACGGCTGGTCATCAAACTACCCTGCCTCTCTTAAAACTCAGCAGCGTGTGTAGAAGAGTGGCTCACCCCTACCATGACCCATCATGCCTGGGGAGGGCATGACAGACTCTGCTTTGCCTAGAGTCCTCTGCCAACAGCCCTTCCAGCCCCATAGCTGCTGTCTGCCTCTTCTTGTGACTCAGTTCTCTGGCCACATCTAGTTTAGTTCCATCCCTTCCAGGATAAACAGAGAGTCCAATCAACCAACCTCAAACACACCCCTCCCTGGGCTCACTCCTCCAGACTCTTCACCCCTACCCAGGCTCGGCCAGGGGGTCCTCACACTACCTTTTCCAGCAGGCAGTAGGGGAACCCAGACCTTCCCTCTCCTCTGAGCTCTAGTCCAGGGACTGTGCGGTGAGCAGCTACGATCTGCTGTCACAGATGCTTCACTGCCTCCTTAGACTTCTTCCTACCTTGGCCCACCTTCAGGCCTTTTCCCACAGCTCCTTCCTGGTCTTACTGTACAATCTGCCTGTTTCTAGGCCCTTTCTTCACTCGCTAGTAACCAGAGAGGAACTGCATAGCTCTTCCCCTCTCTCCCTGCAGCTCCTGTCTTATCTGGGCTTCCTCCCTTTATGCTTACTGCCCAGCTGGGCTTCATCTTCAGCTGGGCCTGGCCCACCCTCCAGGTGCAGCCAGGTTCTTTAATTGAGCTTGCTAGCTCCAGTTAACCCTCTGAATGCCAGTGTGGAGTATATAGTCCGTCACACTGTGCTTGCGTCCACCCTCCTGCAGCAGTGAGTTCCATAGGTTGATTATCTGCGGTGTGATGAGCTTATTAGTCTTGATTGGTTTTATGGTATCACTTAGAGGCCTGCGATGAGGGCCCCATTGAGGCAGGTGCTGTATAAACACATTGTGAGGGACAGTGCCTACCCCAAGGTTTTTATAATTTAAATAGGTAAGTTAGAGACAGTGTGGGAGAAAGGATTAATATCCCCATTTAACAGAGGGGAACTGAGGTCTGGAGAAATCAAGTGACTTGCCCATGGTCACACAAGGAGTTTGGCAGAGCTGAGTATCAAGCCCAGTTCTTTTGAGTCCTGGTCCAGATTCATAACCACAGGGCTATCCTTTCCCTGCAGCTCCTTTTACTTGTTTTAAATGCACCTGCCATTAATTTCATAACTCGATCCCTTGTTCTTGTTTTATGGGACAGGTCAAAACAGGAGTGACCCATCTCCACAGTCCCCTTCCTAATCCTCAATGCCCCAACCAAGTCCCCTATAGCTCTTGTCCTGTCTACGTTAAATAACCCTAGTGTTTGCGGTCTCTCATCACATGGAAGTCTGGCTCAACCTCTAACCTTCTTGGGACCTTCTAATCACCTCTCCAACATCTCTTATTTCAGCCAATGGGACTGCAGTATGCAGATGAGTTGAGGAGAAAACCAAGAAGGTATCTCTGATGCCTCATCTTTACTGCTTAGCAATATTGTGTGACCCTGGATCCTCAGCTGAAGATGAAACAGTGCATACTGGGAACAGTTGTCTCTGCGTGGTACACCCCTGAATTAATGAAGGTGGATACTGGCCATATAGTAAAACACCATAGGCGAAATCCTGGCTCTGTTGAGACCAATGGATGTTGTGCCATTGACTTTAATGGGATCAGGATTAAACCCCCTGTGTGTGAATTTAGGACACATTTTATCTACCCCTGAAGCAAGGCACAGATCCATCCTGGGTAATGAGATATGGGGAGCGAGGACCAGTTTAAACTTGATACGATGGTGAAGGGAATGGAAAGCAAGAATGCACTATGACACCCGCCTGAAGATGAGGTCCTAGTTCAAGGTTATACAAACTATGGGTCTGATCCTGTAAGCCAGACTCAAGTGAGCAACCCCATTGCCAATTTCCACATGTGACTGGTGATTTGGGGGAGTTGGGGGCCTCACTTTTCAGGTGACCAAAGTGAGATGCCTCAAAGTGGCCTGATTTTCTGAAAATCCCCTTCCAGGTGTCTTAGGCAACGCCCGGCACCCTGACCTGAACCCGACAGGACACCACTGCAAGTGTCTGACAGGTTGGGAGGCCCTCAAATCACTGGTCACTTTTGGAAATCGTCCCCTTGGCCTGCTCTTCTGTGGAGTGAGGCCCGTACCTAGAAAACACCACAGACTGATGCTATCGCGGGGAGGGATAGCTCAGTGGTTTGAGCATTGGCCTGCTAAACCCAGGGTTGTGAGTTCAATCCTTGAGGGGGCCATTTAGGGATCTGGGGCAAAAATTGGGGATTGGCCCTGCTTTGAGCAGGGGGTTGGACTAGATGACCTCCTGAGGTCCCTGATATTCTATGATTCTATGATCGGGATGAGCAGGACAAATCCACCGTCCACCTCAATGCAGCAGTAGCAGCAATGCGTGGACCTCTTCTTGGGCTATGGAAATAACCACCAGAATGATCTGGTTTGTTCATGCTCCAGACAAGAAACTTGCCCCAGACCCTGATGGAGAAAACATCACATCGAGGCTGGATGCCCACCGACTATTAGCTAAGTAACGCAATAGCGTGTCTGAGCATGCACTGGGCCTCACAAACTACCTGGGAAAACTCTGGCTCAGGAGTATGAGGCAGGGTGAGCTGGTGGTTACAGCATGGGACCGAGACTCAGGCAATCTGGGTTCAAAGCCTGGCTTTGCCACAGCATTCCTGCATGACCTTGCCCAAGTCTGTCCCTCAATGTCCCTGTTCCCAAAATGGGGATAACCCTACTCATTTCAAGTGTTAACCCTTTGGGATGGGAATATGTGTTTGTACAGCACCTTGCACAAGGGGGGCCTTGTTCCTGACTGAGCTCTCTGGGTGCTACTGCAATAGAAATCATGCAAGATAGTAGCAAGAAGGGATCTTTCCTGGACAGCGCAAGAGGGAAAGCTGGGGGGTTAGTTTTGGAGAACATCTAGGTCACCATTCACTCTTTGGGAACTTTACCTTTCTGCAGAGGAACTGCTGCCCGCTGGCATTTCCCGAGCTCTCCGGGAAAGCCATCTGGGGCTCAGCTATAGAAAGGTTTGAAGCGTTTCTATGCAGTTTACAGCAGACATACCTTCCTCCCCAGGGGCAGGCTGCCTACACAGCAGCCGCAGTAACCCCGTTCGATCCCCATTTTTATTTCCGTGATAAAACATTGCCAGGTATAATGAGAGATTAAAAGAGCTCAGCACTGTAATCAGTCTATCATCATCCCCCTTTGTTACTGCGCTGAACACCACAGAGGTTTAAAGATCCCTGGTGACAGCACATCCCCCTTTTAGGCCTCATCTACACTTCAAGTAGGTTGACAAAATGCACACACCTGACTGATGTAGTTCTGCTGGCCCTGGTGTAGACACTCTAGGCTTCCGCCAACCTAACTACCATTGCTCGGGGAGGTGGAATTCCTACAGTAATGGAAAAACCCTTTCCATTGCTATATGCGAGGTAAAAGAAATCCCCAGTATTGCCAGCTCTCATGATTTTATCATGAGTCTCGCAATATGTGGGGTTTTTTCCCTTAAAGCCCCAGCTCCTGGAGTCATGTGAATACCTCACGTGACATCTCAGCTTTCTTTTCTTTTTCTTTGTTTGAAACTAAGTGATTGGGGTGCTCTCTAAATGGCAAAGAAATCAGATGACAAATAAAGTAAATCTCAAAATCCACTGAATTAAAGTTAAAGTTGCTGAAGGAATTCATATAAGTCTTGGGCAAAATACATATTGAACTTCAGCATTACCATTAAAAACAGGCAGTACAATGAAAAGGTGGGAAATGTCTTAGGGATGTATAAATAAAGGCAGGTACAGTAGTTAAGGTAATCTACATACATGTACTGTTACTACTTTTACAGTTCAAATGTTTGCTCAGTGACAATACTGACATAACTTGGTAGACACATCTCACATCCGACCATGAAAATTCATCTTAAACATGCTAATAACAACCTTAACCAGAAGAGCTCCGTGGCACTCAAAAGCTTGTCTCTCACCAACAGAAGTTGGTCCAATATAAGATATTACCTCCCCAACCTTGTCTGGTCTCAACCTTACCTCTGACCAACAAGGTGAATTTATGAATTCTTTCAACTATGTGTCATCAATATGTGCGTGTATTTGAATATGTAAAGGATGTAATTAGTAACATACGTACTGTAAGAGTTTGTAAGTATCTCTGCTAGGGGGTATTATTAGCATGCGTAAGTTGAATTTTCACATGCCAGTAGTGGCATTGAATGATTGTATCAAGTACAAAGATAATGGTAAATTTAACAAGTCAAAGTCATTTCCTCAAGTGCTGAAGGTTTTTTTGAATGGTAACGATGCAAAGTGTTTTGCCTAAGGGTTACATTAATCATTTAACTTTACGTTATTGAATGTTTAATAAAATATTAATCCTTCATGTTATTATGAATCACGGCACTAAAGTACAACTGACAAGTGTCTGTGATTGGTATTAAAGTCATGGCTTGAGTCTCCCATTGTGCAGACCATAGCGAGAGACAGGCACTGTCCCCAAAGAGCGTACAGTCTAAATGGACAAGACAGAAAAAGGAAGTATCATTATCCCCATTTTACAGACTGAGGGTATGTCCACACACAAATCAGTCTGACTTGGGTCAGCAAGCGCTCAGTAACTGGGTCCTACGGACCCTGCTGGGAGATGGGTCAGAGCCTGTGACTCGGGTCCAAGCATGGTGCAGTGTGGACACGATAGCATGGCTATGAGACTGGGTCCAACAGTTGTAAACCCAGGTTTACAATGCAGAGTGAATGCTCAAGTGCGGGCTTGGGAAACACTGAGTCCACAAGCCTGGGTCCCCCGGACCTGAGTTTACAATCAGTGTAGTGTAGACATACCCGTAGAGACTTGCCCAAAGTCGCACAGCGAGTCTGTGACGGGCTAAGGAATTGGAGCCAGATCTCCTGAGTTCCAGTCCAGGGCTTTAACCACAAGACCATTCTTCATCTAGAACTAGTTGAAGAGATCCCAAGAGGGTAGGGATGGATTGCAAGGGGCACAGTCTGGCCCCATGTATGTTACACTGACTTTGTCTCTAAAAGCTTCCTTGCCTAGACTCACACCCACATTGCTACATGTCAGGCATGTCTGCGCCACAAGCACTAAACCCCGGTGCACCGACGCCGCTGTCGTGTAGACACTTGCTACAGGCACAGAAGGAGGAGTTATTTGCTGTGGGAAATACACCCCCTCAAAAGGCAGGTAGCTAGGTCAACAGAAGAATTCTCCGATACAGTGACAACAGCAGAGAAGAAGGAGGTCTGATTTAACTAAAAGCATCTCAGAGTGGGGAGGATGTGTAGACCGAGGGTTCTATCCTGCCGCGTCAGCCTAGCACTGTCTGCACTGGGGTTGAGGTCAACTTCTCACAGGAGTCTCACAGGAGGGGTGAATTTTTCACAGTCCTCAGTGATGAATTTAGGTCGGCCTACGTTTTAGGTGTAGAACAGCCCTTAATTATTACACAATCCCTCTGAAAGAAAGTTGAAGTAGATGTACACAATCCCTCTGAAAGAAAGTTGAGTAGGTGTAAGAAAAGCAACTACAAAAGGGTGTGACCAGGTGCAAGGTAAAGTAGCTCCCACCCTGCTTAAACTTATACCTCCTCTGGCTCCTTGGCAGGTATATTACACTTCATCAGGAAGTAGGTGGAAGTAGGTTTAAGGGAATCTGATTATGAGTATAACTTACCCAGCCTTACACAATCTCTCTGGATTTGGCTGGTTCCCTGGGAGTGAGCAGCTCCTGCAGTCCAAAGCTGTGAGTGGCGCAAAAAGATAGACAAGCAAATTTGCCCAGAGGCCCCCAGTCCCGTAGCTGGATCTCGGTGCATTGACCATGGCACCCGTGTGGATCCAGCTGCTGGACTGGGACCTTAAAACAGAGAAGTTGCTTTCCTGGCATGTGTGGGAGGCAGATAACCTGCTGACTTTGGCATCGCGAGGGGACGTGTGTTTGGAAGGATGGCACGGCCCCTACTTTTCATGCTTCCCCCTTGACAGCAGAAATGCAGGTGAGCCTCTTCCCCGCCTTTTCATTTTGGAATATACATCATGACCAGCCCCATAACTACCCCCTCACTGCTGACTCCACTCAGCCTGCACCCCACACAAGGGACTCATTTGTTCTTGCCTATTACAGTAAACTATTTGCATCAGGAATTCTGAGTCATGAAGCTGAGGTCAGAGACAATAGGGCTTATTTCACGGCAGATGCCCCTGAGCACTTTGCATGTGTCCCACGTTTGTATTCCAAAATCTGGAGGGGTGTAGGCTTCCATCTGCCCCATGCTATTTGATCTGACATGTCTCAGAGCCCTCTATCTTATCTGGCTGCTGTTACTCATTCCCATGCCGCTAGGGTGACCAGACAGCAAGTGTGAAAAATCGGGACAGGGGATGGGGAGTAACAGGAGCCTAATCCTATATAAAAAAAGTCCCCAAAATCGGGACTTTCCCTATAAAAAGCTTCAGAGCCCCTGTCTTCTTTACCTGTGCTCCTGAGCCAAGGACGCACCAGCAAAACTTATTTTGAACTAAAACATAAACTAAAAAAACAAATGTAGTTTCAGGTTGACCCAAAATTAAAAATAAAATAAAAATCTGTTTCTTTGGCACACCGCATGGGTCAAAAAATGTGGTTTGTTGGACCTGGAACAACATGTTTCATTTCATTTTTGCGGGTTATTTTTTGTAACCTTTTTTTTGCTTTAATGAAACTGAAGTCAAATTTGAAATGAAAAGTTGCTGCCCATAAAAAATTCAAAACGTTGCATTTGGAAACAGTCAAAAGAAACCGTTCCCATTTCATCAGACTGTGTTTTGGTTTGGGGTGGAGTTTTTTTTTCCTGACTGAAATAATTTGGCAGACTCAACCCCAATTCTTGACCCGAATCTGCATCGTTCAGTGGAAAAAGTTTCCTCTGAAAAATGTCACCCGGCTCTGCTCGGCAGAGGGGACATAGAGGCCGGATGAATGGTGGGGAAATACAGGACTTAGTGGGGTAAAACTCGAGTCCCCAAATCAGCACTTAACCAGGGGAGCTGTGGACCCCTGCTTCACAGGGGCATGCGCGGAACACGGCTGGGAGCCCAGGACTCAGCATGAGGGAGGGGGAACATGGGGTGAAATCCAGAGCCCACTGAAGCCAATGGGAGTTTTGCCGTGGACTTCAGTGGCGCTAGGATTCCCACCTCGCCTCTGGGCTCACCGGGGGTGGGCAGCAGGACAGGGAGCTCTGAGCTCCAGACTCAATAGCAGGGAAGAAGAGAGCCATAAAGCTTTATTACAAAAGCTTTGCCATCCTCCTCTATCACTTTGTGCTTCTAGGCCACTTTTCCCCTATCCCCACAGCCCCTTTGCCCTTCCCCGCAGCCGTGCCGGACCTTTCCTGACAAGACTCCCAGCCAGCTCATTATATAAGAGGCTGAGGAATTGCTTGTTGGTGTCTTGGCACTTATACAGCCACACACTGAGATGTTGAGAACACCAAGGCAGGCCGAAAATGGCAGCGAGCCAGGAGGTGAAAACACCGGGCGATGCTCCCAGCACAGCATGGAGAGTGGGTCCCCGATCTAATCATGGTTCTGAACCCCAGTGCGTAGGGCACAGGACCATGCCCTGGTGTAAGGGGCGCAGGGCCATACCTCAGTGCATGGGGAGCAGATCTTTACTGGAGCATTGTACAGCTGTGTATTGTAGGCCAAGAACTGAAAGGGCTCTGTGGTTGATGCACACTAGGGATGCACACAGCGAGTGCCGCGGGCAAAGCCTGCACTGCTGTGGCCTGCGTTGTACCTATGCTGTGACTAGTGAGAGGATGAGAGTTTCCACCAGAGCTGTTAAGCAGGTACAGGGCGACATTCACTTACCCATGCAATGCCGACTATCCTGCACTGAACTGGGGACTTAACCACTGCAAACAGCCTGTGAAGAGTTAACAGTCATTGGGTAGCAAGCTTCCTACACAGAAGCAAGATCATAGGGTGGGAGGCATGTGGTCTATCCATCCCCTAGAGTCCATAGACTCTTTTCTCCAGAGTATTGTCCTGCGGCACTCAGGGTATGTCTACACAGCAATGTAAGCCCAGGGTTTGAATTTAGGCTCAAGCCCAATCCCCCTTCCGTCTACACACAAATCTTAGGGCTTGGACCCAAGGTCCCAGGACCCCATGGGGGTGGAGGGTCCAAGCCTGAATCAAGCCAGGACCCAGGATTCAAGCCCTATTGCATTGCAGTATAGACTCATGCTCTGGGGGTCCTCCAAAAGTATCTCACAATCCCATGGGCTGACTTTCTTTGTCCCCTGGACAGTCAAATTTGATGGACAGTCAAGTTTTCTCAACTGCATCATGAACAAAGGGCTAGAGCGGCCACCGTTTGGGAGGGCACTAGGAAGTCTGGGAGATGGGTGGCTGGACTTGGGCCCGCATAATGCAATGTAGATGCTGGCGCTCCAGGCTGGGACCCAGGGTTCAACGATTCCTAACCTGGGGTTACAAATGAGCGTAGACGCTCAAGCCCTGGGTTAACAAACCGAGGGTTTGCTAACTTGAGATCTACTAACCCTGGGCTTACACTGCAGTGTAGACATACCCTGAGATACCTTGGTGATGAGTCTGGCCCTGTATCATTCAAATCAATGGGAATGTTGTCTTTGACTTCAATGGGTGCATAAACATCTGGATAGAGGGATAGATTTGGCCAGTCTAATTTTAGATACATCATTGAGTCCTTTCTTTCATTGGTGGCTTCCACTTTCTCCCTGGGTAGTTTATTGTCTCTTCTGTTTGTGTAACATGGCCTATTGTGCCTCTTCACTAGTTATTTATCATCATCATCACAGACACCACTAGCACATCCCATTCCGTGGCGCTTCTGGTTCAGGAAAGCAGCTGATCTGCCCAAACAGCATGGAAACACAGAGCAAACAGCTACACCCCATGTGAAACAGGGACTGCCTGAAGGCCAAACAAGTCAACAAATGTAACCCCTTGTCATGCCATGGAGAAGCTGGCATGGTCAACAGAGTCAGACCAGAGTCTACTCTTGATCTTTGTTTAAAACACCCATCGACATCCAGGTTAGATTACAGCACATACACTGTAGTCATATAATATACCAGGGACAGTTTCTACCGGCTGTATCCTGAAGGCAAACTCCTGTTGAAGTAAATGGAGGAGTACCTGTCTGTCTCTCTATGGAATTTCTAGAAGGCGCCCATCACCTTGCTATTCAAGCACTTGAATAAGGACCACGGCAGGTCCTGGGCCTGTATACACAGGAAAGCAGTACTGCATAAAGATGTACTTATAATATAGACCCACCATAGGGGGATGGATTCATGCACATGCTGCCAGGACTCTTGGGTTCTATTATCAACCCTACTGCTGACTCACGGTGAGACCTTGAGTGGGGGGGACATGAATCCTCTGCCATCTATTTAACACAGCCACAGCTTCGAGCAAGTGTCTATGCATCAAACCCCAACTGGCTGGTAGCACCCATGTATGCCTTCCAGCATAACAATCCCTGTATCTCTTTTCTGCATGCCCTGCCAATAGAATTGAGCATGCTGAGACCCTGAAGAACTTACCTCCGAGGCAAATAGTAATGGTGGTGGAGGGAGAGGGAATGTGCCGAAAGCCCCTGACATGGGGGGAAAATCAGGGACCATAATATGGAGGGAGGGGGCCACACAGAATGCCTAGCATGGAGGGGAAGGTGGAAATGGCTGGTGAACCCTGAAAGATTTCCCCTAAGCTGAGTGGGAGCTCCTCCCTGAAACCGGGTGGCCCTTTGCTGCATCAGTTCTCCCTGCCTTTTCCTCCCCCTTGCTGTTACCTCTCAGACAGCCCTGCTGCTGGGCTGGGAACAGTTCCTCCCGCAGGGAGACTGAAGGGCTTTCGGCCTCCGCAGCTTCGCTTCCTGCAGCTGCATGGCAGGGATGTTTGCCCTGCTTCAGTAACTTCCCAGAACAGTGCCCAGGGATGGCTTTGCTGGCCCTGCCCATCCACCCTCTACAGATGGCAGCCTGACACACCCCCGGTGCTAGCAAGGACAGTTGCTTTGCGTAGCCTTATCAACCCAGCAGGTGCAGGCTGGCTTAGGGAATGCACCAACATGCAATATGCAACTATTGACACTGGAGATGGGCCCAAACCAACCTGCCAGCCCCAGCCCCATCAAACTCAGGTGAAGGTCAAATCCAGATTTCAAAGCTGTCTCCTATCAATATCATAGGCCAAACCAGGCCTCTGGATTTAAACGCCGCGCACTCTGGGGAGCGGCTGCTCTGGTTTGGCGATGAATGATACAGCTCAGGCCCAGCTAAGAGGGGCATATTGTATGCCAGGGTGCAGCCCCTCTGTTACACAGTGGAACTTCGAAATGAAGGGCTGCTAGGGTGACCGGGGCGTGGAGAGGAGGCTAACAAGCTTGCCGTGTCTAGCTTGGTGAAGCGGATCTGATCTGATCTGATTGCTCTCTAGGAATACCTGGCAGGGAGGGCAAACACCTGGGTGGAGAAGAGCTACTGAACAGGGATAAACTGGATAAGTTTAGGCTGAAAATTAAAAGATTTCTAACCATCAGTGGCAGGAGACTCTGAAACAGGCTCCCGGTAGGAGCTGGGGAAAGCAAACAGCCTAACTAGCTTTCAGATGGAGCATGGTAAATTGATGAATGGGATTGCATGATGGGACTGGACTCGATGACCCAGAAGGTCCCTTCTAGTCCTAAGATAAGGCTGGAGGGGAGGGGGAAAAGGAGGAGAGCCAGCTCGCTGCATGACACCAGCCTGCAAAGCAACCAGCCAAAGGGAGCTGGGCTCTGCCACGCAGGTGCCATTATCCAGCATGTCCTGCGCTCACTGGTAGGGCTAGGTCTAGGGTGGGTGAGCAGGGCCGCTTCCCTGGGTGCCAACTTCTAGCAGGTGCTGTGCCGCTCAGCTTTTTTTGCTCCTTTCTGATTGGCCAGCTGGTTCACTCGAGGGGTGGGGAGGGACATGTGCACTGAAAACGTTTTCTGCCCTGGCTGGCAACACAGTGAGGGCTTCTCTTGTTCACAGGCCTTTCCTATGGCGCAAGAGAGGCAGCATGGTACGAAGTTGGTGACCCTTTATTTGAAATCAAAATGTTTCACCCCCCCTCCCCCATTTACTATATAAAAATGCATCACTGATAATAATGCTAAGCGGGTATCACTTTTTTGTGCACGTGTTCCGAGAGACTGGCAGAGAATACTTGACCCTAAAGGGTCAGGGTGCGCTAGGAGGAGAGTGAGGAGCAACATTTTCTTTTCTTTAGATTGTAATAAAATGTTCAGTGCTTCACGATCTCCTGCCCCGACTGTCTTTTGTGACCAGCCCCCCCCCACAGGGGTCGTGTCCCACTGGTTGAGAAACACTAGTCTAAGCAGGGAACTGGAAGCCAGGAGCTTCTGATTTCTAGTCTTGGCCATGCTACTGACTCCCTCTGTGACCTTTGTCAAGGCAGTTGACCTCTTTCTACAATCACACTGAGCGGACGGCAACAGTACTAGCTCTTCCCAGACAGACCCAATAGTTTCTGCACAATTTAAGCTTCTGCTTTAAACCAAATACGCTTCTGGCTTAGCATTCCCATTTGAGGCGGCAGATCAACACTCTGCCATATGGCAAAGGTGTGACTCATTTCAGGGTTGCCCAAGCTGCCTGGGTGAATCACTACCATCTGCTTACAGTAGGAGGGAGCCCTGTCTGCATTCACCAGGGGGAACTCTCCCCAGCCGCTGGCTGACGGAAATACAGGCCCTTCGCTCCAGGAGCCCCCGACTTTCCCCCTGCAGGCTAGCAATTCATACTCGGCATTTTGTTACACTTAAGTGCCAGTGCCTTGTCTTCTGGACACCCGCCGTTTACACTGATCTGCTGCCTCCGTGAAAGGAGTGCACCCCAGCTCACTGATTTCATCTCAGTCCAACACGCTTGTTAGCGCAAGGTGCTTAGGTTTATGGTAAAACCAAACTGAAGTTCATTTAACAGAGATTTTGATAAAGAATCAAATAAAAGCAAGTAGAAGGATTTGGAAACGCCAGGTTATGTGTAACTAAAAACCATAAGATGCAATCCATAGTCTATACTTATTAACAGGTTACTTTCCTGGCTAATCATGTATTCCTCCACCAAACATTATTGCTTGTAGCACTAACCCAGTCCAATGAGCTGGGATCTGTTTTTCATAAGAGGTCCCCACTGGCAGAGGGTGTCCTCCTGTAATGGATCACAACGTGGGCCATTTCTCCTGCTCTTATGCAGCTATAGGCCACTGTTTCTTAGCCCAGGGCACTCCCCTTTTCAGAGCACCCTCCCAGGCTTCCTTTGTCTTTGTGGAGGGTCAAATCTCCGCCCGGCCCAGACAGTAAACAAGAGGCTGTCTCCAAAGGTGTCCATTGTTCCCATCGTGGATTGAAGTAGCCCTGAGACTGCCCCTCACTTCAGGTGACAAGAAGTCTGACTGCAAGTTTTGCAACCTAACATTCTAATGTTTTACATACGTTATCTGCTATTTCCCATAAAACATCTCCCAACACCCATGACAATCAGCTAGTTTTTAGCTCTCAGCAGAGACACCACCCAATCCCTTTTGGTGTAATACTGAGATGGCCGGACGCAGGTGTCATATACCCTGTCTGAGTCACAGAAGGGTACTTTGTTGGTGCTAACAGACACAATTGCTGTGAATGTGAAGTGGTTGGGGTCATCCAAGAGGAATGATGAGGTATTTGCATCTGGCTTGGGCGTGGCTCCGGCATGTTGGAGGGAGCTGGTAGCTGTGGAATAATAGTATGTGAGCATGAGCACGTAAGCAAAAACTGTATCATAATGCAGACACACCAGGGGGCCAAATTAAGGTTGCACAGGCAACTTTGGGGTGCTTGACTTTGCACCTTAAAATTATTTTAACATCTTTTTTTTTTGTAGGTAATTTATCGTTTATGCTGCAGTGCTGACCAGACACCGTCCCATTGTGCTACACAGCTAATAGCTGTAACCCTGGCATCTCGTTCCGTGTCATAGGCTGTGGGAATATGATGCTACAATTGCTTTGGGGGAGGGGTGTGATGCTTTCATTGGCCAGTTGTGCGATTGTTTATATGAGGAATATATTCGTTTATGGAACTAATCTCTCGTTGCTTTCATGCCCAGCTGCTTCTGCCAAAGGAGATCTTTATCCTTATATTCATCTATACACCTGATATTTATTAAAGCAGCCCCCCTATAGGCCTAATTCAGTGGTTTTCAACGTTTTTTCATTGGTAGACCCTTGGAAAATATTGAATGGAAATCTTATACATAGTCTGCGAACCCCAGGGGTCTGTAGACTACAGGTTGAGAACCACTGGCCTAACAAAAATGCCATCAGGAGCAGTTGCCATCATTATGGAGGAATTAACTCTTTTGCTTCCAAGCTCTAAAGAAGCGACCTGCCGTGATGCGTACTTGAAGCATAGACTGATGAGGAGGCAGAGGGGGAAGTGCCTTTTGCCTCATGTACCACACCTGGATTGGTGCATGAGGCAAAAGGGTTCTTGGCCCTGCGCTAGGCAACACTTCTGTTAATGACCTGGAGGAAAACAGAAAATCATCACTGATAAAGTTTGCAGACGCCACAAAAATCGGGGGAGTGGGAAGTACTGAAGAAGACTGGTCACTGATACTGAGCGGTGTGGATTGCGTGGCAAGCAGGGCACAAGCACACAATCTGCATTTGAACATGGCTAACTGTAAAAGATCTGCTCTAGGAATTATTTGAGGGCAGTTCTCTGGCCAGTGTTATGCAGGTGGTCAGACTAGAAGATCACAATGGTCCTTTCTGGCCTGGGAATCTATGTCCTAGTTAGGTCCAGGCAGAAGGAGATGGCCACGCTGCTCAGTGCCCTGGTGACACCCTGTCTGGCTGCCGCAGCAGTGCTCCTGAACAACTGAAGTGTGCAGGTAGAGCCCCCTCGGTGCGGAGTTGAATCTCTCCACGTGCACCCTAATGCACTGTTGATTTCAGTGTAATCCTGAGCAATGCGGCCAGCCTAGCAGGTGTGGTAACGGGCCAGCGGTGAAAAAGTTAATTGTTTAACCAGCTGGCATTTAGACATGAACACTGGCCTCTTCCACAGAAACGTGCAGATTCCAACCTTACTGTAGCGTATGGACAGGAAAGTACAGAGCGTCCCTAGGACATTTCCCACTAAATATGAATGATCGTATTTCTGATTCTAAGGGGCTGGGCCACGGAGCAAAGCCAGACCCCCCACAACTGGGTTTAGCATAACCCCTCCTCCCTGCCATCTCCGCCCTTTCCACATCTGACTTTCCCCTCAGCTTAAACCACGCAGCAGGGTCAGCCCCGGAGATAAAAAGGAAATCTGGGCTGGCAGCTCTTCCTTTTGCAGATACAGTCAACTCTCCAGCAGAACTAAAGAGCCCCAAACCTTGTTACTCAGCTTTATGTGGAATACGGACCCCAGAAAAGGACCCTGCCTGTGGATGTGTGAATGCAGCAGGCTTTTCCACCTCAGGCTACATCATATGATACCAACTGGATGGTAAAAATCAATCGATCAAAATAATCAAAAAACCGGGACAAGAAAAGAGCCAAAGCTGGGCAGATCTACCTTTGAGGTTGGTGCTCTTAATTCCTACCTGCTGCATTCACCTTGATTAGTACCCCCAGTTGTTGTGCCAGTATAACTCACAGTTAGGGGGGTGATTTTTACTGGTACAACTCCTTGTGTGGACACAGTTATATGGGTGCAAAGGTGCTTAGTGGATAGAGCACTAGACTAGGGCTCAGGAGACCTAGGTTCTATTCCTGGTTTTGTCCTGCTGGGTGACCTTGGGCAAGTCACGTCACCTTCATGTGCCTCAGTTTCCCCATCTGTAAAATGGGGATAACGATACTGATCTCTTTGTAAAGTGCTTTGAGATCTATGGATGAAAACTTCTATGTAAGAGCTAAGTATCCATACAGCTCATTCCCCTTCTCTACTATACTAGTATAAACATTTGTATACCAGTATAACTTGGTCCAGACTAGGGGGCTTGTACTTCTTTAACTATACCACTTAAAGCAGTACAACTTTTGCTTGAGGACAAGTTCAGGAAATCTTTATAGCATGTTTGACTGGTCTGGCTTCTGCTCTTGCGGTCACGGGTTTGCTCTTGAATGAATATTGATTGTGTAACAGAGGCCAGGGGCCTAAGTCACCACGGTTACGCCACTTTTATGCTGATGTAACTGCTGAAATCACTAGTTGGATTTACATCAATGTAAAGCTGGAGGAATGCAGTGGGGAATCAGACACAGGAAATCCAAGGAAGTGTCTGAACAGTAACTGGACCCAAAATAAGAGCGCTCTACTTTGATGTAACTTAAATCATTAAAAATCAGCTTAAATTATATATAAATCAGACATTCTTATTTTGAAATAAGTGTCCCCACACACACTTGGACTGAAGATGTGAATTACAACCCATTTAGTTATTTTGGTTTTAGTTACCTCGTAGAGAAGCTCCAAGACCAAACTCTGACGGTATTAAAATAGGTTTTCTTTCAGTGTTAGATAGTGAATTATCATTCCAGGAACTATAGTTTTTTTTAATTTAAATCTAAGAGCATGTAACATGTGGATATTAAGTGACTCACCCATGGCTTTTTCGATGCTCTTGCAGAAAATCTTTTAGTTACCAACTCTGCATGTTGGGCAAGTCATTTAGGCCACGCGTACCGGGTAGCCACAACAACACAACTGCAGTGCTGCAGCTGTAGTACAGACAATTCCTACATAGACAGTAGGAATTTTTCCATCGATGTAGTTAATCTAGCTAATCCACTTCTCCGAGAGGCTGTAGCTAGGTCCATCTTCTGTCAACCTAGCTGCATCTGTACCAGGGGTGAGTCGCCCTGTGTTGTTGAGGGTACAACGTTTTCCATCACCCTGTGCGAGGTAGCTAGGTGGATCTAATTGTTAAGTGTCGTCCTAATTGTTAAGTGTCATCCCGACCTTAGGCTCATGTCTTCAAAGGTATTCAGGTGCCGAACGCCTATTGATTTCAGATACCTGTGAGGATCTGGGCCTTAATTTCTCCATGCCTCAGCGCCCAGCTGTAAAATGGGGATAATATTTTGTCTTGTCTACATAGACAGTAAACCCTCTGGGGCAGTGACTGTCTCTTGCTATGAATTTGTACTGCTTCTAGTCCCTGGGGCTCCAGCACCCCCATCCCTCAACTGGGCCTTGCATCCTGAGCCCCCAGCAACCCTCCCATCTTCCCCCTGCCCCCCAACTGGCCCTACACCCCAACCCCCCATCTTCCCCCTGTCCCCCAACTGGCCCTACACCCCAAACCCCCCATCTTCCCCTTGCCCCCCAACTGGCCCTACACCCCAACCCCCCATCTTCCCCCTGCCCCCCAATTGGCCCTACACCCCAACCCCCATCTTCCCGCTGCCCCCCAACTGGCCCTACACCCCAAACCCCCCATCTTCCCCTTGCCCCCCAACTGGCCCTACACCTCAACCCCCCATCTTCCCTCTGCCCCCCAACTAGCCCTACACCCCAACCCCCCATCTTCCCCTTGCCCCCCAACTGGCCCTACACCCCAAACCCCCCATCTTCCCCTTGCCCCCCAACTGGCCCTACACCTCAACCCCCCATCTTCCCTCTGCCCCCCAACTAGCCCTACACCCCAACCCCCCATCTTCCCCCCGTCCCCCAACTGGCCCTACACCCCAACCCCCCATCTTCCCCTTGCCCCCCAACTGGCCCTACACCCCAAACCCCCCATCTTCCCCTTGTCCCCACACCCCAACCCCCCATCTTCCCCCTGCCCCCCAACTGGCCCTACACCCCAACCCCCCATCTTCCCGCTGCCCCCCAACTGGCTCTACACCCCAACCCCCCATCTTCCCCTTGCCCCCCAACTGGCCCTACACCCCAACCCCCCATCTTCCCGCTGCCCCCCAACTGGC
Source organism: Chelydra serpentina (assembly GCA_037349315.1). Lineage (NCBI taxonomy): Eukaryota > Metazoa > Chordata > Testudines > Chelydridae > Chelydra > Chelydra serpentina. The sequence goes on along the minus strand of JBAIAC010000027.1, from coordinate 18,566,590 downwards.
CCTACACCCCAACCCCCCATCTTCCCCCTGCCCCGCAACTGGCCCTACACCCCAACCCCCCATCTTCCCTCTGCCCCCCAACTGGCCCTACACCCCAACTCCCCATCTTCCCCTTGCCCCCCAACTGGCCCTACACCCCAACCCCCCATCTTCCCGCTGCCCCCCAACTGGCCCTACACCCCAACCCCCCATCTTCCCCCTGCCCCGCAACTGGCCCTACACCCCAACCCCCCATCTTCCCTCTGCCCCCCAACTGGCTCTACACCCCAACCCCCCATCTTTCCCCTGCCCCCAACCGGGCCTCCCTGGGCGGCGCTGTCTCTTTAACAACCCCCCCGCCCACGCCGGCCGCTCGCGCGGACTGTACCAAGCGGGGCCGCGGGGGGAGGGGTGTCAGCGCCGCTCACCGCTCCGGGAGGAGGCCGGGGGGCTCCTCAGGGGAGCTCGAGGAGTGCCGAGGTCGCGGCCGCGCCGAGGTCCGGCCGGCGGCGGCGCAGGAGGCCCCGGAGGCGGGGCCAGGCCCTCGCCCCCCGTCCCGAGGTGGTAGGTGCCGCCGTACGTGCCGGGCCGGCAGTCCTGGGCCCTGCTGCAGCTGCGGAGGAGGAGCCGCAAGGTGGGTGCGGGGGGCCTGGAGCCGGGACGCCTGGGTCCTCGGGGGTCTGTTGGGTGAGAGCGGGGGGGCTGGGAGCCGGGACGCCTGGGTCCTCTCCCCGCTCGGGGGTCTGTTGGGTGAGAGCGGGGGGGCTGGGAGCCAGGACTCCTGGGTTCTTTCCCCGCTCGGGGGGGGTCTATTGGGTGAGAGCGGGGGGCATTGGGAGCCAGGACTCCTGGGTTCTTTCCCCGCTCGGGGGTCTATTGGGTGAGAGCGGGGGGGCTGGGAGCCAGGACTCCTGGGTCCTCTCCCCGCTCGGGGGTCTGTTGGGTGAGAGCGGGGGGGCTGGGAGCCAGGACTCCTGGGTTCTTTCCCCGCTCGGGGGGTGGGGGGGTCTATTGAGTGAGAGCGGGGGGCGTTGGGAGCCAGGACTCCTGGGTTCTCTCCCTGCTCGGGGAGGGAAGTGTGTGGGGGGGGGGGGGGGGGAGTCTAGTGAGTTAGAGCGGTGGGGGGAGGGAAAGGGGATTGGGGGCCAGGACGCCTGGGTTCTTTCCCCACCATTGGACAGGGAGCAGGGTCTAGTGGATTCAAGCAGGGGAGCCAGAACTCCTAGGTTCTGTTTCTGGCTCTGGTGGGTTTGAGCCAGGGAGCCAGGGCTCCGGATTCTGTCCTTGGCTCTGTCTGAATGCTGACAGAAGTCTCTTGGAGCCCTGTGGCTCCTGGTGCTGGCTAGCCAGGTCGGCCATGTGCCCCATAGAAGAGCTGGGTGACATTTTTCAGGTGAATAGTTCATTTGTTGGAAAGTGCAGGTTTTAATTGACCTGAAACTATTGGCAAATTTGACAAGAGTCCGTCAAAAATGCAGTTTGGTCAGGCGAAGGAAGGCAGGCTGGAGTCTCAAACCTGGGGGCGGGGGGTTAGTGCCACTGCCTACCTTTTATTGTGGTGGTTAGGGCCTTAACCTGGGATGTGGGGACCCAGGTTCAGATCCCCATTCTGGAGCAGGGATTTGAGTCCAAGTTTCTTCTCTTCCAGGTGAATGCCCCAACCACAAAGCTATAGGCTATGCCTTTCTCAGTCTCACCTGTTGACGCTGTTCTACTTTGTATATGTAACTAAGTATTCATTGACACAAGGACTGGAACCCAGGTCTCCCTCCTCCCACTCTATTTCTGGCCCAATGACTGTTCAAGTAGTTTAATACAAAGTGGAACATCTTCAACAGGAGAGCTGGAGGAGACCTCCCTCAGAATACGCTATAGCCTGGTGGCAGGCTCTGCAGTCCAGTGATGTCTGTTCCCGTCCAGCACCTGTGCTGGGCTAGAACTCTGACTTGGCTATTGAAACTCAAACTCCTGTGTTATCTCCACAGCTGTTTTTCTTGCCATGTAGGCAGCTTGGCCCTGGAAATCTTTTCCCATCTTTCAAATATCTGTAGACAAAGGGACGTCGCTAGGAGTAATGGGGGGGAAGTTTACAAAATAAAACAAAATAAAAATGTAGGTTGGATAGACCGAAGAACAATCTCCCCAAAGGAGGTGGTGGAGATTTAAAACTGATGGGGACAAGCCGCAGGGAACATAATGGCCAAGATTAATCAGCGGAGTGGATGCCACCATTTATCAGGTTTCCCCGTTCATAAGAGTAAGTGACCCATCCTGCGGCACTTCGATTGGGTTTTGGCCAAACATTTTATGCAATCTTGGTTGAAAGGAGCTATTGAAGCTAAAATAAGCCATTGGAAGAGTGGACCAGATATAGAGAGGAGGAATCATTTGACAGTTTGTTCATTTCATCTGAACAGGATAAATTATTGTATCATTGAAGTTCTTTTGCACTTTCATCTTCCTAATTTTTTTAAAATCAGAATTTGTTCAACAGCTAACTTGCAGGCCAGAAGCCAAAAAGAACTGAGGTTCCTTCAGTCCTGTCACTTAAAATATTTCCCAGTTCTGAATATGAAATGACAATATTTTCACTTGTATGGAGTCTTTAACTTCAAAATGTTTCAAGCATGATGCATGCTTAAATATAGCCACCCCTGGAGTGAAATAGAGTAACTGCTTTCAGTAATGCACACTGAAACTGCAACAGGTCAGACTTGGAAGTAGGGCATATCTGCACCATGCCGGGGCATTTGTTCAGAGGGAAGAGCACCACCAACTGGATTGCCAACACCACTTTTTCATTCATTTCATTGGCAGTCTCTCATCCGTGAACTACAGTAATAGGTTTAACTGCAGATCTCCTGCTGTCCTGGCTGAGGGTGGCATGGGTGCAGAATTCCACAGCATTTATTTTTGTGTGGACAGTTCTGTTCTGTGCCCGTGAGGCTGTATTTATCTATCTGTGAGGGCAATAGTATGACTAGGTCTTTCGTTTTTCCTTCAGGCCCTCAAATGTATATTTTTAAACATTCAAGTCCTCCTGAATGTGTTTAAAAACAACAACAAACAGAACCCCTCTTTTATAGTTTGTGGTTCCATTAGTAACTTGAAATGTGCTTTGAGAAGTTGTCAACTAAGACAACTATTAGGGGAGGATCTGGCCAAACTAGTTGGTTACATATATTCTCATTGGTAGGAGGGAAACACCAGGGAGCTATAACCAAAGCAAATAAATTCATAGACTTTAAGGTCAGAAGGGACCACTACGATCATCTAGTCTGGCTGCCTGTACAATGCAGGCCACAGAATCTCACCCACCCACTCCTGTAATAAACCCCTAACCTATGTCTGAGCTATTGAAGTCCTCAAATCATGGCTTAAAGTCTTCAAGGTACAGAGACTCCTCCAGCAAGTGAACCATGCCCTAGGCTGCAGAGGAAGGCGAAAAAGCCCCAGGGCCTCTGCCAATCTGCTCTGGAGAAAAATTCCTTCCCGATCCCAAATATGGCGATCAGCTAAACCCTGAGCATGTGGGCAAGACTCACCAGCCAGACAGGAAAGAATTCTCTGTAGTAACTCAGATCCCACCCCATCTAACATCCCATCACAGGCCATTGGGCATATTTACTGCTAATAATCAAAGATCAATTAATTGCAAACATTAGACTATCCCATCATACCATCTCCTCCATAAATTTATCAAGCTTAATCTTGAAGCCAGATAGGTCTTTTGCCCCCACTGCTTCCCTTGGAAGGCTGTTCCAGAACTTCACTCCTCTGATGGTTAGAAACCTTCATCTAATTTCAAGTCTAAACTTCCTGACGGTCACTTTATGTCCATTTGTTCTTGGGTCCACATTGGTACTGAGCTTAAATAATTCCTCTCCCTCCCTGGTATTTATCCCTATGATATATTTATAGAGAGCAATCATATCTCCCCTCAGCATTCTTTTGATTAGGCAAAACAAGCCAAGCTCTTTGAGTCTCGTTTCATAAGACAGGTTTTCCATTCCTCGGATCATCCTAGTAGCCTTTCTCTGTACCTGTTCCAGTTTGAATTCATCCTTCTTAAACATGGGAGACCAGAACTGCACACACTATTCCAGATGAGGTCTCACCAGTGGCTTGTATAACGGTACTAACACCTCCTTATCTCTACTAGAAATACCTCGCCTGATGCATCCCAAGACCGCATTAGCTTTTTTCACGGCTATATCACATTGGCGGCTCATAGTCATCCTGTGATCAACCAATACTCTGAGGTCCCTCCTCCTCTGTTACTTCCAACTGATGTGTCCCCAGCTTATAACAAAAATTCTTATTAATCCTTAAATGCATGACCTTGCACTTTTCACTATTCAATTTCATCCTATTACTATTACTCCAGTTTACAAGGTTATCCAGATCTTCCTGTATGATATCCCGGTCCTTCTCTGTATTGGCAGTACCTCCCAGCTTGGTGTCATCTGCAAACTTTATTAGCACACTCCCACTTTTTGTGCCGAGGTCAGTAATAAAAAGATTAAATAAGATTGGTCCTAAAACCGATCCCTGAGGAACTCCACTAGTAACCTCCCTCCAGCCTGACAGTTCACCTTTCAGTATGACCCGTTGTCTTCCCTTTAACCAGTTCCTTATCCACCTTTCAATTTTCATATTGATCCCCATCTTTTCCAGTTTAACTAATAATTCCCCATGTATCAAATGCCTTACTGAAATCGAGGTAAATTAGATCCACTTTGTCTAAAAAGTCTGTTACCTTCTCAAAGGAGGAGATCAGGTTGGTTTGGCAGGATCTACTTTTTGTAAAACCATGTTGTATTTTGTCCCAATTACCATTGACCTCAATGTCCTTAACTACTTTCTCCTTCAAATTTTTTTCCAAGACCTTGCATACTACAGATGTCAAACTAACAGGCCTGTAGTTACCTGGATCACTTTTTTCCCCTTTCTTAAAAATAGGAATTATGTTAGCAATTCTCCAGTCATACGGTACAACCCTTGAGTTTACAGATTCATTAAAAATTCTTGCTAATGGGCTTGCAATTTCATGTGCCAGTTCCTTTAGTATTCTTGGATGAAGATTATCTGGGCCCCCCGATTTAATCCCATTAAGCTGTTCGAGTATGGCTTTTACCTTGGATGTGGTAATATCTACCTCCATATTCTCATTCCCATTTGTCATCCTGCCATTATCCCTAAGCTCCTCGTTAAAGACTAAGGCAAAGTATTTGTTTAGGTATTGGGCCATGCCTAGATTATCTTTAACCTCCACTCCATCCTCAGTGTCCCAATCTCTTCCAATCTCTTTTGTTTATACTAAGCTTACCTATTATTTTGAAGTACAAAATTTGAACAATAGGTGGAAAATAATTGAGACTATTGGGCTTTGTAAATTGGCAGCTCTTTAAGCAATTAACCTGTATTTATAGTCATTTCATTTACAGAGCAGTCTGTTACTGAATAATCAGTTTCTTACTTTTCCTCTATTGTTCATTTGATCAGTTTCCCCTGTTTGTGGGGATCTTTTATACAGCAACAGGAATGAGAAAAAAAGTTAGAATCAGGAGAATGTGCTTGTGAAAACCACCAAAATGATTGTGGGCCTAGAGGCAGTTGTAAGACCTAAATGACTTTTAACCTTTTTTTTTGTTAAACTGACTGGAGTTCAGATTAACAGTGCCCTCTGAACTTCAGACATGTGAATGAAGCAAATTTGCTTCATAAGTTACAGATAAAGAGTAACTATAGAATTCCGTAGGGTAATTTTTGAGTCACACTCTTGACAATAGCCACACACCAAAGGTTATTTGTTCGTGTGATTTTCAAAGAATTGGAGTAATCTGTTTGTTCAGTGCCATACCCATCCTTTTCTCTCCCTTTTTCTCTTATATAAAAAGCTACCAAGAGGATGTTATCTACCTGGGATGAACTTTGTTCTGCTTTCATAACTAAAAAAACATGGTTAATATCTTATGTAAGTTGCTTTCCCAGTATAACTTGATCTAGTGCTAGGATTATGCTTCACAAGGTATTGTAAAAGGCATGTCACATGTTCTACTGTATTGGTGCACCTATTTAAAAGATCAATATTTAAAGACTCTTTAATAAGCTTAATTACCTATTCTATTGTAGGCAACATGGCCAGTCTGAAATTTAATAATCTGTGATTATCTCTTACTTGGTTAAACACCAAAATCCATTTGTGTGCTGCTTCTGGGTCATAGAACCCACAGAAAAAGAACACTGAGCAAGAAGTCTTTGTAGTACTGAAGGTTAGTCCTAAGAACCATGACAGTCCAATGTGACACACAGGACAGTTGGTTTGACTTTTAGCTGCATATTATTTTAATGTTCTTGCTTAGTTAGCAACTAAGGGTGTTTTTCTAATGTTTTTTTTTAAATTATACTTGCATTGTTTCTTTGGAATGTTCTGAGGAGTAATAATAGCCTAATTGTTCTTTTACATTTGTACAGTGCCTTTCATCTGAAAATTTTGAAGCATTTTGCTAGCAGGTCAACTTCATCACCTCTTGTGAGGCAGGTAAATATGTTTCTGTTTTACAGATCAGGCGAGGAGATGGATTGGAATTGTATAGGGAAGTGGGTCATATTTTCAACACTGAAAATCTGGTCTTAATTAGGAGTGTTGAAATTAAAAAAAAAAAAATCTGGCTGTAAGTGCCATGCTTAACTCACTGACAACCACACTATCTCTCGGTATAATATCCAGATACCACGCAAGTCACTTCTGAAATGCAGTGATCACCTCTCATGGATTTCTTAGCCTTCAGCAACTAGCATGTTCTTGCACATTTTGCATAGGGTGGTTGTATTTAAAACATAATCCTGTACACAGGACTGGGGATCTGGGTTCTGTTTTGTGCACTACCACATGGGCTAGACACAGCATCTTTGTTCTCTCTCATGTAAAATGGGGGTAATAATACTTCCCACCCTTGCGGGGGTGTTGAGACAAACATTTAATGTATGTGAAGTGCTTTGAAGAAATACTGCGATAATATACTAATGATGAAATCTTGGGTTTAAAAAAAAAATCATACTGATATTTGCTACTTTGGGTTGTTAATACATATTTGCAATTCTTAAACTTTGCAGAATTTAAGCTTTCATTTAACATCCCTCCCCCATCGCTCACATTCTCTGTTTTTAAAGCACATACAGTTGCAAAGGAAACTATCAAAATAAGAACAGAGGAACCGCTGCAGGGCTGTCTGCCTGATTCTGCAGCCAGACCGTTCTAGAGCCCCTGGTGCTGCTCAGTGCTTTGCCAAGGGGCAGCAGAGTGAAAACTCAGTCTTGTCCCTTGTCAGGGGTGCTGCTGGAATCATTGGGAAACAGTGAAACTGACAAATTAGGTCAGTTTCCTTCTGCTGGTTAGGAAAGTTGAGAGCAACAGCAGAGACAGACACTAGAGTTACTCACTGGGGAGCAGGATTTGGAGGCTGGGAACCTACCCTTGCAACAGCCAGGAAACAGTGTGCTGAGAGAGAAGTGCTTTCCCTCCTTACCAGAAGCCACAGTGTGATAAATGAAGTCCCCATCATCCCCCAGACACCTAATGATTCCCCTGGCCAATTCTGGTGGCTTTACAATCACATGTTCATCAAGGTATCTTTTCCCCCTTCTCTCTCCTTGCTGTGTGAAAGGCCTATTTCCCTATTGTGTGAGTCAACTATGAGTACAAGGAGACTTAGTGAAGATGACTATGCACAAAGTGCTCTCAAATGCACAGAGTAAAGAAATTGATAGAGGGAGAAAGTACAGTGATTGTAGGTGTTGCGTGTAAGATTTTCAGACAGGCATGTGATATGTAGATTGGCGGTATCCTTTTAATCATATCCAAGTCTCCAAACACAGCTACCTGCAGATATATTCTTGAATCCTCCACAATATTCAGATTTACATGGAGGCTCTTAAAATTCTGCTGCTTAAGAACATAAGAATGGCCGTACTGGGTCAGACCAAAGATCCATCCAGCCCAGTATCCTGTCCACCGACAGTGGCCAATGCCAGGTGCCCCAGAGTGAGTGGACCTAACAGGTACTGATCAAGTGATCTCTCTCCTGCCATCCATCACCCCCCTCTGACAAACAGTGGCTAAGGACACCATTCCTTACCCATCCTGGTTAATAGCCATTAATGGACTTCATCTCCATGAATTTATCCAGTTCTCTTTTAAACCCTGTTATAGTCCTAGCCTTCACAGCCTTCTCAGGCAAGGAGTTCCACAGGTTGACTATGTGCTGTGTGAAGGTGTTGCCTATGTAAACAATGCTCCACAATACAGTGTGCAGGTTTGAAGTTAACCGTCTCCTGACCTGTCTTGATACATGGATTTTTTTTTTTTACAGTGTTGGTTTTGCCTGTCCCCATGCTGCTGTTTACAATCTGAACTTGTTTTCCACTGGGAAATCAAACCGGTCAACGGTTTTGGTTGGAAGAGGGTGTTCTTTTACCTCATGCCCTCATTGTTTCAGTTTATCTAGGGATCAAAAACAAAAACCTCCATTCTGACCCACGTTAATCTGTGTATAAGTGACTGTGGAGTTCTTGGTAGGGCAGTTTGACATTGAGGCAAATACCTCACAGCGGTTGGTGCTTAAAATAAAAAACAGACTGGCTTTTCAAGGCTGGAAGCTTGCAAGGGAAATGATTCAGGGCTGTTGAAAACAGCTGTTCTTTAAGCTCACAATAACTAATAATACCAAATTAAACACCAGAGGCATCAAACTACAAAAATAAGTTAACCTGAATTGGCACACAGTATACGTCTTTGTCAGCCCCAAGGACAGAATTCTCTCCCTGTCCCTGTGAAACCATCCTCTTCTTTCTGATGCTCTGTCTTCTAGTTTTTGTAATCATTCTGCTCTTCTCAAGTGAGGACTGCTGCCAGTTTTTTTGTGTTTGGTTGATAATGAAAGCCCAAATGTACAATGCTTGAAGCTGAGATCATGTTTAAAAAATCTGCTAGGAAGAAATACACTTGGTTTCTATATTGTACTTTGACTAGAATCTGTGCCAGTCTCCATCTTGTGTGAGTTACAGCATCAAGGTTTGATTAGAAGGGAATGCATTGAGTGGCTTTTTTGTTTACTCTGTACAGGGAAAAAATACCCTTCACAGTTGTGCGTTATGCAACATGTTTTTGTTTTTTTTTAAACTCCTACTTCACTTGCTCCTGGAGCCAAGCCATCTGCTTAGATTGAGAATTCCGAGCTGTTGAAAATTGTTGAGAAACCAGTGTCTTGAAAGGGAAGACGACAAAAGTGCTTTTTTTTTTTTTTTTTTTACTGTTGCGTGATGAGGCTGTACCTCACTGCTCCATGCCCTAGTTTCCTTGTCAGAAAAATAGTACCTCGTCCTGGTTGTGAGGCTTCATCAGTGCTGCTTCTGTCCTTGGTTGGAAGGTGTTGTAGAAGTGCAAAGCCATGGTATAATTAATATTTATGCAAAGCAAGAAGAGGTTTATTTGAGCTTTTCCTCAAAACTTTTACGTGAGGAACAGAAAAAAATCTAGCTCACCTAAAAACTGTGGAGTAGGTACCCGATCCTGGTTGTTGCTGAGCAATCCTGACTGACCTGGATTTCGTCAAGAATTGATGGAGCTGAACATCAGCCAGGGCTGGGCTCGAGTGCAGTGAAATGTTTGCAGTTGGGATAGGAATTGGACTAGGAATGTGCTTTGTGTCTGTATATTAAATTGCCCTCTTCACTGAGATCTGCAAGAGAAGAGGTGATGCCTTGTGTCGAGGCTTGGGAAGCTCATCATGCCAATCGTGGGGAGTTAGGAACAATTATTTTCAGCCAGAGTGAATAGAACTTTTTTCTTTGGGGGGAAGGGGCCAAGAACAAATGGGTAAAATATCCTTGATAATGAGGAGGAAAAACTAACCACTTGGGTAGATGGCAGGCAAGTAGACTCTGTTCCTGAGCTGATGCATCTTCATGGAAGTTGTGTAAGGCTGGTTAAAAGAGGTTTTGGCATAGTAGTTTTTCTTCTATCATTGAATCTAATAGCTGCATGCAAAGTTATCCTTGTATGTTTCAGCATCCCCTCTGTAGATTTCTCTGTAGTTTCCACTAGGGATTAATTTTACTGACAGAATCTTGACATCATCTTTCTGGACCTTTTCTGTCTTCTTACTGGAGAAATCCCATTTTTCTACTGGAAGTTGTATTTTGGATCGCTGTTCTGTGCCACAGTGGGGGTTCTGTCTGCATAAGCAATATAAAACCAGGCCCTTTGACTATAAGTGGGAGGGATAGCTCAGTGGTTTGAGCATTGGCCTGCTAAGCCCGGGGTTGTGAGTTCAATCCTTGAGGGGACCAATTAGGGATCTGGGGCAAAAATTGGGGATTGGTCCTGCTTTGAGCAGGGGGTTGGATTAGATGACCTCCTAAGGTCTATCAGGCTGAGGTAGTGCCATGCTCAAAGAAATGCTGTTGAATCTGTGAGAGAAGATGGGTGAGGTCTTGTATTGGACCAGCTTCTGTCGGTGAGAGAGACAAGCTACACAGAGCTAATCTTCAGTCTTTGCGATCTGGTCACTGTTGCTGAAGTGAGTGTGACAAACACCCAGAAGCAGAGGTCACTTGGGCTGCTGTGGGGCTTCCCTTCACTGTCTTTTTGTCTAGATACCAACCAATAGATCTGGTACCAAGAAAAAACAGAATAGCTGGTACTTTAAATTCCCCGTGGGTAAAGTGGGAAGGAAATGATAATACCTATAGCAAGCCACCCTGACTTGAGACACTCAGCAGCACATCTGCTCAGAGTCCTCCCTGCTTTATCTGGCCAAGTGAGGGAGTATTATCAGGGTAGGCCGTGTGTTTGCAAAGGTGCGGAGGAAACCAAAAAAAAAGCTACTGAACTGGCCTGAATTCAAGAGGTGAGGAATAGTAAACAATCCGCATCGGCGCTTTCATTCTAGTTAATTGTGTTTGTGAAAATGGTGCTGAACAGACACGGAGAAAGAGCCAAGGTGCCTTCAGTCTAATGTTGTAATGTGTAAATGCCATGTATCACAAAGGCTGGGAGATGGGATTCTGTGCTGAGTATCCTGGTGCAGAGGGCACTGATTTTTAAGGTGCAGTGTGGTGTTGATAATGAATACCTAGACATTGTTCATCATTAAATCTCAGCAAGCGTCACAAAGGAGGTCAGTGTCATTATCCCCATTTTACAGATGGGGAAACTGAGACACAGAATGGGGACATGACTTGCCCAAGGTCAACAGCCAGCTAGTGGCAGAGCCTGGAACAGAACCTTGGTCTCCTGAGTCCCAGGCCGGTGCTTTAGCCACTAGGCCACAATGCCTCCTTTAAGCAGCCTTACTTTATGTATTGCTCCGGATATGTCGGTTTGTCGCCTCACTGCTTATTATGACACTGGTTGGCTAACATTAGCTGTGCTCACTTTAATGCCTCTCTATTAAATATATTTTAATAACATCTCTCTCTTGTAACTTTGATATAGAGCAAGGACTCAGTTCTTTCAGCTATTTCAAAATGAACACCTTCCTCCTTTTATATTGCCTGTTAAAGGTCACCCCCTGCCTTATTCATAAGAGCCGGGTATGTCAGTTGTTCATCTAGGCTGCTGCCCTCCACTCCAGAGGTGGTTGTATTTCAGTAGTGCTGTTTGAGTACAGTTTGTAAAGTGTTCTCATGGCTAATGTATTTGATCAAGCACTTTACTCCCCCGCCCCAGATATTTTTATTGGTATTTCCAGTTATGTTGTAAAGAGGACCAAATGGCTCTGCTGTCCCTTATCTTTGTCTTCGTTTCTGCTCCTTAGCAGCACACAGGAAAAAAGTTCTGTTGGGGCCTTACTGGGAGAGATGATGATTTTTGCAATGATGGCGTAATCCTTCATGTTCTTAGCAGTGCCAGAGTTCCTGGGATGGAAAATCATTGCTGCCTTGTGTTTCAACTTCCTTTTTATTAATGGTATCTATGTGTTGAGTCATGCTGATTCACGGACGTCATGTGGCTGCAGAAATGTGACAGAGTGCTGATCTGCCAAGTCATCCCATCTGTTGCCACAGATAGTGAGCTGTGATTCTCTATATCGGCAGCACTTGTTGTCCGCCTTCCCTTTTCTTTGGTTACTTGCCTCAGCATTTTCTCTGTAGCCGTCATGTGTTGCTCTGACTGGAACTTCTGCTTCAACAGCTCAATCTTAAAATAAATGTTTTCAAGCAAATTGAACTTAGCCACTGTTAGATGTGGTGATGGTTTTTGTTCTCTGGCTTTAACACAACACTCCACTAGTAAGGACTTTCACTTAATATCTGCGTGGTGGGATCCATTATCAGTTCTCTGACTCTTGTCTATCATTGGAATGCACATCTTGGGTAATTGAAACTATTCTCTTAAATTCCTAATTGCAGGCCTCTGTGTACGTGTTGCCAAACAGGTCTTCCAGCAGCCTCCTATGTTAATCTCCAACCCAACCACCTACAGGTGGCTGCTGCCACTGATTTTACGTTTGGAAACAGTGCGTAGCTTGGCTTATTGTTTAGAATAAAAGTTCATGGTGCAGGATAGAAGAGTAATGGTGTAGAAAACATCTCTCTAGTGCTTTTCTTCTGTCTTCTGCATTGCAACGCCCTGGATCAAAGGTGCCAAAGTCAATGATTATATAGAACCAAATCCTGGATAGATCTTGCGTGGGTTCAGAGTGGTTGTGGATGGAACTGGAACACCCTCTTCCTCACCCATTTCTACCTTGCATGGTTTGTATATGGGCTGGGCACAGTTGCAGACCTGATGGCAAAGTGTCTTGGATGATCTAGTGCCTGAAAACTCAGTGAGACTGAAATGGGCAGAGACAAAGTTGTCAAGTTAGGGACAACTTCTCTTCTCTTGCATGCAGGAATGTAACTGAATGTCAGTGCAGCTACACCCAATTTACACCAGTGCAAGTGAGAGGAGAATCAGGCCCAGAGATTTTTGTCACTCGGTGTTGTAGGGAGAACCCTGAACTCCAGTCGTGGGGCATATGTAAGACTTGGGGTAATTCTTTCACTCTGTGTGACACTGGTGAGGCCTCAGCTGGAGAACTGTGTCCAGTTTTGGGTGCCACGTTTAAAGAGAGACGTGGGCAAATTGAAGAGAGTTCAGAGGAGAACAACAAAAATGAGAGAAGATCTAGAAAACCTGCCCTAGAAGGAAAGGTTTAAAAAACTGGGCATGTTTAGTCTGGAGGAGGCCTGGTAATAGTATTCGTGGTCTGTTAAAAAGAGGATGATGATCAATTGTTCTCCATGGCCACTGAAGGCAGGAAAGAAGTAATGGGCTTCATGTGTAGCAAGGGAGATTTGGGTTAGATGTTGAGAAATCCTTTCTGACTATGAAGATAGTTAAGATCTGGAACAGGCTTCCAATGGGGGCTGTGGAATCTCTGTCATTGCAGGATTTTAAGAATAGGTTGGACAAACACCTGTCAGGGATGGTCTAGGTGTACTTGGTCCTGTCTCAGCACAGGGGGCTGGACTGATGACCTCTCGAGGTCCCTTCTGGCCCTTCAGTCTTACGATTATATAACCTGCAACCTGGAGCGACGTTGTTGCAATGACATATATCTGTTTCTATGAATGTTGGGTCACAGATGTTTGTATAAATAAAAGTCCTCTTTGTTTACCTTGCAAAAAACCACAAAGTTTATTTTTGTAGAAAGTTGGTCTGGTTTTCATCTCTCTGGGCTTTTGGGGCCCGTTCTGAGATTTAATTCTTTTCTAGTAACTGCATAGCAGGGCTCAACCCCACAGTCCAAGCCCCGCGATGGCGACAGGATGAGCAGCTTAAACCTGTATTCTTGCACACCCACAATTGCTGTTGAAGTCTGATCAGTCCCAGCGTCAGCTTTGAGGAGTGAAACTTTCCTTGCAGATAGAGAAATCCTTGACATTGGGACTGGGGAAACTCCTTTGCTTCCTGGCAGTGGGCTTCTATGCCTTGCTCCAAGCAACGTGAGTTTTAGGGCTCTCTCTTGTTCTCAAGGATGTCTGTGCATCTCCGTTTATCGTTGACATGCATTGTGTGCCAGAGTTGCAGGGAGAGTTTTTAGGCTGCTGGCAACTTTTCAGGACATTTTCTGCCAAGGTCTGTGTTTGTACTAATGACTTAATTGACAGTAATTCAGTAAATATGCCCAATGTCCTGGGATGGGATGTTAGAGGGGTGGGATCTGAGTTACTGCAGAGAATTCTTTCCTGGGTGTCTGGCTGGTGAGTCTTGCCCACATGCTCAGGGTTCAACTGATCGCCATATTTGGGGTCGGGAAGGAATCTTCCTCCAGGGTAGATTGGCAGAGGCCCTGGAGGTTTTTTCGCCTTCCTCTGCAGCATGGGGCACGGGTCACTTGCTGGAGGATTCTCTGCACCTTGAAGACTTTAAACCATGATGAGGACTTCAATAGCTCAGACATAGGTTAAGGGTTTATCACAGGAGTGGGTGGGTGAGATTCTGTGGCCTGCGTTGTGCAGGAGGTCAGACTAGATGATCATAATGGTCCCTTCTGACCTTAAAATCCACTGACTCTGAACTCAACGGTGGAGGGTGCTCAGCGCCTTTCAGAATCAGGCCCTTAGATGCTCCCGACTCTGTAAAATGTCTGGCGCTGAAGTTAGATGACTTTTAATTAAAAGACAAATTAAATGTGCATGAATTCGCTGCTGTAGAACATCTCTGTGTGACTTCACAATGACCTGAACTATACATGTGTTTAGAGACCAGACCTAAATCTAACACAATACCAGAGCTCTAAGCCTGAAAAGGGACTAAAAGCAGAATGGGCTAAAATATAACCTTGCCTAACATATCCCCCCATTACTACTTTATTTGTATTCTATTACTGCCTAGAGGTCCCAGCTGAGATGTGGGGTGAATGGGGGGGGGGGTCCCCATTTTGCTGACCGTGTAAATAGACAAGGCAGAAAAGGAAATATACCCCACTTCACCGAAGGTAACCGAGGCTCACAGAGATTTAAGGCCCAGATTTTCAGAAGCAATTGATTATTTTTGGGTGCCTCAGTCTTTGCCCATCTTAGTGCCCACCCTCTGTAAACCAGGCCCTTTGAGGTGTCTCAGGTTGTGCCTGTTTGAAATCCCTCCCCTCCCCCCCGAAAGACACAAGTGATGAGAGATCTCTGAAGTAGAAATGCTGGTTTGGCATTGTGCAATGGGACCGTGGATGTTAAAAAGGGTGGGCGAGACATCTAGTGCTTGGTCCTGCAATCCTTCCTCATGTGTAACCCCACTGATGCCTGTGAAGCTACTCAACTGTGAGTTGGGGACCCTCTTTATTTTCTGCATGGGCTGGCAAAAATGCACCTTGCGGAAATATCTATCTAATCAGCTGCCTACTTGTTATAAGGCCTTCCCCTTCCTCCTTTCTTGGACAGATCAGGGCTATAAAACAAAGCAGCTACCATGTTCAGTTTCCCATGTAGGAGTCAGCAACTTCCATATGTACTTTTTGCTGCGACCTTAAAGAGAAGTTGAGAATAAGCTGAGGCAGAAGGCAGGAAGAAGTATTAAAGAAAACAGAAGTGTGTATGAGAATGTGTCTTATCTAAATAGTAACTCAGGGTGTTAAAGGCAGGGCTTTCATTGGAAAGGAGACCAGATGGGGTCAGATTTCAAACTTGTTAGCTCTTGTCAGCTGTAGGTGACTCAGTGTCTTATCTGCCTACACTTAAGTTTGCATAGGCCAGTTAATACTGAAGAGCAAGTACAACAATAAGAGAGGTGGATTCTTCCCTGACTCACGCATCATTCTGACAATGCCCTTCCATTTACAGAGGCGTTATCATGAAGCATACTCTGCAATTGCATCTACGGTCTGACCCACTTCAGTTGGCTCAGGGCAATCTGTGGCGATGCACAAAGCCAAACCTTACCTTCTGGTTAACACTCAGATCTCAGAGTTAGTTTGCAGGGCTGGTGGCTAGAAAAATCTCATCACTTTTAGGAAATCCAAACAATAAACGAGCCCCATGATGCCGTTTTCAATCACTCCTCAGAGTAGACTCACATACGGTGCACCTGAAAGGCCTGTCAAATGTCACTGCAAGGTGCATATGTGCTTCTCTACACCCTCTGCTGAAGTGCTGATTTGTAACTTTCTACAGAGTGCTGTTCAGCAATTGGCCATAGTCCACAGAAACATCCCACTAGAAGGGTTCTCACAACAAAATTTTTGGTGGCCTCAAAGTGCAGCCAAAATCAAGCCTTTGATTCCTTTTGACTATTACATTTTCTACAACATTTCTTGTTGGTGGCTGCTCTGACAATTTTTCCTAAAATACTTAATTAACTTTAGGAAATAAATAAATATGGACATATACATGTCCAAGTAGTAATTTATTTATGGGGTTTTTTTTCAGACTCAATAATAAAAATAACGTACAATTGTCTCTGTTCTTTACTGGACCTAAACAGAATAGAAACACAAATAAGGTACTTTGCATGTTCTTGTCTTTTTTGTTGTTTCTTTTGCTTTTATGGGTTTTTTTTAAAAAAAACATCCTAGCTAGTAAGCCTGCTGCTGTGAAAAGCGATACGTGTACGTTAATATCACTTTTCACAGCCTCCCAGCTAGCTACTAAGTCTGCTGTGAAAAGTGATATTAACAAACATACAAATATCACTTTTCACAGCAGATTTACTCAGCCTTGGCAAGAGCAGGGACAAATTTAAGCCCTGGATGGGGAGGTGGGTAGGACAGCAGCAGGGGTCAGGGACGATGGGAGGGGCATGAGTTCCGGGACAAGAGCCTGGGGGCTGGAGCCTGGAGCCCTGCGCCTGGGGGCTGGAACTCAAAACCCTGCAGCCTGAGCCTGCTGCCCGCCACCCCAGGGCTGAAGTCTGACCCCACTGCCTCCAGGAACTCGGTGGCTGCCTGCTCCTCCAGTGTTTGTCTCTCCAGAGAGAGGGGTAGGGCCTGCTGGTGGCCCCAGGGGGTGGGGACATTGCTTTGCTCCCCCACCCCACCCCCACCGCTCTGGCTGCAAGAAAAGCCCCATGTGGCCGCATTTGAGAGAGAAGCCATTTCATCCTGCCCTCACAAAGCTGTGCCAAACCAACTCATAGAATCATAGAATCTCAGGGTTGGAAGGGACCTCAGGAGGTCATCTA
The DNA here is from genome assembly GCA_037349315.1 of Chelydra serpentina. Lineage (NCBI taxonomy): Eukaryota > Metazoa > Chordata > Testudines > Chelydridae > Chelydra > Chelydra serpentina. The sequence goes on along the minus strand of JBAIAC010000027.1, from coordinate 18,549,444 downwards.
GTCCAACCCCCTTCTCAAAGCAGGACCAACCCCAACTAGATCATCCCAGCCAGGGCTTTGTCAAGCCTGACCTTAAAAACCTCTAAGGAAGGAGATTCCACCACCTCCCTAGGTAACCCATTCCAGTGAGCATTCTGATTATCCTGATGTGCCATATCTTCATTACTCCTAAGCCTCTGGCCTTTGAATGAGAGCTCTTTGAATGCAGAGTGGAAGTGGCATGAGCTGTAGTAGCTGGTGGGGAAACTCTACATTAATGGGCTGGGTTTTTTTCAGCAGGAGCTAATAATCGTTGTTACTCACGGTAACGTTTTTTATATGGTTTTGATGATCAACACAATAGAGGGATCACTCAGCCCTCTGCTTCTGGGAGTGTGTCTACACAGTGTTTTGGAGCAACCTACTAGCCTGGGTCGACAGATTTGGATTAGGGGGGGCGTGTGCTAGCTCTTTAAAATAGCTGTACATGTGGTTTGAAGTTGCCAGCTCAGGCTCTGAGGCCCACCCCCCTTTCTTAGGCTTCAGAGCCTGCACACAAGGGGGGAGGGTCCCAGGCTCCAGCCCGAGTTCAAACGTCTACACCTCATAGTGCCCCATAGTGCGAGCCTCGTGAACCCAAGTTAGCTGACGTGGGCCAGTGATGGGTGTTTAATTGCAGTGTGGATATAGCCAGTCCATTGGCACATGGAGGGGGGGGAGGGAGTTAACTTAATCACTGAATTTCTGCATCTAAGAACAAAGAATCTAGGCCATACTTAAATGATGAGGGACTCTATCCTGGGAAGCAGCAACTCTGAAAACCGTTTGGGGCCGTCATCTGAACAGGAGCTCCCAGTGTGACGTTGGGGCCAAAAGAACTAATGTGATCCTGAGCTGTATAAGCAGGGGCATCTTGAGTAGGAGCAGAGAGGTTATTTAGCCCCTGTAGTTGAGACTGAGGCAACTGCTGCTGGAATCCTCTGTCCAGGTCTGGTGCCAACAATTCAAGAAGGATGGCAATGAATTGGAGAGGGTTCAGAGAAGAGCCCTGAGAATGGTTAAAGGATTAGAAAACCTGCCTTACAGCGATAGACTCAAGGAGCTCAATCTATTTAGCTTAGCAAAGACAAGGTTAAGGGGTGATGTGATTACGGTCTTTAAGCCCCTACGTGGGCAACAAATATTGAAAAATGGGCTCTTCAGTCTAGCCGAGAAAGGTCTAACATGATCCACAGTGTGGAAGTTGAAGCTAGACCAATTCAGACTGGAAATAAGGGGTAAATTTTTAATTGTGAGACTGACTAACCATTGGAACAATTTTCCAGGGGTTGTGATGGGTTCTCCATCACTGACCAATTTTAAATCAAGCTGGGATGTTTTTCCAAAAGAACTGCTCTAGGAATAATTCTGAGGCAGGTCTCTGTCCTGGGTCATACAGCAGGTCAGACTAGTTGATTACACTGTTCCCTTGAAATCTGTGAATCACCACTCTGACAGTGCACCATTGCAAAGACCTGTGCTCTTCCCCTCTGTCAACTTTGTCACTGCTCTGTACACATGTTCAAATATCCATAGTCTTCTGGATTGGCAGAGTGCCTGATCATAAGGGAAGAAGCCACTGTGCCCTCATGGATCATGGTTCAAGTTAATCATCTGCTTGCCCACTAAGAACTCTGTTCTGCCCATCATGAAACTAATCTTCTAATGTGGAGCATGATTAATAGGAGTTGGCAGCTTGGGGAAGCAATGGAGGAGAAAAGGCAGTAGCTATTTATTCTTGAAGGGCAGGATGGCAATAGTTCAGGCAGCAGCCTGGGACTTGCAAGACATGGTTTCAAGTCCCTGCTCTGCCACACGCTCCCTGTGTGACCTTGGGCAAATCACTTAACCTCTCTGAGCCTCAGTTCCTCACCTGTACAATGGGGATAATAGTACTGCCCTGCCTCACAGAGATGTTGTAAGGATAAATACATTAGCGATGGTGAGGCACTGAACTAGTGTGGTAATGAGGGCCAAATAAGTACCGTAGCCAGGTGGGTCAGGTGAACTGCTAGTCCGACTATGCTCACAACGATCAGCTCTTTTTTGATGCTTTTCAGGGGTGGGTGGGTGGGTGGGTGAAATAAGAATAATTGATAAGAGATCAGTAACACACGATTAATTGCATGCAAATCAACATAGAAGTGTTCCTTGAACAGTCCCATCCAATCCATTACATTGCTCGTTGTCATTTCAGAAATCTGTCTTCATCTAGCCACTTTAATGATCTAGAAGAAAGAAAAAAGCAGATATTAATAAAACTGACAGATACTAAATGAGTGCAAAGGCAATAGTATAAATGGACCTAGAAAGGTGGACAAAAATGAACAAACAGGGATTCATCTTGAGGAATGGGAACGCTGCTATAGTGCCAACAGCGAGCTAGAGGTGCTAGTGGAGGGCAAATTAGACGTGAATTTGAAGCAAAACAAAAGTGAATGCAGCTTAGGGATGCATCCAACGAGGCATCGCACCACTATGGAAGAAGGTAACAGGCTTTCTCCGTGGCTCTGGTGTGGTTGAGTCATATGGCAGTAAATTTTGCCCCAGAAAGATACAAGAGAGAAGCGCAACAAAAATGATCGGGCTGGCTGGAGGAATTGACTCTTCCAGAATACGTATTACAGGGGCAAGGGCCAGCTGTGAGTTTGATCTGGCTCCCATCACAAGCTTTGCCACTGACGTCGATGGGAACCAGATCAGGACCTCCGGGAGAGGCACAAGGCAACAGCTGCTTGAAATGTGCTCATGCCAAGAAAGGAGTGCAAGCTGGCTAGGTTGATACAACTGGAAAGCAGGAATTTTGGCTGAATATAGCAAAAAGTTTCTTTTTGGCAGTGAGATGCATTAGGCTGTGGAATGGTCTCCTAAAGGATGGGCTATTGGGACATTGAAAGCTATACTGGATGCAGCATGTACTGGAAGGTCTTCTCCTAGGTCTCTCCCATCTCGTTCTGGTGATGCTCTGGCACCGTTTGCACTTTCCTTACATGTCATTTATTTTTTTTCTCTTTCCCTTTTCTAGTGTTGCCGGTTGCCATGGGGGATTCTGCCATGGACTCCGCGCTCCCCCCTCCTGAGAGCGCTGTCCCGGAGGGCAGTCTCTTTAGCATGACCGATGTGTTTCTCTTCTCACTCATCGTTGGCCTCCTTTCTTACTGGTTCCTCTTCCGCAAGAAAAAGGAAGAAATCCCTGAATTCACCAAAATCCAGCCAACGTAAGTGACTGTCCTGATGAACTTGGGATGAATGTGCTTCTAAATCGCATCAGTATGTTGTGAAGGGGAATGCTCACCGCCACTCACACATAGTGGTCGGGCAGGGGTGTGGCAGGTTGTCTTCCTCCCGGGTGATCCCCTTTCTCATTATATAGTCGCCCTGTGATGTTCTGTCCTTTTAGTGTCTCAGCACTCCGGCTGGGTCACATGGTCAAGTCTGATTTTTTTCGGGTTACACAGAGTCCGATGGAGAAGTCTTCAGAAGTCAGCAAGGGCTTCAGGGCTCCCCCCGCCCCTTGCATCATGGTCTTGGGTGCGGACCCTTGTACCTTCAGGGTCTTCCCAACTTGGTTCCTTGGTGAGGGATAAACTTCTGTCATTGTCTCCTCTTTAGGGTCTGGTAGGGGAGCCGGGGCCCACCTTCTCCACTGGGCTCCGATCTGGGACCCAGTGATTGGCAGCTAAGCCCTGCACATTGGGGTGCTATGCAGCTGCCTGCCTGGATCACTTCTCTTCCCATAGGGTAAAGTCAATAACTTGTGATACAGGAGGGCCAGGGAGCAGTAGTAGAGTGTGAGAGGGGAAATATATAAGCCCTAGGCTAACTAAGGCGTAGTTCCCTGGAGACTAGGGAGAGTGGCTACAGGTTAATTGGAGCACCTGCAGTCAATTAAGGCCCTCTCAGGAACCTAATAAAACCCCCTGCTTCAGGCAGACAGGGGAGGAGGAGGAAGGAGTTGGAGCAGAGTGGTTTGGAGTGGAACAGAGAGCAGTTTGGAGGAGTTGGCGCAGAGTGGTTTGGTGGTGGAGCAGAGAGCAGTTTGGAGGAAAGCAGAGGAGAGTTTGGAGAAGTGCTGTGGCGGGCTAAGAAGACCAAGACCCTAGGTAAAGGGACACCTGGCTTGTGCAGAGGGAAGGCAGGAAGCCCCACAAGCAGGAGAGGGAAGGAGCCCAGGGGAAAGTATCACTAGTACAAGTGGTTTACCCACTAACCTAGGGCCCCTGGGCTGGGACCCGGAGTAGAGGGCGGGCCTGGGTCCCTCCCTCTCCATTCCCCTTCTCTTGGATACTAGTGGGACAGCTGATACCCCAGTTCAGGGGCAAGAAATGGCGCCTTGAAAACCCCCCACAAGAAGAGAGAGTGCGGGACCCTCATAGTAGTGCCAGCAATTTGCCACAAACTGAACACACAGATAGTTTCAGACCGTCAAAAAGTCACCAGTCCCTGCTTTGCAGGCTGGGTCAGGTCAGTATCACCTGGCTGTAGTCGGCAGGTGCCCCTGTGGTGCTCCTTCCGGGGAGGTCAGAGCACAAGTCAGCTCACCTCTGTTGTCTCTCTGCCAGGCTTTGCAGGTGTGTGTATGGGGGAGCTACCTGGGCCCAGAGAAGCTCCTTAACCCTTTCTTCTCCAGTGTGGGGTTTGTGTGCCCCATCACATAGAATCATAGAATATCAGGATTGGAAGGGACTTTAGGAGGTCATCTAGTCCAACCCCTGCTCAAAGCAGGACCAATCCCCAATTTTTGCCCCAGATCCTTAAATGGCCCCCTCAAGGATTGAACTCACAACCCTGGGTTTAGCAGGCCAATGCTCAAACCACTGAGCTATCCCTCTCCCCCACATACAGTCATAAAGTTTCTCCAGTTTCCCCTCCCTTTCTGCCCCTCCTCACACTCCTCTGTAACGTCTACATTAAGTGAGATGAGCATGTAAATCCTGTTCTTACCAGCCACGGTGGGAAAGCCATGGCTGGCCTCTCACCTCTGGGATGGCAGAAGGGGAAGAGCTGGCTTTCCCAGCTACCAGAGAGTAGTTAGGTGGTACCATCAGTGTTTGTCTTTACCTTGTCCCACTGAGTTGTAGGGTGGGATGTGGGGGGCTTGCCACTCATAACTCTGCTATGTAGAGCAGGAATAAAGTCAGCCTTGGCACCAGCTGTTATACCTGGCCTCTGCTTTAAACATACTTCCAGAGCGAGGAGAAAAATGGCTGCCCTGTTTGTTACTCCCTTCACTGCCATCTGCTGCTTTGATTTCTGCCCGCCTGGAAGGTGACACACCAGGAATCAAATGAATGTCCTGGGTGGCAGTGTAGATTCAGTAGACTCCTTCCCCGTACCGACCTATTCGCATCAGGGCTTGTCAGCTCCGGCAACTGATCCCTGCCATGGTGCCAGCTACTTCTGGGCAACATCATCTGCAACAGGAAAGTATCTTTGTACTAACGACGCCAGAGGCACATGTGGCCGCACGAGATCTACGCTGCCTTTGGGTGCCGGACTCCCTGATGGTTCAGGAGGCAGCTCACTCGGTGACGGTGCATCCTCAGGCCCCAGCTACGGACTTGCCTGAAGCTAGTGAGTTGGCACTGCAGGGGGATAAAGCGTCCAACCTCCTGACGTTTTCTCAAGCGGTGCAGTCCTGGGATAAACCGCCTATGTACCATTAGCTCCAGAACGGTGCATCTTGCCCTTGGCACCGCTTGGTATGGCACCACTGTGATCGGCTGAGTCAGGGTCTTGCGTGGAGCCTGGGGTAGGCTTTTATGCCCCTTGCTCTTGAGACAGATGACAACGCTCCTCTCCTCCGTCAAGGGAGTTTTGTTGCTGGTACCCACCAGAGATACAGAGACACTCCAGAGAAAGGAAACCTTACTCATAGTTGGGGTCCTATGCTGTACCAGTGGCCCTCCTGGAACCCATGGGGCATGTTTCTAGTTTCCAGATCCTCCCTGGTTCCTCAGCCTCCTAGATCTCCTACCACGCTCCACGAGGAGTCCCAGGAGGATGTTTTCGGTACTGAGCAAAACGCTCAAGGCCCGCAAGCTTTGGAACATCCACCCAGTACGTTGCAGGAGGACCAGCCTCGGCCTCCTTTGCGTTCGTCCTGATGAGACTGTAGCTCCCGGAGGCACTTCACTGGTTCAAGATGACTACAGGGTGTACCAAGACCTTTTCATAAGAGTGGGGTCTGTCATGTGGTCACAGAATGCATACAGACAAGGAGACTGAACCGGGGTTTCTGCCCAGTTTCCTGCCTTCGAGTGGTGGTAAGATCTCAAATGTGATGGTGCATTAGCAGTTTGGGTGGGATGGGTTCCTCTGCTTGTCCACCGCGTGCCACTTCTTAGGAGGTCCCATGCTGGTGACGAGTAGTGTCTTTTACTTTGAAGTATCCTTTCACTACTGCAAGAATGACAGTTTATCGCAGAATACCTGTGGAAAGAAACGTCCATAGCCTGGTCAAATGAGCACCCTTGACACAAAGCTTAAGTGGTCCATAGATGCCTTATGTTGGCCCTCTGCCCAGAGGTGAATTTCAGCAAGGGTCCATGCTTCTGTTACTGTGAATGTAAAACCAACTCTGATTTAGGCACTCGAAATAGATGTTTGTCTCTGTTTATCTTCCCCAAACGCCTGTATCTGCTGCAGAGTGAGTTAACTGACGGACAGGGTGTCTGGGTGAGGCTGGTGTTTCACTCCTGCGCTCGGATGTGGGTCACGAGTGAAAATCAGTGCATTGGGTTTCGTCGTTGGCCGCTGCTTTAATCTCGCCCCAGCGTTAGGCATAACTGAGGCCGGGCCCTGCAGTGGCTGTGCTGTAACTCCCCCATGTGGATGCTGCGGGCATGAACGAAAAGGTTCCCCGTTCTCATTAATGTAACCCTGTCTGAAGAAGACTATGGTAACACGGATTAGAAACCTTTCAGTTCGTGCCCGCAGCATCTGCACTGGGGATTCATTGCAGCAGTGTAGACAAGCCCATAGTCTCTGCTCAGAAGAGAGGCCAGGAGTGAGGCGGATTGTGAAATCCCTGGGGCGAAGTGTCACCCGCTAACAGAGAGGAAACAGCTTAAGAACACAAACCGTAGGAAACTAGCTCACGCCGGGAAGAGGAAAGTTCACTCCCTGGCTAGAAGTTTAAAGGGGGAGCCCACATTCTTTGCACGCATCTTGCAATGAAATCACTTATGGGGCAGGGAAGGGTGTGTGTGTGAAAGAGAGAGAAAAGCAGCTGGTACTATGCATGGTCATTATTCACTAATTGTCATCTGTCCTAACTTCAGTCCTAACCTGTGAGTTGCCTTGCTTTGTTTCCTTGGACCATTCAAGTACCCCTTCCCCCACCAATAGGCTTGCTTGTGAATGGTATATTTAGGGTGACCAGATTTCCCCATTTTTATAGGGGCAGGCCCGATATTCGGGGCTTTGTCTTATATAGGCCCATATTACACCCTCTCCCCACCCCGGCCCGATTTTTCACACTTCCATCTCGTCACCCTTGGTGTATGTCTCTGCTCCAGCCTTCATCTCTGGGGGGTTTAATAAGAACCGATCTATCATGATGGGAGCTGGAGTAACCAGGGGGAATGATATTGCCAGACTCACTCAAACTGGGACGCTGAATAAGATTCCTGTCCCCTCATCTGCTAAAACTCCCAGGGACAGCTCTTGTGAATGCGAATCGCACACAGCTTCAAAGGAGACGGTCCTGCACCTTGTAGAGAAACATGAATCTCAGTGTTCCCCTATGGCATCTAGCTCTCTTTGGGCTGTTTGCTGCTGCCTGTCCAGTATGTGACCACCTTCCATGTAAAATCAGTAGCAATTAGCAACATCCCTAAAGGACTTCACGCAGTCTCTGGCACTTCTCACTTGATGTGCACTGAAGGAAGAGGGCATGCCAGGGTCATAGCAGAAACCCCTGTCTCCCATCCTCTGTTGCATATCATGGCTGGCAGTATTAACCTGATTCATCTCCGGCACTGCAGTAAGACATAGGGCAGTGATGGCCTCTCAGATAGCATGGCCCTGTATTAAGGCTTTAACTGTAAGACCACGGCCTCTTGGCTGGAAGGAGCGTCCCAAAGCCCCGTCCCTTTTATCTGCAAGAGTCTTGTTGCCCGTAGTTTTATATTTTTGTTTTGAGACGATGATTTGGTGTTTATGAAAGTGAAGGAGCGACTCCTTGGGGCAGGTGGTTAGTGCAGGCAGGCACCATCGATCTCCCATTGAGTCTCCGTCCCGAGCTTCTGTCCCGCCCATAAGCAGAGACTGCTGGCATTGTAAGGCTTTTTTATTTGTTTTTGTGACATTGGCCAACTCTTTTCTGGGGCTGAGAGCCACTGGCCATTTTGCAGGGCCTGATTTCCTCACCCCCCGTCCTGTGCCTTGTGTAGTCGTTTACATCTGTGTAAAACGCTGCTGTCTGGGTGGCAGCTTTTCACACTCGCTTTGCACAGGTGTCCGTGACTACGCTAGGTGCAAGGCTGGGGAGAGTCCGGCTCCAGGTCTCATCAGGGCCGTCTTTGAGATGAGAGGAGCTCATGCCCTAGCAGCCCTTCTGGGTCTGCCAGCAGAACACGCCATCCCTTCTGCACTGAGCACCAGGCCTGTCTGTGCTGCTTTGTATGATGGAAGCATCCAGCCACGGGCATTCCGTTCTTTTCCCCGCTAAACCTGAGCCAGGCGAATGGGCTTTTAGCTCAGAACGTGGCTACAGGTTTGAGGCCAGTGCACTGTCACTTATTCTAGTTCTGGCAGTTTTTCACGCTGTCATCTTTGTGTGGCTGCACTGCTGCTCCACAGGGGCGGAGGGGGGTCATTAGGAGCTGTGGAAGAGCAGTACCTCCTGTTTTCCCTTGAAGTGTGAACATCTCCTGCCCACTGGGACATTGCCCATTTCCAACAGCTGAATGGATGCAGCTTGCAAGGTTGCTCTGTGACTGGTGTGTCTGGCGCAATTGCATGTTGCGACTTCAGTAACGCACCCTAAGTCTTATCTATTTTGATAGCAAAGTGGCTTCTTCCCATGCAATCCAGAGTCCGCTGTGCCGCAGTGACTGGCTGAGGCTACAGAAGTCTTGTTAGCCAATTTCCTGGATGGCGTTTCTAGTTGGCCGAGCCGTAAGCCAATGGCACCAGGAGCTGTGTGCCTGCCACCACTGGCAAAACGAGAGGCTACACCTGGATTGGGGCCCTGTGATTGTGGTTGTAGCTACATTGATAGGATAGTTGGAATCTGGAGGGAAAGGAATGAGCGAGGCTGTTTTATCTGGGGATTTACTTCCCTCCCGTCCTCTAGCCCAGGGTAGGGTTTCCTACGTGATAAATGTGCAAAATCAGTGCATTGCAGAATCAGTCTCTCAGTTACTATTAACTCTGGCAGCTAGCCTAGCCCTCTTGATGGGTTACCCTGACCCTGATAATGGATTGACTAGTCAGCTGTTCTCAGCTGGGTATATTAACCAGGCAGGACTCAGAAGGCCTGATCCCAGTAAATGCTCAGCACCCTCAGCTCACTTGGATTTCAGCGCAAGTTGCAGTTGCTCGGTGCCTCTGAGAATCAGGCCCACAGGGGCAGTTGACTCTTGGCTGAGGCTACCAATGACCTAAGCCCAAACCTTTATTGTTGCCGTGTGTTGGTTTTATTCAGCGCTGTGACTTTCCTCCCTCTGCTCTTGTAACCCTGGCTCAAAGAGGCTCCATCATCTCCCTTTGGTGGTGGCAGACGTCATGGCTGGCAGAAGGCTTCCCAGGTTGCATTGTCTTAATATCACTCCTCAGACTGTTGTGGGCATGTTTGTCCTATCACGGTATACAGTTGCCGTTTGTTTCCTACCTCTCTCAGTTCAGCCCGTAACTACAGTGCCATGCTTTTGTTTTTTAAAGTCGTGAAAATCAATGTAGGCACATGACACTGGTTACGTCCCTTGGTAGATTTCTTCACTATGCTTTGATTCACGTCACTTACTAATCTAACCCTTCGCTAGACACTCGCGACAGGGCTGTGTCCGTTTAAAGCGAAGAAAAGTCAGTTGCTTGTTGTCTTCATGGGTATTCGCTATTTGCTCAGCATTCACTGGGTGTGTCAGGGCAGTAAGAATTGAGTTAGGTTGCTGGCTCTCTGTTGTTGCAGTGTCTGTCTATGCTGATTAGGGAGCAATTTAGTTTGTAAACTAAACTCATGAGATGGAATTGAATCGGTTGCAGTGGATGGAAAAGGCCAGATAAAAAGACCTCATCTCTGCCCGTGAAAGGAGAGAACTATTGATGGATTAGTCCAAAAGACACATTGGATATGAAAATGCTACTACTTGAGAGGTGGATTAAATCCCAAATTGAGATGTAGTTATCAGTCAGTGAAGAATTTGAGTAGTTATCCAGATTTCAAAGCGGGTAATCCCTAGATGCCCTACTGGAGAAAATGCTGCAAATCAAGACTCTTCCCTAATTGCATTGGGCTAGAGATTACAGCCTGCCCAGAGCTCCATGCAAAACAAACTGAGCAGCAGAACCAAGAGTTGGGAGGGAGACTGGAGGTGTCTGGGCACTGTTACTTCCCAGAATGATTTTTTCAGTACGAGCTGCTGCTGGGATGTTTAGATTGCTCTTTGTTAGACAGAAAAGGTTCTCTTGATTGTGATAATACAGAAGAGGATGTGATGGTGCCTTGGATCATCTGTGGTGAGAGTCTACTGTGTTTCTGACACCAAATGCTGCTGTTGAGATTATTGTGATTACAAGGGAAATGGTGCTTGAGCCAAAGATCCTGTTCTGGACAGTCTGAATTGGATGGAGAGCATCCAGCAATACATGGGATTGGCTGCAGTAGGAATGGCCGCATTCTGTCATGACTAGGGCACAGAAATAGAAATCAGAACTCCATAGACTCCTCTATGCCTCAGCTTTCCCTCTGCAGAATGGAGGTAGTTTCCTCAGAGGATGGGACGTGAGACTTAATGTTTGTAAAATGCTTGAGACCGTTGTACAAAACACTGTGTATAAATGCACAGTATCGTTGGCCGTTCATGGCAGGCTAGCTCATTGAAACCTAGAGAAGTGTGCTTGCATTTTGACCAGATACTTAATTGAAACTGTTAGGGTAGCATTCTTAGCGCGCCTGCTCTGCAGATGTCATTAGAGAGGAATGTCCCTTTGATCTCCGTGGGCTCATGGACCAGTGAGTATGCCATTTGTCTTTGGGTGGAATTATTGGGGAGCATTTTTCGTGATCTTCGATTTCTCGCCATGCCCTGGTGCATTCCTGGTTCTCTGCTGTGGTATTTGTTAGATGGAGACTACGTTGAGACGTGTTAGATGGTATGTAATCCTTTTCCATCTGCCCTGCAGCATTATTTGCGACGGAAACTGGCTTATGTGTATCCTCAAATGTTAGAGAGATTCATTTCCCTGTATTTAAAGGGCTTCCTAGTTGTAGGAATTGTTCCAGTTCCTTAGCTTGATTAGTTAACTTATTGGGGGTGGGGGATGAGAGAGAGCGCGAGAGCGAGACCATCTCTAATTTAATTGACTATGACCCCCAAGAGAACAAACTCGCTATGATCAATACAGCCTTTCTTCCTAACGGACGGCACTACCATAGTAACATTCAGCGCTGCCTCTCTGGTGTCTGGAGTCACTTCATTCAACCTACATGGTTTCCTTTAAAAAAAATGAAAAAAGCGGCTATGATATAAACTGTTGCCGAGGTAACAAGGGTACAGGGGAGGGAGTTTTATCCCCCCCTTCCATACAGAAGAAGGGAAGTTGGGGGGGTGGGGGGGCGGGAAGTGTGTTGCAGAGAATCATGGGAGGTTTCATTCTCGACTCCTAATTCCTTTCTGCCACTGCTGCCAGATGTTGCAGTTTCTCAGGGTTGTGCGGATCTGCTTGGTAACTTTCAAAGCGTCCGGCGAGAATCCTAGCGTGCTGAACTGCTCCGACTATGACCTGTGCGGGGACTTGGCGTGCAGGCTGCGGTCTCCGTAACAAAAGGAAACTGGCGATTTGGCTTTAAGCTGCAAGAGGTGCAGAATGGCAAGGCCTGTGTGCACGTTTTTCAACAGCTAAGTTAAAATCTCTCCCTTCTCTGACGGATCCAGAAGCGGTGGGATTCTTTTTGTTGGCCTGTTTTCCGCCCTAACCATGGGATGTCTGTACTCGGTACCACAAGAGGAGCTGACTCTGGGGAGGTGAGTCAATCTTCCCGATCAAGCAAACTGTAGATCTTACTCCCAGGACCGCATCTCTCTCAAGAGCTGCGTATTGATCTCCCTGCTGAACTCTGAGGGCAGGAAGAGAAGGGGAAAGGAGGTTCTGCCTAAGGCATGCTACTCGGACAGAGAAGTACAAGAGACTGCTCTCTGTCCAACGGGGCAGAGGGTGTACAGGGCAGTTCCTGTCTTTTTCTGACTCAGAGCGACATCTGGACCTAGGATCTTGTGCTGAAAAATACACACAAGTTAGTGCCGGTGCTAGCCCATTGGGGGTCCTAAGGAGGAATATTTTGGGGGCTCCCCCACACACACACAATACATACCAATAATAGGGGGACCCCTTGAGCTGCTCCAGGCCCTAAGCAATTGCTTAACCTGCTTATGCCTAGCGCCGTAAGTTGGTGACTAAACAAGACCGCTCTGCTGGGAGGCTGCTGCAGTGGGAGCTTTCTGACGGGATGTGGATGGTTATGATCTGGAGACTTCCAGACCCTCATCAGGCTGCGCTGGCGTTTCTCTCTTTTGAACTGCTGGCTTTAAACTCAAACCAGAGGCAGAGTCTCGGGGAGGTTCTCTGCATTTTTGGATGTTGGTAGGAAGAGCGAGAGAAGCAGAGTCTGTATAGTTGTATATTTTAAAGATGTAGGTTAAACCGAGTTAACACCCCTTCCCTCTGCCTTGTTCCTCGCTTGGGGTACAAACCATACCATAGACTATTAGAAACAAAAGAGCATTGTACCTATTGACGGTACTTTTCACCCCTTAGGTTGACTGTTTTGGTTCTCTCGCCTTTTTGGGGCAATGAAAATAGACTTCTGGTATGGCCTTTATCATCAATTTCTGATCATTTTCATATTCAGGCTCTCATGCTCTATCAGGGCGCTGCAGTGGGTTGTAAAAACCAAAACCTGTGGTTTTTTTAATGTGTTTGGTGTTTATGGAGCGCCCATCACCACAATAGCTAAACGCTAGAAGTGTGTGCATCTAAATAAGATGAATCAGATGCACAATCTACATACGGGGTATGGAAACATGTTTTCTTTTGGTCTTAAGTTGTGTAACAGCTTCTAACAACCTAATCCCCCGATGGCTTTCCCTTAAAATTGGTCTAGTACAGCTGCTGTGTAAGTTACAATGTCTACGTGGAGCTAATCATTGTCTGATGCTGGTTTCTTCTAATAGCTTAGACCTCTGCACAGTTCTCTCTCCCCTGACACCTAACCTGTGTCAAGGGCCATATTTCTTGCAAAGAGAACAGGGTCCGCCCAGAGCAGTCAGAGCCTAGTGAGGGGAGCTGTAGCAGTTCATTGTTTTGGGGTGGGGAGAAAGATTTATTTAAAGCCCTCTTTGCGCTCAGGATGTGCTCAGACACATTCTCTAGGATCCCTCCCTCGGGGCCGCGCGGGTTAGGAAACTGTTAGCGAACTCTGCACATTCTCACACGGTCAGAAGCCAAAGCCTCTTGTTTTTGCCCAGAGGCTCCTCTCTTCCCACGGGAGACCCAGCCTCGCATTCTTCCACTGTGAAAGGGAAATGGGAACGCGTCCCATGTTCCTCGCTTCCTGCGTGCTGCTAAAGCCCCATGCGGTGAATGAGAGTGAGCAAACGGCTGGCACTCATCCTGCTGTCTGGGAAAAGACCCCAGTGTCTAATATGACTATAGCTAGAATGCCACCACCTCTCCTGGGGTTCCCGGGACCGGATCGCGTTCTCATAAAGTGTATTTCTGTTCACTTCCAGAGTCATCTGGGTCGCTTGCACCTTGTAAGGCCTTTGCGGTTGCACTGGTGTGACTGAGACTTTGTTTCTACTGCCTTTCTCGCCACTAATGACCCGGGTGTAGACACTATTTAGACTGGGGCAGTTTGTCCCTGTTTCAAAGTGGAGCAAGCTGCCCTGATACAAATTGCACTACGCTAGTATAAATTGTGTCTATACCAGGGGCCTGCATCAGTGGCAGAAATCCCTGTGTAGATAAGGCCTGAGAGGAGACGTTAGCCCTCAGATGGCAGCAGCCTGCTTGCAAGGGACTTTTGGTAGCTCTAATCAGGAATCGGTCTCCACAGAAGCACAACTCTTTTCCAAGGAGGTCTCCAGGTGTTTGGTTCTTGGGGTGCGTCTACCCTGTGACGAAAGACCTGCAGCTGGTTCGGGTCAGCTGGCTTGGGCTTGGGCTGCAGAACTATAAAATTGCGATGTAGCCATTCGGCCCTGCGAGCCGAGATCATCCGACCCAGGCTCTGACACTCGGTGCTGTGGGTTTTTTTTATCGCAGCGTAGACATACCCATGGAGGCTTGTGGCGCTGGTTCATTCTGTGAGCAGAGCTGCCGTGTTCCTGCACATCCAGTCCCCGGCTCAAGCGGCAACCACAGAACAACACAGGCTTGTCCTAGAAGCTTTGTAATGGGGGGCAGCCGCGCCTGTGGGCTGATGTGCCGGCCTTCTGACTCAGATGTTGTGTTTTAAAACATACTCTGCTCTAAGGCTAAACGGATGAAAGAGCATCCCTCTACTGCCCCTGGAGAGAGGCAAGAAGTTCATCCTTCCCTTCTCTTGCCCTGCGTTTTCCTCAGCCCTGCCCCATGGACAGCACCAGAGAGAGGATATCGGTGCGGGGGAGTCATGAGAATCCCGTAGGATAACGAATCTCAGAAAGGATCATTTCAGCCAGAGGCGGGAAAGGACGTTTGAAGGGACTTGGGTGGAAATCCATCTGAATTGGAAGCCTGTGTTGAGCCGCAAGGTCCCGAGCTTACGTCACATCGAGGTTTGCCCGAGGGAGTTCCGGGGAGCTGTGCAAACTAGAACGTCCGTTCGCAACAGCGAGCAGCTTGTCGGCTGGCTTTTGAGATGAAGAAGCCCTGCGACTGACCTTGAGGCTTCCTGAACGTAGGGACTGCCAAACCAGAAGAGGAGAATTGCACATCTAGTCTGGTAGCATGTCCCCAGCAGTGGCCACTTCCTGTCGGCCAACACTTCAGCGCTGGTGGGAGAAGGAGGGCTTATTCCCGATCCCAGACCGGGGATCCGCTTTTACTCAGGCCAGGTCTATACTAGGAGCGCTTTGCTGGTACAGCTATACTGGCTAAGCACTTGTAGTGTGGACGCAGCTTATCCCAGGCCCCCATCCTCGCTGAGCGAAGCAAGCTATGCTAGCAAAAGCACAGTGTGATCGATAGAACTGTGTCTGCTCTGTGGGGTTTGGCCAGCACAGCTGTCTTGGTCAGGGATGTCTCCCCATCACACCTCTGACTGATCTGGCTAGGCCATCCAAAGTTGGTGGGGTGGATCTGGACTTAGAAGCATGAGGAGAAGCAGCCCTTGTAGTTTGTATCCTAGCTAGCTTAAGTGCGGATGCTGCTTTTATTCATATAGATGACTAATTGTTGTTTTTTAATTCTTCCTCCACTCGAGCTGTTTCTTCCTGCTGCAGTGAGTTCAGTGGTTAATGTTGCATAAAAGGCTTTTGATTGTTTCCTTTGTATAACTTCATTGAGCGCCTTCTGGGACTGGTTAAATCAAAGCCTTCAATTGAGCATCTCTGTGCAACTTTCTGTGTTTACAGACGTCTATCAGAGCTCTTCTTTCTAGATTAAATAGTCCTTGGGCTAGATTTACAAAGGGGTTTAGGTGCTTGAAGATGGGCACCTAGAGGGATTTTTTAAAGTGCCCAAGTGAGTTAGGCACCTGACTCCCATGGACGCCCCAACCCCAGTGACTGATGATTTCTGCTGTCCTTGTCTGTCTGTCTCTCATGTCGAAAGCTGAAGCACCACTGCTCAAGGTGAGGGTGGACCCATGGATTCATAAAGCAGCGATATAATCTCGGTGGCTAGGGCAATTAAACCAAGAAAAAAATCGAGCCGGGGAACAGTGTCTGGGAGAGAGGGAGGGTCACTGTTCGCTGTGTGTTCTTGGTTTCCAGTGACGGTAGCTTGTGGGAACAGAAGTAGTCAGGCCCTACCGCCATGAAGAGGTTTATGTTCCAACATAAGCGTTCCAGTCTCAATCCATAGCCCAGTGTCCCCCAGTCTGGGGGAGGCACAGGGGAGCAGTGAGTGCAATAGGTGGTTGTAATCCTGAGTCTTGTCTGCATTTCAGTTGCTGCTTATAAAAGCTACTGGGGGTGGGGAGGGGAGCGTAGGAGAGGAGAAACGGGTGTACGAGCGTGAGTGTCAGTTACTGCCCATCTCCTTTTGGGGCTGACTTTCCCCTTCCCTTCCTTCCCCACCCATTGGTCTCCCCAGTATGTGTCGCTTTGCGGATCATCCAACTGCTAGTGCTCTTGGAGTGGGCTGATCGTATCTCTGAGGGTGGTGAGGGAAAATCCCCTCTGCCCCATCACTCCCGTCCTACTCCACGTTCCATGTAGGTAGGATCTCAGGGTTGTTAATGCACCTGGGCCCTTGAGAATGGCGGCGGGACATGGTCCCCAGGCTGCTCTCCTCTGTAGCCTTCTCCTGCCTCTATGAAGCGGGTCTCTTCCCTAGCCATGTGTAGCAATCCCCCCATGGCTCCTCCCCGACCTGCTCCACGCTCTCATTCTGCCTCTCTTCGGATTACACATCCATTGACCGGGAGGCCTTTGCTGTCTTTCAGAACGTCCTCCTCGGGAAGGGAGACCAGCTTTGTTGAGAAGATGAAGAAAACGGTACGTTTTTCTTTTTCCTTTGTGAGGCTGTGGAAGGAGCAGGTTCTTCCTGTTCTGCCGGTGTGGAGGGGATGGAGGCCTCTTCCTTCCTCTGGTGAGAGAATTGCCTGTCCAGTTCCTGCCACTGTTCATGGCACTCTGGGGGGGCTGGGCAGCTTCTTGCGTGAGTTACTGGACCCCTCCAGTGCTAAAGATGCAGGAGCTGCTTAGCAACGAACTGTCTAGCTAGCATCAGCAGGGAGCTGTTGGGAGATGGATTTGGTCCTGCTGCTAATGAGCATCTTTGTGCAGCAGCTGAGTTCTGGAAGGCCAGTAAAATTAAATCAAAGGGATGTGTGTGTGGGTGGAGATCCAGGCTGTTTCTCTGCCGATATCCTTTTGTACTAGACAGATGAAATCTGCCTCTTTGAAGAGAGAGGTGAGGGCCCAGCAACAAAGGGGGTGTAATGTGATGTTGGGGTCAGGAGGAAAATGGTGGACATCCTTAAACTCACGGGCTAATCAGTATTTGTGGTAGCACCCACTATGTGCTAGGTGCCTCCCAAATGCGTCAGAATGACCAATTTTGGCTCCCAGGAGTTCCTACTCGAAGGAGCTGTTCTCCACTCACACACTGTTCATCGCCCGCCCAGCCCTCTCCACAGAATTATAGCGTGTCACATTTTAGCAGGTTTCCAGGGTGGATCTCAAAGCACTGGACGAGCAGTAGTTTCGCCTCCCCGTCCCAGTGCGTAGGTATTACACAGAAGTCCAGGGATGTGATTTGCCCAGGTTTGTGTCCGAGCCAGGAATAGAATCCAGGACTCCTGGTCCTTTCCTTTAACCATAACACCCTCCTCTCTCCTGAACTCCAGTTACTGGCCAAATGAGCAACTCGTGTGTAACTGGGTCTCTGTTTTTCCAGGGGCGAAACATAGTGGTGTTTTATGGTTCCCAAACTGGTACAGGAGAGGAGTTTGCCAACCGTCTTTCCAAAGATGCCCATCGTTACGGCATGCGAGGCATGTCAGCGGACCCGGAGGAGTATGATTTGGTGAGTTACATTTTGCTGCATACAGCATCTTTACTCCATTATTGAATTCCATGCATGCGACCAGCTCTGATGCTGGGCATGCTGAAGGGATATGTTATTAATTAACAAAGAAGGGGAGGGGCTGTTCGCATCGGCTGCTTGCAGCAATTATTAAGTAACCGTGGGCCCAGTAAGATACGGCACAGAGAGATGAGGAATGTGTCCTTGAACCATTTAGTGCTAGCAAAATCAAGGGCCTTAGCCCCTGAAAAGTGATGTGCTGCTTCCTGTGGGAGGGGTCACCACCTCCTTTACAGGGTTATTCCAAAAAGGGGAGCAATCGTGTACTGAACCAACCATTTTTAGGGTTTCCCAAAGAGCCAGAACTTCCTGTCTGCTGGGAGGAGAGACTGGGCCAATGGATTTCTCCCTTTCTGGCAGTGGGACTGAAAGGGGAGTGGGGCAGGGCTGTGAGCTGCCGAGCTTTGGTGTGCTCTGGGGCTTCAAGCAGGTTCTTGGCTTGATTGTGCCGAAGGCA
This sequence comes from Chelydra serpentina, assembly GCA_037349315.1. Taxonomy (NCBI): domain Eukaryota; kingdom Metazoa; phylum Chordata; order Testudines; family Chelydridae; genus Chelydra; species Chelydra serpentina. The sequence goes on along the minus strand of JBAIAC010000027.1, from coordinate 18,531,008 downwards.
GGAGCTGAACATGGCAGATCATGCCGGGCAGGGAAAGGGTGGGAACAAGCAGGAAGCTGGTGTGGGCCGTTTGGAGCCAGTCGCCGCTGGAGAGCTCGCCCGCTCTGGTCCGTGTTCCTCCATTAGCTAACCTCAGCCCGCTGAACTGAGACCTCTGTGACCTCGGCATGACAGTCAGATGTGCTACCGAAGAGCATAGAAAATAATATGCTCAGTTGAAGCCAGAACCAGTGCTCTGATGTCCTTGCAGATGTTCTACCAACTCCGTATCACAGAGAACACCTCGGTTCTGGTGATTTGATAGGTCACCTTTACCCTGGGAATCTGTCACCCGGCAACCTGAGGGGTTCTAAGGTGCCATCTCTTCGATTAAACATTTGGCCTGACCACTCGTAGCCTGTTCAGAATATTCATTGGTGCTTTCCTGAATCGTAAGAGTGTTAACTGCAGTGTCCTGGCCGCAGTCCTGTTGGTTAACAGTGCGAAGTAACACCAAACAATTGCCACATTGCACACCAGAGGTAGTTGCATTTTAGTGGTGGTGGTGTGAACACCTTCCTCCCCCCAATATAATGTTCACAGTAATTGCTTTGGGGTCCTTGAAGATGAAAAGCGCTACATAATCTAAGGAACGTAATCTTTCTGGCCTTGTTTCTAGTCTGATCTGAGCCGCCTCTCTGAGATTGACAATTCCTTGGCCGTGTTCTGCATGGCTACCTACGGAGAGGGTGATCCCACAGACAATGCCCAGGATTTCTATGACTGGCTGCAGGAGACTGATACTGACCTGACTGGTCTCAAATTTGCAGTAAGTAAACCAGCTCTGCGTTATTGCTTATGCCTGATGTAGGCATGAAAGTCCCTCCATGCATATGCCCAAATCAGACATGAATTTACAAGTGAGCATGCAATCTTGGTTTGCATGCCTTGCATCCATTACTTGCACATCTATGTCCAGTTCGCACCATTGCGTGCTGCACATGTTTGCAAACATGGGTCTGTGTGCTTTAAAAATGACTCATGTCTCCCTCCTTCCCCTCTACAGTATGAAGGATCATTGGGTACATATTGCTGCAGATGTCGTCTAGCATGCACTTGAATGCGAAGGCTGTAACTAAGTTACAGGCTACTGTTATTGTTTAGCAGGCTAATTGGACAGCCTTAGGCCAGATATTCTCCTGCAAATTAGATCATTCCAAGAAATGTATCATTTTCTTTCCTGTACTTTAAATTTAATAATCGCTGAGATGGAACTGCCTTACCAGCTCCCCTGCAGATTTCTTGGGCTGGGTGATACTCAGAATTGCAAAGCATGAGATAATCCATTGCTTGGTCTCCAAATTAGGTCGTTTCACCCCAGTGGGGGTATAACATACGGTACAAACGTGTCCATCGCTGACAATGGAAAGGATGCTAGATTAGAGAGCTGGATACTGATGGTGGGGGGGAGATGTAGAGCCAAGTGCGCTGTTCAGCCCCAGAAGAAGTGCCACTTCCCCCTGTCATGTGCCTAAACCACTGTGGCCTGGTGGATAGCGCTCAGGACTGGGACTCAGGAGACCTGGCCTGTGGGGTGATCTTGGGCGAGTCGCTTCCCTGCAATATACCTCAGTCTCCCCCTCTGTAAAATGGCCACCTTTGCAAAGCACTTTTGAAATCTACTGATGAAAAGTGCGATGAAAGAGCCAGGTGGTGGCATTCATATTATTTATAACGGGGAGAGGACAATTCAGACTCATGGCTCATTCAATGCTGGGCCTCTTTCTTGAGGCTTCTAAAAAGTGCTGGTGGTGCCTTTTTAGTACAGTCCTGTCCCCCAGCTCACTTCAGAGAGCACCGAAGAATCGGCAGATGGGGACAGCTTTTGGTCACGGTGGATCTGGGCTGAATTTGAACCCGTGACCTACAATAGTGGTGAAAGGTTCTAGCCACAGAACACCTACCTTCTTAGCCAGCCAGAGCCCTCCAAATGGACTCCCCGACTCCTTTTGATAGAGCCTCTGTCTGTTTATAGCCAATCCTCTTTGGCGTGAGGGTTTTGAATGAATGCATTGGCTTCGTCTGATTGATTGACTGTCATTCCCTTCCAGGTGTTTGGGCTGGGCAACAAGACTTACGAGCACTTCAACGCGATGGGGAAATACGTGGACAAGAGGCTGGAGCAGCTTGGAGCCCAGCGGATATTTGAGCTCGGCATGGGAGACGATGATGGGAAGTGAGTAGAGTTGGATGTATGGTTTGAGCATTGGCTGGCTTGGAGCAAGCAGGACGGACCATATAGTGTGTGCGTGTCTGTATAAAACTTTGTGTAGTGGAGCTAACTTTCTGCTAAGTAGCCTATGTACCTGGCAGGGATTGGTTGGGGGCTAGGATGTCTGTTGAATTGGGAAATGAGCTTTACATCCTCACTGGGGCAGAGACGTGTGGGATTGCTGCTTGGTTCGGAGTCATGTAGTTTGCCAGATCCCTTGTGCATTAGCAGCTGTTTTCATACAGGCAGCAGCGTGTAGCTAAAATTCTTGAAAGTTAAAGTGTATAAACTAGCTGGACCCCTCTGTGTCTTTCTCCGTCACAGAATCACAGAATCTCAGGGTTGGAAGGGACCTTAGGAGGTCATCTAGTCCAACCCCCTGCTCAAAGCAGGACCAATCCCCAATTTTTGCCCCAGATCCCTAAATGGCCCCCTCAAGGATTGAACTCACAACCCTGGGTTTAGCAGGCCAATGCTCAAACCACTGAGCTATCCCTCCCCCCTTCCGTCCCCACGTCCATATCTGCCTGACACACTGTTGTTACTGTAGCTTTTGATTTGGCCTGTGATTATCACAGCAAATGGAAACTTGCATTAGCCCAGAGCCTGCCTTAAGTGCTCACACTCGGAAGTTAAACCTGTTTAATAAAATAAAGGCCTCCTGAAACCTCGACTGATCTTTCTAGGTAATGTTGCCTGCAGATTCACCACCTAGGGCTCTGATCTTATTAGTGAGGGTCAGGTGTGGAGAGGAACCCTCTGGTTTTAAAAACCAGAAGTGCAGAAAGCATTGCTGCACATTCTTCCGTGTGAACTGGAGTTCACCAGTGAACATGGGGTCACCAGTATCACACCAGCACCCTCTTCCTTGGCTGCTGCCTGGATCACTGATGATATTGCAGAAGTGGAGACATGGCCCGGGTCTGAAGGTGAATTTGTCATCCTAGCTCCCTGAGGTCCAGCTAAAATGAGTCATTTGGTGCGTGAACTAGAGGAAGGCAGGTACGGAGGGGAGAACAGGGTGTGGAAGGAGATATTACATTGGGGCCTCACTGCAGTTTGCTTCCGGAGCACCCCTCATAGAATCATAGAATCATAGAATCTCAGGGTTGGAAGGGACCTCAGGAGGTCATCTAGTCCAACCCCCTGCTCAAAGCAGGACCAACCCCAACTAGATCAACCCCCTCTGGCTGTCCAGGACATGACATTGACGCTGCTGCTTCTCTCCTTTCCTGAACAGCCTGGAAGAGGACTTCATCACTTGGCGTGAGCAGTTCTGGCCGGCAGTGTGCGAGCACTTTGGTGTGGAAGCTACCGGAGAGGAGTCCAGGTAAGTGTGGGAGCGGAGGAGATACCGGCATGGATTTTTTTTGCAGAAATCCCAAGTGAAAAGCAGCATTTTGGCATCCAATCTCCATCCAGGCCTGAGCAAAGACTCACCCCATTGAGACTTAAAAGTAGCGAGAAACCTTAAGTAGATTCACCCTTGTAAACGAGAGAGGGTCCAGTCCAAACATCCCTACGTCCTGGGGTAAGTTTGACTCCAGATCAGAACCTTTTTGGCTCCATTTGTTGAGTTCACTACTCCATGGCACAAAACCCTTTATAAATAGCTGTCAAGTAAATAACCTGGCGATGAGTCCAGCAATGCTGCTGCTGTTTCTCTGGTCTCCCTCTTGTGTCTCTCACTAGGCCATCTCCCAGGCACTACCCTACCCCATTTATCATGGTCAGATAAGATACTTAGATCATCTGCCATAGCGAGCCTGGGCACCAACATGTCAGGCTGAATACTGATTGACTGCAATCTAGAACCATCTCTCTCCCTGGAGTTCATAAACGGGGAACATTTGTCCGACAGCCTGAAGCTGATGAACTTTGTGTTGATTAACAGCTCGGGAGCAAAGTCCCACAAAGAACATTTTCCAATCACTTGTAAAGGGTTCAGCAAAGTTCAGCATTTGGTGAACTTTGTTTTTCCTTTGGAAGCTTCCCCAGGTAGCTCTGGCCCTGATCTTTTCTGAGTAAGCTGAGGGTTGTGCCAAATTACTAAGTGTTTTTTGTGACGAGGCCCTGTGACTGAGACCTCCAAACTTGTGTTGTGTGTGACCTTAGCAGCTCTGACCAGCCTTTTTAAAGTTTAAAATGCTAAAATAACCCCTCGTGCCGCTACTTGCCACCACTTCCAAAAGTGCTTTCTCTGCATAGGCCCTTTGAGTCGGAAAAGAGGATTGTTGATTACACCCAGCAAATCAGATGCTACACATTGTCCAAGCCGTGTTCAGTGGTTCACAGCTGCTTCCTCTCTCTCTTTCTCCAGCATCCGTCAGTATGAGCTGGTGGTCCACACAGACATCAATATGAACAAGGTCTACACAGGCGAGATGGGCCGGCTCAAGAGCTACGAAAGCCAGAAACCGTAAGTACCAGATTATCCCAGGTAACTCTGGGTGAGAGAGGTCAGTGCAGAAAAGTCCAGGAGCATGTCCCTCAAAGCCTAATATTAGATGCTGTGCTGGAAGTTGTCATTTCCCTAACATGGCCGCTTAAAATCCCCACCAGTGCTTAGACCATAAACTCTTCAGGGCAGTCTCTTGTATTGCGTGTGTACCGTATGTCACGGAGTGTGGGGGAGTCAGGTCCTGCACCCCTCTTCCCGGGATTCAATGTGACTCTCAGCCAGCCAGTAGAACAGAAGGTTTATTAGGGTTGTCAGGAAAGAGTCCAAACAGAGCTTGTAAGTATGACCCGGACCCCTCAGCTGGGCCTTCTGGGGGGGGGCAGGGAGCTTAGACCCCAGCTATGGGGCTCCCTGCGTTTCACCACCCAGCTTCAAACTGAAACCAAAAAGCCAAAACCCTCCAGCAGCCTCCCTTCCCCTCCCCCGGGGCCCCTCCTCTAGCCTGTTACCATTCTCCCAGCCAAAGGTGTCACCTCCCCACCCCCGTCCTGGCTCATGTTACAGCCTCAGCCAGATCCATCTCGCTCTCTACTCCCAGTACGTAACACAGTGGGACTCTAGGGTCTCTAGGTGCCACCCAGATAATGAGGACTAATACAATAGTGATGAAAAGTCCGCTATATTCGACTTGCTGTTGTAGATTCTGCTCCTGAGTTTAGCCAGTGCTGTTTAAGGCCACACTAGGAATTAAGGCCATGCCATTGTATGTACAAAACCCACGTGCTGATGCGTACTCTGCCTCCATGACATTGTCTATGTGGGCATAGTTTGCAGATTAAACCCCATCATTTGAATGGGTGGCTGCAAAATATCGGAGTCGAGATTGAAAAACAAAAGTGGTGTCCCACAGCGACTCCACAGAAGTGCTGCTGCTAACTTGAACTTAGAACTTTGGGACTCTGTTCTGCCCTGTTTCATTCCTGAGCCCTGATTTAGTTTCCAGGGAAAAGCGTTATGGTGGCGTAGATCTGACCATTACATCGTATTCCCTTTTGGCTATTGTGGCAAAGTACCCCCTTCTCCTCAGCGGTCTCGGTCCTTTAAGCCCCGGAGACTCAGGCTTGGGCAAGGTAAACCCCTTGGGTTTTTCCCTTTGGGAAGGCAATATAGCCCTTCTTTTGGGAAGGGCTCAGTGGCTTGGGGCACCCAGCCCCTCTGGTGCCTTTCCTGCTCCTGCTTCTGTTTCAGCTTCTGCTTCTCTCCCACTCTCAGTCTCTCTCGCCTCCCCCCCCCCACCCATGCACAGCAGGGAGAGTTTAAAAAGGGCTCCAGCAATCGCCGCCAGCTGGACCTAATTAGTTCCCTGGTAAGCCCTTCCCCAGCTGAACCTTATTTCCCCACAGTCCTCTCTCCTTAGTGGACAGGGAGAGGGGTTTTAACCCCCTGGGACCACTTACTGCCTCCACCTTTTGCAGCTATCTGCCCTGGGTTTACCACACTATATTGAGTCGGGGTTGGTCTATAAGGGGTGGGTAAGACTGTCCTGATACCTGCTCTGCTGGAATGAGAGAAGCAGGCAGTGATCAGAGGCCCTGAGGTTAAAATGATCTGGTAGTTTCAGCACGGCTCTTGTGACATTGGTTTTGGTATTTCAGCTTTATTCATCTCTATTTACCACTTTCCTAAGAGACCAATGCATTGGAGAGGTCAGAGCAGAGCCACAAATGTTGTTGTAATGAAAGATTGAGGCCTGGGAGGAAGTCTAACGGGGGAAGCCAGCTGTCTTCTGCAGGGGAGAGGCATCAGTTTCATGTAGGACAGAAGAAGGAAGAAAGAGATCACTTGCAGCAGGGTAAACTCAGGTTAAGTATCAGGAATAACCGTAAGGATCACGCTGCCAAGGGAGGCTCTGCCCAGATAGTCAAGGTTCCATAGGGATGGTGTAAAGATAATGGAATCAGTCCTGTTGAATTGCAGCGTGATGGACGGGGTAAATGTCCCACTAGAGGGTCTGTTCAGACCCAAGCGATCCTATGCTCTGGTTTTGCATGCTACCAGGAACCAATTTGGCCTAGAGAGAGCATTGATGCATCTTCTAACACTTTGCCAACTTACAAGATTGCATCGTACTAACTTTCAACTCATGGGGTGGTGGTGTGGAAGAAGAGAAGGGTGGTGCAGTGGGTTAGGCACTGTAGATCTCAAAGCACTTTACAAAAGAGGTGGTATCCCCATTTTATAGATGGGGAGACCCATAAGTAGAAGGACCTGGACAGGGAAGGTCTTATCCATTGATGTTTTCATGCCACCAAGCCAGCCAACTGTTAGTCTGTGTAAAGTCAACTACTGACCTATCAAAAAAAGAAAAGGCTCCATTAGGAAAAGGAAGAAAATGAACCAGAAGATCAGCGCAATGGGGTGAAACGAATAGTGCCTTGAAGTTGCACAGAACAAGGATACTGTGACGTCCGGTTGTAAACAGATTGCTTGATGTTCCCTCCAGCCCGTTCGATGCGAAGAACCCTTTCCTGGCACCTGTTACCCTGAACCGAAAGCTGAACCAGGGCGGAGAGAGGCACCTCATGCACTTGGAGTTGGACATCTCTGGCTCCAAAATCAGGTACCCCTCCACTGGGGGATATTTTCCTTACACTGGGACGAGGTGGGGAGGACCATAAGTGAAGCTTGGGAATCCACGTGCCTGACTCCTCCAGAGCGTAGATCGGAGTCTCACTATTGTGCTTTCCGGCACCAAGGTTCCTTTGTGGTTTTGGACCAGGATAACTTCGATCAATTTTTATTTTGCTCCTTGCAGTTATTTCCTCCTGTCTTAAATACTATGTTGTTCCGTCACAGAACGGCTGCCGTGTTCCACCCCAGAGGTGGCTGTATGTGTCGGTAGCAGTTGAGGAATCCCTATAGCTGCAGTCTAGTGTTCTTTGGGCTCCTTCTTCAGTAAATATGCTAGAAGAGAGCATCAGAATGGGATCAGACCACTAACCTTTTTGGCCTCACTTCAGACAGTGCTGTTCAGGCATCCCTCTGTGATGGGCTGAACCCCCTGAGATATCACCTGAGGTGCTGAAGATACCCCTGAGCCCGCCTTTTTCTGCCAGCCTGGGCCGCCTTGAACCTTGTCTTGCCGAGCCAAGCTCTTAAGCCTCCTCTAGCAAAGCAGACAGGCAGGGCCACCCCCAGCTGCGGAAGATAGACACAGATCAGCTCTGGGAGGACTCCGCTTAAGGGACTTACTACAGCACCCAGATGTTCACCCCCCTTTGGGGTACCAGCCCAAAGCTGTATGAAGTTCGCCGCCTCCTCCCTCGATTTGGAGGAAGGTATGCACAGTGCAGATGGCAAAGGAGACGCTTTTTGCATGCTCCACTTCTAGCTGGTGTGCTTGCACCTCTTTGACTGGACGTGAGCCACTGTTGGTGTTGCATGGTGATCTCTTTTCCTCTCCCTAGGTATGAGTCTGGGGACCATGTTGCTGTGTACCCAGCCAACGACACATCACTAGTGAACCAGATCGGCGAGATTCTGGGCGCAGATCTGGATACCATCATGTCTTTAAACAACCTGGATGGTTAGTAGTCCAAACAAGAGCCACCATTCCAGCAGCCGAGTGGAAAATCGCTCCTTTTCTTTTGTGTGTGTCTGAGTTTTTGTGTGGTACTTATGCAGGACGGGGTTATCCCTGCATGAGATGAACTGAAGAACTGCTTTCCATCACGCTATCAGTATTTTTGCAGAGAAGGATCTTTTGGTTTGGATCATACTTGGCCCGAGGCTTTCAGAATCAGGGCAGTGGATTTGCGCCTTCTGCCTTTCCACCAGGACCCAGATTAGGAAGAACTTCAGATCCTGCTGTCTGTGGGGCGGGGACCATGTTTTTGTTCTGTTTGTGCAGCATCTAGCACTGCTGAGTTTTGGGCTGTGACCGTGGCTTTTAGTGCCACCAAAATACAAATAGTTCATCATCATAGCAACGTAGGGCTCAAAGGGACCTCAAGAGGTGGTCAGTTCCATCCCCCTGCGCTGAGGCAGGATTAAGGATAACTGGCGTTACGGCTGCCGAGTTTGAGTGCTGTTACCTAATTAAGTAGCTCTCTTGTGAATGTGCTACGTAGATGTATGCACAAGTGAGGCAGCTGACGTGCCACTAGTTACAGGATCCCAGAGCAAGTCTGCTGTGTCTTCCCTCTGCGTTAGCTGATACTCTGCAGCACCAGAACAGCCCTTGTTCCCTAGCGCCATTATTTAATCAAGGGGTTAGTCTCTGACTTGCGGTGTATTGAACTGTGCGATAACGCCCTCGGCACAGCACTGCACAGCCTTCCACACGCTGCTCTCGCAGAGTCAGCCACGGTTGCTGACCCTCCTCGAGGGCGCTCTGGCAGGACAGCACGTAAAAGCTACGAACGGACGCCGCGAGGGGCGTGCGGCCTTCCCACCTACAGTTCTGTTCTTTTGTATTGGGCAGTAGCCTAGCCCGCACTCCTTGAAAACAGGTTGTTATAGGGCAGGGGCACCTAAGTGTTGCCCTCTGAAGGCAACTTCCGGGTGGCCGAGAACCAGTGCCCCCGTTTCCAGAAAGTGAAGCAGCGTGTCCATTTCTTTAACATGCAGGTAGTGACGACAAGATCCCGGCCTGCAGTGCCCCCTCTGACTGTTACAGCCGCAGGCCTCTTTTCCTAGCTCACTAAACTGAATTCACTCCGGCTTACGTGGCTGATCCTTGGGGTAGTCACGGAGCATTTGTGCGGGTGATGAGTTAACTACACTTAGATTCGTTCCGAGGGTGCTCGATCCGCTACGCCACACTGCCTTCCATGAAGTCAGTTCCCCTTTCTGCCTCTGTTTCCCCATAAATGTGGCCTGCCTTGTGTACTTTCTTCCTAACGACCTCACAGAGTCTCAACAGTGTCCCTGAACTTCAGCCTCTTTTCCCTTCCCCAGAGGAATCCAATAAGAAGCATCCATTCCCCTGCCCCACCACGTACCGGACAGCCCTGACCTATTACCTGGACATCACCAACCCACCGCGCACCAACGTCTTGTACGAGCTGGCTCAGTACGCCACAGACCCCAACGAGCAAGAGCACCTCCGCAAGATGGCATCTTCTGCTGCCGAGGGGAAGGTGAGCGCGTCACTGCTTCTGCGGGCGAGGAGGCTGTTTAACGGGGATTCTCTCTCTGCGCGGGCTGGTGGCGGGCTGTCTAGGAATGGCCAGACGGGTCTGTCTAGCTCAGTGTCCTCTTTCTGCCACTGGATCCTTCATAGGACGGTCTGAGGGAGCCCTGGATGGATAACGAGGGAATAACCTGTTTGTAGACGTTCCTTCATGACACCTAGAATCATAGAATATCAGGGTTGGAAGGGACCTTAGGAGGTCATCTAGTCCAACCCACTGCTCAAAGCAGGACCAATCCCCAATTTTTGCCCCAGATCCCTAAGTGGCCCCCACAAGGATTGAACTCACAACCCTGGGTTTAGCAGGCCAATGCTCAAACCACTGAGCTATCCCTCCCCCCCGGAGGGAGGGATAGCTGTCAGAGGTTGGCTTATGCCTTGGAGTATGAGGCTGTATATAGATGGTTTTTTGGTACATATAAAATATTTTACCGTTTGTAATGTAACTGGGGCTGAACTAATTCTCCATCTACGTGTCCAAGGCTGCTGCTATGTCACAGCAAAACGAGGGGGGGGAAATCACACTTAAAGTAAATAATGGCCCACAGACCTTGTAATTGGTTTTGCCACTAGGAAACTAGGTGTCCCGAGTAGTTAAACCCCTGAATATCCACCCGAGACAGCCAGGTGGCTGCAAATCCCTGGTCGAGCCTTGGGCAGCAGCAGGTAGACGGAGGAGAAAAAGACAAGGAAGGTTTCGATGAGTGCGTGTCTCTTTGTTCTTTCCCAAAACATCGGCATTAGGAGCCTAAATCTCATTGACCTCCAGTGAGACTCCGGCACCCATGGGTCTCAGTCACTTCTGAGCATGGGACTTTGGAGCCTACGTGTCATAGGCATTTTTGAAAACGTTGCCCCTAACCTCTGTCGGTGCCAGATATCACCGTTTGTCCAGGTGACGGTGGAGAGGACGAACAGAGGCCTTAGCGGTGGCTAGCCTTGGTTATTAGGAGAGAGGCTGGGTGAACCCCAAGAGTCCTATCGTGCTTGGTCTGTGCCAGTGGCCTGTGCCACGAGACAGGGCAGGGAGGTAGGGCCTTGCAGGGTGGGGTGGGTGGAGGAGTGTTCTGGGGAGGAGTTAAAGGCCGCGAGCACAGGTATCCCTGGGAGTGGCTTTGCTGCCCGGCTTCATCCATCTTGGTGCAACTCCCCGTGTTTCCGCCACGATTTCCCTTCCTGTGGCTGAGCAGGTTGCTCTTGTGTGCCCCTACACAGAGCTGCTCCTTCGTTGTGCCAAAGGAAGGGATGGTTGCAAGGAAACCTGGTGACTGACGTTCAGTAGAGTCACCGATTTTATGTCCACGAGGGATGGTTACGATCCTCTAGTCTGAGCTCCTGTCTCTCATAGGATTTCACCTTTGCCTTGTTCTCCTGTCTACACCCTCTGTGCACCTAGACGCTGTACCTCAACTGGGTTGTGGAGGCCAGAAGGAACATATTAGCCATCCTGCAGGATGTATCTTCTCTCCGACCCCCCATCGACCACCTCTGTGAGCTGCTGCCTCGCCTGCAGGCCCGTTACTACTCGATTGCCTCCTCTTCCAAGGTGAGTCCTTTCCCCGTGCCTCCAGGAGCCGGGCGATCTATCAGCCCTGGGGAAGGACTTAATTGCTTGGCGTGATGTAGGCCACTGAGCAACCCTGAGAGAGTCCTCTCCCTTTCCAACCCCGCAGCCATCCTGACAAATCCCTGCATGGCTGGGCATCTGGGGGCTGGGAAAGGAATGCAGGGATTTCCCCTTTAAGGAAACACATCCTATTTGCGACTGGGAATAGCAGTACTTGGCCCTTCACACGTGGGATGCACAGTCCGTGTCTCCATCACTCTGGGGCCCTGAGGCTGCTCTGCTCTCGCTGCTCTAGGGCCCTGCTTCCATGGCTTGGGAGCGAGGTGGATTCTGGAGGTAAATACTCCGTGCCTTGGGGTTGTTTTCATTCGCATTTTGTACCAGGAGCTCAAAATGGGGCAGAGCCCTATACCTCAGCTCTGAGGACGCACCAGCCCTCAGGCTGAAGCCGTAGCTGAGACTTGGACTGGCTTTAGTTCTGCTGCAGTAAGAAGTGTCCTGCAAGGCTGGAGATGCCGTTACAAGCTAGCGCAGGACACCGGGAGGCTGAAGCTAAAGTGTCCTGAGCTGTAATTTGGAGAGAAGCAGAGGAACAGCCCGGCCCAGGTGTAGTAGTCGTGTTAGTCTGTGTCAGCAAAACGAAAATAAGAAAGAAAAACTTGTAGCACCTTAGAGACTAACAAATTTATTTCAGCATAAGCTTTCGTGGGTTAATACCCACTTCATCGGATGCATGGAATGAAATACACAGTAGACAGATATTTATACAGTCAGAGAAACATGATAAGGTCGAGGTGTATAGACCAATCTTAAGAGGCTAATTAGTTGAGAGGAACCATGACAGCAGGGGAAGAAAAAACTTTTGAAGTGATAAACAAGATAGCATAGGGGTAGTCAATAGGTCAGTGGTTCTCAAATTGGGGGTTGGGACCCCTCAGGGAGTCACAAGGTTATTATATGGGGGGTCGTGAGCTGTCAACCTCCACCCTAAACCCCACTTTGTCTCCAGCATTTATGATGGTGTTAAATATATTAAGTGTTTTTAATTTAGACGGGGGGGTTGCACTTAGAAGCTTTCTATGTGTAAGGGGTCACCAGTACAAAAGTTTGAGAACCTCTGCAATAAGTGGACCGCGGGCCAAATCCGGACCACCAGATCTTTTTGCACAGACTCTAACATTTTTTTATTTACTTATTATCCTAATTACTGTTGGTTTTTTTTATTATTATTATTATTTTCTCTGGAGTCTGGACCTTGACTAGACCTTGAGCAAGAAATGTGGCCCTTGACCAAAAAAAAATAGATTACCCCTGATTGCATCTTGTCCTGGTGCTAGGATTTAGCACAGCCCATGGGCATGTCTGCTCTACAGTCAGGTGTGGCAGCATCTGTAGCTCTGATCTAGGGAGCCTGAACAAATAACAGCAGGGAAGCTGTGACCACGTTGGCAGTGGTCACTCAAGTACAAATCCAAGGTCCCACGCGGGCTTGCATAGCCCGTGCTGCCATGACTTCGCTGCTATTGTTACTGGAGCTAGCGAGATCGATGCTCGGGCTGCAGCCATTCCCTGAGTGGAATATGTAGAGGCAAAATTGTTCCTGTGGAGCTGTGTCAGGTGGAGGGGGTATAAATTGTGTTTTTAGCAGGAGGTCCACTTGGGTTGTCATCTGAGATCCTGAGAGCTGCAGGAAAGAGTGGCTTGCACCAACTGGTCTCGTTTGCTTCCCTGCTCCAGTGGGTGCTGGTTCTTGGGACTAATTCACCCGCAGGGGCTGCCCAGAAGCCAAATGGGTGACTGCATGTCTCTAAAGCTGGGGCCAATTTTGGTTTTGCTCCAGGTTCACCCTCACTCCATCCACATCTGCGGGGTGGTTGTGGAATACGAGACCAAGACAGGCCGTGTGAACAAAGGAGTGGCCACCACCTGGCTGAAGAACAAGGTGCCCAATGAAAACGGGCACAAGTTGACGGTGCCCATGTACGTCAGGAAGTCACAGTTCCGGTTGCCTTTCAAACCCAGCACGCCTGTCATCATGATCGGGCCCGGGACCGGGATCGCCCCCTTCGTTGGCTTCGTTCAAGAACGGGCCTGGCTGAAGCAGCAAGGTGAGTGTGCAGCAGCGGAGCCAGATCAGCCGGTGATTGGACGTGCTGCCTCATCGCTATAGTGCCAGTATCCCCTCCCATACACCCGTGGCTCGTTCCTGAGTGGGCTTCAAAAGTAGCTCTCTCTCTAGCATGTGTGGGGCACCCTGGGGGGAGGGGAGAGACTTTCAGCAGCCCTAAGGTTTTGGAGTTTGTGAAGGTTAGAATCATAGAATCTCAGGGTTGGAAGGGACCTCAGGAGGTCATCTAGTCCAACCCCCCGCTCAAAGCAGGACCAACCCCAACTAAATCATGCCAGCCAGGGCTTTATCAAGCCTGACCTTAAAAATCTCTAAGGAAGGAGATTCCACCACCTCCCCAGGTAACCCATTCCAGTGCTTCACCACCCTACTAGTGAAAAAGTTTTTCCTAATATCCAACCTAAACCTCCCCCTCTGCAACTTGAGACCATTACTCCTTGTTCTGTCATCTTCTACCACTGAGAACAGTCTAGACCCATCCTCTTTGGAACCCCCTTTTAGGTAGTTGAAAGCAGCTATCAAATCCCCCCTCACTCTTCTCTTCTGCAGGCTAAACAATCCCAGTTCCCTCAGCCTCTCCTCATAAGTCATGTGCTCCAGCCCCCTAATCATTTTTGTTGCCCTCCGTTGGACTCTTTCCAATTTATCCACATCCTTTTTGTAGTGTGGGGCCCAAAACTGGACACAGTACTCCAAATGAGGCCTCACCAGTGCCGAATAGAGGGGAATAATCACGTCCCTCGATCTGCTGGAAATGCCCCTACTTATACAGCCCAAAATGCCGTTAGCCTTCTTGGCAACAAGGGCACACTGTTGACTCATATTCAGCTTTTCGTCCACTGTAACCCCTAGGTCCTTTTCTACAGAACTGCTGCCCAGCCACTCGGTCCCTAGTCTGTAGCAGTGCATGGGATTCTTCCGTCCTAAGTGCAGGACTCTGCACTTGTCCTTGTTGAACCTCATCAGATTTCTTTTGGCCCAATCCTCCAATTTGTCTAGGTCCCTCTGTATCCTGTCCCTACCCTCCAGCGTATCAACCAATGTAAAAGTCAGTCTGTTACGGGAGCATTGTTCTGATTATTTCCTGTAAACCCCCCAATCACCTAGGTCAGCACGGATTGCTGCAGGTGTGCAGGCTTGTCGGGGGCACCCCCTCCCACCCAGACCTGCAGTGACTGACAGCACCGCAGGCCAATCATGGCTCTCTTGTTATAGTGGGGGCTGTATGGAGGAACCTCAGGGCAGCAACGGCAGCCCATCCTCTGTGTTCACTTGCAACCCGGGGAAGCAGCACGACACCTTGGCCGTGGTCCCTGGGATAACGAGGGGCAACTGCCCCCTTGCCCTACCTAAACGGTGCCCTTCCTCCTCATTGTAACATCTGGTCCAAAATACCCTTTCCCCCAGGTTCAGCTCCTACCCCGGCACACACTGCTGGAGGGGAGCCGGTCCCTTTTCCTCTGTGGGCCCAGCCGCTGGACGGCACTTTTGCCACACACAGCCGGTCCGTTCAGGGCAGGAAAGCAGGAGGGAGCATCGCTTCCCTTCTCTGCAATGGGGCAGGCAGCATGGTGGGTCTGACAGCGCTGGGAAGTGGGGGAGCTGAGGGAAGGCTGGATTTAATGACCAGTGTGGCTGGTCTGGAGGTGCCCACGCCCAGAAAGGAGGAGGCACCTGGTGGTGTCAGTAGCGGAAGAAGTTTGAACTCAACCGCCTGCGATTCGAGGCTGCTCTGCCCCGTTGATGGATCCTGGCTCGCACTTGCGGAATCAGTGACAGGTGGAGCTAGATAACAGCGCCGTAGAGACCTGGCACGGCTCGGAGCAGGTTATGTGGCTGCGGGGATGGAAGGTTGCTACCTCCTGCTAGCCCTGGTAGGGTGGAAGGATGGGCCACCGACCTGGCTTCGATTCCCTGCTCCACCACAGACTCCCTGTATGACCATGTCCAAGTCACTTAGGCCCACATCCCCTTGCAAGCAAAGGGCATCAGGGGCGGTGCTCGGACACGGCGGCAGCAGGGCCGGGGAAGTCCTGCTAGTAGCTGGCGAGCTAGCCGTGTGCAGGTGGCGGGGCTGGGCTGACAGCTGTCCCGTCGGGTCCTAGGGAAGGACGTTGGCGAGACGGTGCTGTACTATGGCTGTCGCCATGAGAACGAGGACTACCTGTACCGAGAGGAGCTCGCCCAGTTCCACAAGGAGGGAGCCCTCACCCAGCTCAACGTCGCCTTCTCCAGGGACCAAGCCCAGAAGGTAACGGCCAGCCAAGAGGCCCTGTGCGGGCGGCTGGACTCTTGCAGGTGGGTGGGGGCTGCAGGAGGAGAGGCCCTGGGAGCCGCCAGCCCAGGCTACTGCTCCAACCGCGTCCTGGCAGCATCGGCCTGTACCCTGCGCGTCAGAGCAAGGCGGCCCCACGCCCTGCGGAGTGCACCTGGCGGGGCATGAATGGGGGGGTGCCACAGCGGTGGAGAGCGCCAGTCTGCCCTCCTGCTCGGCTCAAGAGCCTGCCCTAATGTCCGTTTTCCCCCTCCCTCCCCACCGGAGTGGGTCAGGCCCACGGACGTCCCCTCTGCAGTTTTGGTTCCCTCCCGGAGGGACATGCGGCAGGTCGGCGGCTGGCTGAGTGTGGCGCAGGGACTGCGCGTTGCTCCCTTCCCCGCTGCTCTAAACCCCGCTGCCTTTGTTCTGCCAGGTCTACGTCCAGCACTTGCTGAAGGAAAACAAAGAGGGGGTCTGGAAGCTGATCCACGAAGGCAGCGCTCACATCTACGTGTGCGGGTAAGGCCGGCCCCGGCAGCACTGGTGGGGTCCTCGCAGGCTGCACTGCATCGGGGCCCTTGGCTGGACTGTGGGATAATCCAGGGCTCCCCATTGCTGGCCCCTATTCTCGGGGGGAGGGCTGGCCTGTGGCTTTACAAGGACCTTGCACCTTGATTTGCTTTAAGGGATGCACCTGTGTGGCTGGGCTCACTTCTTAAACCCTACATTGGGTTCATTGACGCTCCCCTGGGTGTGAAAGGGGGGGAGCAAAGCTCTCGACTCGCACACGGGGGCTGGCACCCCTGTCACGGCCAGCAGTGCCCCTGTCCCTCCGTCACCGTCCTGTGCTAGGCTCCGATCCCGGTCCTACGAGCCCCAGTAAAGTCACTGGGGTACAGGAGTGAGGGTCTGCCAGCAGGGGGCAGGCTCGAGGCCTTGCTGTGGGCGTGGACACAGACCTGGGTTCGGTCCCCAGCTTCCCCTCCCGCCCTGTGTCTCTGTAGACGATGAACCTGTTGGGGCAGGCTGTGTCCGTACGTACCGCTCCTAGTCTCTCAGGTCCTAGCAGACACAGGCTGGGAATAGAGTCACTGCAGAGCGCCCGCAGAGAAGGGCCTTGCTGAGATAATGGGGGGGGGCACCTTGGACCAGCTGGGACTATTGAAAATAAAGCCCTTTCAGCAGCTCCCTGGGCTGAGGGCTGCTGGCTCCTTCAGTGCCCACAGCAGGCCTGGCACTCTGGGGAGCACGGACTGTACTGGAGGGCTGAGCACTTCATGAGGCAGAGTATCCTGGGCTAACTGGGAAACGCCTGGGGAAGGAGAGGGGCCGTTTGGGTTCCAGGGAGGGAGGAGAAATGGCTGCCAAGGGGCCAGGGCCAGGTTCAGTGAGTGATGTGCTCTCCCCACTCCCCTCCCCGCAATGCAGCTGGGGATGGAATAAGAGCAGTGTGGTCTAAGCACAGGCCTGGGAGCCAGGAACTCCTTGGTTCTCCCCCAGCTCTGCCATGGACCTGTCAGATAGCCTTTGGCGAGACGCCCCCCCCTCTATTTACTTCCCAGGTTGTTAACTGGGGCCGCTCCTTGCATGGCAGGTGTGCTGTGCAGATTAGTGAGCGCTGGCGGGTGCCGAGCCGACACGCGTTGCAGGCGGCTGGCCCCGGGGACGCTGGCGGGTGCCAGGCCGACACGCGTTGCAGGTGGCTGGCCCCGGGGACGCTGGCGGGTGCCGAGCCGACACGCGTTGCAGGTGGCTGGCCCCGGGGACGGTGGCGGGTGCCGGGCCGACACACGTTGTAGGCGGCTGGCCCCGGGGACGCTGGCGGGTGCCAGGCTGATGCGTTGCAGGCGGCTGGCCCCGGGGACGCTGGCGGGTGCCAGGCCGACACGCGTTGCAGGCTGCTGGCCCCGGGGACGCTGGCGGGTGCCAGGCCGACACGCGTTGCAGGCTGCTGGCCCCGGGGACGCTGGCGGGTGCCGGGCTGACACACGTTGCAGGCGGCTGGCCCCGGGGACGGTGGCAGGTGCCAGGCTGGGGCGCGTTGCAGGCTGCTGGCCCCGGGGACGCTGGCGGGTGCCGGGCTGGGGCGCGTTGCAGGCTGCTGGCCCCGGGGACGCTGGCGGGTGCCAGGCTGATGCGTTGCAGGCGGCTGGCCCCGGGGACGCTGGCGGGGGCCAGGCTGATGCGTTGCAGGCGGCTGGCCCCGGGGACGCTGGCGGGGGCCGGGCTGGGGCGCGTTGCAGGCGGCTGGCCCCGGGGACGCTGGCGGGTGCCGGGCTGGGGCGCGTTGCAGGCTGCTGGCCCCGGGGACGCTGGCGGGTGCCGGGCTGGGGCGCGTTGCAGGCTGCTGGCCCCGGGGACGCTGGCGGGTGCCAGGCTGATGCGTTGCAGGCTGCTGGCCCCGGGGACGCTGGCGGGTGCCAGGCTGATGCGTTGCAGGCTGCTAGCCCCGGGGACGCTGGCGGGTGCCAGGCCGACACGCGTTGCAGGCCGCAGGTCCCGGGGGTAGTTGCCCAAACTCCATAACGTGGCGTTTACCTGCTCAGTGTCCCTCTGATCCCTCAGTAGCCAAGCTCCTTAGACCTGGGGCTGATCCCGGCTAGGCCAGATTGCGCTGCAGGTGCCCACAGCAGCCTGGCATTTCCTGTGGGTGGGGCCCAAGCTAAGCCACATTCCTTGAGGGAGCTGCACAGCTGGGGCCTGGCCCCAGAGGCTGGGGAGCTGGTACCTTCCTTTCCAGTCTCTGCCCAGCCTGGCCTCTGCAGTGGCTCCCCTTCCCCCGGGGCTCCGGAGCCGAGGGAGGTGGAGGAGCACTGCCTGCCCTCACTCACGTCCTCGCTGTGCCCTTGTCACTCCAGCGACGCTCGCAACATGGCGCGGGACGTGCACAACGCCTTCTACGAAATCGTGGCGGAGTTTGGGAGCATGACCCAGCCCCAGGCCGTGGACTATGTAAAGAAACTGATGACCAAAGGCCGCTACTCCCTGGACGTCTGGAGCTAAGCCGGGCTCCCGGGTCGGGGAGAGGAGGGATTCCCAGACGGCTGCTGGACGGGAGACGAAGGGCACCTGCAAGAACGTGCCCCTGAAACGCAACTAACCCTTAGATCCCCTTTCCTGGTAATCGCCCTTCTGAACCCACCTCCCCCTCCGCGGGACTGCTCTCGAGAGCCCTGCGAAGGGTGGGGCGGGAACTGCTGGAATCCCCCGGGGTTTTCTGGGGGGAGACGCGTCTCCACGGGGATGGACGGGCTCGCCCCAGGAACCAACAGGAGCCAGGGCTTGGTGACCCGCTCCTGGGTTCCCTTCTCCTGCGCCGCAGGGCAAGGCCAGTTAACTGGCGGGGCTGCCCGCTCTGCTTTGCCGGCTGTGCAGCGATCCGGCTGCAGGCCGCTCACGCCCCTCCTCTCTCCTGAGCCGCTTTGTGCTCCTGTGGAAACTGTGAAGTGGGGGTGAGGGGCCGCCCTTCCCGTACCCAGCCCCTGGCTTCCAGCCAATCCCCCCTAGGCCCCAATGCCCCCTTCTCTCCCACAAGTTTTAACCCGTTCTTTGGGGACAATCTGGTGCAAGCAGAGGTGCGCCCCCTGCTCGGGCATGGTCTGGTGGTGATCCGGGCAGAGCCGTGGGCGGGCAGGAGTGCTGCAGTCCAGACCTGGCCCCTGCCGGTACTGAGAGCGTGAACAGATCCAGCTGGGACCAGGTGCTGCCTGGAGCATGCGGGTTTGGAAAGCAACCCAGCCCCTGGGCTGCTGCACGTGGGGAGCCCAGGGCTGAGGGCAGCGAATGGGAGAGAGATTGCCTGGCTCCCTCGCAGGGCAGCAGGTCTCCACTGGCAGAGGCCAGGATGCTGAGTCCCGTGTCTCCCTTGCCCCACGAGACTTCCGGCACTAGCTGCTTGCGGGTCGTTTCGTGGGCAAAGCGGGTCCTGTCCTGCTGGCACTCAGCCTGAGCAACAGTGCTGGGGTGAGCCCCCTCTCGCGGTGACGGGGCAGCCTGCAGCCCTGCTCGATGGGCCAGGCCCCTGTGCCTTGCACCCCATAGTCAGTGCGCTTTGAAATTCTCCTGCGGCCTGAAACCAGCCCCGGCCAGCTGAGAGCCTGCGAAGCTACCCCAGCTGGAGTGAGACCTAGGCCCAGCCTGCCCTGGTGTGATCTGCCCAGCTCCTTGGCCATGCTGTGATCAGAGGGGTCTCTGGTCTGGCTCGAGAGCTGCGCCAGTGACTCCTACCTGAGCCCCCCTTGGAGTCCTGGGCTGCCAATAGATCAGCCCCACAGCTCTCCCCAGCCCTGGCCTGACTCCCATCCTGAAGCCTGCTCTGGCTGGTGGTGGGAGCCAGGGCTGACTCCCAGCAGCTTAATGCTCAAGTCTCAGCAAAGTGGTGACTTGCTCTGTAACTTCCCAGGCCAGCGACAGAAAATCCCTCTGGAAGCCTAGGCCCCTCGCTCACTCCTGAGCCATCACTGACCTCCAGCGACTAGCAAGGCAGCTCCCAGGGCTGCTTCCCTAGCCTGGGGCTTGAGTCTCGGGTAGTCACTGCTGTGGTGTCAAGAGGGCAGGGACTTAACTGCAGCGCTTGCCTCCACTGAGCCCTGTTTCCTGAGTCAGAGGAGACAGGAGATGGCTGAAGCCTCCTCCTGGGAAAGGGTGGGGAGTAATTCCAGCTACTGGCCTGCAGGGGGCACTAATGTGCAGCTGCAGTCAGCCCTGGGGAGTAGGGAGGAGGACTGGGCCCCCCACGTGCTTGGTGAGTTACATGAACTGAACCCCATTCGCAGTGTCTCCAGGCACGGTTTTGGTGTCTGTGTTTTATGTTCACCCCTTCTTGAGATCTGCTCACGGGAAAGTGCTCAGCCTGGCCAATGAATGTAAATAATTTTAAATATACTGTCCCCTTGGAATAAAACAGGGGCTTTATTTTGCCTCGTGAGATCAGTTGCCTCTTGCTTCATTTCAGTGAGAAACAGACCCAAGGGGCCAGAGCTGCAGGCTGCTGCCAGCCAGTAACTTCCTCTGGCCTTCTAGGAACGCTGGGGTCACCTTCACCCCCCAGCCCCATCCTCTCACAAAGCCCCCAATGCCAAGGGGAACGCTCACAAGGTGCAACTTCCTTGCAAGAACAGCTTTAAAGGTGACCTGCCCACGATTTGGGTGCTAATCTGGGACCAAGAGACCCAGCTTCCATTTCCTGCTTTGCCACAGCCTTTCCTAGGAGACCTTGGGCAAGTCACTTAGTCTCTTCTTCCCTCTTTTCGGTGCAAGACTGTGCTGGAGATGTGGGTAGGGATCTGAAGCGCGGTGTCTCCAGTGTGTTTAAAACTCCCTTCCCATAGTGGCGCTGTTTCCTTGGGACTTGTGCATGCAGTGAACCCTCAGCAGCCTGGGCTAGTCACACGTGTACTGCCCTAGGCAGGCTTGAAGTGCAGCTCACTGCTGTGATCAGCGCTAGCTCAGGTCTGGCTACACACCCTGCTGTCACACCGCCCCCTGCAGCACAGCCAGCCCCCAAGCGCTCCTCCCTTCTGGGCCCCTCCTTCCCTCCATACCCACCTCTGCTCGTTCCCAGGCCGGCTCAGCGCTCCGCTCTTTCCAAACAGGCGTCCGGTGGAGAACTGATGGAAAACGTAGCTGCAGCCAGTCCCATGTTCAGCAGTATGATTAACACTAAGGGCAGGACCGAACCACCTCACTTCAGCCAGGCAGAAGTAAATGTGGACTGGCCCCAAGGCAGGGTCTAGTCTAGCTGCACAGCTCCACTCTGCAGCCAGTGAGCAGCAGCTCAAGGTGTGACTGCCAGGTGCACACACCTGGGCTAGCTTGAACACTAGCAGGGAAGCTACAGATGCAAGGTATGTCTACACTCACAGCCAGCCCCGTCTCTAGGACAGGAGAGCAAGGACCTAGCCCCCCTCCCTCAGCTGGAAATCCAGACAGGCCTGTGCAGCTCTCTCCCCGTCACTGCCAGGACTGTCCTTCCTGCTGCAGGCAGCGGTGAGGGGATGTTTCCCCCACCGAGGGGAGGACAAACCGCTCCTGATGGTTAAGAGCCTCACTGCTGAGTTTAGCTTCGCAGCGCCCTCCCCTGCCAGGGAGTGTCTTCCCCTTGCCCAGTCTGGATTTCACCATGGGGGGGGAGGTGTAAACCTAAGCCCCACTTACCCCCCGAGTTCTCCCTCAGTAGCAGAGTTCTGGGCAGAGGCAGTGAGAATGGACTGCCCCCCCCAGCCCTCTTCCTTCCTTTGAAACATCATCTCCTCCTCCCCCCAGCCTGGAACTACCCCGCCGGTGGATTAAGACTGGTTGGGATCAGAGATGGCTCCATCATGGGAAGAGATTGCCCCTTCCTCCCTTTATTTTGGACAAGCTTCCTGTCAAAGGAGGCGCATAGACGTTAACACAAGTACGACAGCTCCCTCCGTGATGCGTCTTCCCCAGAACCAGCGCTCGGTACCTGCTCAGACTTCCCCCTGCAGCTCACAAGCCAGCCAAGGAGACCAGCCCAGGGAACCTGCTGGCTAGGAAGGCAGAGCTCAAGTCCTCAAGCTACTTTCTAGCCCTAGCGAGACCCAGTTTCCTGTGTGGTTTTTGGCATCTCTTCCCTTGC
The DNA here is from genome assembly GCA_037349315.1 of Chelydra serpentina. NCBI lineage: Eukaryota > Metazoa > Chordata > Testudines > Chelydridae > Chelydra > Chelydra serpentina. The sequence continues at coordinate 18,508,609 of JBAIAC010000027.1, read as the reverse complement.
TCTGCTTCTGCTGCCCAATGAATTGATTTTGGGGGGGGGGGGGGGGGGAAGGGAGGCTGGGAAATTAGGTTGCACCAGTTCCAGGATCATGATGCTCAAGTGCCCTTAAATCATCCTGCTGGAGCAGAGAGGATACAGGGTGGCCCCACAGTGCAGATCACTGTAGCAAAGAGGTCCGAACACTCCTAAAGCATGCGTTTTCCATCGCTAGATTTGTGAAAGAGCCAGGCCTTGGGGAATCCACTCCCGTGAGGGGGCTAGGAGAGCCTTGCCGCCCCCCCACAGCCAGTTCTCCCAGCCACAGGGCTTCCCCGGGGGCCTCACGCAAGGGGGATGGTTCCACAAGCAGGAGTTGCTAAGCCATTTGCCCCTTGTCTCTCAGCAGCACTGTCCCTGGGAAGGGGAGCCTGGAATAAGGCCAGGGCTGGGGGCTGCTCCCTCCCCCCCGTCCCAGGCGAATTCAATTCTCTGGTTCCTTGGAGCTAGCTGGGTATTCATGGTAGTGGTTTGGCCTGACCCCTACGAAAGGGGTCGTCTTAACATCTGAGCTAAGCACAGGTGGGTCTGGAATAGCTGCCCTAGTCACCCCACTTCTGGAGCAAAGGGGGAAATGTAGTCCCGGCCCCTGGGGGCAAGAGTGGGACCATGACTGCCTGGCTGGCCCCAGTGCCCTTGGGGGAGATCGCTCCCATCCTGCATCACAGCAGGGGCGCAGCAAAGACAGGGTGTGCCAGGGCCAGGATGGGTAGGGAGCCTCGCACCAGGCAGGTGCATCGGACTTCAGCAGCTTGGTTTACTGGATCACATACATTCCCCTGAGGTTCGCTGTACAGGTCCCACAGCTCGGCACCAGGGCCCCGGGGGCCTGCCTCTGAGGAACGGGTACGTGTTCAAGGGGGGAGGAGGAGGAGAGTCGGACGGCAAAGCCTGGAGTGTGGCTAGGAGACAGCAAGGGGTGGAGGGTAGAGAGAGAAAACGAGCTCCCCCCACCCCGGGTCTCAGCATCAGCTCCTCTTCTCTCACTCGGCCTTAGTGTCTTGGTTCTGGTTCTGGAATTTCTGGTGGACGACCCGCAGGGTGGTGGTGAAATTCCCCGCGAAGAGCACGAAGAAGGGGAGCCCGCACATGAGAACCTGAGAGTTTAACGGGAGACACTAGAATTAACCCACCAGCAGGAGCCCAGGAGGCTGTAGTGAGCTGGGATCTCCTAGGCCACAGCCCATCAATCACGCTGCTGCTCCAGGCTGCTCCCAGCCGCCTGACTCAGATCCCTCGTAGATGTATTCCTGCCTCAGCACAGGGGGAGGGACGAGGCCTGAGCTCCCAGCCCCACATTTCTCGCTGCCTTTGGGGTGAGGGCACAGGTGGGCCCTTCACCCCTGTTCTGACACCCCTAACAGTGCGGGGAGGAAGTCTGGCAACCAGACCCAAACGGCCCGTGCCCCAGCCAAGTCGGCAGCCGCTGGGATCCTTACACAGCAGAACGGCTGCATCCACCATGTGCCGGCGCATCTCAGCCAGCCAAGCACTCAAGCTGCTGCTGGGAGGACGAGGGTTGGCGGGGGCGGTTTCCAAGGCATCATCTCACTTCCATGCTCCACCCCCCTCCCTCCATGCTCCCTTTGCCCGAGCGGCTCGCTCACCTGCCACTCCTTGCACTGCGGGTGCCTGGCCAGACGGAAGAGGGTAACCGCATTGTAAAGCTGCCAGAACTGAAGGAGACGCGGGGTTAAGGGACAGTTTCCACAGAGACTCAGGTAAGATGGTCCCCAGCACGGGCGCATCCCAGGCCAGCTCCCTGAGCCTCCCCCCTGCTACCCACATACCCAGCCTGAGGCACCGGGCAGCTCTTCCTGAATGTCGCTGGGATTTGGGGCAGCGCCGCCTCTGAAAATCCCCACTCACGAGGCGAGAGCAGGCGTTGCCGGTTTAAATATTTAAGGCGCCTGGTCGTATGCACGTCTCTATCAGGAGGGGCCGGCCAGACTTGTGCTCCCCAGCTTCCCGCACCTGCAAGCCGCTAGCGTCTCCCAGGCACTCCGCTCGCCCCAACGCGGCTTCGACTCGCTCCCCCGCTGGCACCTGGTTGGGAGCACGCTAGCCCGTGTCATTAGCGCCATCTCCTAGGCTGGCGGAATTGGGAGCGAGGGAGCACCACTAAACCCATTACAATCCCCGAGGGCACAGCCCCCTTGCCAAGAGGCACAGAGACGCCCGGGGCGGACGGTGCGGACTCACCTGGCCAAAGAAGAGGAACGGCAGCAAGAAAGTGAGGCCCCTCCACATCCACGACTGGAAGCCCTCTGCAGAGAAGGGGCAGGAAGGGGGTCTTAGAACTCAGTGCAACAGGGAGACTCCGGGCCTTACGTCTGAGTACGGGGCTGGATTCAGACGTCAGGGACAACCCTGGCGTCCTAAAGGATCCCACAGCTCCGAGAGAGGCTCTAACTTCCAGGCGGCTGGCCAGGAAGGGCCGCCTGCTGCCTTTATTGGGTGAGCAGCAGCGTAGAGAGCCAGGGAAGTGCTGGAAAGCAAGCGGGGATGCAGGGGGCAGCTGGGGGTTAACGGTAGAGCTCGCCAAAAGGTTCTATCTAAAATCAAATTCTCTGCAATCAAGTTTTCTAAGGAACCAAAATCTTCCCCCTCCAATTGGTGCCAGAGCCTCATGGGAGTTGTCGTTCAGATGCTCTGCACTCCCTTTCTCCTCTTTGGGCTGGGACCTCTGGCTGGACTACATCTCCCTTGATGCACAACTGCCAGGGACCCCCCGACGCGTGCCCCTCTCGCACTCAGAGGGGAGAAGCGGTGCGCCGTAGGAGTCGTCGTCCAGCCGGAGAGCGACTGAGCCAGGTACCCTAGAGAAACATGCCCAGCCGCCCCAAGTGAGGGAGGCATTTGTGGGACGACCCAGCCTGCCGTGCCGTAACGCCAGCGAGGAGAACACAGTGCAACCGGCCCTGAGCCAACTGAGCTTCAGGGGGAGAGCAGCAGGGCTGCTCCGGCCCCCGGCTGGCCGACTGCCTGCACGGAGTTTGGGGATGGGCCAAGCTGCCCCACACGCATGAAGTCGGGGTCAGGGCCTGAGCGATTCCAAGCCAGCGTCCCTGCTGCTACCGCAGCCAGCTGAGTGGTAGATGGCAGCTTCCCGCCGGGGCAGACAGCAGCGGGGTCCGTTCCAGCTTTGGCCACTGGCGGGGAGACGGGAGGCAACTTACCCACGGTGAGATCCATGTTGTGCCTCTCCCCCAGCGCCCTCAGCCGGTACAGGCACCCGCTCTGATAGTAATACTGCAGGAACTGCACAAAGCCTGCAAGGAGAGGTGAGCTTCAGGAAGGGGAGATCCCTGCCGAACGGCCAGCGTGCAAGCCACTGGCTCCGTGACGGGAGAGGCCCTCCCAGCTGCCTCCTTGCTCCGGGCACAGTGCCCTACGCAGGCCGGGCCCGAGCCTGCAGCATCGCAGAGCGCTAGGGCGGAGAAACCGTCTCATTGCCCCTGCCAGCCCATCAAAGAACCCCCCGTACGCGCTGTGGGCCCAGAGGGCGTGGCTGAAACAGGCCCACTGAGGCTCGCTCCCTGGCCGCACAGGGACACTCACTCTGATACATGGAGAAGGAGAGGAACTGGTTTCGGAACATCTGGTACATGAACCCGTCCGGCCTGCAGGAGAGAAGAGACGGCTGGAGACGCTCAAGGCGTTACCGCGTAGGGAGAGCCCTGCTGGCATCCGCCTGCTCTAGGGGGTTTATTTGCGAGTGTCCCACAGCCCCGGATGATGTCAGAGAGCCCCTGGCTGCTCCCTTAGAGGCTCCAAGGGCTGCGGGGACCCAATTTAGGGAGGCTGGCAAGAGCCTGCCCAGGTGAAGTCCATCCTCTGACTCATCCTCGCAACCCAACCGCGAGCCAGGGCGGAGAGGGCAGGAAAGCAGGATCCCCAGCGGCGGGCAGAGAGGGACACTCACCAAGTCAGCATGACGCCCGAGAGGAAGGTAGAGACGTAGTGATGGAAAACCCACCAGCCTTTGATTCTGGGGGAGCAGAGTAGAGGGAGCCAGAATTAGACACCCCCACAGGTGGAGCTAGGTTTACAAGGGAGGCGAGGGCCAGGCTGGCCCCTCCAGCCAGGGAAGACAGGCCAGCAGTTCCCGCCCTGCTCACAAGGAGCAGGCAGAGAACAGGGCCAGGGCAGCCGCTCAGCTGACACCATGGCACGGAGCAGTGAGACAGGCTGCCGGAGCCGCTACCCCTGAAGCTGTCAGTTCTCCTCCCACGGCCCCTCCCCAGACCCCGCTGACCCTCCCCCGGCAGCGCTTCACAATACTGAGCAAGCCGTTCCCCCCGTTAGCAGAGGCGACCCCCGAGGGGGGAGGGGGGCTCTTTCGCCCGCTCCCCCAGAGCTCGGGGCAGCTCTAGGAGCAGAGGCTAATGCAGCAGGTAGGGGTGGGTCTGCTCAGCCTGCGAGCGGCCCCTCCTTGGCGAGGCTGGGGACGCAGGGCTCGGCCATGGCGCTGCTCACCTGGACCCGTTGGTGATTAAGATGCACTCGCGGATGGTGAGGGTGCAGTAGTACCAGACCAGCAGGAAGTTGAAGACGGCGTCCGTCACCCTGTCGCGCACAAAGCAGACGGTGAAGAGGGGGAGCAGAGCAGAGCAGAGCCAGGAACCAGCCAGACCTCACTCCGGGGCGTCTCTGCACGGCCCCCTGCAGGTGTGTTCAGCCGCAGCGCCGCTCCCCCGTCAGCCCATGCGCAGAGCAGCGGCTTTGCGCTGAGTGTCTGGCTCACTAAGCTGCTTCCTGCTACCACGGACCTGCTGGGAACTGCCCCACCAGCACGGGAGGGAGGCGATACATTCCCCCCCCTTACCCACTTGCTGGGAGGCAAGCTCTGGGATAGCTCATGGGGCGCGGCGTGGGAAGATGCAGGACAGGCGAAGGGCACTGAAACAGCCTCAATCGTGAAGCAACCAACCTCCTCACCTAAGGTCGAGCTCCTTGGGAAGGACTTGAAAGCAACGGCGTGGCTCTGGACTAAAGCCAGGAGCACACTTGGAGAAGCCAGGGGTCTGAGCGCACCCCCAATGGGCATTTCCAAGTGTGCAGTTATTTCAGCAGGGGCCACCAGCTCTGCTCGGTGGGGAGCTCACTCCAGCCACATGGAGAGGGGCGGAAGCCTCTCGCCTATAAACCCAGATGCTGAGACAGGTACAGCGACACCGACCGGCAAGGGTGTGTGCGCGCACAAGGGTCACCGGCTCTTTGGAGAGTCCTGATCCCTGAGCCAGTTACAGACCATGAGCCTTTGGCCCAGTCCAGCCACGCTGCCCCTTGGATGCTACCTCCCTCGCGCCGTCAATGAGATGGAAATTTACTGCAGAACAGGCACCAGAAAAATCCCACCCGACTGCGGGGTGGCAACGTGTGGAGGAGCCTTGTTCAGCACCTGGATTTCTCATCGTTCCCCAGGGCCGGCCATCCTCAACCACATCAGCACCCAGCGGGCGAGCAGCAGACACGCTGCACGCCTGCAAACCGGATCCACGCTGGTGAGACGTGACTGGCCCCGTCCATTATCCGGGGTCCCATCTCCAGCCCACCAGGGCAATGTTTCAGCTCAAGGTCTTGTTACCTCCAGCAATCCTATTGTAGCCCCACAGTCCTTGCAGGAGCCTATATCCTATAGAGGCACCAGTCTGCAGGTAGGCTACCATCCCCGAATGATGGGAACCAAACTCACCCCGACACCTGCCACACGAGCCCCATGCACCTGACCTAAGCAGTCTGTTAGCAGACCCTACTTTCAGCCCAGAAGATAATCCTGCCCACATAGAATCATAGAATATCAGGGTTGGAAGGGACCTTAGGAGGTCATCTAGTCCAACCCGCTGCTCAAAGCAGGACCAATCCCCACATGGCTTGGTGAGCATCTCACTGCTGCTACAGACTCACCTGGAGTTGAGGAGGAACCTGCAGGAGAAGGACATGATGAGCAGGATGATGGTGAGGTAGAGCTTGAACTTCTCGTACTCGTCTTTATAAGCAAACCTGCAGGGAAGCACAGCGAAGGGTTGTGGGGTGCGGAGAATAAACCCAAAGTCTTCAGGCAACGATCAGTGGGCGAGGGCCATCTCCCGTGGCTACAAAGAGCAGCCGGGGAAACCCGAGTGACCCTGCGGCCGTACTAGCTTGGACAGGAGACCCAAGACGGGAAGGGAGTGTCCTAAACCCAGCCCTGGGGAGGGTCAGCGTGACGATCCGTCTGCCGACGGACGAGGGTCTCCGCGGATGCTGGGGTTGGGAAGAGAGCTGGTCAGTGCTCAGCACAGCGAGGGTCGGTGCTAGACACGCTCGCGCGCTGGCAGAAGACGTCCCGCTTCTCCAAGAGTCAAGGGAACTCTACTGGCCTCGAGCCGCCGCAAACAGATGGACAGCGGAGGGGCATTACTTAGCCTGCTTGCTGAGTAGAGTCACATTCACGTTCCCAAGCACCAGACTCAGGTACAACCTAGAGGAGAACGGAAGGAGAAGTGAGAACATAGGCAGGAGGCAAACAGCAACCCGGCTGCCCACCGGGGCAGTGGCAGTCCGTGCATCCAAGACCGAAAGGGATCCCGCTGCGTGGCTATCACACACGCGTTGTGGGGGCTTCAATGGCAGGAGGATTTAGGAAAGTCACTAATGGCAGCCATTAGCATGAGCGGGGTCTGGGGCCAGGAACCCTGCACGGCACATCAGGCAACATATGGGGCAGTTCCCGCCCCAGGACTGGTTTGGCTACTCCCGCTCTGCCAGCCGGCAGAGTAACTGCTGAATGGGAGGCTCTCTGCTTAGCTGATGCTGTGCCGGGGAACAGGAACACAGGCAGACCTGTGCTCTGCCGCCTGGTAACACACCCGAAACATCCCGTGCGGGACCTTAACTCCACCCCCGGGCTCTCACCTTCCGAACGCAGTGATACTAAGCAGCACTTGTCACCGTTGGCCCCTCCACCGCCACTTTACCGCATTAAGGAGAGACTGTTACCCTAGAATAAACATCTGTTCAAAGACCCCACTAATGGGGCAACACCAGTGCACGCTGGAGAGCGAGCTTCGTGCCAGCGGTGTCCAAAGACGCTGCTCCAAGCACCCGGTCCCAGGGGTTATGCTCTGCTCTGAATTGGCAACTCTCTGTGCCAAGAGAGCCCCTAGATTACTGTCTCTGGCCGGTTACTCCGAGGTCTTCCCGAGCCAGGGGGAAATGGGGGTTTGGAATCTGAATCAGGAGGAGGGGGACTGAAAATAAGCCATGAGAAATTAACTAGCACCAGCTGCGTATCAGGTCTTTCACTGACATCCTGCTAGAGTCAAACACGCTAGAGTCTGGGCAGTTTTTGGCTGGTAACCCAAGCAATCTCTGGTAACAGCTGCATAGAAGTCAATAGCTTTGGTCCTTTTACTGCTGACTAAGACCCCAAGACCATGGGACGGCTTCTTACCCATTCTTCTTTGGCAAATACGCCTCCATCTCAAAGAAGATGCTCTGCCTCTCTTTGATGAGACTCCGGATCTCCCGGATGGACTCTTCCTGTTCGGCCGTTATTGAGGACTTGCAGCTGGGGAAAGGAACATGACCGTCTAATGAGAAGGACCAGCAGCTGCTGCTTCATGATGTTGTCCCACCTCAGGACAGTGTGACCGCAGGAAACGAGATATTAATTCAGAACTAACTGGGGGATGAAACCTGGGAGCGAATCCCTGGGTCTACCCCCGAGTTTCAGAATGGGACCTAGGCTAAGAGGAATCCGGGTGGAAACCAACATGAACGAGCAGCCACCAATTTGCTAACCCTCGGAAGTCAGCGCGAGGAGCTGATGTCTAATGTGGGCAAGGGATGAAGGAACTATTGGAGAAAGGAAAGGAGGGTATGAGAGACGCAATAGCTCCTTCATCCTACCCCGCCCCCATGATTCACCTGCCCCAAACCATTCCTCCCCCGCATCCGCACCCCACGGCGTAGGGACACCGCTCACTAGGCTCCCGTGCGCCCTCCCACCAGGGCTCTGCAAGGATCTCCTTTTGCTCCACGTAGCTCCTTACTTTTTGAAGGCAAGAGACAGCTCCTTCAGCTGCTTCTTCTGCCGGGCAATGGAACTGGAGATCCCATCCTGCAGCTTGGTCAGTTCTTCGAGCTTCTGCTTGTACTGCTTGTGGGCCTCCTGGCAAGGGAAGGGACAGATCAGCAGTGAGCCCGGGTGCCTCCCCGTTAATTCCCCGGGAGGCTGCAGGTGTGAAAGGGAGGGTGGGCTGGGGATTTGAGCAGAGGAACGGGAGGCAGGACCTTTGAGAACTATCCCCAGCTTCACCGCCGACGCGTGGCATCCGCTTGGGAAGCGAATTCGCCCCTCCATTTGGGGATGGCACTCCCACCTCAGGAGGGGCCTGGGAAAGTCACTCGGGAAATGCTTGGAGAAGTGGGGTTTGCTTCCCTGGCCTGACGCAGCCTGTGGGAAGTGAGCCCAGAGTCAAGCGTCTCGTCCCCCAATGCGCAATGCAATCCCAAACTGGGATTCAGCTTCCATTAGAGACCGGCTCTCTCGCACATCCATAGGGGGCGCTATTCAGCTGGCATAAGCTTGCCCATTGTGTTCCACTGCTCCCCATTGCCTCACCATGACTTGGCCAAGGTCACCCAGCAGGTCAGTGCCAGAACTGGAGCAGAACTAAAGTCTGAGCCCCAGCCCAGTGTTCTAGCCACTATCTGTTTAATTACTTTTCTCTGTGTCCTGCAGCAGGGAGTCCCACAGGTTAGTTCTACATCGCTAAAAGCAATTCTCCACCCAATTTAAGTTTGCTGCCTTTTAATGTGCACACTGAGGTGCAAGCAGGCCAGCTTTGAGCGCGCTGTTATCTCACAAGTTGCTCCTTAAATGGCACGTCCCCACTGCTTGTAGCAGGTAAGAGGAAGGGACTGCATCTGTTAAGACGTTAGTTTAGACCTTTGCCCACTGTTCACAAATTGGCCAAATCAAGAGCAAAACGAGGCTAGGCCTCTCGAGAGCAGGTCGCTTTCCCAAGAACGAGGCTGTCCCTTACATGCCGAGAGTGAGGGAAGAGAGCAGATTGCATCACTTCTCTCTCTGCCACCTCAACCCTTCACACAGCAACTCCGGTACATTTCACTTAACCCTTCTGGGCCAAGATGAAGTTTTTCCTCAAGGTCCCTGCCCCACACTCCCCCCCCCCATTCCCGCTCCCCACACCTAATTGGGGGCCAGCACCCTTAGTTTAGGCTTCCGCTACCAGGAGAGCAGGGTAGATGCAGTTGATTTAATGTGGGATCCGAGACAGTAAAGATTTGAAGGAGCCCCCACCCCTGCCTGTGCTTTTTCGCAAAGTGATCTGTGTGTCTTAACTGAGCCCTGCTTCACTGAGCCTTCTCCAGGACGGGAGATATCCAGGGGGTTAAATAAAGCAGGTTTGAGAACGTTCTGGGAGACAGATGGTGGCGTGCCACACACCGCGTCCCTCTCCCCACAGCGGCTGGGAGGAATCTGGCTCCAGGATAGACTAAGGGCTTGTCTACACGATGCTGCAGTCCAGACGACAGGTGGGTGATTTGCGCAGCGTTCTAAAGCAGTCCTAACGCGAACGAGGTACCATTTAGTTCACACCAGCAGAGCCTACGCTGGGCAGTTAAAAGCGCTCTACCAATCACCCCCGTAGTCCAGACTGCAGCACTGTGTAGACAGGCCCCAAGAGCAGGGATAGGAATTTCAGAGGCAAGGCAGCGCAGGAGAAAGAGCGGGAAGGTTCCGCCTGGACGGGTCGTGGGAGGAGGCGTGGTTCTGATGCTGGGTAGCAGGTCAGAGCGGGGAGAGGCACATGCGCTTGGTAAATCAGAAGGGCCTCAACTCGGTGCAGGGGCCTTGGAGTCCAGCACCTCTTGAGACACCAGTGGCTGGTCTCACTCTAGTGCCCCTATTTGCCCCAATCACGAGGCCACCAGGCCGTTTGTGCTTGAGAGTCTCTGGATTTGGAATACTGGGGGGTAGGGGAGAGGTAAATTGCTGTAACTGCACGGGAAAGTTTGTAACACTATTCCTGGCTGTAACCCATGCCAAGCAATATAACCACCCAGATTTCTGCAGACCTACTGGAATCCCACTTCTCTGAGCCGCTTCCTTCCCCCCTAGGCTCCGGCAGTGAGCCCCTGAATGGGAATGTGCACAGTATGTTAAATAACAACCCGTGGGGCTGGAAAACCCCCTACTCTATGACTAACTCCCATGTTCTCTGCTGGGGATGGGTTAGTGGGACGTGGCCAGGACACTCAGACCTTAGGAGCAGCTGCAAAAGCCTTCGCGGGAGCCAATACAAGTGATCACGGTACTTGGCAAGAACTGCCGTCATTCAAGCAGTTGCATCAGCGGCCAGACATCTAGGAACCCCTGACAGGAGCAGAGGCGGCTGTTTCTGAGCCAGGACACCCACAGCTTTCCTGACTTCCCGCTGCACGAGGGGGGTGTTACGCAAAAGACTGACGCCTAGCGTGGCCCTATGCTGCAATCCCCATTCATGCCCCCTCCCCCAGGCTGAGTGTCTTCCTAGAGCAGTGGTTTTCAAAACTTTTTTTTCCGGCGACCCAGTTCAAGAAAATTGTTGATGCCCGTGACCCAACGGAGCTGGGGATGAGGGGTTCAGGGTGTGGGAGGGGGCTCTGGGCTGGGACAGAGGGTTGGGGTGCAGGAGGGGGGCAGGGTTCTGGGCTGGGGGTGCAGGCTCTAGAGTGGAGCCGGGGATGAGGGGCTTGGGGTGCAGGAAGAGGATCCATGTTTGGGGGGAGCTCAGGGCTGGGGCAGGTGATTGGGGCACAGGGTTGGGGAATGGGATTACCTCAGACGGCTCCCGGTCAGTGGTGCAGCCGGGGTGCTAAGGCAGGCTTCCTGCCTATCCTGGCACCGTAGACAGCGCTGTGCCCCGGAAGTGGTCAGCAGCAGATCTGGCTCCACGCAGCTCTCGCCCGCAGGCACCGGTTCCCGGCCAATGGGAGTGCGGAGCCGGTGCTCGGGGCAGCGCGTGGAGCCCCGGGGCCCCCCCGCCTAGGAGCCGGACCTGCTGCTGGCCGCTTCCGGGGCATAGCGCGGTGTCAGAACAGGTAGGGACTAGCCTGCCTTAGCCGGGCAGCACCGCCGACGGGACTTTTAACGGCCTGGTCGGTGGTGCTGACCAGAGCCGCCGCAACCCAGTGCCTGACACTCCGTGACCCAGTACTGGGTCATGACTCGCAGTTTGAAAACCACTGCCTTCGAGTGTAACCCCTTCCCTAGTCCTCAGCAACGGATTCTGTAATCACGGTCCTGAGCGTGGTTAGTCATCTGTGGTCGCAGCTCCGGGACAAGTACAGCTCCCGTGACGACAGCTCTGCCTTTAGCCCCGGGCGCCCCGCCAGGGGCCGGGAACATTGGGCAATCCGCGGTAAGGTTCGCTGCACTTTGTACTGGGGATTCCTAGCAGGAGGCACAGTGTCTAACTCAGTCTAACTCGCAGCAGAAACGAATTTATACCGTCACTAATTCCAACTATTAAAGGGGCAGGATGGTCCTGGGGTTAGGGCACTAGCTAGGACTCGGGGAACTGAACCTGAGCCTCCCGCTATGACACAGACTTGTGTGTGGCCTTGGGCAAGTCGCTTAGTCTCTCTAAGGGGGGAGGGATCACTCAGTGGTTTGAGCATTGGCCTGCTAAATCCAGGGTTGTGAGTTCAATCCTTGAGGGGGCCATTTAGGGATCTGGGGCAAAAAAATCTGTCAGGGGACAGTACTTGGTCCTGCTAGTGAAGGCAGGGGACTGGACTCGACCGTTCAGTTCTATGAGATAGGCATATCTCCATTATATATTATGCTCTGTGCCTCAGTTTCCCACCTGTGAAGTGGTCCTTCCCTACCTCACAGGGGTGCTGAAGATTAAAGATTATGAGGTGCTCAGATACTAGAGTGACAGGGGCATATAGGGACCCAAGACAGAGAGAACCTTGTACTGAAAGGTGTGGTAAATATGCCATTTCATCTACTATTTGGTATAACGACTCTGCGACAAGCCGTGAGGCAAGGAAATATCCCATTTCTACAGACGGGGAGTCAGCACACAGGACACACGGACTTACCCCAGGACATACCAGGTAGCCTGCAGCTGAACTAGGTCTCCCAAGTCCTTGTCTAGCATTCTAGCCATTATACCACATCCCTTCTCTAGAACACAGCGCTACATACGCCATGCAAACTGGTGTCATTGTTCTAGGGTGGGATTTCTAACGGCAGGACATGGTGCTCTGTCACTTAGATGACTTTGAGACGCCCCCCTTGAATCTGATCTCTTTCGAGTCTTAATAAATCCTGTTCTGTCAAGGCCACTAGAGCAGGGGCAGCCAGCTTGAGAAGGAGCCAGAATTTACTAATGTACATTGCCAAAGAGCCACAGTAATGTGTCAGCAGCCCCCGCCCCCCACATCAGCTTCCCCCCTCACCTCTTCTAGCGCCTCCTACAAGCAGCCCCGCCGATCAGCGTCTCCCCATCCCTCCCCATCAGCTGTTTCCTGGCGTGCAGTTGGCTCTGGGTGGGGGGGAGGAGTGAGGACATGGCAGGCTCAGGGGAGGGGGTGGGAAGGGGTGGAGCGGGGGCAGGGCCTGTGGCAGAGCCAGGAGTTGAGCAGTGAGCACCCCCCTGGCACACTGGAAAGTTGGCTCCTGTAGCTCCAGCCCCAGAGTCGGTGCCTAGACAAGGAGCCGCATGTTAACTGCTGAAGAGCCGCATGTGCCTCCGGAGCCCCGGGTTGGCCTCCCCTGCACTAGAGTGACTGATGTGGAATTTCACAGACTGTCCCAAGAGGGAAAAAGCCATCAGCATATGAGAGGAGCCAGTGAAGAAAGGCTGTCCTGAGTATACTCTATACCCACAGTCTCCATCAAAAGGACACAGACAGAGGAATCTTCTCCCATAAAGCAGGTCACTGGTAGGTCTCTAATCTCATTGACTCAGGAACCATCCAAGTACCACAGACAAGAACCAAGTGGAGAGGAGGGGAGTTAAAGTGACGTGTATTCATACAATGTAGATCACAAAATGCTTTGGAGAACATACACGACAAACACACTGTAGCGTATTCACTCCATAGTGAACACGTTAAACATTCAATCATTTACCAAAAGGAAAATAGTCAAGAGGCAGGAGCCTACCAGTAAAACAGACGCATCTTTGAACCTGTCCACAGACAACAACCTTCCGAAAGAGACCTTAAGAGGGATAGCTCAGTGGTTTGAGCATTGGCCTGCTAAACCCAGGGTTGTGAGTTCAATCCTTGAGGGGGCCATTTAGGGATCTGGGGCAAAAATTGGGGATTGGTCCTGCTTTGAGCAGGGGGTTGGACTAGATGACCTCCTAAGGTCCCTTCCAACCCTGATATTCTATGATTCTATGATGCTGTTTCCTTTCCAGCTGCATCCACACGAGATGTAAATCCCAAACAGCTCAGCCCAAAAAGACACAAGGGCTTCCCCAGCCAATGAGACTGTTTAGTCCTGGTTGTCAAGGACACCCGATAACCAGTATGCGACAACGCATGAGAGACATAGCGTGTCCACGAGGACATGTGGAAAACTGATGGACAAACATGGCAGACTCAGTTACTGAATGATAAGCTCAGCAGCAATTAAAACCTCTTGCTTCTCACAGACAGGGACACAACATGGGGGCTGAAGAGCTCTCTGCTATTTCACCTCTATTATTTTTTTCTTCTACCCTTGCCTGAGATCACACCTACAGTGTGTTTTGACAATAGATTGAGTCATGATTCACTCAGCAGCCAACGGAGGCAGAGTCAGAACATCACTGGAGCAGCAGCATTACACTTCCATTAAAGGCCACCCCCCACCCCACGGCATGAATAAAGTCAAGATAAAAATTCCCTCCAGGCTAGAAGCTTTGGGTGGCCGCAGCAGGACCATTTCTCACGATGCGTTTTTATAGCCCCCAGCACAGCAGAGCCCTGATCCCGACGGGCGACTACCGAGGTAGAATGATTAACACTGGATATAAACATAAACGAGACTGGCTGCCCAAAATGGCCACGCTTGCATGTCTTAACGACCTGCTTTCCTCCAGAGCCAGAGATTACACAGTGTTGTTTTAAGAAAGTTCTTTTTGCAAACGTTGAGATCTGTTGAGGCAAGAACCTTTGGCAACATACAAAACAATGGAGACTAGAGATATTCCAAAACCAGCAGCTACTTGTGTATCACATCCACCCTGGCCAATACGAGACGGGATGAATGCATCTCCAAAGGCAGTGCCACATCATACCAGCACTCCATGGCCTGTACCGACTGTAAGGTGGCGGGCACTAACCTATGAAACCGTTCATTGGTGCTGATCTGGTTGCCTTAATGCCTCTGTCCCCACACAGCACAACGGTTGTGATCAGTGGGAGTGCTGGAGTCCCCTGGGACTCAAACAGGATGGGGGTGCCAGCAGGGTATTTTTACTGGAGGGTCCTCAGCTCCAAGATGTGTCCCCCTCTGCCCACCGTAGCGTGCATGTACCGCCCTTCTGGGCCCAGTGCAAGGGTCAGCCTTCCGCAGGGACATGTAGGGCACGGCTGCGAGGCTGTGGGTGGCAGCGAGGCGATGCCAATGTCACTGCCCCAATCTCCGGGTTCTAGGCAGGCAAGTCCCATCTTGCGTCCCGTGTGCGGGTCAGTGGTCAGTTATCAGCGTCTTACTGAGGCAGTAGCTTTGTGAAGCACCCAGAGCTTGGAGAGGCTGCTGTGCTCACTGCTGGGGCCCAGTGGCTGCTTCCCACGTGCCCCTGCTGCCGCCTGCCAGGGAGAGGCCACGCTCTGGTCTCCTCACCGCCACCTGCTGGGCCTGCAGTGTGGAGCCCAGAGCTGGGTGGCATTGAGATGGTCCTCCCAGCCCATCACTGATAGTGGGGGAGCGCCAGGCCTGGAGATGGGCACCCTGTGGTACCCCCATAGCTCCCCGGCAAGCCACCTCCCCCCCCGGTACCTGCTCCCCCAGCTCCCTGGCAAGCCCCCCCCCCCACGTACCTGCCCCCCCGCGCCCAGCTCCCTGGCAAGCCACCCCCCCCCCCACGTACCTGCCCCCTCAGCTCCCTGGCAAGCCACACCCCCCCCGTACCTGCCCCCCCAGCTCCCTGGCAAGCCACCCCCCCCACGTACCTGCCCCCCCCCAGCTCCCTGGCAAGCCACCCCCCCCCACGTACCTGCCCCCCCCCAGCTCCCTGGCAAGCCACCCCCCCCCACGTACCTGCCCCCACAGCTCCCTGGCAAGCCACCCCCCCCCCACGTACCTGCCCCCACAGCTCCCTGGCAAGCCACCCCCCCCCCACGTACCTGCCCCCACAGCTCCCTGGCAAGCCACCCCCCCCCCCCCACGTACCTGCCCCCACAGCTCCCTGGCAAGCCACCCCCCCCCCCCCACGTACCTGCCCCCACAGCTCCCTGGCAAGCCACCCCCCCCCCCCACGTACCTGCCCCCACAGCTCCCTGGCAAGCCACCCCCCCCCCCCCCCACGTACCTGCCCCCCCAGCTCCCTGGCAAGCCACCCCCCCCCACGTACCTGCCCCCCCAGCTCCCTGGCAAGCCACCCCCCCCCCACGTACCTGCCCCCCCAGCTCCCTGGCAAGCCACCCCCCCCCCACGTACCTGCCCCCCCAGCTCCCTGGCAAGCCACACCCCCCCTCCCCACGTACCTGCCCCCACAGCTCCCCGGCAAGCCACCCCCCCCCCACGTACCTGCCCCCACAGCTCCCCGGCAAGCCACCCCCCCCCCCCACGTACCTGCCCCCCCCGCCCAGCTCCCCGGCAAGCCCCGCCCAGGTACCTGCACGTGCTGGAAGCCGCCCTGAAGCTCCTCCCAGTCCCGCAGACACTCGCTGACCGAGGCCCGGACGCTCATGGCGGCACCGGCAGGGTCACGAGGCGGCACAACCGGCAGCGCCGCTCCGCTCTCAGCGGCCTCCGGGCAGGGGCACTTCCGGGACCCGCCGCGACCAATCGTCACGGGGGTGTGGACCGCGCCGTCTGACGTCACAACCAATCGGCGCTCGGGGGCGGCGCTTTCGAACGCCACGCGACGGCGGGCGGGGAGGAGCGAAGGTTGCGGCAACAACAGCCCGGGAGGTGACGGGGGGGGGGGGGGACTGGAGCAGCAGCCCCGGGGGCGGCGCTAGGAGGGACCTGGGGCAGCAGCCCTGGGGGCGGCGCTGGGGGGGGGGAACTGGAGCAGCAGCCCTGGGGGCGGCGCTGGGGGGGAACTGGAGCAGCAGCCCTGGGGGCGGCGCTGGGGGGGACCTGGGGCAGCAGCCCTGGGGGCGGCGCTGGGGGGGACCTGGGGCAGCAGCCCTGGGGGCGGCGCTGGGGGGGACCTGGGGCAGCAGGCCTGGGGGCGGCGCTGGGGGGGACCTGGGGCAGCAGGCCTGGGGGCGGCGCTGGGGGGGGACCTGGGGCAGCAGCCCTGGGGGCGGCGCTAGGGGGGACCTGGGACAGCAGCCCTGGGGGTGGTGCTAGGGGGGCACCTGGGGCAGCATCCCTGGGGGTGGCGCTGGGGGGGCGGGGGGGCACCTGGGGCAGCAGCCCTGGGGGCGGTGCTGGGGGGCACCTGGGGCAGCAGCCCTGGGGGCGGCGCTGGGGGGGGGGAACTGGAGCAGCAGCCCTGGGGGCGGCGCTGGGGGGGGGACGACCTGGGGCAGCAGCCCTGGGGGCGGCGCTGGGGGGGACCTGGGGCAGCAGCCCTGGGGGCGGCGCTGGGGGGGACCTGGGGCAGCAGCCCTGGGGGCGGCGCTGGGGGGGACCTGGGGCAGCAGGCCTGGGGGCGGCGCTGGGGGGGACCTGGGGCGGGGGACCTGGGGCAGCAGCCCTGGGGGCGGCGCTAGGGGGGACCTGGGGCAGCAGCCCTGGGGGTGGTGCTAGGGGGGCACCTGGGGCAGCAGCCCTGGGGGTGGCGCTGGGGGGCACCTGGGGCAGCAGCCCTGGGGGCGGCGCTGGGGGGCACCTGGGGCAGCAGCCCTGGGGGCGGCGCTGGGGGGCACCTGGGGCAGCAGCCCTGGGGGCGGCGCTGGGGGGCACCTGGGGCAGCAGCCCTGGGGGCGGCGCTGGGGGGCACCTGGGGCAGCAGCCCTGGGGGCGGCGCTGGGGGGCACCTGGGGCAGCAGCCCTGGGGGCGGCGCTGGGGGGGCACCTGGGGCAGCAGCCCTGGGGGCGGCGCTGGGGGGGCACCTGGGGCAGCAGCCCTGGGGGCGGCGCTGGGGGGGCACCTGGGGCAGCAGCCCTGGGGGCGGCGCTGGGGGGGCACCTGGGGCAGCCGCCCTGGGGGCGGCGCTGGGGGGGCACCTGGGGCAGCAGCCCTGGGGGCGGCGCTGGGGGGGCACCTGGGGCAGCAGCCCTGGGGGCGGCGCTGGGGGGGCACCTGGGGCAGCAGCCCTGGGGGCGGCGCTGGGGGGGCACCTGGGGCAGCAGCCCTGGGGGCGGCGCTGGGGGGGCACCTGGGGCAGCAGCCCTGGGGGCGGCGCTGGGGGGGCACCTGGGGCAGCATCCCTGGGGGCGGCGCTGGGGGGGCACCTGGGGCAGCATCCCTGGGGGCGGCGCTGGGGGGCACCTGGGGCAGCATCCCTCGGGGCGTTGCTGGGGGGCACTTGGGGCAGCAGCCCTGGGGGCGGCGCTGGGGGGGCACCTGGGGCAGCAGCCCTGGGGGCGGCGCTGGGGGTGTGTGACTTGGGGACGGTGCTAGGGGGGCACCTGGGGCAGCAGCCCTGGGGGCGGTGCTGGGGGGGTACCTGGGGGAGCAGCCCTGGGGGCGGCGCTGGGGGGGCACCTGGGGGAGCAGCCCTGGGGGCGGCGCTGGGGGTGTGTGACTTGGGGGCGGTGCTAGGGGGGCACCTGGGGGAGCAGCCCTGGGGGCGGCGCTGGGGGTGTGTGACTTGGGGGCGGTGCTAGGGGGGCACCTGGGGGAGCAGCCCTGGGGGCGGCGCTGGGGGTGTGTGACTTGGGGACGGTGCTAGGGGGGCACCTGGGGCAGCAGCCCTGGGGGCGGCGCTGGGGGGGCACCTGGGGGAGCAGCCCTGGGGGCGGCGCTGGGGGGGCACCTGGGGGAGCAGCCCTGGGGGCGGTGCTGGGGGGGCACCTGGGGGAGCAGCCCTGGGGGCGGCGCTGGGGGTGTGTGACTTGGGGGCAGTGCTGGGGGGGGACCTGGGGGTGGTGCTGGGGGAGCATCCCTGGGGGCGGTGCTAGGGGGGCACCTGGGGCAGCAGCCCTGGGGGGTGGGGGGTGCTGGGGGTGTGTGACCTGGGGGAGGTGCTGGGGCTGTGTGACCTGTGGGAGTAGCCTGCCTGGGGGCATATCTATGGGGATATTTCTTTCCTTTCTCTTAGGGCAGGGGTCGGCAACCTTGCAGACGTGGTGTGCCGAGTCTTCATTTATTCACTCTAATTTAAGGTTCGCACGCCAGTCATACATTTTAACGTTTTTAGGTCTCTTTCTCTAAGTCTATAATATATAACTAAGCTATTGTTGTATGTAAAGTACATAAGGTTTTAAAAATGTTTAAGAAGCTTCATTTAAAATTACATTACAATGCAGAGCCCCCCCGGACCCAGGCAGTGTGAGCGCCACGGAAAATCAGCTGGCGTGCCGCCTTAGGGTCGGTCACAGGCTTTCTCACTGGCAGTTCAATGGGAAGTCATGTCCGTTCTAATGGGTCTGGGGTGATCGCTGCTGCTAAGTCTGAATTTGAAAATCACAACTGACACAGGTCTCTGACTGCAGGTGACTGGCTTTTCATTTTATATCCTGTCAGACGGCACCTCCGGCCGCACGGTGCCCCGCACTCGGGCTTCGGCATAGTACAGAAGCAGCCTGTACACAGCACCACAGAAGCAAGCTCTTCTTAGCTTGGGTTTTCCTTTCTACTTGTTATTGAGAAGTGCCACCCAGTGGTTAATGCTTGGAACTGGACGTCAGGAAGCAGGCTTAGTCCTAGTTCCTAGGAACTAAGTCCTAGTTCCACCTGTCACTGAGGGTATAAACAGCAATTAAACCACACAGCTGACCTGTGTCAGCTGATTTGGGCTCCTTCAGGCTGTGGTGCTGTAAAACTGTTCTGTAGAAGTAGAGTCGGCGCTCTGGGGCCTAGTGAGGGGGAAGGGTCCCAGAGCCCAGGCTCCAGCCCGAACCCGAATATCTGCACCGCAGTTAAACAGCCCTGCAGCTCAAATGCCGTGAGCCCAAGTCAGCTGACATGGGCCAGCCATGGCTGTTTAACTGCAGTGTAGCCATACCCTCACTCACTTAGTGATCTTAAACAAGTCACAGCCACTCTGTGCTTCTGCTTCCCCTTATGCAAAACGAGCAGAACGAGATCCACCTTTATAAATTGCTCTGAAATCCTGGGAAGTAAGGGCAGATCCTCAGCTGGTGTAAACTGGCACAATTCCCTGGAAGTCAATGGAGTTCTGCTGATACACATCAGCTGAAGATCTGGACCATAAGGTGCCACATAAGCACATAGTATTTTCTTAAAAAATAATGGTTCTGAAACTAAGGACAAAATGGATAGACCCATTTATAGATCTCCCTGCAGTGAAAAGACATTAGTACAGAAAATCTACCTCTGACTGCAATTTACAGCACCGGTGTTTAGTTCTGGTCATCCAATTGCCACAAAGCATACACATTTCAGCACGCAGAAGTAGTTAGTTGTCTAAATTCATTAGCAAGAATGTCAAGGTTGAGTAATGCTGTCCCAGGCCAGAGTTATTGAGGCTGTAATAATGTTTTGGTACAAACCTGTCAAAACACTTTTGAAGGTTCAGATCTAGGATGAAGATTTAAATGAAGGACATAATATAACTGTTAGGGCAGGGAGGTCAAAATTTGGTGTAAGGCCTAAATAACATCTTTATTCTGTGCTGCTAATGTGTGGAATTTACAATGTTAAAAAGGAGATAGATGGTACTGAGCTTCATCATCATCATGTTCCCGTTACACCTCTGGTGTTTAGGGCAGCGACGAAGCTCCTCCACGCCTGTCTGTTTCTGGCAAGTCTTTCAATGGTTCCCCAGCTGTGCCCCAGGTTTTTCTGCTCAGCTTCCATAGCTCTTTGCCATGTTGTTTTCAGGCGGCCTCATTTTCGCTTGGCTTCAGGTGTCCATCTTATTGCTATTCTGGTGATTTAATTTGTTTTAATATAATAGGACTGGAGCTTCAAATAGAACTTCAAAGCAAAGAAGTCTGACTGTTGCAATATGAGGATGCAAGTAGGAGGCAGGGCTGGAGAGCCTGGGCCCAAATAAATCAATGGGAGATACATATGTGTGTGAAGGCATAACTCCATCTTGGTATTGGTATGTACATCTGATAGAATGCGTTTGTAATGGATGAATTCCTGAACTGTATCTCATATTTTTCTGTTGAAACTGCTTGTCTGGTAAAGTAGCCAGTTACCCTCCAAGGGTAGAGATCCCTGGATGGGTTTTCAATGATGCTGCTCACCTGCAGCCCCTACTGGCTTCAATGGGAGCTGCAGCTGCTCAGCACTGATAATCAGTCCGCAATTGTCCTAGCCAACAACGGTGACAATTAAAACAAAACGAGCCAAATCCTGAAGTCTTTACTCATGCACAACTCCCATTGACTGTTCAGCCACTTTGCCTGAATAAGGGATTGGATCCCAAATGATGGCCCCCAAGTAATGTAAATAATAACATGTGAAGATGAAAACCAATCCTAAAGGTTCAGATTATTATATTATGTTTATTATTTTATTCACAACAACCAATTCTAGTCAAACCTTACCTAAACAATACAGCCCAAGTTAAACTGTGGTATAGATGGAAAGGCTTCTTTGCCTGTTGGATGTTCTTGCTGCCTGTCAATAATGTGGTTCGGAGATATCTGTGATCACCGACCCATAGATTTGGCTTTCCCAGTCTGACAGCTGTTGCACAAAGCCACGGTTTGGTCTCATGTTTGTTTTGCATTTCTGGATGTATTTCCAAGCCCTCTACAAATACAAGTAAAGACAGGGAGAAGCCTCAGGAGCTTGCTTACTTTGTATTGTCCAGGTTGCAATTACTTCTAAGTCTTAGAATGATTATCTATTTGCATTTCCATAGCACCTAGGAGCTTCACGCATAGCTCAGGACCCTATTGTGCTAAGTGCTGAACAAATGATTCCCAATATTCTGTTAGCTTTTTTGACTGCCGCTGCAGATTGAGCAGATGTTTTCAGAGAACTATCCACAATGACTCCAAGATCTCTTTCTTGAGTGGTAACAGCTAATTTAGTTCCCCATCATTTTATACATATAGTTGGGATTATGTTTTCTAATGTGCTCTACTTTGCATTTATCAACACTGAATTTCATCTGCCATTTTGTTGCCCAGTCACCCAGTTTTGTGAGATCCTTTTGTAGTTCTTCGCAGTCTGCCTGGGACTTAACTATCTTGAGTAGTTTTGTATCATCTGCAAATTTTGCCACCTCACTGTTTACCCCTTTTTCCAGATCCTTTATGAATATGTTGAATAGGACTGGTCCCAGTACAGACCCCTGGGGGACACCCACCACTATTTACCTAATTTGACCTCTGGGAGTACAAACACAGTAGTAACACACACTACTAATGGAATAATCCTGCACAATGCAAATTGGTCCTGATTCCAGAGTTCAAATGCAGGGCCTTGGAGTGTTATTAAAAGACACTAAATACAATGTCACACAGACACTGTAGGAAGCAAATACCTGAAAGGGGGTTCCAAAGAGGATGGATCTAGACTGTTCTCAGTGGTAGAAGATGACAGAACAAGGAGTAATGGTCTCAAGTTGCAGAGGGGGAGGTTTAGGTTGGATATTAGGAAAAACGTTTTCACTAGTAGGGTGGTGAAGAACTGGAATGGGTTACCTAGGGAGGTGGTAGAATCTCCTTCCTTAGAGGTTTTTAAGGTCAGGCTTGATAAAGCCCTGGCTGGCATGATTTAGTTGGGGTTGGTCCTGCTTTGAGCAGGGGGTTGGACTAGATGACCTCCTGAGGTCCCTTCCAACCTGAGATTCTATGATTCTATGAAATGTAACACAGTTAAACTGTGTGGTTATATGTGTAAATTACACAATTACATATTGGTTCCCACAACATTATGCACTACATAGCTAGGGATTGGTATGAACCAGAACAAACCTGGGGGTAATTTGAATCAGATCTGAACTTCAGAGTAGCCTCTTATCTCTATAATTAGAGCCCTACCAAATTCACGGCCATGAAAAATGCGTCACAGACCGTGAAATCTGGGCTCTCCCCCGTGAAATGTGGTCTTTTGTGTGCTTTTATCCTATACTGTACAGATTTCACAGGGGAGACTAGCATTTCTCAAATTAGGAGGGGGTCCTGACCCAAAAGGGAGTTGCAGGGGGGTCACAAGGTTATTTTAGGGGGGTGGCAGTATTGCTACCCTGATTTCTGTGCTGCTTTCAGAGCTGGGGGGCTGGAGACTGGTGGCTGTTGGCCGGGCGCCCAGCTCTGAAGGCAGTTCCCTGCCAGCAGCAGCGCAGAAGTAAGGGTGGCAATACCATACCAGGCCATCCTTACTTCTGCGCTGCTGCTGCTGGTGGCTGCTCTGCCTTCAGAGTTGGGCTTCCAGCCAGCAGCTGCTTGTCTCCAGCCGCCCAGCTCTTAAGGCAGCGCCGCCGCCAGCAGCAGCACAGAAATAAGGATCGCAGTACTGCAACCCCCCCACTCTCCACCACACACACACCCTCCTTTATGGGTCAGGACCCCTACAATGACAACACCCTGAAATTTCAGATTTAAATAGCTGAAATCATGACATTTACGATTTTTACAATCCTATGATTGTGAAATTGACCAAAATGGACCGTGAATTTGGTAGGGCCCCATCTATAATGAACCAAACTGATATCCTGGTTATGAATATTCCTGCAGTGTTCAGCTCAGGCCCCTTTCTTCCTCTGTGATGTACCTGCCATCATTCTGCAGCAAGACAGTGCCAGAGCCCTACCTGGGGCTTCTGGGTCTGATTATACTGACAATTCTAACAATCTTTTTCAATGGAAAAAGCAGAGAAGCAGCAGCTACCTACAGCTGCATGACAGAGGTTCTCCTGATCCTGGACTGGCACTATATGCTATTGCATGTGGTGATCTACAGCAGCAAAACAGCGGGCCCAGCTATCCCAAAGCGCGAATTACAGCCACCTGGATTGTCTGTTAGTTTCAGGTAATTAGCTCGGAATGCTGTTACACAGCAGGGTTGTTACATAAATGCACTGCACTCCTCTCAGGCTACACTACTGAAGTTGCCGAGTCATGTCCCTCTCACCAGATAAAAATCAGGGTTTCTTATAGCAATCAGGAGCATTATTAGGATTGCTTAAGCTGAATGAGCTGAAAGGTGAAATGGTATTGCATGGTTTCTTCCGGATCTTTGATCCTGGAGACCAACAACCTAAACCTCCAACCGTCCTCTGATTAATTCCTAATCACACAAGTAGTCAATGGGTCTCTGCACACACTAGTTACTCATGTGAGTAAGGGTTTGGCAGGAGCATGTTCTACTAGTGCAATTTCTTTTAACATACTCATGTCTCCAGATCCCTGAAGCCTCACTAAAGCATTCCAAGACTTTTGTCCAAACTGGGTCAAAGACCTAACTGAAAGAGCAGCTTGAGTGAGTCCAGCAAGTCCAGCAAGATTGTCTATAGGAAACTTCATGCAACAGGAATCTCCAGCATTCAACCTGTTTCACTATGGGCAGCCTGCGGTGGGGGTGCTCTGGAGTAGGTGCATTTCTGTTTAGACTTGGCAAGACGTTAAAACAAAACCGTTGATCACAATAAAGGGAAAAGTCAGTTATCAGCCTTGGACTGTTGCACTGTGGGTGCAATAAGTGAAGTATTTTAGTAGGGCTCAGCATGGGAGGGCATGATAGTGATAGAACTGTTATCAGTCTGGGGGAGCAATCAGATCCAATATTAGTAGGGTAGGTCTGTCGGTTCTGGTGCCTGTGCAGAGTATGCAGCGAGTCGCTATTATTCTGCGGGCAGACTCATTCTGCAATTACTCTTTGATGTGCCTTGCAGGGTAAGAAGCCTCATTTTGTGTTGCAAATGTTTACACACACAAAATGGGCCAGATCCGTGCTCAGATTCAGGACAGTTTGGATTCAAATACTCAGTTTCCAGAAGAGAGGCTCCTTTTCCAAACACAACCAAGACTTTTAACAGGAATCACTTCAAAGGCATGGAGGAGATCAGATAGCACTGATACCTCAATCTGCCCAGAGAAGGCAGAATGAGAGACAGACCTATTCAAAATGCTGGGACACTGAGTAAACTGAGGAACATCCTGGAATTTGGGGATAAGCAACCAATCTAGTATACAACTAGGTACTTCTCAACCTTCACCCAATATTTTTCTGAAGACTTGTGGAGCTACGTCATGAGATGTGTTGGTCCTTTAAGGTTGAGGAGGGCACCCCTCCTAGAGTAGTGCAGCCCTATTCTGGGTTTCCCTAGAACAATATCTGTGGGTCTAGGAATGTGGTTTTGGGGAAGCAATCTGGGATTTTAAAGACACCCATGCTGCTGACCTCAGCTTTAGGGCACAGAGCCAGAGTTCCACAAGCAGGGTGGGCTGGGACTTCCTTTTTCCCTCAGTAGTGAGGGACAACGCCAGCTCACGATAGCTCCCACACTCAGAAAGTCTCTCTCTCTCTCTCTCTCTCTCTGAGATCCAGGAGAGCAGAGTTGCTTAGATTTGTAATCCTTCCGGTCAGCCATGTTTGTAGTCCTGCCTTCTAGGCGGGTCTGTTGGCAAACAGGGGAGGTAGATACATATCACTCTCCACGCAGATACTAAGCTGCATTATCACAGACCCAGGAATCAAACCCAAGTCTCCTCCTTGATGTTCCAGATATGTCACACAATGTATTCAGGGAGTCTGAATTAAAGCACAGGTTATTTGCTCCTTATTACTACAGCACTTTAGAAGAGTTCAGAAATAGAAATGTTCAGGAGACCACATCACTCTCTGCAGAACGCAGAAGTGCGCATGTACCTTTAAGGGATACTGGGATGAATGCATGAGGAAGGCTATTACTCCTGTGCTGCTCCGACTTAGACCCAGGGTAGAGAAAACCAGAACTGCTCCAAGAGCCATTTGAGCATCTAACCAAAGAAAAGTGCATCACAAATTAGTGTCTTGAAAAATCAAAGCCGGAGAACTCTCCCCACTCCTGTTATTTTTTTAAGGGAATTTCTAATGCTGGTGAAAGGTGCCAGATAAATAGTCCTAGAGACACAAGCCCGCTTAAACCATTGAATAGGTACAGCTGGGCAGTGTCAGGACACGTTTCTCTACATCGCCCCAGAAGGGTCCGTCCTGTCGCTATAGGATGGATTGGGTTAAGAACTTAGGTCCAAAAGCTAAGTGTGGAGGAGTATGGAAAACTGAAGTTGCTAGTGTGAGAAGTTAGACAGAGTGTTATGGGAAAGTAAGAGTATGATGCAGGGTCATGTTACTGTTATGGTTTGGGTATAATTAGCTTAAGCACGGTTTTTAATGAGTGTTTTTGAGAACTGAATGTTTTATTAAAATGCTATCAATATTGACAGTGTAGGAAGGACATTGGTGCAGATGTTAATTTAAATAATATGTAAAATAACGAGCCAATAAGGAGCCCACAGCTGAACAGGGGATAGATCCCACTCTAGGGAGCACAAATATGTGTGACTTAGAGGAGGAAGTTAAGAAGTTCTCTGTGCAGTGCAAGATGGTGTAATTTTGGGTTTGCCCTCTAGAGGGGGTGTGTACCTTAGGAACTGGGAGGTGCCTTAGCTTTGCCTTCCCATGCAGGGGCTGGTTAAAGAACCTGTGTGTACTGCTGCACCTGAGCGTGTCCCTAGCTGTGTATATGCTGGTGAAATAGCAAGCTTTGAGAGCTTAGCAACTTGTCACAGCACTACAGGGGGAAAAGGGAGTCCAGGCTGGTGGGTCAGGACCCCAGTTCCAGGTGGCACCCCAAGAGGGGGGAACCCATCACACCAGTACATGGACTGAATACCTCCAGTGAGCAGAGGCTGTTGGGATCATGCTTCTAGGAGTTAAAAGACTACGAACTTCCACACTCAAAGGAACAGTGTGCACACTTGATAGTTACAGATCAATCCACTCACCTATGAAGTGACAAATGGTGGGGAAAAAGGAAAAAAGATCTGCGTCGGGGGAATCTGCCACAGAAACATGAAGAAGTGTTTTGCTTTCATCTGCAAAACTGGAAAGGGAGCACACAGGAGAGATGTTAAACAGGCCAATAAAGTAGTTCTGCCAAATTCTACTTGCCTGGGCAAAATCAGTAATATTTTATTTGCAGTGACATGAGTAATAACTTTTCATTGTCATCATCATAGTAAGGAAGGGTGAGTAAGACATTGAGGCTGCATTAGGTGCATAACCAATAGTTCCATTATCAGTCAGCCTCCCTAAACTGTGTTGGTATTTATGTATTATCGTGACCCTATAGTATGTTCTACCTGGGAGCTTGATGAAGGCAGATAGCTGAAAGCAAGTGTTCTTTCATGTCATACATGTCTTGGGAGTTTCCTAAATACATAATTAATGCACACAGACGCTGCTTCATGTGGTTTCTTATTAAGGTGTTATACACCTTACAGGGTATCTCATCTCACTGAGAAAAGGCTGCAAAACAACGAAGAGCTATGCAGATGCATTTCATGTAATGAGCAGTGACTTAGAGCTGAGAGGAAGCCCAGTTCTCTGAGATTGTTGAGGGTTCTCTTTGGAGCCAGATACACAAGAAACGCTTGGTTATTAGTAAAACTGGCTGTGCAAATGTAACCAAGGCAGAAAGCTATATTCTTCCTCACTCGCTTCATGCTCGTCTCATCCCTGCAAAATGTCACTGGAATTTTGGCTGTATCGAGCTGTAGTTCTAATATTGCTCACCCACTGACTTAAGGGGCTAGTCAAATAACTTCAGTCATTGACAAATACAGAAGAAGAAGTAAGAGAAATCACACAAAAGGTAAATGAATTACATTTTAAAGCATGTTGGTTTGTAAGTTTTCCTCTTAAACGTTGTTTAAAATTTAGCATTAGGTTCACTGTGAGGGTTGGTGCTAAGTGTTGAACTCCTAGGCCCAGATTCTCACAGGTGTTTAGAAGCCTAATTTCCATTGATTTAAATGGGAGGTAAGCACCTAGGTACCTCTGAGGATCTGGGTCCCAGTGCTAAAGATCCCATTCTTGCTCTACATAATCTCACTTCTTCTGAGTTACGGTAGGCTGATGCAGTAATGAATCCTTGCTTTGCAACCTCTATAGTAGAGAAGTCAGAAGAACAAGCATTAAATAGCTTTAAGTTTATCCCACAACTTCTAATCACCATCCTACTCTGACTGAATGAGTATCTCACAAGGTTCCTGAAAGGTCTACAAACATGCAGCTTCGATGCAAATCTAACTGGACCATTTGACTTACAGTGTTGCAATCTCCTCTGAGATGTTGACTTGTGCTTTGATTTTCAGATCCTTCTGAATCTGTTGGTCACAGGCCTGTCTGCAATCTCCCATATATAACTGAGCAGGCAATATCTCTACTGGGTATGGCTGAAAAGCATCCAGTTCCTGCACATGAGAAACAAAAGGATTAATACAGTTGAAAGAACTGTATATCGACCTGCCTTCCTCGTAACTTGGAAAGTTCTTAAACCTGAATCCTGAGAAGAAATGAACCAGTGCTAAGTCAGTGTCCTACAGTCCCCTACATTCAAACAGAAATGGGGTACATTCATTTACTCAAACAGATATTCTGAAGAACAGAAGTGATCACTAAACTCAGTCAATGAAATTAACATAGTCACTACCAATGTGGCCCTGCTGGAATAAAAAAAAGAATAAGAGATAGACTATGTCCTTTGTAATGTAGGGAAGGACACTAGTACCTCAGATTAATTAGAGTTTGCTAATTACTTGGTCCAAGGCCAAATGAAACCACTTGTCAAACAGGACTGGCAGGTGTAGTGTGACTGCATAACACAACTCCAACTCATCGCTCCTACCAGAGCATGACAAATTCTGAGCATAGCTTAGCAGCCTACTATTTGGGCACCGTGAAGGCTAAGGACAAAATTCTGTAGCCATGCCAAGAGCTGAAAGGAAGAGAGTTGAGTAGTGACTATGCACCAGTGTTCACCACTGAAATGCAGCCCTCACTAGGGTGAAACACAATAGCTGTTTGACCACACAAAGCAGCACTGAACAATCGTTTAGAGAAGGACCTATAGGAGAAAGCTGTATCCACTTGTAAGTGCAGGGAGAATTGAGGTAGATGGAGTGTCAGACAGCATAAAGAAGCAAAAAAGGGCACAAAGTCAATTTATTTTCTCCTTTGAAGATAACTGGTAAGCCACCTTATTAAGCCAGCGCATGGCATTGGAGCATCTAATTATTACACAGCGTATGTGAAATAGAAGGAGTAACAAAAGACGTTGCAGTGACGTGTCACTTTCTTTTTTTTTTTTAAGCCCTTGCCCTAGGTGTTAAAGTGGGATGCTTATCTCTCACAGTCTAAGCAGGCGCCAGTCTATTTCAGGTTAATGTCTGGATAAGAGAACAGAACAGGATGCTGCTGGAAATAATATAAGTGACTCAATGGGTGTTACTTTTCTCCCTGAGTCAATACTGAAAAAAACGAAGCGACAAAGGGTCCTGTGGCACCTTATAGACTAAGAGGTATTGGAGCATAAGCTTTCGTGGGTGAATACCCACTTCTTCGGATGCAAGCAGTGGAAAAACTGAAAAAAATGTACCCGTTTGCTTTGTGATCCTTTGGGATGAAAGCCATTGCATGTAAGAAGTTATTAAAGACATATTATCATCTTAAAAAAAAAAAGTCACAATTTCTGCCCAAACATGTTTACCTGATATTGTAACACTTCAGATTACTATAACTGAAAGAGATTTGTTTAATCTAACAGCACTTTCCGGTTAGTCAGTTTCCCATGTTGTTTTTGTGAGTTTTTCCACACATCAGGGAGAGAAAAATAGATACTTGTGGTTGTAAAAACAAAAATTAGCAGAGGGACTCAGGAGCAACGGTATTACTTGAAATGACTTTTGACTCCTTTTTTAAAATTGACTAGACATCAGATTGACAGTGTCCCTTTAATTGTTACTAGGGAATTCACTGGAATTAGTTGAATGTACATTAAAAAAATTCTATTTATAGCATGAAAGCCTGGCCCTTCTCTCCAATAATCTCACCTGAGGCATCCAGAATATCTTCTGAGTCCTCAAGAAATGGTAGCATGCAGTGAAGCGCTCATACCCTCCTTTCAGGATGTGGACTGGGTGGCGGGTTAACTGCTCTAAGACTCTGGCACACTGGATGGCAGCCCCTACCTCAGCATCTAAAGACATGGAAAAGCTATTACACATGGTTGCTGCAGGGAATTGGATGGGGAGAGGGTTATTTCCAACAGGTCCTGAGTACTTGGGGTGAAATCCTGACCCTACTGACATCAGTGGAAAAACTCCCTTTGGCTTCAATGGGGCCAGGATTTCACTCTGATGTCTGAAGGACCTTGAGAAGGCAAGATTCAAAGATACAATCACTCTCCAGCCACTGCAAGGAAGCCACTGGGGATGTTTCTGACATTCCCTGTGAACCTCTTGTCTGGAAAGCTCCCTTTTTTCTATTGTCATATTTTTTTTCCCTATGGGGAACATGTTTTTCTTCCTCTTGCTCCTGTCATAGGTCCATATATTATTTTAACTCCTGTTATTCTCTGTGGATCCCCTGCACTGAGGTACACTACAGAGAAGTACTGCTATTTTAAAAATAAATAATATTCCTGGTTCTTGGGATGGCTTTTTCTTTGCCTCATTATGCCACCAAACAAAAGGCAGAGGGGACACAGGGAGGTGCCTTGGGAAACTTTCCCATCTTTGATCTTATCATGACCCCAAGTCGGGCGAATAATGGGGGATGTAGGATGTTCCCCCCCCGCCCCCCCGACTCATCTCTGAATGCCTCAGCTGTATCTACTTTAGAAGCAGTTAACTTAGCACAATGGAAATCTGATTCTGGTTCTCCATCGCACTCCATTTTTCATGTCCCATTGGAGATTATTTTCTCTGCAATAAAACTCGGAAACAAGGTCCCATTTTAGTGTGTACCTAATGAGACTATTCCTGTGAGCAAGTTATGCATGTACGTAAGTGTTGGTAGGACTGGCTCTTAGATTTGGAACAGGAGTCTCAATCAGACTGTTTCGAATCGAGTTATGTTTGGAACAACGTACCACAGATACAGAAGAAAAAAAATCAATGAGCTTGATGTAAAGATGAAGGCTTTACATTTTCAAGTGCCTAATGATTTAGTGTGTTAATTTTGGGGTGCCCAAGTTGAGACACCATAGGGATCTGAATTTCAGAAAGTGCCGAGCACCCACTCCCTGAAAATCAGGCCTCTTTAAGGAGTCTCAGATTGAAGCCTTCCAAATTGTTAGTCACTTTTGAACACCTAGGCCCAATGATTTTCCTGTACAGAATGGGAGCCCTAAGCCTCTGATTCCATAGTGACCTCTGAGCAGACAGGTCATTGCAGAATCAAGGCTAAATCTCTGATTGGAGCATATACCAAAGACAAGGTACGTGTTTGTTCACTTCTTAGGCCTGGTCTACACTAGGAAATTAGATCAGGATAATGACATCGCTCAGGGGTGTGAAAAATCACACTATGCTGCTGTATACGTAGACAAGCCTTTAGTTAAGTCTTATGGAAAATTTTATCAAATCTGCAGATAGCTGGATTTTAAGACTCCACAAAGCTATTTTTAACAAATTAGCAGTTAGAATTTCAACTTTCTTAGCTTCGTCAATTTCAAACTAATGCCTGAAACAAGGTGAAATGTGCTGAAAGTGTATCATGTCCTCTTAAAAACATCTGTATCTGCAAAATACTTCTATGCTAACTAGAACTGTTATAGTCACTTTGCAACACTGGATAATGGAGGGTGGGGGAGATCTAGAAGCCAGGACTGCGATTCTGCAATGAGCTGCAAGGTCACTACAAGTTCAGGGTATAAAAGGTAATATGCCGTTTGGGGAAAATAATTTCAATGTTTCCTGGTATCTTTAAATTAACTCAACAGATGCACAAAGCTATCAGTGCCATGATCTGCATTTTATTCTCTAGGTTTCCAGACTTAAGCATTTGCCACAGAACTTCATCTAATTACTACTCTCATTAAAGAGAAGTCTTATTTTTGTTGCTATGATAATGCAAATTCTTTTTTTATCCTGAGCTTACTAATAAAAAGAAAGAACTCACTTTGTGAACATGAAGAACTGGATTTAGATCCTGAGATCTCTGAGGCAGCTTTGGTCCCTAAAAAGCAATAAATAAACACATTTAACCCCAGTTGAACTGGGAAAAATAGCCTATTTTCCACTTAAATGATTTTCAGAGTGAAGGGTTCACACATATTAGAAGATGAGCCAGCCTAGACCCAGGGACCTTGAAAGAAAATCTGGATTTATAAAGCCTAGAATAGAACATGTGAAATATTATGACAGACAGAGGCTTATTGACGGTGTAATGTTACCAAAATAAAGGCTGTGCACTGAAGTGTTCTTGTCAAGTTATTTTAAACAGAAATAAGGTAATAAAGGCAAATGAGGAATGAGAGGCAGTCACATACCAAGGTGGTGGGCTTGATAGAAGAGAACAGAATACAGCTGAGCTGTGAGGTGTAGTAAGAATCTCGCGCTAGCCAGTAAACATACCTTTTCCATCCTCCTCCTTCGCCTCATCATCATCATAATAGGTATCATCCAAAAAGCTGGTTTTGCCATCATACACGACACAATATTTGACACACTCCAGCTCAACTGATTCAGGTACCAGATATTCTCCCCTAGGATTCTAGCAAAACCACAAAAGAATCATCTTAGGAGGGGGACTGCATTTTTCCTCATGGAACTGTCCCTAGCAATTTCTTCTAAATTACCATTGTACATTATTTTGAAGAAAGTGGGCGGAATTCAGAAGTGATGTAAGTTACATGTCAGCAAGGGGGTCTGGGTCTGTCTATGGGAAAGCCAGGGTGGTGTGTAATTTATAAGCTGAAGAACTGCAAGAAGATGTAAGTTACACCAACTCATTCCTGATTCACTGTTGCCTTTCACCCTGAGCAATCATTTACACCAGTGTCAAGTGGGCATAATTACTTCAGAATGGTAGTGGTTTACATCTACATTGCACAGGTGTAAATGCAAAGCAGTGGACAGTGCGGCCTCCTCAGAGTCACCCCTTTGTTTCATCCTGTCTTTTGAGCATCAACTGTTCCTATTTTCTTGATATATTCACCTGTAATTTCTATTGAATGCCGTGATGTTTACCCGTGAAGGCACTTAGGCTGAGATTTGCAAAGCCACCTAAGGGAGCTAGAAGCACAGTTCCCATTAATGGGACTTGTGTATCTAATTCCTTTAGGTGAATCCCAGAAGTTAGAGATGGAAAAGACCTAGCAGGTCATTTTGTCGGCCTACCTGCCAATACAGTAGATTTTTGAATGCTCTGTCCTCTCTAATGTTAGACATCTCAAGCGATGAGGGTTTCATCTCAGCCCTTTGTGAGACAACTCTGCAGTGTAATAGCTCTTATTGCTGGAATAGTCTTCCTGATATTCTTCAATGTCTCCCTTGTTTAGACGACTTTAGACACTTCCCCTCTTTTCTACCTCAATCGGCATCACCTCTTGTGGGAGAAATTAAACATTCCAGAATCAGGCAGGGGAGAGGTTGGAGCAGTTCCTCATCCTTTTTGGCTAATTCTATCTCACTGCTAAATGCTAAATCCTCCTCAGTGTGTGTGACTCATTAATGATCCAGAGCCCACAGGGATACAAAGTGTTCTCTTTCCATGACAGCAGGGGCTGCTACTCCCCTGAGAAGCCTAAGTGGTGTTTGCATTGCTACTTTCTGGAGGAGGGGCAGCTTTAGTTTGCTGTCAGCTCCCTGAAGCCCTTTTGGTGACACTGACCAGGTGATATGCTCATTAGTGCACACTCCCCCGCTGGAACAGAAGGTCATGGACAACACACATGAATGATAAACCCGCTTGAAACCACAACTTACCTGTTTAACCCTTCTTGCTGTAATCACATGGCTTTCATTGTACTCACGCTTTGTACGGGCATCTGAAAATAACAATGAAGATTGTGTGAATGGCTTACATAGTGCCTTCATGGCAGAATCCTGCTCCTACTGAAGCCAATGGGAGTTTAGACTGCAAAGAGATCTACAAATCTTACAGCTAAATACCCACCACCGAAATACAGATTGTATAAATTTCTTCATGGGATTCCATGTTGATTGTGCCTATTGGCTTTCAGATTAAATGTGTCAGTTTGCAAGCAAAACAATATTTTTTCAAGATGTCAGCTTTATGAATTTAACCTGGGATCTGAAAATCAAGCTGCATTATTTCCTTCTCTCATATCATCACTACCACTAATAAACATTCTGCAGGGCCAAAGTCTGCAGTCATGGCACAGAGATTGCATAAATGTAATACAGGGCAGAATTTGGTGCTGCAACTGGAATTTAGCAAACAATTCTATTGATGATGCAAAAGCCAGACTAGAATCCAGCTATTTCTCCCATAGCTCTATTCCTCTGCTGTGCTAACCCAAATAATAGTTACAATGTATTTTGTCATTACATTAAATAGATATGATGGAATGCACCCAGAGAGCAAGTGTGTGGAGTACGTAGGTGCCATTTTTACATGACCACTTTTATAATATGGCAACATGCCTCTCAATAACTCTGTGAGGAAGACAATATTAGCAGGCAAAATTCATCTCAGGTGTAATTGAATGGGATGAATTTGGCCCATTATCTCCATTTGACTGAGGGGAAACTGAGACACTGATGGCCAATTCAGAGGTGATATAAATGGTGTTGTAAGTTACACACAGGTAAGGTGACTGAAGGGTGTTCAATGTGGTTTAATTTACATGCTGGGGTGGGGACTGGAGAGTGGTGTGTCAGATAAAGCAAATAATACAAATCGGTAACAGAAAGCAGGGGTGTCTGCTTTATCTTAAGCCTTCTATGCTTTCCTGTTAGTTGCTTTTCCTGTTATACCCCTTTCTTCCACCCCCACAGCAAGTAGGTTACACCTGCTTAAAGGCATGCAATTGACACTTTCATTTACACCATTTCTAAATTTAGTCCAGAGAGATTAAGGGGACCGCAGCAAAGCAAGCAGTGGAACTCAGCATTTTCCTGGATTCCAGTCACATGCTAAGTCCTCAAGACCATGCTGCCTCTTCTAAGGCTATGTCTGCACTGCAAATAAAGGTGTATTTATTACATGAAAACACCTATTCTGAGAAAGCCACCTCAATGTGAAATCCTAGTGGACACAAGCCAACTCCTGTGTCTTGTCTCACCTAGGCTTTCATATTGAGATGCTTATCTCCAAATAGTTATCTCAGCGTAAAACACATCTTTATTTGCAGTGAAAAGACGGCCTAAGAGAAATAGGTCTCCCACATTCTAATCACAGATGCAGCTACAAAGTAAAATGCTAACTGCTATACATAAAATCACAGTGACCCACAAAGATCTCTGGGCACCGTACAATCACATGCATGCTAATGGTTCAAGCAGGACTGAGGGACCTATCCCTGGTGCTCTGAACCTTGTACAGTCATTTACACAAGTGCAAAGGGTCTGATTCAATGCCCTTTATAGTTAATAGGCATCTTTTCATGAACTTTTATGGCAGTTGGGTCACTCCCAAAGCATATACAAAGTTTTTCAATAATCTAGCCCCAATAATTAAACAAAAGAATGACCTGTATGACAAATTGCACAATAAAAATACATATCAGCACTCTCATTAGCTTACCCAGTAAACAGAGATAGTTAGGCTCAGTTAACCTGGAGAGCTTCGTGGACTGGTTCAAGATGTTGTAAAGCTCTATGGGCTCACAAAGAACCAACCCAGCCATTTTACTGGATGGAAATAATAATTAAAGAGTTAATACATTCTTAAAAAGTGAGTTCTTGCAAAGTAACCAAGCTAACATGAAGAATTTACTTTTTATCCGTTCCAGCTCATCTGTGAATGAAAACAATCGCTTTGAGCCCAAGCTTGGGTCCTTAAATCCTTGCCTTCATTAGGGATATTTGCTCTGTGAGAACTGCAAGATCAGGCTTTTTAAAATACAGAGGTCAGAATTAAATCTAAACAAATCTAATTTAAAAAGTGAAATATAAAAATGGAATATGATGTACAGAGCATCCAAACATGTGCACATCACTCAGATATGAAATACCCGAAGACCATAACAGGGTTAAAAAAGGAACTAGATAAATTCGTGGAGGATAGGTCCATCAATGGCTATTAGCCAGGATGGGCAGGAATGGTGTCCCTAGCCTCTGTTTGCCAGAAGCTGGGAGTGAGCGACAGGGGATGGATCACTTGATGATTACCTGTTCTGTTCATTCCCTCTGGGACACCTGACACTGGCCACTGTCGGAAGACAGGATACTGGGCTAGATGGACCTTTGGTCTGACCCAGTAGGGCCATTCTTATGAACAAGGAGAGATCCTATTGCCTAAAATCAGGACTTACATTTCTTAAAATTGTTTTCTTGGAGAAAAAAATCCATGTTCAGTATTTCTATATTTAGGGACTGATCTTGAGTGGGGGACTGATCTTGAGTGGTGCTGAGGCTGACTTCACTGGCAGATGTAGGAGCTCAGCTTTTCACAGGATTGGGGCCATGTCCATTAACAATTTATTTCACAGTAAGTTAGAAACGTGTTTCCCAAGTATCTGTGTTGTTAGGACACAGAATAGACAGACACCAATCCTGCTGGCAATGGGAGACTGAAAAGCCTGAGATCTTCCTCTGACCAGATCCAACCTTTCCCGCCCTTCATCCCCTTGGAGTTTCTCTTTATATTTTGTAAAAAAAAAAAAAAAAAAAAGACATCAAATTTCAATTAATACAAAATAAAACAATATGCCCCCAGCTGTAAGTGATCCAGACAAAGGCTGGGGCTCCAGAACTCCACATTCAACGTCACCTTTACAGCTTGCCCAGGTTCTCTTACTCTGTTCAATGCCACTTCCATGGAGTTTGTAGCCGTGGTACCCAGGGTGTCTGTTGCTATGGCATCAGTTGCCATGGCACCTGACACCTGTGGCATCTGTTGCCATGGCACCCATGGAGATTTATTACCATGACACCCATGGAGGTCAGTTGCCATGGCACCCATGACATTTTTTATTGAAGTAAAAAAACAGATTGACAGAGCCAAAAGAGTACCCAGGAGTCACCTACTACAGGACAGGCCCAAAAAAGAAAATAACAGAATGCCACTAGCCGTCACCTTTAGCCCCCAACTAAAACCTCTCCAGCGCATCATCAAAGATCTACAACCTATCCTGAAAGATGATCCCTCACTCTCACAGATCTTGGGGGACAGACCAATCCTCGCTTACAGACCAATCCTCGCCCCAACCTGAAGCAAATACTCACCAGCAACCACACACCATACAACAAAAAAACTAACCCAGGAACCTATCCTTGCAACAAAGCCCGATGCCAACTCTGTCCACATATCTATTCAAGTGATACCATCATAGGACCTAATAACATCAGTCACGCCATCAGGGGATCATTCACCTGCACATCTACCAATGTGATATATGCCATCATGTGCCAGCAATGGCCCTCTGCCATGTACATTGGCCAAACCGGACAATCTCTACGCAAAAGAATAAATGGACATAAATCTGACATCAGGAATAATAACATTCAAAAACCAGTAGGAGAACACTTCAACCTCCCTAATCACTCAGTGACAGACTTGAGGGTAGTAATTTTGCAAAAATAAGCTCCAAAAACAGACTTCAACGAGAAGCTGTTGAACTTGAATTGATATGCAAACTAGATAGCATCAACTCAGGATTAAACAGAGACTTGGAATGGTTTGGCCATTACGTTAATTGAATCTATTTCCCTTAAGTTAACGATCCTCATTCACACCTGTGTGTCAACTGTCCACATTGGCCATCTTGTTTATCACTTCAAAGGTTTTTCTTCCCCTGCTGTTATGGTTCCTCTCAATTAATTAGCCCCTTAAGGTTGGTTTACGCACTTCCACCTTATCATGTTTCTCTGACTGTATAAATATCTGTCTACTGTATGATCCATTCCATGCGTCTGATGAAGTGGGTTCTAACCCACGAAAGCTTATGCTGAAATAAATTTGTTAGTCTCTAAGGTGCCACAAGTATTTCTTTCGTTCTTATTCTCTATTTATTGCCATGGTACCCATGGAGGTTGGTTGCCATGACACCCATGGAGATCGGTGGCCATGACAACCATGGCACCTGCAGCTGTGCCCCCTGTGGTACCCTTTATGACTGTCAAGATCGCGCTAGCTCAAGGAGGGGCCTTCAAAGCCCTGGGCCAGGTCCCATTCCCATCTCACCTGCTGGTTGCTACGCAGCGACGCTCGGCCGTAACCAAGGCCGACGTCAGTTGGGAACCACCCCTTGCCCAGCTCTCGCGATCCTTTGGTGGGCGCGTTCTCGGCCCGGGCGCGCCTTGAGCGGGGCGAAATCTCGTGGTCCTCTCGCGTTGCCCGGCGGCCGAAGGCGCGGGGGCGCTCGGGAGCAGAGGCGGATCTCGCGGTGCTGCCTGCGGTGGAGGTCGTTGGAGTCACTGGCCCGTCATGCTGCTCGCCCGCCTCAGCGGCCCAGCCGCCGCGCTTCGCAGGGGACTCGCCACCTCGGCGCAGGTACCGGCCCGGCTCCGTGCTGCCCCGCGCCCCCTCCCCCGCGCCGGGCCCTCCCCTCCCGGCTCCGTGCTGCCCCGCGCCCCCTCCCCCGCGCCGGGCCCTCCCCTCCCGGCCCGGCTCCGTGCTGCCCCGCGCTCCCCTCCCCCGCGCCCCTCGGGCTGGGCCCTCCCGGCCCGGCTTCGTGCTGCCCCGCGCTCCCCTCCCCCGCGCCCCTCGGGCTGGGCCCTCCCGGCCCGGCTCCGTGCTGCCCCGCGCTCCCCTCCCCCGCGCCCCTCGGGCTGGGCCCTCCCGGCCCGGCTCCGTGCTGCCCCGCGCTCCCCTCCCCCGCGCCCCTCGGGCTGGGCCCTCCCGGCCCGGCTCCGTGCTGCCCCGCGCTCCCCTCCCCCGCGCCCCTCGGGCTGGGCCCTCCCGGCCCGGCTCCGTGCTGCCCCGCGCTCCCCTCCCCCGCGCCCCTCGGGCTGGGCCCTCCCGGCCCGGCTCCGTGCTGCCCCGCGCTCCCCTCCCCCGCGCCCCTCGGGCTGGGCCCTCCCGGCCCGGCTCCGTGCTGCCCCGCGCTCCCCTCCCCCGCGCCCCTCGGGCTGGGCCCTCCCGGCCCGGCTCCGTGCTGCCCCGCGCTCCCCTCCCCCGCGCCCCTCGGGCTGGGCCCTCCCGGCCCGGCTCCGTGCTGCCCCGCGCCCCCTCCCCCGCGCCGGGCCCTCCCCTCCCGGCTCCGTGCTGCCCCGCGCCCCCTCCCCCGCGCCGGGCCCTCCCCTCCCGGCCCGGCTCCGTGCTGCCCCGCGCCCCTCGGGCTGGGCCCTCCCGGCCCGGCCCGGCTCGGCTCCGTGCTGCCCCGCGCTCCCCTCCCCCGCGCCCCTCGGGCTGGGCCCTCCCGGCCCGGCCCGGCCCGGCTCCGTGCTGCCCCGCGCTCCCCTCCCCCGCGCCCCTCGGGCTGGGCCCTCCCGGCGCGGCCCGGCTCCGTGCTGCCCCGCGCTCCCCTCCCCCGCGCCCCTCGGGCTGGGCCCTCCCGGCGCGGCCCGGCTCCGTGCTGCCCGGCTCCGTGCTGCCCTGCGCCCCCTCCCCCGCGCCGGGCCCTCCCCTCCCGGCCCCGCGCTCCCCTCCCCCGCGCCCCTCGGGCTGGGCCCTCCCGGCCCGGCTCCGCTCCGTGCTGCCCCGCGCTCCCCTCCTCCGCCTCTGCCGGCACTCGGGCTGCGGAGCGGGGCCCGCCCGCCGGCAGCCGGGGGGCTGCGGGCCTGGCGCTGCCGAGCCCCCCCCATCCGCGGGCGGGCGGCGCTTTGCGAGGGGAGCGGGGCCGCGCTGCTCTCCAGTCCCCAGCCCCGACTGCCCGGGGTGAAGGGGGCGGGGTTCCCGCGCGGCCCCTTCCACCCGAGCGCCCCCCTTCGGCCAGGCAGCCCCGCCTGGGAGCGTGGGGCAGCGCCCCCCCCCCCCCTTACCCTTCCCGACTCCAGATGGGGCAATCGCGGCGCAGCCCTTCCCCAAGGTCACGCCGCCCACCCCAGCCCAGACTTTTTCCTTAGCTTGCCCTGGCTGCGAGGCCACGCTCCCTCCGGGCGAGCCAGTCGCTTCTCCCCCTTGGCCCGGGGCCGCGGGTGCCGGCAATTCTTCCCCACTCCCTAGGGCCCATGTCACGCGTTTGTAGGTTTTAGACTTCAAGCTTCGTCTCTTCAAATGTGTCTCGACCGTCTTTCCATCATTCTCTCTTTGGTCTTGCTCATCCTTTCTTCCTGCCCTCTTCCCAGGATTTCTTTGCTTCTCCCATTCCTGTATGTCGAGCCTACTTCTAGTGTGTACTTCGTGAGAGAAGTCAGATGTGTTAAAATGGAGTCTTTTCCATTGAACTCTACTATGCTAATGGCATGTGTAGTCCGTTATGGTGTTACACGCTGCTTGTTAAATTTAACACTTACGCTTAAATGACAAGTATTAACTCGAGAGACAAGGTGGATGAAGTAATACCTTTTTATTGGACCAGCTGTGGTCCAGTAAAGCTCTGTGTGGCTCAAAAGCTTCTCTTTCACCAACAGAGGTTGTTCCAGTAAAAGATACACCACACCCTCCCTAGAATGTGGGGTTTGGGAGCCATGCACTTTAATGCAGGGACCGAGTTAACGTGGGGTGGGGGGTGTGTGCATTACCATGGATTCCAATTTAAATAATTTTATTTTGGGATCCATGGTCGTGCCCGTGCTAACTCTGAATTCGTGCTATGTTGATGCGCATTCTAGCGGGGGTCTTCTGCATTACCTCACTTGCCTTGTCTCTCTAATGTTCTGGGATCAGCATAGCTGCAACAACACAC
Source organism: Chelydra serpentina (assembly GCA_037349315.1). Lineage (NCBI taxonomy): Eukaryota > Metazoa > Chordata > Testudines > Chelydridae > Chelydra > Chelydra serpentina. The sequence continues at coordinate 18,468,398 of JBAIAC010000027.1, read as the reverse complement.
TGCAACCACATATTAACTTAAATAAGTTGGATCTCATGTTCTGTAGTTACTGCAAACAACAAAAACGATTAGAAGTGGGTCAGAAACCCTGAAATACTGGAGTGAAAGATGGGGCATATTGAGCATCTTTAGGTGTCCAGCAACATAAATAGTTAAAGGTATTAATTTTGTGACACTGGGCCACAAAATAAACACGCTATTCTGCTTCTCTATCCCTTTGGCTGTTCACGTCTGATCAGGACAGAAGTGGACTCTCATTGGTCAGATGTAGCTAGTAATCAGCAGGTGTGTGGCAACTGAGCATTGACAACATTTTAATGGTTCTGAGAGGTAGATTGGTATTGATTACTTCAACCCTTTCCTGAACATAAGCATCTAATTGTTCAAAGTAGTGATGGGAATTAAGGGTGGAGGCTGCAGATTAAATCTGTTTGTCAATTTATGCATGAAAATTGGACTCTGGTATGGGGGGGAAGGCTAGAATTCTATTTCCTTTTATCTTAAGTAAATAATTTCTCAATGGTAAAGTGTTCATTTAAGAGGGCTATGTCATAATTGCAAGAGATTATAAAGGTGGTTGTATGAAGGGGAGACTAATAATAATAGAAACATTCAAATATCATACTTAGAAATGAACTCACTGTCTATTAATTTTTCTCATGACTTCAAGTCTTTTAAGAGATTTATAAGATTTCTTCTCCTAAGTGTGATTTCAAACAATGCAGACTTGAGGTTTATTGGTCACTTCATAGGAATACACTGCCTATGATCATTGCTAGATTTTGATCTCTGTGGGAGAGAGCATTTATGCAGAACTTTACTTCCTCCAGTAACAAGAAGGTTGGATTACTGCCAAGGTGAATCCACTTTTTGATAAATAGTCTAATTACTGTTTTGTCTCAGTGATATAGTCTTCCCCCTTTAAAGATAGAGACACTTAAACAGATTTTTCAAAGGGACTGAAGAGTTTAGGTGCCCAATTCCCATTGATTCTTAGTGGTATTTGGTCTCCCAACTCCTTTAGGCCCATTTGAAAATCCCAGCTTTAAACAGTCATTAAAGCTATATGATTTATGTATTGAATCAGTACATTCATTTTAAAGGGGCACTGATTCCAATGTACCATAGCAAGATAACTCTCAGTAAAATAATTTTTCTTCTATGAAACTTCAACTGCATATAATCTTTCTAAATATATGCATGTGAGGCAGTGCAGAGGTGAGAATGCAAAACTTCATTTTCGACAACCCTTATGAGTCAGAAACTACCTCTGAAAAATGCAGCAGGTAACCTAGTCTAAACAATAAGTATTAATGAATATTCACTCTAAAATTTAAGTGGGTAGAATTCTTAATCAGGAACTAAGAGCAGAGTTCTGCATGGCAAGAGCTAACTACTAAAATTAGTATCTTCTGTATAACTCAGATTTCTGTTTTCAAGCAGTAGTGCTAAGCACACTCATTCAGGAAATCTATTCAAAGACTTGCACTCAGCTTTCATGCTAACCCATGCAACCTGATTGCTTGTTAGGAGCATACCTTGGTGTGTTCATGTACTGCTTGTTACAGGCTCAGAATTGTCAATCAGGCATAGTAAAGGTCCTCTACTCACAAAAGATGGTCTGGCAAGGCAATATGGGTGTTCTCTCACTGCTCTCCCAGTGTGTCTTCTTCCTGATCTAGTGCTGTCAGATGGCAGTTTAGTTACATGAGTTGGGTTTCATCAACTAGCAATCTATTGTAGAGGATAGAGGCTTCATCATGATTCACCGGACCATGCCATTTTAACACTGCAGTTAAGTGGTTCCTGCCACTCCAGTAGCAAAAGTGATGCAAAACTTGTTTGAGAACACATGAATTTAGCTGCCACATCTCAAGATTTTTCTTCACTGTGTTGGTGGCTTGAACTATAACTCAAGTTTTGCCCCAATGCATCTCCTGTCCACAAACACATCTAGCTCAATTGTGGTGCTCTAAGCTAGAGCTAGCTGGCCTGTTGTGGAGGGTGGGTTGAAGCCCAAGTGCTGCTAACGCTGGAGCTAGTGGAGATGCAGCAGCTCAAGATACAACTCACCAGCTGCTAATCCAATAAGTAGCTGGAACATCCTGCAGCATGGTCACTCCCTCAGCTAGCTTAGGAGGAAAGCAGATTATTCTAATATCGGCAACTAAAATTGGAATAGCCACAGAATTCTGTATCCCTAATAAACCAGAAAGTACAACCATAGCTAGGGCCTTACCAAATTCATGGTCTGTTTTGGTCAATTTCACAGCCATAGGATTGTAAAAATAATAAATGTCATGATTTCAGGTATTTAAATGTGAATTTTCACAGTGGTGTAATTGTAGGGGTCCTGACCCAAAAAGGAGGGGGGGGGGGTGTGAGTCGCAAGGTTATTGTAGGGGGGTTGCAGTACTGCTACCCTTACTTCTGCGCTGCTGCCGGCAGCAGCACTGCCTTCAGAGCTGGGCAGCTGGAGAGCGGCGGCTGCTGGCTGGGAGCCCAGCTCTGAAGGCAGACCTGTTGGCAGCAGCAGCACAGAAGTAAGAGTGGCTTGGTATGGTATTGCCACCTTTCTGCTCTGCTTCTGGCGGGACACTGCCTTCAGAGCTGGGCGCCTGGCCAACAGCCACCGCTCTCCAGATGCCCAGCTCTGAAGGCAGCGCAGAAGTAAGGGTGACACTACTGTGACACTCCTAAAATAACCTTGCAACCCCCCTGCAACTTCCTTTTGGATCAGGGCCCCCAATTTGAGAAATGTTGGTCTTCTGTCAGATCTGTATAGTGTAGGGTAAAAGCACACAAAAGACTAGATTTCATGGGGTGAGATCAGATTTCATAGTCCGTGACATGTTTTTCATGGCCGTGAATTTGGTAGGGCCCTACTCCTAGCAGGGTTCTGGATGGCATTTCCCATCGGGGGGGGGGGGAAATTTCCAAATTGAGAGAGAGTTGTTTATTTGATTACCTTTCCTTACTGAAAAGAATCCAGCTTTGAAGAAGCATGCATCTCTTAAATGTTTGTCTTGTCTCTCCAAAGGCATGCTACTGATATTCCCTTTAAGAAATTATGTCTTCCATAAGAGTTTAGTTTTGAATCCCGTTTGCTAACTATCTGGTTTAAAAACAAAACTAAACTGAAACAAATAGAGCTCTTCAAAAATCAGATGCAAATTAAGTGTGATGAAGGCTCCGAAGCCATTACTGAGTAACTACTAAAAACCGTCTGTTTCCTTCTTTCTTTTCTCCTCAGAGCAATGCTAAAGTGGCAGTGCTTGGTGCCTCTGGAGGGATTGGCCAACCTCTTTCCCTTCTACTGAAGAACAGCCCCTTAGTGAGCCGCCTCAGCCTGTATGATATTGCTCACACCCCTGGCGTTGCAGCTGACCTCAGCCACATTGAGACAAGAGCCAATGTCAAAGGTATCGTAAGTCATTATAACTTATCTGAGGCATGCTACTGTGCGCACAGAAGTCCTAGATTTAAATGATATGTTATGTGTAAGATACACACCAATATTACTATTTACACCTCTACCCCAATATAATGCGGTCTGATATAACATGAATTCGGATATAATGTGGTAAAGTAGCACTCTGGGGTGGGGCACTGCTTTACTGCATTATATCTGAATTCGTGTTACCGCAAGCGGTTCCTCTGCACCCCCCCCTTACTTGCTGCAGCCCCCCACCCCAGCTCACCTCCGCTCCGCCTCCTCCCACGAACGCTCCGCTTCTCCACCCTCCCTTGGCGTGGCAAGCTGGGGACGGGGGAGAAGCGGAGTGGCAGCGCGCTCGTGGGAGGAGGCAGAGCGGAGGTGAGCTGGGGCAGGGAGCGGTTCCTAGCCCTACCCTGATATAACATGGTCTCTCCTATAACACGGTAAGATTTTTTTGGCTTCCGAGGACCGCGTTCTATCAGGGTAGAGGTGTATATGAAGTGGGGAACTACTTGGAATTTTATAAATAATTCAATTCCTGTTAACTTGAAACTAAAACGGGAAATGACTTAGTTCTCCAAATAACATCTCAGAACATGATTTAGTTAATCATAGAATCATAGAATATCAGGGTTGGAAGGGACCTTAGTAGGTCATCTAGTCCAACCCCCTGCTCAAAGCAGGACCAATCCCCAATTTTTGCCCCAGATCCCCAAATGGCCCCCTCAAGGATTGAACTCACAACCCTGGGTTTAGCAGGCCAATGCTCAAACCACTGAGCTATCCCTCCCCCCCCTGCTGCTAAGATGGTCAGAACATCTTTAGCTACTTTTTTCATTTTTTTTGGTCCACTGAAAAACTATTTCTGATGTGAAAGTTCACACTGGCTACCGGAATACATTCAGTAAAAAGCGAGAATTTTGATCGTAGACTTTAGCTAGCAGCTGTATTTTCTTACTTTGATAAACTCAGCACTTTGTAGGAAAAACCGGTTGCAATAGTAGCTCTTCGAGAGAGCCTGTCTGAATCTACACTCCTAGAATGCATCTCCCAAGGGAGTGGCTTGGCATAATCTCAAAGACAAATTCTATCTAAACTTTCACTTTTACAGTATATTCACGCTTCTGGTTTCCATTTAATTTATAGAGTCTGTTATCAAAGGAGAAAGTTTTGCTTGCTGCTTGATAGAGGCATAGGGATTTGTTTTGATTCATGGAGTATAATTACAAACACTTCTTCTGAGGACAGAGGTATTTGCATATTAGATTGTTTGAGTCCCTCTAGTAAAATTTAGCCGTTCTTATTCTAAGGGATGAAATTAATATTGAAGGCGAAGGCTACATTAAAAATTAACATGGATATCCTTAAACATACAGTTTCATACACTACTAAATTTGATTTGGTCAGTTTAATCTTTCGCTGGAACAGTGAAGTGCAGTGTTACCTGGATCTTCCATTGCAGGTTTTATTGGATCTGAGCAGTTGCCAGAATGTTTGAAGGGCTGTGAAGTTGTAGTTATTCCTGCAGGAGTCCCTAGAAAACCAGGTAGGTCTTAATTTTATTGAACGTAGCACTCTAAAATGTTTGAACTATTGTGGCAAGGCATGAAATGCTACACCATTACTTCTATCTTGAGTCTTCAAGTCCCTCAGAAGATTATCTTGGGCTTGGAGCACTGGATGGACTCTGACATTTGGGGTCTGTTTCTGGCTGTGCCATAGAATTCCTGTGAGACATTAGACCATCTTTCTGTTTCCAAGTTCCTCATCTGTAAAAGGGAGATGCCTATCTTGCAGGTGTGTAAGTATTTAATGAATTATTGAATATATGAAGCACTCATGCTAGAGTTATGAGCATCATAGAAAAGCCCATAAAGGCTTCATGCTGAAAGTAGTACTGACGGACGTTCCAGGAACACAACTTAATTTTATCCTGCTGGTAACTGGGACTAGAGACAAGTCTTGGGGGTATAAAATTAATATAGTACTGACACTCTTATAGTACTGTCCCTTCTGAGGATCCGAGAACTGTACAAATATTAATGAAGCTTCACAACACCCTTGTGATGTATTACCTGAATTTAACAAATGAGTGGAAATTGCCTTTTGTTTGTTGGTGTTCGGTCTTTTTTGTCCCTAAGGTCATACAGGGCATCTATTCCCTGCTCTGCTATATAAACCCAGACTTCTTGACTCTAAATCTTGTTCTTAAGCTATTGTGTTGGGAACGTAACCAATAGTGTGGAAGAACATAAGAATGGCCATACTGGGTCAGATCAATGGTCCATCTAGCCAATTATCCTGTCTTCTGACAGTGGCCAGTGCCAGATGCTTCAGAGGGAATGAAAAGAACGGGGCAATTATTGAGTGATCCATCCCCCTGTTGTCCAGGCTTAGCTTCTGGCAGTCAGAGGAGTAGGGGCACCCAGAGCATGGGATTTCATTCCGTTACCATCTTGGCTAATAGCCACTGATGGACCTATCCTCCAGGAACTTAGCTAATTCTTTTTTTAACCCAGTTATACTTTTGGCCTTCATAAAGAGGGCTGTGGCACCCATACAATGAGCAGAGTATCCATATTTGACAGTTAATGACAAGCTACTACAGCGATAATGGCCTTTTAAGTACCTGGATACATAAAATGGGGTAAAAACCACACCTGCCCCATCTCTGTGCATTCTTCTTTGAATGACTGCCCCAACTGGTATTTGTCCGGACTGATGTGGTGATAGGCAGCAGCCTAATGTATTACTATATCCCCTGGGTTATGACCTGTGACACCTGCTCACCAAGCCAGTAGGTAGTCAAGCATATTTCAGTAGTGAGAAGTTTAGGAGATGTCTATACTGGGGAGGCTACCAGCAGAACGGCATTGTTGTAGCTATGCTGACACTACCCTGTAGTGTAGACACAACCTGCACCAGCAGAATGGATTTTCCATTGCTGTAGGAATACCATCTCCAAGCGATCTATGCTGGGAGTTAGGTTGGCATAGCTACATCGGTCAGGAGTGTGGACTTTTCACACCCCTGACCAGTGTAGCTATGTTGACCTAGCTTTTAAGTGTATACCAGGTCTAAGTCTCTTACTAGCAGATGCTAGCTGTAAGGGATAACCTTGACACTAGCTTTGGAGGACATTAATTGCCTTCTCGGAAGTGGAGAGTCTCCTGCCAGGAGAAGTAGGAAAGAATTCGATGGGGTCTGACACAACATTGATCCCTCCTGGTGTTATGATTGGGTAGGGGTTGCTCACATTCCTAACCACTGTAATGGGAACAACTTGGTTAACTTTTGGAATGATATTCAATTTGTTGATTCCCAGGTATGACCCGTGATGACCTGTTCAATACCAACGCTACCATTGTTGCGAATTTGACGACTGCCTGTGCCAAGCACTGTCCAGAAGCCATGATCTGCATTATTGCTAACCCGGTAAACATTAATGTCTGGGAGACTCTGAATACATAGTGGAAAGAAGCCAAGGGACTAGCAGCATTAGTTAACTGTCTGTATTAACAAGCCAAAAATTAATGTTGTACCATCCTTATTAGCGCATTTTCCAGTCTTGTTGTGACTGAAAACAAATTGGCTAGAGCTAGATTTCCAAGTTCATGTTTAAGTCGTGTGAATATGACCAGTTCCATAGGTATAAAATGGTATAACGGTCCTAAACAAATAATATGCAGTACACCCACAGGAGACAGCTACACAGGATTTATATGTCTACCAGTAAATTAGTCTGCTTAGAAGCTTTGGTTCTTTAATATGCAGCCCTTCATAACATGAATGAACCAGTGAATGTTTTGATCCAGGCTTGATGAAGCATTATTTCAGCCAGTCTGAGTTCTGCTCTTCAGTTTTGTTATTGACAAAGACTTTGAATAAGCTTTTGTTTGCCGAATGCATTTAACACAGGAAAACTGCACACTAGTGTGTACAGAGGTATTTGAGCACTACTGTCACCTTGCTTGTGTAATAAAAATTGTGGTGGTACAGTAGAAATGACATCATAGGTATTGTAAAGAGGCTCACTCTACCATGTTAGTGAGATCTGTTTATATTCTAATTTTCTCTAAACAAAAGCTCAGTTTTGTGATGATTATTGTTTTGTTTATGATATTTACATGGTAAGAGTTTGTAAGCCTGTTATAACTTCATAAATAGCTATCAAAAAGTATTACTGTGGTAATACATGTCTACCTGCTTCTCAATTATAGGTAAATTCAACCATCCCAATAACCTCTGAACTTTTTAAGAAGCATGGAGTTTATAATCCCAACAGAATCTTTGGTGTTACCACACTGGACATTGTCAGGGCCAATACTTTTGTGGCTGAACTAAAGGTAGGTTGTAATCTTCCTGCTTCAATAGATTTGTCACTATGAACCTTTATCATTCACGTTAGCAATGCTCTTTGTCATAAATCATGAGTGAACAGAGCCAAGTGGTCTCAGATTCCCCAAGAACTGGAGGATGAGGGGACATGATTTGCTATTTGGATAGCCTAAGGATAGGGTCTCTGTCCTTCACGGTGCAGTTGTAGTCAAAAGAGAATTTCATAGCTGCACCTTGAGAGTCTGAGCACCTTACTGACAGTGGCATTTTCACTCCTGCTAGTGCTAGAGTCCAATGGAACTGTGGAAGAGTGAGCTGGTTTCTAACATGCCCCACAGACTTGTTGCAGGATGAACAGCTTGACTTTCATACGCCAGGTGGTGTTTGTAGTGCTGGCATTTCAGTTAATTTATAAAAGCCTAGTGAGAGTAAGGTCACTGGGGATAACAAACATGGATTTCTATGATGTGGTTTTAATTCATTCTTCAGAACATGACTAGACTTTAAACCGCTTGCATTATTCTACACCATGTAGCATTACATTGCAGGTGTCTGATTGAATGTCCAGGATAGAAATAGGGCATAATGTCTCTAAAGCCAGACTGCTTTTCTTGCCCAGACACTTCTAAAAATAATTGCTAAAGCCATGAGTTTTCCTTCAGGGCTTAGATCCAGCTCGAGTAAACGTTCCCGTTATTGGTGGCCATGCAGGGAAGACTATCATCCCTCTGATCTCCCAGGTATGTTACAGTAAATACTCTCCCATTCAGTATTGCATTAGTGTTAATCTGAAATGCTGTTGCTGATGTCTCTTTCCAGCTGTCTGTGTGTACTCAATCACATGGGACTGTGCTGAATGATTGGAAGTGTGCAGAATGAATTTCCAAAGTCCTGAACCTAAATTCCTCTGACCTTTAAAGCGCCATAAACTTATGTGGCATTTGAGAGTAAGACCCTTTTCCTCAAGGAGCTTTTAGTCTAAGATAGACAAGACCATGGCACATCCGCTTAGGGAAGAGAGCGGGGAGAGATCATTAGTATCTGAATTTCTGTGACATTCACTGTATTATGTGTACACTTCACAACCGTAAGTGAATTAATCTGCATCCACCTCTGAGACATGTCGGCAACTGAAGCACAGAGATGAAATGAGTGGCCTAGGGTTGTATGGGGAGTCTTCAGGCAGAAATTAGAAGAAAACCCACAGCTGACTCCCAGTTCTGTGCCTGAAACACAAATCTTTGAGAAAAGGGAAGGAAGGAATCCTGGAAGTGGGTTGTTGCAAAGATAAGAGATGTGATAGATGAGTGCTAACAAGACATGATGGGAACAGTAAGGAGAGAGGGCTGGGAATGGGAGGAATTATGCTCTGGTGTAAGGGAGGAGTGTGATTATATGGAGCTATGAAGGGAAGGTCGGGGATCTTGAGTTTGATGTAGTAAAAGGAGGAAACTAGTAAAGGGGTGGGTGGCCAAAATGACTGGAAAAAAATTTAGCAATGCGTGGAGCACATTTGTCAATAGTTGGTGTGGATGATGACTGTAGTAGAACAGAGGACTTTAAGTGTTCAAAATCCTCGTAAACACCATCAGCAGACGAGGTTCTCAGCAGTGTGTATCCAGAGACCTTTCCTTGATGTAATCCCCTGTGCTAGAGATGTGGAAACCATTAGCTTATAGCTTTGAGAAGTCAAAAGCCTACTATGCACGTTACTTGGAGGGAGTCTGTCTGGTGAAAGAGGCTGCAAGATGGGTTATCTTCCTAATTCTACCATTAGGCGGCAGTTTGACCTCGGGCAAATCACTTGGTGTGATCCAGCTCTATTTATAGTCAATGAGAGCTTCTCTGGCTCTGATGGCAACTGGATCAGGCCACGTAATGGCTCTGCCTATCTCTGAAATGGGGATATGTATCTGCCTGCTTTGAAGCACTTCGACTATGTGCTGATGAAAATTGCTATAGGAATATAAAAAATACTATATGGGTATTTAGGCCTCTAAAGCATTATAATGAATGTAAAGGGATGTTGAAATTTACTGATAACTGATACCTTTCCATTTTAGTGTACACCAAAAGTGGAGTTCCCTCAGGATCAATTGGAAACCCTTACGGGGAGAATTCAGGAGGCTGGTACTGAAGTTGTGAAAGCTAAAGCAGGAGCAGGTTGGTTCTTGGAAACTGTTCTGAATCTTAGTTGTTTGACCAGTTCTGAGTGTGAGCAGTACTCCTCTATTCCAGAATAGACTGGAAACTACAGGGCAATGTAATGCATTGGTGTGTATTACGAATCTTTGCAAATGGGTTAGTGCTGCCAATGGCATACTTAGAAGCAATTCAGTCTTTAAGGTAGGATTAAACAGTAACCTACTGTATGGAATCTATTACTGTGTGACAACCCTCTTCACCAGCAAATTAAACTGGTCAAACAAATACCACTAAAATGGCATGCCAGTGGCCAAAGGTTACTGTTTAGTGTTAAGTTCAGGGCTTTTGATCTTGTGCTATGACATCCCTTGGACTTGACAGGTGCACTGTTAAATATGAACAGTTAACTCTTGTCCTTTACTGCTCCCCTCTGCTATACAGTCTATTCTTTATTTAAAACAAAACAAAACTTGCTTATCTCATTGCAGCACAGAGGGAAGTAAGCACCAGATAATGCAAATGTGAAAAAACAAGCAGAGGAACTTCAAAGGATAAATTATTCTGCTCGTTTTGGTATATAGTACAGTAAAGGCAAAACCACATTTTCCCCCCCCTTTGTGCAGCCTCGTTAAAAGAAAAGATGCAGTTGATATGGTGGGGACAGGTTCTGGTGCTTCTGAAGTATTCAAAATCTGTAATCACAATATCTTCTTAGCTTGTGGCAGCCATCTAGCCAAAAATGTGCCACACTTATTCAAATCGCAGAGACTGTAAACCAGTTTCCATCCTACGCTAGTACTAACTTCTCAATAGGGTGTACAGTTTAATAACCTGTGTATAAGTCCATACCACTAGGATCTCTAATATTTTTGTTCTGACTCTTTGCACAGGATCTGCCACCCTATCTATGGCATATGCAGGTGCCAGGTTTGTCTTTTCTGTCCTGGATGCAATGAATGGAAAGGAAGGGGTTATTGAATGTTCCTTTGTTAGATCGGAGGAAACAGAGTGCCCATACTTCTCCACACCTTTGCTACTTGGGGTATGTATCTTGGATGGTGGTGCTTTTAACTGGCATGTTTAATGTAATAAATTGTACTTTATTAAGCAGGAAGGGTGTTGCAGAATTAGCTTGCTTGGTTAATGCAACACTTGTTCAGAAAGCATTTTAACACTTCAAATACTTGGTTCAGGCTTTTAATAATTATATTCTGTTATTTTAGACTGGGCAGTGGCTTAACTCATAAAGCTATTTTAATTTCTCATTAAAAATGTCACGGACTATGGAATACTTTAAACAAATATCTGCAATAGCTTTTGAGCTCCTGGTGTTTCAACAAAACGAAATAAGAGAAGGGCTTGGCTATTTTAGTAACTTATTTACTCGGGCAAGTGCAAACTTCATGTTTCAGTTGCTTCCTGTCCTTAGTTCTGCATTTGAATTGACTGGGTAACCAGATCCTCTAATTTAAATCAGCATCTCAGCCTGAATTTTTGGTTCCTAGTCACTCTAAATAGGAGGTTGTAGTAGCTCCATTTATGAAGGGCTTTTATTTACATTTTGAAAGCTCAGGTTTCTGATCACCTTAACTTAATCTACGAAAATAAATCCTTTTACGCATTGACTCGTGTGTGGAAGTCACACCGAGGCTTTCAAAGTTCTACTGGTGTCCGGGAATTGCAGTTTGATGGCCAGTACAGGTGCTCGCTTATAGTGTCATTAAAACACAGTCATGTAGTTTATTTTATGTGGACTATGTAAAGAGAAGCTTTTAAGGCAACAAAAAGAAAAGGGAGTTTCAGTCCTTGAGGGAAGGAATTAATTATGGACAGTGAAAGGGTATCGTCCTCACTCTGGTGAGTGGACAGAAGTAAAGACTGGAGTGAAATAAGGGGGCTCAGTACGTTAGATACAGGATGGTAATCTCTAAACTCTATGGGCTCTAGAAAGCTAGAAGGGTAACGTTGAAATAGATTTGAAAATTCATTGGAAACCACTGGTGAAAATGTATGCGATAGTCTTCTTCCTGCAGAGTAAATTTCAGGTCCTTGGACTAGTGTGTGGCTTTAGGAAAACAACAAAACACTTGAGGGGAAGGAATGAAAGCACCAAAGGAGCAGTTGGTATTTCAGCTCCTCTTCTAGGAAGGAGTCAGTCCTAAAATTAAACGGGACACATTCTTTTCCCCCGTCCTGACTGGTGGGTAACAAATTCGTGTTGAAATATAGTAGCTATGTTTGAACTGCTTTGTGAGACTCTCCTGCAGACATACCAGTTATAGAGACCTGAGGAGGAGGAAGTTTTTTAAACCCAAGTTTAACCCTCTAACTAGGCACCGATATGAAAGCTATTCCATGCTAAAAAATGCAATGATTGTGTAACCCAAAACCCCTTCTTCCCCTGTCAGAAAAATGGAATTGAGAAGAATCTAGGTATTGGCAAGATCTCTCCGTATGAAGAAAAGATGATAGCTGAGGCCATGACTGAGCTGAAAGCTTCTATCAAGAAGGGAGAGGAGTTTGTGAAGAGCATGCAGTGAAGAGCGGATAGGGAAGAAGAATCACAGTTTCCTTAATTTATTAAGGCATCATGTCACTTTAAAAGACTCCAGATGCAAAGCATGAGCTTTGATCAGTCACTCTGTATTAGTGTATTATCTGCTCTCAATTTGTCAATTGGAATTCTACTCATCAATAAAACAGCCTCCTATTTTTTTCAGGGTACTCATTGTGGAACTCTCCAATGTGATTTCTGGCTTTCTAAAGCTGGAAACGCTCAAATATGAGAACAGGCAACAGTATTTCAAAGATTACACTTTCAGGTCTCACTCATACTGCAACACCCAGTAATGCTGCCATTTGCCTACTTAATATTCACAAACACAAGATCAATTCTTCCTTCCTTCAAAGAATGGAACATAGTAACACATGCAAAAGCTGATATGCCCTCCATAACTTCTTGAGCTCCTCTTTAGTCATATTTAGTCTCTGGGAAATCCTGAGGGTCACTTCTGGAGAAATTTTGGGAGCTTCTTGAGTAAATCGTACACCACCCTCTCTAGAAGAGAGGCAAATGTTGGCCAACTGTTGCAACAAGATACGCTCCAGCTAAATTAACGAGAAATGTTTCCGTTGCTTTGTAATATTCCATTCTGTAGCTGCATCAGGCTTCCCCAGCACAAATCTGCAGAACATCACCTCAAGCGTGGCTTTGCAAATCCCTTGAGCAGCTTCTTTGTAAAACTAGCAAAGATCAGGCTACTGAAAATGGCCAGTACCCGCATACCATTGTAACATTGACCACAATTAGTGGCAGACAGGTAGATCCACCTACCTCTAACCTCTGACCTATAATACAACAAACAACTTCTCTCCACACAGCCTTTTTCTCATTTTACTAAAATCTTCATTTTAGAAGGCTTTTACTCTAGATGGTGCTATTCCCCTAAGGCTTGCATTCTAGTGGTGGTCTGTTCAGTATAGCGTTGCTATGTGCTACATGCTGTCATGAAGACAACAGTAATGTTGGAAGGTTTATAAAAGGAGGAACTTCCCTGGTCAGGCTGCCAAGTCAATCGCCAGAAACTGGCTTCTGCTGCTAGTCATCCTGGGCCTAAACGTATGGAGAGGTGAAGAATACAGCTGAGAGGAAAGACTCGAAATTAATGCTTGGCATATCCGCTCTCTTGCAGGAGGATCCAAGTGATTTATCAGCATTACTCTCATTTTACACAGTTTAACTAACTAAACCAAGGTCTCAGCCAAGACTCAGTGGGAAAACTGACTGGAATTCTGATTTTTGTCTCCTCTCCTGCTGTTACTGACTTGTATTACCATTGTGCCTGGGGCTCCAGTCATAGACCAGGACTCCATCCTGTTAGCTGCTATACAAACAAGCTATAAATTAGTAAACTGCTGCCTTCTATAACCAAAATGAATAAGGTACTGTCATGGCAGTTGAATCAAATCACATACCGAGGTCTTGTCTACATGGGGAATTTACCAGCATTGCTATAGTTCTACATTGGAGACAAGAAGCAGCCATAAAAGGACACTTACTCCAAGTAAGTGTACAAGCTGATACATATACTGGTATGATAATGCCAGTAAATGTCTCTGGATAGGCAAACCCTGAGTCACAGCAAATAACATATGGCACTGGATTGGATGTACCTTCCCTTCTATTTGATGCCTGGTCCTGCATTAGGCATTTCTTAGCCCCAGGGCGGGATGTGCTATGGCCCGTGAGGCCTTTGGAATGCCCCTAGGTAATATGGGTATCTTGTTAGAAGGCATACTTAGCCTAAATGGGATATAGAAACTGGCTCTATTTAAAGCATGAGGTAAGGATCTTAATTCTTGTTTCCAGGGTTCATGAGCTTTCCTCTGTTGCCTGCTTCTTCAGCATTCCTTGGTAAGGTATAAAGCAGGTGTCACCTTTCCAGATGATCTTCTCATACCCAAGAGAAAAGGGTGAAAGACACCTATTTCAGCACAGGTAGAGCATGCATTTAGCTTTTTGCTATGACGTAGATCCTAGTTTTGAGGATCTTCAGTGTCTGGGACCGAAGGTCACAATTCTCTGATCAGCTGTTTTGATGTTTAGGCTGCGGAGGAGATCATTAGTTAGAGAGCTGTTGAGAGTCCTTAAAAATAAGAACCAAAAAGGAAGTAATTAGTAAGTGATTACTACAGATGTGCTGTGCAGGATATTATCCTGTACAGACTCCATGGGGAGATAAGCTATGTTCTATTTTTGCACTGAAAAATTAGTGGTTAAAATACAAAAGCGGTGAATTGAAACAGTCTCGAGTTCTGTGACGGAGGGTTTCCCAAGCTAACTTTATGTAGAAAACTGTTCAGGACTTCCATAATAGATGTTGCATTTAGGTTAATAATACCTAGCTCATATATAACACTTTGTCAGGTCTCGTTAAGTGCTTCGCAGTCTTTTTTTTTTTTTTTTTTTTTTTTTTTTTTTTTTTTTTAAATGTATGTAGGGTCCCATTATTGCTCTTCTCTTGTTTAGCAATCCCCAACTGCTAGACGAGCTGACTTGTCTTTAAATTGCACCCATGACAACTTCTGTTCCTGCTTTGTTCTGCATTTGGGGCTGAGCGAGAAGGGAGAGTGAGCTCAACCCCGATAACCCTGCAGCCAACGCTCAGCGCGTGGGCGAGCCACAGCAGATGGTCATCGCTGTAGCAGGGGAGCTATGGGGCTGTAGATTCCCCAGAAGGGAGGGAGGCTTAAATGGTCCTGATTCTGTTGTACCTCCAAAAAGGCAGATTAAATCCCCGGGTAACAGTGACTGTTTGTATTGTGGTAGCACCTGGGGGGCTCCAGTCATGGACCAGCACCTCATTGTGCTAGGTGCTGTACAAACACTGAACTAACATAGTCCCTGCCCCCAAAGAACTTAGTCTGTAGCAAACTACAATGACCTCATCCAAGGGTTTAGTTTCAAGAATTCCTAACTCTTCAGCTGGAACGATCTTGCCTGGTTCTTAGAGCTGAGCTCTAGGAGTTCTTAGCTCCATCTCCCTCTGATCTCAGCTAGCCCTGTTTGTTTTGTACATACATAGTTTCCCCCATCGGTCATTGTATGTGGCGTGGGCTTTTGTTTTCGTGACTATCTATTATTTTAGCCGCCTCTGCTCAGTTGGGGGTACCAACATTCTGCCATTCACGGGGGAGTGGCAGAGGGGGGAGAAAAGTGACTATTTTGCAGTTTCTCTCGTTTAACTCCAGGGGAAGCAGTGGTACTATTTATTGGCCATGATGGGGAGTTGTAGGCAGGGGGTTATATTTTTAGTAACGCTGCCAGGTCTGCTCCCATGATTCTAAGATGTCATCAGCTGGTAACTATTGCTATACATGTTCTTATATAGTGCCTATCATTGTGGTATCTGGGCACCTGGCTTGTCGTGAGATCCTGCATCCACAGGGGATCCAGAATGCGAATGGTAAGAATGCACAGCTCTCTGTTATAACAGTAGAGGCATGTAAAAGATGAAAACAAGCTCTGCAGTTGGTTTCTCCTCTATATTTCCCTTGGGGCAAGTTTTAATATAGTTAGGATATCCTTCAGGGTTAACCCTTTAGTGAATCTTCCCTCTTAGCCTGTGTCAGGCTGGCAGATGAATTGCTCCACCCTACAAATACATAAAGTACATTGAACGTTAAAAGAGATCCCACTAATCTGAGCAATAGAATAGAGCAAGCTGATCTTTAGTATAAAGAAACGCAGAAGCTAACACATGGCAGTCGAAGAGAGAAGAATCTTATCAAGGAACCAACTCCACAGAAGAGATTTATGGGTAATTGAATAAAAAGTGGTGCCTGATGCTGAAGACTGATGCTGTTGCAAAGAGCAACTACTGCAGTTCTAGGATGTGTTTGTACTGGCATCTTTGCTAGACAATGTTCCATGAAGGAATGTTGAGCTGATCTAGCGTGGCATTTTCCATGTGCCAGTCTCTCTGCATTGATAAGGCTGTACCTAGAGTACAATGCTGGGTTCTCTTTAAACGGGATACTAAGAGACCAGAGGATAGCCGCTGCAGACCCTGAGAGTACAACATACCAGGAAAGAAATGAATTAAAACATTTCACCTGCAAAAATTCACTTTGGGGCAATGTAGTGATGCTAATGATTTAGAAGGTAAAAGAAGCAGACATTGGGCAGTATTAATGAATCAAGGAGAAGTGCATTAAAGCTTGAGAGTGATAAATCGAACTTGTACAGTAAGAAAAATGGCTTGACAAAAGGACAATTAGGAAGTGGAGTGGCTGGCGGAGTGCAATAATTACAGCTCAGACAAGCTGGTTAGATAATTGTATGGAAAGCCTAGCACGGAGTGCGTCTGGCGGAGGCAGGTGGCTGGACTTAACCCGGGAGGGCCCTGCTCTAACAGAAGCTGGTGATGTGGGGTTATTATTTGAATACGGGCTTCGTTTCCACCTGGAGCTGGTGCTTTCCTGAAAAGGAGGCTGCCTCTCAGACCTACTCCTGTCTGACCCGCTAGCAACCGTGAGGGGGAATGCGGATAGGTACACCCTTCCAGTGGGCTCCTCTATCCAAGGCTATGTTGCTCCTTGGCTCTGTGGTGGCTACTTCTCGTCCTTTTGTTTCCGAGAGCTAAATCCGCTTGCTGGTACTCCGTGCAAGTAAATGGGCTGTGGGTTGGGAAGGGATGGGATCTTCCCTCTGCCCACCAAACCCCAGCAGCTGCTGGGTTGAGGGATGAGTTGGCTGGTGGTGGATACACCAGGCCTTTTCCCAGCCCTGCAAATCCTCATGCATGCTTGGCCAAAGGGAGCATGCTACTCACCCTGGACTGGCTTTACGCATCCCACCAATGTGTGCACATGCAGTGGCACTGCACGGGTCCCACTGAATTCTGGAGTCAGTGATGGGAAGCAGGATTTACCTCTTGGAGCTGTGGTCAGTAAGGGACAAGGCCAGCAGGAGGAAGCTGCACAAAGGAGAAAACCTAACAGGCATAGAAATTGCCAGACTAGCTCAGACCTGAGGTCCATTAGCCCTGTATCCTGTCTCTGACTGGCCAGTGCCCGGTGCTTCACAGGAAGGTGAAAGAAATCCTGCAGTAGGCAGATGTAGGGTAATCTGCTCCCCACCCTTATTTCCCTTGCAGCTAGACACCTCCAAATTCCACCTTCCCATACCTGCCTTGCTGATTCCCCGTAGAAGTGCTTGGAAGCTATTCCAAGCAGGCAAATCGGTCTAGTCCCTACCCACAGCCAGCAAGCCAGTGTCATATCTCAAATGCACAGGGGTGTGTACCCAGTCATGGGAAGCAGAGGCAGCAGAGACTGAATGCACAGTAAAGGAGTCAAAAGAAATATAAAGTAGCTGACAGTTTCCATCAAGGCTAAGCTGACCCCATTTGCCTTGGCCGCTCTGTTTTCGAAGAGTTACCTCTCAAAGCTCTGGGAAGGCGAAGAGTTTGTTATAAACGGTGTCCCCTACAAATGTTAACCAGGCAGTAAAATCGCTGTGATTGGTAGGGGGTTGGCCTGCCCGGTTCTGAATGCAGGACTGGCTCCCTGGGCAGGGCTGAGCACTTCCACGCTCTGTTAACTCAACCTAGAGATGGTCTGCGGTGGGAGTTGTGGGTGTTCAGCACCTCTCAGGAGCAGCATTATTGAGTAGTGCTCATAAAAGGCAGCATGGCCTAGTGGCTGGCATATGGCCTGGGCGTTAGAAGACCAAGAGTCTGTTCCCATCTCTGCCACTGGCCTCTTGGGTGACCTCTTGTTGTTTCCTCTCCCAACCTGTCTCTCTTGTCCAGTTAGATTGTAAAGGCTTCAGGGCAGGGGGGCTGCCTGGGACCCATAGTTGCTATTGTCTTATACAGAATAAAAGAGGCTTCAGCAGACTTCTCTGAGCATAACCACCCTGGAAAAGCCTCCTGCCCGGGAAGAAAGTCAGGGAGAGTTGGGTGCCGAACTCCCTGAAATGCTTCAGACAATCCCTCCCTTCATCTCTTCATAGGAGCACTTCAGTGGCTATTAGCCAGGATGGGCAGGGAGGTGTCCCTAGCCTCTGTTTGCCAGAAGCTGGGAATGGGCGACGGGATGGATCACTTGATGGTGACCTGTTCTGTTCATTCCCTCTGGGGCACCTGGCACTGGCCACTGTCGGAAGACAGGACACTGGGCTAGATAGACCCTTGGTCTGACCCACTGTGGCCGCTCCCTATGTTCTTACGTTTTTCTCCGCTGCAGCAAACCCGTCCTTATGACACCCAAACGGGAGCAAGCACTGGAGTGACCAGGCGATGGCAGCAGCGGCTTGCTGCTTTGGTATTGCTCTTCTGCAAACAGGAGCATTGGAGCCCAGGAACAATGGACAGCATTTCAATGAGATTTGATGGAAGGATAGGTGGGAGGGCGAGCGGGGAACAGGCTGGCATTTGATTGCAGGATGAGCATTGGCAGAGCTGGCTGGACTCCCAGCTCCCAAAGAAGGAATAAAACTCCTGGGCCTTTGATGGCAAGGACTTTGCATGGGTTATAAAATGTCACCGCAGGATGAGTGGAATCGATCCCCCCTCTCCCCCTTCAGATGGCAAAGCTGATGTTCCCGCAGTGGTATTCCCACTCGCTCATGTGCCCTTTGGTTTAGCGGGGCTTGCAGGTCAGACTGGGCTTTATTATTGATCGTGTTTCCGTGGGTCATGCTTTATTCAGCAACTGCGACAGGTTCCTTGTGAGATACTAGAGCCAAATCCGTGTCGTAGCTCTTAGCGCTTTTCCTTAGTAGATCTGAAAGCGCCTTACAAAGGAGGTCAGTCTCAATACCCCCATTTTACAGAGGGGGAAACCGAGGCACGGAACAGTGATGTGACTTGCCCAAGGTCACCCAGCAGGAGTCCGGCAGAGTCACTCGACAGGGGTTAGGCTGCTGGTGTGCTAAAAGCACAGCCTGTCATGCTGACCAATATTTTCTCATTGTTTCCTTGTGCTCCCCAGTCTGGCTGTAGCCCTCTGGTGTTTCTTATCTTCGATTGTAAGTGCTTTGGGCAGGGGCTTTTGGTCGTGTGTGTGTACAGCATTGTAGCACCTGGTCCATGACTGTAGGTCCGCGATGCTACGATAACCCAAACAATAAATCATCATAACAGAGCCAGGACTAAAACCCAGATCTCCGTGCAGTCCCCTACCCACTAGACTGCACTGCCTTCTCAGTCACTTCCATCCAAGCCCAGTGTAACCAAGAAGAGAATTTGGCCCATAAGGCTCCAGTTCCAATGGGCCAACTTTTACCCGCTTATGTGAATTGGGTTGCACAGGGTGTAAGTCAAAGAGAGAATTTGCCCCAATATTATTTGTATTTCTGTAAAGTCAAGAGGCTACAACTGAGACAGGGCCCCATGGTGCCAGGTGCTGTACAAATACGCAGCGAGAGCCAGTCCCTGCCCTGAACACCTTAAAGCCCAAATAGACAAGACAAAGGTGGGAGAAAGGAAGGATCATTACCCCATGTTACAGTTGGGGCACTGCACCACAGAGAGACTAAGTGACTCGCCCAGGGTCACACAGGGAGCCAGTGGTAGAGCCAGGCTTTAAACCTAGGTCTGAGCCCCAGTCCAGGCCTTAACTACGAGACTATCCTTCCTCTCTGAGACCTAGTTTATTTTAAGGCTTCATGCACGTTGCAGTGGGGAGCAGAAGTAGTGGGGCACCGTCACTCAAAGCTGGGTCAGGAACATGTGGGGGGGCGTGTTGACTTGTAACTGCTAGCGCAGCAATAATAGCTCTTGTGGCCTATGTAGCTGGTATCTGTTATCTACTGCCCCCTTTATTGGGGGAGAGCCCAGCTTCCCAGCTGCAGACACAGCTGCCATGTTTGTGTTCAGATGCCACCAGCTACAGATGAGTCGCATACACTGTGCTCTCTTTCATGGAGACCTTACTTATGTTCTTTCTTGGGCTGTTGTTTTCTTAGCTTAAAACAAAGGACAGTGGTGCGGACGGCTCGTGCTTGCTCTTTATGAATGGCAAAGCCCAGCGTTGCGTAGCGTTATATAAGCACCGCACTGACACTGGGCAGTCCGATGTACTGTGGAACAAAAGGGGCTGGAGTGGCAAATTCATGCTACAAGAGCCGGTTGCGCAGCTGCGCCTGTGCTGAACAATGGCATGTGAAGTGATTACAAAGGAAGCACGTGAGCTCTGAGTGGTTCTGAAATCACAAGGAGCAGGCGAATTCTCATTTCAAGTGGCTGATGTCCTTGCTCTCCAGGTCACCTTCCAGGGATGCCGGGGAAAGGAAGATGGCGGAGGAGAGAGGCCGCAATGTCAGGGAGAGTTTCACGTGTAGAGCGGGGAAGAGAAGCCACCTAATCGGCAGTTTCTGTCGTGCAGGGGCCTTTGCTTGTCAGTTTCTCTTAGGCAGTTCCACCTGCCACTAGGCAGCTTCAACTCACTACCTTCCGTTCACCCTCCATGATTTACTACATCCCGGGGAGCTCCTGCTTCCCTCCTGGCCTCTTGCAAGGCAGATTTGGAGCGCAGCAATGAGACAGGAGGGGCTGGTTGCGTTTCTAGTGAAATCTGTCAATAACGGACCCCCAAGGGATGGCTCTTTACCTGGGTGCAATAACAGATGGCTGCATAATGCGGTGCGATTAATACACAGCCACGCCTGCAGGGGCTGAGATTTCACGGCCTGTGAGAGGTTACTGCAGTTAGCAGGTGACTGTTAGCACAAGCTTCCCTGTGCTTGTTCCTCTCTAGCACCCACCATCCCAAGATCTCAGGGCCCTTGACAGATATTAGTGTCCCCTAGGAGGGAGGGAAGTATTAGCTGCATCTCACAGATGAGGCCCTGTGAGTTGATCAAAGACACTCAAGGAGTTTGTAGAAGCGACAGAAAGTCCTGTGGCACCTTATAGACTAACAGATGTATTGGAGCATAAGCTTTCGTGGGTGAATCCCCACTTCTTCAGATGCATGCAGTGGAAATGTCCAGGGGCAGGTATAAATATGCAGGGAAGAGTCAGGCTAGAGACAACGAGGTTTGTTCAAGGAGTTTGTGGAGGTGCTGGGAGTAGACCCAGTGGGGAATGCAGGGAAATACGCTGAGAGGGAAGTGATATCAAAAAAGCTTGCTCAGTCACTGCCTTGCCCAAAAGGGGCAAGTCAAACCGGTCCTGGAGGTGGTGCTAGCAGAGAATCTCCCAGAGCACAGGGACCCTGCCATTAGCTGGGAGTAGGGTGACCAGACAGCAAGTATGAAAAATCGGGACAGTGTGTGGGGGGTAATAGGAGCCTATATAAGAAAAAGACCCCAAAATCAGGACTGTCCCTATAAAATCGGGACCTCTGGTCACCCTAGCTGGGAGCTGCTGGTGTACATTGTCCAGACGGAGGGGAATGAAGGCGAGCATTGGGTGCAGTTTTCCAGCTGACTCTGCCCAAGCATCCCAATTTTCAAGTACGTTTTGGGCCGGTGTGAATGAGGGCGCGGAGAGACTTTGCAGAGTCCCAACCGTGGAGCTGATCGAGAACGTCTCAGTGCAAAGCTGGCGCATTGAAAAATGCAGATTTGTCGACACCCCAACTTTTTGCAGGGGAGGGCTGGATTTGACAACAGTTTTGTCCGGAAGGTTTCTTGGGGGTGTCTCCAGGTGTGTATGAGAATAGCACCGTGCAGTGTGTGAGTGTGATGTATGCACTAGAAGAGCTACGTGGCTAGGGTGCCAATGTGAGAGGTTCAAGTCCTTCAGTCTCCTGTTGGAGATGTTCCTCTGTGAATAAATAATTGACTAGTCATTGGGCCAGTAAGAGACTCAACAGCCCACTGATTAGGTCACCTCGGACGCAGGAGGCCCAGATTCTGGTGCTTCTACTGAATCAGGGAAAGCAGGGTCTTGAGCTAACTTATCCTAACTGCTGGGCTATTGGCTCTTTGGGTATAGGCTGCTCTCTGGTTTTCTTGTGAAAAACTTGGAAAGGTCTTGGGCTCATCTTGATGCAGCCTGGGAAAATGGGTGAAATCTCACGGGAAACCCATTCCCCACCCAGCTGACACAACAGGGAAGTAGCAACAGGAACAGAACCCAGGAGTTTTGATTCCCCAGTGGGAACGTGCCCGGGTCACATTTCACTGTTTAAAAAAAACCAAATCCCATTTGGGCGGCTGAACCACTGCAGTCCCTGAAACCTCATCTGCAAATGGAGGGGAGAGAGCGCCAGAACTGCTCAGTGATTTTACAGCCTTTGTTAATGAAGCTACTCGATGGTCCACTAACCATCCCAGGGGCTCAGGAGATAGGCCGTAACTGACAGGCAGTCTATTTTTGTCCCAATAGGACAATAGGCACTTCTGTGCTTCTTTCTTTCACAGCTCTGAATATGTGTTTTCAGGGCCACCCCACTTCCTAATTACTGCTGTCTCCCGAGGACCTTTTCAATTAGCCCATTTAGAGATTTCCTGCCCCCCCCCCCCAAAAGCCTCTTATCTCTGAATTCTCTCTAAATTATTCACTGTGCTTGTTTAGGTTAAACGCTGATGCCGAGGGGGAGTGGACTGAGCAAAAGTTCCCTGTCTCCTCGCCAAGTAACCCGGGGCATCCCCAGATCTTTCTAAGAACTTTGGTGTTCTCCCGCTTTTCCAGTGACTCAACCCTAGGGCGAACTCCACACTCCCAGACTGAGAGGCCCGAGAGCCCTCTTCTCTTCACCCATGGAATAGGCACAGTTAGGCAGCTACAGAGCAGGCTGCCCCTTGAAACACATGCTAGCCTTGCCCTCTCCTTGGGGTGAGAGTGAAATGCAGCCACACGGGCTCCTTTGCTAAGTTTCCCCAGGGGTGGAGGGAGTGTGAACGGCTATCTATGGGATCAGGTGGGCATACAGCCATCAGGTGAAAGCAACTAAGCTGGGCTGGATTTGAACCAGCCTCCTCAGTGGAGCTGGGTGAAGCTATCCCGAGAGGAAGTAGAGACCACTAGCAACTACCTGAGACACACAGCCCTCTGGTGGACGTGCTCAAGAACATAATCAGAACATAAGATTGGCCACACTAGGTCAGACCATTGGTCCAGCTAGCCCAGTAGCCTGTCTCTGACAGAGGCCAGTGGCAGATCTTCAGGAGGAATGAACAGAACAGCGATCATCGAGTGATCCATCCCCTGTCATCCAGTCTGTCAGTTGGGGGGCTAGGAACACCCAGAGCAGGGCTGCATCCCTGACCATCTCGGCTAATAGCCATTGATGGACTCATCCTCCATGAACTCACCTACTTCTCTTTTGGTTCCATTTATACTTTCGGGCCTCACAACATCTTCCGGCAATGAGTTCCACAGGTTGACTGTGCGCTGTCTGAAGAAGTACTCCCTCGTGTTTGTTTTAAACCTGCTGCCTGTGAACGTCATTGGGTGACCCTCGGTTCCTGTGTGACGCGAAGAGGTAAATAATACTTTCATAGTCACTTTCTCCCCACCATTCCTGATTCTATAGGCCTCTCTCATATCCGCCCCCATCTCTTTTCTAAACTGAACAGTCCCAGTCTTACGAATCTCTCCTCAGGCGGAAGCTGTTCCACCCCCCTAATAATTATGTTGCCCTTGAGCGCGTGAGGTCTTGGCACTTCAAGCCACCTCTTACTTTCCAAGCGCACAAATTCCAGAGCAGCCACAGCACCAAAAGGGGGAATCTTGCATTCACACATGAGCTGAGAACAACACAGAGGCACCTAGCCCGGGGAACCCAACTCCTACCACACAGTTTGCACGTAGGCGAGTCACCTGAGCAAATTCCCCTGTGCAAATGAAGGGATGGTTGAGCAGCATTGAGGACAAGGGAGCTGTGCTCTCTCCTAAAGCTGACTCTTTGCCATGCTGTTTGCACCTGTATTTACAGCCCTGCAGAGATCCTTCCCTACAATAAGTGCTATTGTCATCCTGATTAGTGGCTGGGAAAGGGCACAGGTGTGTTACACATTAACTAGGTTGCTACTGCTCCTGAGGGAGTCTTGGAGCAGCATGGAGCAGACAGACCTCTCTCTCCAGAAGGGCTGCAAGCTGAAGGGACCAGACCAAAGCATGCCGAGGAAGCACTGATTTCAGCTGCAGTTTTGCATAGCCGGCGTTTTCTAAATAAGGCCCCACTGGCCAGCTGTTCCCGCACCCACCATGGAGCGATTTCCCCAAGGTCATACCAGAGATGGGGATTAAACTCAGGCCAGGCCAGCGCCTGAATCACAAAACCATCCCTAAGAACTTTGCCCCGAGCCCTAGTTCTATAGGAGCAGAGGGCATTGGTTGGAACAATGAAGGTGATAGCCCGAGACCCGAATGCAGGGCAGACTCGGCCTATTTTCCTGTTCCCTCGGGCCCACAAATACCGTTGGGTTCAAGTTTCTGTCCCGTCTCCGGCAGCCTCCCAAAACCTTGTGGTCCTTTCTCCATGCCGCAGGGCCGCTGATGTGACAGACTGGGGTCAGTCTGTGTCAAAGGGTGAACTCCGCTTTATTGGACGGACACCACTGATTGTCACCTTCACTCTGTGTGGGAGCCTCCATGTTGAAGAAGATGTCCAATGGGTGGGGTTGAGAGCCTAGCTAACCTGAAGAAGGCCAGAGTATTCTAGACACTGTCCTGCTAGGGATTGGGGCGCGTTGGAGGAGGTTAGTAATGTGACAACTCTCAAGGCCCATTGATTCTGACAGTCTCTCAGCTGCCAGCCCATCCACAAGAAGGCGCCTGGCTGGGGGAAGGAGCTGCAGTTCCCCAGCCGGGGCATGTGGCCAAAGGGGTTAGAGGCTGCATGAAGGGGGAGCGCTCTCTGTGAAGGAGGCTGACCACTGCCACATGCAAGCAGGCCAAGCCAAGAAGATAAGACCTGCTTGGCCTAAGGCCACTGGCCAGGCCTCAGACTGACAAGAGGGCTGAGAGCAAACTGCACTAGGGGCTGGTTTTTATAGCCCACGGCCTGGGACTCTCTGGGGCTTTCAAGAGTAAAGTGACTAGTTCAGAAATCGCTTGGCTAAGCCTGTGTTCCTTGCTTGCCTGCTGCCCTGGCTTTGAAGGGGTGGAGAGGCGCAGAGGGCCCACAGCAAGGGGGAACACTGCTGGAGAGTACATAAGCAAGGGGGCAGGTGAGGCACAGGTTCTGGGGTCTGAGGCAGCTGGATTTTGGGGACCTGCTGCTGCCCAAGAAGGGTGTCAGACACAGAGGCTGCCCCTGGGAGTGTGCCTGAGCGACCCAGAGCTAGGCACAGCGATCAGTGACTGCCCAGACCCGGGAGAGGGGGAAGGATAGCAGCACATGAGTTCCCGCAATTGGGTCCACTCACAACAGCCTGGTATCCGTGCAGAGAGGGGGAGCCAGTCAGCTGCCTGTCGGCCCCCTGCTCTCGGCTGGAACACAATATTTTATATGTCAGATCAATACCTGCCTCTGTAATTACACTGAGCCTTCTGAGGGAGACAGCCAGACCCTTCAACTGCCATAGTGCTCCGTAATTAACCCCATCGGATGCCTCCCCTGCACACGAAGGGCTGAATAATGTCACATTATTTTTGTATGATCAGTGTGCCCAGGAGTCTCAGCCCTGGACCAGGACCACGTGGTGCTAGGCACTGTACAAACAAAGGACAAAAAGACAGTCCCTGCCCCAAGGAGCATCATCCTTGAGTGACTTGCCACCCCAGATTCCCCACCCCACCTTACATAAACCCCCCAATTCTAGGGGTTATTATTTATTACGGTAGCACCGAGAGGCCCCCAACTGTGCTGGGTGCTCATAAATACATAGAGAGAGACCTGCCCCAGCAAACGTACAGTCTAATTGGACAAGGCCGACGCAGGGTGGGTGTTCAAGACAGTCCCAGACAGTCACTTGGCCAAGGTCCCCCCCACAGGCCAGTGGGAGCCCAAGTGTCCTTGTTCCCCATCTAGTGCCCCAGCCACCAGGATGGGCTGCCTCCCCTGGCCATGCCCCCCACCCCTGTTCACCTCACTGCTGCTGGGGAGCAAGACAGCCTGGTTCCCCTACTGCTCCCATGGCTGCAAATCAAGAGTAACTCCTCTGCGAGCAATGGAGTTAAACTGCGGTGAGAGGAGAATCAGGCTCAAACCCCTACCCAGCTGGGGGGCTGGAGGGGGGTTGGCAGTCAATGGGGTTTGTGTTTCTGAGTTAGCCCTAGCCAGGGATACTCTGGCCTGAATTTTCAGAAGGGCTCAGTGCCCACAGTCGGGGCCGGGCTTTCAAGTACTCAGCACTTTGGATGCTGCAAGAATCTAGCTTCCAGTGTCCCAGTGGGAGTGGCTGGGAGCAGAGCCCACCTGAAAATTCAACCTCTAGGCGCCTCACTGGGAGCTGAGCCTTTTGGAAAATCCGGCTCGAAGGCTCTGACCCAAAGTGCCAGGATGTCAATGGGAGCCTTTACATCGGCTGCGGTGGGCTTTGAATCAGGCCATGACTAACTTACCCGAGGTTACCCATGTGGGGTTTAAGGGAGAAATCAAAGCCGGGACGACCCATCTCAGTCCCTGCCAGGGCCACAGAGTCACCTCTCTCCTGCTTTGCCTTTCTTCCAAGCACCTGCCAAACGTTTCCACTGGTTCCTTTGTCCCAGAGGGGACATCTGCAGCAGCTGGAGGAGTGACTCCCAGCTCAGGCAGACCTGCAGGCACCAGCTGTGCTCCGGCTAGCACCTAAAAATAGCCGTTCGGCTGTGACCGCATGGGCAGCCGCTCGGGCTAGCTGCCTGAGTACAAACTCCCCCGGGTATGTCCTGGGATGGCTGATCTGAGTCGCCGCCAAAGCTGCTGCGGCCTCGCTGCCTTTGGCGCTAGTGTGAGCAGACCTAGCACGTGTAGGTCTACCCCAGCCGGGAACCACATCTCCTGGCGGCTGTGCAGATGCACCCCTGCCCGATCCCAGGCCTCGCTGCGTGCACCGGGGCCGATGCCCGTCTGGCCGCTCCAGTATGGAACATTGCTTTGCTTCTCTTCCGTTTGCGGACGTTCCTGCTCTCTCATTACCATCTTCTCCCGCTAATACTAGGTCCCTGAGCAGCCGGGAAGCCAGGGCTGGGCTTTGATCAACAGGATGACTCCTTTGCCCCTCTAACACTGCACACCTCACGTTTCAATAGCGACTATTTCAAGCCACCCTTTCTTGTGTCTCCTGAATCTCGTGGAGCTTTTGAATCCCAGTATGAATCTTCTCAATTAGACCCTATTCTGATGCCTTCCCCACTTGGGTTTCCTTTAATTATTTATTGCGTTTTTCTTCCCCTCTGTATCCTCACTTTCTTTCAAGTGATTATTTTCTTCCGTTTCCCTTCAGCTGCGGCTCTCCCTGTTTCGCTGCAATTAATGTTCTTTCTCCCGAGTTGTTTTTATCTCACTCTGCCTTTTGCTCTCTGTGAGATCTCTCTGTTCGTGCAGTTAGCGCAGCTGGACTTTTTGCACAGCTTCCCTGGCCTGCCTCAGCGTAGTTCTTTCTTGGGATCTTCTTTTTCCCCTCACCCCAACCAGTTTTTCTTCTTGGTCTCTTAGGGTTTCGTCATGGCTTTTTTCCTCATCTACACTACATTGATGGAGCATCTCTTCTCTTCTCTTCTCTTCTCTTCTCTTCTCTTCTCTTCAGGTTCTTATACTACTTACAGATCAATGTCTGCTCTTCACCTAGCCTTTCTTTTCTGAATTCTTCCACTCCCCGGGAACTGATTTAAAGTCAAGTAACTTTTCTCCTGTACCTACCTAGGATTGTTAATGTCATTATTCCTGAGGGTATTCTGCGACAAAAACTGAAAAATTCTGCGCACAAAAAACTCTGTAATTAGGTGCCGGGGCCAGGGGTGCCGGAACAGGGATGGGCCTGGCCCATCCACTTTTCGCTACAGGCCAGCCCCCTGCCTCTCCTCTTCCTCCCGAGGCCCCAGCCCCTGGCCAGGAAGGAAGCTGGAGCCCAGCCCGGGTAAGAGCGGCCCAGGGAGCCTGTGCACCTGTGGGGAGCCATGGACCCTTCACCTGCCCAGGGTGGGGTGGGGCCTGAGAGCAGGTGGAGGGTCCGCGGCTCCCCACAGCAGCCCAGGTGGCTCTTACCATGGTCCTCTGCGGCTCTTTGGCCCCACCCTCAGCATGGCCAGGAACGGGGCCTCAGGGAGAGGAGGGGCGGGGCCATGGAAGGGGCGGGGCCTCATGGTCCCCCCACTATTAGGACAACTCCGTCACTCCTGGCCAGGGTGCAAGCAATTTTTTTATATCTTGATGCAGCAAGCCCATAGGTGCCAGGGCTATAAACAGCCAAGCCTAGAGATGCTGGGCTCAGCCCTGGCACAAATTCAGCCCTGCCTCGCACCCACTGAGAGATTTATTTGGAGTCACAGAGAATTACCTTGGCACAATTCTACAGTGTTGTGGGCTTTTGTCCGTGCTTACCTTGAATCCTGTAGAGTTCTACAGCAATTGCTCCGAACACTGAGGGGCCCCGTTCTCCTGTCCTTATTCATAATGGGTAAAATTCATCCCTGTACGGAGGCCTGTGTACCACTTAAGTTGGACAAATTCCACTTAGAGATTAGAGACAAAAGTGCGGGGGATTAACCATTGGAGCAAACTGCCCGGACAGGACAACAAACCGGCCCGGCCCGCCAGGGGCTTTCCCTGAACAAGCGGCGTCCCAAGTTTGGGAAACACTAATTTATAGGAAGGGGAATAAGCTCTATGGATTGATGTAACTACATCCACACTCGCGGTTGTACTGGTATATCAGTAAAAAATCACACCCCTAACTGACCTACTTATGCTGGTACAAAAACTGTGCGTAGCCCAGGCCTTAAACCCTCCACTAACCACTAGGCCATGCTGCCTTCCTGTCATTTATGTAAACACAATAGGTGTCCCCTTGAGTCTAACGGAAGCGTGTGTTTGAGAACACACTGCCCTCCACGGGCCGGTCCAGCACTCCAGCCTAATCACGCTTTGTGCTGAAGTTGGGTATTTCCCCAGACATGCTGTGCGGGGTGCTGCCACAGTGAAAATGCTGCAAGAGGCCCAGGCGCTGTAATAGTCCAGGTGCACCTGGGTGGAAGAGTGCGGAGCCAGTTCCTCTCTCATCCGATTTGCCTTGGAAGGCCTCCCGATCAATTATTCAGTGCTGCAGCCAGGCCAGGTGGTTATAAAAAGATCACCGCCGAGCGCAGGGCGAGGTGCCCACCCCGGGGACGCCGGCTCGCTGTCTGTCTGGGCTCGCTTTCGCTGTTCTGCTACCGGCATTCACACGGAAAAGGAACAAGCTTCTTCCCGCGATCGGGCACCTGCTCTCGCTCAGTAGAAGACAGAGGTGTTAGTGACAACAGCACGGGGAAAAGAGAGCAACGGACTTTTGCAGAGAGGCGGGAGACAGCATAAATGAGAGTGAGAGGCAGCGAAACACAGTCGGGCTCCCCCGGGCCTTATTTTGCTGAACGAAAGCCAGCCAAGTTGTGTGTTTTCTCTCCCCTCCTCTTTCCCCTGCGATGCCAACAGCAGCTCAGAGAAAGCGCTCTTAAGGCTTTATCTCCAAGCTGCCCCACTTCCATTCAGCTGGGCTGGTTCCTGGATGCTGCAAATAAAAGAAACAGTCCGCTCTCCTCCCCCCCAGATTTCTCTCTCACGGAGACACCTAGTCAGAGGGCAGCTGGCGCTCGCTGTGCTGGGTTAGACTGGGAATATGAAGGTTGATTTTTGTCCCAGAGGCCATGTCTACACTAGGGGTGCTTCAGGGGTATCGGAATACTGTACCAGCAAAGCTCTTCTAGTGTGGATGCAGCTATACCGGCAAAGTTGTGCTTCGTACTGGTATGGGAAAACCAACCCCACGAGCAAAACATGCTATCTTGGTATATGGGCAGCATTGCGTCTGCACTAGGGACTTTTGCCGGCACAGCCGTGTTGGTCAGGGGATCTCACCTCTTCACCTCTGACCGACCCAGCTAGGCCAGCAGAAGTGTGTAGTGTAGATGTGGTCAGAGAATCTCCCCATCCCGCCCCTTCCTGTTCATGGAGAACAGCTGGGGTCTCTCTTCAGAATGCTTTCCTTGGTTACCTGAACCAAACCCGCTGGATCCAAACACTTCATCACTGGGGGACCAGACAGGAAGTGTGAGAAATCGGGACGGGGGTAGGGGGGTAATAGGCCCTATATAAGACAAAACCCCAAATATCAGGACTATGCCTATAAAATCAGAACATCTGTTCACCCAAGGGGTGTCTGAAATCCTAACCCAGATCCACATTCTACGCCTGGCCTCCCTTCTGTGTGGGGCAAATGCTTCTTCAGACTGGGTTAGAAACTCCAGCACGGCCGCCTCCCATAGCCCACGGCAACAGCCCACACACACACGTGCTTAACCTCCCCGTCAGTCGCCTTGCGCTCCTCCTCGTCCCCCTCCCTGTACTCGTGTTGCCAAGGTCTGCCGGATCCTGAGAGGTGCTGAGCCGCGGCAGCGTCCCCTGCTGGGGCAGGCCGCTCTCAGGATCCGGCCCTTGGACTGTCAAATCTTTGGCCCAGGGACTTTGTCTTTTTCTTTGCAAAAGGCCTGGTTCTTTGGCCCTTACTCCCGTCACTTTCAAACCCACCCCCTGCCGCTTTCTTGTGCTGAATGAGGCACGGGTGCATGGGAGGCCTGGAGACTCGATCCCACTCACTGCAGAGGGCTGCCCCCTGGGCAGGCAATAGCCTGGCAGGATCCATCTGTGCATATTCAGAACAGGCATCTGCTAGAAGCTAAGGGCCAAGATCCTGTCGCTCCCACTGAGCAACACCCTCATCCCAGGAGTCAGATCGTGCTCTGGGCTGGCCGGGGATGTCACGAACCCTTCACCCCTCACTGGCCCTACACATCCTTTCCAGTCTGTGGGGCCAGGTGTACAGTGGTAAGCAGTTGCTACACATACAGGTGGGCAGGGAGGTGGGGAATGGCTGGGGTCTGGCTGTGCCCTCCCCCAATGTGCCAGCGCAGTGGGAGGAGAGCAGTAATTTGCTACCTCCCTGGGGCCAATCCCAGGCTACTGCCCCCTGGAGCAAGGAGAGGCCAGGGCGTGGGAGTGCTCAGGTCCAGCGAGGCTGATGTTATGGGGCCCTAAAAGGGGGTGAGCCAGCAGAAGCACCCTGGCAAGGACGCAGATCTAGTGGCCTGAAGCCGGACGACTGTCGCCCTGCCTGTCTCCTCACCCTGTCTGGCTGTAACATACACAGCCTGTGCAAACTGAATTCTCCCCGGTCCCTAAAGGAGCAGTTAGAGAGAAGAAGGGGGAAGGCTGGCTGCAGTGCTGAAGCTAGCGCTGGTTACTGATGCGCAATTAAACACACTGGGCCAATTTTCTCCCGGATGCGACCCCACGAAGTCGATGGAGTTAAGCGAGGGGTGAGTTTGGCCCATTGTTTATTTTGTGCTGGTTCTGTGGGGCTGGTGCCTCGCTTCTGCAAATCCCAAGACCTCAGAGCCAGCCTTGTGGGTTCCCCAGGCTCGCTGGCACCCCTGGGTGCTTTGTGCACCCTTTGCCTGAGGAGGCGGGGGCCGAACCCAAGAGTCTAATCATGCTTTCTCCTGCTTTGTGGTGGCGTGTGTACCCCCCACTGGCAGAGAAAGAGTTAATGGGAGCCAGCGAGCAATTAGTGCACTCAGGTGCACCTGCAGGGTAGGCTTGACTCAGCTGAGGAAGCCCTGGCTGGCTGAATTAAGGCTGAGCGGAGCAGGGTGACTGAAACAGGAAGGACTTGAGGACAGTAGAAGAGAGGCAGGAGGAGAGTAGGTATTGCCGAGCAGGGAGCTCTGGGAGAGACACTAGGAAAGGACAGGAGTGGAGCTAGCGGTGGTGAGCCTTGATAAAAGAGCCAGGCACCATGAGGCGCCTGGGGTTGGGGAACAACAGGGTACAGCCCCAGAGAGCCTGGGGAGAGGAAGACCAGGGATCAGCCCTAGGGAGCCATTGCTTGGCACTGAAGCAGGGAAGAAGACCCCAGAACCTGGGGTGGGGTGAAGAGTCTGGGGTCCGGCCCAGGCTCCCTGTGGCAGGCAGCTGTGGTCTGGGGATGGTGGTGTGAAAGCCCCCCCAATGCAAGGGAGATGGGCTGAAGGCCTGCCGTGAGGTGGTTGTTTTGTGGAACTCTGTTACCCCAAAAGGGGTGGGACTGAAGGTGTCATGAGCCGAGTCCTGAGAAGAAACAGCCCCGGCTGGATTGCTGGAGGAGACCCTGCTATACCACGCCAGCCATGAGGGGATACGGCAGCCGGTGAGTCACTCTCCTACATGCTTATTGACCTTGGGCTTGACCAGTGGTTCTCAGCCTGGGATGTGTACCCCTGGGGGTATGCAGAGATCTTACAGGGGTACATCAGCTCATCTTGATCTTTGCCTTGTTTTACAGCAGGCTACATAGAAAGCACTAGTGAGGTCAGTACTAACTAAACTTTCAACAATGACTTGTTTATGTTGCTCGATGTACTATACACTGAAATGTAAAGACAATCGTTATTATTCCATTTGATTTATTTTATAGTTGTAGGGTAAAATGAGAGAGTCGGCGATCTTTCAGTAATAGTGTGTTGTGACACTTGTATTTTTATGTCTGATTTTGTAAGCAAGTTGTTTTTAAGGGAGGTGAAACTTGGGGGTACACAAGACCCATCAGACGCTTGAAAGGGGCACCGTAGTCTGGAAAGGTTGAGAGCCACTGGGCTAGAGCCTCCACTGGGGCAAATCAGCTTTGCTCTATTGATTTCAAAGGGCCGATGGCCCTGATGTCCGCATAGCTGGGCTGATTGATGCTAGCTGGGGATCTGGCCCAGTGCATTCTGGCTTATGTGCATTGCTGGGCCAGCTAGCTGGCTATATCCTCCATTTGTGACAGGGCTGATCCTGAGGGGGTGCTGAGCCCCTCACTTCAGTAGGAGTTAGAGGTATTCGGCCCTGCTCAGGATCAGGCACTAGCCTGTTCTGGTGAAGGCTGTAGGCTTGACTGTCCGTCACTCACATCTGTGTTCACACCAGCGTAACTCCTCTAATCTCCACGGACTCACTCCTGACACTCACCAGGGTGAGCATGCGGAACGGCAGACCCTATTGCTGCAATGTGACGGGGGTGAACTCCCCAAGATCCAATGCCCTCGGCTAGCCACGTAGCAGAACCTCGCTGCAGGGAGAGAGCCCGGGTGGAGCCAGCAATGGGATCCTCTGGGGATGTTCAGTGCTATTTAGGAAACCCAGGCCCTGGTGAGGCTGTGGCCCTAGGTTGGGTTCAATGACCACTTCGGTCCGTCTTTGGCTGGTGCACCGCTCACTTCAGCGGCTCTGAATGTGTGATGGGTTTCTTGCTTTAGAAACCATGGAGTGGGAAGGAAATGCAAGTGTATTTTTGATACACAGCTAGGAAAATCCCAGACTAGCACGAATCAGCAGGTAGCCCAGTGGGCTAAGGGGTTCTGAAACTGGGGATTGTGACCTCTCAGGAGGTTGTGTGTGTGTGTGTGTGTGTGTGGGGGGGGGGGGGGGTTGTGAGCTGTCAGCCTCCACCTGCAAACCCCGCTTTGCCTCCAGCATTTATAATGGTGTTAAATATAAACAATGTTTTTACTTTATAAGGGGGGTGTTACCCCTTTTGCTGAAATGGGTCGTCAGTACAAGAGTTTGAGAACCACTGGGCTAAAGGAATCTGAGATGAAGCTCTTGAATCCTGGTAGGAAAGGGGTTTACCTGTCTGCCCTTTCTGCATTGTCTCATCCGAGCACGTCTCTGTATGTTAGGCCTGGGAGCGATGATGACCGTAGGCCTGTATAGCTGCTACCATGACCGTGTTCTGTGGTCTGTGTGTTGCCAGGGTTGGGAGTTCTTGATTAGAGCAGAATCACTCAATATGGTGATTTTTTAGAGTCTCATGAATCCATGTGTAAAAATACTTAAAGTAAGTTCCCAGCCCTCATGGCTGGAGAAAAGCTTATGAATGGGAGGCAGGAGGGCCCTGTGAGTGGGGCGTGAGCTTGAGACATCTATGATCTTCCTGAGTGACCTAAAGCAAGTTACTCAGATCCGCAAAAGTATTTAGGGCGCTTAACGTCCATCGCTGTCCCTTTAGTCTCTGTTTCTCAGTCCTGCCTGTGCCCAATGGGGGTAAAGCACTGGCCTTCCTTGGGAAGAGAAATGCATTAAAGCTTGTGAGGTGCTCACGTACAATAGTAATGGAGAGCCTACAAGTGCCTTGGATAGAAATGGCTCGAATGCACCCTGAAGGCTCAAAATCCAGGTGGCAAAGACAAAACCCGTATTCTGGGGGCCCGAGTCATAGGTTTTGAACAAGTGTGTGGAGGGGGGAGAGACGGGCCAGCTCTTGGTCCCTCTCCAAAATGGCTCCACCCAGGAAGTGGGGACAACCCGCATTGGATCCTGCCCATAAAAAGCTCCTTCCCCTGAGAATGGGGGTGGGGAAACTCACTATAAACTCACTGCTGGACCTTGGAGCCAGGCTCTCTGGGTACGTCTATATTGCAACGTGAGCCTGGGCTCAAGCCTAATCCCCATTTGCATCTACACAGCACTTGTGTTGACCCAGGACCCTGCAATGCTGGAGGTCCAAGCTCAAGTCAAGCCGGGACCCAGGGTCCAAGCCCTATTGCTTTGCAGTGTAGATGCAGTCCAGCATGACTTGGGTCCCATGAGTCAGCCAGAAGTATCCCACAATTCCATGGGATGACTTCCTTAGTCCTCTCTCCTCCACCCTTGCCCACCATAGCCCCAAAGCCCGCCCCCCCTCCACTGTGGGCAGAGGGGCCCCACCCCATATACCCCACTCCCCACCATGCCCGCCCTGGCCCTCCCAAAGGGGGAGGGGTCACGTGCCGCCCATGAGCTCAGGGTTCAAACATGAATAAGTTCTCTGCCAAATCGCCGGGCTTTGGAAACGGCAGAGATGCAGGAGGAAGGCAAGGCGGTCCAGAAATGAAGGACACCGTGGCTTCCCCTGGGCATGTGGTAAGACCTTGAGACAAACTGGTCCCCACTATAATCAGGAAATTCCCCTCTGGAAAAGCTCACCCCACTGGGTGGTGAATTTCTCCTCCTAGGAAAGAGGACACTGCTGGACCTTGCTGCCTGACACGGTCCCTAAATATGGTCCCCAGAGAGGGAGGATGGTCTTGTAGCTGAAACAGATGCCTGCATAGGGCCAGACTCTGCTTTCATTGACGCCAGGGCAATCCCCTTGAAGTCTAGGGGGTTGTACTGGTGTGAGGGGAACCAACTATTTTGGGCGTGGCATTGGATGGAGGAGCTCTGGGCTTGATCCCTGGCTCTGCTGTGTGGCCCTGAGCAAGTCTCGCTCTCTTTGGGTCTCAGGTCCCCATATGTGAAAGGGAGAGAATTCTTCCCTTTGCCCACCCTTTGTCTTTCCTGTTTAGACTCTAAGCTCACTGTGTATTTGCCCAGCGCCTGACACAACAGGGCCCTGATCTCAGCTGGGGCCTCTGTGTTGCTGTAATACTGATATAGCCCAGGAATTCTTTTCCTTTCTCTGCCACTGTCTCCGGTGTGTGACCCTAGGCAAGTCACTTACTCTCCTTATGCGTCATTTTCCCCACCTGTAAAACAGAGCTACTGATGATTACCTGCTCGCTGTGTGTGTACACGTGAGGGTTAACTCATTCGTCGTTGAAATCCTTGCATGGAAGTGCTTCTAGTCTTCTGAGGTTTGCAGATGGTGGAAATATCCCCAAATAGCAGGCAGTATTCCTCTGCTATTGCGCACCTAGCAATCACATTCCTTGCTTTCATGGGTTCCCTCTGTGTACCTTTTCAGAATGATCTCGGAAACGGAAGGGTATTTCATCTATCCAGTAGGCTGGAGCGCAGGAATGGGGCTTCAAAGACCCGGGTTCTATTCCCAGCTCTGTGACTGGCCGACCTTGTCCAAGTCAGTCCACCTTGCTGTGCCTCAGTTTCCCCAGCTGTATAATGAGGATACTGGCCTCCTTGGTAAAAGGCTTTGGGGTCTACTGATGAGAGCTAGGGGTTATTATCATGACTTCATAATCTGTTCACATTGGTGCAAAATTCAGTGCAACCCTGCACTGTGCTGCACATTTTGGAATGGGTGGGATCCTTGCTACATAATGTAGAGGTATATGCCCACATATTTGGGTCGTGGGGAGGGCTTGTCTATTGCTAACCCATCTTATCCCAGTAGGGCTGAGTAAAAATGAAGGAGTTAAAAGCAAAGAAGCCCATGTTTTGGGTTTGTTTTCTGGTGTGTAAATCCAGATGTTTTCATTATTGTTTGATTCCCAAGGGCATTGGCTTGATAATGAGTGCGATTTCACGCATCACCCCTGTATTTATAACACACGGCTTCATCCGCTATTACAGCAGCACCGACCGCCACAGCTGTATGGCCAGCCCCAAGTTTTCAAATATCCTGAGTCAGCCCCCCCCCCGCATCCAAAGATTAGCTTAAATCATGAGATTTAAAAAACCATATTTCTGGCTCTCAAAGCTATGGGGTTCTTTCCTCACTGCTGCCTCTATGCATTGTAGTCAATTACTCTGCTATCTCTCTGCATGGAGCTGAGGTATTATGACATCCGTGCCCTCCTGTGATCATCAGCCAGCACTGCATCCTGTTAAGCAATGTTGTCTGGGGGTAGAGCTGGTATTGACCTGGCTAGCCTAGTCTAGATTACGCATTGCCTTTGACAGAGCAGACTTCCACATCCATGAAATCAAGTCAGTGACCTGTTTAGAACCTGGGTGTGCTGGCCACTCTTACCCAACATGCAATTCTGCCGCCCCACCTGCCCTGCGTTCTCAATCCATCCCTGCATTTGGGGAAGACCATGGCCGGCGGGTGTCTCTCCATCTAGTGCAGGGGTAGTAGGCAACCTATGGCATGTGTGCCAAAGGCGGTACGCGAGCTGCTTTTCGGTGGCACTCACGCTGCCCGGGTCCTGGCCACCAGTCCAGGGGAATCTGCATTTTAATTTAATTTTAAATGAAGCTTCTTAAACATTTTAAAAACCTTATTTTCTTTACATACAACAATAGCTTAGTTATATATTATAGACTTAGAGAGAGAGAGACCTTCTAAAAACGTTAACATGTATTACTGGCGCATGAAACCTTAAATTAGAGTGACTAAACGAAGACTCGGCACACCACTTCTGAAAGGTTGCCGACCCCTGCTATAGGGCTTGGTGTAGCAGCAGGGCCATGAATTTGACTGGGACACACAGGGATCGGGTAGCCAGGGAAGGGTTGCATGTCTGGGTGCTCCAGAAGACTCCGATTAGCCGTTGGCAAAGAAAGGCAGGTGGGGTGATTCCATCCACACGAACGGTCACTTCGCCCTGAATGTCTGAAGTCCAGTGCCTGGAGGGGGGCGGTGACTCTAGGAACCTGCCAAGAGCTGCAAGGTGAAGCTAACAGATTGGAGAGAAGACATGCAGGGAATGGGCAGCATCACAACACATGAGAGGTCTCCAGGTATTTCTCAGCAGGTTATTCTAGCAGCAAAATTTGGCTGAAGCCAGCAGCCCCTCTGACTGGGAGGAGAGGGGAAGCCCAATCAATCAATCTCACAAACGGAATGCAGCAAGGAGAGTTTGGGCCGGTGCTGCAGGACAAGTCTCTAAAGCATTTTGGATTGAAACACACCCAGGCCGCTTTCGAAGTCTGTCGCTCATTAACTCTCCCTGCCCCCCCATGATGATTTCTGTCTAGCCCTGCCAGGTTCTCATTCACAGAGACAAAGGGTCGGCGTTTTCAATCTGTGGCTGAGGGCTAGAAGCAACTGAGGGCCTGGGCCCTCCCCCCCTGCAAGGTGATTGAGATGCACGCCAGAGCACAAGTGCTTGCTCAAGACACAGTGGGGGGCAGGTCTGGGGCAGCCAACCTGCTCCGGAGACTCCCAATCAGACTGAAGTTTGAACGGCGATGTCCTTGTCCCGCTATCTCCCATCCTGCTGGGTTTGATCCAACAGCGTCAGCACAGGCCCTGAGAAAGGGGAGCTGAAGGACAGACGGAAAACTGGGAGAACAGAGCTGCAGTTATTTGTCATTTGCAGCGGCAGAGATGCTGCTGGTTGGATCATGTGTGGGGATTGTACCTGGGAAACTTTGGCTCTAAAAGCAGCATCTCCCCTGCCTGAGCTAGGACAGGTTCCCAGAGCTTGCAGGTAATAGCTGGCTCAGAGCACTTTGAAAGGCCCAGGGGTCCGCAGCCTTTCAGAAGCGGTGTGCTGAGTCTTCATTTATTCACTCTAATTTAAGGTTTCACGTGCTAGTGATACATTTTAACGTTTTTTAGAAGGTCTTTCTATGTCTATAATATATAACTAAACTATTGTTGTATGTAAAGTAAAAAAGGTTTTTAAAATGTTTAAGAAGCTTCATTCAAAATTAAATTAAAATGCAGATCTTATCCGTTTAGTGTGATCCTTGCTTTTCCTTGGTGAATTTTCCAATGTCTGGCACGTATTTGGATACTTTAAGCTGCACACAAGCTTCTGAGTGATCAGTTGTTAACCGGCTCTGAGAGGGACAGAGGACAGATTTCATGTGTGAAAATACCCGTGTTCTCACAGATATGTGGATCCAAATGCTGAAAGCATTGCAAATGCAATTTTCTTCAATCAGTTAAACTTCACTGGCAGGGACGTCCAGCAGGTCAGAATAGAGGCCCCATGATCTCGCTCGGTAGCTTCAAGTGCACTCCACAGATCTCCAAACTTTGATGCCCACAATTCTGAGCTTTTTAACTGAA
This sequence comes from Chelydra serpentina, assembly GCA_037349315.1. Lineage (NCBI taxonomy): Eukaryota > Metazoa > Chordata > Testudines > Chelydridae > Chelydra > Chelydra serpentina. The sequence goes on along the minus strand of JBAIAC010000027.1, from coordinate 18,429,198 downwards.
TGATTTGCATTTCGAAATCTTCAACACCTAGTCACTGAAATACAGACAAATCCAAGTCGCTTTCGTTGAACTTTTCCGGTTTAATTAGAAAAGAAAGCATTGGCCCAAATCGCTGGAAATCTTGAAATCTGTCAGACAATTCTGATTCCAGTTCTTGCATGTACATTCTAATCTCAATGTCAAACGCAGTGTTCCATGTAGTGTGATAGTGATGTAAGCAGCAAATCAGGACTTAAAAATATCTCAGTACAGTGGCGCTGGAACAATTTTTAAGGTGGGTGCTGAGCTGCGCCCCCTCTTCCCCTGTCTGCACCCCTCACTGCCCCAGGCTGGGGCCAGTGGGCCACAGATGGGCTGGAAGCAGAGCCCCCTGGGCCAGCGGTCAGAACCCCAGGCCGGCAGCAGAGCCCCCCAGACCGGTGGCTGGAACCCGGGGCCGGCAGTAGGCTCAGCGGGGCCGGTGGCCAGTACCCCAGGCCGGCAGCAGAGCCCCTGGGACTGGTGGCTGGGACCCGGGACTGACAGTGGGCTTAGCGGGGCCGGTGGACGGAACCCCCGGCCAGGAGCAGAGCCCCCCTGAGACCAGTGGATGGAACCCCAGGCCAGCAGCAGAACTCCCGGGACCAGTGGCCGGGCCCTGGGCAGTGTGAGTGCCACTAAAAATCAGCTGGCGTGCTGCTTTTGGCATATGTGCCATAGGTTGCCTACCCCTGGAATAGGCAGACTGGCCCTAGAGCAGGTGCTGGGTGCTCCCAGACCAGGTGAGCCAGCGCTCTGAGGTGGTACTGAGAATTCGGTCTGGCTGGTTCTTGCTCACATGCTCAGGGTCTAACTGATCCCCTGTGTGGAGGCAGGAAGGAATTTCCCCCCCAGGTGACGCTGGAGGTTTCTCACCTTCCTCTGCAGCGTGTGGGTGCCATCACTTGCTGAGATGTCTGGTTCTCTCACTTAATCAATTCCCTGCCTCGGGCACTGGTGAACCGCCGTCCCTCCTGTTCTCTGCCTGTGGCACCCAGCAGCTCCGTCTCCTGAGGGCTGGAATACGCTGGGCTTGTTGTGCGGCTGGTGGGTTAGCGGCCTGTGATATGCAAGAGGTCAGTCACTAGCTGATCTGTGGGTCCGGAGACAGGAAGGCTGAGGAAGGCCCTTTGCCCTCCCTCAGCTTGCGTCTCTCCCGTCCAGCGCTACCTGACCACCGCAGTGATTCTCTTTCCAAGAGGTCCCCGTCCTGGCCTCGCGAGGCCGTCCCGGTCGGTAGCACTGAGGCCCACTCTCCCAATGCCGCGGAGCCCTTTCTGAGACCGACCCAGATAAATAAAGACTCCCGGAGAGCGCGCTGGGTGTGGATTATTGATTCTCTCCGTGTAGCTTCCTCGCAGGTTTTAGGCCTCTCTCCATTCATCTTGGCTTATCTTAGCTTAGGCTCCTCTTTCTATTGCACCCCATTTTTTTTATGGGCGTTGAGCTCTTTATAGTCCTGCTCATGGGTTGAAAAGCCCCCAGCGTGGGAGCACGGGCAAACGGGAAGTCCAGCCTCTTCCCACTTGATTTATATGGAAACTGGTCCCGAGCACTTCTCTTGCTGTGGTTATGTGGCCACGACTGGGACTACCCCCCCCCCCCCCCACACACACACACCTTTTTACTCCTACTTGCCTCTGGGCAAAGGCTGGGGAATGCCAGCCCTGGAGCATGAGGCCTGGCTAGGCATGGAACAGGGGTGCCAGCAGGGTGAGCATCCCATGGATGGACCACCTCTGGGATGCGAGTGTAGCTCTGTCTCTTTGGCCTATCTGTAGAGAATGGCCCTGATGGGGGTTTAAGGAACCGGACATGAAATCTAGGTTCTATTGCCTGCCTCGAAAGCAACTTGCACAAACTCACATGCTTTCTCTGTGCCTCAGTTTCCCCATTTATAAAATGGGGGGTGTGTGTGATACTGGCCTACAGGCATGTTTGGAAGGTCTAATTCATGAACAGTGATGAGGGCCGTAGAAAGGCCTATAAATTATGCATGCGCCTCTCCCATTTGGACTGTTCCTTTCCACTGCCAAATGAGCACTTCAGGCTGTAATGGCGGTAGTGAGCCCTGAGACCCCCTCCACGGCAGGTAATCCTCGGCATTACAACCATCCGTGACACCCGAGGGTAGTTTTGAAGATGCCAAGCCTTCTCCGCTCCTGAAGTGCCACCCCTTCTTTGCACGGTTGCGAAGACCACTTGCAGTCACAGGCTGCATTTTGAACCCATGACCTAGTGGTGATGACAGGCTGGTACAGGGTACAATTCCTTTCGTGTCTCACTAACTGCTCCCTTTTCCCCTCCCTCCTCCTTGTGTCCCATGTGCTCGTGTTTCTCTGACCAGCGTGACTCAGAAGCAAGGGAGACAAAGGGTAACAAGCCTCGCCGGTGCATAGCTGCCATACATCATCACATACATGGGACTACACTGAAGAGAGTCAGAGGGAAATGGCCATGCGTTGGGTGGGTGGTAAAACCTTATAGGCCGCCTGCTGCCCCCCCCCCCCCCCATGGTGCATTACAGAAGCCGAATCGGGCTTAGAACGATAAGCAAATGTCCCCAAAGAGCGGCGGTGAAGGGGGCTGGATGGGGCAAGACACTGGGAATAGCCAAGCACTCGAGCCTTTCACCTCTAGGTCATTGACTAGATCCAGCCCAGGAGCAGTGACTGCTTGTCTCCATGGAGAGCAGCACCCATTTAACTGGAGGTGTGACACTAAAGCAGTGCAGAGCCATGTGTGGACACTTTCATTCCAGTTTAAGGGTAGCTTCCTCTGCCCCCCAATTGAGCTTGAGTTGCCTGGGAATAAGTTTGCTCAATTGCAATGAGCCACACACTTAAACTGGACTAAGAGCATCCACCTAGGGATCTGCATCCCTTTAACTAAATGCATTTAGAACTGGAGGGGTGCAACTGTCCCCTTTGGCAAGACCTGAGCGTTGTTGCTTTTGCTGACATGCATTGGTGGGTCTCAGTCTCCCATTGGCTCTAATGGGCTTTGCACTGGGCCTGAGTGGCCCTAGCCCCTGTAAGCGGTTCCTGGTGATGGGTGGGCTCTGTCTCCCCTAGAGGAATACCTGGATAACCTCTAGAGCTGTACAGTCTGGAGCGAGCAGGGTGGAAGCCCATCATTGGGGCATCACGGGGGGGGGGGGGGGGGGGGGGGCTGGCTGGCCCTGCTGCTCTCCTGTTCTACAGGCACAGAGGTGACTCTTAAGTACCAGAGCCATCAATCCGTCACTTCTCTCCAGTGCGCCGCTCAGTCCAAAAAAACCCCAAACCCACCTTCCCAAGTTCCATTTACTGCAGCAAAATGTCTTCAAAAGATCAGACAAAGGTATTACCAGTGCCATGCGCAGAATAGCCACTACAAACCCATCCGGGAAGGCAGTGAGCAATTCCAAGTGGCTGAAGGCTCAGTGCAGAGAGGCAAGAGAGATGACTGAGAGCTCAGCTTAGGTGTCTGGGTTTTATTGCGGGAGCCTACATCGTACAGAAAAGAACCTGTGGCCAGGGGTGCTGGGGGGGCACCCCACCAGCCCTGATCTGCAGGGGGACTGCATGAGATGTGAGGGATTCAGTGAGGACCAGGTCCTCTTCTGTGCTGGCATCAGGGAGGGGGCTGATCCTGCATGTATTTAATTTTTTTCCCCCCTTTCACTATTCACTCATCTATGGGTGTCACCATTGGGTAGGCTGTGGGAGTGCAGTGCCCCCTAGTAGCCGGTTCCACTTACTCACAGCCAATGAGGTAGTTCCCCTTGGCTCAAAGGGGTTGGTACTTGTGGGGCTACAGGTCCAGGGTACAATCTCAGGGGGAGGTCCCTTCCAACCCTGAGATTCTATGATTCTACGAAAGCAGCCAATCCTTCTGCTGCTAGAGAGAACTCAGCTGCCATCTTGGAAAGTGTGGGGTGCAGACATTAGCTCTGGAGCATTTCCCAGTCTTTGGGGGGCATCTGCAGCTTAGGGGATGGGCTTCTAGATAAGGCAACCGACTGGGTCTTGGAAGATCTAGGTTCAGTTCCTGCCTCTGCCAGAGACTCCCTGGGGGACCTTGGATGAGCCACTTAATCTCTCTGGGCCTCATAGGGTGACCAGACAGCAAGTGTGAAAAATCGGGACAGGGGGTGAGGGGTAATAGGAGCCTATATCAGAAAAAGACCCCAAAACCGGGCCTGTCCCTATAAAATCGGAAGATCTGGTCACCCTAGGGCCTCAGTTCTCTGTCTGTAAAATGGAGATAATACTCCATCCTCTGTCAGTTTGGAATGAGGGGACTATCTCTCACTAGCACAATGGGCCCCCCATTTAGATGTAGCCTCCAGGAGCTACCTTCCTAATATCAGAACATATAGGCCCCCTTCCATAATGGTGACCTGAATGAGTGGAACAAGAAGGGATCAAATCCAATACATATGTGGGAGGTGGCATAGGTCTAGTGGATGGGGCACTGGACTGGGAATCTGGAGAGCTGGGCCCTCATCTGAGCTCTGCTACTGACCCATTAAGTGGCCTTGGGCAAGTCACTTCCCTTCTGTGTGCCTCTGTTTCCCCTCCCAAGCTGGGCCTGTCTTGCCCATTTAGATTGCAGGCTCAGTCTGTTTCCACGTGACTACTGGGGGTCCAGATCTTTGTTACGGTCTCCGGCTGCTTCTATAACACGCATCCTGCAATGGCAGAACACTTCTGAACTGTTCTAGTCCAGACCCAAGAAAGCAGCATCTCCCCTGACCTGGGTTAGAGGACCATGTTTCAGGAGGACCTAGTTCGCTGTGTCATCAAGGACTCAGGGGCCAGGCACCTCCCACAAACTCTGCAGCCTCAGCCTGCCCAATAAAGATCTCTCTCCTACAACTCTGCCTGCCCCCATCCGCACCCATTAGTGGTACTGAAACAAACCCGAGCGGTTGTTGTTCCCCCTCCTTCAGCCCCCACTCCAAATGGCAAGGAAAACTTGACACTCAAGTGTGTGGAGGGCTTGCCTCGGGGTAGAAGGATCCCTGGTAACTGAGCCATCTTGGCATCGTTCTGCCTCTGAGTGTCGTATCCAATCTGCCGCCTTTGCAAGCTGTAGCGAGATGTTTTCTCTTGGCTGAGCGTCTGCAGGGCAGGTTCAAGCTAGCGACTGCAGGGGGTGGGAGGAACAATTCCAAGCTGCGCTCCTTCAGCTCAGCCCCACCGCTGCCACCAATTAAAGCTGTGGGATCTGAGAGCAGCTGGCAGTTTGGCTGATGTATGAGGCAGAATAAGGACACCTGTGGTGCCGAGGGGAACACAGCCTTGTGCTGTGTTTTGGTCAGGGAACTAAGTAGCTCTGACCAAGCTGATGCATGCAGGGAGCCGGAATGTGACCGCGAGAGGGAGTCCGGGCTCAGAGCCCCGTGTCTGAGCCCTGCCACACGTCAAAACAAGAGCAGGATCCTGCTGTCTGTTGCTCTCCGTGCCCCTGCGGTGTTTGCAGCTGTTCCATAGGCGGAAGCTATAGCAGAGAGAGGAATGCTGTACGTGCAGAGCTGGAATGAATCTCTAATCCGCTCGGCACTGCAGTATCTGTAGGTGCTTCGCCGGGCTGATGTAGTGCATGGGGATGTTGGGGTGCTGGAGGGGGACAGCAGGGGTTTGAGGCTGGGACAGAGGACGTGGCTGGGTTAGGGGACGGGGGGGGGGTGGCTAGCCTGGTGCTGGAGCAGAGGGCAGCAGCCGTACAGGAAGCCCCAGGCTGGAGCCAGTGCCTAAATACTCCACCGCTCTGGGATCCGGCTGTGCGAACTGGCCGCTGCAGAATCCCCATCTGCACAGCAAGGCTGGGTTGGCTGCAATATATCGGTCCAAATCCAACACCCATTAAATCCATCTGACCAGCTCTCTGACTTTCAGATCCAGCCCATTCCAGTGTTCCTTAGAGGGGAATGTAGCTCTGTGTATCCCATACAGCAAGACCAGAGAGCCAAGGACCCAGGGTCGGAGCTGCTCCCACTGAAGTGAACAGGAGTTCGCCCTGAGTGACGGCTGCAGGATTTGCTCTACACCGGACAAATTCTTCTCTTGCATGCAGCCAGAGAAACCGCTCTCCCACTTGATTGCTAAGATAGTACTCGACTCTTCCCAGTTTTCTTCCACCTCCCAGCCTTGGCATATCATGCCGCTATGTTCAGTTTCCTGGCATCTCCCCAGCATGTAACCATTCAGCTACATTTAGCAATCAGGCTGGATTTTACTAGGAACAATTCCTTTATTTTGGGGGTCCCTCCCCCTATAATGGGAAGACTAGCCAAGATCAGGACACGCCAAACTGCAGAGGGAAAGGTCAGAGGCCAAATCAGTGTTTAGATTCACAGTTAATTGCTGTGTCATCTCCTTCCAACAAGGCAGCCCATCAGGCCAAGGCTGTGGGACACGGGATAGATCTCCGTCGTTGTCCTTGCAGTTCCAGCATCTGGTGTTACTATGCCCGTTAAGTTTGAGCTCTATGGCAGGGAGCCAGCAGGGGCCTGATTTTCTTTGTTCAGTCCCACACCTTGCAAGGAGCTCGGAAGAGTTCTGCAAATTCAACTCCATCATTTAGCAGAGCTGTTGAGGCTTTGGTCGAGTTCCCAACTGGTCCTCCACCTGGGAGGAGAGGGTAGGAAACTGCTATGGCTGGGTACAGTGCACAGAGCTTTTGCAGAGGGTTATAAGGAGGTGAACAGGACAGAATTGCCTTCACGTGGAAGGCTCAGTCCTGCTCCTGTTGGCCATTGAGTGCAAGCTCCCGTACGACACAGTGACAGGTTCTGTACCTGGTCTCTACATGCACTTGTCTAAGGCAGGAGTTCTCCCCATGGGGATTATGACTTTAAGAAGGGGTCATGCGGTCATGACTTGCTAGGAGGCTGCCACTAGATCCTGGCCAGAGGGGAGGAGGCCCCAGACTGGAACAGGCTGAGAAGCACTGCTCTAAGCCGTCATCTGCATTGGAGAAATGGGCCGTGGTACAGCCGTAACGCACCTCATGGCCACATGCAAGCGCTCCCAGCAGGTACCAGACCCCGTCTGCGTTGGGCTTGCTTCCGGCCGCACCAGCGTGGATGGAGATCGCTGGTCTGACGGCAGCAGGGGCGTGGACGGTTCTCCAGCTACCATCCTGGTCGCTGCTGAGGACGCCTGCCAGGGCGGCGCGCTTTGCCCAGGGGCCGGCTTGCCCACGCACATAACGCTACCCGTTGTGACGGAGTAGAGAGCGAGATGGATCTGACCTGAGGGAAAGGCTGCATTGGAAATGTGAGACTTTACCTGAGGCTGTAACATGAGCCAGGACGGGGGTTGGGAAGTGACACCTTTGGCTGGGAGTTTGGTGCTGGCTTGGGAGAGGAAGGGAGGGGGGCAGACAGGGTCTGGCCTCCCTGGCCCATGTGGAGCTGCGGGGCGAAATGCAGGGAGCCCCAGGCTGGGGTCTAAGCTCCCTGCCCCCCGGAAGGACCCGACTGAGGGGTCCTGGATGTACTGACAAGCTCTGGTTGGACTGTGTTCCTGGCATCTCTAATAAACCTTCTGTTCTACTGGCTGGCTGAGACTCCCAGTGAATCCGGGGAAGAGGGGTGCAGGGCCGGACTCCCCTATACTCCGTGACAACTGGTGGCAGCGGTGGGATCTTCTGCACCCCATGAACGGCACTTCCTGCAGTAAGTGACTAGAGAGCAGTACAACGAAGGGGGATTGACGGGGAGCAGGTTGCTGAAGCGGCAGAGAGAAGCGGTTTCGGGGGGCGGAGGAGTTACGCTTAACCCTGAGGGGTGTGACCAGGGAGAAGGGCTGGCACACTTGGGATTCTTCCTGGAAACCGTGGGGAGCTAAGAGCACACAGGCCTGCGAGTCCACAGCAAACTTGGGAGCAGTGAAGTGATGGCGTATCGCCTTCTCCTTAAGAAGAGCATTGTAACCCTGTGCAAAAAGAGAGGGATACCCATTGGAAAGCTCACTAAAGCCCAGTTAATCACGCGGCTGGAGGAAGATGACCATTCCAGGGAGCAGATTTCTGACCCCAATGGGGCTACAGCAGGATCTGGGAGCAGCTGGAGTGATAGCCTGGCATCCCCAAGAGTCTGGTCCCCAACCAGACGGAGGTCTTCACGATCGGGTTCCCCAGCAGGGGATCGGAGACGGATGGGACTGGAGCTGAGTCCGAGAGAGCAAGAGGACGGTGAGAGACAGCAAGAGCCCGAGAAAGACCTACAGAAGAAGCAGCAGCGTGAACTTGCGGTGGTGGAACTGAGAGGCATGGGGGACTGGCCAGGGGTAAGTGGGGACAGATCCCGGGGTGCCAGCTCCGCAGGGAACCTCGATCCTAAATTGCTGCCCCTGGTTAAGGAGGGTGGGGATGTGGAGGCCCACCTCACTGCCTTGGAGCAGGCTGGTGATTGGAACCAGGGAGACCCTGCGGAAAAGCCCCGGGATCTAACCCCCTTGCTGGGTCCCAAGGCCATAAACTCCACCAGCCAGAAGGGTGGGATGGTGGACGGATTTCCACTCCTGGCCCTGGACTCAAGCCCTATGGACCCCCAGTGGAAGCGGAAGCTGATGGTCAATGGAGAGACATTCGGGGGGTGGCAAGACCCTGGGACAGAGAGAATTGTGGTCAGGCCCTGGGTGGTGCACCCCCACCAGCTGCTGGGGGGCTGTGTGACCTGGGTGAGGGTCCCCGGGACGGACCCATTCGCCCTGCCTATGGCCCAGATCCCTGTGCAGACCCAGGAGGGGTCGGGCTGGCTGGTGGTTGGGGGTCTCCAGGATATCAGCGGTGAGGTGCTGTTGGGGGGTGACTGTGTATCTTTGGGACAGGATCCAGGCCCTGTAACGGCCGAGGATTTGAATTTGAACTCAGGAAACCAATTGGCTAAGAGGGAAATGGTCAGTGAAAATGCAATTGACCTGGCTGGCAGGGGGGAGGAGCTGCCAGGCCCCGGTTACCTGCCTGCCTGTAACCAGACCCCTAGGGCGGGGTGGGTCAGAGAGATGCTCCCCACCCCCCTGCACACTGGAGAGGTGGCTCACGCTGGCTCTGATGCTGTGACCAAAGCAGCGAGCTCGCTGCCTGGCCCCACAGGGACAGCCAGGGCAGCGCTGAGCCCGGGGGGAGCAGAGACCCCAGCTGAGTGGGGGAACACACAGGCAGGGCAGGACGGCTGCCAACCAGGCTTGCCTGGTCCAGAGGTGCTGCCGGGAAGTGATTCCACGGCAGGGAGGGAGCCACCAGGGACAGGGCTCAGTGGGGCCGTGACCCCAGGCCTGGCCAGTGAGCTGCAGAGGGATCCCGCTTTGGAGAAGCTAAGGGAACTTGCTGGCCACAGCGCTGCAAACCCCCTTGGGGAAGACTGCAGAGACAGATCCCTGTGGGAGAAGGGATTCCTGTGCCGGGAATGGGCTTCCCAAGGGGAAGTAGAACTGCGGGGAATCAGGAGGCAGCCGGTGGGGCACCCGAAGTATCATCACCGGCTATTATACCTGGTCCAGGGTAAGGGAGAAGATCCCTGGAGGTCCCTGCCCCTCAGGGAGGAACCTTTCCAGAAGGTGGCTATGAATGGGGTGGGCCCCCTCAGCAGGGCAACCCAGTCGGGGAAGAAGTACATTCGGGTGGTGGTAGATTTTGCCACCCGCTACCCCGAGGCGGTGCCCTTATCCTCCATTGAAGCAGACACCGTGGCGGATGCGCTGCGGACCATTTTCAGCCGAGTGGGGTTCCCCAAGGAAGTCCTGACAGACCAAGGGTCCAACTTCATGTCGGCCCTGCTCCGGTGCTTGTGGGAGAAATGTGGGGTCCAGCACAGTTGGGCCTCAGCATATCATCCCCAGTGCAATGGGCTGGTGGAGAGAGTTCAGGGGACCATGAGGCTGATGCTGAAGACTTGCATCAATCAGCATCCACAGGACTGGGACAAGTACCTGCCCCACCGATGGCACAAGGAAGTGCCCCAGGAATCACCAGGGGGCTTCCCTTTCAAGCTGTGGTATGGGAGGAGAGTAAGGGGACCCCTAGAACCGGTAAGGGACAATTGGGAGGAGAATGGGGAAGACCCCCTGATGGATCTCTCCCCTGAGATGGGAGCCCATCCTTCCATCAGGTGTCCCCCATTCAGAGTAACTGGGAAAATAGCCCAGAACCTGGAGAGAGAGGCCAAGGACAGGCTGGCTTTAGAGGTGAACCAGTCATTCAACAGCCCAGGGCTGGCCAAGGCGGAGGCGATCAGAGATTGGCCTGTTCCCCAGACCAAGAAACAGGGCCAGGCCTTTAGCGGGATGGCGGGGTCCCACCAGAGGTTTGTACCCCCCTTTAGCTCCCTAGCTGCCCCCATCACAGAGCTAGGTAAGAAGAGGAAGCCAGACGAGGCAGTCTGGACCGAGCAGGGCCAGAGGGCTCTCTGTGCGCTGAAGGAGGCTCTAATCCAGGGCCCTATAGATCGAGTAAACCCAGACCGGGCCAAGCCCTGTACAGTGTTCACCGAAGCCTCAGACACAGGGCTGGGCGTGGTGCTGATGCAGGCCTATGCGAAGGGGGAGAGATACCCCATCGGGTATCTGAGCAAGGAGCTGCTGCCCTGGAGGCAGAACGGTCCGGCCATAGAGAGGGAATGCCTGGCCATGGGGCAGGCCCTTAAGAAGCAGCAGCCAGATCTATTTGGGTGGCGCTTTACAGTGTATATTCACCACTTCGCCCCGACGTGGCTGCATCCAGGAAAAGGGGCCGATGCCGAGCGGCTGGTGACACAGACACGTGGTCAGAGAGGGGACCAGATCAAGAGGGAGGCTCTTAACCAAGAGAGCCCGAACTACAGCCCTCCAGACTGGAGCGCTGGGAAAAGAGCTCATCTCAGCTTGAACCCCAGGGGTTTTGGGATGGGAAAAGGGCACGGGCCGCATAAACCTTCCCACATGCGGCCTGCGGGTGCCATCCAGCCCACCCGACCTAAGGGAGCTCGTCAAACTGTAACGGCCTGGTGTGACCGGGTTCGAACTTCCCCAGGTCACTAGCTAAAGTGACCCCGCTCAGTTCAGTCTCGAAGGGGGGAGAGATGTGACGGAGTAGAGAGCGAGATGGATCTGACCTGAGGGAAAGGCTGCATTGGAAATGTGAGACTTTACCTGAGGCTGTAACATGAGCCAGGACGGGGGTTGGGAAGTGACACCTTTGGCTGGGAGTTTGGTGCTGGCTTGGGAGAGGAAGGGAGGGGGGCAGACAGGGTCTGGCCTCCCTGGCCCATGTGGAGCTGCAGGGCGAAATGCAGGGAGCCCCAGGCTGGGGTCTAAGCTCCCTGCCCCCCGGAAGGACCCGACTGAGGGGTCCTGGATGTACTGACAAGCTCTGGTTGGACTGTGTTCCTGGCATCTCTAATAAACCTTCTGTTCTACTGGCTGGCTGAGACTCCCAGTGAATCCGGGGAAGAGGGGTGCAGGGCCGGACTCCCCTATACTCCGTGACACCCGTATCATGCAACCCAGCTGCTTGCTACTTCCACGGCAAGTGACTTCTGCTGTGTGTTGTCGAACAGCCTCAAAGGAGACGTTGGGAACTGGCTGCCAGCCAGCCAGAGGCTGATGTGTGGCTGACCCAAACCTGAAATTACCCTTAGCCTGGAACCCCACCCCCCTTTTTTTTTAAACCAATAAACAGTTTGGATAGAAAATTTTCACCCAGCCCTAGTGCTGAGCTCTGGGGAAGTTCCACCCCCCGTGTCATAATGGGAGCTGATTAAAATCTGGGCCAACTGTGGGGGCCGTGCCCTTGAAGTTTGGGCCCTGAGAGGTTATCGCCCTCATTATCTCTCATTACCAGCTCCAGAAAAGCGCACAGCAGTTGGCTTGCGATCATCTGTAATTCTGGGCCGATCCACCCAAAGGCTTCCGTGGGCAGCAGCGTTGGGGTGCAGGAGGGCCTGCCTTTGTCATCTCTGCTGACAAAGACATTCCTTAAATAGAAAGAGGAACGTCGGCGTTGGAGAAACGAATGGGCAGAGAGCTAACGACGAGCCATTGCCTGGGGAGGCCAGTCAGTCACTGTCCGTTCTTTATTGCGCCTAATCTGGGGTCGGGATTTAATTTCGCAGGATCTTTAAGACGATTCTCTAGATTTGTCCTCAAGATATTCGTAATTTATGAACTGCCAGCCTGCAAAGGAGAGCGCTAAAACACTCTCTGCAGAAAGCAGTTTTGGTTCTTAGTGCCAACATCTCCCCGTTGTTACAATGGGAGACAGTGGAGTGGTTAGGGGCCAGGGCTAGCCGTCCGCAGACTCAGATTCTCTTCCCAGCTGTGTGACTTGGGTAAATCACTTCCCTGTCTAGATCAGATTCGGCAAAGAGCTCCCCTCTGCTTTAGGCTCCTAAGTAAGGGCCAGATGTTCACGTGTACCCAGGAGCCAGGCAGAACGCTGGCCCAGCGTATTGGGTGCTGAGCACTTGTGAAAATCTGACCACGCTTGTGGGTGCTGAAGGTTCTGGCCTCTGTGCCTCAGTTTCCCTGTTGTAATTGGGGATATTTGATGCTTAGTTGCCAGATGAGACATTCTGCTACACATACTGAGGATTATTATTTGATATTTGCATCCTTTAAGTGTTCACAGACTGACATGCAGGCTGGAGTCTGTGCAAGGATGAGTGTGTGACCTTGTGCTTTCCCACTGAAGCCCCAGGGCCAGGAAGAGGTGACCCGCTGCAGCCCTGGGAACAATTTTGAGCCCTAGCCTGTCGGCAGCCTGGGCAGTGGCAGTCTGGTACCTAGCACCGGGATACCTGGACTGCTCAGCCCTGGGTGGCTTCAGCGAAGAACCCGCTGAGAAGCCAGTTGATGCTGGTGCCCTTTGAGAGAGTGGCAATGGGAAATGGGCTGAACCCCACCAGCGTATTTCTCACTGGCCTCGCGATTCCTGCATCAAGCCCATACCTTGTGGTTGAGCTAGTCCGTGTTTTTAGAGAGACAGGCGATCTGGCGTGAAGACTCCGAGTGCTGGTGACTCCACCCCATCCCTGGGTGATCTGTTCCAACAGTTGATTACCCCGATGGTTACCAATATGCCCCTTATTTCCAGCTGGAACGTGGCTGATTTCGATGTTTAGCCCTTGGATCTTTGGGCTGGTTATCACATGGTGATAAGTGTTGGCTGGATCTGGTTGGAGTGTTGGGTCCCTGCAGGCACAACGAGCATTGAGACATTCCTGGATCCTGGCTCTGATGTCCCTGGCTGGTGGATACAGGAGCAGAGCTGTCAGGCTGGCTTATTAGCAGCACTTTAAAAAACAAATTCATGTCTGGCCAGCCAAAGCCCCCATTCCATGGGCGGAAAGGGGCATAACTGCTCATTCGCACTTTGCTGTCACTTGTTCTCGACTCCTCTATACCAGGCGCTGGATTCTATTTTTCTCTAGTTCTTTCTACTGATAGAAGTGGCTCATCTGTTTGTCCCTGTCACATTCAGCTCTGCTATATCCAAGGGTCAAGGACACCGACTCTGTGATCCATGCTGCTTTTTAGCCCTGTGCCAGTTTTTCATTGTTACCAAGGGTTTCTCTCCCTCCCTTCCTCCTTGTTTTTAAATACACCCCAGACCAACAAAACACCCTACCTTTTATTGGGTAGAGATCTAGGAACAGCGCTCCTGATGCTCCGGGGGTCTGGCTCTTGGGAGGATGGTATATGGCGTACAGAGCTATTAATACAGACCTTGGAAGGGCTTTGAAGCAGGGAGCGTCTTTTTGTTCTTTTTGTACAGTGCCTAGCACAATGGGGCCCTGGTCTGTAACTGGGCCTCCTGGACGTTACGGCCATACAGATAAATCCATAAGCAGGGTGGTATAAGAGCTGGACTGGAACAGAATAGAGAGAGAGGTTGATTTGCTGGCTATTTGGTTACAGATTGAATTATAATGTCCCCACCAGCTCTGGGCATCTGCTCTGCATTTCAGAGACCACACCCTTCCCCACACCTGCATTTGTCTCACAGGAGGTCAACACGCTGTGCCCGAGCTTGCTTTTGTTTCAGGCGTGACGAAGCATTGCGTGACCCGGGTGTGCAGAATCCGCAAGCTCTGTGTAAGAGACCAGCACACTGCAGAGAAATACAAACACAGCAAAACTCAACTGCCCACTTGAGACCATTGCTGCAGCCGGCGTTTTGAATGAAGTGGCTTTCTCCTGGAAATCTCCTTTGGATCCCAAGGGTTCCACCCTCTTGTAGCTATTAAAGATCCCCGCTGAGCTGTTGGAACGGGATTGTTAGCCCTAGAGTCCTGGCTCTACTCCAGTTGGTTAATCACGTTCTCTTGGCCTAGATTCCACTCTCAGTTTCCACTGGATGTGATCTTGTGCCTCACTTTGTGTCCTGCTCGGGTGCTGTGCAGTGTTAAAGAGCTGACCCGTCTCTCCCCAGAAGTGGCTGCACTTCAGAGGTGAGTGATTTGCCTACGGTTGGTAAATCACTTTAGGATCCTTTGGGATGAAAGGCATGATATACATTTTATTTAGAATTCTAATACGGGGAAGGGGGGAGGAGAGCTCTTATCCGGGGCTCCCTGACTTAATTTTAAAGAGACGATAACACAAAACCGGCACATTCCCTCACACCCCCCAAGCATGTGTGCACCCACCCATTATACACACAAACACCTCTTTCTCCCTCCCTCCCCCCCCCCCCCAAAAAAAGCCTTGGTGAAGAAATAGACCATGTATCATGCCCTGAAAATCAAGATATTGTGATATCAATTGACCTCCACAAAGCCCTGGCTAGGACTGAGGTCTCTTTGATACAGGGCTGCGTTCGTTTACCTCCAGGTGTGATTTCAAACTGGTTTAGTGAAGCTGGTGAAAAAGGCAGCGGAGATGCTCTGAGAGGCGTTGACACAGTTTTTTGTTGTGATTTAACTCAATCAGTACAAGACACTGACCTCGGGCATGGCTGCACTTGCGAGTTAGAGCACATTAAAGCAGCCCCGGGCGCCCTAACTCGCGCCCCATCCACACTGGCAAGGCCCGTAGAGCGCTCTGACTCCACGGCTGGAGCGCTCCTGGTACTCCACCTCCCCGAGAGAGGGAATGCACCTAATGCGCTCCGACTGGCCTCCAGAAACATCCCTTAATCCCCTTAACTCAAGTGGCCTCTCTTCTGCATTCCTCGGCAGATTTCACAACAAAGAGAAGTGCCATTTCAAAGCTCTGGTTGCTTATCTGCAACAGTAAATCTTTGCTGTGAGAGAGAGGTGGGGGGGGGGGGAGAGGAGGGTCTGAACTTACAAGGCAGCATGCTGACACTTTCAGCACTCTAACCCCCCCCCTCCCTCCTCCCCCCCCCCCACATACATACAACACACTCCTGTCACACTCCACCCCACCCCCCGCACTTGAAAAGCACGTTGCAGCCACTTGAACACTGCATAGGCGCCGACTCCGTGGGTGCTCCGGGGCTGGAGCACCCACGGGAAAAAATTGGTGGGTGCAGAGCACCCACCGGCAGCTCCCCGCCATCCCCGGGACCCACGGCAAGCTCACTTCAGCACCGGGAGACGTTGCGGTGCCCCTCCCCCGATGCTGAGCGATGTCACCCGGCGTCGGGGGCGGGGCCCCGCGATGTCACTCGGGGGCGGGGCCCCACCACCGACGCTGGGCGTCAGCCCCCACCGGCGCCACCGGAAGTTGGCGCCTGTGGAACACTGGGATAGCTGCCCATAATGCACCGCTCCCAATGCCGCTGCAAGTGCCACAAATGTGGCCACGCCACTGCGCTTTCCGCTGCCAGTGTGGACAGACTGCAGCGCTCTCCGAAGGCTGGTTTAACTCCCAGCGCTCGACATCTGCAAGTATCGCCGTGCCCATAGCTCAGTCAGGGAAACCCGCTACTCTGGATGCAGCTGTAGTGTTAAACCCACATTTACATCAGGGGAGTTTGTTCCCATAAAGTTACAGATGCAAACTCCATTGTTTTGATTGTATTCAGTTAGTTAAACAACCATGAAATACGCCCTGATGAAAAGCTGCCCCAGCTAATTAGATTCAGCCAGCAGCAAATATTTAGGAGGGTCCAGCACTCAGGCTGGGGCTGGAAGCCTCACACAGCCGCCCCTTCGTCCCCTAAGCCAGCTGAATGCTTTCGATGTGTTGCCTGGCACCGTGTTACCCACTGTCTCCCCCTAGCGACCTGTTGGAGTGCTGACACTCCCTAAATTATTCACACACGTCTCTGCTAAGAAAAGAGGGTGTTTTTCAGAGCTGGTTGGAAAGGGGCTTTAGGAGGAAAATGCTGTTAGTCAAAATCCAAAATATTTCAAAGAAGTCTCCATTTCAGTGACCTTTTGCCACGATGCTCCCAACGTGCAGTATTTTGATAACGGTGAAGTGTCCCCTTCTGATTTTTTTTCATTTCAACTTTTTTTTTTTTTTTTTTTTGCAAAGACTCATTGTTTTACAGATTAAAGGTCAGTCAGAACGTTTCATTGAAATGATTGACACAACAGGCTTTTAAAAAAAAAATTTAGTTTTTCATGGAAAATTTTGACTCCTTTTTTTCACCAAAAACCCATTTGCATTCCCCATGAAACAGGAAATCTGCTTCCTGCCCTGCTTTTGCTACAGCCCCTGGCTTTCAGTTTTAGCTTTGGACCCTTTATAGGCTCCGTATATTCCTTAAAACCAGCTGTTCCAAACCAGGTCCCTCCCTCTCTAGTACCACCCACAGATCTAGCCAGGATCTGCCCAGCACCCTTCCCTCCCCCCCCCCCATTTACCAACATGTGGCCGGCAGGGTGATTTTGGCCCCCAGTTTGCGAATGTTATAGCTGGGAGTGGGTTGCCAGGGAAGGCCCCGGGGGAGATCTATGTGGAGAGCCCTATTTGCAAATGCAGTATTCATACCCGGGCTGCAATTGACAGCAGACCTGTGGGGGAGAGCAGGAAATGTCAGCACCTGCCTTGGAGGGGACCAGTTTAATCCCAGACTCTGACAGCGAGGCCGGCAGATGGCTTGGGAGCCCCCGGCCAAGCAGACCGGATGATTTTTCGTATTGGCACATGGGAGTCGCGGCCTTTCAGAGAACGGCTGGAGCCTGCGTCACTAGGGCTTGTCGTCCCTTAGCAGCACTCGTGTGTGTCAGGACGGAGGGGATCTGAAATCCAAGAGGGGGATTCTCAGATTCTGGTGCTGAATTTGCCTCTGCCTTGGCAAAGAGGCAAAGTGGACCCGTGTCCTCCACTGTTAACAGGTGATGCAATATTGCAGCCAAAGGCTTTAGGGAGATGGTGCGGTCCGCTGGCTAGTGTACTGCGTTGAGACCCCGGGGCCGAGCCTCAGCTCTGCTGATGACCCTGGGGAAGTCGCTTTGCCGGTCCCTATTTTGCCAACACCGCTTACAAGCGCTCTGGGGCAGGGGCTGCCTCTTGCTAGATGTTTGTACAGTGCCTAGCACCACATGGGGCTCTACTCTCACACAAGGGCTTGTCTAGATGGACAGTTAGTCTGCGGCAAGCTGTGTGTGTGTGTGTGTGTGTGTGTGTGTGTGTGTGTGTGTGTGTGTGTGTGTGTGTGTGGCTTCCGTGCACTAACTGTCCATGTGGACCCCGTGCTACGAATTCCCTAGCACGCCGTGATCTGCTCTGCATTGAACTGGGGGCAGGTTAACCCGCACAAGGACCGTGCTAGTGTGGGGTGACAGGGGCCATGTGGCCAGTCAGTGGCTAGCAGGCTAGCATGCTGTAGACTTGCAGCCCTGTTTGCCCCTGTAATGCTCCTGCGAAGGAGGAGGAGGAGGGTCTGCAGGGGGCGGAGAGGGATACCCTGCCTGGACGTGCACAAGGACCATCCCCTTTGGGCTTGTGAATTCGGCCCCTTTACTCGGGTTACATAAAATGTAGGGAAACCTACAAGATGCATCAGAAGGCAGCTCCCGCCCTGCAGCCATGGTGCATGAGGTAGGAGCAGGCACATGGCCATGCTGATGCCACCCGCCATTAGCTAGCAGGCGAATTCTGAGATTGAGGCAAAGTTCAGTCCATCCGGGGGGTGGGGTGGGGGTGGGAAGAGAGCTGTTAGCAGTTTGCCTGACCCCAGTGCCTCTCGCTGCTGCATCTTATCCCACACTAGTGCATGCCCCTTGCCTCACTTAGCTTTAAGCTCTTTGCTGTGGCTTCTCGTTTAGAAAAGGTTCTTCACTGCCTGTGGTCTTCAGGGAGCGTCTCTGCTCCTCCCCAGGGGATGGGGTGTGGCGGGATCATTGCTTATCAAGCAGGGCTTGTCAGGCCAAGTCCATCCTGGCCTAACGGGAAGGCCATTGCTGCTGAAATGCACGTCACGGCTTTAGCTGGGGCCAACGCTCAGTCCCTGTTTTAGGTGTGACATGGTCAATCCAGTTGCAGCACACGTCATGAGCTCTCAGTTATTGTTGGGGTTTGAACTTAGGACCTGTAGCATCGTTGCCTCACTCCCTCCCACTTGAGCTAAAGGAATAACTTCCTTTACCGCTAGCAGTAGTAGGCTGTTAGCCCGGGCGGGTGGGCCACGGTCACCCAGTAGTCAGTGGTAGAACATAGGTCTCCTGACTGCCAGACTGGGCATGAGGCTGGAAGACTGGTCCCTCCCCAGTTAGGAGCTATAGCAGGATGCGTCAAAGATTCTCCTACCCAGCTGTAACTGGAGGGGGGTCCAGTTGCAAGCATAGACTGGCCCATGCTGGGGTTTGCCAGGGGCACCCGGGTGTAAGTGCCAGGGGCTCTTTAATGGCCAGGAGTGCTCAGGAGCTCAGCTTCCCATCTCCTCCGGAAGGCAGTTCCAGGCGCTGTAAATCAGAGAGATGTTTCTCTGCCGCTGTGACTCTCCTCCCTGGAGCAGGGCTCCGCGGGGTCTCACTCGGCAGTAATTGATCTGACTCCGGCCTCCTGAACTGCCAGCGCAGGCCGGAAAGAGACTGCGGCAGACGTTTCAATTACCCGGCGGAGCGGGGGCTGGGATGAGCTTTCCAGGCAGCGGCATCACACAGCATTTTAATTTTGGTTGGCTGTGCCCGCCCGCCTGCCCGCCATCAGCCCCCACCCCCGTCTAATCCTGGGTGAGCAGAGAGCACATGCTGCATCAGAAGAAGTGGGTATTCACCCACAAAAGCTTATGCTCCAATATGTCTGTTAGTCTATAAGGTGCCACAGGACTCTCTGTCGCTTCTGGAGAGCACACGGTGGTCGCTGGCTGGACCCTGCCTCTGTCCCGGGCCGCCTGGCGATCTGAATCCACGGGGAGAGGGCAGCATGCGCCGCCTGGTGCCAGCACAGTGTGACGGCAGGTACCACGGCTCGGTGTTTGGCTTGTCTCTGTGCATGTAGCTTTCCAGTCACGGTCACCTCTGCTGTCCACCCACCGGCCCTTTACACGCTCCTCCTCTCACTGTCCTCTCCCTGCTTTGCCCCTTCACCCTCCTCCCCAGCCCCGCTGCTCCTTCATATCCCCCGTCCTGGCGGGGCACAGCCCAGTACCAGCACCGTGGGGAGAACCAGCCACTGGTCTGAGTGCTCAGCTCACCAACACCTGGCTGGCAGCTCCTTCCTTCCCCCACTGCCTCTGGCTGGGCCGGCGCCCTGGGAAAGCCCAAGACCCTCCACCCCGGGGCGCTGGCCAGGAGCCGAGCCCTGCGTGTGCCAAAGCCCCGCACAGCGCTGGCACGGGGAAGCCTCTGGAGTGGTGGTGGGAGGAGGGCAGCGATTTCCAGCTGTTCCCGCCCCGAACCTGCAGGCTCCACAGCAGCCCCCAGGGCAGGGGTTTAGCACCCTCTTCACCCCTGCCCCCAGGGAGCACAGGACTGCTCTGTCTCCTCCCCCCCCCCCCCCCCCCGCCCTGAGCCACCTCTCTGGCCAGTTTGCTGAAGCCCCTGCAGTCCGGTTCCCTGGTGCACAAGGCAGCCTTAGGGCTTAACCCCTTCCTGCCTGTGCTGTCGCTGAGGCTGCTGGGTTATGTAAGTGGGGAGCAGCGGCCTGGAGGTGGTAGCTGCCTTTTGACACTATGTGGCGGGTGGGGGGAGAGAGGAGCTTTGCAGAGACAGGTCCTCACTCTCCCCGTCACTCCCATCCCGTCCCTCCTGCACAGAGCTGAAAGGCTGCTGCTGGCCACATTCTGGTGTGAGCCCCGGCAGAAATCTGGGGTGGGGGGAGGGCATGTGACCCAGCGTGCCCCCCCCCACCCCCTCCGCCATGTGTTGCCTTGGGAAGATGGGTGGAGAGCGCCAGGCAGGGAGAATGGGGTTGGTCGGTCACACCTCTTCTCCTCCCCTTCCCCCCCCCCCCGAGTGAGAGAGGTAGGTGGGTGTGTGTGACCTCTCCCTGTGATCCCTAAAGCCTTAAAGATAAGGTAAATAAAAAGAATCCAACTCTGCCATATTTCTTTTGAACAGGGGCTCAGTCCACGTGATGTTAATTTGAACATTTGTACTGCATAGTGCTGATTGCTGTTGAACTTGCTTGAAGAGGAGTAATTTTACCAGGTGTCCCATATTCAGTATAGGGAAATATGGTCACCTTAATGTTTGCTAACTATATACTAGGCCTACTGCACACATCCCTTTTGAAGGGATA
This sequence comes from Chelydra serpentina, assembly GCA_037349315.1. NCBI lineage: Eukaryota > Metazoa > Chordata > Testudines > Chelydridae > Chelydra > Chelydra serpentina. The sequence goes on along the minus strand of JBAIAC010000027.1, from coordinate 18,408,607 downwards.
TTGCTAGGGGACTACCAAATTCACGGTCCATTTTGGTCAATTTCAGTCATAGGATTTCAGCTATTTAAATCTGAAATTCCAGGGTGTTGTAATTATAGGGGTCCTGACCCCAAAAAGGGGTTGGGGGAGGGGTCACAAGGTTGTGGGGTGTGTGTGGGGGGGGGCGCGATAGGTTGCAGTGCTGCTGCTGGCAGGGCACTGCCTTCAGAGCTGGGTGCCCAACAGCCGCTGCTCTGCGCTGCCTTCAGAGCTGGGTGGCTGGAGAAGTAAGGGCGGCAATTTTGCAACCCCCCTAAAATAACCTTGTGACCCCCCCCCCCCGCAACTCCCTCTTGGGTCAGGACCCCCAATTTGAGAAACGCTGGTCTCCATGTGACCTCTGTATAGTATAGGGAAAAGCACACACAAGACCAGATTTCACGCTCCCTGATGCATTTTTCATGGCTGAATTGGGTAGGGCCCTAGATATTACCCAAGTCCTAGGCACTACAGTGACCTTAAAATGAAACAAGTTCCCGCGCACTCAGTGCGGGACCAATCGCCAGGCAGGAGCTTGGCCTAATACAGTGACGACCAAGGGCCATGCTTACAGCCTATCCGACATGCGTGCTGTTAGAGAGAGCGATACAAGACCAACTTCCCGGAAACGGGACTAGAGCTCAGGAAGGATGCCCCAGAAGGCCAGTAGTTGATACCATCCGGCTGCACGCTGCTGTGTCAGTCATATCGTGCCATTTGCCGCGAACACTGAATTTCCTGACCGGCGTGCAGTCTGAACGAAATGTAGTGGGGACCCAGCCATTAGCGAGTGCTGAGCGGTGCAGTTTCTGGGTCTAATTTAGATGAACGCTCCATTATTTTGGCCTGTTGCAGTGTCTCGCCACTCTTTATTTATAGTGATGTAATGTTTAAGGCATGGGAGGATCGATAAAGGTTTCCAGATGGCTGCTGTTTTTGTTTTTCCCCGTTATTAACAATAAGTCAGGCAGACAGCACTCTCCGCTGCGTTTGCTTTGGAGACCTGGTTTTTTTTCTATGCAACTGTCAAACTTTCCCCACTCTTGCCATTGTTGTTTGTATTGCAGTCAGAGTCTGGCAAATAATGGATTTTTTTTCGTTCACTAGCACTTCCAAAACATTGGGCAAACCGTTCATTTCGGGTGGATCCCGAAACGATTTTTGGGGGGGGGGGAAGTTTTCAGCCAATTGAAAACTTGACTAAACATCGCTTTGGGCCAAATGCAACATTTTCACTTTGATTTTGAGCATTTTTAACTTTTAAAAAATCATTTTTAATATAAATCCAAAGGAAATTCAGAAATGTAAAAGTTGTTTTGAACCAGAATCTCCATCCCTCTCCCAATAGGAACAATGTGGTGAAACTGACACGGATTTGCAAAATGTCTTGGTGCTGCCAGTACTGCATTTTTCGCCAAAAAAGAGTTTCTGCTGAAAGTTTTTTTTTTTTTTTTTTTTTTTTTTTTTGCCCAGCTCTAATTACAGGAGTAGCTAGAGACTGTGAGCAAGATCTGAACCCTTTGCTCTATTCTGTCCTTTATAGGATCATATACTGCCCTCCCCACTGTACTATCTGAGAACCTTCCAGTCCTTCTAAGCAATAGGACTCCGGCTTTTAATCCCAAATTATTATTATTTGTACGATCAGAATGGCTCTGAGCCCCTGTCACAGACCCCATTGTGCCAGGCACTGTACAAACCCAGAACAAAGACAATCCCTGCCCCAAAGAGTCCTCATCGAAGACAGTGAGACTCAGATCTCAGTGATTCAGGAGCTAAATTCACCATCGATATAACTCGAAAGAGCCACAGTCGTGTGACTTCATTGCTTCATTGACTAATAAATATGTCTCCATCTCACAGCAAAAGGACTGGCCAAGTGTTCTACAATTGCTTGATAAGACAGTAAAAGCATCCTGATTGGTTAATAATTAGTCACATGGTGTTTTAATGTCATGTGCTGCACAGAGCCACTTGCAGCTCCCGAGTCTCAGTCGGAGTATCACAGATCTAAGACCAGAGCCAACAGGGGACCGTGCAAGGAACAGTGAGGCAACAGGATGGGCTGTGAGCATAATATTGTCAAGTGTTGCTTTGTTGGCACCATAGCAACGGAGTTTTAAGGAGGGATGTGGCAGGCTGAGAGGTCCGTAAGGACTGGGCTACATTCTAAACAGGAAAAAAGGGGGAAGCAGATGGATTATTTCAGTTTTACAAACGGGAAAACCGAGGCACAGAAAACAAAGGGGCTTGCCCAAGATCATAACAGGAGGCTGATCTTCTGAGTTTAACTCGTGCATTAACCACACGACCTTCCTTTTCCCCTGTTATCAATATCTGTGCATAACCTACATGGACAGTTCGTGCCATATAGTTATCCTAGCTTTACATGGGCGGAATAGGATACTGACTGGTACCAGTCAACTTATTCTGGATTTCCATGGTGTATATGAGAGCAGAATTCGCTCTGAAGCGAACGCACGGCTGCGACTTTGGGGTGGTTTCCTGAGCTGGAAGGCGGCCGCCTCTGGGTATTCTCCAGACCGGGGTTTTTGCTTAGTTAACTTGTAGAAGGACGGTTTCTCTGCTGTCAGCACCGTGGCGCCGATAGAGCTGTGTGCCAGGCTGAGCTGTCCCGACTGCCTCATGCATCATCCCAAAGATTGCCGGCGGAGTTTGCTGTCAGTGATATCCAAGGGAGAAATTCCACCTTGACCGTGTGGAGGCCGACAGCGAAATCTAATTTGGGCTTCTCAAGCAAGCAAACGTAACCATGGAAGTTGCTGCTGAATAATAAACACGTACCACTGGGATGCTGGCTTTACAGAGCCGTCTTTCAAAAACAAACCCACCGGGTATTTAAGGCTCCTGACGGGAGCTGGCTCGACATCCCGGCAGAGTGAGATCCTTTATTCGGCCACAGAATGGCACAGCGCAGGCCGTCTACCTGCTGCTCCCATGGGATTCAGCCCTGCACTGGAAGGACCTCCTCAAAGGGTGGGGAACCCAACTGGGAGGAAGGCTGGCCTAGTGGTCAGGGCACACACCTGGGTTCATGACCCTTCTGCTGCAGTCTTCCGGTGTAACACCAGGCAAGTCTCTGTGTGCCTCAGTTGGCCGTCTGTACAATGGGAATAATAGCATTGCCCTACCTCGTGGGAGGGGTGGCAGTAAATACATTGAAGATTGCAAGGCGGTCAGATACCAGGGTGAGGGGACCCCTGGAAGTCCCATAGCTAGCTAGTTGCCATGACCCATTCCGCCCCTGGCCTCTCTGCTCGAGAGAGAGCCATCGGTGACTTGGCTGCTCACCCGACAGGAGCTAGAGTGAGCTCACCTGTCAGCCAGCGGGAGATGGCCACAGCTCAGTCCGGGCTGAGAATGGTGACCCGGCAGGATAAGGTTCTGCCCTCAGCGATCAACCCCCTGATCTGCTTTTTGATAGCATCCTCCTCAAGGCGCTGCCTTGGGAGCAATTCCATCTGCCCTCCTGGGGAGGGGATTCTGTGCAGGGTTGTTCTTAACAGTCTCTGGGCCCCTGAAAGCAATGAGATTCGGGGGCCAGCCAGGGAGGGTGAATTGGTATGTAAGGGCCCCACATCCCTGTTCCTTGCCGCGTCCTTGTGCTGATGCCACTGGTACTGGGTGGATGGAGTACGGGCGAGGGAGCTGGGGACTGGCCTGTAGCAACCGGACCCATTTCCTCCGACATCTGCCAGCGAAGAGCACCTAGAATGGCTGGCTGCAGTGGTGAGCAGCCCCTGTGCCAGCAGAATTAACAGTCTGAGGTTTCTCCTGGTTACAGTTTAGGAGCTTCTTAAAGCCTGAGCAGGTGGAGCTGTGATAACAACCCTGCATAGCACACCCCTTCTGAGCACCTGAGCTCTCCATAAGCCACAGATCCGTGTGCGGGCGTGGCCTGGCCTTCTCGCCAAAGGACTCGCCGCTTTGCTCTGGGCATCGAGGCTGGTGAGAGGTCTCTTTCAGATGAGTAATAAAGCCAATCTCATCGCGTGTCATCAGAGAGCCCCCTGCATTTCAGGACAGCTGGCGGGTTAGCTCTGGGCTCCTGGCCTAATTCCAATATGGGGAACCACGTTCTGTCTCCAGCATGCAGCATTTCTCCTGCCCTACCCCTCTCACGCTGCTGGGTGGCGTTGCTGGGCGCTGTGCGGACCCCTGCCATGTCCCACCCCAGAGGCAGCTGCATTTCAGTGCTGTGGTGGAAGTGTGTTTTGTGTAGTGCTTTGGGGAATGTATTTGGGTGAACGGTGCTGACCTTTATCATTTTCTGTCCTCGCCCAGCAACCCCTGGGATGGATTGTTCCAGGACTTGGTTCTGGTCCAGAGCGTGGATGGGATCTTCCCTAGAGATTCCAGTCCCTCTTTCTAATGCGCTCCTGAGCCGTGGCAGGGGGATGCATTTCTTCCTGGGGAGCACAGGGTGGCGGCTGGCCTGCCCACTGAATGACACCTGTGAGCCGTCAGCCGCTTCTCGCTTCCTTTTTATTTTTAGTCTCTGCTCATTAACAGCCGAGGAGGGAAAATGGATAGCCCTCCCGGGGGCCGGGGCAGAGAGCCTGCTATGGGAGCCGATGCTCCGTCCCAAGGCTGAGGCTGCCTCTGCCTGTCAGAAACCATTTGGAAGATAAATAACTCCCTGGCTCCCCAGGCTCAGCGGGAGTGCGAGTAATCCAAACACCTTCATTAATTCGCCCCTTGGAAATAAGGAGCCAAATGAAGGCGGGAGCTGTGGCAGGAATCCCAGTGTGACACACGGCGTCCATAATAACTAATGTCGTGGGAAAGGCCTGTTCCGGTCAGGCGTCTCTCTTTATTTTTCTCGGGAGGGGTGCACACACGCAAAGGGTCTCTTTGTTCCCTTCCATCTTCTCTCCCCGTTCTCCGCCTCGCAAACAGCTGTGAAATGGCCGTGGCGAGGGCGTGGGGGAAATCTTGGCAGATGTGGCACTTGCAGGGTGTTGGGGCTCTGAAATCCTCATTTTAAGAGGAGAGAGAGAGAGCTGGAGCAAAATAGCAGCCGGCCACCTGATCTGCAGCTTGGGTTCCTGGCTTGGCTTGGCCGTATTCCTGGAGGTGTCATCCAGGAGATCATCTTCAATCAAAGATGAATCTTTTATTCCTGGAGACTCCAGGAGGATTGGCCACCCTATCGGCCGGGCTGGGGTGGCTGGGTAGCTCGGGAGGAACTGCTCTTAATAAGCCATGGGGCGTTAAGGGCCAAATCCTCAGCTGGTGTAAACCAGGGACAGCGTAGTGGCCTCCGTGGAGCTACACGGATTTACATCAGCTGAGCTTCTGGCTCTCCATCTTCAGAGGGCTCTACCGCATTTACTCGTTAATGGTGTCGGGAAGTGAGTCACACCCTTAGGTGTTCAGATCTACAGCTTTCTGGTGGGTTCAGACCCATCTCGACTAATCTAGCCTCAACAGCCTTGCGAGGTGGGCATTATTAAACTCGTGTTATGGAGGGGAAACTGAGTCACAGAGGGGTGGGGTGGCATGCACAATTCCACAGATGGGAGGCAGGGCTGGGAGTTCTTAGCCCCATGCTCAGCCCACTAGACCACACTGCCTCTCTCTAGCAGGGCGCATTCCTCTCCCCTGGGGCATGGCCCATCGCTTCTTCATCGGACTAACCCTCGGCCCCTGGCTAACTGCCGGCGTGGCGCCTGGAATCGCTCATGCCATCCGCGCTGCTGCCATTGCTGTATTTGAGAGCGACCTGATGCCAGGTTGGCTCCCCTAGTGTCAGCCCAACTCCTGATTGCCAGCTGACACCTCCATGGTGAGGGCCCCTTGGTGCCAGCCTGCCCCTGTGCTGCTGCAGTGCATGGCCCCGCTGAGAGCACCCAGACACCCGGCCAGCATTGCTCTCTTGGCGCTCCTCCCTGTGCCAGCCCGATTCACTGCCAAAGCAGCGTGTGGACCTTATGGTCCTGCCCTTCCCCTGTGCTAATGTAGCCCAAACAGCCGGGCCGTTGCTCTTGTGTCGTAGATATCCTCTACCCCTCCCCGCTGCCCACTTGGGTTGTGTCTCATTTCCTGGCCGCACCGATCCTGGGGAATGATTGCGCGCGCTTGCAGGGAGAGCAGCTCTCGTCCAGCATTAACGACGTCATTAAATCCTGTCTTAATTGAACACCGAGGCAAGCGCCGAAACGGTAATTGCGGCCATAACTCAGAATCGTTCCTAATACGCGTGTTGCAAATAACCGACCGGAGGGAAGAGCAAAGGTCATCCGGAGCCGCTTCCCATTCCAAGCGCTCTAGAGCATCGGGCGAGGTAGCGAAAAGCCTCGGGCCGGAGCCGCCGGAGACTCCGCTGATCATAGAATATCAGGGTTGGAAGGGACCTTAGGAGGTCATCTAGTCCAACCCCCTGCTCAAAGCAGGACCAATCCCCAATTTTTTATATATATATATTTTTTTTCCCTCCAGATCCCTAAATGGCCCCCTCAAGGATTGAACTTACAACCCCGGGTTTATCAAACCACTGAGCTATCCCTCCCCCATGTCCGTTGGGGTGGCTGCATTGGCTTCAATGGAGTTAGGATGCTTTGCAGGGGATCTGGCTCATTGACGTCAATGAAGCGATGGCTGATTTACACCACCTGGGGATCTGGCCCCTCCGAGCTAGACGGCAACGGATGGAGGAGAGCCACAAAGCAGGCACAAAATGCTAATTCACAGGTTAACATTACCTAGTGCAGAGGTTCTCAACCTTTTTTCTTTCTGCCCTGGGCCCCAGCGAGTCTAATGCTGGCCCTGCTTGGCGGACCCCGGATCCCTGGTTGGGAACCGCTGACCAAAGGAACCCTGCAGCTCCGGCTGAACTGACGGGCTGGGGGTATGTAACAGCATCGCTTGCCCCGGGGGCTGCAGAGCCTGGGACTGGGTTCTCCTACGGGCCCCGGGGAAAGAGGCCTACAAGCCCAGATGTTTTTGGACTCTTACCTGGGACCACTGTGATCCTGGAAGGGGCGGACTTAAGATGGTAGCCGGGTCGAGTCGCTGGAAGAGAAGCCTGGGGGAGGGATAGCTCAGTGGTTTGAGCATTGGTCTTCTAAACCCAGGGTTGTGAGTTCAATCCTTGAGGGGGCCGTTTGGGGATCGGGGGCAAAAATTGGGGATTGGTCCTGCTTTGAGCAGGGGGTTGGACTAGATGACCTCCTAAGGTCCCTTCCAACCCTGAGATTCTATGATTCTATGATTCTAAGCCAGCGCCGTGCTCGAGGGTCTGTCGGCAGAAGCAAGGGGTGAGTGGCTACAGATGTAGATCTTTAACAAGGACGTGTTCGATAAAGCCTGACCATGGCCAAAGAGTCAGCCCTGATTTGGAAAGGGTCCGAGCAGAACGTCACTATCTAGCTCATCCCGTTGTTTGGGTCCGTAGCGGGGAAGCTCGGCTGTATGGAAACTCGCTCGCTGAAACCCGGCAGTTATGGAAGCTGAATAAAACCACAGGAGTATGAAAAATGAGACCCGCTCTGAACACCTCCCCTTAGGAAGGGGCTGGCTTGGCGGTGGGTTATAGCCGCTTTCAACACAGGTCACCGGCTTGAATCTGGGCTGGGCTTGCAGTGCAGATACCGATCAGGGTGTTGTACTGGGCTGGCGCCAGGCACCGGTGTGTTCTCCGGGGGGCTGCCACCTTGTGCTCCAGAATCCTCAAAACCATTCAGCCTTTAGCCCTCTTGTTGCAAAGAGAACCTGCAACATGACCCTCGGGTGCCAACTTGGGCAAAGGGAGGGGGCCAGTGTCTCTCACTTGCGGCCCAAGGCCGGGCGATGGCACACCAGCCCTGCTCCAGTGTATCCGATTGTGTGGGCTGCAGAGAGAGCCTGGCCAGCCCTGCTTCTGTCACTCTGCCACTCCCGTGGTGAACAAGTGGAATAAAGGACTCGCACCCAGAGCCTCAAAGGCTCCTAGCGCTCATTCAGATTTTCTTTTCCCTTTCCTCCTCTTCTCTTGTCTCCTTCTCCAAGTGATCCGCCCACGGCTACAGGAGGTGTCCGATCCAATATGGGATGGAGGAATTCTTGACTTTTTTTTTTGTTTAGGTCCTAATTTGTGGGTGGGCTCTGAATGACACAATGAGAGCTCTGAATGACACACATTAGATGGTGAGCTCGTTTGAAAATCTTGCAAATCTGGCCCTGAGCCCTTCTGAAAATCTAGCCCCCAGTATTGTTCTGGGGAAAGGTACTAATGGCTGCCAGCAGGTGAGTCTTTGAATCAAAGACAATCACAGACCTAGTTAAAGTCTAATGGGTATGGTCAAATATGCTTTCATCCTCTACTGGAGGAGTAATTAAGCTCCATTATGTAGCGCAGAGAGCTACAAACACTGGAGAGACTGCCCAAGGCACATGGAAGCTTAGAGCTGAGTTGTGTGGCGTGAACTTGAGGATTGCGAACACAGGATCTGGGTTTTGCAGCTTGCGCATGTTAGAGGCGGAAAGCCTGGAGAAGGAGCTGTGGGCGTGACCCTGAAAGGAGGCAGAGATGTGGCTTCTTGGGCACAGAGCTCTCTGGAGTAGCAGATGTGGGGATTTCTGAGCAAGGAAATTGCTGCTCCTGGTTGTGTCTGCTGTATTCAAGGAAGCAGGATTTTGTGTAAGTCCCTTTGTCTACACCAAGGAAGACCCCTGGCTCGTCTCACTGATTTCTCCCAGCAGAAACAATCCTGGAAGTCAGAATATTGACCACCAGCTTGGGCCGAAGGGGCCACAATATTTATGCCCATGTTTTGCATGCCAACGCCACACTTACACCATTGGACCTCACTGCTCTCCTCCCAGCCCCCCTCGCCCTCTGGGTCTCTCGTCTCCACCTGTGACAAACCTCCCTCCCCACTCGTTTCCCTGCTAGTGAACGGCAGAAGGGAGAAGGCAAGCAAGCAAAATTGCTTCCTAATAATTTAAATGGAATTTAAGCGGTTTGCTAAAGGAAACTGGGTCTCTTTGAGCAGCTGCTTTTGAACTCCGGCCCCTTTGATGTGTCGCAGGGATTTGGCATGTTGGAGCGAACGGCGCGCGAGCAAATTACCCGGGGCAAAGCTCCAAAGGGAGGCTGAGATGAAGGGAACTTTGTGAATGGTCTGTCCTGAGGCAGATCAAAGGAGCTGCACAGCAGGAGACAGAGAACGGGAGAGAGAGAGAGACCTGCTCAGTCCCAAACTGGAATTGAGCAACAAGAGGCCGAAGGGCTTAAATTTGGCCACTCAAGGGCGAGGGCAGAAGAGGGGTGAAGTGGGGGATAGATCCAGGAGTCCGTGGCTCATAGCTGCCATCCGAGCAGCAGAGAGAACCGCTAACCCAGGATCTCCATGCTCTTTGTGAAGAGAAGGAATTAAGCCACCCACCTGGGAGGTAGGGATCATGTCCTCCAGTTTACGGATGGAGACATTGAGGCACCAAGAGGGTGAAGGGACTTGTCCAAGGGCACCCAGAAAGTTTGGGGCACAATTAGGACTAGATCCCTGGTCCCCAACACACAGTTCTATGTATTAGTCCATCAATGTACTAGCTCTTTCTTGGCTTCAGCCGCATGATCTTGAGATACAAGGCCAGGTATTCAATTAGCGTTCTCAAGGTGAAACAGCTGCTGCCTTTTGCCCCAGAGGGGGATGCTGCTTGGTAGTGGGGGAGCGAAGTGATCACTATGGATATCGCAGGGCTAGCAGATGCTTTAGGATCCCTCTGGCTGGAAGGCACAAGACCCTCAGACAAATTCTTGTTGCTTGTTAAATACCAACTCACGAGTCTCATGAGATTTGGTGTCATTTCTTCCTTAAAGCCCCAGGGCCTGGAGTCAGGGGATTATGTGCCAATCTTGGCTTTCGTTTCCAGTAAAAAAGTTCCAGCCTCCCTGGTTGTGGGGAAAAGCTGGAACATGTGACTCCTAAAGGCTGAAGACCAAGAAGGCAAATAATCTAAAAAGATCACTTGTAATACCTCATGATTCATGAGTTCTGACCGCTTGGAACTGATGGTGCTGAATTTTCCATGCATTTGACTCTGCTTCGCCCTTTGCCATGGCAATCAACAGTCAGCCCTCTCCTGGCTCAGGGGGTTTTACCGCACAGGCTGTCCGGCACCCGGGGGTGAGATGGGGATAACTGATCTGCTCCTCTATTCCCCCAGCATAAATAACGTCAATGCCATGAGACGACGACGGGCCCAAATCAAACCATTCGAATGCTCTGGGCTCTGCTCCTAATGTGGCAGGTAACTGATCGAATGCACCCTTTCCGCATGCACAGCGGGAATGCACCTTCAATCTCCGCTTTTCTGGTGACGGGGGCATGTTCAAAGCCGGGGTAATGATGGGGCGCATGTTGCTGTTGCCATGGTTTCTATTTTACTGCGCTCTGATTGGTTCACCTCTCCATTTAGTAGCTAGCCAGTCTCGACTCTAGCACAAGCGTGACCTGCACTAACATCGGTGGCTCTGTCTCCCTCCAGGGGCTGGACTGGGCATACGGCGCTTTGCATCCCCAGCTGGTTCTGTGGTTCACCAATAGCGGTTCGCGTCTGTAGGCCTCGGGTTCAGTCCCTACGCAAACCCGCCCTGTGGCGTCATGCGAGGATGAGGCGTATCCTGGTCCAGCTGACCTCTCGGGTTCTCCCCTTGGCCAGACACAGTGATGTGAATGTAAAATGCGTCTAGAGTGGCTCTGTCTGGAGCTTCTCCCGGCGGATGGCTGAGCTCTGTGCCACACCCGTGGCCCCATGGTTCTTCTGAAGGCAGAAAGCTCCCCCGCTGGTCTGATACCAGGGTGATGGGGCATTATAAAGACCCAGGCAGGCAAAACTGCTATGTGGGAGGTGAACTTCAGGGTAACCAAGTTCTATTTAAGCAGCTTGGCTAAGATATTTCAAATCAGATGCCTTAATTTTGGGGCACCCAACCTGTGACCCTTTAGCAGGGCCAGATCTCTGGAGGGCGCGTGCTGAAAACCAGCCCCCCGGAAGGGGCATCGGGCCCAAATCACCAGCCACTTCTTGCAATCCGGGCCCTTTGCAGCAGTGGCTTGAGACTCTCGGGGCTGAGCGAAGCCAAGGAGAGCTGTGGGGGCTCAGGGCTTCTGGGAGCCAGGCCCCTTTTGTGCAGGTGCCTTAGTCTGGAGTGAGACTCACTTTAAGCGCCCAGATTTGAAAATGTTGACCAGACTTTTACTGGAATTGATTATGGTTATGAAAGCGTCATGGACTGGGGCATGAGGGGTCAGGCCTAGTGGTCGGAGCAGGGACAGTCAGGCCTATCGGTTGGAGCCGGAGTCCAGAATGAGGAGTCAGAAACTGGAGCAAGGCCGGAGCAAGGCAGGCCCCGGAGCTATCCCGGCTTCGGGTGTGAGCATTGAACAGCCAATGGCCAAGTGCTGCTGCGAGGCCTTAGGAGCAGTGTGAGCCATGCGGCTCGGGCGATCTGGCCTGTTAGGGGCTTCAGCCATGGTTTGCTGGCTGACCTTAGGCCCAGCTGCAGATCTTCCTTCCGGACAAAGGGAAGGACAAAATTATGGCACAGGTAAATGAAAGGCAAGGAGCTAGGGGAAGGTGAGTCAAAAGGGAACGTTGCTTGGGCTACTTATAGGGCCCAAATTACCATAGCATCTGAGCACTCTCCCAACATCCCTGTGGAGCAGAGCCAGGCAATACGGCATCATTCACATGGGAAACTGAGGCACAGAGAGACCAAGTGACTTCTTGACTCCAACAGCTCATGAGCTTTTGGCTGGCGTCTGGCATGTCCGGATCAGCTCAGCAGGAAGCCACTTGGACGCTGACCAGCCAGCCAGATCTGATTTTTATTCTATAGAGTGGTACAGGTGTGTTTTGGTTTTTTTTAAAGGCAACTCTTTATTTATTAAAATGCTCTGGCTCTGGGTGATCTCTCTCTGCTCAATATTTATTGTTCTTGCCCCTGCCTTTAAATTGGAACTGCTGCCAGCGCTTTGATGAATGGCTCAAAAGGCTTGTCTGGATTCTTGTCTGCAAGGCTGGTGTATCCTCTGCTGAGATGCTGCTTCTAACTTCTCGTGGCTGAGCCTGCATCAGACATCATGCTGAACGGGTCACTGAATAACTGCAGGGGTCCTTAGGCCAGACACCATGGGCAAGCCAGTGCTGTTTTAATTGGTGTATGCCTGGGGTAATGGGAGGGCAGTAGCTTCAGAGTATTACAATGAGTAGCATCCCTGCATAGTTCTGCTAAAACAAGATGCTACAGCCAGACGGCTACGCTCTAAAACGCACGCGTAACCTGCTGGGGCGTGGGCCGCAGCTGATCTGAGGCTGTTACAGCCCAAGTTCGAGAGCTTTTGTTCAAGCTGTAGCTTTGCTTCTGGAGGTCCCCGGTGTGTCTCCGAGACAGCCGTCGTCGCGCAAGGAGAAATCTTGGTTGAGCTTAAACACAAAAAGGAAGCTTACAAGAAGTGGAAACTTGGACAGATGACTAGGGAGGTATAAACATATTGCTCGAGCATGCAGGGGTGTAATCAGGAAGGCCAAGGCACAATTGGAGTGGCAGCTAGCAAGGGATGTGAAGGGTAACAAGATGGGTTTCTACAGGTATGTTAGCAACAAGGAGATCAGGGAAAGTGTGGGCCCCTTACTGAATGGGGGAGGCGACCTAGTGACTGATGATGTGGAAAAAGCTGAAGTACTCAATGCTCTTGCCCCCCCACCCCCCTCGGTCTTCACAGACAAGGTCAGCTCCCAGACTGCTGCACTGTGCAGCACAGTATGGGGAGGAGGTGAGCAGCCCTCAGTGGTGAAAGAACAGGTTAAGGACTATTTAGAAAAGCTGGACGTGCACAAGCCCATGGATCTAATGCATCCGAGGGTGCTGAGGGAGTTGGTTGATGTGATTGCAGAGCCATTGGCCATTATCTTTGAAAACTCGTGGCAATTGGAAAAAGGCAAATATAGTGCCCATCTTTAAAAAAGTGAAGAAGGAGAATCCAGGGAACTGCAGACCAGTCAGCCTCACCTCAGTCCCTGGAAAAATCATGGAGCAGGTCCTCAAGGAATCCATTTTGAAGCCCTTGGAGGAGAGGAAGGTGATCAGGAGCAGTCAACATGGATTCACCAAGGGCAAGTCATGCCTGACCAACCTGATTGCCCTCTATGATGAGATAACTGGCTCTGTGGCTATGGGGAAAGCAGTGGATGTGATATATCTTAACTTTAGCAAAGCTTTTGATACGATCTCCCATAGTACTCCCAAGTTAAAGTATGGATTGGATGAATGGCCTATACGGTGGATAGAAAGCTGGCTAGATTGTTGGGCTCAATGGGTAGTGAACAATACCAGCCCCAGGACCCACCCCTGGGGCACTCCGCTTGATACTGGCTGCCAACTAGATATCGAGCCGTTAATCAACATCTTCATTAATGATCTGGATGATGGGATGGATTGCATCCTCAGCAAGTTTGCGGATGACACTAAGATGGGGGGGAGTTAGATACGCTGGAGGGTAGGGATAGGCTCCAGAGTGACCTAGACAAATTGGAAGATCGGTCCAAAAGAAATCTGAGGTTAAGGATAAGGATACATGCAGAGTCCTGCACTTAAGATGGAAGAATCCCATGCACTGCTATAGGCTGGGGACCGACTGGCTAAGCAGCAGTTCTGCAGAAAAGGACATGGGGATTACAGTGGACAAGAAGCTGGATACGAAACAACAGTGTGCCCTTGTTGCCAAGAAGGCTAATGGCATATTGGGCTACATTAGTAGGAGCATTGCCAGCAGATCGAGGGAAGTGATTATTCCCCTCTATTCGGCACTGGTGAGGCCACACCTGGAATATTGCGTCCAGTTTTGGGCCCCCACTACAGAAAGGATGTGCACAAATTGGAGAGAGTCCAGTGGAGGGCAATGAAAATGATTAGGGGGCTGGGGCACATCACTTATGAAGAGAGGCTGAGGAAACTGGTCTTTAGTCTGCAGAAGAGTAGAGTGAGGGAGGATTTGAGAGCAGCCTTCAACCACCTGAAGGGGGGTTCCAAAGAGGATGGAGCTCGGCTGTTCTCAGTGGTGGCAGATGACAGAACAAGGAGCAATGGTCTCAAGTTGCAGTGGGGGAGGTCTAGGTTGGATATTAGGAAACACTATTTCACTAGGAGGGTGGTGAAGCACTGGAATGGGTTACGTAGGGAGGTGGTGGAATCTCCTTCCTTAGAGGTTTTTAAGGTTTTGCTTGACAAAGCCCTGCCTGGGATGATTTAGTTGGGGTTGGTGTTGGTGTTGAGCAGGGGGTTGGACTAGATGACCTCCTGACGTCTCTTCCAACCCTAATCTTCTATGATTCTAAGGACCATCAAAATTTTTGCTCCAAGCGCAAGGGGTGTTTCTCTGACCTTGCCTTCTCTAACACAGATACAGAGCAACGAATGTACTTGTATAACAACCCCAAGAAAACCATAACAAAACAAGATGCGCCACTCCATGTGCTTCTCCCTCTGGGGAGAGGACGAGAGAACAAACGTGTCAGATGTGTAGGCATGTTGCTGAATGCACGACTGGAAGGCACTCAGATACTAGGGTGAAGAACGCAGTTTAAAAACCTACTTAGAATAAAAGGGGCTGTGAGTTTTGTGAGAGATCATTTCAATGGATCTATGGCTCTTTCATCCTCATGGTGACGTCTCTTTTTTTTCCCCCACCCTGCTTTTCGTTTGCATAAGCAGCATCCAGTTGTGTGTCGCTGTCAGCCTTGCTCTACAGACAAATTCCATTGAAAGCATTGTATTGTTTCCCTGCGACCGCGGAGATTAAAACGCATCCAAAGGAGCGTGTTCTGAGGCAGTGCTGACCTTCTGTTCCCGCTCCCGGTTCCTCTAGAGAACGGAGTCTGTTAATTGTACAGTGTCTTGGAGATAGATGCCGCTGGAAAAATAGCTGATGACTGAATCATCTTCCTAGAGATTTAATGTGTAACTCTACATGGCTGGAATCCCAAAGCCTTTTCTTGGAGACAAAGCTTCAGAGCCGAGTCTGGGCTTCTTGGGATTTTAGCCCTTGGAGGCGGCGGCTGTTGTCTGTGGGACGGATTGGGATCAAATCGTCTGTCACTGCTCGTTCGCAAACCCTTCTGGCCAATGACTGAGGGGCTGCTGATGGGTTCAGGGGATGGGGACCAGGAGCAGAACTTGCTTAGCTGACGACATGGATGCTGTGATTCACTACCTCCGTGCTGGGGAACAAACAGTGAGGCAGGGGGTGTCTTTGTGTATGTGGACAGGGTCTAGCACGCTCCCTGATTGGCATCCTTAGAGGTTACCACAGAAGTAATGATGGGATGTTAAAGTTACTACAGAGAACTTTTTCCTGGGTGTCTGGCTGGTGAGTCTTGCCCACATGCTCGGGGTTTAGCTGATCACCATATTTGGGGTCGGGAAGGAATTTTCCTCCAGGGTAGATTGGCAGAGGCCCTGGAGGTTTTTCGCCTTCTTCTGCAGCATGGGGCACGGGTCACTTACTGGAGGATTCTCTGCATCTTGAAGTCTTTAAACCATGATTTGAGGACTTCAATAGCTGAAACATAGGTGAGAGGATTATTCCAGGAGTGGGAGGGTGAGATTCTGTGGCCTGCATTGTGCAGGAGGTCAGACTAGATGATCATAATGGTCCCTTCTGACCTTAAAGTCTATGAGTCTAATAAGTAGTGACTTTAAGGTGGCTGGAAACAAAGGGCATCCTCACGGAGCAGGGCTAGCCTGGACTGTATCTCCATAAACACACATCTTTCTCTTTAACGCTTTGTAGCTATTCAGAGCTGGACCCAGGAAGCCATTTCCAGTTCATAAAAATCAACTTTATGGCACCTTGTGATAGGGTGTACAGGCCCAGCACTGGTGTGGGGGCGGGGTTCATGAGAGCCTGGGGATCCTCTAGGGGCTGGAGCGAGACCACGAATCCTCTCTCTGTAGGCCACTCAACCACCATCAGCTTTGACAGCTTGAATGGGAGGCTCTCCCAAGCTTGGTTTGTCAAGCCACTACCCCCTTCTCGTTCACCTCCTTCCTGAAGGCCCTCTTCAAGAGTGGAGTCAACAGCGCAGCCGGTCTCCTTTGTCTGGCTCAGATGGGATGCTCGTCAGAGCAATGGGTCTCCATCTCCGGGTTTTGTTGGGTGCTCAGCAAATACTAAGAACTTGCTGTCACTACCGTCCGGGGTGAGGGGGTGAAAGGCTCTGTGTCCCCTTACCACGCCCCTAAGCCATGTGTAATATTATACAATGACCCAGACCAGTGGGTCTCAGAAAACAATTCCCAGACCCCATCTAGCTACAAGGAAAGAGGAGATGGGGGCCAATCCCCGTTTGTGGCCGGCTGGTTGAATGGTAACCCAAGCCCCAGTGTATGTGACCCTGTCTCCCTTTAGTGGCTGATCTCGGTAACTACATCTTGCTGCTTTCTCTGCTCGCGGAATTCTCCTTCAGCTGCAGTGCCAGAGGCCTGTGCGTTTATGGCTGAAGACCCCGGGTTTGATTCCCCGCTGACAGACAGACGCTGTGTCTGCAATGACCGTTTGTTACACAGGCTCAGATCTGCATCAATCCCTCCGAGTTGCTCAAAGGATATTTCCATGTGGTCTCTACCCCTTCATAGAATCTCAGGGTTGGAAGGGACCTCAGGAGGTCATCTAGTCCAACCCCCTGCTCCATAGCAGGACCAACCCCAACTAAATCATCCCAGCCAGGGCTTTGTCAAGCCTGACCTTAAAAACCTCTAAGGAAGGAGATTCCACCACCTCCCTAGGTAACCCATTCCAATGCTTCACCACCCTACTAGTGAAAAAGTTTTTCCTAATCTCCAACTTAAACCTCCCCCTCTGCAACTTGAGACCATTAGTCCTTGTTCTGTCATCTTCTACCACTGAGAACAGTCTAGATCCATCCTCTTTGGAACTCCCTTTCAGGTAGTTGAAAGCAGCTATCAAATCCCCCCCTCATTCTTCTCTTCTGCGGGCTAAACAATCCCAGTTCCCTCAGCCTCTCCTCATAAGTCATGTGCTCCAGCCCCCTAATCATTTTTGTTGCCCTCCGCTGGACTCTTTCCAATTTATCCACATCCTTCTTGTAGTGTGGGGCCCAAAACTGGACACAGTACTCCAGATGAGGCCTCACCAGTGCCGAATAGAGGGGAATAATAACATCCCTCGATCTGCTGGAAATGCCCCTACTTATACAGCCCACAATGCCGTTAGCCTTCTTGGCTACAAGGGCACACTGTTGACTCATATTCAGGTTTTTCGTCCACTGTAACCCCTAGGTCCTTTTCTGCAGAACTGCTGCCCAGCCATTCGGTCCCTCGTCTATAGCAGTGCATGGGATTCTTCCGTCCTAAGTGCAGGACTCTGCACTTGTCCTTGTTGAACCTCATCAGATTTCTTTTGGCCCAATCCTCTAATTTGTCTAGGTCCCTGTGTATCCTGTCCCTACCCTCCAGCGTATCAACCACTCCTCCCAGTTTAGTGTCCTCTGCAAACTTGCTAAGGGTGCAGTCCACACCATCCTCCAGATCGTTAATGAAGATATTGAACAAAACCAGCCCCAGCACCGACCCTTGGGGCACTCCACTTGATACCGGCTGCCAACTAGACATGGAGCCATTGATCACTACCCGTTGAGCACGACCATCCAGCCAGTTTTCTATCCACCTTACCGTCCATTCATCCAGCCCATACTTCTTTAACTTGCTGGCAAGAACACTGTGGGAGACTGTATCAAAAGCTTTGCTCAAGTCAAGAAATAGCACATCCACTGCTTTCCCCTCATCCACAGAGCCAGTTATCTCATCATAGAAGGCAATTAGGTTAGTCAGGCATGACTTGCCCTTGGTGAATCCATGCTGACTGTTCCTGATCACTTTACCCTCCTTTAAGTGGTTCAGAATTGATTCCTTGAGGACCTGTTCCATGATTTTTCCAGGGACTGAGGTGAGACTGACTGGCCTGTAGTTCCCCGGATCTTCCTTCTTCCCTTTTTTAAAGATGGGCACTACATTAGCTTTTTTCCAGTCATCCGGGACCTCCCCCGATTGCCATGATTTGTCAAAGATAATGGCCAATGGCTCTGCAATCTCATCGGCCAACTCCTTTAGCACCCTCGGATGCAGCGCATCTGGCCCCATGGACTTGTGCTCGTCCAGCTGTTCTAAATAGTCCCGAACTACTTCTTTCTCCACAGAGGTCTCTACCCCTTCCCCACTTCTGCCCAACGGTGCAGTAGAGGTCTAGGCTAGAAGCCCCGGGTTGCTGGCGTTTGGAAAGGTTCGGTGACCGAACGAAGGCGCTGAGCGAATCTCTGCTGATGGGTAAGCACAAGGCAAGGAGGGATGCGTAAGGCTTACAATGCTGGGAGCTTGGCTTAGAAAGTGTTCTCAGGCAGGAGAGCCCTGAGCTAGAAAGATGCAATTCAGCTCGAAGTGCTGTCTTTGGAATGGCTGCCTGAGATGCCACCGTCTCGTCCCTGTGACCTGCCGCCTCTGGCCCAGAGAGACACCGCCGCCCGCAGGGGTCTCTGCTCCGGCAGTGCCTGGGCGCCGTCCTGCTAAGGTCTCCGCGCTGGCCTGGTTCTCCGCTCATCCCTGGATTGGGAGGTTTCCAGTCACGGTCTCTAGGTTTGGTGGGTTTCTTTGGACTCGAGACCTTGAATTTTTCTCCCTTGTTCCTCCTCTGTCTCATTGAATCGGCCACGCTGAGTTAAGTGACCGAATCAAATCACCAGGCGTCCGATCTCAACCTGGCAACCTGAGCGTTCGTTCGGCTGCTGATGGAGGAGTTTCCTCTCCAGAGGGCCGTGTCCCCAGGCCAGCGTGCCTCTCCTCTAAGCTGCAGGCACCCCTGCTTGGATTCCAGTAGCACCTTGAGGGCCAGCAGAGTTCAGGACCCTGTTGTGCTGGGCATAGAGAGATACTTGCCCTGGCTCGGGAGAGCTTGTGCTCTAAACAGACCAGCTGGATGAAGGAAGGGTTCTCACCCCCATCTTACAGAGGCGCAGAGAGATTAAGTGACTTGCCCAGGGTCACCCAGGGAATCTGTGGCAGAGCTGGGATTTCCCGAGCCCTAGTTCAGTGCCTGAATCGCAAGCCCCTCTTTCCATTGTAAGAGCTGGTTCGCTGCCATGTGATGCACACTGTCTCTTCTGGGTCTGCTGACTGAGGGGGAAAATTGTGCTGAGGGAATCTATCCACACCATTCTCTACTCCAGGGGTCCTCAAACTTCATTGCACCGCGGCCCCCTTCTGACAACAAAAATGACTACAAGACCCCAGGAGAGGGGACTGAAGTCTGAGCTCACCCGAGTCCTGCCGCCCCGGGTGTGTGGGGTGGGGGGGGGTCCAAAGTCAAAGCCCAAACCCCACCACTCCAGGCGGAGGGGCCAAAGCTCAAGGGCTTCAACCCCAGCCGAAGCCCCACTGCCCAGGCCTGAGGCCCTCCAGCTTCAGCCCCGGGCCCCAGCAAGTCTAAGCCTGCCCTGGTGACCCCATTAAAATGGGGTTCCGACCCCATTTTGAAAACCGCTGCGCTACTCCCCTTTGTCCACCTGCCCTCACTGAGCTCAATGGCCGCATAGGAAGGCGTTATAGACCAGGAGAGCCTAGGACTTTTGACCCAGCCCGTGTAGAATTGAACAGAGAATTCTATCCCTGCAACCAGATCCTATAAGACCATCCAAAAACCCTGGAGCTGCTCTCGTTCCTTATTCAGTTCTACAGCCTTTTAAAATCTCTTCGGGAGGTCCCTATTAAACCTCTATAGAAGCCCCTTGATTTCCTCCCCATCCAATTCTATAGGGCTTTTTTCTGTAGGGCAAAGAGCTATCCGATGGTAACAGCTTTCACTCCCTGCTGATCTAGGCTGGAGTCAAATCCATGACCTCAGCGCAAAGGGCTGTATCATATTGCCTGAGCCATCCAGTCCCCATCTCCTCCTGTTTTTTCCCCATTAACATTTTATTGGCTCGCTGCAGACAGTTACAGACGACTCCGAAGAATCTACAGGCAATTCAGCAGGCAAAGAAGATGCAAACTAGCAGGCGGTAATCAGGAAATGGCTTGGCCTCTTCTTTCTTTTATTCTCTCCCTGCTGAATGAGCGGCTACATTCTCAGCGCTTAATTATCTTTTATCATCCTCAAATACTCCTTCATCTAATGGAAATAGCTAAGCAGGTTGGAGAAGCAAAACAACATGATCTATAATATTAAGTCTCTGCTGAAGGACGTTTTGCATGCTTGGAGAATGTAGATCTTGGTATGAGCTACAGAGCGCATCAGGTGCTAGATCCGCTGTCCCGCTCCAGTGGCACGAAAGGGCTGGAAAGCCAGAGTAACTGACCGGCTGGGGACCGCCCCCAGGCAGGGGGAATCCCTGAGTTACACAGTACGGGGATAGCTGGTGGCTATATCAAAGCTACCCTGCTGCTTGCCCCAGGACCAGGGGACATGTTGTGGGTGTGATGCCCCCTGGCAATCCTTGGGCTTTCAGCATCATGGTCAGAGGGTGTCATAGAATCATAGAATCATAGAATCTCAGGGTTGGAAGGGACCTCAGGAGGTCATCTAGTCCAACCCCCTGCTCAAAGCAGGACCAACCCCAACTAGATCATCCCAGCCAGGGCTTTGTCAAGCCTGACCTTAAAAACCTCTAAGGAAGGAGATTCCACCACCTCCCTAGGGAACCCATTCCAGTGCTTCACCACCCTACTAGTGAAAAAGTTTTTCCTAATATCCAACCTAAACCTCCCCCTCTGCAACTTGAGACCATTACTCCTTGTTCTGTCATCTTCTACCACTGAGAACAGTCTAGATCCATCCTTTTTGGAACCCCCTTTTAGGTAGTTGAAAGCAGCTATCAAATCCCCCCTCACTCTTCTCTTCTGCAGGCTAAACAATCCCAGTTCCCTCAACGTCTCCTCATAAGTCATGTGCTCCAGCCCCCTAATCATTTTTGTCATTTAAAGCAGCTGCTCCAAATGATTCTGGGGATGGGGGTGGTGGAGAATAAGCCCCAGGAGCGGGGAACTGCAGACGGCTCCGTTGTGGCCCACCCCTGCTGCGCCCAGCTCTGACTAGCTGCAGCTGAGGATGGCGCCTCTTATAGGAACACGCTGGGGCTAATTCTGCTGTCGCACTGGTACCAAGTCAAGGGGCCTGACTCGGATCTCAAGCCGGCTTTTCGCTGCTGTGACTCTCTTTTGAAGACCATGAAGTCTTCCCAGGGCCTGCTACTGTATGAGATCAGACTCTGGCTTGTTTGAAAACTGGATCGAGCCCTCCCCGCTTCACTGATGGGGTGGGGGTGGGGTTTCACCGGTTTAAAGGCGTCTGTTAGGTTCCATATCTTCGGGGTCACTGTATATTCACTGCCCCCCACTTTTTATTTTATTTTTAAACACATGAAACATTCCAGTTCAGCTTTAGTCCAGATACTGTTGTCAGGGATGCTGGTGTAAATCCCCTGACCTCAGCCACGCTTACGCCAGTTATACCGAGATCAGAATCCGGGCCTTTGGCCAGTAGCTTTCCAGTGAAAATGAGAGCCGGCCAAGTTCTCTTGCTGGCGTTTTTTCATAGACTCCCTACAATAAATTATGGTCCCGATCCTAAGCTGGTGTAGACACTGCGGACTCCATTGATTGGAGCCCCACTGACTTACGCCAGCTGTGGATCTGGTCCAATCGGCAGTGGTTTCCTTTTGGCTACATCCTGCCGCAGGGTCAGGAGCAGATTCCTTTCCCGCCTTCCGAGGTGACTGTGACAGACAGCCTTATCACTGGCTAGAGGGGTCAGATTTAGGACGGTGACGGGGTGGAAGCCCAGGGACTGGGCATCAAGGGGACCGTGGCTCTGCCATTGACTCACTGTGTGATTTTCTTTGGTACATCACTTCCTCTTGCCAGGCCTCGCTTTCCCTATCCATGTAATAGGGGCTGGTGATGTTTCCCTAACTTGCAAGCTATTTATAAACTGTGTAGCATAGTTGCTAAAACACTGGCTTGGGGCTGAGGAGATCTGGGTCTGTTCTGGCTTTGCCACGGGCTTTTTTTGTCCCTGCACCCCTCTGTGCCTCGGTTTCCCCATCTGTACAACGGGGCTAATTCTGACCTCCTTTGCAAAGCACTTCCAGCTCTCTGAATGAAAAGCTCTATACAAGAACTAGGTATTATCATCGCTGTTGGTTATTTGTGATGTGCTTTGAGATCCTGGGTTGGACGTGCTGTAAAAGGGCCAAAGATTGTGTCTTGGGGATTGCTTCACACCTGTCTAATATTACTGAACACTGGCCCCTGGAGCCTGAGATCGCCGTCTCCCAGTGAAGCTCTGGTCCATGGGGCTGTACACCCGGGCTGAGGTTTTCCAAGCTGCCGAAACTCTGCCTGCCACATCCTGTCGGAAACTGATGGGAATTGTAGCACCCGAAATCCCCAAGGGTGGCATTTGAAAATCTCCCACTAGACTTCCTAAAGAATTCTTCCAGCTGCTCGCCCATTGCCTGGTTTGTGCTCGACACTGACAATGACGTCTGGTGCCTTTCCCCTCTGGGGCTTCATCTGCTAGGCTCCCAGGGCTTGTTTCGAGGTCTAGCTGACAGCATTCGGCCAAAGGGGCTGGATAATTCTGCTGCGCCTCCCGCCCGATGTTCCCTGCGTCTGCTAATCCCCAGCCAGATAATCCAGCATTAACAGACCGGCTCTGGCTGGGCGGTGGCTGGGGTCTCCGGCGGGCAGGGGGCTCCTGACGTGTGGCAGCCTGGCTGAGAGCGTGCGGGAGGGGACACAGGAGAGAGCAAGCGAGGCCTGTGGGAGAGGGTAGTGATTCGACCCATCTCTGCACCCCCCCACTTTAGCCAGAGAAGGGGGCAGGGAAAGCCGAGACACGCTTGGCTGTGAGCTCCTCGGTGCTCTGAGCAGCGACACTGTGGGTGGGGGTAGGGGCTTGTTCGTGTCCTGATTCCCCGAGGAATCTGCTGTATAGATAGGCAGGGGGGTGGGGGCAGGAAAGAGAGGACAGAGATGGGGTGGGGAGAGGAACAGAGGGCCTGATTCTTCTCTCCCTTAAGGGCTCTGCACGGGTAAAAATCCCTTTGACTTAACTGCCTGCTTTCAAAAACCACCCCCTCAGGGCATGTTATTGAGGCAGCTGGTCCTGTGGTTAAGGCCCAGGGGGAGCTGGGTTCAGAACCCGGCTCTGCCACCGACTCCCCTTCTGACTTTCTGCAAGTCCCTTCATCTCTGGGCCTTAGTTCTGTAAAATGGGGAGAATAAACCTTCCTTTGTCTGTTTTGACGGCACGCTCTGGGAGGGAGGGGCTGTCCCTCACTGTGTGTCTGTGCAATGCCTGTCACAATGGGCTCTGAGCGCCTCTACCACCATGCCCGGCGTGAGAATGCAGCCCAATCCCGAGAGCCTTCCCAGCTCCTTGGCGAGGGAACTGCCTCGTGTTCCTCGTTTGGGGTTCGTAACTTGTATCAGACCCCACGTTTGCCAGCTGCCAGGATGACGAGTGGGATTCGGCTGGAGCAAGAAACCCCTCCTGCGGCGGCGGGGAACCCGTTCGCTGCGCCCATTGTGCCCTTGCCCGTCTCACATTATCGTCCGCCATCCGCTCTCCCCTCGCTAGCAAGTCAGTCAGCTCATACGTGCGTCGAGGAGCGAGAGCTGAGCGCCGCCAAGGCATGGCGCATTAACGGGGCTGCGGCGCGTACGTTATCCCGACAGACCAACGGGAGAGCTGCTCCCATATGGGTTCCCCAGCAAAATCAACCCCCTTTCCCCCACCCCCACCCCCCGCATGGATTCACTGAGAGATGATTCCTTTGGTGAGTGAATTAATTCTGCTCCCGTTTGTTCTCCAGTAACAAACAGATCTAGTTGTAATGGGTCAAATCCATAACTCCGCGGGGATCGTCCCCTCTCCGAGTGAACCGACCTGGGCCAGCCTCGGCTGTGCCATGGGTCTTTTGTTGAAGTGTGGACGTACCCTTGGCATTCCTGAGCCAGGCCTTGCCCAGATGTGGAATAATCTGCCCCCACCTTGCCCCCATTAGGTTTCACCCTGGTCTCTAATTGGTTTAAACCCTAAAGAAGGAGGTTGAATAATATCCCTTCCAAAATGGTTGTCGTTAATTATGCTAACTCAGGATATTCTTGTGATCCATCTACACAGCTAATCCCTCCATCCTGGGCCTCCGCACCTTCCTGTGGCAGTGAGTTCCGCCGCTACATCGTGCGTGTGAAAGTTTTGAAATGCCCGTCTTTCACGTTCATTGGCCGTTCCCTTGCTCCAGTGTTATGAGCCAGGGAACTTCTCTTCGCCCTAGCTACCTGCTGTAGCAAGTCATTCTTTTCTATACTTCTGTCTTGTTCCTTCTTATTGTGTTCTCGCCCAGATAACAACCCTAATCTTTTCAATTTCTCCCTCCATCATTCGCCTCACCCTATTCTGAATCCCCCTCAAGTTCTGCAATGTCTCCTTTGAATCGGGGTGGCCAGTGTTGCACGCATTCCGGATGAGGCGGTACCTTTGATTTATATAAAGCCATCCGAATATTCTCCACCCTGTTCCTTACGCATCCCAACATCACGTTAGCTGTGTTTGACCACAGCCGCGTGTTCTGCAGAGATCCTCCCTGAGTTTCCACCTAGCAGCCTCTTCAGCTGTCTTCTCCCCCGCCGCTGCCTATGTGTCTACATCTTTCCATGGCACCAGATCCACCCCAGCCATTGGAAGCCGCTCTTCCGTAGAGTCTCCGTTTAGACCAGACCATTTAGGCTGATCTCCTGTAGGCACAGGCTGCTCACTTCCACTCCGTTACCCCTGTGTTATGCCCAGTAACTGGAGCATGAGCTAAAGCATTTCAGTCCTCAGGAGCCTGAGCTGGTGGGCGCTACAGGCAGAGAACAGGAGAGACCGAGATGCTGCTGCTGGCTAAGGCCCCTGCAATGGGATATGGCTGGGATATGCCCCCATGATCCCACCAGTGATCTGTGCCCTACACTGCAAGGGAAGCTGAAACCCCTAAAGTCCCTGCTCATCTGATCTCTGAGAAAATTCTTTCCTCACCTCAAATCTGATAATTAATTTAACCCTGCAGGTGAGCAAAACCCACCACCTGGGCACCTAGAAAGAGGATTCTCTGCATTACCTCAGAGCACTGGCCCACCCTGTGTGCTGTCCTATTTCCAGCTGTGCCCAATGGAAGGTGGGCTGGGGGGATACCAGAATACATCTAGCTAATTGTGCCTCCTTCCTGACCCTTGCAGGCCACTTGCAGAAGCCCTGAAGCATGAGATTTGAAGCATGAGAGTCTTAATCCAGAGCTGCACGTGTCCTGGGCAATGCAGCACTTCCTGTTTTCCCCACGAAGGAAGGGGATGTACAAGGGGACTCAGATGCACAGATTGCAAGACCAGGAGGGACTTACCAGGACCATCCAGCTGACCTCCTCCTCCCTCCCCCAGCCGGCCATAGAATTTCTGGTAGAAACTGGATTAAAGCAGCTATGTAGACACCCGCAGAGTCACCAGGTCTGCCTCGCTGGAATGGCTAGGGAGGGGGTGCAGGCCAATGGACATTCTGGTGACCCAAGATCTGGGGGGTAAATAAAGGGAGAGGAGAATGGCATGCCCATCTCTCTGTCCCAGGGTATGATGGCCAACTTAAGGGAGGTGGGGTTAGCTCCAGCTGTGACTGTTTAACTACCTCCTAGGTGATGGGTCCGAGGCCAGGGATTGGTGATGGCCTGTGGATCACCAGGTCCTAAAGCCCCTCCGTTCTCTTGCTCCTGTCCCCTGGCCAGGGGAGCTGGGCCAGGCAGCAGGGCCGGGTTTCTGTTGCGAGGTGTTGGTTTTAAGGCACTGGAGAAAGGGATTGAGATTCCGCTGCTGGTGGGAGCTGTAGCTGATGAGTGGGCCCCACTAGTTACAATCCTCAGTCAATAAAGCTGTGCTAGGAACCTCAAGGCATATTTCTTCCTCTGTTCCAGTTTTGGGGCTTGAGCCTTACCTGGTCTCCTTAGCAGTGTGGTGGGGCTTCTGCTGCTATACCCCACGGCTGGCCTAAGGCAACGGCCCAGGGCGTCATGGTCAGGGGGGCACCGTGCAGCAGCACAGATGTAGTGTCAGAAATTGCTCCCGGCTGGCAGGGGGGCACCACAATGGGGTCAGTTTCCCCATGTGGGTGCAGGGATTAGCGGTGCAGGGAGCGGGGGAGCCTGCGGAGCCCTGGGGCAATGGAGGGGTGCTGCACCCGTGGGTGCCAAAATACAAGTTCACCCAGGGCACCGTTTCCCCTAAGGCTGACTCTGCACACCCCTTGGGGACCCAGCCCTTTCCCAGTTACGTGGTGCAAGTGGAGTTACTCTGGATTGACACGGGGGCCAGGGAGCTGAGCTAGGCCCTGGATTTGCCATGCACGATTAGCCTTTTGGTGAGGAAGCAGCGCACACCAGCTGGGGGCGCCCCGGCCTTCATCACCCAGCACTGTGCGGCTAGTGTTATGAGACCCGTTTCCTTGTGAGGTGCCCCGTCACTTCCTGAGCCTCGAACCCACGATGGGGAGGATCCAACAGGAGGAGGCGTCATTGATAAGGAAAAGTGGCGAGCCCCGTTAATGCTGGTACTGTTCTTATCACGCTACAGCAGTGGCCTGCGTGAGATCAGGACCCCAGCGCACCAGGGGGTCTGCAAAATCTGCAAACTCTCGCAAGAGGAGACATCTCTGGGCCGATCAGACATTATGGGATTTATGTATTGCTCCCTGAGATCTGGTATGGTTGCGCTAAACAAGTTGATGGGCGCTCGTTGATATTAATAGACTCATAGAGTTGAAGGGTTGAAAAGTTAAAGGGTTATTAATGTATTTCCTATTGCCTTAACTCCTGGGAAAGGAGCATTAATGTAAAATCTGTACCTTGATTAGTATATTGTCATTGCTTAATTATATGGTGCTTCGTTATGGACTCGTGTCCAGATTCTATTGGTAGTAGGTGATTACTATAGTTGTAATGCTCGGGGTCCCAGGGGCTGTGAGGATCTCACCTGATCTGGCTGCGGGTCTTTTATTCCAGTGTAGACACACCCCCTGTGTCAAGGGTCTATTTTTGGACTGTTTAAACAGATTCTTGTTTGTTTGGTACGAATGTGTATTTTTTTTCTCTCCGCTATCGTTTCTGTTTTTTGTTTTTTCACTTATTTAATTCCTCTTTTGGTCCATCTCCTGTTACCCTCCCAAGCTTGGAATTGCCTTCCCACTCCTGTAGAATCTGTACCGGGAAGTGACACCCTGTACCCGGTTTATATAACGTTTGCTGCTTCGATCTGCAAGAGCTGTACGCTGCTCAGGAAAATTTGCAATTTCTCATTTATTCACAAAGTGACTTTATAGTCTATCAGGTATATTTTAACAATGCTGGCTCCGATAATTAAATGTGTCTCCTGGAACATAAAGGGTTTTAATAACCCTATTAAAAGAAAAATATATACTCAGTGCTTAAAAAAGAGCATGCTGGCATTGCTATGCTCCAGGAGATACGTCAGACAGAACTTGAAGCTCGTACATGGAACAGAGATTGGGTAAGCCTCTCTGTTTCTAGTTGCTTTAATTGTACAGTGCAGGGCGTTGTTATAATGATGCATAAAAAGTTGAATGTTAATGTTCTGAGTACAAGGTCTGTCAGTGAGGGCGGATTTACTGTCCTCATGGCTGAAAATGGAAATTCTATAATCGTCTTTGCCAACCTCTATGTGCCCTCCCGCGCCCGTGAGCTCTCCCCCACCCATCCGCCCTCCCCTGCCCAGGATGATCCCACATGTTTTTCCTAAATTTTTGATGAGTATAAATGACATGGGCCATCATCCTATTATAGCTGGAGACTTTAATGAAAGTCTAGACCCAGTCCTTGATAAATCTCTTCTCCATCACCATAGAAAACCACGAATACAGGTACCTCATACATACATGGCTGATTTAGGCTCACAAGATGTGTGGAGATTGGGTAATCACACAGCCAGAGGCTATAGGTTGTCTTTCTGCAGCTCATTTAATATATTAGAGTTTGGACTATTTCTTAGTGTCACGAGACTTGATCAGTTCTGTCACTGATTGTGGCATTGCACTATTGTGCTATCTGACCATGCTCCGATACATATGCCTTTTAGGCCCCCCAGGGTATGCAAGCCCCACTAAAATGAGGAGGTGAAATACCTCTCTGCTGTTTGATACATCATTTGTTAATTCTCTCCAGCAGGAGTTAGAACTCTTAAAAAAAACCAAATACCCCCCTCCTCTTCGTCAGCTGCTGCACCCTGGGAAGCCTTAAAGCCTCCTTCTTTGGAGGCCGTATTATTTCGTATGCCACCTTTACAAAGAAATGGAGAGAAATATAGAATCGATGCCCTTGGGAAGGAAATGAAGGCCTTGAATGTAAACTGTGCTTCTGCCCCGTCCCCAGAGAACGTCGGAACCTCGTCAATCTAAGATGTGAAATCAACAAACTTCGGTCCCGAAAGGCAGAGTTTGCTTTATTCTGTTTGAAGCAAAACTAGTGGGAATCTGGCGAGCGAGTTGGCAAGCTGTTACCAGACAGACTTGTGCAAAAGGCGAACAGAACTAAGATCGCCGCTCTTCGTGGAAGTATTTATATCCTATATAAATTAATCCTATACAATGCAGTCAGCTGCCAATACACAACGTCAGTAGTTTTATTCAAAGCTATTTTTAGCTGAAGAGGGAATCCGTAAAGATGGCCTAGATAACGTCTTTTGGGCATAGCCTTTGAAGGGGCTTTTAGACGCCTCTCTAGCAGGGGGGCTGGAACAATTTGTAAAGTGGCGGGGGGGCTGAGAGCCATTGAATCAAACTGTAAACTCTGTATCTAATGGAAACCACTGCAAGCCAGGGCTGTAGACCTGAGACCTCACCAAAAGACACTTTTTTTAATCTACTGGTCCCCACCTAGGCTAATGGTAACAGGCCTCATAAATGCTGACCGATGTTGGAAATGCAGTTCCCTTGGGGCTATGTTGGCTCTCACGTTTTGGGGATGAGGTGGGTCACAGGACCAGTTTGATATTGGTAGCTGCGTTGGGGCCCTCCCCCTTAAGTTTCACTCTTGGAGGTATTCCTTATACCTGGAGATCACCTGGTAACGTCCAGCTTTGGTCACTGAAAAATGAATCCTGCAGAAATTGGTTGGCCCTGCTTTGAGCAGGGGGTTGGACTAGATGACCACCTGAGGTCCCTTCCAACCCTGATCTTCTATGATTCTGTGAAATGGAAATGTTGATCCGCAGCCGATATGGCCGACCTTGCTGCTAGTGAACGACTGGCAGTCTGCCTGAAAAATTCAACCCAATTGGGGCTGACTCCTTAGAGATCTCTGATTGATGTAGGCCCTAGACACGTCGCGTCCCCTGCCCTCCCTTTAGCCTGACCCTTTTCACTGGCTTTGCGTGGGCTGATAAAGCTGGTTGTTTGGTATTGTGGTTGAATTTGCAAAATTCAATGAAAAATTATAAATAAGCCTCCAAGACGATGGGTGTGAAGTGAAGGCGCAAGTTGATGTTCACCTTGACACAGGGTTTGATTAATGGTTTTCTTGCCACTTCTCTCCTGTTGTCCTGCTCCTGTCGTGGCCTGCAATGTCTCCAGATGGTCCCACTAACTGGACAACCTTGTTTCTTCTTCATCCAGACAGCCTCAAGGACTGAGGAGGGGTGGGTTTTGCCGGGGGTGGGTGGGTGAATGGTCGCTGCTTTGCTTTCCCATAGGGGTCCCGAAGTGTTTCGCTGACAGCCGCTCTTTAAAAAACCCCAGTTCTCGCCTCTGGGAATTGAAGAGGTGCTCTTGTGCCAGTCGGCGAGGTTGGAGAAGGCCTTGTTCCCTAGCTCGTGCAGATCGGAGCGGAGCCCACCTGATGGCCTGCACCTCCACTGTGCAATCACAGATGGAGGGGGATGGCACTCTGCATTCATCGTCACCAGAGCCAGCACAGCTGGTGCCCAGGGGCCACCCAGAATGCACCAGGGATATGGAGCAGCGTGGGTGGAAGGCAGCACATCAGCTCTGAAGCTAAGTATCAGCTAAGCAACTGCATCTGCCAGGGGCGGGAATTGCTGCTGGAGGCTCCAAAGGCTTGATGAGGTGCCTACACGCCTACTGGCTGGCTGGATCAGCCCTGCAGATGGGATTGGCTGAGCAAGCGCATCCAAAGGACTGGAGCCCCGCCAAAGGTTGACGTATTCATTCCAGGGCGCACCAAGCGTTCAGACAGACCAGCTCCAAATGGGGACCAAAAGTACCGACACAGCTCCTCCAGGCTGTGCTGCCCCGGAGAGAGGAAAGGCCCTGGCAGAGCCCAGTTGACATTCTTTGCCCAGATCATAGACAACCTGCAGAACTCACGTTTGTGGAAGGTTGTTGGGTCAAATCCTGTGGCTGGTTTAATCAAAGACCAATTTCTGAGAGCTGCTGAGCATGTGTTCGCATGGGAGTTGTTGGTGCTCAGCACCACTCAGAATTTGACCATGTATATTTTTATTAATGCTAGGACAATTCAGTCTCATGCTTCAGGGTTTAATACCGATCATTTTCAGGGGTCAGGAAGGAATTTCTCCCCAAGTGTATAGCGCAGCGGCACATGGTTTGCTTTCTTCAGAAGCATCTGTCATTAGCCCCTGCCAGAGGCAGATACTAGATGGTGGAAAAGTCCTTCACAATTATTATAACACCGCAAACAGCTGTTGCGTGATGTCTGCTAACTGCTTCCAGGCCATAGTAGTCAGCAGGTTCAGCAACGGAGTGGGGGTGGTACACGGATACTTGGGCTCCGCATGGACTTCATAACACATCCTCTGCTTCTGGTCCATGAAGATCAGGCACAGCCGTGGATTCTATCAGATTCAAGGTGATGTCTAGTGGGACCCTGTACTATGGACATTTCAGGATCTGGGGGGGGGGAGGGAAGCTGCCCACATGAGCTAATAGATAGAACATGTGACTGTGGATTGTGAGGTTGTGGCTACAAGACCTGTTGTGGTGGAAGTTCTCCAAGCCCTTGGATGTGATGGCGATGTGTGTGGTTTACAAACCTAGGGGTGGGGTATGTGCTCTCCTGCTCCTCGAACCTCTGCCCTTGGCTTATTCAACAGCAGCTCTAAAAATGCTTCTCTGAGAGTATGGCGTAAAGTTGCCACAAACAAAGGCTGCTGCCGTTCTCCGTGACATACGAACGGCCCTACTGGGTTAGACCAAGGGTCCATCTAGCCCAGTATCTTGTCTTCCAACAGAGGCCAGTGTCAGGTGCCCCAGAGGGAATGAAAAGAACAGGTCATCATCAAGTGATCCATCCTCTGTCACTCATTCCCAGCTTCTGGCAAACAGAGGCTAGGGACACCATCCCTGTCCATCCTGGCTAATAGCCATTGATGGACCTATCCTCCATGAATTTATCTAGTTCTTTTTTGAGCCCTGCTATGGTCTTGGCCTTCACAACATCCTCTGGCAAAGAGTTCCACAGGTTGACTGTGCATTGTGTGAAGAAATACTTCCTTTTATTTGTTTTAAACCTGCTGTCTATTAATTTCATTTGGTGACCCCCACTTCTTGTGTTAAGGAAGTGCTGTTTACTACTTTACTTTCTCTACACCAGTCATGATTTTATAGACCTCAATCATGTCTCCCCTTAGCCATCTCTTTTCCAAGCTGAAAAGTCCCAGTTTTATTAATCTCTCCTCATACGGCAGCCGTTCCATCCCCCTAATCATTTTTGTTGCCCTTTTCTGAACCTTTTCCAATTCCAATATATCTTTTTTGAGATGGGGCAACCACATCTGCACACAGCATTCAAGATGTGGTCATATCATGGATTTATATAGAGGGAATATGATATTTTCTGTCCTATTATCTATCCCTTTCTTAATTATTCCCAGCATTCTGTTGGCTTTTTTGACTGCTGCTGCACATTGAGTGGATGTTTGCAGAGAACTATCCACAATGACTCCAAGATCTTTCTTGAGTGTCACAGCTAAATAACAGCTAATTTAGACCCCATCATTTTATACATATAGTGGGATTATGTACATATACAGGAGGCAGAGTTTCAGTTCCCAGCCTGGGGATTGTAACTCCCCGCCTGTTCTTCTTGGCGATGTCTGGCGGGGTGGGGGGCTTGAAACATGGGGTCATGGTATGGAAAGGCGGTAACCACTGGAGTAGGGAGCTTGTCCCAGATCAGGTCCTCTCTGTACTCATCATGAGCGATCTGTCCATAGGCCAGGAACAATCTTAAACCCTGTTCTGTGCCCCCATTTCACTGGAGCAGGGTGTCACTGCCTGGCAAATTGTAGAGTGGTGCCCCTGGCACTATTCATGGAGTAGCAATTGGAGGGCGGGGGGGGGGCTTAGGGAATGCAATCAGCTCATTATAGGCAGTGTAACATAGTGGATACGGTCCTGGTTTGAGACTCGGGAGGGCTGGGTTCAATTCCTAGCTTTGCTGCGCCCGTGACCTTGGGCAAATCCGTTCTTTCCCTGTGCCTCAGTTTCCCCACCTGCAAGATGGGAATAATGATACTTTGTAGCGTGCTTTGAGATCTACTGATGACAAAAGCTAGGGATTATTCTTATATGGGAAGAAAGAATTCTACTCATTGATCATTAAGCCCTCTACTCCTGGATACCCCATTGATAGCTCTCTCTCTCTCTCTCTCTCTCGGGTTTTATAATGTAGCCACTGCCCTGCTATCTCACTGCCATCTTAATATGGTGGCAAGCCCTTGAATCAAGCGCCTCTGGCTTACCCCATGTACGTGTGTGTCTATGGTAGTACTCCCTTTGGCTACACAGCCCCCTGCAGTGGATTCAAAATGACACGGGAAAATAAGTTTTGCTGCAGAGCAGGTTCAGCTTGGAAGCTTGCCCTGTGCATGTGGCTCTTGGCTCAGCCTGCTAGAGCTGCGTTGTTTGTTTGGATCCGGTTCTAAACTTCGTCAAAAGCTGTGTGTGTGTGGGGGGGGGGAGGGGGGAGAGTTTAGTCCCGGGGTTCTGCTCCAGCCTGCTAGGACTACGCAGTGTGGGTCTGGTTTTGAACTCCCCCAGAGCTCAGTGTGTGGAGATGGAAGGACATTGGTCCGAGGTTTCTGGTTTGGCCCACTAGAACGGTACAATTTGGATCTAGGTCTGAACCTGGCTCTGAATACCCTCAAAGTCCAGGGGTTTTCAGCTGCAGAGATATGTTGCAGGCCCACCTGTAATGCCCCCATGCCGACTGGCTGCTAGCGCTAAGACAGAGCCATTGGCTCACCTCCCAGTTTGCACAGTCTGGCTCTCCCAGTTAAGCCCTGCTTTCAAGAGATTTGACTTGCAGATTAATCCAGTGTCACTTCCTTAACCCATCGCTCTAATGCTGAGGTTCTGACCGCCCCCAACAGCAATCATTTCCTTCCAGATTTATTCAGGTATTTGGGGATTTTATGTTTCGTATTTATTGGTTTATTTAGGAATTTTAATTTCTGTGGCTGTGATTTACCGTGCTGCCTGGCAATGCATGCTGGCTTCCCCTGCGTGATTTTAAAGTTTATTAATACACGCCAAGCAATATACAGGCTTCCAGCAGTCCTATTTGATTACACGTATTTCCTTTTTATAGTTGCAAAGCTATATTTGCAGGACAAATCTATTACTTCTGGGGCATAACATCCCTGATAGAAGCCTACAGGTATGATAATGCTGAACAAACCTCTGACACTAAAGATTCCTGAGCTCATTAGAACATTAACCCTTTGCCAACCACGGGCAGGTATGCCTCTATAGAGCCGAGAGACGCTGCTTTTTGGTTAAGATGCTGGGTTGGGGATGTGAGTTCAATTCCCTGGTTTGCCACTTCTTGTGTGACCTCTGCCTCATTTCCCTTCTGTAAAACGGGTAATTTCTTTTTCCAACCCTTTATCTTCCTTGTTGAGTTAGATTGTAAATTCTCTGCGGCAGGGACTGTCTCTCACTAGGTGTATGTACAGTGCCTAGCACACTGGGCGTGTGATCTCACTTGGGCTCGACTGTAATGATAATAGGTTGTTCTAAGCAGTTATTTGCTTGGAGGTTCGGGAAGCATCAGTACTTTGGAAATCCTGGTCCTTCAGTCTTTTTATTGATTGCAAGGCCACTGTGGTCATCTAGTCTGACCTCCTGCCTAACACAGGCCAGAAGTTATCACCCGGTGATTGCTGCATCATGCCCGAAATGTCTGAACATAAGAACGGCCCTACTGGGCCAGACCAAAGGTCCATCTAGCCCAGTATCCTGTCTTCCAACAGTGTCCAATGCCGGGTGCCCCAGAGGGAATGAACAGAACAGGTAATCATCAAGTGATCCATCCCCTGTCCCTCAGTCCCAGCTTCTGGCAAACAGAGGCTGGGGACACCATCCCTGCCCATCCTGGCTAATAGCCATTGATGGACCTATCCTCCAGGAACCTATCTAGTTCTTGTTCGAAGTCTGTTTGAGCTATCATATGCCTTTCAAAAAGGCAGCCAATCTTTACTTTAAACACAGCAATCGATGGAGACGTCCCGCATGAAGCTGTTCCAAGGGTGAATTACCCTCACTGTTCAAAATTTGCACCTCATTTCTAGTCTGAATTGAGCTAGTTTCAGCTTTTGTCATTGGTAGACTAGACACCCCCATCCCTCTCTCAGGAGCCAGGAGTGTCCACTCTAGAGGTTAGCGCATGAGGCGGGCAGGCCAGGGTTTGGGGGTCTTATTCCTGGGCTGGTGTGTGGGGGAGTCGCTTCAGCCCTCCCGTGCCTCAGTTTCCCCACCTGCAAAATTGAGTTAAAATGCCTAACTTAACTCACAGGGGTGCTTGGGGCTTATTGAGTTAAGGGGTAGAATTCACCCCTGTGCAAAGACCCAGCACAAGTATTATGCACCAGTGAACTCCCATTGAAGTCCTAGTTGGACGATTTAAATGGTGCACAAGTCTCGTGCTGGCTGCCCGGCGCCCGAGTGTCTGGGAAGTGCTTTGAGATCCCCAGCTGGCAGGGACTGTAGAATTGCAAGGTAAGTGTTGTTATCATGATGAGGGTCCTTTCTGCTGGGCCCGGGCGCAGGACGCTTTGGTAGCTGGGCATGTTCTCACTCACCCCGGAGCTCGGGTTCCATGGGCCGTTGTGAGACTGGGACCCCAGGGCAGCCTCCAGCCCCTTGTAGAGCACTCTCACTCCAGCAGGAGGCGCTGGTAGCATGGGGTACAGTCAAGATCAAGCTCTGGACCCGCCATTCTGAGGGGAAGACGAGATGGTCTGTCCCAGGAGCAGGAATCAAAGTGCCCCCTGCCCCAGGACTGCGCCTTCCCCCGACATATAGGGGCATCTCAGCCTCTTCGGTCCCATAAATCTAGCTGCTCTGGACACCTCTGGGAAAGGGGGGCTTCATTGCCAGGGCCTTGGACTCACGGGTGGCAGGTATTGTAGGCCGGGGGACTCTGTGCCGTGGCCCTGGCTCGGGCTGGGGCTGCCCACTCTCCCGGCGCACTGGGGCTGGGGGTGCTAACCTGGGGGAGGGGCTGGCGACCACGGGGCGGGGGGGGCGCTCTGGGCTCCGGCGGGGGGGTGGGGTGGGTGGAAGGGGCGGGGCCTCAGGCAGAAGAGGCAGGGCTGGGGGCTAGCCTGCCCCCGCCGGCAGTTCACGCACCACTCAAGCTTGGACTGGAAGGGCTGGAAGTCTTCTCCTTACTGTCTGGTTATAAACCAGTGGGTCCCCCCCTTTCCTGGCTGGAGCCCCATTGGGGTTCACTGAGATGGGAGCTTCACCACGCACCCTCACCCTGGGCCGTGGGCTTTGTTCGGTCCATTTTCCTTCTCTTTTGGGTGTGCTCCCTCCCCATCCCCATCCCCCTGCTCCCCTGAAGGCTGCTGGGTGCGCAGGTGTCTGGGCCGAGGCGAGGGCCCTGGAAGCAGAGGGGAGGGGTCCAGGTCATGCGAGCAGCCCCCACTGCCCTGCAGGTGTGTGGAGGGGCCGGATTTGGGGTTTTGCAGCTCTTCTTGCCCATCCTGATCAGCCCCCATGTCCCCTGCCCCCCTGAGCTAGTCCGAGCCATGCCAAGGTCCCGGGAGCCTGACCCAGGAATGAGGAACAGGAAGGCGACTGGGCTTGCATCCGCTCCAGACGTGCAGGCTCTTCCATCTCCATTGCGGGGGAAGGATAGCTCAGTGGTTTGAGCATTGGCCTGCTAAACCCAGGGTTGTGAGTTCAATCCTTGAGGGGGCCATTTGGGGATCTGGGGCAAAAATTGGGGATTGGTCCTGCTTTGAGCAGGGGGTTGGACTAGATGACCTCCTAAGGTCCCTTCCAACCCTGATATTCTATGATTCTATGATCTCCCGTAGCCTCAGACTCTTCATCCCCCACTTGTGTGGCCTACGGGCCCACGCGGCGTGCCAGCGTCCCGCGCCCGACCTCTCCTGGCCGCGGCTGAGATCCTGCCGAGCGTCTCAGCAGAGATTTACCAGATCAATGGGAAATCTCGGCCAGGCTGCTGATTTAGTTGACGGTGGCGCTTGCGGCTGGGAGAGACGGGCACTGCCCGGGAAGAACGCTGACTCTCCAGCAGGTTAGCTCCGCTTATGTCTGACCTTGAAGGGGCGGGGGATTGTGGTTTGTCCATTTCTTGCCTGGGCTGGAGGCTTGTATCCCCAGATGCAGCCCTCCCCTCACCCTCCAGGCTGTGTCTCATCTCTGCCCATCCTTCCCCTGGGCCTCACGCTAACTGCTCTAGCATTTGGACACGTGTGTGTGTGTGTGTGTGTGTGTGTGTGTGTGTGTGTCTTGCCATCTTCATGTGCGTGTCCCAGGGCGCTGCACATGTACGAGAAGAACATCAATAACACTTAGTGCTGATACAGCCTCGGCTGCATCCCAGAAAGTCATTACCGTTGCTACAGGCCAAATTGAACCCACTGGCCGGGAGTTTTGATTGGAAAAAGGGGTGTGGGGAGAGGGAAAGAGCGTTGCCTGGTGAATATCAACTGGGGAGATGCTTTCCTCTCCAGCCCCGCTCGCCTGGATTGCTTTGAGCCTAATTAAGCCTGGCGTAACTCAGTGAAATTACAGCAGGGCTGAATTTGGCCCTTTGTCTTTAGAACTGATTGTGTGAAATCTCTATGGCTAATCGAATCTGTGGAAAAAATCTTGCCTAGATTAAGGCACAAGCACTATAAAGCCAGACCCAAAGCTCCAGCTCCTGGAGTCACGTGATCAGATCAGACTCTGAGCTCTCTCTTTTTTTAAATCACTATTTCTAGCCTTCGTAGATGCAAAGAAAAGTTTGAAAACAGGACACGGGGTAGCGGGCGCCTGCCTGAGTCTGTAGAGAGCCTGAACCAATAGCTCAGAGAGGTGTGAACTTCCCCCTTCATCTGAACTCTGAGACCTGTTGCCAACGTGCCATAAAGGATTAGGTCTTTGGGCTGGATCCTGGCATCTAGCTCCAGCCCCTTGCCCTGACTCAGCAGTGCAAAGGTGCCCTAGCGTGCTGGCTGGGCATTGCTCTGCAGTTGGGAGAATCCCTGGGTTGCATAAAGCTGGGTAAAGAGTGCGAGGGCGATGGCAAGTTGATGAGGCCGACGTATGCCGAAACGGGGACTGAGATGGCCGGGGCTGCAGAGGAGAAAGCTCTTGCACTGACTGTGGTGAGGCAGAGGCAGATAATAAGGGCCAGCTCCGTGGTATTGCCATGACCCCTTGGCAACGCTGTAAAACTGATGAATCTCATTCGCTGGGGATCCCCTATTGCAAGGAGCTCTCCAGCTGGTGCAGGGCCAATGTGTCCAGCTCTGGGCCCCTCCCTCGTAGCCCCTTCCCGTGGGGGATGTTTTGGGGGCATGATCAGGAGACGGGGGTGTAGCCAGAACACCACTTCAACAATCCCTGGCTGGAGAACGGCTCTTTAGAGGCTGCGGTTTGATGTGATTTAGAGTAACCCTGAGGTTGCTCTAAGTTGCATCCGGTGTCAAATCAGCTTGTGGCAGCCCTGGGCATCTGGGGAGCACAGGATTGAGCCCTAATACTTTGCACTCCTCTGGTACCGTCCAGCCGGGGATCTCAAGGGAAATGGTAATGAATTAAGCCTCACTCCTGCCCTTTGTTTAGTATCAGTATCTTCATTGTACCTTTGGGGAAACTGAGGCACAGAAAGGGTGCTGATTTCCTGGCATCACAGTGGGGCCAGTGACAGAGCCATCAGTAGAATCCAGGTCTCCTGACGGCCGGTCATGCGCTTGGACTTCAAGCCTGTGCTTCCGTTAATAGCCAGGACCGGGAAGTAATGTCTGTGATTTCTCATCCTGAACAGTCGCATTACCTCCCTGGATTAAGTTTTTAAAAACGTCATCCATTACTGTCAGCCGGGCCTTTAAATCGGGAATCCCGTGGCACCTCGTTAGCCGGTGTCATCAGTTACTTTCACAGCCTTGGCAGGGGTGAGGGTCAGGCATAAGCTGGCCCTTAGTGACGGAAAGGCAGGAGGGCATTGGGGCAGCCCCAGCCCCAGTGTCCCTGAGGTTAAAGAAAGAGCTTTGGACCATCCATTGATCAGCAAGATTCTCTTCTTGGAGTAGCTGCTTTCAGGCTTGGCTCATTCTAGGACTAAGGGCCCCAGGCTTCGGGCCTGTCTTGTGAATTTCCGTAAAGCGTTCTGGGTTGCATGAGTGTTTTTAACACTTCTGGTCCTGCAGTGCCTAGGTACCAGGGCCCTGCTGTGCTAAGGGCTGTGCAAACACATAGGAAGCGCCAATCCCTGCTCCAAGTTGGTCTCTATCGAAGGTCGTTACGTGGCCCCTGCTACCACAGAATCTGAACACTTCCTAATCTTCAGCGTATTCAGCCCAGCCGCACCCTGTCAGATAAGGGAGTGAGGCAACACCCCAGATCTTCAAAGGTTAAGCTCAACGGGAGTTACATACCATCGGAGATCTGAGCCTAAGTGACTTGACCAAGGTCACAGAGGCAGACTGTGGCAGAGCAGGGAATTGTAACCAGGTCTTCCTAGTCCCATCCTTCCGCTCTGCATTATATAAAGGGGTGTGTTTGGTGCTGCTGGAATTGCTAGTCTGGTTTAGTGGTTCAAATCCAGACAAACGGAACAGAAAAATCTCCTCTGCGTATCCGAATCATTCAATGAATTTGTTCAACTCTGCCACTAACTGCCTGTGTGATTTTTGGCAAGTCTCAAGAGGCCCAAAGTTTTCCAAGGTGATTAGTGATTTTGGGGTGCTCTGATTTTTGGGGCACCCAACCTGAGAGACAGTCAAGTGGCCAGACTGCCAGAGGGCAGGTGTTCAGCACTTTCTGAAAACCAGGTCCCTTCAGATGGCTCATGTGGATCACCCCAAATCACCGTCACTTTGGAAATTCTTGGCCTGCATCTATTCTCGGTCTCAGTTCTCTAGCTATAAAATGGCTTTTGCCTTGTTAGATTGTAAGCTTTCAGGGCAGGGAGTGCCTGTTACTGTATGTATGTACAGCGCCTAGCACGGTGTGGCCCCAAATCTCAGTTGAGCCTCTAGGTGCCACCATAAATACAATACTGCTACTACTAGTTCTAGCCAAGGGGCCAGATTGTCAGCAGGCGTAAACTGAAGTCAGTGCTTTACGCCAGCTGAGGATTGGCCCAGTGAATTTACTGGGAGGGATGTTTTGGAAATAACCAATCTGAATGGACTAGAGAACGCCCGTGGAAACACGAATTATCGGCTTGCAGTTGTGAGCGTTCGCAGCATGGAACCGAAACGTGCCACCGGAACGGCATGTGCCAGCCAAGCCGCTGGGAGTTTGCACGCTTGCCGCGTGCTGCTCACAACCAAGCTACCAACTGGGAGTTGTTCACAGGAATGATTGAGCAAATCAGTTCAAATAACCAGTGGATGCTGGGAAATGTTGATCAGTTTGTGACCATCCTCATGCCTTGCTCTTCTCTGGATGCCTGTTCCACCCTCAGCACTGCCACTGACTAGCCAAGTGATGTTATTTTTAAAATTATTATTATTATGGTCGGACCATCATAGACCAGAGCCCCATCGTACTGCGTGCGATACAGAAACAGAACAAAAAGACGATTCCTGCCCCGAGCAGCTTATAATCGAAGTCCAAAAAAAGTCTTTAAAAAAGACCTTGTGCAAATCAGATGTGCCTCAGTTTCCTCCCCTACGAACGAGGGCAACAGTGCTTTCCTTACTACGCTGGTGGCTTTATTCTGTGACGTGCTTTGAGATCCTCAGATGAAAGGCACTACGGCAGGGAAGTGCAAAGTCGTAGTATATTTATTATTTGTATAACTAGCCCCCGGG
This sequence comes from Chelydra serpentina, assembly GCA_037349315.1. Lineage (NCBI taxonomy): Eukaryota > Metazoa > Chordata > Testudines > Chelydridae > Chelydra > Chelydra serpentina. Next base: position 18,368,211 of record JBAIAC010000027.1, on the reverse strand, counting down.
GGCCCCAGTTACGGTGCGGGACACCCCCCCCCCCCATGCTAGGTGCTGTACAAACACCAAACAAAGAGATGGTCCCTGCCCCGAGACTTGTAACCCCCTAAATACAAGGACCTGCATCTCTTCTGCAACCGCAAAATCAGGATTAGAATCTGCAACCACTTGCAGACAAAATACGGCGCTTTCTGCTTCGCCCCCGAGCCCCTGCACCATTGTTAGAACATGTCTTCATCTTGGGTTAGCCCCGAAAAATATTTAGCACCCCATTTCTCTCTGGGAGCCGGTGGGCATTTGGTGGGATCTCTTCATTTTGATTGCCAGCCGGGGGCCGATTTGTGGCGCTGTCGCATAAAAGCCTCCCCCACTGGCAACCGCTCTCACTAATTTCTATTCCTAGTGTCTTCTTTCCCCTCCATCTCACTTTTCTGCCCTAAAACTAGGGTGACCAGACAGCAAGTGTGAAAAATCGGGACAGGGGGTGGGGGGTAATAGGAGCCTATATAAGAAAAAGACCCCAAAATCGGGACTCACCCTATAAAATCGGGACATTTGGTCACCCTACCTAAAACTCACATGCACAGCAGCCTTCCCTGCAAAGTCAGGCACAGCCAGGGACATGCTTTGCAAAAACTGATGTGTGTGTGTGTGTGTGTGGGGTGGGGAGTTGGGGGGGGGGATCCTGTCTTGCTGCATCAGCCCCTCCTGAGCTCCAGGTGGCCCTGTGGCAGAGGATGCGGTGAGCAGGCGACTGTCTGGCGTGAGGACGGGAGGCCTGCTCAGTGGTGCTGAGCTGTCCAGCATTTCAGCATTGCCTGGAGCACAGGCTGCAAAAGGGATTCAGGGGCAGGGTGCTGGCAAGAGGGGTGGGGAGGCAGGGGGGAGCCCTCCAGGGCGGGCAGGAGGGAGAGAAGGCGAGAGGGATCCAGGAGGAAGGACAGCAGGAGGAGAGGGAAGAGAGACGAGCACAAACCCTGCAGCAGAGGCTAGCCCGGACCCAGCCTGCCTGCAAAGCCACGCAGGGTTCTCCGGCGAGGTAAGGCAGCAGGGCCCATGGGCTGGCCTGGATGGAGCAGGGGGGTGCGTGGGGATGGAGGCTGCAAAAGCCTGGCTTGGAGCAGAGCCATGGCCGTGGTGGAGGCTGGGGGAGGGGAGATGTATTTTGGCTGCGATCCCATCTGTTGTGTGTTTGTACGGGCAGGGTGTTTTTTCCCTTTCCGATGGAGCAGCCGGTGTAGGTGGGGCAGGGGGAGGAGGCCCTTGTTCTGTCTCCGAGGCGTCCTGGGGAAAGGGGGCCAGGCATTCGGATGAGCATTTCCCCCTGCGCGTGGGTTTGCGGGTCTTTCGCTACCCCAACGGGCTGGTTTGAGGGCTGCCGGGTCCAGAGGGGCCGAGATCACCTTCGCTGCTGGGAAAAAGGCTGCGATGCCGGACGGGAGAGGCGCCCGCTCCGGAGAGAGACTCTCCGATGTCTAACGCCAGCAGGTTTACGGCTCCCCTTCGCAGCGGGGCCGGGAGAGGAGGACGTCCAGCAATTCTCCTTGAATGGACAAACCAAAGAAAACCAGGCTGCCCGGGGGCAGGGACGGAATGGCTCCGGGGGGCCAGGCCGTTCCTCTGCCAAGAAAGAGATGGGTTGCTAAGCCAAGGCTGTACCCCTGGCTTCAGTCCTAATAGTCCCCACGCATCCTAGGTGTTTAAACCCCAGCAGCTTCGGAGGAGCACGTTGCTGGGAGATTTTCTTTTGTACCTGGAATGTGATTCTCTCACCCGGTGAAAGAGTTTAGAGCAATGCCAGCAGCTCTTCTAAAAACCAAGAGGGACGGGCAAGGAGTAGCGGGGGCGCAGGGGGGGAGGTAAAAGGGGGCCCACTGCCTTCTTAGCAGTGTCCTGCACTTCTGTCTCCTTGGAGCCAGGGAATTGGACTCTTCTAATTGCCTTTGTGTGCTGCTCTCCAATGTAGCCGGTGGGGGTGGCTGAGAGGAAGTTTAGCAAATTTCAGGCTGGCGTGTGATCGTTCACGAATTAATTCATTCGGGAGCAGGGAGGGGCCTGACATTTTCCTAGGAAATTTTGGATTGCAGTTTGACTTTGCTTTTGGGGTTTGTTTGTTTTTTATTTGCACGGCGAACGGTTTCTCTTTAAAATAATGTGGTCTGGGTGTTTTGGGTTTACAGAATTGGGCTTTGAGACAGCTACTGCAGAACGGTTTACATAAGCGAGGAATAGTTAGAGATTGTCCTGCAAATATCTCGAGGCACATAGACCATGGCAACATACAGTCATGCAGTAACAATACAGTAGAAATACAGTAGAAATATGGGTATGTTTGGGGAAGGAGTGTTAGAGGATAGAATTGCGCATGTGTGGTAGATGTACGTATGTAGGTATATACTGTGAACGAACACACACACACACACACACACATATACACACACACACACACACACACACACGTTCTGGGATCTAGGTTTTCCTCTCCTTGCTTTGGAAGATTGCCCCTTGGCAGGGTGCCACGGCTGACATAGTGAGATCCAGACCTGTCCTGTGCTTGGCCTTTGCACTGACGGCTGAGGCTAGCAAGAGCATCCTAGGGCTCGGAAATGCACCAGAACACCTTCGCCAGCCAGCCCGAAGCCCCATGCTGTGCTGTTTGGCTTATGCGTAACTAGTGACAGAGTCTGCTGGCCGGAGGGCTTCTCTGCATGCCATCCAGCCTTCCCTTTGACGTGTTGTTGCAGCAGGAGTCCCCTGGCATCTGAAAATGGGTGTGTGTCCTCCAGCTCCTTCTGAGCCCTGATTGTTGTGTATGCCAAGGACCCTAACCCCCTTAGTGACCCCAGGTATCAGGGATTGTAATCTGCCTGTTTCCCCTTGTTCTGGGCTGCCCGTTTCCCCCCCTTCTTCACAATCACACGATCTGCCCCACACGTGCAGACAACTTACATATGTGCACACCGTGACCCGTACGCACACCCTCCCTCCCTCCCTCGCCCACGATCTCACGGCCAGCACCTGCTTTGAGCAACCCTTCTACTCCGCCTTGCAGCTGGGAGCCCAGGGAAGTTCCCCCGGAGTGGCAGGGGAGCTGCTGAGCTAGCCGCGAAGGAGGCAGAGGAAAAAACGCAAGATGTTTCTTTCCAGAGACTCAGCATCCCCAGCCAGAGACAGGAGAGTCTTATGCAGGCCCCTTGGTTTCCTAAGGGAAAACGCTTCACCTTCCCGGATGAGCCACCGGATCAACTGCCCCCCAGACGGCTCTTCCATGGAGGAGGGGGCAAGTGAGAACTCTAGTCTTCTAGAGAAATCCGTGTGCCCTTGTCCGTCCTGGACTTCCGTGCAGACTCTCCTATCTCTGGCCAGAGGGTGGCTGGGCACGCTCGGAATCTATGGAAAGAAGCAACGTCTCGCAGATTTCCTCCGCGACCCTGCGCGACTCGCTGGAGCGACCGCCGTGGCTGCCAAGCGTGGCTTATTTACAGAGGTAGTGACTGCGAGGGAGAGACCGCTGGGCTTTTTAAAGCAAAGTTTACACCAATCTGCCCGTCCTTAAAAGGACATTTCCTCTTTGTACGTTTCCTGCTCTGTGCCCCGGGCGAAGTGGCGGAGTTCCAGACAGGCGGCTTTTCAGAAAGAGACGCCGCATGTTACCGGGCTCCGTGGCTGATGAGCTCTGGCATAGCACCTTTCCGGCCCCAACACCCCTGCTTCTCTCCCCCCCCCAGGATCTGTTCTCCTCGGGGAAGTCAGTTTCGAGTCTGTGTGCGCGCCGCAGAAGTAGGGACCGTGGTTTGATATTTGGCCGCAGTGGGTTTTCAAAGAAGTTGGCGGGTTGGGTGGGAGCGTGGCTTCGCCGGCGGTTATTGCTATTTCTGACTTGTATTTGCGGTAGCAGCTAGAACCCCCATCTCAAGGCCCAGGGCCCCTTGGCATAGCAGACAGTTCCATGACCCCGATTGCTCACACCCTTCGTGTCAGCCAGGTGGACGAAACAGAGAGACCCATAAATCCAGCCAAGCTTAGCAGGAAAGCAGAAATCCCAGCTCACCACTTGCATCCCTCGGGCCAAAGGGGAGTGAGGCGTAGGCACATGGCAGAGGGGAGTTTTAAGGGGCCGTCTGAGTAGAGACAGGAGCCTTTGCCATGCATGGGTGGCATGGGACAGGACGGAGGGACTTGGAGGAGAAGTGCCTAGGTAGGCAATTGAGGCCCCCAGCGCTGGCAGATAGAGGTTTGTGTCTTGATAAGGGTGGTAGTACTGACTGGTAGGTTACGGACATACAGCTTGCCGCACGTCTCACAATGGGTGAGGGATAGGACCCAGCCCCTGCTCTAACCACAAGCCCATGCTACCCACCCCATAAACCGTGAATTCTGCAAGGGGGTGTTATTACCAGGCACAAGTGAGCCTTGGATTTAAGGTGAGCATGAGATTGTATGGCACGTATACATTGATTTATTTTCAAAACACCTTTCAGACATCAACGGGTCCTCTCAGTGAGGTAGGTGTGCAAATGTTACAGGCCAGAGTGGACGGATGGGGAAACTGAGGCACAGCAGGCATGAATGCAATATTTTCAAAAGGGACCGTTAATGGGGGCCCTCCATTTTTGGGTGCCTAGCTTGAGACACCGAGAGCCTGATTTTTCAGAAGCACTGACCAAAGGCAAGGGGAAGCCTTTCTTTCACGTGATTCCCCCCCCCCCCCCCAAGCCACCATCTCAGTTAACCACTGGAACAACTCGCCAAGGGTCGAGATGGATTCTCCATCACTGGCAGCTGTTACATCTAGGTGTTTTTTCTAAAATGTCTGCTCTCGTTGCTGGGAATTCTCTTGGGGCCGTTCTCTGGCCTGGGTTATTCAGGAGCTCAGGCTAGATGATCACAATGGTCCTGCCTGGCAAAGCCTTTAAACTCCTAGTCCTCTGCTCCAGCCCCGCCCCAATGTTCACTACTCCAGCAGCATTGTGCTACTGGGCACGGGTGGGTCTCTGACGTTCCTTGCTTGCCCCCCAGTTCAGGGCAGCCCATAAGCAGGTGCCAGGCTGCCCCGACAGGGGATGCTTTCCCGAATCGGCCTATGTGCTGTCCAAACCTCCAAATAAAAACCCGACTATGAACCATGTGTGTCAAAGGCGGCGGGGTTAGGAGCTCTGTCCTATTTAACAGGAAGGATAATCTGTCTAAGGTGTGTATCTGGCCTCCATTGCCACAGCATCTGAGCAGCTCTCAACATTTAACATATCGATGTTGCCAACACCCCGGGGGTAGCGTCGTGATGTTATCCCCATTTTACAGATGGTGAACTGAGGTGCCCTAAACACTAGCCCATCCTTCACCTCTTCTTTGGGGCTCAGGTGTTCCCGTGCTGGGCAGAACTTTGCAGTGGTTGGCTGCCATTCTAAACCCAGGTGGGGCTGGACATCTGGCCAGCTGTGTGTTACAGCCATGGAGATCATGATAGGACGTCCAATGGTACAAATCAGGGTTCCCTGCCCCCGCTCAATTATCCCGGCCCTCCCCTCTCTTGACAGGTGGCATGTAAAGTTATATAATGGCATCAGCCCAGGAATAGCCGCCTCTGTTATGTAGCTGTAATTGATGGGCGGCGCAGGCAGAGGGTGGGAGCTGCCTCCGGGGTGGGGGAGAACGTTTCGCTGGGGCGGGTGGGGTGGGGGGTTCAGCACCAAGCCTGTTCTGCCGCAGACCCCCGGGCCGAGCTCATCATGACAAGGAGTCATGTCCCTTGTCCGAGGAGAACCCAGAAAGTCGATGCTGGGGGGGGGGGCAATCCTCCCGGACTCGATAGAAATGCTGGGTTGCAGGGGACCCCGCGAGGTTATTCCTCCCAGTCCCAGCATGGTCTTTTCGCCAGCAGGTGGAATTTACTGCAGCGATTTCTCTTCTGTCCCCGCGGGACGCGAGTGCAGGGCTGGGGGTCCGCATGCCTGCACGTTGGTGCGCTCTGATCCCCAGCTGCCGAGCTCAGAAATCCCCCGAGCGGGAGGGGTTCAGCTCCCTGGGGCAGAGCTCTTCCTTTAACACAACGTGAGAATGAAGTGTGGTGGAAGGGAGCTCGCTGGCCGGCCCTGGAGACCAAAGGCCTCTTGTTGGCCACGGACCAGACCCAGCATGGGCAATCATGGTGTGCACAGGGAGGAAAGAAGGTCCAGTGGTTAACGTGCTAGCCTGGCCCTCCGGTAGACCTGGGTTTGCTTTCTGCTGTGACCCAAACTCCCTTCCCGACCTTGAGTAAGTCACCGAGTGCCTCAGTTCCCCGTCTGTGAAATGGGGTTAATAGCCGTGCCTGCGGTGAGGATAAACACGCCAATGGTTTGGCGGTGAGGAACGCTCGAAGGAGACAGGTAGCAGTTCTGCCACGAGGCCTCTCAAGAAGGTATCTTCTTCTTGGGGGTCTAGTCACCCCTTGAAGGGGGACCAAGAGCAGAGACAGATTCTGCCACCGGAGACTCCCCCGCCTCATTTCACAGAGGCTGCTGAATGGCTGTGGTCATTGCTGACCTGCCCTGGATTTAAGTTACTGACCTAGAGGTGAAGGGGTTTATGTTCCCTCCCACACCTCTGCAGCCTTCAGATACCCCTGTCTCCTGGGGCCCAGCATCCCCGTTCCGTGGAATTAGCATCCCCAGTAAGCAGCTGTTTGCCAGCATGGCTCTGAAGTGAGGCCCGGGTACAGTGGGGTTTCACCCTGACTTAGTGGGGCAATGGTTCCCCATGTGCCGCTGTGCTGCCCCTGCAACGTCCGGCCAGCCAGGCAGTTCCCAGGGCTTGTTTGCGCTGGGGCCTGAGTGGAATCCATGGAACAAGTCGAGGGCCAGAGCTCAGAGGTGCTGCATGCTCCCAGCTGGAGTTGCTAGCCCTCTCTGCCACTGGCCAATAATACATAGCACTTCCACACCATAGTGCGTCTCCAGGGTGCTTTGCTAATGTTCACACCCTCCTTCTGGCGGAGGCACGAGAGGGGTATTACTTGCATGTGGGCACGTGTGTATGTCACGTCCGCGCTACACACGTGTGTGTCTCCCACGTGCATCTGTAAGTCCATGTCTGCGTGCGTACCCCGCATGCATGCGTGTCTGCGTGTGTTCATCACATTCAGATGCATGTTCTTGTGTGTGTCCAAGAATGGGGGCGGTGCGTTAGTCCAGTACTTGAGGAGCCGATGTGTTCGTCAAAGGAATTGCCCCCTGGCTATTCTGCAAAGCTCAGGGCTGGTCTCCGCTGGGAACTTACTTCGGCATAGCTGTGTGCCTCCAGGGTGTGAAAAATCCACAGCCTGACAGGTCGGAACAGCTACGTCTATCCCCCGGTGTGGACAGTGCTAGGTCGACAGAAGAGTTCTGCTGCCTTTCAGGGAGGTGGATTTAGTCTGCAGAAGAGAAGAATGAGGGGGGATTTGATAGCTGCTTTCAACTACCTGAAAGGGGGTTCCAAAGAGGATGGAGCTCGGCTGTTCTCAGTGGTGGCAGATGACAGAACAAGGAGCAATGGTCTCAAGTTGCATTGGGGGAGGTCTAGGTTGGATATTAGGAAACACTATTTCACTAGGAGGGTGGTGAAGCACTGGAATGGGTTACCTAGGGAGGTGGTGGAATTTTCATCCTTAGAGGTTTTTAAGGTCAGGCTTGACGACAAAGCCCTGGCTGGGATGATTTAGTTGGGGTTGGTCCTGCTTTGAGCAGGGGGTTGGACTAGATGACCTCCTGAGGTCCCTTCCAACCCTGAGATTCTATGATTAAGTACAGCAGCGGGAAGAGCCCTCCTGTCGCTGTAGTGGGGGGGTGTCTACGCTGTGGCGTTTTAAAGGGAGACATTGCCACCATGGTTGTATTACCGAGAAGAAGGTTCTCAGTGGATTGGAACTGAAGCCTGGCTTTAAACTGAGCTGGTGAGAACGCTCAGCAAGGCCGTTGCGGTGGGAGGTTCCTTTGGCTTGGTGCATGTTTGCCCAGTTAGAATAGTGGTGCGTTCACATGGCTGATGGCACGCACATGGGGACACAGGGCTCTGGTTCCAGACGGTCACTATGGGGTGGGGGAGAAGCCGTTCGTACTGACAGCTCTGAATGCCAGGGCCAGTAATTTTGCCATGTACAGTAACAACCGGGGTGCTTAGAGTGTTGGACGGCCATGGGGCTCTGGGGAGAGTTGTCACTGCAGGACATGAGGATAGAACAAGAAGCAATGGGCTTAAACTGCAGCAAGGGAGGTTTAGGTTGGACATTAGGAAAAAGTTCCTAACTGTCAGGGTGGTTAAACACTGGAATAAACTGCCCAGGGCGGTTGTGGAATCTCCATCTCTGGAGATATTTAAGTGTAGATTAGATAAATGTCTATCAGGGATGGTCTAGACAGTAATTGGTCCTGCCATGAGGGCAGGGGCCTGGACTCGATGACCTCTCGAGGTCCCTTCCAGCCCTAGAATCTATGAATCTATGAGGACGGGACGGGAGCCCAGGGAAAGATTCTGCAGTAAGGACGGTGCCCACTTGTGGTGTTTAGCGATCAGGAGAAACTCGACACATGCCCCCGCTCGCTGTGAAGTCCTCGATTCCAGTGTGGGGGAGATCGCCTGCTGCTAGCCCCGGCTGCATCCGGCAGGCAGGAAGCCTGCCTCTCAGTGAGGGGCAGCATTAGGAGAGCAAGAATGAGCTCCTCAGCTGGTGTAAATCTGCATGTCTCCCCTCAAGTCAAAGGAGCCTCGAGGAATCTGTCCCTGGTATGCTACAAGAGCCGCCTCTCAGTTCCTCCAGGCAAGGAAATGCAACTTCCCAGGAAGAGGCTGAGGAGGTTTTGTTCGCACAGGATTATTTGCCATTTCCTGTCCCTTCCTTGGCACTTTGGTGTATCTCCAGCTGGCTGAGAGAGGCAAATCACACCCGGAGAGGAGGAGACTCCTTCACGCATGGCAGGCAGCAAAAGGCCAGAAGGGATCACCACATCATCCAGGTCATCTGCCGCACCCAGCACCCGCACGCTAAACCCAACAAAATCCATCCCTGGCCTTTCCCCGGCTCTGCCTGTGCCCCTCTATCCCGTCCCTCCCCCCCGCCCCACTATTCCCTTCCTGGCATCCGTGGAGCAGAGATTCCTAGTTATGCTGTGTCGGTGATTTGGCAAGATGCATTAACAGGGCTTGGATTGAGAGCCGCCAGCCCGCGATCCCCATGTAGCCGCTGGCACCCGGGTCTCGGCTGGTGTAAGCACCGCGCGGTGCTCTGGCAAAAGGCACCTTGTGACACTAGGGGAAGGAGCTGGCACATGCGCCCGGCATGATTCAAAGATTGGAACGTAGAAGACGGTTTCTAACCACTGGAGGGGCGAGGTTCTGGAAGAGCTGCTCAGTAGGCGTTGTGGGGGAGAGAACTCGCTTCGTTTTAAGAGACAGCTGGGCAGATTTGTGTGTGTGATTGTGTAACGGGTTTGCCTGTGTGAAGGTAGGAGTGGGGCTCACTTCCTGTTTGTGTCTTACGTTCCTAAATCTCCTGTTTCAGCCAGCTCTTGGCAGGGATCCCCCTGCCCCAGTGTATTCTGGTTTGGGGTTTTTTTAATCTCCTTTCTCTGAAGCATCAGGGCCGGCCATGGCTGGAGATGGGGCATTGGGCGGGAGGGCTTGACTGGCTGGTTCTTGCTCACATGCTCAGGGTCTAACTGGTCGCCACGTGGGTCTCCCAAGTCAGATTGGCAGTGATCGGGGGGGTGGGTGTTCCCCTTCCTTTCTAGCGGGGAGGGGGTCACTTGCTGGGATTATCTGGTTCTGTCTCACTTCATTCCTTGCCAGTGCGCGAGCGTCCGGCACTGCTGCCTGTGGCACGTGATAGTCTAGTCTCCCGGGGCTGCAATACTTGGTCTCACTGCGGCTGTTGGCGTTCGTGTGCGGGTGCTGGTGAGGGTGGTGGACTGTGCTAGACGGGGTCAAACTAGATCCTCTGGTGGCCCCGTCTGGTGACCTTAAACTCCGAGCCCCTCTGCCTCTCACATCTGCTGAAGGGAAGCCGGCGTGAGGGGGCGAGGAGCAGCCCGGGGTGCCCTGCATGCTGGTGTGATGCCCAGGGGAGCGGCGGGGAGCAGGTGTTCCCTGCACGCCGCCCATCTACCGACGTCGCATCCTCCGGGCGCGCTCGGAGCCCCCCGGGCCGGCTGGACGAGCTCCTGCCGAGGCTCATCATGCTGGCGCTGCAGCAAATCCGAGGCCAGGGGTGCGGCAGGCCTCGCTCCCCTCCCGGATGGCACGGGCAGGTGCCAGTGCGGGCAGTGCACTGCTGGGCCTCGCCGGGGGCACCTGGGCCCGTGAGAGCTGGGTGTGCCAGGGCTGGAGCGAGTCTGGGGAACAGCTCCGGGGTGAGAAGCTGCCCTGTTACCATGGCACCAGCAGACTGATCTCCGGGGCTTTCGTACGCGGCGCACCAGCCTGTGAGGGCAAGCGGCACTCGGAAAGGGGAGAGGAACACGGGTGGGAGGGGAGCTCTCCCCAGCTCACCTGGCTGCAGACCTGGTCCCCCGTCCTGAGGGGGCCTCCTCCCCACCCAACCCGTTAGCCCTGTCCCATGGGAGGCCCCCACTACCCATATCCTGGGGGGGCCTCTACCTGACCCTGTTAGCCCTGTTCTGAGGGAGTGCCCCATTACCCATATCCTGGGGGAGCCCCCTACATGACCCTGTTTTGAGGGATCCCCCCATTACCCATATCCTGGGGGAGCCCCCACCTGACCCTGTTCTGAGGGATCCCCCGTTACCCATATCCTGGGGGAGTCCCACACATGACCCCATTAACCCTGTCCCAGGAGAGCCCCGCCATTACCCCATATAGTTCTGTCCTGAGGGGACCCCCCCATTATCCATATCCTGAGGGGTCACGTTAGCCCTGTCTGGAGGGAACCTCTCCCCCTCTGCCCTAGTTTAGGCTTCACAAGTGAACACTTGGGCCGTCGGTCTCTGTCCTCTGAGCCAGCCCCGAGACGCCCTTCTGTGAAACCATGGGTCAGAGGGTTCCCTGTTAGGCCAGAGCTCCCCTCTGCCCCAGAGGATGCTCTACGGAGCCCTCTGGCCCCCTTCACCCATGCCTCCCTTATCGAGCGTTCCCCTTCCTCTTCCGGTCCCACCTAGCGGGCCCGGCCGAGACTGGGGCCCTGTTGTAAATGGGCAGTGGGGAGTCTGGTGCCCCAGGTGCGAAAGGCTCGCATCCCAGGTACTCAGACGTACGGAGGCATCCCTGACTGGCAGCCAAACAATGGCTTAGCGTGGGCGGGGGGGCCTTTTGGTATTATTGCAGTTGCCCCTACCAGGCCCCATGGTGCTAGGCACTGCACATACACCGAGCGAGAGCCCCTGCCCCACAGAGCTCACAATCTACACAGACAAAGGCCGGTGCATCATCCCTACTTCACAGATGCGGTGGGGAGCTGAGTCCAGAGCGAGTGACATGCCCAGGGTTACACAGAGAATCTGGGGCATTGACCCCAGCTCTTCCTCATGCCAAGGCTGGGCCCTCCGTCCTGCCCCTGGCCCGGTGCCCTAGCAGTTCCAGAACCTCCCCGGAGGCTGTTGGTTTGTGTGTTGTGTTTCAGTGCTGTTTGCGAATTGTTAAACCAGGTCTCCAATATTTGCTGAGCAAACACGTGTCTGCACAGGGAGGCTCCCCCCGGGAGTGCGCGCTGCCCGTCACGCTGCGGAGGCCTGTGCTCACGGCACCCCACTTGCTGGAGGAGTCTCTGCACCTTGAAGTCTTTAAACCATGATTTGAGGACTTCAATCGCTCAGACATAGGTTGGGGGTTTATCACAGGAGTGGGTGGGTGAGGTTCTGTGGCCTGCGTTGGAGCCGGTCCCGCGGTTCCTGCTGACGATGGAGCCGGGAGTTGGCATTTGGGGCCGCAGACGGCGCCCGGGGGGCTGGCGCGTTGCCCCCCCCCCCACGCTTCTCTCTGCTGCCCCCTATGGGAGCTGAAGTTCTTAGGTGCGGCGCTGGCGTTCTGGGGCATGTCGTCCATCCATCAGCCTGGAGAGCCGGGGCTGCTAGGGGCTGTCAGCTGAGGGGGTGGAGACTCCCGGGGAGGGGGCGGGACCGGCACGCCACCTGCCGTGTAGAAGGAAATACAAGAGCTCATTAATTACAATACCTCAGTGCACCTGCTGGGCTGGGAAGAGGCTTCACAAACAAGGCCAACAAAGCAGATCCGTTTCCCTACAGCTGGGCAAAACAGAGGCGCAGCAAAATGCAGTGACTTGCTCCCGGTTACACGGGGTCAGCGACAGAGCTGGGTGTAGACGCCTAGCTCCCCAGTGCTGCACCTGTAACCACTAGGCCACACTCCCTCGCCAGGTCTCCCGCCAGGGCATCTCACTGTGTTTAACAGTGGCTCCGGGGCTCCCTAGCCCTGCCTGGAGAACTGGGCTGCCCAGTTATCCTTCCCAGCTCTTCCCTGCTGCATGGCGGGTGCTGCTCTGCGGGCGTGTCTGTCCAGCACTCTAGCCCCGGCTGAGGCACCGGGTGGAGCTGCCCGGATTTTCCCAGCGTACCCTGGGGAGACAGAAGCACGGTTGTCGTGTGGTTGTGTTTTGGGGGGAGGAAGGCCAGGTGGACACGGCTTGCCCATGTGCGCCGTAACCAGGGTCAGGCAAGCCTCGCTGTCGTTTGGAGCCTCGTTTACAATTTCCCGGCAGGGAGGGAGGCTCGGGGTGCTAATTGGGGCGTGGAGGAAGGGGCTCTGCGCTGTTGGGGAATTTAGTGGGGAAAGGGGAGCTTCCTGCCCAAAGCGGGGGCTGTGCCCTAGCGATTCCTGTTGTAGGCTGGCCTGTCGCATGGATATTTCATTGCTTCCTCCGCTGGTGGGGAGGGGGGGGACCTGTCTCCCCACCCCCCTTCTCCGTCCAGTTGCAGGAGCACGTGGGCTAAATTAGTGGCTAGCCCAGAGCACGGGCCAGGGGCCACTGAACAGCAAACTGCATGGCCGGTGTGGGAGCTAAAAGGCTTGCAGGACTGGGGCAGTGTCCCACCTGTCTTAGCCAGAGCTGGGGCTGGTCAGAGCAGCGTGTTACCACCAGGCTAGCTGGGTGAGACAGGAAAGTCAGCCCCCCCCCCCCCAATGCTACCGACCCTGTTAACCCCACGCTAACCATGCAGCATGTTCTGTAGCTCAACAAGATGGACCCGCTAAGCAGTGAGTGATGGAAAGACAATAGGGTCCCTACCAGAGCTCCATAATCCCGTGCTCGAGGGAGGACACTGGGGGCGTCAGGATACGGCAGGCCAGACGGTGCCTAGGGCTGTGTAATGGGACGGGCGGGGCGGGGGCGCAAGAGACCTTGCTCTGCTCCTGCGCCGCTCTGCAGGGGGCAGGCCCACAGCTGCCCAGCCCGCGCCAGGTGTGCAGAGTCCAGGGGAACCCCAGCCCCGTGTGTCCAAACAGCCATATCCCAGCTCCCTTTGTGGCATCCCCCTCAGTCCTGGGACTCGGAGAGCCTGGTCCCAGGGGAGCCCATGGGTGTGGCCGCTGCTCAGCCCCTCCGTTCAGAATCGGGCCCGGTGCGAAGCTGAGTTTGCAGCCCGCGTGCCCCACATTTTACCCCTCTTACGTAATCCCCCTAGAACGTCTTATATTTCTGGCATAAATCCCCCCTCTGCTATTTCCAGCCCTGTAATACATCCCTGCTTAGCATCTCTGCTGCTGACATAAGCCCCCCTGTTATCCTGGCTCAGTTATAAAACCCCTCCCTAACGTCGGGCCTGCAGTGCGCTGACCCCTCTCCCGTTGCCCCAGTGGGCTTTCTGTGCCCCGGCTTAAACCTCTCAGAATAGGGGTTTTGCTTTGCTCAAATGGCCAGCAGCAAGCACTGTGTGCCTGCAGTCGCCTTCCCTGAAGACGACGCCCTCGATCGCCCTTATCATCCGCGGATCTCAAAGCACGACATTTACAGATGGGGAAACCGTGGCCCGGAGTTGCTGTGACATGGCTGAGGTTGTGCTGTCAGGAGCAGAGCCGGGAAAAGAATCCCGCGACGACTCCAATGCCTCTGCTCTCACCGCGGTTGCTATTTATTATTAATAATAATGATCTTGTGCTGCAAATGAATGTAGCGCTGCGTGACTCAGCCCCGGCCATCCCACATGGCAGCGGAAGTCGGCTCAGCGGAAGGGTTGGGAAGCGGGGCTGTCATGGCAGACAGTGTGGGGCTGCTAATTGGGATTATGCCTATATGGCTATGCCGGAGCCTCACCGGGGGCCTGTGTGTTTGCTGCCACGGGCTGGATGCGTCGATGGCAGATGTTTGAAAGCAGCATGATCCCTGGGAAGTGGCAGGCTGCTCTGTCCGTTTCTGAGCCTGTGTGCTGCATGTGGAGGAAGGCTAAGGATATTCCGGTAGCTGATTCCACCAGCCAGTTGTGTGATTAGGCAACACAACATCCCTGATTTGAGGAACCCGGAATTTACCACGCTCCTTTTAAACTGCAGTGCCCGTAATCCCCAGAGCGGGATTTTGTCCATCCCCTTGATTTTATGAAAGTTTCCAGTGTCTGGAATGATTTGTAAAAGGACCACGCATTTGTATGGAAAATGAGCGCATCCACCATTACATTAGACAAAGAGGAAACGAGGTTTAGAAGGGATATTTTTTTTTTACTTGGGCGACACGTGAAAGGCGCTCAGATACTATGGTGATGGGTGACAGTATTAATCCCAAAGATAAAGATAAACCTTCATGCTTCAGGGCATAACCAGCCACTAACTACAGTGGTCAGGAAGAAATGCTTCCAGTTGGCAGCTTATTCTGTAGCTGTTGGCTTGCTTGTCCCTTCCTCTCTGCTGCTGGCCACTGTTGGAGACAGGATACTGGACTAGGTGGACCCGGGATCTGATCAATGACTGGCAATTTCTATGGTGGTAGGGCATCCTCAAACCAGAGTTCTAGCGAGTCTCTCTCTCTGCTGCTGTTTCACTGCCTGGTCCATGGGCAATGGATGGTCTGGTATTGCATTAGGGTGATCATACAGCAAATGTTATAAATCGGGACGGGGGTAGGGGGGTAATAGGAACCTATACAAGAAAAAGACCCCAAAATCGGGACTATCCCTATAAAATCGGGACATCTGGTCACCCTATATTACATAAAGCTATCCAGTCCTTTTGTTTTGTGTATGGGTTAGAACATGGAGGTGTGGAGCCAGGACTCCTGGGTTTTATTTCTGGCTCTTCCAGTGATTTTACAGTGTGACCGTGGACAATTCACTTTAATAATTCTGTGCCTCAGTTTCTCTGTCTCAGAAATGGGAACAATACTGAGATAACAGGGTTGATCTTGCTCTCACACATGTTTATTTCTCTATTTAATAATAATAATGTCATAAAATATCACTTGTCTAACTCTCAGCACTTCCATGTTACCTTTTATCTCAGGCTCTCCAAGCTCTTGAGAAAGGTTCCCTAAGAACCATCCCCATTTTGCAGATGGGGAAAGTGAGGCACAGAAAGATGTCGCTTGCCCAGGTCCCACAGAGGGTCAGGAATAGAACCCAATCCCTCTCTAAAGGTCTAACCACTAGACCCTGGTTCTCAACCTTTCCCACACTGTGACTCCATGCTATGATGGAAAAAAGTTTCAGGACCCCTCTGCTCCCATCTAGCCCTAAAGAAAGGGAGGGTGGGTTTGCCTCCTCTGGACCCATGTCTGACCCCCCATTGGGGAAAACCCATGCACTAGGCCATGCTGTGTTTGTTTGTATACATGCCTGGGAGAGTGATAGCTATGGAGAGTGGCTTCTCATTGCTTTACTTCCGGGCCAAATCATCTGCTGGTGTGGATGCTTCACCGCCTCCAATGGAGCTACACCAGCAGGGAATTTGGCCCTCCTGGGGCTGCCTGTGTAGGCCCAGTGCGATGCACAGGATTCGGCTCTTTAGCCCCGGGTCTGCAGGGTGGGTGGGGGAGTGATTGGCTCCAGCTTCCAGGCAGGAACACATTGGAGCAAACAGCCCCGCAGGCGGCCCTCGGCAATAGCCTGTCAGCTGAGCCCGTTCCCCGAGGGGAAGCTGAAAGTAGCTGGCCGTTCCCTGGGGTCCCCACATCAACTCGGAGAGCTGCCTCCTGTTCAGCTCGGAACGGTTTTCCGCTCAGCTTAGAAACGTGACTGTTGCATAAGGAATCCGGCCGCCGGGCTTGAAAGGTACAGGAGGTTCCAGACTCTCCCTGCAGGCCGGCTGACCTCTGGGGTGAGCTCAGAGCTGGAGGTGTGTCCATTCGCACAGGACTTCCCCCGCACGTTACAGCCCCACTCACCCCCGAATCTCATGGGTCCCGCATAGCGGCCTCGCTCATTCATTGCAACTGGAATTTCCAAAGGACTCTAACCCCCTTAGGCTCCAGTTCAAATGACCCTCCACCCAGCCATGACGTCTCTTTCACACTGATTTGTGCGAGCGCCGTCCATGCACGAGAGACTAGCGGGTTTTAGGGGTGGCTTTGGAATAGCTTCTTGCCCTGCCTGTGTTTTAAGGAGATCTGCTCCCTGAGCTCTGTCAGGGGACTGGCCTATACGCTCTGTGCGTCATGGCCCCGAGGGAGGTAGGAGAGGGGCTGGGTTCTCAGCCCCCTTGGGAGTGGTGTCACATTGAAGCCCAAAGCCTGGTAATTGTGATCTCACCATAGAAAGTGGCAGGTGTATTAGTGCCTCTTTCTCTCTTATGGGGTCTGCGGCAGCAGAGCAGGGTTTAAAGGGCACGATATGCAATCGCGTTACCCTGACGCACCTCGCCTGGATGCGCAGAAGGGGGTTGCCAGTTTGAATGTGCGTGTGTCTTTAGTCTGCCCTGCCTGGGATGGGCCTGTTATCTCTGGGAGCAGAGGCATTAGCTGTGGGGCTAGCCAGATGGATCAGCTGTTAGGTTAGCCAGGAGAATTGTCTCCAAGGGGCTGTGTATGGTCAGGGTTTTGCTGCCCGTTCTGGATCTGAAAAGCATAGCTGAGCTCCAGGGCATACCTTTCTCACCTGTGGGGGCCAGCGGGGGCTTTATTCCCACTGTGCAATTTGCCACTTGCGTTCTGTTTCCTTTTGCCTTCTTCTCAAGCCTGGGGCATAGGGCGGGCCAATAATGTGTTATTCAGGAGGTCAGGCCAGATGATCAGAATGGCCTTAAAATCTAGGGCTGAAATCCTGGCCCTGTTGAGATTTGCCATGGGCTCAGGATTTCACTGTACAATGAGGTGTGCCAACCCCCAGGAGGGGGTTAAATTGAGGGCCTGTGGGCCCATCAACCCCACCCCTCTACACCTAAAGGAGGTTTGGCAGGGGCTCAGGCCAGTTGGGGCCTGCTCAGGAAGGAGAGGGCAAGGGCAGCCTAGCTCTAGCTGGGTGCTCAGAGTCAGCCCGCTAGGGCGGATTCCCCGGGGACAGGGAGACTGTCTGGTCATTTGAAGACAGGCAGAGACTGGCAGGACGCCCCCCTCTTGAGTTCCCTGTCCGGGGGCTTTAACCCACTGGAAGGGCTGCAACAGGACAGCGTCTTAGCCAGAGGGCAATGACTCCACCACCCCCCGGACACCATGAGAAGTGGTGCCACCCAGCCGAGACCCTGCAGCCTGGTGATTTAGGCTGTGCTAGGCCATGAGGGGGCGCACCCTGCCACAGACTGGTATGTCAAATCCTGTGCTCCTAAATATACATTTATCCATGTGGCTAACTACTAATGATCCCCACACACTGATTAAACACCGCCATGAAATCCACAGCCCGTAGACACTGCAAATCTTGTCATACCCCAAATGATTTAGAGAACAAGTTAATGTTCTCTAAACGTTAGATACCTCCCGTAAACTCCCCACATTCCCTGACACGCTGTGCCTCAGTTTCACCCTCTGTGAATTCAGAATACGGATCCTTGGATCACGAAGGTTCCATTTATAAATGCCTTCTCAAAGGTCAAATCATTAACAGGTGCTTTAACATCTGTTAAGAGCGATTGTTATGAGGCCCCCTGGGCTGCTTACAATTGCTGGACTTTCTAGTGATGGGCCTATAACCATCCACTACATTCATAGATGCCAAGGTCAGAAAGGACCATTGGGATCATCTAGCCTGACTTCGTGTATAGGTGAGAGGATTATTCCAGGAGTGGGTGGGTGAGATTCTGTGGCCTGCGTTGTGCAGGAGATCAGACTAAATGATCATAATGGTCCCTTCTGACCTTAAAGTCTATGGTCCTGCTTTGAGCAGGGGGCTGGACTAGATGACCTCCTGACGTCTCTTCCAACCTAATCTTCTATAGTGCAGGCCAGAAAACTGCCCCATAATAATTCTAGAGCAGACCTGACATGCTGCTCACTTCTGTCACACATTTATGGCACCTGTTAATCATTGATTAACCCGGTGTAAATGAAACCTTGCTGTTCTTCCTTTCTCTCACTGTGGGTGTGTCTTGTCTATTTAAACTGGAAGCTCCTTAGGGCAGGGATTGTCTGTCTATGTACAGCGCCTTGCACCATGGTGCCTTGGTTTTGGAGGGGGAAATGTAGGGACTCCTGTAATAGAGGATACTCCAGATCTAAGTATGAAGTGCAGGTTTATGGCTCGCAATGGGGACCACACCAGCTGAATCCATGTGCTGTGTGGACTCTGTCTTCCATGTTAACGTATCCATCCGCAGACATGACGCCTCCTCCTGCCTGAGCTTGGAAAGAGTCCATCCAAAACCTGAGATCCAACCACAGCAAACTTTGAGGGGTGGGGGGCACAGCCCTGGCAACCGAGGACTCCTCTCTCCTTTAAAAAGACCCCTCTCCTTTTGGCCTGGGTGGTGGTAGTGCCCGCTTTCCTCTTGCCTTCAGCCGTAGGCGTGGAAGGGTTCGTTCTCCTCCCATCTGATTCATCTGGCAGTGGCAGAAGCGCGGGGGCGATGGGCGGGAGTGAGGCATTCCCTGCTGACCTGGATCTGAGCCCCATGTGAGCAGAGCGAGGCTAAATATTGATTCGTTTTTGAAAAGCCAAATTAACCCTTGCGCCGAAGTTTTCTCCCTTCCGAGCTGGGTCGCTCCCCCAGCGGCTTGCAATCCACCAAGTAGGAAGGAGCCCTGTTGCTTGGCAACCCTCTAGCTTCTGTACCAGATGACTGATCTATTTTAAAAACGTGTGTATATGTTCTTCCTCCCCGCCCCGCGGGTGCCTGAGCCCTAGTGGCAAGTGCTGGCCAAAGGAGCTGAGTCTCTTAGCAACCCTGGATAGATGCCAATCAGTGGCTACAATTCCCGTTGTACCCCTCCTCCCGCAGACCCGAAACTAAATCCATTAGCCAAAGCTTTTTAAAAAATATAGATCAAGGGCCCGATCCTCCTTGTCACTTACTGAATCTGGAGCGACAAAGAGTTCTGTGGCACCTTATAGACTAACAGACGTATTGGAGCATAAGCTTTCGTGGGTGAATACCCACTTCTTCAGAAGCATCTGAAGAAGTGGGGATTCACCCACGAAAGCTTATGCTCCAATACCTCTGTTAGTCTATAAGGTGCCAGAGGACTCTTAGTCTGGATCTGTAAAAGCGGCAAACACGGCTACCCCTCTGATACTTGAATCTGGAGCGATTCCATTGAAGTTAGTGGAGTAACTAAAGAGATCAGAATCAGACCGCCTTGTCTCCTGGCTCTCAAGCACCCTGACTGGTGCTTTATGGCCCCTCGCCGCAGCACATGGCAGGCACAAAGGGAAGCACAGACGAGAGGCTATTGAGTGAGAGAATTTTCTGTAACAAAATGATCATCGGAAACGAGCCGGCCAGCAGCATGGACGTCTCCTCTCGGCTAATTCCACACGCTGCCTGAAGCAGCTGGGGGCTTTGTTCTGGAAGGCGCGTCTGATACAGCCAAGCGTCCCCGACGCGAACAGTTCGAAAGCTCCCGGGGTGATAAAACCAGGCTCCATCACATGGCTCTGCTAGTGTCGCTCCCTCCCCCCCTGCAGCCCCCGCTGGTGTCTCAGTCGGGAGCACCCAATGCACCTGAATCCACGTTTACACCCCTCTTAGTCCGGTTCTAAGCGCAGCGCTCCTGATCCCATTTTGTTCCACCCCTTGAGTGGCCCTCAATTCCCATCCTATATCAACCCCTGATAGTCCAGTCCAGGAGCAAAAGGTACCGTGCCTGCCTCTTAATTTGCATCCTCAGCATCTCCCGCTGTGTTAGCTCCCCCTGCGGGACTCAGCACTATGTGAATGGACCCCAGGCTGTTGTAAGAGAGAAGTTACGGCCCTGCTGTGCAGGGCTCATTCCCCTGTGCCCGTGAGCTCTCTCCGCGGCTGGCAGGAGAGATCCCTCATCTCAACCAGCTTGTGAAAACTGATCCAGGCAAACAATCGATGCGACAACCCCCTTGTGTCCTTTGTGTCCTCCCCCGGCCAAAGCAGGCAGAAGCATCTACCAGGGCTCTGATCGCCGCACTCCACTGGGAACATGTGGGCCAGTAGTCGGGCTCTCTCTCTGTCTCCTCCCATTGCACGGGCCATGCAGCGATGTTCCCTGACGGACCAGGCTGAGAGGGACAGGGAGAGAGGACTGTAAAGACATACGAGCTCCCATTGGCTTTAACTGGAGTTGTAGGCGCTCAGCACCTTTGCAAAGCAGGGTCCTGCTGTATATAAAGGAGTGTGGGTGCAATGAACTGGCTGGTGTGTGTGTGTGCATGCGTGCGTGTTGTACTGTTTGGACTCTGCCAGACGTGCTGCTGGTTCTGATATCCCTTGGTAGCTGGAGGCCCCACTTAGGGGATAAAAGCCTTAGTACTGCTGCCGGCTGATGGAGAACCTCCATTTGCTCAAGTGGGGGAGGCCTGTGCTTCGGAGCAGAAGGTTCTGAATTCTCTCTCCTCTCCTGCATGTGGCCGCGGGACCCGCAGTGCACGTCGGCGGCCAGCCCTTCGCGATCGGAGGAGCGGCAGGGCTGGAGCAGGGCGGAAGACGGGAGCTAGCTCCGGTACGTGTGCAATGAATCACGGCCACGCACGTGTCGTGTAAATACCACAGCACGAGGCCCTCCCCCCTGCACGCCAGGTCACTCTGCTGGCGGCAAGCAGCAGCGAGTTATGTAGCTATGGCTGGCCACTAGAGCGCACCATGACCACAGCTGTCGGCTTGGACTAAGGGTATAACTTGGCTCCGCCGATCAAGGCCTCTGGGCACCGTGGTGGATCCGTCTTGTATTAGCCTACAGCAGCCACGGTATCTCCCTCCAAGAGCTCCTGGCACCGACTGTCCCAGTTTGGGGGGAGGGTGGCGTGTGCACCCCTCTGCAGCTGGCTCCATTGGTTGATTTGAGGAGGGGGGCAGCATGGCTAGCCCTCTTCCCCGCCCCCCTGACTTGCACTCAGGAGACAGCCGAGCCTGCGGTTGGGCCTGGCCCCTGCATGCTGGGGATGCCAGGTGGGGTTGGAGTCGACTCTGTGCCCCGTGCGAGGAGGCGGCAATGCACCCCCTTTGGCTCGGGGCACCCCCTTTGTGTGCCTGTTGGGAGACAGCAGAGGGGTGTGGATATTGCTCCCAGCTTGAGAGACCCGTGTCCTGCAGGGCCCGTTCCTGCAGCAGCTGCTGACTCCCTGCCGAGTGCAATATGGCTCTCGGCAGAGGGCTGAAGGCTTGCTGCTTTATTCAGCAGTGAATGCGCACATGCAGCGAGCCGCGGGGAATAGGTAAAGGTTACAGCACGGCCGGGGGAAGCCAGCCAGCCCAGAGAGCAAAGGCTCAGGACCCGAGTCTCAGGGACACCAAGGTCTCTTTGTTCTGCTCTGGCGGGGCAGAGGTTGGAGTCGGGATCTCTGAATTGGAGATCCAGGTAGCATTTTCAACCCTGCCACTGGCTGTATAGTCCCATGATGCCCGTGTGCCTCGGTTTCCCCATGCGTGGAATGTGTATATTTAAAAAAAAAATGACCTCCGAGAGGTGCGTGGTGAGGATAATGTGATGGGTAGAAAGGGCTTTGAATGCTTCCGCTAGGAGGCACAAGGAAGGGGGTGAGAACCTGCATGTGACGGCATGATGCTATTGGAGTGAATGATGCAGCGCAAGAGGCAAATTCCTGCAAAAGTAAGGGAAGCTTCCAAATCCCCGGCAAGCGAGTGTGTCGCCGTGCGAGGGGGTCCCAAGGCATTGTCCAGATTTAGACGTGCTTAGGTCAATGCGTAATCTGAAGTGAAATAAAGGAAGCAGAAAGACCTTTACAATCCAAGTGGGAAGGTCAGCGTCCCAGCTCTGCATGGCAGGGATCTGCCCTAGGGGCTGACAATATCAGCCCTGCAGTCCCCAACTGCAAACCCTTCAGAGCAGCAGAGGCGCCTGGAATCCGGTGCAGGAAAGGTGACACGTAGCAACTGCTCCCGTGTTAAGCCATGCCAAATGCACCGTGGCTTTGCATGCATGAGCACGCAGGGCAGTGAGGGCTGGCTCTATCACTCCAGTTAGCGTTTTGTCTGTGTCCCTCTGCTGGTGCGGTGTGCGACTCCCTCGAGGGTGTGTCTACACGTCACGCTAAGCCCGGGCTCCGAATCAGGTTTGGGCCCAAGCCCCACTTCCATCCACGCTCAAATCAGTCTGACTCCGATCAGCAAGCGCTCAGGACCCGGGTCCTAGGACCCTGCTGTGGGAGGGGATCAGAGCCTGAGTCCTGCTATGACTTGGGTCCAAGCCCGCTCATTCTGCAGTGCGGACACAGCTCAAGCCGCAGACCCGAGTCAGAAGGTCAGCACGGTGCAGTGTGGACACATTAGCACGGCTGGGAGAGCCGGGTCCAGCTCATGTAAACCCAGGTTTACAGCACCGTGTGGATGCTCGAGTGTGGGCTTGGAAACACCGAGTCCATAAACCCAGCTCCCACAGGCCCAGGCGGCGTGTGCCGTGTGGACGTACCCTTAAAGGGCAGCAAAAGGGCCCCCTCATCATCATATATGGAGATATGCCAATCTCCTAGAACGACCTTGAAAGGTCATCAAGTCCAGTCCCCTGCCTTCACTAGCAGGACCAAGTACTGTCCCCTGACAGATTTTTGCCCCAGATCCCTAAATGGCCCCCTCAAGGATTGAACTCACAACCCTGGGTTTAGGGCAATGCTCAAACCACTGAGCTATCCCTCCCCCCTTAGAAGCTGCTGGTTGTTTAAACCAAGCCCTTTGAGGGATGTCACCATGGTCCACTGCAGCCTAGGAGACCTGGATCTAGGCCTAGCTCGTTCCCTTCAGGGGGCGGGTTTAAGCTTTGCTGGCAAAACACTCAGCTACAGTAATCAGGGTCCAGTAACCTTAGACAGGGACTGGGGCTCAGGCCTAGCCACTAGGCCACACTGCTCCTCCAGCAACAAGGAGGCGACGCTCCAGGAAGTAAGATGCTAAGTGGCCCGCGCCTGGCTTAGAACGGGGCTGGTTCCGGCCGCCTAGCACATGGGAAATGCACAGGGGAGAAAGGCCAGACTGGACTAATCCGGGGCTGCTGGGACGGAGAGATGCTCCCTGATGGGGAATGAGCCGACGGAGTGCCCTAGGTCGGCTATAGCCCATTAGTCATGCTGAGCACAGGTGTGTGCAAGAATCCAGGGCAGAGCCTGCTTCTCCTCCAGCCCTGGCTCCCGGGACTAGACTACTGACGGGCCGGATCCTCAGCTGGTGTGAACTGTCACAGCGCCGTTGACCGCAATGCTGATTTACACCAGCTGAGGATCAGGCTCTCTGACTTAGTGGGGTTCAGGCTTGGCTTTCCAGTAGGTCATGCAGCTCTGCGTCGCTGGCATGCCAAGCAGAGCGAAATGCACCAGGTACTACAGATTGGGGACTGTGCTTCTCTGCCGGGAGCAGGGAGAGTCATCTCAAGGTCACGTCCAGGATCTTCTCCAGCGGGGACAGGCTTTGGCCTGGAAACATCACAGCGCCAGAGGCGTCCCTTGGTGAAGTCTGTTCCACTAAGCAGAGCAAGGACTCCTTCGGTCTCCTTGGAGGAAGGGTAGGGGAGAACCTGAGATGGATTTCTGTGACCATCTGGACTGGACTCCAGATATAGCCGCTGCGGGGAAGAGAGGAGAGGGGGGGGAAGAGGTGGACTGCATGTATGGACCACATGGACTTTGGGAGTAAACTGTAGAATCAAGGCATGATAGAAATGCAGGGCTGGAAGGGACCTGGAGAGTCCAGTCCAGTCCAGCCCCTGCACTGAGGCAGGACCAAGTAAACCAAACCGTCCTTGACAGGTAAACACCTGTCCAACCTGTTCTTAGAATCGTCCAACAATGGGGATTCCACAACCCGCATTGGGAGCCTCTTCCAGAGCCTAGCTACCCTAATAGTTAGAAGGGTTTTCCTAATATCTAACCTCAACCTCCCTTGTGACATAGATTTCTCTTCGGTAATCGGAGAACCCGGTGTGAGATTTAGAACCCCCCTGAAAAACAGGGGTTCTAGCTTATGAACGGGACTTGTCCTTTCAGAGGTTCTGCTTCCCTTTGGCTCTAGCAGACAGCAGGGTGTAGGCAGCTTCACACTGACTTGCCTGGTGGATCACGCGGGGAACTAGGCAAGAATCCCTTTAAAGGAGGGACATTATCCTGTTTGCCTAGCACAGGCTGCCAGCTAGAGACCTGTTTTTGTTTTCTCTTCCTCACATTTCCCCTGATTACACAAGTGTTTCAAATTAAAGGGGAAAAAGCTCCCACCTCCGAAAAGCTTCCGTTGAACGTCAAACACAGAGGTCATGAGGTCCCCTTCGTCTGCTGCGTGGGCTGCAAGTCACTTGCTAGGATCAGCCCGGTACCACTCACCAAATCAGTTCCTTGCCATTGCAGGAGCCTTGGGCACTGGTCCCTGCTCCCTCTGCCTGTGGCACCCAATAGTTTAGTCTCCTGAGGGCGGTAACACTTTTTGGCCTAATTCTGGCTGTTGGGCTCGGTATTCAGGTGCTGGTTGGGGTGGAGGTGGGGAGCGAAGGGGTGGCCGTGGCCTGTGATTTGCAGGAGCTCAGACTACAGATCTGTGACTTGGTTTGGCATAAATTCTCCACTGTGCCCAGCCGTCCCTAGGCTGAAATCCCAGCCCCATTGAAGTCAATAGCAAACCTCCCCCTGACTTCAGTGGGGAAGTCCAGCACTTCACCCCTGGTCTCCGTTACTAAGTGGAATGCTGCAGATTTTGTTCAGACAAGTGCCCAAAAGATCAGAGGTAAAAGAGCCCTATTGATTTTGCTAACAGGGCTGCTTACTTTTCATGTTGCAAAGACCCTGGAAGTCTCCCGGGAACAGGTTTGCTCATGTTACTAATGATATAATGGGAACAGGTAAAAACTTTCACTGGTTTGAAAAATACAGCTCTTCTGAAACCAGGAGCAGCGTTCCCGTGATCACTCCTGCGCCTTTCGGGCTTGGCACACATGGTGCGGTACCCCGCTTAGCTGCCGTGCTCAAAGGGCAGCTTCAGTAAGAAGCGTCACTCCTGTTCCAGAGCTGGGGAAACTGAGGCACAGAAGGGCCCAATACAAAATCCATTAAGTCTTTGGCTCCAACCCAGAGAGGGGGAAGTGCATTGTCCAAGTTGCACGCACACAGTAGCAAAGACAAGGTTGGAAACAGAACCCTGGGGTTCCGATTTGTGGTCTGCCGCTCCACCTGCTGCCACGCCCACTGGTCCCAGCCCAGTGCACCCCAAAGTCCTCAGGTGAGCTGTGGAAGGGAGCCAGTGAACAGGGCAGAGCTCTTCTGATCCTCCGCTTCCACCCACGTTCTGCAGGAAGGATTTGGGCTGCCACAGCCGGGTCTGCAGCTTTAGCGAGTCTGTCCCAGGTGTCTGCCTGGGCCCATTCAGGTCAGCGGACAGGCTGCCAGGAGCGGGTGGCAGAGGGGACCTGTCTGAAACGCCCGACGCTCTTGGCTGCGCCATTCTTCCAGCCCCAGGGCTGTCAGCGCTGCAGAACGTGAGAGGAAGGATGGGCTAGTGGTTAGGTGCTAAGCTAGGCCTTGGAAGACCTGCATTCAGTTCCCTGCGCTGCCACCGATTTCCTGCATGATCCGAGGCAAGTCACTTAGTCTCTGCGCCACGGAGAGAGGGGAGGATAAATAAACGGATGGGTGTGAGATGCTCCAATACTGTGGGCCATTGCGGTACCGTAGTTCGATGCCGACTGAGCTTTGTGGGGCAGGCTGCCCCGCCCCGTGCCGGCTCCAGCGAGCTGCCGCCGCCGCTGCATGGTGGCAGCCTGCCTGGTGCGCTTCCCGCGCGCGCCGCCGACGTGACCTCTTTCCAGGCACTTGGAGCCTGGCATTTTTGTGTCTGGTGCATCTGGATGTGGGGAGAATTAATTAAAGGGTGCTGCTGAGTACCAGGCGGGAAGAGCTTTAATCAGCAGCAGACGGGCAGCTGAGGATGCCTGGGCTCGTTGGCCTTCGGGGGCATTCGCCGTATGGCTCCCTGCGGAGCGGCGGCTGATGTTGACGCTGGTTGTGGAGACAAAGGGGGCGGGTCTTATGGTGGAGCAGGGACGGGTGCCCCTGAGGGAGAGATTCACGACAGGCTGCCCCGCTTCGCCACTGAGCCGCCCTTCCAGCTGGCGGGGCCTGGGTGCTGCTGCTTGATTGGCCGGGGAGGGTTACTTGAAAGCGCATCTGCCTCCCGCCCCTCGCCCCGGGTGCTCAGATGCCAGGGTGATGGGCTTGCGCTAAGAACATGGCTAGAAGAGCCAGAGGCCTGAGGAATAAAGCTGGGGATGAGAGCCTGGATCCCCTGCCTGCCAAGCTGTGTAGCCATCTCAACAGTCGCATACCTTGAAGGCTGCCAGCGTTCACAGGGGATCATAGACATGTAGAGCTGGAAGGGACTTCAAGAGTCCAGCCCCTGCCCCTATGCTGAGGCAGGGCCAAGTCAGCCCAGACCTTCCTTAAAAACCTCCAGTGACCAGGATTCCACAACCTCCCCTGGAACCTGTTCTAGAGCTTCCCCTGCTATAGAGCCTGTCCCTTAGGCCACATGGTCTGGTAGAGCCAGGGCACTGGATCTGTTCCTAGCTCTGCCACTGACTTGCTGGGTGACCTTGGGCAAGTCACTTCCCTTCCCTGGGCCTCAGTTTCCCTTCCCACCCTCTCTTGTCTATTTGGACTGTAAGCTCTTTGGGGCAGGGATTCTCTCTTGCCCTGCACAGCACCTGGCGGGTGGGGCTCTGATCTCGGCTGCAGCCCTAAGTACTGCCACTAATGGTCTAAGGCAGGGGTTCTCAAACTGTGGGTCAGGACCCCAAAGTGGGTTGGGACAAAATGGGGTCACTAGGGCTGGCGTTAGACTTGTTGGGGCCAAGGGTCAAAGCTGAAGCCCGAGCCCCACCTCCCGGGGCCAAAGCCTGACGGCTTCAGCCCTGGGTGGCAGAGTTCAGGTTACAGGCCCCCCACCTGGGGCTGAAGCCCTCGGGCTTCGGCTTTGGCCCCTGCTCCTGAGGCATCCAGGCTTGGGCGGGCTCAGGCTTCGGTCCCCACACCTGGGGTCATGTAGCAATTTTTGTTGTCAGAAGGGGGTTGCGGGGCAGTGAGGTTTGAGATCCTCTCGTCTAAGGATCTCAAAGCCCTTCACAAAGGCTAATTATAATGGACTCCTGTCACAGAGTGTGGGGGAGTCAGCGCCTGCACCCCTCTTCCCCAGATTCACTGGGAGTCTCAGCCAGCCAGTAGAACAGAAGGTTTATTAGAGATGCCAGGAACACAGTCCAAACAGAGCTTGTCAGTACAAACAGGACCCCTCAGTCGGGCCCTTCCGGGGAGCAGGGAGCTTAGACCCCAGCCCGGGGGCTCCCTGCATTTCACCCCACAGCTCCAAACGGGGGGCAGGGAGGCCAGACTCTGTCTGCGCCTCCCTCCATGTTCCCCGGCCAGCTCCAAACTCCAGCTGTCCAGCCCCTCCTCTCTCTTTGTCTCCTTCCCGGGCCAGGAGGTCACCTGATCCCTTTGTTCCAACACCTTCAGCTCTCACCTTTGCAGGGGAGGGGCCGGGGCCATCTGTTGCCAGGAGACAGAGTGTCGGCCATTCTCTGTGTCCAGGCCCCTGCCCACACCTGCCTTCTAGGGCTCTGTAACAATCATGCACCCTTGTCCCACCACCTAGATACTCAAGCACTGCATAGGGGAAACCGAGGCACCCACACAGTACTCAGGGAAAACATTAACAGTCCTATTTCGTCACATCTCATAACAACAGTCCTATTTCGTCACAACTCCCATCCGCCCTATTGTGGAGGCAGTATGAGGGCTGAGTCCCCGTCCCTTATGTTTGCACGTGCAGTCAGATAATAAGGGGGGCAAGGACCCGGTTTTACATCCTCCATTCCAGTGTGGATGCAAAAAAAAAAAAATGGAGGTGGCCTCTTGCAAATTTGGCCCCTGGTAAAACTAAATCAATAGGCAGAAAGATAGCAGAGCCTCAAGGAGAGCCCCAGAGCCTGACCGAGTGCCTGCTCTGGCCACCTGAGTACTTAGGAAAGTCAACCTGCCGTGGGTGACACGTGGGTGGATAGCTCCCTGACACCACCAGCTTTTCAGCCACTCCTGGACTATGCCGGCCCTAGCTTCACCTCCCAGGTGAATGATAGGTGCACTCCAGTCCCTCTGACTCAATCCCCTGTGATTCCCAGCCCCTGACACTGGCTACTCCTAGAAATTCCAGGCCCTCTGCCTCTCAAAGGAGCCATGTAGCCCAGTTCCACCTTAAACCACCGCTCCTGGGTGCCGCACACCACTTGTGAGCATGCACAAGACCAAAGAAGGTTTATTTAAGGAAGGATAAAGATTTAACTGGAAGTGAAGGACATTAATCAACCCATGGAACTCATTGCCAGGGGATGTTGTGAAGGCCAACAGTATAGCTGGGATCGAAAAAGAATTAGATACTTCATGGAGGATAGGTCCATCAATGGCTATTAGCCAAGATGGTCAGGGATGCAGCCCCGTGCTCTGGATGTCCCTAAATCTCTGACTGCCAGAGGCTGGGCCTGGATGACAGGGGATGGATCACTCAACATTTTCCTGTTCTGTTCATTCCCTCTGAAGCATCTGGCACTGGCCACTGTTGGAAGACAGGAGACAGGGCTAGATGGACCATTGGTCTGAGCCAGTGTGGCCGTTCTTACTTTCTCAAACAACACACAACAAAATCATGAACATGGGTCTGCATTTATCAATAGTTACCTTCCCTTCCTACTAAAGTAGGGTTCTCTCCGCCCTACCGCCTGCCCCAGATTTACAGTTGCAGAGCTGGCTGGTTTTACAAGAACCAGGATCAGACTTTCAGGAAAGCCACCCTGCTCCACAGTGAATGGATACAGAGTGCTTCTCCCTCCTCTGTGTTATACCCCAAACAGCCTTTTGTTTCTGTTCACAGACAGGGCGAACCACGGCCTTGTTGTCAAGTTTCTTTTTTAACCTTTACATTGTTTCAGTTGTTTGTTGAAAGTTGTAGTATTGTGCAAGGTGAAACAACTCAGCCTGGCATTGCATCACTGGCGAAACAGGGCGGGATGAGAAACCCCCCCCGGCCTGAGTGGGCCATCAGAGAGACATGTTATCTCCTGGTGACTAATTTTTACCCCAAGTACATAAAGCAAATTCTGAATATAAAGACATTATTCTGTCAATATTACCTGCATGTACCTCTCGCAAGGATTATGAACCATGACAAGTTATGAGCTCTCTGTGCCTGTTACTCTTTATGGCTAAATCTCCTGAGAGACATGTTTGGTGCAGCGAGTTTGTCAGGTCTGAGGTGAGAGTTGTTTGCGAAGAACAGGAGACCTTTTGCTGAGGGGTCTCAGTGTCACACACCCCTCCTTGACAGCTGGGGAAACTGAGGCACGAGGCAGCGAAGTGTGACTGATTCTTGGCACAGAACCTGATTCGCAGCACACTGGACTGGACTGCATGGCCACATATAGCATTTCTTTTGGGACTCCACAGAAGCAGAAAGCTTCAGCAGTGTGACCTCCACTCTTGCCCATATTAATCAAGAGTCCCTTGCCCTGAGGGGCTGTAGCTGGCCCCCGTGCTGTCCTGCAGGGATGCTTA
This sequence comes from Chelydra serpentina, assembly GCA_037349315.1. NCBI lineage: Eukaryota > Metazoa > Chordata > Testudines > Chelydridae > Chelydra > Chelydra serpentina. Next base: position 18,338,158 of record JBAIAC010000027.1, on the reverse strand, counting down.
TCAATGGCTAGCACCTCGTTACTTGGCCCCGTCAGGACGCTGCTGTTTCCCTTGGGACAGGAGGCAGAATGTCTGAACACCATAGCAACGAGGAGCTCCAGCCGGGCACTTCTTAAACGGCTGCTGGTTAATTGAGGAGAGGAGGCGGGATGCTGGACGGCATCAGGCGGGGACTTCCTGTCTGGAGCCCAGCAGCCCAACCTCTCTGATGGCTGCTGCGGGCCAGTGGTTGGAAGCAGAGGAGGTGTTGGAAGCAGGGGGCGTTTTTACATGAGCTGGGATTTTTCAAAGGGAGTTGGGCCCATTGAATTTCAGTGTCATTGAGGTGCCCAACTCCCTTAGTTTGTTTGAAAATCCCAGGGGGGGAGGGCTCAATCCTGCAGTCTCTGGCGGCGTTGAGTTCCCACTGTAGTCCTCAGAAATAGTCGAAGTTAGGAACTGATTTCAGTCGAAGTTAGGAACCTCGATCCCTTTTAAGGATCAGGGTCTGAGCTGGGGTTTGCAGGACTGGGCCCTATAAAATACTAACTGCAGGTATTTTACAGGGCCTGATCCTGCAAGCCCTCCCTCAGGCCTGTCATAGCACTTTCCATCCTCTCAAAGGCATTTGGTGTCATTGTCCCCATTCTACAGATGGGCAAACTGAGTCACTGAGCGATGCAGTGACGTGTCCAAGGTCACTCAGCAGGCTAATGTAGAGCCAGGATTAGAACCCAGGTCTCCTAAGGCCTAGTCCACAAGGCCACTTTGCCTCCTAGGTGTGGTTGATAAAGTGATGGGTGGGGGAACTAAGTGCCCTCTGTCTATGGGGAAGGGGGTAGAGCAGGTTGTGGTGCCACAGCGGATTCTGGTCTCTGCCGAGGACCTGCTGCAGGGCTCGGTTACCTTTCAGATTTGTTCGCTTGCCCCCAGCTGTGCTTCCTGTCTGCAAAGCAACCCTCGGGATCCTGATCCAGGTCTTTAGTTGCTATGCCCCTGCCCCCTTTCTATATTTCTCTCCTCCCCCCGGCCCAGCGATGTGCTTTCCTGGTGAGGTTCTCACCCGATTGTCAGACCCGACCTCGGTTCTTCTGGGTGCAAATAATAGTGGCCGCAAGTAGCTGGAGCAAAAATGGAGGCTAGGATGAAGCTGGGCTGAAGTTTTGTGCTTCTTGGACTGAGGTTCCGGATTGGGCCCATCTCTGGCCAAGGTACCAGCTTGGGATCCAATAGGGTTGAGGTCCCTGTAGGGAATAACATTTATGGCCATGGGCAGCCCCTGGCAGCTCCACACGATTCAGGAACGTGCCACCCCCCACCCCCCCACTCCAGCCCAGGGTGTAAGAGCTTGGGTGTGGAATGATATTGCTCACACCCATCTCTTTCTCCCCTTCATTAAGGGAATGGACTCCTGGAGGCGTGCCCTGATTTGCAGAACCGCTGCTTAGAACCTGTCATCTGCTTCAGTGAGGCTGACGTATTTATGGGCCCCCCAGCCCCCTGGGAGTTAGCATGGTTAATGTCCCGAGCAATGGGTAGGATCTGTGTGCCATTGACTGGATGAGCTACATTAGCAGTTGGAACCCGTGGTGTCAGATCATGGATTGCCGATCATTTTAGGAGGTGGCAGTCGAGTCAGGTGGCATCTTAAACCTGCTCCGGGTCAGTATCATATTCAGAAGATACTCAGCATCCGTGCTGCATGAAACAACAGAGCAGGAATCTTCTGCAGCCGGCTGAGTATTGCATCGGTGCTGTCCCGCCAACAGATCACATTCAAAGTCCTGATGTTAACTGTTAAAGCCCTCAGGTCCTTCCCCTCTTGACCCCCTGAGGCGCCAGGGATACTGAAGCTGTAGGGGTCTGGGGAGCTGGTAGCAGAATATTGTGACCTGGACTAAGCCCCAGCTGCTCTGACTTTAGTAGCGTTCGGAGCTCACTGCAGAGCCGCACCTGTCTGCAGCCGCATCTCCCAACAAAGCCAGCGAACTAGGACAAAATACCCTACGGAGTAGGAGCAGCTGAACTTAGGAGCGATGAAGGGGCCTCTCGACTGACGCACCGCAATGCAAGTCTCAGACTCGACACCGAGCGAGCCTGCTTGTCGGGAGATCTCCGGCCCGGTGGCTCACCGCCGAGGGATTCAGATACGCCGGGTTCGAAGCAGCTGAATCCGCAGGAGCTTGGAGCCAGTCCTGGGGGCTCTCTCGTCCCGGGACTCTCTGCTGTCTCTCCTTGGCGGGTGATACTGAGCCATCTGGTGCTTTCTGTTGCCGGCGGCAGCTTCGCGCTCACGCTGCTCAAGCGCTGCAGTGACTTTGAAGTCAGCCTCTTACGTCAGCTCCGCACAGGAAAATCACCCAGTTGGGAGCGACCTGCCCGGGCTGGAACTGGCGCCGCCTTCTCGCTCCTTGCCAGTTAACAGGCGCTGGGGAGGAATTCGCCAGGCACCGGACGCCTTTCAAGGAAGGCACCCCGCTCCGCTCGGGTCACTCGTCTCTTGCCTGGCTTGCCAGGGGGGCTCCCTGCCCCCAGCTCCCGCTCTGGCCCAAGGCCTGCGTTGGCACGAAGGCCCAGTTGTTGGTGCGCCCCGTCAGCCAGTGCCGCACGGAGCAACGGGATTAGCGGCCTGGGGCAGCCGCGTTCCCCGCTGCATCGCTAGCTCAAGCACTCTCGCTTCCACCTGCCCTCGCTGGCCTGGCTAGTTGGAGTTTAAAGCGCCACCTGCCGTAACTCAAAGCGGAGATTTGTGGGTGGGCCCCGCGGGGCTGGATGAAGGGAAACCCTCGAGTAACACCTCATGCGAACGCTGCCGTGACGACGAGCCGGGGAGCCGTCGTTCTGTGATGGCCGCCATCTTGGCTGATACCTCGGGGCTTGATCCGGAGACGTCCCATGCTAGAAGCACGAGCTAAAGAGCCAGTGGTCACTAGCTGCAGCTGTAACGAGCTCCAATCATAGAATTGCAGGACTGGAAGGGACCTTGATAGGTCACCTCGTCCAGGCCCTTGCAGTGAGGCCGGACTAAGTCCATCCCTGACAGGTGTTTGTCTAACCTGCCTTTAAAAATCTCCAATGGTGGAGATTCCACAACCTCCCCAGGCAATTTATTCCAGTGCTTAACCACCCTGACAGCTAGGAAGTTTTTCCTAATGTCCAACCTAAGCCGCCCTTGCTGCAGTGTAAGCCCATCCGTGATTAAGGAGAACAATTTTTCTCCCTCCACCTTGTAACAACCTTTTACGTACTTGAAGACTGTTATCATGTCCCCTCTCAGTTTTCTCTTGTCCAGACTTCTCTTCTCCAACAAACCTGTTTCCCCCCCCCAATCTTTCCCCACGGGTCACGTTTTCTAGACCGCTAATCATTTTTGTTGCTCTCCTCTGGACTTTCTCCAATTTGTCCATATCTATCCCGAAGTGTGGTGCCCAGAACTAGACACAACACTCCAACTGAGGACTTATCAGTGCTGGGTAGAGCGGAAGAATTACTTCTCATGTCTTGCTTACAACGGTTCTGCTGATACATCCCAGAATGATGTTTGCTTTTTTTTTTTTTTTTTTTGCAAAAGCGTTAAACGGACCCTTTTTTAGTTTGTGATCTGCTATAACCCCCAGATCCTTTTCTGCAGTACTCCTTCCTAGGTAAGTCATTCCCATTTTTATTTGTGAAGCTGATTATTCCTTCCTAAGTGGAGCATTTTGCATGTGTCCATACTGAATTTCATCCTGTTTATTTCAGACCATTTCTCCAGTTTGTCAACATTATTTTTATTTCTAATCCTGTCCTGCACAACGCTTGCAGCCCCTCCCAGCTGTGAGTTGTGGATTAGGCACAGACAGAGATTTGTAACCTATCACCAGTGGGTTTCAATCACTTGCACTAAGTAAGCAGTAGAGCGCTCAAACTGTTTTTCATGGAATTTTCTAAAATCAGAAATAGCCATTTTTAAAGAAAAAACACATTTTTGTCACAATTTTGACATTTTTGAAATTTCCCTTTTTATGCAAAGTGTTCCCAGAATGTTTATCCATATTGTTTTTAAAACCTTTCATTTACTGGAAACCTCACTTTTTTCCTGAAACCCAGGTTTTCAGTGAAAGAAAAGTTAAAAAATAATTTTTTGTTTAAAAATGTAACTTAAAAAGAGTGCCGTTTGGTCCCCTGCAAAATGGAAACAATTTTGAAAGCTCACATTTTTTCACGAGGTTGTTTCCCCATATTTTCAGCCAGCTCTAGTCTTTAAATTACACCGTTATGCTCAAGAAAAGCAACCTGATGAAAATAATATAGAATCATAGAAGAAGCATAGAATCTCAGGGTTGGAAGAGACCTCAGGAGGTCATCTAGTCCAACCCCCTGCTCAAAGCAGGACCAACACCAACTAAATGCACCCTAAAAACATTAGATCTGGACCCATGGACTTGTGCATGTCCAGCTTTTCTAAATAGTCCTTAACCTGTTCTTTCACCACTGAGGGCTGCTCATCTCCTCCCCATACTGTGCTGCCCAGGACAGCAGTGTGGGAGCCAACCTTGTCTGTGAAGACCAAGGCAAAAAAAACATTGAGTACTTCAGCTTTTTCCACGTCATCTGTCACGAGGTTGCCTCCCCCATTCAGTAAGGGGCCCACACTTTCCCTGACCCTTTTCTTGTTGCTAACATACCTGTCGAAACCCTTCTTGTTACCCTTCACATCCCTTGCTAGCTGCCATCCCCAGGTTCCATATTCCTTCTCAACAGCTTGCATATCCAATTAGCTCTTGTTTCCCAATAGCCCATGTGTTGAACTCGCGATGTTGCGGTTGGAATTTTGACTCCTCTCTTGACGCACGCAGCCGAATAGAATCCGGCTCGGGTGCCACAGCTGCGTCGGGCCGGGAAGGGCTAACGGGCTCATCTCTCTCTCAGTCACTCTGAGTCCGCAGCCGGAGCAGTCTGCTCGGCTCTGCTAGGGTGACGAGGAGGCATTTTGGCGTGGTGTTCTGACCAGTTGTGCCCTGCTGGGCTACATTTTCAATGTGGCCTCACACACGCGGCATGTACGTGGCACTTGCTAACATCCCCGCCCCTCTGCCTCGGCCAGCGTCGTCTGTTCGGTGGCAAATCCGTGTCCTCGGCAATACGGCGCCGTAGGAAGGGGGGGCCATGCGCCCACAGCTCTGCCTAGATGCCAGGAGCCAGTGCTGGGCCGTGCCCCGGGCCGCTGAGGTCTCCAGCTTCGCAGCAAGGGGCCGTGCGGCCCAAGGAGCCGCCCGGGTGTCTGTTGTGCCGATGTGGCGAGCGACGGGCGCATGCCGCACGAATGAGCTCTGTGGTGCCGATGGGGTCCATGCCACGGCTGGGCCACTGGGAACGTATTCACAGGAAGGGGAGATCCCCTCAGGCCAGAGGTACACGGGGGAGAGGGTTCCCACAGCTGGGGATAGCACTCCCCCATGGGTGCCCGTTCGCCCATGGGCATGCTTGGACGTACCCGCGCCCTGACAGATACCCTCCCCCGGACACAGCCCCCCCCAGCAAGTGCCCCATGCACAGCTCTGCCTCCTAGTGGCCATGTGCCCCCTCCCCACCTGCAATAACCCCCCAGCGGGGCACCCGTGAGCCCTGTCGCCGGCTGCCCCTTGCCCGGGGCTGGCTGGCTGGGCCCGTCTCCCCTGGGAGTACCGCAGAAGGGATTAGCGGCCTTGATGAGAATGAATAATTTAGCTGGATGCTTTTACGGCTGCCTCCCCTTTGTTAACTGGCGGCAGCTATTCCCAGGGGAGCCCCCAAACCGGGGAGGGGAAATAAGGTCGCCGTCTGCTGAATGAGGTCAGCCTTAAGCCCCGCAGTGCTGGGATCGCCTCTCTGCATGGCCCGGCGAGGCTACGTGGCACGTTCCAGCGGAGTGGGAGCCCTGCCAAATTATCAGGGCCGTTGCTGCCTGTCTGTGCTTTGCGTGAACGCCTCGGCCCCCGTGGGATCTGCTCGGTGGTAGGAAGGAATCGTTTCCATAGCATCGAAGGATCTCCAGGCCCCGTAGAGGCGATTGGGGGCCCGCTCTGCTCCTGCTGGAATCGGTGTTTGCCTGCTGGCTTCAACGCATACATGGCGGGGAGGGATAGCTCAGTGGTTTGAGCATTGGCCTGCTAAACCCAGGGTTGTGAGTTCAATCCTTGAGGGGAGGATCTGGGGCAAAAATTGGGGATTGGACCTGCTTTGAGCAGCGGGTTGGACTAGGTGACCTACTAAGGTCCCTTCCAACCCTGATAGTCTATGATTCTATGGCCGAGCTGTGTCTGCCGGGCCTACAACAGGGGCGAGCACACGCAATCCCGGCTGCGTCCCCTGGAGCGGATACAGCCATTGTTGCTGTGGCTGTTAAAACGGCGTGCAACAGTTTAGGACAGGAAGTGAAGGAGAATCCCGGGTCCTGTTGAAACTGAGGCGGGGATTTAGGAGATGGCGTGCAAGCCACTGAAGGAACTTAAAGGATTTTTCTGCCCGGACAACAATTTCAACGAAAACAAAGAGTTTTCATTGTGGTTGAAACAATTGTCTTGGTTTTCAGCCACCACAAACCAACAAACCAACGTTTTTTGGGTTTAAAATCGGTTGCTGAAAAACTGACTCTTTTTTTGGGTCAGTTTTTTGGACAGCCCCAACCAAAAAATAAATAACTATATCCATTGAGTCAAAAGTCGGGAAACAGCCTCAGAGGAAACTTTTCAGCCAGCTCTAGCTAGTGCTCCTGTCCCTGCCCCGGGGGCTTCAGTGATGTTAAGCATTCAGAGCCTTGGTTTTACGTCTCGTCCAAAAGGCAGCACCTCTCCTACACATTGATCCCATGTGGACTCGGAGGAGAGATCACCCGTGCTGAGTTGTGCGTCCTGCCACCACAGATCACTGCTTCCTAGCACCGTGTACTCGACCCATGCCGCTCTCTGCAGCACTTGGCTCTTTCTTCAGTGATTCCCATCCAACTGTTGACTATCCTCAGCTTGCAAGACTCTCAAAATCAAAGGCAGAGGCAGGCGACCCAGGAGCAGGGCCGGTGCAAGGAAGTTTTGCGCCCTAGGCGAAACTTTCTTGCACCAGCCCTGCGCCCCCGCCCCCAGCTAACGCTGCCCCCCCCCACAGCCAGTCCCCCCGTGGGCTGCGGGAGCTGAGCGTGGAACCGGGAGGCAGGGGGGCGGCCCACCATGGCTGCCTCCCACTCAGCGGCTGATCGGGGAGGCAGGGGGCGGCTCGCTGTGGCTGCCTCCCAGCTGCCCGCAGTGGCTGAGTGGGGAGGCGGGAGGCAGCTACCCGCCGCCCCCCAAATTCTGGTGCCCTAGGCGACTGCCTAGGGTTGCCTAGTGCTAGTGCCGGCCCTGCCCAGGTGTGAGGGGGAGAACTGAGTGGGGGTGGTTTTCTGTTCATGTGGATCTCTTAATATGGATCTGTGCAAAAACCTACCAGAAGGGGCGTCTGGCACAGCTCAGAGCATCCGTGAGTAGTGAAGGGTTTCCCGTGCTGCCCTTGAATACCATGATTAGATCCACCCATGGGAGGTCAGAGCTGATCTCTGTGCCCTGGTGGGAAGGACTGGCATTCAGTGGCATCACCCCGCCCCACAGGAAAATCAGCTGGAGCAAAATGTGCCTGTAACTTCCGATGGCTCCTTGGTTACCTGCCCCAAGGCTGTGGCTGGGAGTGGTTTGTCCTTTGTGGGGGTCCTAGGTTGTACTAGATGCTGTACAAACACAGGTGGTGTTTGCTGAAGGTTGCTGGCCTTTGACCTTTAGAAAGGCCCGATCTGGGTCTGACGGTGTTCGGGAAATGGCTGGCTGGAAGGGAAAGCAGCTATGCCATCTGAATTGCCCTGCATCAATCAGGTCTTTGTCGGCTCAGCCTGAGCGAGGGTGTGGTCCAAAACCCACCGCAGTCAAAGGGCTTTGGATCAGGCCCAGACTGGTGGAGCCAGGATCCAAACCTCAGTTGCATCTTGATGCAGGGAAAATGTCCTTGCGAGATTCTCTGTTGGAAGCCCGGCTCCTCCTGGGAGCTCGGGCCTGGATCAGGTTGCTGCTGTGTGCTCGTCCCTTTGCAAGCGAGGACGGTACAGTGGGCAGGTGAATCCCTGACTCCAAAGGGCACCGGCGGGGACACAGCCGGAGGAGACGACCCTTTGAGGCTGATATTGAGATTGGAGCTCGTCCAGATTTTCTTTCTCCACACCCCCCCCCCCCCGGTGGAAATGTTGAATGGAAACGAGAATTTTGTGTGTATTGAAATTTGCGACCCAGGTTTGAGTTTCCAGACGAAATATTTTGGTTGGAAAAACATGACATTTTCCACACGCAGCTGGCGCTGTGCAAAAAAATTGGTCCCAGGTTTCTCCCCAAAAACCAGTCTTTTGACCAAGTTTGTGACCAGCTACAGTGGAGATAAAAACCCGATTTTTGATGATTTCTTTGGATTTCGGGTCCCACACCCAGAATCCTGCCCTACAATAACCCGAACCTGAAAGGGAAAATTCACCCCAGGGCAGTGGCTCAAGGCCGTCCATGCTTAGGGTGACCAGACAGCAAGTTTGAAAAATCGGGACAGGGTATGGGAGGTAATAGGAGCCTATATAAGAAAAAAACGCAAAAATCGGGACTGTCCCTATAAAATTGGGACATCTGGTCACCCTATCCATGCTAGTGAAGCACTTGTTAGGGCAGTACAGGGTGTGTGGTGGGGTGAGGCTGGGGGTGGGGGAAGTGCTCTACATTAGGTTTCTAATCATCAGAGGGGTGAGGTCCTGGAACAGCCTCCCAATTAATGTGGGGGCAAACAACGTAATTATCGTTAAGAGCGAGCTGGACATATTTATTAGTAAAACGAAAATAAGAAAGAAAAACTTGTAGCACCTTAGAGACTAACAAATTTATTTCAGCATAAGCTTTCGTGGGTTAATACCCACTTCATCGGAAATTTGTTAGTCTCTAAGGTGCTACAAGTTTTTCTTTCTTATTTTCGTTTTGCTGACACAGACTAACACGGCTACTACACTGAAACCTATATTTATTAGTGCCATTTTATAACATTGCTGCTTGTGATGGTAGGGGGCAGGGCTCAACAGCCCTGGGGCTCCCTTCCGGTTTGTCATCTTTTCCTCAGTCTCATGCTTCATGGTTTCACCTGGCAAGGGTCAGGAAGGGATTTTTTCACCCCCTGCCCCCAATATATTCTGGGAGGGTTTTTTTTTATCTCCTTCCTCTGAAGCATCAGGGATGGGCACGGCTGGAGATGGGCCACTGGGCAGGTGGGCCAGGGCTCTGAGGTGGCACCAAACGTTCTCTCTCTTTCTCAGGTGCTGGGGTGGCTGGTCCTTGCTCACGTGGCTAACTGATCACCATGCACGGGGTCGGGAAGGAATGTCTGCCAGGTCAGACTAGATACTCTGGTAGTGCTCTGTACCTCCTATGCGCTGGGGAAGGGGAGCTTAGTGCTGGCCCAGAACAGGCTGACGCGGAGAGGCTGCTAGATCCGCATCAACATGAATTCAGTGGCCCTGGCCCCTGTGTGGGGAAGGTTTGTGGGTGGAGAACAGCAGGCATGGAGGGGCTGTTCAACAGGCCAGTGGCCGCCCCCCTGGTTGGGGAGGGAGGTGCTTACCTCCCCCAGACTCAGCCCCATGCCGCACAGCCGCGGGCAGTCACGCCGTTTAAATCTTTGGGCGTTCCTTGGATTTCCACTGGTGTCACTGAGATCAGAATCGGGGCCTTAGTGTCACAGACTCCAACTGTGCCCCATGGACTGTCGGACACAAGGAGGAACTCTCTGGCTAGCGGGAGAGGGACACTTACGCTTTAAATATCTAAGGAGTCTGCGGGTGTGTGTGTGTGTGTCAGTCATTTGGCAGGGCGGAGCTAATGAAGCATGTTCAAGCGGAGATGCACACACCGTGCTCTCTCCTGGAAACTTGACTTGTTCCTCTTTGAGGTGTTTTTCCCCCCTTAATGTCAGCCGTGAGACCTTCAGGCTAGAAGCGTAGCTCTGTGTTTTGTGTGTGAGGGGAGGAAAGATACATTCCCATCTGCTCCCTTTCTCTCTCCTCAGTGTAAATCTGGTGAGTTGCAAAAGGCAATTTGGACTTTTGGCTGCTGGCGTTGGGTGATTTGTGTGTAATTACCGCGTGCAATCAAATATTTAGCCTCTCTGTTTACTCGGATCTGTAACGCTGATCCAGGGAGAAAGCTGCTGGGGTTGGTAACTTTCTCCTCCCACTCATGGAGGGCTGTCTCGGGGGTGTTTTTCAGAGTAATGATGGTCCCAGCTCCATGATGCCATCACAGCGCTGCTGCCGTGTTTTCAACTTCACACTGCCAGGCTAAAAGAATAGAAAATGTGTCACCCCACCACACCAGTGTGAGGGGAGAGGTCACAGGGAAATATCCCTTGTCCCCCAGGCTGTGCTGGCTTTGCAGAACCCAGGGCATTTTAACAGGTTGCCAGGACTCAGCCCCGGGGGGGGGGGGGGGTTTAAAATGTATTCGTGGTGCAGCCTGAAGCTGTGCTTGGAGAGGAGGAGAAGCGGGTTAGGGCGGAGAATGGGGTTCCAGGTTCTAGGCCCATCTTTTCTATCTGAGCCCGGGGAAATCGCACAGGCTGACGTTTTCCAACAGAGTCAGTAGCCTGATGTTCAGAGGCACGGAGCAGCCAACTCCATTGGGAGCTATAGGGGTGAGCAGGCACTTCCGCTTGGCTGCCTAACTGTGGATGTAAGTGTCTAGCTTTCAAGGCACCAGGTATGGGGCGGGAATTACTCTCTGTGCCCCATCTCTGAACTCGAGCTCATCAGAGCAGCCGTCCTCCCCAGCCAGTTGCAGGGCACAGAACAAAGGGAGAGATTTCCGGGCAGAAGGGATTCTATCTGTCCCAAATCTGGGGCAGGTGGTGGAAAGAGAGAACAAGGATGTGGGGTCAGATCTTTGCCTGTGGAATGTCCACCCCTACCCAGATGGGGAATCGGACCTGGGACCCCTGGGGTGTAATTCCTCGAGCTAAAGGACGGCACCCCACTCCGTGGGCATGGGTGACACCTACATCAGAGGGACCTGTGGGGGGTGAGGGAAGTAAAGCTCCTCTTTGCCCTCCCCCAATCCTGCGGCTGCGTGTGCCAATCCAGTCCGAAGGCATAAGTTAGAGCAGCCTGAAAGCTGCTCTGGGCTGTGCTGGTAGCTTATAACTCTGAGGGGCTGACAGAACCATCGGAGATAATGAGGTCGTACAAAAGCCCTGCCCGACACGCCATCCCTACACCAGCTGTGGGGGACGGGACTGCGAGGTTAGCTCTAGGCCCCTGCTGCGCTGATCCTCCCATGGCCCCTCACCCTGGCTCTGTGGCCCCCTCCCGAAAGGTGACCCAGTGCGAAGTAGCCACCCTGTGCCTGAGAACATGGCCTCTCCTGCGGCCTTTCTTCTCTCATTCATTGCCTTGTATTCCAGTAGGGCCCTGCTCAGGGTCCCTCTGCGCTAGGCGCTGTACAGTGATATACAGTACAGGCCGGTCCTGGCCCTGAAAAGTTTACAGTCCAAATTGACAGCGGTGGGAAGGGAAAGAGGCAGTTAGACCAGGATTAGACCCGGCCTGACTCCCCGGCCCATCCATGGGACCTCGCTGTGTCCGGCTGCTTCTCCGGCATAAATGCAGAGTCAGGCTGCTTAAATCATTGGGCTCCCCTTGGATTTCCACTGGTGTCCCTGAGATCCGAATCTGGGCCTTCAAGCCACAGCCTCCCCCTGTGCCCTGTAGACTGTTGAACACAAAAGCAGGCGTCCCTGGCTAGCGGGAGAGGGAGATTTAAGGGGCGGGGGATGGGTTAATATAGCCCTTTGCAGCATTAAAAGAAAGCAGTGCAATTAACAGGCGTGAGGCTGGCAGTAATTTGCTTGTGTGGATACAGGGCCAGACCCTCACCTGGTGTAAAACAGCATCACTGAACTGACTCCAATGGTGCTACGCTGCTTTACCCCAGCTGTGGGTCTAGCCCTTGGTCTCCTGCGCTGGCGTCTGCAGCAGAGCCAAAGGGGACATCTGGGTTCGCATCCCCTCGGCAGTGTCTGCCGCCGGGGCAGCGCCTCAGGCTGGCTGATCGGCACCCAATGCGTGTTGGAAGGCATGTGTCCCCGCCTGGTTTTCACCGGATTCCACTCTGATGTCTCTGTCTCTCTCATCACCGAGGGCCGTGTTGCTGGAATAGCTGCCGGGAGGATACTGAGGCGCTCGGGCAGATCGTTAGCTCTTTCTGTCTCAAGCTGTTTGCCTACCATTGCTGTGTGCCCTTGGTGAGGTGTCATGCTCCACCCCAGAGTTGGCTGCAGGCGTTCCTCTATGGATATAGTTCATAAATAGTATTTATTTTCCTGTCTCTCTCACCCCAGCCTCGCCTGCTTGGTTTTGTCTCTGCCACTGGTTCTGCCTTATTTTCTAATCAATACGCTCCTGAGGCAAGGGAGGGTCATTTATTATATATTTGTACAGCGCCTAGCGCAATGGGGCCCAAACTGGTTGCCACCTTTAGGCAGTGCTACAATATCATTGGGTATTAATAATTGTGGATAAATAAAGTGCTTTGGGGTCCTTTTTGCTGCGCAGAAACTATTAAATGGAGCCCAGCAATGCTACCCCATCCCATGGGCATAGCACAAAGGTGATTTACAAACCATAGTCAAGTATCAGAGGAATGCATGCATCTGAAGAAGTGGCTATTCACCCACGAAAGCTTGCGCTCCAATACGCCAGTTAAGGTGCCACAGGACTTGTTGCCGCTTTTACAAACCATAGTCACAAACTATACGGCAGCTACCTCTGGGGTGGAGCATGGCAGGTGATTAATAGTGCACCGCGATGCTACGCAATCAGCTGCCATGTTCCACCCCAGAGGTAGCTGGCGTACAGTTTGTGAAGGATCCTTTGTGCTATTTGCATGTAAGGTGCCGGCTGAGCGAGGCTGTGGAGTCACTTCCTGGCCATGGGATTGTGAACGCAACTCAGTAGGATAATTGGGGGCCCTTGTAGGCTGCCTCGGTGTGGAGTAGGCCACGAGAGCTAATCACCTGCTCCCCGGCAGCGTGAGCGGGCTGGCGCTAATTCTCTCGATTGTATAAAAGGGGGCTGTTAAGGTTCAAGTGGGAATGAAAGAATTAGAGGATAATCAGGAGGCCAGCGCTCCCGCGGCGAGGTAATGGGATTTGCTTGGCCTGCCCCTTCCAGCCTGGCCTGTTGTCGCCTGTTCCCGCTGGGCTCGGGAAGGGGAGGGAGCCGAGGTTAATCACACACGCGCGGCGCGGGGGATAGGTCGGTGCCGCCAGCCGCGGTGGAAAAGGAGTCCCCAGGCTCGAACGGTGCAGTGGAGAGACGCCAGAGAGCAGCTGGGCATCTCGGTCGGACACCAAGGTTCCAGCCGGGGCACTGTCAGCTAATGGCTTGAAGTGGCCGGAGAAGAGCCCCGTGTGAGATGAGTTGGGCAGTCTCAGCTGTGACATTCCCAGCTGGGTTTGGGGCCAAAGGGGATAACAACATTGTGAAGGGCATTCGTTAGCCCCGTGCCAGCCAGTCCGTAGGGTTATATTAACCCCCGGCTCAGAGGAGGCCATGTGGACGGAGGTAAAGGCAGAGATGGCAGTATTCGGAGGGACAGTTAACGTAGGTGGGACACACATAAGGAAAGCGGTGCTGACTAGACACCAAAGGAGGGATCTATTCTGATCTCTGCCGCCAAGTGTGGGATCTTGTGTAAGGCGGTGACCTGCTCTGTGCCTCAGTTTCCCCATCTGAGAAATAAGTGAGGGCGGTATCCACATGGGTTATTAATTCTTGTAATGGATGCTCAGGTTCAAATTCTGTTTGGCGGAGCGGCCTGGTGCCCCGCTCCTTCCGGCGCTGCACCCGGAGGGGAGGGATGCTCCTCACAGCTGCATCACTGTGACTATCGGAGACGCTCTACCCCAGTCACGCACACCCGGCCCCTCGCCCGCCCCTAGGGGAGATATCCCAGTTTCCTCCCCATCACACCTACAGGGGCAGAATTCCTCGTGCGGCTTCTCTCTCTAACTCTGGACGCAAACCCTGCAGTGACCCTCCCCGCGCTATGCCCAGTCTGGTGCTTAAAGGCCGAGGAAGTTTGGCTGCCAGTCCCCGAAATGGCATGAATCACCCTTAACTATGACTCACATTAAACAGGAGGTGGCCCCTTGCCCGGCTAGGCCCCAAATGGCTCTCCAACCAACCGCTAGCTCACGGAAGAGATGGTGGCGGGGGAGCTAGTGAATGGGGCTGACTTGCGTTCTGACGCTAATTGAGGTAAACGGCCCGGTATCAATCATCGGCTGCGCCTCGGGGACCCTGCTTTTCCGTTTAGCTGGGTCTAGCCGGGCATTTCAGTCAGAGCTAATGCAGGGGGTGGGCCGGGGTGGGGATGGAGCTTGGAGGACTGCAAGGCATGCAGGAATGTGCTGGCTGCTTCCCCCACCCTCTGCTTCCGCCCCCTCCCAGCTGTGGGTTTTGAGCTCCATGGGCCATGCAGAGACGTCAGTGCCGCACACCATGTGCTCCAGCCCTGAAGGAGGTGCTGTGCCGGGTGTTTGGTAGATAAACCTGGAGTCTTAAAAGGCCATTTGCCCCCACCCAGGGAGGGTCTAACTCAGTGGCCTTCAGAGGCACTGGCCCCACCAGGCTGGGAAAGCCCCGTGTACAGGAGATGGGAGTATAAGGCTCCTGGCCTGGGCCCAGGCGGTGTCGTTATAGTCTGATGCATGTCGTGGGGGTGGTTTTGCTCTGCAAGGGATTTCTACTCCCGGCGTGGTGGGGTAGGAGGAATTATTCTGGATTATTTATGTGACAGTCACGGCCCAGGCCCCATGGGGCTAGGAGCTGTAAAAACACAGGACAGAAAGACAGCCGCTGCCCCGAAGAGCTGACCGTCTAAGTCTGCATGTCACAAGCCCCACGCCCCCTGGGGAATCCCCAGTAAAGGGAATGTCCCTGCCTTTGCTTATCTGTGTCTGTCCCCACTAAACCCTGCCCCTAGCATTGGGGTTTGCAGGGCAGCTGCCCGCATAGGCGGCCTTGGCACGTCGGCTTCAGCAGAGCCACGCTGGCCAGGAGCTGGAGTGGGGCAGAGGCCCCTAGACGTGGGATGGGGGCAGAGGTTCCTGGGAAGGTGGAAACTCCCTGCCCTTCCCAGTATGGTTTGGGGAGCCCCCATAACGGGCCACTCCCTGAGTTGTCCAAGCCTCCTTTGGAGACAATGGGAGTCTTGCCTCAGTGAGGACCTCAGGAATGGGCCTTTCGCCAGGAAGACATTGGCCCACCCCGTTGGAGCAGCTGGTCTCCATTGCTTGGGATGGGCAGGGCCACGCATTCATTTGTGACACCTGCTGGGGCTTTTGCTTTCTCTTGGGTGGCTGGTCGGGTGTGTGGGTCATGTCCCTTCCCCAGCCTCGTTAGCCACCGACACCAACTCCTGCCTCATTCTCTAATGACTGAGTCTCTCCCTTGCCAGCCCTTAGCACCCAATCATACTGTGAAGCACTTGGCCTCGGCCAGCCCTGATCCTGGCAGGCCTTTTCCTCTGGATCTGTCTTTGTCCGATTCTCCGAGCCGCTATTCCCAAAGCAGATGAAGAATTAAAGCCAGCTCCAAATGCGGCACCCGTAAGGAGAGCCAGGGGCAGCTGCTCTGCATCCAAATAATCCTGCACCGCCCAACTGAGAGCTTCCCCCAGCCGTGGTGGCACCTGTCGGTGGGATGAGACCAGCTGTGCTTAGCAGAGGAGAAAAGGATGACGGGCCACGCTGAGCGTCGCTGGGCTCGGTTCCGAGGGAGATGCGTGGCTCTCGAAGCAGTGCAGTTGCGTTTGCTTACGCCGGGCCAGCACCTCAGCGGGCGTAAATCGGCCTGGCTCCCCTGACGTCCAAAGGCCAGGGCAGCGGTAGACGCCAGGCTTGGGCTGCGAACAGAAAATAGGGCTGCTGGATATGTTTCCCCGAGAGATAATTCAGCCGTCTCTAATTCCCCATCTCTCTGAGCTACCCTGTCCTGCAGCCAGGGGCAATTCCAGCACCGGGGGCCCCTTCTCAAGGCATTCACTACTCAGAGTTTATTGTGGAGGGTGTTGCCTTGGGCCTTCCTGAGCTCCAGGGCTCAGGCCTCTTCTTCCTCCCCGTCCGCCTTTTCTCTGTCTCTCCCATGCTCGCTCTTCCATCTCGGTCTTTCTGTCGCCCTTTCCCCCTCTCTCTACTTCCACGTGCATCCTACTGACACAGACTTCTGCATTTCCTTCCCTTCCCTGGGCCTTGGCTTCATTCCCCCACTCTCCCCACTTTCCCACTGCTCGCTCTCGGAGTGGGCAGGAATTCCCATTCCTCGGGTTTTGAGGCATCCCCTTTTTCCGGCCGTCTCCCGCCAGACTCTTTGCCTTTCCGACGGGTGTGTCCGCAAGAAGCAGCGAGCCCAAGGTGCCCCGGTCCCCGTCGATGTCCAGAGACGGGGACGTTGACGTCCGGGTGTCTTTAGCGTGTGTAATTTCAGGACGATTTGGGCTGCAGATGGCATGTGTCCGAATCCGCATTACGTCACGGCACAAGGGCTAGGAGCCATTCTGCTCGGCTGTACCTGCTCGCGCGGGAGGAAAACCTGCCTGGTGATGCATTCGCCCACGCCGCAGCTCTTCCGGTCTCTTGGGCAAACACACGTCCTTCCAAATGTCAGCGCTCGGCTGATCAGCTTGGGGAGTTTCAAGTGGGGCTTTCACAGCTGAGCGGTGCCTAGGGTGACCAGACAGCAATTGTGAAAAATCGGGACAGGGGATGGGGGTAATAGGAGCCTATATAAGAAAAAGCCCCCAAAAATCGGGACTGTCCCTGTAAAATCGGGACATCTGGTCACCCTAGCAGCGCCGGGAAAAGAGGACATTTCGCTACCCTTCTGTGTCCCTTTTGCTGCAGTCAGGGCCCCGCCCCCACAAGCCGGGGGGGAAGGCGGAATCCCCCTGTGCTTAACCATAATGACACTGATTAGTGATGGCAGGACACAGCCCTGCTGTGAGCGGGTGCAGCTCCTTCAATGTCGGCAGCATGGAGCCTGCTCGCACCGGGCCTGGATTTGGCCCGGGGGCTTCCCTGCAAGCAGCGGACGATGCATGAGTTGGGGGTGCAGCCTAGGAGTTGGGGCGCCGGTCTGGGGGTTGGACGACCTGGGTTGTAATCGCGGCTCCGACGCTGACCTTGGGCAGGGCGCCTCCCCTCTATTTCTCCTCGCCGTGCTTTGTCCGTCTTGCCTCGGCTGTGAGTGTCACCCACTGGTCCCTGATCCACCGCGGATGTGAGTCTGTTACAGCCCCAGGCTGTAACCTCGAGCTGCCAGCTCTGGGGCTGTCCGGCACGTTGGGGCGCTAATCTCAGCTGCTTGCTGACTGAGGAGGATCCCCTCCTTTTAAGCACCAGGATCTCTGGTGACCAGCAGCCCTGGCAAGGGAAAGTATGAAGTACGAGGGAAGAGGGTTTGCCGTGAGACTTCTTCCAGCGCTAGCTGCTTTCATGCCAGGATCTCAAAGGGCTTTAAAACAGCTCATGCCATTAGCTTCCCAGCCGCCCCGGCTGGAAAGTGGTGTGGTGAATCTCTGTGCTTCGCACGCGCCTGCAGTCAGTCCTGGCCCCACGCTCCTTTCGCTCTAAAGCCACTCGAGCCCAAAGACACCACCCCTAGTCGCTCTCGGACCCACTAATGGAGCAGGAACACATACAGACCCACGACATTAGCATCAGCAAGTATTAAAGAGGGGAAACTGAGGCACGCATCTACGTAACTGGGAACTGATCCCAGATTTCCCAACCCCTGTTCCTGTGCCTTAATCACAGACCACCCTGCCTAGTTCCCCACTCTGCAAGTGCATCATAAGGGCCTATTGCAGCACAGGGGATATGGACCAACCCTTACCTCTTCACTCCACCACTCGGGCTAGAGCAATGCACGAACACTGACTATGTCCTGGAGAGCCGATTCGAAGCCCAAAGCAGGTAGAATGACGAATGGCGCTTGACTCTGTCGCTTACTTAGAGGAGGGTTGGAATTGAAATCTCTTGATAAGACCTGTGAGTAATCCAGCAGCGCAGGTGGTATGGAAATATGCAAAGTACAAGCCTGGTGCTCTCAGCCCTGGGCAGACCGGGAGCTGCTTTTGGGCAGGTTTTAAAAGAGAACTGGATAAATTCATGGAGATGAAGTCCATTAATGGCTATTAACCAGGATGGGTAAGGAATGGTGTCCTTAGCCTCTGTTTGTCAGAGAGGATGATGGATGGCAGGAGAGAGAGATCACTTGATCATTACCTGTTAGGTCCACTCCCTCTGGGGCACCTGGCATTGGCCACGGTCAGTGGACAGGATACTGGGCTGGATGGACCTTTGGTCTGACCCAGTACGGCCATTCTTATGTTCCCAGTGTAACAAGGACCGTGGGGCACAGGCAGCCGCAGGGCGGTGGCAGATGCATTTTGATCAGGTCCCCCTGTCGGTAGCCTGCCCTGTCAGGACAGCCTGATTTTGGCACTGGGATGCCCTCCGATCCATGGAAGTGAAGTGATGGGTGAGATTCTGTGGCCTGCGTTGTGCAGGAGATCAGACTGGATGATCATAATGGTCCCTTCTGACCTTAAAGTCTATGAGTCTATGAGAAGCATGTGTCCTGCTGCTTACCAGAGAAGATCTTCTCTGAACAGCAGAGGAGCTGTTGGGTTCGATTAAAGGACTTCGGAATCCTGCCCATTATGAGCTGAATGTGCAACGTAACCGGGGAACTGGATAGCAATATTCTGAGAGCTTCATAAACCACAGCACCGTGTATCTTAATGTGGCATCCGTCACACCGAGTGTCCCCAGATGCTTCCGAGAGAATTAGCCCTACCGTCATCTGAGGAGAGGGAGGACAGGAAAGTGTCTAGGTGATATTTAAAAGGGCAAGTGATTTTAACCGAGGCACAGGGCCCCACTGGGTCTATAGATAAAGACCTTAAATAAGTACATAAATTAATTAACAGATGAGCCCGCACACCCCAAGGCTGATTGGCCAAGATTTTCAGGTGTGGATGCTCAGAGATATTTAGGCACCTAACGCTCATGGGCCTCAGTGACTAGTGATTTCCAGGGTGCTCCATCTGGGATGCCCTAAAGGGGCCTGAGTTTCAGAGGGTGAATGCTCAGCGCCTTCTGAAACTAAGGCCCTTTTAAAGCATCTCAAGTTGAGTGCCCCAAATCAGTAGTCGTTTTTGGAAACCTTGGCCAGTGGGGTGGGGAGCCGATGTAGCTAGGAACCACGAAACGTGTGAGCGAACAGGGAGAAGGTGAGTGTGGTGTGTGAAGGGCACGGAGATAGGTGATATATCTCCAGGGCCGGCTCCAGGCACCAGCAAAACAAGCTGGTGCTTGGGGCGGCACATTTCTAGGGGCGGCATTCTGGCACCGGCCATGCCGCCCCTAGAAATGTGCCCCGGCCGGCCGCCCCAGCTCACCTCCGCTTTGCGCTGGCGCGGCCGCCGCTGGCTTCTCCCCCTCCCTCGAAGAGAACCCGAGCGGCCGTGGCGCGCGTCTCCCCCTCCCTCCCAGGCATGCCCTGGCGCTCCAGCCAGGGAGAGCGGGGCACCCGGCATGCCGCGCTTGCTCCCCGCTGGCTGGGGAGAACAGGGGCTGCGGGCATGCCGCCCGCGCTCCCAGTGGGAGAGGCGGGGGGAAGTTGTTTTGGTGGGTGTTTGAGTTGTTTTTTTTTGTTCGGGGGGGCAGCGTTTAGGGTTTTTGGGGTTTTTTTGTGCTTGGGGCGGCAAAAACATTAGAGCCGCCCCTGTATATCTCCATTTATAACTGGCTTCAGAAAAAGAGAGGACACCAGGGAAGCCGATAGCCGATGGAGACAGATTGGTCCTACTCCTTTGGAGCTACACTGTGGAGCTCGCTGGCTGCAGGAAACTGGCTCCTCTGGGGGAAGGGACTTGGGAAACGCCAGAGAAGATCCAGTTGCAGGAGATGAATTGAGCCCGAATAGGGATTTCAGCAGAGGCAGCGTCTAGGGAAGGGTGGATGCTGGCAATGCTGGGCTGCGGCAGGATCTGGGGAGAACGAAGGTGACAGGGATGCTGTTCGTCTGGCTGATCACCAAACAAAAAGCATCACGTTCCTCTTGGTGATCCAGGGATGGGGAGGGGAGAGGGTGAGTCTGGAACCCCTGCTGCCAGACATGTGCATCCCTGTGGTAATTGGCAGGGGAAACAGGCTGGTCCCGGGGCAAGAAAGGTCCAGTAGATGGAGGAAGCCCAGCCCACCGAGCGAGAGACCTCCAATGCGTGCAACCCCCCTGCGATCCGCATAACAGGGTGAATGGACAGAAAGTGCGAGATCTGAGCCTATCCTGTCGGCCAAGTGCTGGGGAAGGGATAGAGCGGAGGGTACCCACAGATAGGCCAGTTTGTGATGAGATGATACATAGCCCCTCCCTGCACTGTATAGAATCGCTCCTCTCCCGCTCTGCATTAGATAACCTGTCTATAGCAAGGCAGTAGCCGCTCTGTGCAGCTAAGTGTCTGTTTCAAATCAATCCTATTGACTGAGGTGTTTATACCACACTCCTCCTGTATCTTAGTGCCATTGTCTATAAAAAGTCCTGGAGAGATAATGATCATTAGTAATTATTTATTCCTTTGTACTGCAGGAGCGCCTAGCAGCCCCTGTTGTGCTAGGCACTGTCCAGACCCATCGTATTAGACAGTCCCTGCCCTCAAAGAGCTTTGTGGCCACAGCCCTGATTCAGTAAAGTATTTAAGTGCCTCCTTTACCGAATTGGGGCCTAAACATACAAAAGAGACAAGGTGGGAGAAAGGCAGTATTGTCACTATAGTACAGATGGGGAAACCGAGGCACGGAGCAATTAAGTGACTTAGCCAAGATCACACAAGGAGTCTGTGGCAGAGCCTGGCATCTGTCTTGCAAGGGATTTCCATTGCATAACATTAAGCTCCTGTTTCTTAAAGAGAAGGACACTTCCTCCTTGTAGGACAGGTGGGGACGGAAGCCTCCGGGAGTGTACAAAGTGTTTTCCAAGAGCGGAGCTATACACTCTATGCTGCATTAAACTAAAATGACTCTGCAAAATGTCAGTCCATTAAATGTGGAATTCACTGGGTATTTAAGCCTAATGGACTAGACAGGATGTGTGTCGGTGGAGACGTGGCAGTATCGTCTTGTGTCGTTCGTTTCCTTTATACCCCCATCTGGATCTGGGCCCCTCCCTCTCTAACGATCTCTCTTTCCCGGTGCTGCCCGTGGCTGCGCAGAGCGTTCGCACGGCTGAAGTTTCAGCTCCGTACCGATTCCCTTGTCGTGGGGCTGCTCTTCCTGGAGGCTAAACTAACCCATGTCTCGGAGCCTGGAAAACATTCCTCTGCCAACCCAGCTAGCGCTGACGCCCAAGGTTGAGGCTAGATGCGCTCAAAGCATCTGGTAATTTTATTGTGTTCCAGGGATGAGTAATAACTGCTGAAGGCCTTGATCATGTTGCAGGTTCCGTAATGGGGCCAGGGCATCTTTGCAGTAACTGGTACCGTAAGTGCCATGCCATGATGGTCTTGCTAGCCAGCTCTCGTGATTTGTTTTCCAGTAGCAGTTGTATTAGGTGCTGTACAGGCATGTCATCAGAGACATCGTCTAAACACACAAGACAGCCAAAGGAAGGTTTATTACCTCCATTTAACAGCGGGGGACCTATGGCTCGGAGAGAGCGAGTGGTTTGCTCACATTCATTAAAATGACTCACTGTAGAGCTGTGAAGGATGGTGTGGTGGTCAAGGAGCGCTTTAGAGATCTGCATTCCAATTCCTGGCTCTGCCACAGACTGCCCGTTTGACCTTGGGCAAGTCACTTAGCCACTGTCTGCCTCCATTTCCTCCATCTGTACAATGTCTGAAGTGGTGGGGATCAGCTGAGTAATACTTCTCTGCTCTCCTCTGGGATGGAAAAAGCCTGAATGATCCTGAAGAGACGATACCTCTCCCACCCTGGGCCTGGGTATCTCCCAGCTCTCTAGGAAACAAGAATGGTACTTTGTGAAAAATGGGGCGGTTTTGGCATTTGGTTTTGTTCCAATCAGGGCAAAACCCAAGACCCTGCAACATTTTTCACCAAAAAACCAACAGAGAGAGAGAGTGTGTGCCCAGAACTCCCCTGGCAGGCCTGATTCAGAGCTGGTTCTCCCATACTCCTAGTGAGTGCCCCAACCTCCAGCTATAGAGCCAGGCTCTTGCTATGGCTCAGTGAATATTTAATTATTGATACCAGGTGGAACAGCTCCAGCAGGAGGCAGTCCAACCCAGCTGCTTGGTTGGGGCTCTCCTACACGGCCTGTGTAACCCAGGTTCAAGTTATGCTGCTCCCGCTCAGGGGGGCAGGGGCTTGAACCTAGGTCTCCCACATCCGAGGTGAGTGCCCTAACTGATTGGCTCTGGGAGGGGCCTCGCCCTCTGGTTTTGATCATAAATTCCTGGTCCTGACAGACCTTCCTGGCAACAGTTGTCCTAGATTCGTAGATTGCAAGGCCAACAGGGGCCACTGTGCTCATCTAGTCTGACCCCCTGTAGAGCACAGGCCAGAGAACTGCCCCCAAAATAATCCCTAGAGCAAATTGATACATGGCTGTGAAAAGTTTCAGTTCTGATGAACTGAATAAAAAATTGGATCCAAAAATCCCGCCCCCCAGCTTTAGAGACCAGCCATAGCCCTGAACCCATGGCCAAATGTATTGTGTGCTGCTCGTGATTCAGTGCCCGCTCTGCAAGCCATCCCCTTAGGGATAGGGGGCTCATTCTGAGCCAGCGCCTTTTATAGCTGCATTCTGCCGTGATTGTCGCTGCGGGTATTGCGACCATTCAGTTTTCTGTGTAGCTGCTCCCTGGCTATTTATAGCAGCATTGCATTCACGGTGGTTTTATGTTCCATTGTTTTCATGCCTGCACCTATACCTTCAGTGCAATGGTTGCGCTTATTACCTATTATTATTATTACTCATGTCTGGGTATGTTTTTCCCTATTGTCCTAAACTGCCTATAAAAATCCAACAGAGCCTTTCGAACAAGCGAAGAAAGAAACACAGAAATACCGGCACAGACTGAGCGTCGGTGACGCTGCCTGTCCCACAGCCCTGACACAGAGCTCTGGCGGCAGAAGAAACCATTGTTAAATGATATTGCAGTAGTGCACAGAAGACCCAAGTGAAATTAGAGCTCCCATTGTGCGAGGCGCTGTGTAAACACACAGGAAGAGACAGCCCCTGTCCCGAAGAGCGTACAGGCTATGCAAATGGACGGCGGGAGAGAAAATCGAGTGGCAGTGACTAGAAATGGTAGAAACTGGAATTTCGGTCCCGCGGGAAATGGCGAGGTTTCAAAATTTGTTTTCATCCTGAATTGGGAAGAAAAGTCAAAATCTTGGAATATTTTGTGGAATGAAACAGTCCAAAAATATTTTCTTATGATTTTATCATTTCCACTTTAGTTATAAAGTCAACCCACAACATTTAGATAATTTCCCACCGAAATGTTGACAACGTCGCTAGGTTCCCATGAAATATTTCAGGGTAATTGCATTGGCATGCCCTGACCCAAAAGTGCTTCACTGGAAAATTTTCAACCAGCTCTAGAGGTGACTCACCCCAGGGTCGCCCAGCAGTTACCAGACCCCAGCTCTCCACGTCCAGTGATTTATCCACTAAACCCCACTGGCTCACTACGCTGATACTTGACATCTAGAGGCAAGTCCATCCCTGGGGTGATCCCTGGATGTCACCAGAGTTACACCGGGGGCGGGGGCAGGATTTGGCCTCCACCCACCAGCATGGTTATTGGATGGCCCGGTCCTGTTCCCGCTGGGCAGTTTGTAGATTGATAGATGTGAAGGCCAGGAGAGACCATTATGTTTACTTAGGCTGTCTTCCTGCATCACACAGGCCATGGACGTCTGCCCAGCGAGCCCTGCAGTGGGAGGGGAGCGGGCGAAGTGGCTGCACATCAGGGCCGAGGTGCAGTGGCCTGGTTTGCTGCTGGGGGGGAAACATGAGCTGTGTCTGCCCAGGTCCAACCAGTGTAATACACCCGGTTTCATTGCCGGTAGGAAAAACCTCCCATTGGTTAAGAATACCCGCTCTCCCGCCCGTCACCTCTAGCGCCTGGACAGCAAGAGAGAGCGCAAAGAGCCAGAGCCTCAGACGCTGTGAATCGACATCGCTCCATTGAAATAAACATCTCCGTTGAAGTCGTAGGAGCTATGTGGACTTACACCAGTGAGGATCTGGCCTGTCTGAGGGTTATAGCCCATAGGATATGTCTACACTGCAGTGTAAGCCCAGGGTTTGAACTCAGGCCCAAACCTAACCTCCCTTACGTCTACACACAAATTGCACTCACCCAGGACTCAGACCCAGGGTCCCAGGACCCCACGGGGGGTGGAGGGTCTGAGCCTGAATCAAGCTGGGACCCAGGATTCAAGCGCTAGTGCTCTGCAGTGTAGACATAGCCGCACTGGACTCGGGCTACTGGAGTCCTCCAAAAGTATCCCGCCGGCCGACTTGCTTTGTCCCCTGGACAGTCAAGTTTTCCCAAACTGCTCCATGAACAAAGGCCAGAGGGTCCACCATTTGGGAGGGCGCTAAGAAGTCTAGGAGATGGGTGGCTGGACTTGGGCCCGCATAATGCAATGGAGATGCTGGAGCCCCAGGCTGGGACCCAGGGTTCAACAATTCCTAACCTGGGGTTATAACTGAGTGTAGACGCTCAAGTCTTATGTTAACAAACCCAGGGTTTGCTAACTCACCTTCTACCAACCCTGAGCTTACACTGGAGTTACACCTGAGCCTGGCCCATGTCAGCTTACTCAGGCTATGGGACGGTTTAATTGCAGTGTAGACATTCAGGGTCCGGTTGGAATCTGGGCTCTGGCACCCCCCATGGGATCTCGGATCTCAGGCTCCAACCAGAGCCCGAATGTCTACACAGCAATATTAGAGCCCCGTGAGCCCAAGTCACCTGATATGGACCAACCGCAGGTGTTTAATTGCAGTGTAGACGTACCCTCAGAGACCTAGGCAAACCCGGCAAGCATCAAATCAAACCCTGTATTAAAGCCGACTCATTCGTTCATGTGTGTGTGTGTGAGAGAGAGAGAGAGAGAGAAAAATACCCCTGCCCCCGGGTTCTTCAGACGCCTGGCATCCTCTCACGACCTCTCCCTTGCCTTCCAGCCGAGTGACAGTTGCGTTCTGCAGGCGCCGCGCGATCCAGATGTTGATGAACATCTGAACTGGCTTTAGGACTGGCTGCCCTAAATGTTACTCAGCAGGATTTGGTTCACTTGGCTGCTCTTCTAAGCTGTGGCAGGCTTTCTGTTGCAAGGAGGGCGGGTCTGTGTTTGGATTTAGCTGCCGCACTGATTTGCTAAGGGGATTCGGGTGGGTGACTTCCTGGAGCTGGTTTTCCATGCTCCCTCTGTCGTGGGTTTTTAAGGAGGCTGGGTACCGAGGTGAGATTTCCCAGTGATTTAATGCACAGCTGGCCTCTTACATACAGAGATGTGGTGTCTTTATTTGAAAGACCGGGCAGTTATAGGAAGGCTCCGGGGGTTAAAACTATCTATGCTAAGGAGAACGAGGAGGTAATAAATAGTGCAGGCTAGCAATCGGTACAGTGCTGTGTCCGCTCATCAACCCATTCCTGACGGCCGGCTCCCCCACCCCCTGCTCTTCCAGTCTTGGGCTCTGCCATGACACCTCCGTTCCAACCCAACCCACAGCCCCTGCTAGCCCATTCCTGGCCTCTGCACATACACCCAGTTCTGCCAACGCCCCTCGATCCTGCACTGCATCCCCCCCGCTACCTCAGCTCCCCTTGAGCAGGGGCTGCTCGCTCTCATGCTTCGTGCAAAGTGGGAACGAAGCACGAGCCGCCAATCTCCTGTCCCCTCCGGCGAGCTAGGGCAGTATTTGGATCCCGGCCTGCCCAGCTCAAAGCCTGGTGTCTTGGCCCACGGAGCCACCCAAAGGTGTTGATCAGAGAAAGCGAGGTCCTGATTAAAAGCCCGTTCAAGTGCAGGAATGACCCACCAGCACAGCCCTGTAGGGTGACCAGATGTCCCAATTTTATAGGGACAGCCCCGATATTTAGGGCTTTTTCTTATATAGGCTCCTATTACCCCCCCACCCCCGTCCCAATTTTTCACACTTGCTAACTGGTCCCTCTAGCCCTGAGCGATCTCCATTCTCCCTGCTATGAGGCAGGGATCCACCAGCCCCCTCCCCGGCTCGTGCTGCCATGTGGAAGGTGGCGCCTGTCGGGGAGAGCTCCCGAGGAACGGCATGCCCTCCCCGGCCCCGTCCACCTCTCCTCCTGTCAGGTTCCCCGTCTCTCTTGCTTACACCTGCCAGTTGCTCCAACCGCAGCCGCTGTCTCTGAATGCCTGGTGTCGCCGGAAGGTTGAAAGCCACCCCGGTCCCATAGGAGAGCACAGCGCGCGCAAGTTGCCCGGGCGCTGCGTTACATAATCTGACTGGCGCCCCGGCGGCATTGCTGGGCTGGAAGGTTTGCTCCTTCCCAGCAAGGAGCACGGTCGTTTGGCTCCGCTTTCCCCTCGGGCTAGATTAGCCAAGACGGACGAAATTAGAGACACTGTCCGCAGCGCGGGCGAGTGCCCCAGAACTTGGGCCCAGGCCAGGTCTGCAGTCTGCGGCTCCGTTGCCCTTGGACTATCTGTGCAAGGACTTGCAAAGCAGGTGGAGGGAGGGGGATGCTTGCAGAGCTCCTCGGGAGATGGGCCGGCGGTTAGGAGACTAGCTGAGGACTTGAGAAGCCTGCGCTTCATTCCTTGCTCTGCCACCGATTTCCTGTGTGGCTAGTGACTCTGGGCTTCCGTTTGCCATCTGTGAGAAGGGGCTGACTATTCTCCTTTACCTTGCTGGCCTGCTGGGGGGTAAAGGGGGGCCACACGAGTGCCATGGGTAGGTGGAAAGGGGATGTAGGTTTCTGCCCCCTTTACTGGGTTTGGAGTTGTCCCTCCAAAACCGATAGCTCCTTGGGGATCTCACGTGACGGGGAATTTTGCACTTGGGTCCTAAGCTTTATGAAGTGGGAAAGAGCCTGTGGGGGACCCATAACATTCAGATTTGGCCGTGAGGGTCGGAAGTGCTGCACCTTTCCTAAAACCGGCCGCTGCACGTCAGTGGCATGGGGATGGCTTTCTGTAGCTAGCTGTGTATCCTGTGCCCATCACCTGGTGGCCGAGAGATGCAGCACACAGGTTAGCTGCCTTGGGCACCACTGATTGGTGGGGACAATCAGGCACCTCCGGATGAACTAAAGCGTATCTACAAGTACCGCCGGCACAGGGCTATTTCTGCCCGCTGCCGCAGTCACAGACAGAGAGGCCCCCTTGAAAATCTGGCCCCAGCAGAGTGTGCGGGCGCCTTTTGCAGCAGAGGATATAAACACGCAACACTGCTCTACCCAGCGGTCACACATGAGGAAATGGAGCCCCGTCAGGGATGGCGTTTGATGGGCAGTGGGGTCTTGGGGCATGCAGGAGAACGGACACCTCTTTAAACGGCCCTGTCCTTTCGGATCCACAGGCAATCCCGCCGGTGAAAGCGAAGGGGTCCTCAATCGAGAAGACACAGGGACAATATAACCGGGAAATCCTGGGGTTCAAAGCTCCCCCTTTTCTACAGTGACTCAGCACTGATACCTTCTTGCGGATCGCATGGTTGTACACTCCATCTGCAGGTGTAGCTGTTCCCTGCCAGGCGCTCTACGCAGAGGCAGGAGAACATGGGCTGCAGCAGGAACCGTGTATAAATGGGTTTGCACCCTGGTCTAGTCTTCAGAGCAGAGTATGGCAAGTCGAGAGTCCTGAGGTCAGGAATAAAAACCCAGTCTGCTGGGGAGCTGCTCAAGAGTTAGCTGGTGAATCCGTTACTCCCACTGGTGAGCAGGGTTTTATCAAGCGTTTTATCAGGAGACTAGCAATATTTGGGGCTTTTCTTAAAGCCCCAGCCCCTGGAGTCAGGGGATTACATGAAAATCTCAGGGGTCAGTAAAAAAAGTTTTTTAGCCGTCATGGTTGAAGGAAAAAGCTTGAAACCGTGACCACTTTCAGGTCATGTTTTTTAATCTGTCTAAAGAAATATAAAAAGAAGCCCGTTATTTGTCAGTTTTTTAAAAATCTCATGCTTTTTAAGTCAATGTCATGATTTTGCGGGGCTTGACTCATCATTTTTTGGATACTTGGGGCTGGCAGTGCTGGATTACACAGCAGTCCCATTGTCTCCAGTGGGTAGTGACTCAGCAACGTGATCAAATGGTTCCCAAGCTAGCCCAAAATAAACAGACCAGAGGTGCAAACAGAACCTGTGGCTTAATGGCGGCCCACGGGCGATGATAAACAGACCAGCCCATTGGACTCTGGGGCTTGTTCAGACTTCTAAATGGATCCATTTCCCGTGACACACGCACTTAACTGTGGCCTCCCCGCACTAAAAATGAATCCGTGCGATTTTCAGATGATACATTTTTTTTTAAAAGTTGGTGGCTTTGGAAAAAAACAGCTGATCTTGGTTCAGGAAGACCCCATTTGCATCGCAGGCACCTGGCAGGAAGACAAGGCTGATGTAGAAGCCACCCGACGTAGTTAGAGCTGGGGTGGAAATCACCTGCTGTGATTAATGCTGCTGCTTGAGATTCAAATCACGTTGAAACCACTGTGAAACTGACAACTAAGAAAGTTCTTCTCCGCTGGGGCTGGGTGGAACGGGAGGGGAGGGTCTGACCCCTAGTCTGGAAGGTGAGGATTGCGGGTAACTGGGCTGCAGTGGGATGATGCTCTATATTGCTATCTCATGGCCTTGCCTTCCAGAAGCTGCTACGGGATGTTGGCTTCCAAGCTGTGCTATGGGAGACTGGGCCTTTAAGGGCTGAGCTTCCCAGCCAGAGAGGCTGAGCGAGATACCTTGAGGCTCTGGTTGTTAGGCACAGCTGGTTGCAAGTGGACGCAGAATAAAGCAGATCTCTGGCAAGTGCCTTCAGCACGGTGTGATCCCTGAGCATCACACGGGATACCTTCTAATCATTGGCAGGCGGCTGTGCTGGGGGGAAGGGCTGGCCACCGACATGGAGAACGGGCAATGGGTGGGGGAAAGGGAGAATTCGAGCCGCTTTGGGATTAACAGGGTTCTCCTCCCTGCCTTTCTCCCAGGCGTTTGAAGCCAGCAGTGCTGGACCAGTCGGGCTTCCATAGGAAAAGAAGGTTCCGAACCGAGCTGGCTAGGATTGGAGCCGTGCAGTGGCCGATGGACCGGGCCCTCTGAGAGGTGAGCCTGGGCAGGGGCGGTCGTAGGGCAGGTGTGTTGTTGTGTCTTCCTAGGGTGGATCTCCGGGGTGTGCTCAGAGTTGGGGACACAGAGATGAGCCGCTCACCATGGAAACAGCTGATCGGGCTCTTCGTGGCCATGAACATGTCTGCTGTCGTGTGGCCTCCACTCCAACCAGCCGTCTGCTGACAGTTGATTGCTGCAGCAGCCGCACTAGGAGTGAAATCCTGGCTGCACTGAAGTCAAGGGAAGTTTAGCCCCTGTCACCGGTGCGGCCCGGATTTCACCCCAGGTTTCTGGAGAGGTCTGTCTGCCCGGTCCCTTATAAAACACTGATCAGAACCCAGCCAGGAGCAGGAATGGAGAAGGGCTTGTGGTCGAAGTGCTAGACTGGGTCTCTGGAGATATAGGGTCACTCCAGCTCCGGCACACACTCCTTGTGTGACCCCAGGCATGTCGCTTAGTCTCGCAGTTCCCGTCTGTAAAAGGGGGTAATAATCCTCCCTGTGTTAATTGAGAGTGTAAATTCTTTGGGGCAAGGAGTGTTTATACGTACAGCACCTAGCGCTGCAGGGAGCTGTGCTTGCTTAGGGGTATTGAGTGGGTACTATAAGGTGAGGAATGATGATAACCTGCCAACACTTCATTCCTCACCGGGTCACCCATCCTCTGCACCGTCTCGTGACCCTGTGCTGCATTGCGCCATGGAGCTGCGCTCGTCTAGACATCTCACTTAACACTGTTTTGCCCCCATCGCGGCCTTGCTGAATCTCAAATCCAGGCAGTGCCTGGCTCAGCAGTAAATATCCCCTTTGAGCCGATTTACTGTCCTATC
Source organism: Chelydra serpentina (assembly GCA_037349315.1). Lineage (NCBI taxonomy): Eukaryota > Metazoa > Chordata > Testudines > Chelydridae > Chelydra > Chelydra serpentina. The sequence goes on along the minus strand of JBAIAC010000027.1, from coordinate 18,307,943 downwards.
GATCTGTTTTTTCACTCGAGTGGATTATCTGGAGTTTTGAATAAGGAATGGCTCTGCTGTCCTCTCCCAAGGCTGGAGAGAAATATGGCTTCAGATGAGGGCATCCCTGACCGCCACTTTCCAGGGCTGCAGCTTGGGTTTTCCGTGACACTGGATTTGAGTTCTGGTGGAACGAATTGAATCGGAAATGCCCCTGGGAGTCAGAAAAGGTGCAGTGCCTGGGTGGAAGAGAATGGGGCCAGGGGCCAAGGTCTGACTGGACAGGGCTTGGTTTGGGGGTGCATTTCTAAAAGCAATGGCAGGACAGAACTAGCTGGGGAAATGGTTGTTCCATCCCACGTGAGATTTTGAAATATTGCCCCATCCTGAATCACAATGAAACATCAAAATCTCCACATTTTTCAGGCACTGGTACCCGGAAATAAACTCTGCAACGGGTCAGTCAAATCACTTGGTCTTGATAATGTCGAAATCTTTTGTTCTGAGTTCGACCTTCACGATGTTTTTTCAACTTTTAAAAAAGTATTCATTCCCTAAAATTTCGAACCAAAATGTCGCGTCCAACCGAAAAATGAAACTTTTTATTTAAAAAAAGGTGAAAATATTTCAACCATTTCAGAATGTTTCCTGTTTAAAAAAAAGCATTTTTGAATTGATACGTTTATGGAGGGATGGTCTGAGACTGCCTGCAATGGGATGTAGCCGATCTGTGACTGCTGGCAGCAAATCTCTCCAATGGCTGATGATGGGACACTAGGTGGGGAGGGCTCCGAGTTACTACAGAGAATTATTTCCCAGGTGTCTGGCTGGTGGGTCTTGCCCACCTGCTCAGGGTCTAACTGATTGCCACATTTGGGGTCAGGAAGGAATTTTCCCCCAGGACAGATTGGCAGAGACCTGGGGGGGTTTCGTCTTCCTCTGCAGCATGGGGCACAGGTGACTTGCTGATTTAAACGAGTGTAAATGGTGAGTTCTCTGTAGCTTGAAGTCTTTAAATCAGGATTTAAACTCAGTAACTCAGCCAGAGGTTCGGGGTCTATCACAGGAGTGGGTAGGTAAAGTTCTGTGGCCTGCAAGGTGCAGGAGGTCAGACTAGGTGATCATGATGGTCCCTTCTGACCTTAAAGTCTAGGAGTCTATCTGTCAAACCTGATCCTTTCCCACGATCGGTTTCAACCAATCGGCATCCCCCAGCGAAAAAATGTTCAGTCTGAAAATTCCTGACCCGCTCTAGGGGGAAATTTTCCCCTCCACTGCTAAAGCCCCGGGCAGAATTCCCTCAGGTGGAGGGGCTGCACATGCCAACCAGAAGCGGCCCTCCATTGCCAGCTGCCATTGTAAACCTTGGCACATGGGGCAAGCTAGCCTGGGAGGGGTATCGCCAGACTCCCATAGACAGCCCTTAGAGCAACCCTTGGCTATTCTAAATGATGCTGCCCCCGGAGAAACCCGGGGCGGGGGCGGGGGCATAATGGTGCTTTGAAGCACTCGCTGCCCCTTTTGTGCTGCACCTCTGGGGGGTACAGTGCTGAGTCTCAGCTCAAGTATCTCATCAAACGCTGCAGTGTTACCCTCTGCCCCCGAGAGCCAGAGATTTTAAGGGACCGTTCTGATCATCTGTTCTGACCTGCTGCAGAACAGCAGCTGGGGAATTTCAGGCAGTGATGACAATGGTTACCCCTGTGATCCCCAGTCAAGGATGGGGCCCCGCTGTGCTGGGCGCTGCGCAGGCAAATAGCACTGAAGACAGTCCTTGCCCAGGACAGCTTGCTGGCAAGGGGTCCAGAAAGGCTGGGCTGGAAAGGACCTCAAGAGGTCAGCTAATCCCTCCCCCTGCACGCATGATGAGGTATATGATCAGACCAATGCCAACTAATGGTTATCACATTGATGCTGCAGGAAGGGTCTTCCTAGCTGTCTCTGGCTGACCGCTGAGTGGATTAATGCTGCCCCATAACCAGATATATGCATAATCTATTCTGACACCGCTAGTCCAGTGCTTGAGTATGTATGCTCTTGCAACAGACAGTCTGATCCCCATAAATGCTCTGTGACAACCCGTTTGGCAGAACGTCTCCTGAATCACAAACGCCAACATCTGGAGGAAAGACACCGAAATGGTCCATCAGATCCGGTGCCCGCCCAATGGCCTTTGGCCAGAACCTTGCAGTTTTCTCCTACATTTCCTTAAACCCTCTCTGAAAAATCCCCAACCTGTCTTACAGTTAGGGCCCCCCCCAAGCCACATCAGAAATTCCGTCAGATCTTGTTGGAGTGTTACTCATTCCGCCTACCAAAGTACTCCACGAAAGCGCTTTCAGTTCCCCTCTCCCCCAAACTGCCTTCTAATAATGCAGCCTCCACACTCAGCCAGGATTGGAAGTGAAGGCGCAGGGTATTTTTATCGCGTTCAGATTACAACCCCTTTACTCATATCGGGGAGCACTTACTAAAGTGATTTGCATCTGTCTCTCTGTCTATCTATCCCCATGTGTCCCTATATTTCCCCTTCCATCATCTATCTGGTTATCCCCGTATGTCCCCATCTAGCTAGCTAGTATGAAAAATATTATGGAAATATAATATGAATTATTTTACTGCTCTAAATCTCCATGTCCCGTTCTCTCAGTGTTTGTGGCAAATAATAACATAATATTCCAAATTTCTTTGGGCAGGGGCGCTATTATTTTTAAAAAATCTATGCAAAGTAGAACACGCTAATATGGAGTAGCATCGATATTTCATAATCAGATTTCAAAGCACGTTACCAAGTGGGTACGTAGCCTTATGCGTGACATGGGAATGAATTCAGGGAAGTCCGAAGGCCTGTGTTTTGCAGGAGGCCAGACTAGATGATCACAGTGGTCCTGTCTGGCTTCAGAATGTGAGTTGTTCCCATTTTACTGACGAGATAACCGAGGTTCAGAGAGGGGAAGTGACCAGGCCAAGGTGCCACGTTGAGTCAGGGTACGGCCAGGACTGCATTCCATGTCTCTTGAATCCTCGCCCCGTGCTCGTTTTTATTTGTATTCCAGCAGTAAGCAGAGGCCTCGGCTGAGACTGGGGGCACACGGTGGTAGGCACTGTACGTAAACCTCGTGAGAAACAATCTCTGCCCTGCAGAGCTTGCAGTATAAAAAGACAAGGCGGGTGCAGGGTGGGAGAAAGGAAGTGTTACTAACTCCATTTTACCAATGGAAAAGTAAGTAACATTTTCAAAAGCCTTGAAATGAGCGAGGAGCCTACGTGCCATTTTCAAAAATGAGTCGCATTGAAAGTCAATGGGACGTAGCCTTCTGGGGGCCAGATTTTTAAAGGTATTTAGGTGCCTAAAGATGCAGATAGGCTCTTAATGGGGGTATTCAAACCCCCTGAGGCACCTAACTCCCCTTGTAATCTTTTGAAAATGGGACTTAGGCTCCTAAGTCACTTGGGGGTCAAATTTTCAAGAGCACCCAAGTGATTTGCCCAGGGTCACAGAGGAATCTTTGGCCAAGTCCCAAACTGAATCCATATCTCCTGAATCCCTGCCCAGTGCACAGAACGCACGAACCTCCCACCCCTTTCCTGGTCAGAAACTTTGCAACAGAAAATGCAGATTTGACAATTTCATGAGTACACACCGAGCTCAAATTTCACAGTAAACCATTGAAGCGTTCTGAACAATAAGGTGATGAATATGGATTCAGCTGGGGGCTTGGCCAGAGATTCCTTTACGCAAGTAGGATTTTCAAAAACTCCTAAGTGACTTAGGAGCCTGCATCCTATTTTCAAAAGATTTTAATGGGAGTTAGGTGCCAAGGGGCTTTTGAAACCCCATTGGGCATCTATCTGGCTCTTTATAATATACATAAAAGTCAAAACACCCTCTTGTTCTCTGCCTGTGGCATGCAACAGTTTAGTCTCTGGAGGGCTCTAATACATTAGTCCACTGTAGGGAGATTTAACGTAATTTGATTTTTATTTCTCTTTTTATTTAGACGGATAATATCAATGATTATTTTAAGCACTCATTTTTATTTTTATCACTTTAAATTTTCCCAGTTGCAGGAAATGATGGGGGATCAGAGATTGGGGGCGGAGAGCCGTGTTAATGGCAGTAGATGTTAAGATTCCGAAAGCTGACACTTTATGACCATTAAAATGTAAATTGTTAACATCACCTGTCAAAAGATACAAAGTAAATATCCTTAAATCAAAGTGGGATTTGTGCTCAAGCCGCATTTTTCTTTACTTTTTCAATTGCGATGATTATGGATGGAAATATTTTGTCCTGGGTTTGTGTGTGCAGGGTGAAATTGACATGTACTGACATTTACTGATAACCATCTAATCCTTCCAAGCCTAAATATAGGCTATTGGGTTGAAATGCAGGCCTAACTGGGCTGGGCTTAGTGGCCTGTGATATACAGGAGGTCAGACCAGATGATCTGATGGACCCTTCTGGCCTTCTCCCACGTGGAAATTCTGAATTTTGGCCGGCGCTGCTGCCTAGATCTGTCCAGCCCTCTCTGCACCTAGCAAATGCAGCGGGGTGGTAGCCAGCGTGTGTAGTGAAGGAGGAGAGTTAGGCCGTGTGAGAATGCATGAAATCCTGTGGGCGGGCTTGTGGTGTAACAGATCTTCAGGGCATTTCCCATTTCATTTTGAGAGCGCGCTCAGATAACGGACAGGCAATAAATACGGCTGCCTGCCCTCCTTGGTCTCTGCGGCTGTGGAGGCTGCCAGCCGATAGCAGTGCAATAAAAACAAAGCCTTGTAATTAAGTAATCAGACGAGGCTGGGAAGGCAGAGCTATCAGGAGCCGAGTGACTGCATGGGGCAGCCCGTTGCAGAGGGGAAATCCGGGGATGTTCCACAGGCTCTGAGGGTCTCTTGTCAGATGGGGCCTCTCCCAGTGTCTCGGGGCTGCGGTAGAGGCAGCCCTGCTGTCTGCGGTGCAGGGGGCAGGCTCTTTCATGGGGTCGGCCGGCTGCTCCAGAGTGAAGCTTCTCTCCGCTCGCTCGCGGTTGTGAATGAAGAGCGCTACCGGGGGATCGGGAGTGTTGGAAGGTTGCAGCTATTGTGCTGCAGGGCGGATTAAGGGCCCCATTGTGTCTGTGCGGCGCTGGCCTGGGCTGGGGACGGTGCAGTTCTGGGAGGCGTTGTGCCCCTAGGCCGCCTGATGGGCCATGCAATCGCCCTCCCTCCTCCCTGCCCCCTTTGGGGTAGCTGGCACCGCTAGTTGGCAGGCCCCACGCTAAGGAGAGCAGAGGGATTGTGATTACCCATTTCCCCTTCCTCTGATTTACCCCTGCCTCTGAACTACCCCTAACTAACTACCCCTCACCTCCCACCTCCCCGTTTCAGGCCAGTTTAAAGTTCAAGCCTTCGGTTACTTAGATTTCCCAAGAAGCCCCCTTTTCCCAGCATTGTTTACAGGCCGGTTACTGAGCTGGGCAAAGCCCGAAACTGGGTTCCGTGGGGATCCAGGTGATGTTTTCTTTCAGTTCCAGGTTGGGTGGATTCCTTCCTTGCTGAGTTTCTCTCTGTTCCATGCACTGAACAGACCCAACAAGGAGGCGAAGTGTGTGTGTGTGTGTGTGTGTGTGTGTGTGTGTGTGTGTGTGTGTGTGTGTGTGTGTGATAAAACCTGAACAGCAGCGAGCCAGAGGGCACCTCAGTCGCATCTATGCAGATTTTGGGCTCCACACTGGCTGATGGTCTGTGGCCTGCAGGAGGTCAGACGGGGTGAGCTAATGATCCCTTCTGGCCTTATGACCCCCGTGTTCTCCCGTTGGTTTGTCAGTCCTGGAAGGTAACACCAAGGGCTGGTTTGTGCCAGTTTTGTACAAGCTGGAAAACCTGCCCGATGGCCCAGTTGTCTGAGGCCCCGGGCCCCAGGTGCAAAGCAGCCACCACTTCCCTTGCTTCAAGGGGCAGCACTAAACCAGGGCAGCCCAAAATGTAGTAGGCGCTGCTTGCTAAGGCCCGGCCAGAGCGCTTGTCCCAGACGCTGGTTTGACACATCCCCTCCCTATAAAAGGGGGGAAAGGTGAGCTGAGGTGGTGATCAAAACATCTCCTTCCCTTTCTGCAGGACCTCGGAGGTCCATGGGGTCAGGATCTACGCCGGGCACGAAGCTTTAGGAATCTCATCCCTAGTCAGCAAAGCACTGAAGCACGTGCTTCACTGAATCAGGACCTTAGTGGAGCTGACTCCAGGCGTCTCATCAGGATTCAGGTCAGAGCTTGCCCCCCCCCCCCCCTTTTGCTGTTTGAGGACAGATTCCCTGGGAAAGCCACCTAGCCGGGGAGGGTGATTTCATCCATCTGTGAAATGATTCAACGATACTTGTACAAATAACATTGTACAGCCTTCAGGAGGGCTGACTGTACCAATGGCCGCTGGGTAAAACACGACGAAATACAGACGGCTGCACTGCAGCTGTGCATGGGAGATGTATTCCCATGTCACCTCGACAGATTAAAATGTATGGGGCCAGGTCGGACACCTGGCGGTTGGGAACCAAGCGATGTTTCCGCAATTAGAGCGATTCGGGCAGGTTGGTAAGTTTCAGAGCCGCCGGGAGGTAAATCTGAGACTCTTCCCATGTGCTGTACAACTCTGATCCCTTTGGTGTCGCGGGGAAAGCAGGGGGCTGCAGGGAATTAGCAACACACGCAGCAAGACATGGCTGTGAGCGGCTGATTTGTATTCACTTTGTGATGGGGCGTCCCTCGCGTCTCTGAATCTGAGCACATCGAAATAGTGCCTCGGAAAGTGGACTCTCTGGAGGATGTGGGTGGGGGTGGGTTCTTTGTCTCTTGGTCACTCTTTCACCTTCACTTCTCTATTTTCTCTCATTCATGCTCCCTCTTGCTTCTTTTTCCCGCTTTCATTTTCTCTTTTCTCACTTTCTCTCGTTCCGTCTCTATTAATGCTCCTCCTCTCTTTCCCGAATCCTGTTCTCCCTCACAACCACACCGGTTCCTCCTCTCTCCCCAGCAGCTCGCCCCAGGAAACGCCCCTGCATTTCCCCCCCATTCTGCCATGCACGACCCCTGGCTTGACGGTCCCCTTGAATTCAAGGAAGCAAACAGGGGACAAGATGCTCCCACTAATATACAAAGGAGCCGGGTGCTGATCTCGCTGACCCTGGTTTAGGGTCCACCCTCGCTGACCGTGTCCCTTTACCGTGTGGCCCAGAACGATTTGAGCTGCAGTGACTTTCAGTCCCAGGAGAACCCCTAAGTAATTCCCAGGCAGGAAGGCCGCAGGAGGCTGGGGAGCCTGTCTCCTCCATGGAAGTAGCTATCCCAAGGTCTCTCATGATCAGGCACATCTGGCTTTAAAATGCATTGTTCCTCCATTCCGTTCTCCACTGAAACTCTCAGCACCGCAACCCTGCGGACAGCTCCCGCCACGCAGATCTACCCCAGCTCTGCCCTTCGCAGCCCAGCAGGAAGGTCCTAGCAGAGAATGTGGCATTTCAGGTGATGCTGTCAAGACTCAAGCCCACGATGAAGCTACTTTTGCACTTGTGAAAAGATGCCAATATTTGGTGTTCTCCTTTAAAGTTCCCCAGAACATTACAGCATCGTGTCTCTAGACCTGACATGGTGGGGGTGGAAGTTAGATCAGTAGTTCTCAACCTTTCCAGACTACGGTACCCCTTTCAGGAGTTTGATGTGTCTTTCATGCCCCCAATTTCCAGCTCACTTAAAAACAACTTGCTTACAAAATCAGACAGAAAAGTACAAACATGTCCCAGCGCACTGTTACTGACAAATGGCTGACGCTCTCATTTTTACCACGTAATTATAAAAAAAATCGATTGGAATATAAATAGCATACTTACACTTCACCGTATAGTGTATTGAGCAGTATAAACAAGTCGTTGACTGTATGAAATTTTAGTATGTATTGATTTCACTAGTGCTTTTTATGTAGCCTGTTGTAAAACTAGGCAAATATCTAGATGAGTTGATGTACCCCCTGGAACACCTCTGTGTACCCCCAGGGGTATGCGTACCCCTTGTTGAGAACCACTGGGTTAGGTAGGTTAGATTATATGGATGGATAGATGGGGGGAAGATGGGAGTGCCTATGCTAAATGGTTATAAGGGGACATCCGTGGGTATGTCTACACTGCAGCTGGGAGCAGCCTGGGTAAACAGACATGAGCTAGCAGACATGGCTACACAGCCAGAGGCTCAGACTAGCCACCTGAGCTCAGACCCAGTGTAGACACACCCTGTGAGGGAGCTGGGCCTGCTCTAAGGATTGCACGGCTGACCCATGGGGATTATCCCAACGGGGCTTGCATCCGTCCCAAGGAATCAGCCGAGATTTGTAAAAGACGCGACGTGCCTCCATTTTTCACTGCGCTGTTTGTGATGCCTTAAAGGGGCCTTGATTAGCAGAGAGCGCAGCGCACCTGACCTCTGAGAATCACGTTGATTATTTGCTGTGTCAGACCTCTCCATTTCTGGAGACTTCTTTGGCAAGAGAGAGAATCACTGAACATCAAAGGCAAAGCAAAGACTCCCAGTTCGCAGATTTGATTTGATTATTAAGGAGAACAATATGTCCTATGAGCACTAAGCACTCAGATAGGGCTTTTCAGCCAAGAATCCCAAAGCATTTTACAAAAGGTGGCTAAGTATTATTATCCCCATTGTATAGATGGGGAAACTGAGGCACAGAGCAGGGCTCAAGATCACTCCTGGCAGAGCCAGGGCTGGGATCTGGAAAACTAGATGCCCAAAGTTTACCTAAATCCCTATTTAAGCACCCGAATAAGCACCCACCAGGAGGAGATGCTGGGCGTGGTGCACTTCTGAAAATCAGGCCACAGAACTCCTGGATGTAATCACTGGAGAGCGCTGCCTAGATCAGCATGTACAGATCAGGCTGTCTCCCCATTGTACAGACAAGGCAATGCCCTTGGCTCTGCGTCTGGGCCCTGCCGGAGTTGTGGGTAGGAAAGACAAGTGTGATGTTGCTCCCCAGAAGACAAGGGCCCGACTTTCAAACCAGGAAAAGTCCGATCTGAGCCTGACACGGTGGTGGACGCAGAATGTCACAACCTGCGTAGATGGCCAGGCCAAGCCGCTCATCTTCCTGATTGAATCGGGGCATCCTGGATCCCAAAGTATCTACGTCTCTCCTCCCTGGCCTGTGGGACCGTTAGCCAAGACCCGGGTTTCTCATTCCACCTGAGGGCACTGCTGGCTATTTTTGGAGCAAAGACCAAGAGAATGGAATTTGATCATGGAGACGTGAAGGTGAAAGAGCAGGAGAGAAAAGAGGGGAGGAGAGCGAGGATGATAAACGAGAAGTGCTGTTCTTCTCTCATGGGCTTTTCCTCTCCCATGGAAAACAGATGTCGGGGAGGCAGGTGGGGCTGCAGGGAGACCCTGGGCGCCCGTTTTGTCTGGGGAACCATTGCCCTGTGGGTTAGAAGTGATGAGCGGCGAGCGGCGATTTGAAGACTGTTCATGGATTAGCTCATAGCCGGCTGTGTGGCCAGCGCAGAATTGCCTACACATACACGTGTGCCTTTTTCACCTCTGCCACAGCGGCGGCTATTCAAAGGCATTATCTGCTCTTCCACCCGCTGGCGCGGTCCAGCCGTTACTAGTCCATACTGGGCTCGGTGAATATGGCTCTTGCTTCTCCAAGAGCTTGACAAACTAGCAGGGGGACTGAGCTGGCTGTTGTGTACAGGGGAAGGCAGTGGGCTGGGATTCAGGAGCCCTGGTTTCCTGCCCCTGTGGGGTGACATGGGCAGGTTACTGCTCAAGGCGTCTGTTTCTCTTCCTGGCATGTACCGGGTGTAAACTGTGCAGCGCGAAGCCTGTGCAGCACCGTGCACCCCTGATCCCAGCTGAGGCTGCTAGGGCCTGCTGCAATACAGACAGTAGCAACAGCCTACTGTACTGCAGAGCTGTGGCCACTTCTGGGGTGGGGTCTGGCCGCCGGTGAACAGCACACGACGACCCCAGCTGATGGGGCAGGACAGGGAATGAAGGGCAACGTATCTAATGGAAACCACAGGGTGAATGGGGACAGGTGGGAAGAAACCACCAGGCTGGGATTTGACCGAGCTGCCGTTTGGGAGGCACAGAAACGTGTGATAGGAGTCCTGGGACTGATGGGACAGCTCCGAAAGGAGTGCGGGAGAAGGGGTTCCGCTCCCGTCCGGCCCATCCTGAGCAGCGCTCCACTAGATGCGGGAGGGTAGACTCAGAGGATTCACTGGGGAAAGGAGGAATATCCGGGATGGGAGCCTTGCTCGGGGCACCTAAAGCCAACCCCACCGGGTCTTTAGCAAGCCCCCCTCCCTCCCCACATGCTGGCAGACTTGCCACGGGAACTTCAGTGACCCCAAGAGGTCAGGATCACACCCCAAAGAGGCAGGCCTTCCCTCAGCACAGACCCCTAGTGCCCTGCCGAGGCACTGAGGAAGGGACGCCCCCGGCTGAGTCGTTAGCTCCACCCAGGGGAGGGTCTGAATCAAAGCAGCCGGCCGGCATGGCCCCACGGGACTGTGCGATTCCCAAAGGGTCTGGAGGATCAGATGCAGTGGGATCTCTTGGCCCTTTAATCCCTGAGCTGTTAAACTTTAAGGCCAACAAGATCAGGGCCCCAGTGCCAGAAAGCAAGACAACTCCTCTTTTGGTGCCAGCGCTGGGATGGGAGACGGGGCCAGCCAGTGACCTGCAGAGGTTGCTGGGGCCGTGGCGGAGGCTCAGGGCCTGAGAAGCCTGCCCTCTGTTGGTGGTCCTGCCTGCTGTAGAAGGCCTGGCGACGGGAGCTCTTTCTTCCCCGGGCCCTGCAGAAGGTGAGCCAGAAGCTGCAGCTGTGGGTATGAGAACACCCCGGAGGGCGCTGGGGATCCAACCAGGCAGCTCCTGGAGCTGTCAGTCAATAGCAGGCAGCTATAGACCCCGGCAGACCTGCTCATATGGACTGAGCCCATTCACTGTAGCAGCATGGAGTTTGGGGGTCCCCCGCAGAACCCCTGGCTTTGCTTGGGCTCAACACTGGCCCAGAAAGGTCTGTAAATCGGAGCATTATCAGCCCCGGGGGTTGCCTGGCAAATGAACTCTGAGCAGGCGCTGTTAGAGATCAAAGGTTTCAGGGAGCATGTCTAGTGGTTAGAGTTAAGCCTCCTTCATTCTAGTGGCTCTTGGCCACTGCCTCGCTCTGTGACCATGGGCGAGTCACTTAACCTTTCTGTGCCTCAGTTTCTCCACCTGTAAAATGAGGATAATGTCTCATAAGCGGATTGTGAGGCTTAATGAATGAATGATCATGAAGCCGGTACGTATGTCTGTTGTTTGAGGGCATTTATCCGGCAGGCCACACCAATATGCTTTTCCACTGGGACAGCAAACGACTGGGGACCATCAGATTGCACTTGAGCCCCTGAGATTTAGGGGTGGGGGCTGGGGATGCTTCCCCCCCTCGATGGGAGCCCTGTAGCTGCAGTGAATTGCTCTGAGAAGGTGGCTGGCACCAAGCCCCAGCGAGAGGCTGCTATCGCCCATATGAGCTCCCTCTAGGTCTTCCTGAAACTGACGTGGTTGGATGTGTTGCTCCCCCATGAGTGATTAGCTCATTAGCGTAACAGCTTTCCCCGGCGGTAGGCGAAATTTTGGAAGCAGATCGGGTGCCGCGTTACAGCTGAGCCATTACACCGGCAATTAATCTTCATCAGGGCAGCCTGGCCCGGACTGCCACTGCCTCCCCGGACGTGAGGGCCTCTTGCCCATCCTCCCAGCCCGGCCCAGGGGAGACGGCTTCAGGACTGGCCTGGAAGGGGCTGGGGTGAAGCGCAGAAGCGCCGCGGTTGCGTGCGAGAGGCGAGAGGAGGATGTGAACTGGGGCCTGTCGTTCAGCCGATCTGTTCATTTACAGTCATTTTCAGCAGCCCTGGAATCGACACGAGACATGAGTCAATGCACAGGCAACCGGCTGTTTCAGAGGCGCCTGTGTTCTCCATCCAAGAGCTGTTGCCTACCGGTGCGCCTGGGAATGTGGGTCTTTGCAGGGGACTAGTGTGTGCGAGGAGAGAGGGAGGGGATGCGCTAGACCCTGGTGTTTGGAGCTGAACGCATGGCTGGTTCGCAGGAGGCTTGTGGCTTGTAGAATCATAGGGCTGGAAGGGACCTCAGGAGGTCATCTGCTCCATCACGCCGCCGTAGACTCAATTCCCATCTCTGCTGTGGACTCAATTCGCAGATCCCGTGGGGCCAGATTTTTCAGAGCCAACGTGCTGAGCCGCTGAGAAAATCCAGCCATAATTCTCACCTAGTGTTGCATCAGAACCTCTGAATTTTCAGCTACCCACCGGGGCTCCCCCCTCTCCAGTTTAACTTTCCAGGCTCTAGGAGCGTCCCAGGCACGAGTTAATATCTGATGATCAAATAAATAGATGAAAGCTTTTCTTGAGACAAGAATCACTCGCAAGAGAGATGCGGGAGCAGGAAACTTTTCCTTCTGGCTAGTTGAGTTAGAACAAGCTAGGCTGGATTCCTCCATCCGCACAACAAAGCAGATACGTGCGAAGGGAAGATTTTCTTGGCTCTCACCCCAAGAGGAAGGGTGGCCCCAGCGCTAAGCAGTTTGGTTGAGCTGAATTGTCCACCATGGAGAGGTGGGGTGTGAGGAGTCCGCCTGGCCTTGCTCATGCGGCTTTTTGCTTGGCCCATGTAGGTCAATCCCCAAAGACAAAAGGACTGAATAAAAAGGCTTCCTCAAAATAAGGAAAGGGACAATTACTGGGCCAAATCCTCCGCTGGTGTAAACCAGCCTACCTCTGTTGACTGCAGTGGAGCTATGCTGATTTACCCCGGCTGTGGATCTGGCCCACTCCTATTCATGCCTCCATGTGTAGGGCTCTAGCCAAGTCACTTCTCCGTTCTGTGCCTCCACGTCCCCTCCGCACCGTTGTCTGGTTAGATTGTGGTGCTGTCCAGCTTGGCTGTGTGCTGTGCTTTCCCATAGCCCTGCACTGTCCATGGGCAATAAGAGCCCTTGGAGGTGGGCCCCCCACCACACCTTGCCCTTCCTCTCACTGCCCCCCCATTGTATAGCGCCGGTGGCAGCCAGCATCTCTGGGCACAAGGCCCTGGAGCTTCCCCCCCTTTGGAATGGGCAGGGGCAGTTGGGGGGGGCATTGGGGATGGCATTTTCTGCACAGAGTCTGAGCCGTTTTTCTCCTCCCCCCGCCCCAGCCCTCCCCCAACTCCCACCTCCGACGAGGTCCTTAAAAGCTTCCGCACAGGCGGCAACAGACGGCTGCGTTGCCTGGCAACCGGCAGTACATTGGATCGAGTGAATTAAAATAGCTCTGGCTGTTGACCCTTCGTGAATAAAAATTGGAGCAGTTAACGAGCCCCGTGGCTGCCACTTGTCCCTGTGCCCCGCGCGTGGCCTGGAGCCATGCTGCCAGGGAGCAGCGTGCCGGGGCCTGCAGGCCAAACCCTGTGGTCCTGACCTAGAACTCCCTCCTGGGGTGAATTACACCCCCAGCCTCCGTTCTGCCAGGCACTTTACGACACCTGGGCAGGGCTTTGAAAGGGGGGAACCAACCCCAGGGGATACTTCCCCCACTGTGAAACACACCAGCCCCCTATACCAGTCCTGCGCCCAGGCGCTGATGACATCCATGAGAGCCACTGACTTCAGTGGGCTTTGGACCAGGCCCTAGATCCGTGGGGCATAGCCCCGTTTCACAGATGGGGAAACTGAGGCACGGGATGTGGACAGGCATCCTGCTCCCCAGCTCAGGCCTGCCCTGCAGGGCTACAGAAGCCCCTCCCACCCGAATGGTGGCTGAACCGCAGGCTGGCTCCCATGCTCAGTTTCCCTTGTGACGCAAGTCATCTCGACACAGTCCCCAGCGCCCAGCCTGGTGGCTCTTACGGGTTTGATTAGCGCCCTGCTCACCTTTCCGAGTGGTGTTTATCGTCTGTCCGGTTTCCCTCTCGTGTTCTGCAGCTAACTGCTGCTTTTATTTGCGCTCAAAGCCGCCGGTTCCTCTGGCCTTTCTGTTTGCCTCTTTTGCCATCACTTTCTCCAGCAGCACGAAGACACGGTGGCAAAGTGGCATCTTTACTGCTCAGGGCAGAATGCCCCGAAAGTGAAGCAACGTATCTCCCAGCGAGTCGAGAACAAAGTGCAAAGCGTTCGAGGACATGCACAGTTACTGATCCTGGAATAAGAGGCTCATAAACCATCTGGGCAAAAGCCCCCAGAAAAATCGAACGGCCGCATGCATCAGACCTGGGGTGGGTGGGGCGGAAAGAGAGACGGACAACTCTCCTTTAGTAAAAACTGGATCGAAGTCTTGTTTAAAATGTCCCTTGACTTCCAGCCTACTTCTGCCCCCATTATATTTTGTACCCATGAGTCAGGTCGTTTAATTGAATGACACTTGGCATTTCGATGGCGCCTTCTGGTCAAGGATCTCAAATACAGGCACTAAGAAATCCAACCTTGCAACTGCCCCGTGGGGCGCATCAGCACCATTCACCCCCACTGTTACAAAGGGGGAAACTGAGGCCCAGAGCAGGGCCCGGGGTCACAAATGGCTTCTGTGGCATTGCTGGGAGTAGTGCCCAGTCCTCTGGCATCCCAGACTTTAACTACTGTGTAAAGACAATGGCTCAGTTTGTTACCCAGATGTAAAGAGATGATTGTACCAGTTCAGAGCTTTGTGGGGGAACGGACAGGGAAAGGGAGCAGCCCCCTTTAGCGTAAGCTGTTCTTAACTGGCACAGGTATGGGGCTAAATTGTGCCTGTGAGTTTGATTTCCATGCCAAGGAGAAAAGGCCAAGCGGAGTGTCCTGTGGGTGGGGAAGGGAGCTGGAAATGGGGTTAGCACTGGCATCTCCTGCACCCGTGGGAGGGGCACTGGGCCAGTCCCTCTGCACAGGGGCTCGGGGAGGTGGGCCAGGCCTGCCCATCTGTGCCCTCTCCGAGACGCAGAGCCCTACTGACCTCACTAGGCAGGCCCCCAGCGCGCTCAGGGCATGCAGCTGAATGGTTTGGGCCGTTTCCCGCCTGGATCTGTTGATCATTGATCAGGCTCTCGCAGCGGGGCAGTGCCAGTCTGGCCCAGGGCACCCAAACCAGGACTCCCATTTGTTCCCAAGCAGCCTGCCAGGGTGGGTGACCTGCAGTGCTGCCCCTTAGGAAGCAGGGGATGCAGCGGCTGGCCAAGGCAGCCTGGAGAAATCACCCCGTCCAGTCTCCAGGGGGTGGTTTCCCCTCTTGTGCCAGCGGTCCTGGCCAGAGCCGTGCGCTCCTAAGGTCTAGCCGGGGTTGGGCTCTGGAGGAGAAGAGCCATTCGCCTTGGGGGGAGATAACTCCATGGCCATTGAAGTCAGTGGGGGTTTCGGTGCTGGGGGGGGTTTATCCTTGACGTCGGCGGGGGGCAGGGTTAGGCAGGTGCGGGGTGCTCACATGAGGCGAAGGCCCGGCAGAGTCCCTGGCAGACTGGCACCAGCTGCAAGCGCTGCCTCGGCGGCGGGCGCGTCTCTGCTCATTGGCCGAGTGGGCCGCAAGTCTGGGCCTGTGCTGGGCTCCTCTCTGCTCCCGGGTGCTCAGGTCGCAGCAACAAGAGCCATTGATGCTTCTGCCCGAGTGGGCCAGACGCTCATCTCAGTGACACCAGCGCCCTCGAGTTTCCCACAATGCATTGCTGCAAAGAGGTGGCGGCGCAAACCAGGTGGGGACACTCTAGGGCCGTAGGGGAGCCTTTTTGTCCAGACTTTTCACTCGGGAACTCACGCATTGAGCCTGCTAAGCGGGTTTCCTTGTCTCTGTCCTCTAAATAGGGGGAGGCTGCAGGGGGTTATGGGGTCCTTGCTCCCAGTACTGGGGAGACGTTCGTGCCTTTATTCCAAGCCATGCAAACTACACCCCCAAGGCTTCTTGCAATGGGCACCTGATATGAATAATGAAGTTTTGTACTTAATTTCATAACCTACTTTCCAAGAGACACGCAGTAGCCAGATTTTGTCTACAGGCTCTAGGGATATGGGAGGCTGCACTGCGTGGCTGGTAATTCGCGGTCGGTACCTAATCATTGGCTCAGCTTTCAGGTAGCTGTGGCTTCCCTCCCAGCACGCCCAGCTCTCTCAAACCTTTATCATTAGCCGAGGCGCTCAGCTGGGGTTTTCCTGCAGTGAGGATTCACTGTAGCCCTCATAGAACCGCCTAGACTTGTGCGAAATGCACGGGTTGAGTTTCTGTTTAATGAAATAATCCAGTTCAACACGATGACCCAAGGACTGATGGTGATTTGCTACAGCCAGGGAATCAAAAGAGACAGCTTGGCTCAGCAGTGCAGAGAGATCTCTTCTCAAGTTGCCTGTCTCGGGCAAGGGGGGTGAAATTGTATAAACGCTCTCGTAGATGGCTGAATCTGACTTCCCTTGAGACCAGAGACCAAACTCCTTTTACCAAAGGAAGGATCAAATGAAGATGCGGAGAAGTGGTTCTGAAGCGGGTCGAACGCTACCACTACCAGAGGGGATGACTTACTGGTGTGTAACCAACCCCCTGCTCTGGCTGGCTGTTAGCACTGAACCCGGGACTTCGGGCTCTAAAAGCGTGAGCCGCTGCTATGTGATCTTAATAACCGGCTCTATAGCTCATAGGCAATAACCGATTCCCACAGCTCTGTGCATGCTCCAGCCTCTACAGGGAGACAGAAGAGTCTCATTGTAAGTCTGGCTACAGCGATAAGCACATGGGTTGCCTTACTGTGAATACAGATTTGAATCCCAGCTCTCCTTAGATTTTCCAGGGGTAGGTGACTACGGTCTTGTGGTGCTATTTGAAATCCAGCTCTCCTTTAACAAGGGGCTATATTAAGTGACACCTCCTCTTTCCACAGACCTGCTTCCTTGTGTGTGGCAGTCGGACCTGCTGGCTTTAGGAACCCAAATGGGTTGTGGCTACATTTCATTCCCGTTGGCTCTCCTGGTGCATCGGCAGCAGGATTGTTTGCTAAGTTGCAATCTGTTAAACACATGGAATCCTGGTTTAGATATGGGGGTGGCGGCTGCAGAGTTGTGATCCAGGGCAAATAGGAAGACAATGGGGTTGCATAGATGTCACCACCGGCATGGTTTGGCCAGCAGAACCTTGATTGCTGGTGATGATGTGCAAGAAAGAAAAGACGCTCAGATCCCAGGCGTTTGCTAGTAAACTGATCGGGTTTGAGCTGTAAATCTGGTTGACACGACGAACCCAGATGCCATTTCTACAGTCTCTTTGCCGAGTAGGACCTCACTTTCTAATGCCGCGGAAGGAAAAGCCGACCAAGTTGAACCTCGCTGCAGTTGGGATGGGATCCCCTGTTGAAGGCGGGTTTGTCACATGATGCTTTTACTGCTGGATTACATGGGATCTGTGCCCACTGTGCACTGTCCTTTCATTTACATCCCCATGGGTCCCGGATCCCTCCTGGACTAGAATCTCCTTCTCTCTGCCTGGCTGCCGGCGTGCGTCCCCGATGTGCTGAGAAGCAGATTAGAACAGCTCGTCCCCCATTAAGCTGTCAGTATTCATTTAGCAGAGTGGCTTAGTGCTCAGCTGTATTTTTTTCCCTCCCTCCTTGTTGGGGATAGGGAAGCTGGAAATGACTTACCATGAATTTGTTTGTATCCCTCGCAGGGGCTGCGGCGTCGGAGGGCGCACGCTGGGATGGCCCTTTATAACAACGGGGCCAAGATGCCTTCCCCCCAGGAGGCGGCCAATGGCTTTCCCCAACCCGGCGCCTCTGGCACCTGGCACAAGCAGGAGGAGGAGGTGCGGCTGGCGGAGCCCAGCCTGGTGAAGAAGGCTCACCGGGAGATCCTGGATCATGAGCGGAAGCGGCGGGTGGAGCTGAAGTGCATGGAGCTGCAGGAGATGATGGAGGAACAAGGGTGAGTGTTGTCCTTCTGGAGGAGGATGCTTTCCTGAGTGGGGCAGGGGGGACCATTTCTCCCCTAGCAAAGCCCACACCATACACTCCAGTCTACGCATGCTGCTCTCCTGCAGCGCATGGTCCTATGAGGCCACCAGAGCCAGGCCACCTGCAACCCAGTACATCACACCCTGGAGCAGGTCATTAGCCATCCTCACCCACAGCAGGGCAGTGCCTGGGAATCCCTGGTCCCCAGCCCCATATTCAATCCACTAGACCAGATTTCTCCACCACTCGGCACGCTGCATTCTAGGCCAGGGCTGCTCACGTTACGGCCTGAGAGCAGGAGGCCTTGGTCATAAAGACGTCGCCTCTGTCTAGTGCTTGATACGTCCCCAGTGCTCAACAGACACTGGACTAAAGGATCAAAACCAGGAGCTTCAAGTAAGGCCCCTGTGGCTGAACGTAGGTGGGTTTTACAAAAGGGCCAAGGTGAGTTAGGCGCAAAGGTCCTATTGACTTGAGTGGGGCTTGTGCGCCTACATCCCAGAGGCATTTCTGAAATCCGTGGCTAAATATGAATGTTGGAGACTCAGCTGCGGCTCCTCTGGTTGGATACATTGGCCATTGCCTCATTCCAGCTCGGTGTTATCCCACACCGGTAACGGCCCAGCTCCTCCAGGTGCTTGGGTACCTGACGCCTGTTGATTTCAATGGACGTTAGGAGCCCCAAGGCCTTTGAGGGTCTGGGCCAAAGTGGCTTAGCCCAAGAGCACAGAGTGGTCGGTGTCAGAGCTAGGATTGGCTCTCAGGATCTCCCAGCCCTGGGCCCGTTCGTGCAGACCATGCTGCCTCTCTGGTGGCCAGTCAGAGGACGCAAAGGAGAGGCTGGAGCGGCAGAGAGGTCGGGGTGCAGGGTGGTTCATGCGGTGGATTCTCTCCTATGTGGCGGTTTGGGGTATAAGACTGGGCAGATCCACGTTCCACCCCGATGCTCCCAGATCCTGCTCGTGCACGTCTCAGAGAACATCGTGTTCTCCTGGGAACACAGGGATCAGACCCATGGCCCATCTCACCCAGAATGCTGCCACCCAGACGCCTCGCCCGTGGGTCTCTTCTCCGTTCCCTCTTCCTCCATCCAGACCGCCGTGCTGCTCTACGCCCTCAGGAGATCTGCCCCAAAGTGTTTTGGGGCCAAATCTTACTGAGCCCAGGCCGGTGGGTGCACTGCAGGGTACGATCAGAGACAGGTAGATAAATGGAGGGGCAGTGAGACGCCTCGTTAGCCCCAAACGTAACGTGCCCATGTTTTTCTGTCCTG
This sequence comes from Chelydra serpentina, assembly GCA_037349315.1. Lineage (NCBI taxonomy): Eukaryota > Metazoa > Chordata > Testudines > Chelydridae > Chelydra > Chelydra serpentina. The sequence continues at coordinate 18,288,707 of JBAIAC010000027.1, read as the reverse complement.
CTCAGAAGCTACAAGAGGGCTAAGTGGCTGCATCCTGGTTCTGAATACCCTCTCTCTGTCTGATCGCAGGGGAACCGTCTGCCTCTGCCGCACAAGACCCTTCTTTTCCGTCTCTGTCATTTTCTCCCAGCCTTTTCTGACAGCTTCCCACCGTAGGCATTTCTCCGGCTGGGTAGGCAGGCAAGACGGCATCTGCACTGACAACACCCAGAGCTGTCTGGAGCGGCCAGTCTGGGGCATTAGCACATGGAGAGAGGCTGTCTCCATCTTTCCATCGCCAAAGGCTGGTCTGGGGAGCTTTGCAGCAAGCCCAGCCCCAGGCCAGGTTCATTGTCTGGCAGCACGGTGGCGCAGGGCGTAGCTTTTATCAGGGCATCGATGGGACTGGAGAAACCATGCAAAGTTTAGCCCCAGGAATGAATCCAGAGGAAATACCCAGCAGGCTGAGTTAGGGCAGCATCCCAGTTAAAGCCGGGCACACGTGGGCATATCGAATCATTAGCGCTCTGGGCAAGCGAGAGGGTGGGGTTTGCACTGGGAAAGGAGTTTGGTGATCGTATTTCAATTGGGGACATAGGAAACTCCAGACTGGATCACACCCAGGATCCACCTTGTCCGGGATCTTGTCTCGGACAGTGCCCAGCACCAGATGACTCATAGAATCACAGAATCTCAGGGTTGGAAGGGACCTCAGGAGGTCATCTAGTCCAACCCCCTGCTCAAAGCAGGACCAATCCCCAACTAAATCATCCCAGCCAGGGCTTTGTCAAACCTGACCTTAAAAACCTCTAAGGAAGGAGATTCCACCACCTCCCTAGGGAACCCATTCCAATGCTTCACCACCCTACTAGTGAAATAGTGTTTCCTAATATCCAACCTAAACCTCCCCCACTGCAACTTGAGACCATTACTCCTTGTTCTGTCATCTGCCACCACTGAGAACAGTCTAGATCCATCCTCTTTGGAACCCCCTTTCAGGTAGCTGAAAGCAGCTATCAAATCCCCCCTCATTCTTCTCTTCTGCAGGCTAAACAATCCCAGTTCCCTCAACCTCTCCTCATAAGTCATGTGTTCCAGCCCCCTAATCATTTTTGTTGCCCTACGCTGGACTCTTTCCAATTTTTCCACATCCTTCTTATAGTGTGGGGCCCAAAACTGGACACAGTACTCCAGATGAGGCCTCACCAGTGCCGAATAGAGGGGAATGATCACGTCCCTTGATCTGCTGGCAATGCCCCTACTTATACAGATGCCTCAGAGGAAGGTGCAGGAAACCCCACCATAGCAGATATCTGCCCCCCATGAAGGTCTCATCCTAATTAGAAATTGGTTTAAAGCCTGATGCAGGAAGTTTAATATCCCTTCCAAAAATGTATTATCATTAACCATTATAACTCTGGACATTCTTGTTATCCATATACATATCCCATCCCTCTTTGATTCTTCCTAAGTTCTTGGTCTTAGCCGCATCCAGTGAGAATGAGTTCCACTGTCTAACGATGCATATTTCAGTTGTTCCCTGTCTGGGTTAAATTCTCCGTATGGGTGGGAGTCCTTAGTCTCCGTGCAAAGGCCAGCTGGAACGCCTGACGGTATTTCTGAGAGACGGGGCTGTAGAAATGCGTGTTTTCTCAGTTTGCTAAAATTTTCTTCTCCCGTGTCTTGGGCGGAGAGGAGGGGACGCCTCTCTCAGAAAGTCTGACTGAGAACAAAGGCCAAACGCCTCATGCACGTGGGGTCCAGATTTTCAAGAGAAGGGAGCGAGTGGGCACGGAGCATGTGAATATCTGGCCCTAATCTCTTCCGAAAACTGGGCGTTGATCCTTGTTGACACCCAGCGCCTTTGGCAAGATTCAGGTTAGAAATTCAGTGCTGCAGGAATGACATGGGCTTGAAGCGAAGAAGGATTGAGGGTTACCTGTGTTGTGAGTGAGTCATTGACTAGAACATAAGAACGGCCATACTGGGTCAGACCAAAGGTCCATCTAGCCCAGTGTCTTGTCTTCCGACAGTGGCCAGTGCCAGGTGCCCCAAAGGGAATGATCAGAACAGGGAATCATCAAGTGATCCATCCCCTGTCTCCCATTCCCAGCTTCTGGCAAACAGAGGCTAGGGACACCATCCCTGCCCATCCTGGCTAATAGCCATTGATGGGCCTATCCTCCATGTGTGGAAGAATGGTTCAGTGGTTTGCTTGCTTGCTTGCTTGCAAGAAGCTAGACCTGAGTGTAACTCTCTTCTCAGACACAGACTGGGTAAGTCACGTCGTCTCTCTGTGCCTCAGTTTCCCTGTCTGTACCGTGGGGGTAATAGCCTCGCCTTGCTTCTCCTGGGTGCTGTGAGGCTGAATGCAGCAAGGATTGTGGCATGCGGCTATTAAGGGACTAGCAGATCAGTACCAGAGTTGGGTACACAATAGGGTGGTGCGTTGCGTGGGTTTATGTTGCAAAGTGTATCTCTGCCAAGAGACGTCCTTGAGCCCTCAGTGGGGGGCAACGTTCTGCTCTCAGATCACCGCAGCAGGGAGTCTGATTTCCCGGCTAACCTCGTTTCTAGCTCGGTTTCACCACCCTAGTGGGGATCTGCACTAGAAACCCTGTTTGAAGCCTGCTCTGGCCACATCCTGGGTCAGACCCTGCAACTGTGTTTAAAGCGAGATCTCCAACTCAGTGCAATGGCTAGCATAGAAGGGAGCTAAGCACAGATTCGAATCGAAGTGATCGATCTGTGTCCAACTCCCCAAGCCCTGAATCTCTCCATGAGGACGTCCCCCAGAGCCCGTGTCAGCTCTGCTCCGGCTCAGAGCACCACCCCAATGGCTGATGCCGGGCCGGGCCTGACATGTGCCCGGCCTTCGCTATATAGCCGGGGGTCCCTGCACTGCTCCACAGCCAAACGATGCTTCGAAGCCCTGACCTCCTCTCGTAGTTCGCAGGGCTTGGGAAAGAGGCTGCAGAGAAAATAAAGCAGCGGGGAGGCAGCTGAATGCTCCGTGGCTTGGCTGGCAGTGGAGGCGGGAGAGGGTGTTTCTTTGCTTGCTTTGTTTACCGCTGCTCTTGGGGAAAGTAGCTGATCAATTATTGAGTCTTTCAATTATTCCCTGGCCTCCGCGGGGGCGGAGGTGGCAGGCACTTGACGTGCTCTGGGCGCCGGGCGAGATTGGGTTTCACGCTCAGCAGCCAAGGCCAACGCTGGGTGTGATTCACCCCTCTGGGCTCTCCTGCCCTCCTCACCCCCTGCCCAGGCCTGGCTTGTGTCGTCTTGCCGCTGCAGCATTAAGGCCGTAACAAGAAATAGCAGCAGAGGTGAGAGAGAAACCCTATGGGTGGCAGGTCTGTGTTGGAGCCCGGGGCAGCTGGCTTTGAGAGCCCGTCCGTGGAACGGCGAGGGGACGACGTGGGGAAAATGTAATGACTAGGCTGTTCTATTTAGATGCTTCTACCATGCTCGTCATCTGAGCACCTTCCTGTCATGCATCAAGCCATGTGTTTGTTCATCATCGAAATCCCTTGAGTCCAGTCTCCTTCTAGAAAGCCTAAGAACGTATGTCTCTGGTTCGATTAGCGGAGAAGAAAGTGGAGATGGTAACGCTGAGGGCAGAAGTTTGATTTTATTTTCATGTCGCTGATCAGTGAGCGTTTAATCAGCTGGCTTTGTGCCAGGAGAGGGTGTGGCCTGCCATTCAGACCTGGCTTCTCTTTCTGGCTCTGCCTCTAGCCCGCTGGGTGAGCTTCGGCAAGTCACATCACCACTCTGTGCCTCGGTTTCCCCACCTGTAAAACAGGGACAATGACACCCATCTCCTTTGTAAAGGTTAAGATTAACGAATTGTGCTGGGGGTTTTCTCATTCCTTATTTTTAGGGGAGTTGTATTTGAGGGTTGATATTGAGCTTTGGGATCTAGAACTGAATGGAGAGCCGCCTCCTTAGAATTTATATAAGGGTTGATTATTTTTAGTATTAATTGGATGATTCAGCTCCAATCCAATACTGAGACTAATTTCTTTGATTTCGCTTTGATCGTTTGAATGTAGCAGTGTTAAGAAAAGCTCAGCTCTGGAGAGATGTTGTCTGGCTATTTTTAGGTTTGTTTGAGAGTTTTTAACAATGTTTATGAAAAACAAAACTATTCCTGGATCACTTTTTCCCCAGTAAATCACATGGGTCCAAAACCTTTGATGGCCTGGGGGTGGATATCAGGGGGTCCACCTAAAACCCTGACCAGCTACCCCTAAATAAGTCTGGGGGTTTGTCTACAGTGCAGTCAGAGGTGTCAATGGAGTACGTGTTGACAAACCCAAACTAGTTTTGGTCTAGCTAGCACCAATAACATAGCAGTGAAGTCACAGCGGCGCTGGCCATACATGCCGCAGCTTTGCTGCTGCTGTTGCTGGAACTAGCCAGATCAAAGCTAGCTTGGGTATGTCTACACACACCCCAGTCACACCTCGGATTGCACTGTAGACGTGCCCTGTGGCTCTCCCATAATTGGCACCCGCAACAGGGACCCTGTTAGATTTTGAATGAAAAGTTGACCTATATAAGTTTATCCTTCTTGGAACACTGGCACCCAGATGGCATGAGGACGAACAGCAATATAAAACCCTGCCAAAGAATGGTCATTGATCCTGGGGCCTGTTCTTTGAATCAACAGACTGTCACCGCACCATGCAAGCCGTACTGCAAAAAGCAGACCCAGCCCTAGCTCCCAGCGAGCACCCGTTAGTGGTTTTGGGAGTGCCAGAGACCGGCTTTGGAGTTTTTCTAAATTGCTTCATTGATTATCTGAATTTTAGCCTTGCACGACAAAGGGAGGGCAAGCTCTCCAGTGCGACTGGCAAAGGGACTGGGATCTAAACACTAGCAGATTGCCGTTTCTCTTTGGGCAATGGGCTTCCCGAATCGAAGCCGACAAGCAGGTGCTGACTTTTAAAGGTGTTTCACGCTCTGTATCTCTGCCTTTGCCAGCAAGTGCATTTCGAGACGCTTCAGGTTACAGTGGGAGTTACAGCTAGGAAGTCTCTGGTTCTCCTGCCTTGGGCCTGTTCTTGCCCAAATCACTTCACAGGGCCCATGCAAATAGGCTATTACGCACCCAATTCGCTGTCCAGGATTTGCTAGGGTGCCCCTTTGTGCCGTATTTGGCAGGTCCTGTTTAGCTGCCAATGTGCTGAAATGCCCGACCTGGCCTGGCCGTGTTGCTGGTCAGTGCAGGTAGCTACAGCTGGGAGAAACCGGTCAGAAGATTTGCAGAGGTCACCTTGAAAGAAGGGAGGAGGGAAGCGGAGATAGAGACGGGATTATCTTGGCTGGCCACTGCGTGCTGCTCTTGGACCATAGCAACACAGCTGCCAACACAGGTCTCTGGCTGCAACCTCGGAGTCCTGAGAGGTGGGTTGAAAACATTCCATCCTGGACTCCAGACTTTGGGGGCTACAAACAAGCGGGGGATTGTCTTCTCTGATGAGATGCAAAGAGCTCTGAGCTCTTTAGATCCTCTCAGATCTAACCGCTGTGTCCTACTGGTGTATAGCATCACAGACCTTAGAGATGGGACTTGTTCAGCCAGTCCATCTCCCTGCCAGGGCAAGACTCCCCTAGAGAAATGCTTGGCCGTATTCATTTTCTTGTTCAGATCTGTGCCCAATCAGGGGTGTTTTCGGGGCTTTTGGATTTTGTCGGGCCAGACACTTAACCAAGCTGTGCCTTGGTTTCCCCGGCTGCAAAATGAGGATAATGAGGCTGTCTTTGTTCTGTTCACTGCTTCGAAATCCACGGCTGGAGATTTCTCGGTGAGCGTGAAGTATATTTTATGAAGCAGATTCAGCACCGCAAAAGATCTCCAAGGCAGGGAGTGTGCGTGTGTGTTTGTTTCTTTGCTGTGCAGAGCCTAGAGGGGCCCTGGGCCTCGTATTGGGTTCCTAGTGGCAGTGTAGTCTAGTGGGATAGGGCCCTGGGGTGGGACTCAGGCAACCTGGATTCTAGTCTCAGCTTTGCTGGGTGACCTTAGACAAGTCGCTTCCGATCCCTTGTGCCTCAGTTTCCCAGTGGTTTGAGAGCAACTGGTGAAAACGGCTCTGTAAGAGCTCGGCATTGGTGTTATTGGGCTCTACTAGAATAATAATGAATAAACAGAAAACGTTAGCGTGCACACGCAAAAAAAGAAATGCGAAATATAACGTCCCTCTGCCTCTCTCTGGTGTGTCACTTGTACCCATCAGTGCAGGACATATCTTAGCACCCACCCAGCCAGATTTGTGGCAGAGCTCAACTCCCATTTAGGCACCAAATTAAGGGCCTGATTTTAAACAATGCTCGGCACCCCACTCAAGTCCCTGTGGGATACATAAGGCCAAATTTTCCAAAGGGCTCAGCACCCAGCCTGCACCTAAGGCCTAGAGGCCCAGACCCCTCAAATCAGTGGAAGTTAGGTGCCTAAATACCTTTGATCTGGGCCAGAATCCTTTGGAAAATCTGGCTTATAGTATCAGAGTGTGTGTAAACACTGCCCAGTCCCCTCTGTATCTCTTTTCTGCATTTCCCGGCTTTGTTTTTAACCCTGCTGCCTGCCCGTCTTTCGCATTTAACACTCTTAATACTTTGGGAAGGGAAACAAGAAACTTTCAGCCCCAATGGAAAGGATCCGCTGGAGAGAGGCACAAAATACCCCATGGAAAGCTCAGTCACTGTCCATTAAATAGTCAACAAGCCAGACTGTGAGTATATAGCAGAGCGGCAGCCCAGAGCGGGAACTAACAGGAGCCACAGACCTCATTCAAGGGGGCAACTGAGTGTCTGAGTCCCCGCTCCGCCTTTTATGTTACCAAGCAATTTAGTCACAGAAGATCTGTCACCAAGCCGATGCAATTTGCTCTTAGAAGCTGGCATCTTTAGCTGCGGAGGATGCAGCTGTGACCTGTTCACACCAGACCTAGCCACAGATTGAGGTAATATCATTCATTATTTGCACCGCGTGAGGACCCTAGACGCCCCAGGCTAGGAGCGTGGCCCGATTGTGCTAGCAGCCATCTAGAGTGAGAGACAGGCCCTGACCCCCAGGGCTGAGAATCGAAATACACAAGAAGGTGCGGAGGAAAGATGGATGTAACATCTGCTTTCCAGATGGGCAACTGAAGCAAAGAACGAGCAAGGAGTCGGAGGGAGAACAAGGACCTGACCCCGGTTCTGCTGAGTCCCAGGGCCCTGCCTTCTCCATAAGGCACCATCGAAGGGGCTGTAGACCCAGCCCCTACAATTCCACTCTTCAGCATCCCTGCAATAAAAGCCAAAGCCCGGAAGACCTGAGTTAAGTGGGGATAACCCACACCCAGCAATGTGTTTGTTCCCGCTTCTCCATCACCTGCGTCAAAACCCCGAGCAACCCGGGAGTTGCCACATTTGCTCCCTTTGTAGGCTGCCTCTGACACCAGCCAGCAAACAACCATGCACCGAACAGGGGGTCTATCTAGGTACTTACATGGCCCCCCATACTGCAATATCTGTGTGCCTCATCGTCTGTAAAACCCCTATCCTTATAATACCCCTGAGAGGCAGAGCGGGGCTTTATCCCCACTTCAGAGATGGGGAACTGAGGCTAAGTGACATGACCAAGGACACACGGGGAGTCTGCAGGGACTTGAACCCAGGTCTGAGTCGTCCTTCCTCCTCGTTGTGCTGCGGCCTTTCCTAGCACCACGCACAACCTACAGAAATGACTCCAGGCTGTGTCCGCAAAAGGCCAGCACTCCGGTGCCACCCTCGAGCTAGCACGGGCCAGAGTCTCCCTGGGCTGATGTCATTGGCCTCGGTGGGGGTTGGACCCGGGACGAAGTTCGCCCCACTTGTGCTGGGGAAGGAATTAGGCTGTGATGGCAAGGGTGGGGTTTACACGCCGGGTCAGCTTGTCGGCCTAGCTGATTTGGAATCCAGGCCGCACTTGTGCCTGATGCTGCAGAGGAAAACGAAGGTGCTGCCAATGCCCCGACTTGATTGGCCGGGGTGGTGCGTGTTGGAGGGAGAGGGGAATATTTGCGATCAATCGCCCTTCTCCTCGCTTGCCTAGCCCCAGCCGGTCCCCACGAAGCCGGCCGCACGCAGCCCCCCGACACGCGGGGAATGTTTCTCGAGCAGCACGCTTGCCGTCTGGGTTATCCTTGCTGTCTCTCCAGTTTCAGCCCGTGCCTTCATTTTGTGCTGTTTGCTTTCCTGCCTCATCCCCCCAACTCCTCTTCCCGGCTCCAGGTCCCCCCTGGGCACGGGCGCCCTGGGATGACAGCAGCCGGCCGAGATGGTGCCCTTTCAAGTCAGACGGTGGGTTCTGAGATGCAGGCGCGGCGCAGCGGCATTCCCAGCATGTGCTGTCGGCTGGCTGAGAACATTTATGCAGGCTCTGGGAATAGGCAGAGAGGCAGCATCCGGAGCCCAGGACAGTTCAGAGCAGAGAGATACAGTGCAGTCAATGGAAGGACAGCGGGTGGAAATGGCAGGTGGGCTCCATGCCAACCCGACGTTCCCTGGGCCGGCGATAAGGGATAGGGGTTCGGATCGGGGGCCAGCTGCAGCCCAGCCCAGGTGCGCTGGCAACTGGAGAGGGGCGTGTGGCCTGATGCTCGACCCAGACAGCCTGGCGTGGCTAAACATTCAGGGTAGGGCTGATACTTCTAATGATGGGGGGCAGGGAATTTTGCACTGCATCACACCCCTGTGCAAATGACACCTGGCCCCCTTCTGCCCCAGTTACACCCCTGAGCAGCTTGCACTCCTGGTTACACCCCCGTGGGGCTCACACCATTGGTTCCCACCCCCCCTTCACGTCACACCTGGCCAGCCTACACCCGGACTGGATTGCTCTCCCGATTCATCAACAGCCAGGTGTGAATCACCCCTTGTCGATTTCCACCAGTGAGTGCTCTGTGCCCAGCTCGCTGGCGCTGGGGCAGTCGGCTGGCGGAGAACGGGTGGGCAGGGAAGAGCGGCAGCCCTTTGGAGTTTCAGAGCAGTCAGTGGCTGGACAGGGAGTGGAAGTGGCTTGTACCAATCACACCCGATCGCACGCAGCACCCTTGTCGAGTGACCGCCTTGATGAGTGGCACACAGCCCAACCGCAGCCCTGGCTGATCTACCCTCGGCTCCCCTGGTTGGCTTGCGCCCCCGAGCCTCCCCTTTTAGTCACGCCCCTGTGCAGGTGGGTTACAGCCCTGTGCCGAACCCCGGATTTACATCCACTGACCAACTTCCGTGGCTGTTGCTCTTGATTGGTCACACCCTCGATTTACACCTGCCCGCTGCTGTGGGAATCCCTGCATCGATTTACATCCTGGCAAACTCCCACTGATCGGTGAGGGATTTAACGTCGCGGCAAACCCTTGCCTTGGCCATTGGGCCTCTCGCCCCTACTGCCTTTATGCGGGAAGCCCTAGCTCCGGTTCCATTCTAACCCTGCTTTGCCCAGGTTTATAAGGCCCTGTCTGCTGTGTTCACCAGCCTCAGCCCTGCTGTGCCAGCGAGATCAGGGCGAAATTCCTTCGCGCCGGTGAGGCCTGCCTGTCGGGATTTCCCAGGGGCTGCAGCAGGTGCGCTCCTGTGTGCATCGCGGCTGTGCGGGTGAGGCTGGGGCAAAGCGAGCGCCGTCAATGGGGCGACGCCAGCGGCGTGTCCGGCCCACTGTGTGCGCACACACAACTCAGACCGACCGGGGACACCTGCGTGGTGATGCCTGGCCACCGTCGCCTCCTCGCTCCTCCATAGACCATCTGCTGCCACAGGACCGTTCACTCCCATCCCCACCAGCTGTGGGCCTGCGTCCCCGCTGCCTTGTCATTCACACCCGCACCAATTCTCTGCAAAATGCTACCCCAGGGGTGCGTGAATGGAGATGCCCGATTGGCAGCGCGGTGCGCCCACCCTGCCCTGATGGAGATGACTTCCTAAGGGAAAGGGGAGTAGAGAATCAGACCCTGGGATGAATGTAGTCCCCGCACTGAGCTGGCTTCTCTATGCTCCATGTTCGGGAAACATTCAAGGAACAGAAGTTGTCTGAATGGCAGCGAAAGGATGAGACAGAAGGAGGGAGGAGGAATTGCACAGCGAGCCGCTGAGACGCCTCTGTGCCCGGCTACATCTGGCTCTCCTTGCGGTGACTGTTCGCTGCCTGGTGTGAAAGAATCCCACCATGTAGGACTAGCTATACACATGAATAATGTGGTTAGGACTTAGTACGGTCCAGAGGCTGGTGCCCTGGACTCAGGTATAGGAGATGTGGGTTCTGTTCCCAGGTCTGCTGCTGTGTGGCAAGATGCTTCACCTTGTTGTGCCTCAGTTGCCCCATCTGTAAAATGGGGATAATGAGCGTGATCTCCTTTGTAAAGTGCTTTGAGATCTACTGATGTCAGGAGCTGGGAAATGGTCTTGTTAAGTGCAAGGGTAGAGTTAGTGCTGGGGAGTGGAAGTCTGAACTCCTGAGTTCAGTTCCCAGCTCAGTCGCTTGGATAAGTCCCTTTCCTTCTCTGGCCCTCAGTTTACCCAATCTGTACATTGGAGCTAATGATACCTTCCTGGCAGGGCGATTGATTTGGTAGCGTCTCTGAAGCGTGTGGAGCCCCTCGGCTGGGAAGGGCAGAGCGCTGTTATTGGTGTTTCCTGTCAGTAGGGGGTGCAGCCCGAGCCAGGCAGACTATGTGCGCCAATGAGTTTACAATCTAAACAGACATGGCAGCGTAAGCGTGGGAGGGGAAACTGAGGCACAGAGGGGGAAAGTAACATGTCGAAGGTCACAGAGCACGTCCGTGTCAGTGCTGGGACACTGGTCTCCTATCTCACCCTATACCTGAGACAAAGCGCCATCGAAACACAGAGCCCAGGTGGGGGCAGATCTCTTTGCAAACAAGCTCTGCACGGCGTCTGTAGCTACCCGTTTCTCTGCACTGCCCAGACACATTCCAGGGTATCTCCTGCGTTTCATCCTTTTATGACACAGACCAACTTCCGGGGGTCAGCAGAGGGAGAGCGGGTTGGCTGTGGCTGCATCGTGGAGTTAGGGTGACCAGACAGCAAGTGTAAAACATGGGGACGGGGGGTGGGGATAATAGGGGCCTATATAAGAAAAAGCCCCCCAAATCGGGATATTGTCTATAAAATCGGGACATCTGGTCACCCTATGCGGCCAGTGTGAATCAAAGCGCGGAACCTCTGTGAGTGAGGACGTCAAAACGTTCCCCATGGCGTTCTGCTTCCTCTGCCTCTCTTATTCCTGTCGACCAGCTCGGGGGTCGGACCCTCCGCTGGCACAAATTGGCTTCGCTGCACTGGAGTCTATGGGGCTGTATCCTCCACCGGTGTCAATGGGCCTAGCTCCCTGGGAGCGAACGGGCTGGAGCTGCAGCTAGTGTAAATGGGCGCCGTTTCATTCACTTCAGATTGACGTGTGGGGGTAGGTGGCAGGAGGGTGCTGGCCGCGCAGGGTTGCCACGCTGGGCCTGAGAGTGGCGAACTCCATGCTCCGTGGGTGAGATTCCCTGCCGTGAAGAAGGCTGGCACAAGGCACGAACATGACTCTAGTCCCACCAGATACACACACAGACTTGATCCTGTAAAAGCCTTCGACGTGTCGGGCTCGCTCTGCCGCAGCAGACACGGGGCTGGCTCCGGGGAGGGAGACCTGAGCTGAGCCGAGCGGAAAGATTTTTCAAATGTTCCATTTGCGAAAAATGTTCCGGATTTCGACTTTTCTTCCCAGGAGTCGGGATGGGGAAATGTTCTAAATCCCGAAACATTTCCCAGAGCAAGAAATCCATTTCCCGCCCAGCTCCAGCCAGGAATTCCACAGGCGAATGCTGCCTCAAGGTATTACGATCAAGAAATGGTTTGGTAGGAATGAAGGACGCTGCTGTCTCAGTGCCTTAACCTTCCCCCCCCTCCCAGCCGCCCCGCGGGACACTTCAAAGCGACGCCAGCCATTGAAAGTCAGGGCAGCGCCGGCGTCTGCGAATCCTTCTATTCTCAGCCAGCTTCTCTCTTCCTGCTGCGCATGTTGATGTATATTTTAAAGAGCGGCCAGTGAGTCTGTTCCATTCCTCTGCCTTTTTCCCTCCCCTGCTCCCCTCCTTCCCGGCCTCGCGAGCTCCCTGGGGTCTGACAGCCGGCCCGAATCGTCGCCGAGCCGAAGGATGTTTTCACGGGGCTCACGGCTTTCCAGACGCAGCGCCTCAGAGGCAGCAGGCTGATGGGAGCACAACGCCTTATTTATTCAAGTCTGGTCTGTGACTAAGTAACGTTCCCCCCGCCCCGTCATGTCGATTACGCAAACCGTTACTGAGCCCCGGCCCGCAGAAGCCAGTCGCAGCCGCACGGAGGGGGCCGGTCTGCCTCTTTCAGGCAAATGGCAGAGAACACAGTGCCCCTTTGGGGCCATGCCACTGGCTTGCCAGGGCCCGATCGATGGGGAAGTCTGGGCCGGGCTGGCTTTTGAAGGGTGATAAATTCAGCCGGACAATGGCATCAGCGCAGGGCCTCTCCTGAGCTGTTCACATCTGGTAGCACCAGCTGCCACCCGAGACAGGATCACAGAGAGGGAGAATGATAACTGCTTTAGCCTCATCTCCCTTGCACTCGACACATCTGGGGAGAGACGGGCCTGGGCCCGATCCAAAGACCTTTGAACTTAAGGAAGGTTCAGAGTTTGAACTGAGTTTTTCAGCCGGTGTCTGGGCTAGACTCTCAGCAGTGACGCGCTGCTAATTCACAGGAGCGGCTGCTGTTTTGTCTCCCAGCTCTCTAGCGTGTTGAACCAAAACACCGGGTCCAAATACCCCCAGGTTTGGGCAGCACAGACCTAGCCCTGAGGCCATGCCTGGCTGTGTCTGCAGAGACTCTGGAGTGAGCCGGAGAGCACTGCTTGTCAGCGATACATTGGACAAGTGGATCCTCTGGGAGAAGGAAGGAAGAAATTACTGGTCAGAATGAAAGCGAGGGAGCAGAGAGGCGCAGAGACGTGGCTCAGGTGTCCCCGGAATGAGGGATCGGGACGCTCCAGGATCTCTGGGGCCTCCAAAATTGCAGGTCTGGCCCTCAGCTGGTGTTGCCCCACTGAAGTCAATGCGGCTACACCCCATTTAGACCTGCTGAGGATCGGGCCCTGCGTTGGTTAGCCCCAGTGGTCAGCTCCTGAAAGCCAGGACAGCTGTTGCCTTATCCCACATCACCGCCTGCAGCTCCCCTTCCTCACCGAGCAGGGAGATGCCAGAGAAGAGAGCTCGGCCCACCCGGCCCAGCGGGAGGGATCCCGTTATCTGGCTGGGCCAGGCAGTGAGTCAGTGTCGTCTCTGTTACCACCTCGTGTCCTACACCCCTTCTGGGCACCAAGCCACAGCAAGTGCCGGCTGGGTAGAGACACTGCTCTAATACAGCTACTGCGGAGACGGCCCCGGAGCGGGGGCGCCCCCCCCCCCCGTGTAGCAAAGGGGAGCAGGCGTGCTAGTCCGTGCTTGCCAAGGCAAAGTCCCCCCCACCCCAGGCTCTGTATCTCATCCCCATCCTTCTTCCTGGTTAGACTCTTGGTCTAAGAGAGAGCCCTAAGCTACTGATCAGAGCACAAGGCCAGTCTGGGCTCGACCATAGGCTCCCTTGGGCTGGATTGCTCCGTGCCTCGGTTTCCCCGTCTGTCAGTAGGGTTCCTGCCGGGGGTTGGGAGGATTAATTAGCGACAACGCAATGATGCACAGCACTATACAAATCCCCAGTGTCGTTACGAGCTCCGTGTCCTGCATTCCTGCTGGGCTGGATCTGTGAGCACTCGCCTTATTGGGTCAGAGCCTTAGTTAAATTAATCCTGGCTCCTGGCAATGGGAACAGCTTTAAGGTAAAATGCAGGAAGCCCCTGTTAAATTGAAGTAAGAGCATCCACGCAACTAGCCCTATGTAAACGCAATCCATGAGGCATTATCAGGGTTGGGACTGGAACCCCAGTCATCCAATTTTCCAGTCCTGAGCTTAGATCGCTAGGCCTCAAATGATCCATTGGATCCAGCTGGATTCAGAAATTCCCACTCATCTGCTCTGTGCTAAGACTTCCCTGGCTCTCTCCCTTTAGCCGGCACGTCTTCCGGATCTCTGAACCTCCGCCCTCCTCTTCAAAGCCCTGCTGCCTGACACCCAGGTTCAGCGCTCTGGCTTTTCACGTCCATGCTGCTTTTGAAGTTAGATGAATCAGAATCATTCATTTCCTAATTACCAGAACTTCCACATTTAGGGCCGAATCCTGGGAGGGCGCTGAGCTGCCGGCACGCGTGGCAAGCGCTCGGCAGTACTCAGGATCTGACCCTGAGAAAACAGTCCCAGGAAAATGAAGACTACGCGGGCGAAATCGAATGATACCGCGGACAGCCCGACAGGGCAAAAAGAACATTGTTTACAAAACTCAGTAGCTGAATGAGCCAACGGGGGGTTTCCTCTCCCGGCTTATTCCAGACAAGTGGGCTACCGCCTAATCTCACTCCAGACCCTGCTTGCTTTGTGCATTGGGTGATAGCTTCCTCATACACCCCTACTTAAGAGCTCCAGGTGCCTTGCTTCACGGCTGCGCTCAGGGCCGGTTCAGGCATGCCCATTCAGCCTAGCTCAGCCAAGTTCATATGCAGTGGCTAAAATCCACCCCGGTGTGGAGGAGTGAATTAAGCCCCTTAAACCGTTTAACTCCCGCTTAACAGCCACGACCCTGAAACCACCCCCACGTCAGCCACTGATTTGATCCCTTGGTGGCGTCATTAGAAAGGCCAAGGAAACCGACGTCCCTTAATCAGTCACTCTTGTTCAGGCATATGGCGCATTGGCAGGGGTATGTGGGGGACTTTCACTGCTGCTGGCCTTGTTCCCTGGGTAGCAAAATCTCCAGCTTCCAGAGCTGTTGGTTCGGTGCCTTTCAGTCCCTTTGGCAGAGAAAGTTCTGTGAAAGGACTTGCAGTCCCTGCTCCAGAATGGAGCACGTGACCTGTGGCTCGTGCCGGCAGGTGGCCCGCACACAGCTACAGTCCTCGACACTTCTAATGCCACCTGTCTGGCAGGAGAGTCGTGTGACCTCAGTGTCAGTCAGCAGCGTCCCCCCTGGGCTCTCACGCAGACCATGGAATGTTAAGAACAGCTGGGAGGAAGTTACCCAATGGCAAACTACCTCGTGGGAAAATGCCGGCTTGTCAAAAGTGATCCGTGTCTCCGAAATGGGTTATTTCAATGAAACTTTGTTTCTGGCGGGTGGAGGGGGAAATAAGAGGGGTGGGGGAGTTTTCAATAAGGTCGGAACGTTGTGTTGACATTTTTGGAGCCGAATGTTTTCATTTTTTTTCTTTGTTTTTTGTTTTTGAAACAACTTTGCTTTCAAATTTCTCGAATCTCATGTTCGTTGGCTTTCTAAAAGTCAAAATCAGCGCAGAATGGTTCCGTTTGATCAAAATGAGACAATTCCCCTGAAAATTTTGTTCACAATTTTGTTTCGTGGGGAAATTTGGGGAGGGGGAGAGGGAAGGTGGCAAATCATGTTCATTCCATTTTGGAACAGAAGCATTTTCCAAATCACGGAATTTCCTGCCAGACAGTAATCTGGTTCCTGCCCAGCTCTCCGGCCCCGCTGTGGTGGCTTCTCTACCTGAGATGCGGCCTGATGGCACCGGCTCCAGGACTGATTGGCTACGGCCGAGTCACAGACTCACATTAAGCTCGCCCTGGCTGGGAGGGAGAAATCGCGTTTCCATTTGTAACTTGTGCAGAGAATAACTGGGGAGACAGCTGCAAAATAAACAAACTGGGTGGAGTGTCTGGGATGGCGTCAAGGTTCCCTGTTTGCTGCCACAGAGGTTCAGAGACGTGAGGGGAGGAGGTGATGGGATGGCGGAGGCTTTGCTGAAGGGCTTGCCTGCCTCCCACTCAATCATAAGCCATCCTCGGGATGAGATTTGTCACTGGGGACCTCTCAGTCCGTCTTGGGCGGCTCTCCAGGCACGAGTCCCTGGCACTTTCTGGAAGCAGTAAGGGGATCGCCTCACAGAGCAAACCATGAAGAAGCTCCTTGCCCAGGGCCCTGCTCCAGGGTGAATCCATCCACAGGCCAGCCTTGGAGCTTGTGGGTTCTAATCTCAGCTGTCCCAGTGACCTTGGCCAAGTCACACAATTTCCCCATGTCTCAGTCCCCCATCTATACTATGGGGATACCAATGATTAATGCTAGTAATGCTCCCCCACCCGATGAAGTTACTGGAAAGCCCCTGCTCCTCCTGCTGGCCTGGCTGGCTGGAAAAGCTGGAGGCTGGGCGCTTAGTGTCTCCTACTGGGACCTGGCTCATCTCCACTGAAGCACTGTGAGTGCCCGGATGCCGCGGTGATGGGTGCCAAATAGATGCTGGTCACTGTGAATAATAAACCACGTCCTCATCTGTTTTGGACAGTTATGCAGACTAGGGGGAGAGAGGGTGAATCTGGGAGGTAGATGGAGCCTAGCCAGCTTACCATGAGGTCAGTGGCAGATGGCCCAGGCAACAATGTGCTCTCTGCATCGTTGGCTTTAGGCCAGACATAGTGAGCTCTTCCCTGGAGACACACCCTCCCCCCATCTGGCAGCGAGTCGGGCCTTGGCAAAATAACATTGCCCTCTAGTGCAGAGGCACTTGGCTGTCTGCATCCCTAGCCTGGGGGCTGCCCCTCCCGTGTGTCCAGCAGTCGCCCATAGCAAGGGGACCTGGAGATTTCAGTGCCCAACACACAAGATGAGCTGTCTGTAACCATGGCTCCTAGACGCCCTCTGTGTTCCGTCACACAGGATGTGTTGGACACGCGTGTAAAATGGTGTTTTTAACCCCCCCGTACAGCACTGACCTGACACGTACGTTACTAGACCTAACGTAACAAGCACCAGAGCCTGACGTTCCTGCAGTTCAAAGCCCCGTTGTCCACGAGGAAGGATGAGCGTTGCTCTCAGCAGCCAGATATTTCTAGGCTAGCCGCCCCCCCCGCACCTCCATGTGGGTTGCAAATGGGGGGCCTGAGGCCCTTCTATTCATGGTGCTCACAGGGTCCCCTCACCCTGGTGTCTGAGCACCCCAGGTGCTAACATTTATCTTCATGACGCCCCCTCCCCCCCGGATGCAGGGCAGGGCTGTTGTACAGAGGGGGAACTGATGCACAGAGAGACCAAGTGACTTACCCAAGGTCACACGGGCAGTCTGTGGCAGAGCCAGGACTTGAACCCCGGTCTCGCAAGTCCCAGGCAAACATCTTAACTACTGGGCTGAGCTTCCTTTCCTAGGGCCTACGGGATCCTTGTGCCTCCACAATGTGATACTCAGGGGCGGAGGGAAAATCTGCCTGGGGCAGCCAGCAGCACTCTGAGGCCTGGCCGGAACAGCGCAAGGTGCCACGGGCACGCCAGGGCCTCGGGGGCTACCAGGGACAAATGGATGAGGGCGATGGGAGTGAAAACTCCCTAGGGATTGGGCCAGTTTATCCCTGTCACTTGGCCGGGGCGATTAAACCCGGGCCTTGTTTTCCTTTGCTACGGATGATGAGGCTGCCCCGGGCTGCCGGTTCCCACATTTAGGGGGTGATTCTCCCTCGTCTTCTAGCTTGCAGGAGTTGCTCATTGGCTGTGGTCTCCGGCGGGCTCCCTGCTGCCCTGGCCAGCGGGTCGATATCTCTTGGCTTGCCGTGTGTGTGCGCGGGAGAGGGAGGAGATGGGTCTGTTATTCTCTGCTCCTTTGCTTTGCTTCTCTCCGAGCAGGCAGAGCCCTGGGGGAGGAAGCTGTCCATCCTCTCCTCCTTTGTTCTGACAGCTCCCGTCGGCTTTGTGTCATAGAATCATAGAATCTCAGGGTTGGAAGGGACCTCGGGAGGTCATCTAGTCCAACCCCCTGCTCAAAGCAGGACCAACCCCAACTAGATCATCCCAGCCAGGGCTTTGTCAAGCCTGACCTTAAAAACCTCTAAGGAAGGAGATTCCACCACCTCCCTAGGTAACCCATTCCAGTGCTTCACCACCCTACTAGTGAAAAAGGTTTTCCTAATATCCAACCTAAACCTCCCCCTCTGCAACTTGAGACCATTACTCCTTGTTCTGTCATCTTCTACCACTGAGAACAGTCTAGATCCATCCTCTTTGGAACCCCCTTTTAGGTAGTTGAAAGCAGCTATCAAATCCCCCCTCACTCTTCTCTTCTGCAGGCTAAACAATCCCAGTTCCCTCAGCCTCTCCTCATAAGTCATGTGCTCCAGCCCCCTAATCATTTTTGTTGCCCTCCGTTGGACTCTTTCCAATTTATCCACATCCTTCTTGTAGTGTGGGGCCCCAAACTGGACACAGTACTCCAAATGAGGCCTCACCAGTGCCGAATAGAGGGGAATAATCACGTCCCTCGATCTGCTGGAAATGCCCCTACTTATACAGCCCAAAATGCCGTTAGCCTTCTTGGCAACAAGGGCACACTGTTGACTCATATTCAGCTTTTCGTCCACTGTAACCCCTAGGTCCTTTTCTGCAGAACTGCTGCCCAGCCATTCGGTCCCTAGTCTGTAGCAGTGCATGGGATTCTTCCGTCCTAAGTGCAGGACTCTGCACTTGTCCTTGTTGAACCTCATCAGATTTCTTTTGGCCCAATCCTCTAATTTGTCTAGGTCCCTCTGTATCCTATCCCTACCCTCCAGCGTATCAACCACTCCTCCCAGTTTAGTGTCATCTGCAAACTTGCTAAGGGTGCAGTCCACACCATCCTCCAGATCGTTGATGAAGATATTGAACAAAACCGGCCCCAGCACCGACCCTTGGGGCACTCCACTTGATACCGGCTGCCAACTAGACATGGAGCCATTGATCACTACCCGTTGAGCACGACCATCCAGCCAGTTTTCTATCCACCTTACCGTCCATTCATCCAGCCCATACTTCTTTAACTTGCTGGCAAGAACACTGTGCGAGACTGTATCAAAAGCTTTGCTAAAGTCAAGAAAGAGCACATCCACTGCTTTCCCCTCATCCACAGAGCCAGTTATCTCATCATAGAAGGCAATTAGGTTAGTCAGGCATGACTTGCCCTTGGTGAATCCATGCTGACTGTTCCTGATCACTTTCCCCTCCTTTAAGTGGTTCAGAATTGATTCCTTGAGGACCTGTTCCATGATTTTTCCAGGGATTGAGGTGAGTCTGACTGGCTTGTAGTTCCCCGGATCTTCCTTCTTCCCTTTTTTAAAGATGGGCACTACATTAGCTTTTTTCCAGTCATCCGGGACCTCCCCCGATTGCCATGATTTGTCAAAGATAATGGCCAATGGCTCTGCAATCACATCGGCTAACTCCTTTAGCACCCTCGGATGCAGTGCATCCGGCCCCATGGACTTGTGTTCGTCCAGCTTTTCTAAATAGTCCCGAACTACTTCTTTCTCCACAGAGGGCTGGCCATGGAGCAGGTTACTGGCCAGCCCGGTGTCAAGTCCCCGGGGAGGGCGTGTTCTGGGAGCGGTACAGGCCAGTGGACAGGGCGCTGCGTCGGGTGTGCAGAGTTCGCCTTCTCAGTGTGACAGTACTGCAGACCGGCTGCGGCTGAGATCAGAGCCCCAGCGTCCTAGGTGCTGTGTACACACGGCATGGGACAGTTCCTACCCCAAAGAGCTCAGGCTACCTAGACAGATGGACAAAGGGTGGGCGGGGAGAGAGGGGCCCAGAGAGGTGATTTGCTCAGTTACGCACGCAGCAGGCTAGTGGGATTAGAACCCAGGCCTCTGTCCCTGGCTCTGCCACTGATGCCTTGTGCACCCTAGGGCAAGTCACTTCTCTCTGTGCCTCAGTTCCCCAGCTATGACCTAGGGATAGCGACGCTGCCCTGCAGTGTGAATCAACGCCTTTCTTGGAAGCATGTCTGCCCTCCCAGAGGGGAACACACGGCCGGGGAGTTCTCACCGCCTGCATAGCACAGCCCACCATGTGCCATCACTGGGCGGGGAGTGGGAGGGTAATGGAGCTGGTCCCCCAGCCCAGTCTGGGTGGAAGCCGGGCACTGCCAGCCAGGGGGGTTGGGCAATGCCCCGGCACAGGGAGGGGGCTCCAGACACAGGGAGCGGTGAGCCGAGGCCAGTGGGGGGAGGGGCGTCGTCGGTGGAGCTGACTCTCCAGTTCTCTCTCCGCCCCAGGTATTCGGAAGAGGAGATCCGGCAGAAAGTGGGGACCTTCCGGCAAATGCTGATGGAGAAGGAGGGAGTGCTCACCAGGGAGGACCAGCACGGGCGCCAAATGTGAGTATGGGAGGGTCACTCAGCCGGGCAGGGGTGGGGGATGCATGGGGAAGGGGTTGAATTCTCCCCTCACCCCTGTCCTGGGGTGATCTCTTGTCACGCCAATTTCCCCCCCTCTTGGGAGCGGATCAAGATCCACTGACCCAGGGCAGTTCTCCTTCCCGTCTCGCTAAATACGACGGCGAGCTGCGTTCATGCCCCCGTCACGTTGCATAGGCTGACGGTGGAGGAAACGAATGGGTCTGAGATTGCGACCTGGTGTTTTCAGAACCCCCCCAGAGGGGCAACGTAACCATTTTACTCCAGGTGATGTCAATGGGAACACAGCAATTCCGTCTGAGGAGATTCATGCAAGTCAGCGTGCTCTTGTCCAGCACTGCAGTTGATTAGATTTAAGCACGCACGCGAGCAATAGGGTTAGAACATCCCAGATATTTACCCACCATCTGGAACGGTAACGAGTAATTAACAGCAGGTTCACAGTGGCCAGTTGCTCACCCGCCGGGGAGAAAGGGTGTCAGGAAAAACGTCTCTCAAGGTGGCTTCAGAGAACTGCTCCAAAGTGCGCTCGATTAGCTTATTTTTTATAACTAACTTTTACAAAGCACATAGGTTATAATGGCCCCTCCTGGATCATCACTTTTCCTAACTTTTATAATAAACTTTTTAATATTAGTGGTGTCTAGAGTCAAGGTTTTCCAACCACCAAGGTTTTCAGTCTCAGCTGTTTGCTTGTCTGTCCCTTCCTCCTATTCTAATTAGCAAAAACTGCCAGCTAGATATGACCTTGCTTTTGAAAACCTGCCTCCAAATTAACCCTTAACGATGTGGTGTTCTATTTCATTAATTTGTGGTGGCCAAATGCACATAATATGGTTGCAATTAGCTTGATCACATTCTGGGATATATACGCCCCTCAAATCCAGAGCAACAAGATCCCAGAGGCCTGGCTGGCCTCCAGACTGCATGGAGCCCAGCTTTCTAAACTCGGCTTAGATGGTCTGGCCAAGAAACCCCCAAAGAGAACTCAACTCTCCTGGGAAATCTCACTGCATGCGATACCTCTGCGGGTTACTCAGATAAATAATAGTGCATGGGGAGGATGAGCATCAGTGATCTCCCTTCACCGCAGCAGAGGTAAGAAATATATAAAGCGGGGCCTTCTGTGCCCATGGAGAACACCTAGCTTTTATACCACACTATTCGTCAGCAGATCTCAAACCAAGGCAGTCAGTGTCATTACCCCCATTTTACAGATGGGGAAACTGAGGCACAGGGAGGGACATGACTTGCCCCAGGTCAGGGGTTTCCCAGCTCAGGCAGTTCTAAGCTTCTGGCCACTTCCTGCTGTTTCAGAAAATCTCTCCTCTGCTCCTCTCCTGTCAGTCACTGTCTTTTCTGCATTGGGGAGGCCATGGAGCGGCGGGGTGCAGCTTTCTGCCAGCCCTTGAAATTAATTGCCAGTGTAGTGGGTCAGATCTGGGTAAATCTGGAGTAACTCTATTGTCTTCAGCAGAGCCTGACATCAGTTACTGTTGTGTAGATCGATTACACTACCTGCCTTGGCCCCATTTTGCCAGGCACTGCACTGAATTTGGTGTAATTAGGGTTAGGGACGTATAAATCCAGAGTTGCTCCACTCATTTTTCACTTCGCATCTTGTGTAAATCCAAAGTAACTCCACTGAGGCATGCAAACACACTGACTTCAGCTCCACATTGGGAGGGACTCCTCGGAAGGCAGAATCTGGCCTACGCTCAGTCTGTGTCTCTCTCTCTGGAATGGGATGAAGGGGTTTCCACTCTCAAATCATTCAGGTGAGTGGCACAGCCTGTGCTGCAAATACCCCGCTTCTTAGGTTCTGATTTTGTTCCCCCCTCTCTTCTCCCTCCTCCCCCAGCGCAGCTCCAGGAATATCCCTGTCAGCGCTTGGTTCTGCCCCGGCTTGATCGTGATTTATCTGTGAAATGCTTAATGGCTCGGCGAGCACGGTTGGCAAGCCACACATCATCTATCAGCCTGGAAAGCAGGTCACGCCGGGACAGGAATAGATCCTGTAGGTTCACTGAATATTAATGCTTCATTAGGCCCAGGAAATCAGGGCAGTGAGAAAGAACTGCAGCACTGGAGGGGAGAGGGGGGGCAGAAACTTCTGCAACCGCACGCCAGCCGCAAAGCACAGCTGGGTACAGCTCAAAGGGTCCCCGGGTTTCAGCGTGGGAGCCTTGCTGGGATCTGCTCTCTGGCTTGGTCACTCGCTCCAGGAGCTGGTGGAAGGGCTCAGCAGGGAAATCCAGCCGCAGGCAGCAAGATCTCTTCCCCAGGGGAGGGCTTTCCGAAGGAGGCCCCAGGAGTGGAACATGAATGGAAAAACATTTCCCAGCTTGGAGATCACCCCAGGCCTCTGCTCCCTGGGCCTTCACCTCCACCCTCTAAGCAGCCGGTGTGAGCTAAGATTAACCCCTTGCTTACTGGGACCTTGACAGCGTTCGTGCTTTGTAGGCGCGCCTGCAGTTGTGCAGAACTGGGATCTGGAGGGGGCCAGATCTTAAGATGGCTTAAATGGGCATTGCTCTGTTGTTGATGCCAGGTTACACCCGCTGCGGTTTTGGGCTCCTCCTTCTGACACCTCTGCCGTGTGCGTGTGCGGTGGGGTGACCGGTCGAACTATTTGCAGACTTTGCAACGTCGCAGGGAGTACCAACGGGAAAGAAGGGCTGGGAGACTTGTGCGGCACACTGGATAGGAAATGGAGCTGTCTGGCGCCCGGTCGGCGTTCTATACATTCTGCCAGTTACTGCCTTGCTTTCTCCGAGCTCACCCGCACAGACGTGGCTCTTAATGTTAGGCCTGTTTGCTTGGGGAGCGCCATAAAGCGGGAGCGGGGGTAAGTTCAGGCTAGCGTCTAAGTAATAAAAAAGCAATCTCGTGTCTCACGCTCCAGCTGCTGGGTAGGTAGCAAGAGTCTTGAAACTTAGTGCAGGGTTAGAAAATGGGCTTGGGAAGGAATTCAAGTGTGGCTGTCGCTCTTGGGTTATGCAGGGCGGAGGGGGCGGTGGACTCACCAAGAAGAACCCCCAGCTGATGACTGTAGTAGTGCCGAAGAGTCCCACTCATGGCCCGGGACCCCAGCGTGCTAGGTGCTGTACAAACACAGAACAGAGACGGTCCCGGGCATAAGTTAGGTTGATATTAATGTTCTTATTGATTTGTACGTCAGCAGGCCCTAGGGGCCTGGGTCCTAGACCCCATTGTGCTCGGTGCGGTACAGACACATCACAAAAGGAGTCTCTGCTCCAAGATGCTTACAAGCTAAGAATAAGAACATAAGAACGGCCACATTGGGTCAGACCAAAGGTCCATCTAGCCCAGTATCCTGTCTTCCGACAGTGGCCAGTGCCAGGTGCCCCAGAGGGAATGAGCAGAACAGGGAATCATCAAGTGATCCATCCCGTCGCTCATTCCCAGCTTCTGGCAAACAGAGGCTAGGGACACCATCCCTGCCCATCCTGGCTAATAGCCATTGATGGACTCATCCTCCATGAATTTATCTAGTTCTTTTTTTTAACGCTGTTATGGTCTTGGCCTTCACAACATCCTCCGGCAAAGAGTTCCACAGGTTGACTGTGGGTTGTGTGAAGAAATACTTCCTTTTGTTTGTTTTAAACCTGCTGCCTATTCATTTCATTTGATGACCCCTCGTTCTTGTGCTATGAGGAGTAAATAACACTTCCTTATTTACTTTCTCCACACCAGTCATGATTTTATAGACCTCTATCATATCCCCCTTAGTTGCCTCTTTTCCAAGTTGAAAAGTCCCAGTCTTATTAATCTCTCCTCATACAGAAGCTGATCCATACCCCCTAATCATGTTTGTTGCCCTTTTCCAATTTCAATATATCTTTTTTAATATGGAGTGACTAGATCTGCACGCAGCATTCAAGAGGTGGGAGTACCATGGATTTATATATAGGGAATATGATATTTTCTGTCTTCTTATTAAAATTGCAGCTTGTGTAGTCAGAATAGCCTTTCTAGAGCCCGGGCTAATTCTCAAACATTCCATCCACCCTGAGCATGCCCCAGCCCACAGCTGAAGTGATTGGAGCAGGTCCTTCCCCGTGTAATGCTGTCTCAAAGTGGGCACCTAAAATGAATGGATACTTTGGACCCGAACTGCTGCGTGCCTCAGTTTCCCAGGTGTGAAATGGAAATCATACCACCCCCTCATCCCGCAGAGGTGTCATGAGGATATATCAATGGCCGTGAGGAACAATTTTGTCTTCAGATGGGGTTTGAATAGTGGGCAGCAGCTAAGGCCTGGGGTCACGCAAGAGAAGACGACAAGACAAGAAGAAGACAAAATATTGAGCGGCCGCAGTTCAGCCCATACACTGAATGAGACCGGGCTCCTGTGACAAAAATAGTATGTGATCGTGTAATTAAAGACTGACTCATGCTGCGTAAGCACAAGGGAGTCAGATTCAGGTTGCCCAGACAGCTTTAATGTGGGTGTTTCCTAATTTCGGAGTGCTTGGCTTTGCAACCTTCATGTTCTTTTAATGCCGTTTTGGTGTATGTGCTATATCCCAATAGCACGGATATAGATAAAGAACCAGGTCAGCGTCGGCAACGTTCTCCCCACTTTACAGATGGAGAAACTGAGGCACGCGGCAATTAAAGTGGGTTGTCCAAAGTCATTCAGCAAGCCAGTGCAGAGCCAGGAATAGAGCCCAGGTCTTCTGATCACTGGACCATACTGCCTCTGAGTTCCTACTCCAGCACTTTTTTTCTACCCCCCACTAGCCCAGCCAAACATCTCCCCTCCCCTCTTGTTAATCTCCGAAGGGGCCCCCTGCTGTTACTGAAAAAAATCTCACACAGGTTTCAGGAGGAGAAGAGAGAGAAAAAAATCATCCAGGCACCAAAAGCTGGTCCTGAACGGTTATGCAAAGCTAAAGGGAGAAAATCTCCGGATGGGATGGTTTTAGTAAAGGACTCCGGCCTGGACAGCCTAGCCCGGGAGCTGTTCATGGTGCTGAATGTTATCACCTGGCCAAGTCGTCAAAATCCAGGGAGAATATTTATTTACTCTAAAGGCATTGCCTGGCCTGGATGCCCATCCAGGCAAACGTCATCTTGAAATGTCCCACAACCCAACCACCGAGAGACGCACCACTGGAAAAATGAAGGCCGTTAACCGGAGAAAAGCCTTTCCAATACCAGCCACCGTCCCTGGCTCTCTGGCTGGCCGGCCTCCGGGGAGGAAGGCTAATTTGCAGTAGAAAGGAAGAGAGCTGGCTTGTACTTCGGGCCCACAACACCCTGGTGTTCACTCGGCTCTTAGCTGGGTGAAACTCCCCGAGTGGCAGCGGTTCACGTGCGTGGAGAGACGCTGCCGCTTGTCATGCCCGGCTGAGTGGCTGCAGAGGGGAAGGAGGCCGGTTTAGAAGAGTGTTTATCAGCCTTAATGTAGGTCACGCCATAAAAATACGTCGCCGTCGGAGTCCCAGGGGGAGCCTGAGCTGCGTCCTGCCGGCTCTGTTAAGGGCAGTTTCCAGCTGGAAAGGGGTGTGACGCTAGTTATCCTGTGATGCTTAACGAGCGGCCGAGGAGACATCTTCCAAGCCCTGCATTAGTGTCAAGGCTTCAGGCCTTGTCCATCCCTCGGTGCTGGTCAGGAGTCAATGAGATCGCCCCCGGGGGCAGCTAGTGATGGGAGGGAGGATCTGCGTGCAGCACGTGCTCTGCAAATCCTGCCGCAGTGCCGGGCGCAGGCTCTGGGCAGAGCTGTCTGCCCCTGCCTGCCGTGTTACTGAACGTGATTTACCAGCCGATTCAGCACGGGCAGCCTGGCGGCCCTGGGGACTGACGCTCTGTCTGTCTGCAGAATGGGTAGAGTCCAGGCAGCTTCCCTGCGCTGAGAGACCAGCCTTAGGGCTTAGATGGAGAATTCTCTCTGAGGCCTCTTGGACACGGGACAAACGGGACAGATGCTCGGTCCCTAGGAACTGACCTGCCCAACTTGTTCCCTGTAGGCCCCCAACGAGCCATCCAAGGGGAACAATGTGGAGCCACTGCCCACCTGTTCCAGTTTCAAACTCCCCAGCCAGAGGGTCTCACCCTAACCCATCTCATCCCCACCTTCATTTCGCTGAGAGCGGCTTCAGGCCAGTCCTTGTTTGCCTCCCCCTTCCAGCGGGGAAGATGGGATCTGTGTGCAAACGGAACTGCTGGAGAACTGGAGAGTTTAAATCCAGGGCCTGATTTTTAGCCCAGCCTTACCTGGGCCTTTGTTTCTGAGCTCACCGGTTTTAGGCCACCATGATTTGCAGGCGCTTTGGAGTCTGATCTAGCCAGGCAGAGCCCCAGGGCAGCCCAGAGGGCTCAGCGTGCGCGCTGCCCTGTGCCCGTGCAGATCATTTTGCAGGAGCGGCGCTGTAGGTTAGTGTTAAGCAGCAGCAGTACATTAGCTCCTCTCTGGACCATGGTGCTAGGCACTGCACAGATGTGTTAGGAGAGAGGGTCACTGCCCAGGAGAGTGACGGTCGAAACACACGAGACAGACCCATGGTGGGGGGAAAGGAGGCGCTATTCACCCCATTTTACAGATGAGGCACTGAGGGCCAGATTTTCAAAAGCACTCTGCGCCTCCCATTGTTCTCAATGGCAGCCGGCCACTTTTGAAAAACCAGCCACTTGCTTAGTTGTGTCAATCAGAGCTGCTGGGGACTGAATTCTTTTTGAAGAGCTGGGGATCAGACTCTGAGCTCCTCTCTGCTAGGCTAGTGCCTTAGCCACCCCCTCACATCCTCCCTTTCTAGGGGCTAGCTTGCAACTCCCTTTCTCCCAGCGAGCACTCCCCTGCTCCTGGAGTAGCCCCGTTGAAATCAGGGAGTTTGCAGAAAGGGGGAGTCTGAGCAAGAGTATCCAAATCTGATCCAGCTGGTGCAGTCAGGGATCAAATGCGTTGTGGGTGTGGGAGCAGAAGCCAGTGTCGATAAACCCAGCCTGGAACCGGTCCCAGCGATCCTCCCTGACGTCAGGCTCCCACGTTGAAAGTGGAGCTGTATTGTCCCTCTGCGATACTGACCAGCCCCCCACGGGCGCTGCACGCCTCTTCCTGGGTGTCTGCAAAGAGCTTTGAGATCCTTCAACGAAAGGTTGCTGCCGACATACAAGTCCCCAGGCCCCATCCTGTTGCCCTTCGTTGTAGCCCATGGCAAATCCCCTTGGTTTCCATGGGAACATGGTTGCACCCGTTGGTATTAAGCAGATAAACCCCTTGGTGGGAGGAAAGACACCAAGGGTTTCCCTCATGCCGTTCCTCTCATTAACCATCTTCTCCCAGCTTCTCTGCAACAGGCAAGCCAGACCCTGCCCCAGCCAGCAGCTTGCCTGGGTATCCCACATAGACTAGCCTCAGTGGGAAACCATCCCACCTTCAAGTGGCCAAATGTGACCTTCAGATAACCTTGTTCTACCACCCCAGGCGACCCTGACCATTCCTAGGCAACCTACATGGCCGCTGTGAACTCTCTGCACTCGCCAGCGGTGAGATCTGATACCCGGGCAATTAACTTCCACGTGGCCTCTGACCCCAGGTGGACTGAAGGTGACCCTCAATAGCGCCAAATGTCCCTCTGGTGACTCAGGTGAGCAGCTCAAAATCCTAGGTCATCTTGGGCAGCTCCTGCCAATGACCAGATAATCCTGCTTCATCCCCAGATTGCTGTTCAGCCTTCTTTCCCCTCAGATAATCCATCCCGGCTTTCAACAGAACACCAGCTAAGCTCCTTCAGCGATAACCTGCCATAACCCTCTCCCAGTGATCTTCATTGACTTCTTCACCCCCTGCTAATCCTGGATAATCCGTCTCTGATCTCCGGAGGGGCCCCAGAAGCCCCACGGAACTGCGAAAATCCAGGCTAACATTTCCAGCAACTCTAGATATCTACTGGGCCCTGCACAACCTCAGCTCAATCCCATTGACCCCAGCCAGTGGGGTCTGACACCACTGAACCTTTATATTGACTTTAATTTGCAACCGCTGGAGTGATCTCAGACAGAGTCCTCAGCACTGAATTTCATCGGCCACTTTGTCGCCCAGTCACCCAGCTTGGTGAGATCCTTTTGTAGCTCTTCGCAGTCAGCTTTGGACTTAAATATCATGCGTACTTTTGTGTCGGTTGCAAACTTTGCCACTTCGCTGTCTACCTCTTTTTCCAGATCATTTATGAATATGTTGAAGAGGACTGGTCCCGGTACAGATCTCTGGGGGACACCACTATTTACCTCTCTCCATTGTGAAAACTGACCATTTGTTCCTACCCTTTGGCTCCTAGCTTTTAATGAGAGGACCTTCCCTCTGATCGCCTGACTGTTATTTCCCCGGAACCCCCAGCCAAGATCGAAGCCTCATTGTGCAAGGTGCTGTGCACATGTACAGTGAGAGATTACCATTGACATAGACAAGGCAGAATTATTATTCCCATTTTACAGATGGGAAACTGAGGCACAGAGAGATTAAGTGACTTGCCCAAGGTCATAGAGGGAATCTATGGCAGAGCCAAGTGTTGATCTCCCAACTCCCAAACCCCTGCCTTAACCAGAAGGCAGCTTTCCTCCTGCTCGCTCACTTTGATACACCCACAGTCCTGACAGGCAGGAGAGAGAACCGTGCCGCCAGTAATGTTCCTTTGCAGGGTTTTAGACTGGGAGGAAGTTTAGGGGGACAATAACGTGCATTTATCGGGCGCTTTTCCTCCAGGAGGGTCCCAGGCACCGGTGCCCATGCCCAGCACTGAAATGCAGCCACAGAGAGCGTGCTGCAAAATAGCAAGCAGGAGCGCATTTCGGCCAGACACGCCTGGACAAATCCACCCAGAGGGTCAGAGATTTGCCTCCTCACCTCCGTCACATGGCTTTTCCACTTGCCGGCTCAGAACCGCTCTGCCCCGTGCCCCCTTCAGCCGTGGCGGAAGATCCGTCTGGGCTCTGCCCCTTCTCGGCGAGCATTGGAGCCAATGGCAAGAGTGCCTGCTCCATACGTCGCCAGCCATGCCAAGCAACTTCTGCAGCGCCCGTCCTTGCCGTCGGGTGACGCGGGCGATGCGGGAAGCAGCACATTTCAAACTCCCAAGACACTAGGGCGATGCAGCTAGAAAAGCCACTGAAGCCAGGAGGATAAATGAGTGCGGGTCATTGGCACGGAGGGGACAGGGCAGAGACAGGAGGCTGGCTGGGCCAAGTTGCCTCTCCCTAGCCAGCCGTTCCTTGTGACTCAGCCGCCGTGGCCTGAAATCTCCAGCCCAGCCGCACCGCTCCAGCTCTCCGCAGGGCAAAGACAGGAGGCCCATTTCTGCTGCACAGACGCCCGCCCCAGGGCCTGCCATGCGTCTTAGACGTAACTTGCCCCCAGGGCTTGCCCAGAGCCTCTCTCCCTTGCCTGGGGCGCCCCCTTCGCTTTTCTCAGCCACTCACTCGCTGCAACGTCATTCCCTCCCCTGGAAATTGGTCCACCTGTGTCTCTGGCGGAGCTGCCCCCTTTCGTGTGCAGGGGGACTCCAGCTAACAAACGGGGAACCAGCGAATGCCGCGATGCCCGGGGAGAGGGAGGAGCCGAGATCAGAGGGAGGAAGCCAGGTTTGAACCCCCAGCGAGGCTCTCCCTGCGATCGCCTCCGTGAGTACAGATCCTCAGGCCTGCTGAGGATCTGGGAGGGACATAGGCAGCGCCCCCTGCAGAGCGTGGCGGGATGCGATGGGGCTGGGGGGGTTCTGTAGTGGACTTCCCCTCCCCCCATTGGACTGCCTGCTGCTGCTTCTCCCTGGGAGTGGAGACGTCCCCCACTGACATGAGCCACATCAGAGCGTGAGGCTCCAACCAAGCAGGGCCGAGGGAAGGAGGAGCCCCAGTGCGTGAGGGTAGGGCAGCCATGAAGGCGTCTTGTGGAGATGCTGCCTGATCTCAGCGGGCAAAGCCAGAGGCACTGCGGGGTGTGTGGGGGAGTGAGAGTTCTTCATCCTGGTGCCTTCTGTGCCACCCCCGTGAGCCCCCCCTCCTGGGCAGAGCATGCTCCAGAGTCCAGCCCCATGCTGCTGAGTGCGGGCCAGTGGCTAACGCAGGGGCAGGGCATCAGGACTCCTGGGTTCCGTCCCCCTCTCTGCCGCTGCCGCTCTGTGTGACTCCCTTCAGCTCCCCGTGCCTCAGTTTCCCCATGCTGGGCAGAATCCCGGCGCTACCAGATGCCCATTGATTTCCATAGGTCTCACTCAGGGCTCGTGCCGCCCCCTGGGCTCTTTGGACGGAAGGAGCCAGAGGCAGAATTCTGATTCTTTAGAGATTGGAGTGGGGTTCTCCGTGGGAGATCATCCGGGTGGGAAAGTCACATGGGCCCCGTAGCATCACCCGGAAAATCAGAAACAGAGGCCAGACCCCCCTCGCCCCCCGCTGAGTCCTCTCGGCCTTGGGGCTGACGTGGGGCTTACTGGTGCCTAGGCCTCGTGCTGGGTCAAGTTCACCCTCTGCGATTTAGATCCACAACAGTCCTGCCATTGTAACAAAGGCCACAAGGGCCAGATTGTGAAGCTCATCCAGGTGAGGCTGGCTGGGCTACGGCCTCTTGGGGCATCATATTGTTAGTTTTATGTGTTGTGAGAGCGCCTACGAGTCCCCGTCCTGGACCAGGGTCCCATTGAACTGGGGGCTGCATGTTGTTTATTAGGTGTATTACGATAGCACCTAGGAGCCTCCATCACGGACCACGGTCCCATTGAACTGGGGGCTTCATGTTGTTTATTAGGTGTATTATGGTAGCACCTAGGAGCCCCCGTCACGGGCCAGGACCCCTGTGTGCTGGGTGCTGTATGTTATTTATTAGGTGTATTACGGTAGCACCTAGGCGCCCCCTCACGGGCCAGGACCCCGTATGCTGGGTGCTGTATGTTATTTATTAGGTACATTACAGTAGCACCTAGGAGCCCCCTCACGGGCCAGGACCCCCGTGTGCTGGGTGCTGTATGTTATTTATTAGGTACATTACAGTAGCACCTAGGAGCCCCCTCACGGGCCAGGACCCCGTATGCTGGGTGCTGTATGTTATTTATTAGGTGTATTACAGTAGCACCTAGGCGCCCCCGACACGGGCCAGGACCCCCGTGTGCTGGGTGCTGTATGTTATTTATTAGGTACATTACAGTAGCACCTAGGAGCCCCCTCACGGGCCAGGACCCCCGTGTGCTGGGTGCTGTATGTTATTTATTAGGTTGTTACGGAGTATAGGGGAGTCCGGCCCTGCACCCCTTTTTTCCGGATTTACTGGGAGTTTTAGCCAGTTAGTAGAACAGAAGGTTTATTGGAGATGCCAGGAACACAGCCCAACCAGAGCTTGTCAGTACGTCCAGGACCCCTCAGTCGGGTCCTTCCGGGGGGCAGGGAGCTTAGACCCCAGCCTGGGGCTCCCTGCATTTCGCCCCACAGCTCCAACCGGGGCAGGGAGGCCAGACCCTGTCTGCCTCGCTCGTCTCTTCCCCGGCCAGTTCTCCAACTCCAACTCTCTAGCCCCTCCTCCGCCTTTGTCTGCTTCCCGGGCCAGGAGGTCACCTGATCCCTTTGTTCTCACACCTTCAGCTCTCACCTTTGCCGGGGGAGGGGCCGGGCCATCTGTTGCCAGCAGACAGGGCCATTCTCTGTGTCCAGGCCTCTGCCTTCTAGGGCTTTGTAACAATCATGTACCGTTGTCCCACCACCTAGATACTCAAGCACCGCATAGGGGAAACTGAGGCACCCACACAGTACTCAGGGAAACCTTAACTACAGTCCTAGTTCGTCACATCTCTCCCCCCTCCGAGACCGAACTGAGCGGGGTCACTTTAGCCAGTGACCCGGGGAAGTTCGAACCTGGTCACACCAGGCCGTTCCAGTTCCACGGGCTCCCTTAGGTTGGGTGGGCTTGATGGCACCCGCAGGCCGCATGTGGGAAGGTTTATGCGGCCCGTGCCCTCTTCCCATCCCAAAACCCCTGGGGTTCAAGCTGAGATTAGGTCTTTTCCCAGCGCTCCAGTCTGGAGGGCTGTAGTTCGGGCTCTCTTGGTTAAGAGCCTCCCTCTTGATCTGGTCCCCTCTCTGACCACGTGTCTCTGTCACCAGCCGCTCGGCATCGGCCCCTTTTCCTGGATGCAGCCACGTTGGGGCGGAATGGTGACCATACCCCGTAAAGCACCACCCAAATAGATCCGGCTGCTGCTTCTTAAGGGCCTGCCCCATGGCCAGGCATTCCTTCTCTATGGCCTGACCGTTCTGCCTCCAGGGCAGCCGCTCCTTGCTCAGATACCCGATGGGGTATCTCTCCCCCTTCGCATAGGCCTGCATCAGCACCGCGCCCAGCCCTGTGTCTGAGGCTTCGGTGAACACTGTACAGGGCTTGGCCCCGTCTGGGTTTACTCGATCTATTGGGCCCTGGATTAGAGCCTCCTTCAGCGCACAGAGAGTCCTCTGGCCCTGCTCGGTCCAGACTGCCTCGTCTGGCTTCCCCTTCTTACCTAGCTCTGTGATGGGGGCAGCTAGGGAGCTAAAGGGGGGTACAAACCTCTGGTAGTATCCCACCATCCCGCTAAAGGCCTGGACCTGTTTCTTGGTCTGGGGAACAGGCCAAACTCTGATCGCCTCCACCTTGGCCAGCCCTGGGCTGTTGAATGACTGGTTCACCTCTAAAGCCAGCCTGTCCTTGGCCTCTCTCTCCAGGTTCTGGGCTCTTTTCCCAGTTACTCTGACTGGGGGACACCTGATGGAAGGATGGGCTCCCATCTCAGGGGAGAGATCCATCAGGGGGTCTTCCCCATTCTCCTCCCAATTGTCCCTTACCGGTTCTAGGGGTCCCCTTACTCTCCTCCCATACCACAGCTTGAAAGGGAAGCCCCCTGGTGATTCCTGGGGCACTTCCTTGTGCCATCGGTGGGGCAGGTACTTGTCCCAGTCCTGTGGATGCTGATTGATGCAAGTCTTCAGCATCAGCCTCATGGTCCCCTGAACTCTCTCTACCAGCCCATTGCACTGGGGATGATATGCTGAGGCCCAACTGTGCCGGACCCCACATTTCTCCCACAAGCACCGGAGCAGGGCCGACATGAAGTTGGACCCTTGGTCTGTCAGGACTTCCTTGGGGAACCCCACTCGGCTGAAAATGGTCAGCAGCGCATCCGCCACGGTGTCTGCTTCAATGGAGGATAAGGGTACCGCCTCGGGGTAGCGGGTGGCAAAATCTACCACCACCCGAATGTACTTCTTCCCCGACTGGGCTGCCCTGCTGAGGGGGCCCACCCCATTCATAGCCACCTTCTGGAAAGGTTCCTCCCTGATGGGCAGGGACCTCCAGAGATCTTCTCCCTTACCCTGGACCAGGTATAATAGCCGGTGATGATACTTCGGGTGCCCCACCGGCTGCCTCCTGATTCCCCGCAGTTCTACTTCCCCTTGGGAAGCCCATTCCCGGCACAGGAATCCCTTCTCCCCCAGGGATCTGTCTCTGCAGTCTTCCCCAAGGGGGTTTGCAGCGCTGTGGCCAGCAAGTTCCCTTAGCTTCTCCAAAGTGGGATCCCTCTGCAGCTCACTGGCCAGGCCTGGGGTCACCGCCCCACTGAGCCCTGTCCCTGGTGGCTCCCTCCCTGCCGTGGAATCACTTCCCGGCAGCACCTCTGGACCAGGCAAGCCTGGTTGGCAGCCGTCCTGCCCTGCCTGTGTGTTCCCCCACTCAGCTGGGGTCTCTGCTCCCCCCGGGCTCAGCGCTGCCCTGGCTGTCTCTGTGGGGCCAGGCAGCGAGCTCGCTGCTTTGGTCACAGCATCAGAGCCAGCGTGAGCCACCTCTCCAGTGTGCAGGGGGGTGGGGAGCATCTCTCTGACCCACCCCGCCCTAGGGGTCTGGTTACAGGCAGGCAGGTAACCGGGGCCTGGCAGCTCCTCCCCCCTGCCAGCCAGGTCATTTGCATTTTCACTGACCATTTCCCTCTTAGCCAATTGGTTTCCTGAGTTCAAATTCAAATCCTCGGCCGTTACAGGGCCTGGATCCTGTCCCAAAGATTCACAGTCACCCCCCAACAGCACCTCACCGCTGATATCCTGGAGACCCCCAACCACCAGCCAGCCCGACCCCTCCTGGGTCTGCACAGGGATCTGGGCCATAGGCAGGGCGAATGGGTCCGTCCCGGGGACCCTCACCCAGGTCACACAGCCCCCCAGCAGCTGGTGGGGGTGCACCACCCGGGGCCTGACCACAACTCTCTCTGTCCCGGGGTCTTGCCACCCCCCGAATGTCTCTCCATTGACCATCAGCTTCCGTTTCCACTGGGGGTCCATAGGGCTTGAGTCCAGGGCCAGGAGTGGAAATCCGTCCACCATCCCACCCTTCTGGCTGGTGGAGTTTATGGCCTTGGGACCCAGCAAGGGGGTTAAATCCCGGGGCTTTTCCGCAGGGTCTCTCTGGTTCCAATCACCAGCCTGCTCCAAGGCAGTGAGGTGGGCCTCCACATCCCCACCCTCCTTAACCAGGGGCAGCAATTTAGGATCGAGGTTCCCTGCGGAGCTGGCACCCCGGGATCTGTCCCCACTTACCCCTGGCCAGTCCCCTATGCCTCTCCATTCCACCACCGCAAGTTCACGCTGCTGCTTCTTCTGTAGGTCTTTCTCGGGCTCTTGCTGTCTCTCACCGTCCTCTTGCTCTCTCGGACTCAGCTCCAGTCCCATCCGTCTCCGATCCCCTGCTGGGGAACCCGATCGTGAAGACCCCCGTCTGGTTGGGGACCAGACTCTTGGGGATGGCAGGCTATCACTCCAGCTGCTCCCAGATCCTGCTGTAGCCCCATTGGGGTCCGGAATCTGCTCCCTGGAATGGTCATCTTCCTCCAGCCGCGTGATTAACTGGGCTTTAGTGAGCTTTCCAATGGGTATCTCTCTCTTTTTGCACAGGGTTACAATGCTCTTCTTAAGGAGAAGGCGATACGCCATCACTTCACTGCTCCCAAGTTTGCTGTTGACTCGCAGGCCTGTGTGCTCTTAGCTCCCCACGGTTTCCAGGAAGAACCCCAAGTGTGCCAGCCCTTCTCCAGGTCACCGCCTCTTTGCCAGGGTCGAGCTGCAGCTCCTGCGCCCCTGGGTCCACTCACGGCACCCCCAGGGGAACCCTGTCCCTGCAAAATTCCTTCTCTCTCCCAGGGCCAAGCCGCAGGCTCCTCTGCCCCTGGGACTGCTCACTGTAGCCCCCAGGGGGACCCCCTCATTGCACAGTCCTTCTCGCTGGACACACACTCCCAGGGGTTAAGCGTAGCTCCTCCGCTCCCCGAAACCGCTCCTCCGTGAGCCTTCAGCACGCCTGGTCCTCGTTAGCACCCCTTCGTTCTACTGCTCCCCAGTTACTTACTGCAGGAAGCGCCGTTCACGGGGTGCAGAACATCCCACCGCTGCCACCAGTTGTCACGGAGTATAGGGGAGTCCGGCCCTGCACCCCTCTTCCCCGGATTCACTGGGAGTCTCAGCCAGTCAGTAGAACAGAAGGTTTATTGGAGATGCCAGGAACACAGTCCAACCAGAGCTTGTCAGTACATCCAGGACCCCTCAGTCGGGTCCTTCCGGGGGGCAGGGAGCTTAGACCCCAGCCTGGGGCTCCCTGCATTTCGCCCCACAACTCCAACCGGGGCAGGGAGGCCAGACCCTGTCTGCCTCCCTCGCCTCTTCCCAGGCCAGTTTTCAAACTCAAACTCTCTAGCCCCTCCTCCGCCTTTGTCTGCTTCCCGGGCCAGGAGGTCACCTGATCCCTTTGTTCTCACACCTTCAGCTCTCACCTTTGCCGGGGGAGGGGCCGGGCCATCTGTTGCCAGCAGACAGGGCCATTCTCTGTGTCCAGGCCTCTGCCTTCTAGGACTTTGTAACAATCATGTACCGTTGTCCCACCACCTAAATACTCAAGCACCGCATAGGGAAAACTAAGGCACCCACACAGTACTCAGGGAAACCTTAACTACAGTCCTAGTTCGTCACATAGGTGTATTACGGTAACACCTAGGAGCCCCCATCATGGGCCAGGACCCCTGTGTGCTGGGTGCTGTATGTTATTTATTAGGTGTATTACGGTAGCACCTAGGAGCCCCCTCACGGGCCAGGACCCCGTGTGCTGGGTGCTGTATGATATTTATTAGGTGTATTACAGTAGCATCTAGGCGCCCCCTCACGGGCCAGGACCCCGTATGCTGGGTGCTGTATGTTATTTATTAGGTGTATTACGGTAGCACCTAGGCGCCCCCGACACGGGCCAGGACCCCGTGTGCTGGGTGCTGTATGTTATTTATTAGGTGTATTACGGTAACACCTAGGAGCCCCCATCATGGGCCAGGACCCCTGTGTGCTGGGTGCTGTATGTTATTTATTAGGTGTATTACGGTAGCACCTAGGAGCCCCCGTCACGGGCCAGGACCCCGTGTGCTGGGTGCTGTATGTTATTTATTAGGTGTATTACAGTAGCACCTAGGCGCCCCCGTCACAGGCCAGGACCCCCGTGCGCTGGGTGCTGTATGTTATTTATTAGGTATATTACGGTAGCACCTAGGAGCCCCCTCATGGGCCAGGACCCCCGTGTGCTGGGTGCTGTGTTGCTCCGATCAGACGGCGTGGAAGCCCCTGCAATAGAAAGGGGTGTATCTGCTCTCCCTTGGGACAGGTCGGGCTCAGATCCCATCTCAGGCTGGAACGAGCGGGTCGGGGGAACTGCTTCCAGGCATTGCTTTCCAAAACGGGGCCCGGCCCTCCGGCAGGATGGGTCTCCCGGCCTGCGTGGCGTGGGGCTGCTGCCCACGCAGCTCTCTGTCTCCCGAAGGATCCCGTGTCGTTCTCTATCGCTTGCGTCTTTGGGGCTTGGTTTGCTGCCGCTGCCAGAGGAACGTAGGGGCCACTGAATAAATCTGGGGTAATTAGCAGTCACGTCTTAATGAAACGGAGCCTGCACCTGGGCTCAAGGAAAGTCACCCACGGGGCATTTGTATTGCTGATGCATTTCTCCGGTGGCCTGGTCGCCAGTGATCTGCTTTGGGCTAGAGCCCCACGGGGCCAGAGGACAGCTCGCCCCGTGGTTAGGGCACTAGTATGGCTGGAGCGGGAGGCCTCTCAAACCAGGCCTTTGGAGAGATGCCCCCGTAAGGGCACAGGCCTAGGTGACAAGGTGACAGTGACAAGCAAATAGCCCCCGTCTGATCAAACTGCGTCTTCTCCCTTGGGCAGAGTGATCGAAAACCACCACGTGGAGGAGTACGCCGTGGAATACCCAGCGTACGGAGAGGGCTGCCTGCTGCCGTGTGACTGCCCAGCCGACTGCTACCGAGACCACTGCAGCCACACAGAGCACAGGTAAGTGGCTGGGGGGTTGGCAGGGGGCCGTTTGAGAGTGCCAGATCCATGCCCAGGTCCCCCTGGAGAACATGCTCACGTTACAGGCCACGCACAGAGTCCATGGGAGTCACTGGGGATGCTGCCAGCAGCCACAGGATTACGCTAGGTGCATTGGCACCAGCCCCGCGCCAGGGCTCTTAGGAGAACAGACCCACATTCCAACACACGCAGCCTTAAAGTGCTTGCAGGCAGCCAAGGGTACACCTGCGACCCAAGTGCTCCTCCCGGTTCCACCTGGACTGGGATTTGGGCTCAGTGAGCCGCTCTCAGCCGTGGATTCGCCAGATGTTCAACACAGGAAAGACACAGGAGGCCCGGTTTGGAAAAAGGGTCAGACTGGGACTGTGGCCACATGTGCAGGCAAACGGGAGCCTCATGCGTGTGCCCCGTTCCAACAATGGCCCGTGCCCCGCGGGCGGCTGAATGCACGCAGAATAGTGCCCAGCCTGTGCCACCAAGCACGGGAATTGCACGTGCCAATCAGGTGTGCAGCCATCTGCAGGTACATTTTGTGTGTGCAATCAGGGCTTTCCAAAGGAGACGCGGGGGCTCGCCTAATCCCACCCCCACAGGGGACCATCTAGTGGCCAAGCAATAGAGTCCCCACTCCTTCCCTTGGGACCCTCCGATGCAGCTGAATACCTCCCAGGCTGGGATGCTTTCTCTAATGTTTAGTCTAAATCTTTCCTTCCTGTGATCCCACCGCTGCCAGCAATGCACACACCCCCACCCATGCCCCGAGTAGATTTCTCTCCCTCCCAGCCGCTTCCAGCTGTCACATGTTTGCTGACAGTCGTGTGCCCACTCAATCAAGCCACGCAGCTTTAGTGCTTTTAATCTTCCCTCGGCAGTCAGTCCTTCCAGTTCCCTTATTGCCGCTCTCCGTGGGCTCCCTCCTTCTGGTGGTTAGGTGCCAGAAGCGGAGCGGGGGAAGCCTACGTTTTGAGATGAACAAGAAATGATCATTTCAATGCTGCCAGTCTACTGCCAAAGCCAGACCTCTCGCTGCCGAGGAAGGTGCTGCCATGCCGATGCACACGTCCACCACAAGGGGTCGCCGCACTGCCCCCTTGTAAGGACACACATAGCCAGAGGTCAGCGTTGTCAATGGGCATCGAAACCCGGGTCCAAAGGAACAAGCTGCCAGCCCCCAAGGAACCCGGTTAGCCCCCTTCTGCAGCGAAAGCACAAGCCCTGAGCTAGAGGAGCAAGCGGCAGGCTGGGAGAGCCACTAGAGAGGGACCGGGTCCGAGCGCTCCGGACCCGATCCAAAGCCCATGTTGGTGCACGAGAGTCTTCCCATAGGTTTCAAAGAGCTTTGGAAGTGCATCACACGGACAAGCTGCTCCATCAATCAGCAGCATGGGTCATGGCAGCAACTGGCTTCAGAAACCAAGCCTGGGGTCTCTCCCTCTGCGGCCCTGTCTGCTAACATGAGCCTCCAACACCTGCCGGGGGGGGAGCACGGTGCGGTGTATTGTACGCACGCCAGTTACTCATCTCCTAAGCAATGATCACCCGGAGGCTTGCTGCTGAGATTCTGTAATGACCTCCCCTGCCACATTGGCTCAAGCCTGGGATCTTCAGCGCCACAGCGCTAACCTCTGTTGTTTGCGCTACAGGCACAGCTCTGCTAGCAGGGAGCAGCGGTAGGTTGTTATCCTAGCGGGGAGCAGCGGTAGGTTGTTATCCTAGCGGGGAGCAGCGGTAGGCTGGGTTATCCTAGCGGGGAGCAGCGGTAGGTTGTTACCCTAGCGGGGAGCAGCGGTAGGCTGGGTTATCCTAGTGGGGAGCAGCGGTAGGCTGGGTTACCCTAGCGGGGAGCAGCGGTAGGCTGGGTTATCCTAGCGGGGAGCAGCGGTAGGTTGTTACCCTAGCAGAGAGCAGTGGTAGGTTGTTACCCTAGCGGGGAGCAGCGGTAGGTTGTTACCCTAGCGGTGAGCAGCGGTAGGTTGTTACACTAGCAGGGAGCAGCGGTAGGCTGTTATCCTAGCGGGGAGCAGTGGTAGGCTGTTATCCTAGCGGGGAGCAGCGGTAGGCTGTTATCCTAGCGGGGAGCAGCGGTAGGCTGTTATCCTAGCGGGGAGCAGTGGTAGGTTGTTATCCTAGTGGGGAGCAGCGGTAGGCCGTAGTTGTTAACTGGTTATGATAAATTCTAGGCTCCCTGTAGGGCTGACATCCTTCCACACATACATGCTGAGAGATAAACTGCTGCGTCTACACTGGGGTTTTAACATGTGTTAGTTACTATGTCTCCTAAAACAGGTTTGAAAACACCTTTATCCCTAACAAAGACATGGCCGGATATACACACAGCTCCCCCCCGACACACACACACACACTGGGGGTGAGGCACCCCCCACTGCTCTGCGCAGGGGCTGGGTCGTGGGGGGGCTCGAGGTTACTGCTCCCCACCCTGAGCCTCTCCGCTCCCTCAGCAGGCTGAAGAGGAGGATGAGCAGCTCCACCTCGCCGCCGCCCAAGAAGAAAAAGAAAAAGAAATCGAGTCATCGCCGGAGCCGGTGAGTCACCTGCCCGCCCCTCCCCGCTTCTCTGGCCCGGCCTGCTGCACTCTGGGGGCGGCAGGATAGGCCCCGTCCATGCGCCCCTGCCACTGGGAGGGGGATCCCTACCTGACCCCAAGCCAACAGGACCCTCAACCCCTCCCTCATTCCCTTCCCTTCCCCAGCCACCCCCTCTCTCTGCCCATCCCTCCCCTCCCCTTCCCCTGGCAGGGTGGGGCAGCCAGCACTGTGGGGCTGGGCCAAGGGGGCACAGGGCTCTCCCCCAGTGGAAGCGCCCGGTCCGGGCCGACAGCTGCCCCTGCAGTGCCAGAGCCAGGATCTCCTGCTCCTGCCCTATACGGCTGTAGCGCCTACCACAATGTTCCCTGCAACCCCGGCCTGAGGTCCCCTTCTTTGACCTCATCCCTCGTGCCCTGGGCTGGCTCTCAGAGTCGCGGGGACTCCCAGGGGCCCCGGGCAGAGGCAGGCAGACCGGGGGTGCCGGCATTCTCCCTGCGGTGTGACCTTGGTGGGACCTGATATTCCCCAGCACCTGCCAGAACACCTTCTCTTCCCCCATCGATGCAGCCGCCTGCCCCTCCTCCGGCGGCCTCCTGCCAGGCTCCCTGCCCGGGCTCTTCCCCCATCTCGTGGCCAAGCAGCAGGCTCAGGGCCCATCCCACCGTGAGCCCATAATGACCCGTCAGACGGCGGGGAGGGGGACTGGGAGAGACGCGCCCCCTGGTACTGGCATTTAATGGGCTCCCTTATCCCTGCTTGCATCCGAAGAAGTGGGTATTGACCCACGAAAGCTTATGCTTCAATACCTCTGTTAGTCTATAAGGTGCCACAGGACCCTTTGTCGCTTTTACAGATGGGGAAACTGAGGCACAGTGCAGGGGGAAAATGTCTTCTCTAAGCTAAACGTCTACTCTGCAGTGGGAGGTGCCTGCCTAACCTGGTGACCTACCCAAGCTAGCGTTGATCCAGCCAGCTCCAGCAACAACAGCATGAAGCCACGGCGGCATGGGCCAGCCACTCGAATAAGTACCCAGGGTCACTGCCATGGCTTCACTGGTAGCCCTAGCCAGGACAAAGCTAGCCCCAGCTAGAACAGGGAAGCCTACAGGGGCAGCGCTCAGACCTCCCACTGCAGTGTAGCCCTACCCACAGTGAGTCAGTGCGTATAAAACCCGGGAGCCCAGAGTCCCAACCCGGCGGTTTAGCCACCCGCCTTCCCTGGAAATGACAAATGACCCGGGCTGGTTCCGTGGACGGTGGGTGGTTTTATGGCTTCATTGCAAGTTGCTTTGGAGTGTTTGCCACCCAGACAGGCAGCTGTTGGCGCAAAATGCTCGCTCGCTTGCTGTCTGTCCCAAGCTGGTGTGCTGACCCCAAGCACATATGAATTGGTGGTGACACTGCTGTCTGACAGGCTCCCAGCTCCGCACAGAAATCCCAGCATTTCCAGGGCAGATGGCGGCAATATCGTCTGTCCCACTAGAGTCTCTGGGATGGATTCCCCCCCACCCTCGATCCTAGGGCCAAATTGACTCCTCGCGTAAAGTAGAGGGACCACCGGGCTGCTCTAGCTTATGCTCACTGAATCGGTCTGCTAGGTCCCTGCCCCCCTCTGGCCACCATGTCACGCCCCTGAGCTGCCCCGGTTTGGAGAGCCAAGGTGCAGGGGGAACATAAAGCTGGCTGGGGGACTCCTCAGCAGCTGTGGGTCCCCTTTTGCACAGCTGTAACCAAGGATCTGGCCCTAGAGGGTGAGGGTATTAGAGAGAAGGGGGAGTGTGGCAGAGGGGGTGTCTCCCATGAAGCATGATCCGAACTCTAGCCACACTGGGTGCCATCCCCTCTCATTTTGCCCCATGCAGCTGGCCGGGCGGCTCAGGCGGGTGTTAGAATGGGGCTCAGACCCCTGCATGGGGGATCTGCTGGCCGAGCCCACCCAGTGCACTGCTACAGCCCTGCATGGGGCAGCCCGGGAGGAGAAAGCACCTGTCCCCATAGCTTGTGCAAACAGGTGCCGCGGCCCATTCCATGGGCGCCCCCGCCCCCGGCTGGTGTGTGCAGCCCCGGCCCGCTCAGCCCCGGCCCCCTGCTTGGGCTTAGCCCTGCTGGGACCCATTCTGAGCCCAATTTGGCTCACTTGTATCCCAAACAGAGAGCCCAGGCCTGTGTCTAGAAGGTCCTGAGCAGGCCACGCCACGCCCATCGCCCCGTTACCTGGGGGCACCCCGGAGGGTCTCTGCACGTGCAGGGGAGTCTCTGAGCCGGGGATGTGCCGCCCCCTGCCCTGTCCCCGGTGTTCCTCACGTCCATCGCCCTGCACCGCCCCCTCCCCCGGCCTCGGTGAGGCTAATGACTCTGTCTGCAGACCTGAGCCAGCAGCTTTAATGAGCCCAGCCTGGCTGGTGATTAATCAGGGACTAGGAAGAGGAGTCGGACACAGAACCGCTCGCTCCTTCCTGGATCCCTCCCCACAGGAGTGTGTACCCCACCCTGCCCCCACCCTGTGGGGCCCGCTCCCTTCCTGTGCCCCAGCCCGGCGCTCCCCTGCCAACCCCAACACTTGCCTGATCCTTGTTCCTCTCCATCCACCCTCTCCCTCTGTTTGTTCGGCTCTGCCACACTCCCTGTCCCCCGACACCCCCGCCTGGGTCTCGCCTCCCCCTCCAGCGACAGGTCGGTTCGGAGGGAGTGTGACACGTTCATTTTCACCACTTGGGGGGGGGGCCCAGAAATGGCTATGGCGTCACCCCTTTAAGAGGCAAGGTGACTCCCCGAATACGCAGAGTTAGGATCATCCGAGCTTTGGGGTCAATGGGAATTAGTCGCCCAGCTCCCAGGCATGTTAACAGGACCCCACTGCTAGCTACATTGCCCTGGAGTCTTAACTTCCGCCCGTCCCACCCAGAGTCAGCGTGTGACCCTGTTCGATGGGAGCGTGGTTCAACCCAGGTGCGTGCCATGGGGCGGCAGAGTGTTTCCCAGCCGGCCTTTCTTCCAGGCTTGGCCAAGTGTGCGGTGCTGGATTGCCGGGGTCAGACAGGGCGAGGGGAGGCCGCCCGTAATCCCAACTGGGGACGAGCTGCTGTGGATCCAGAGGCACTCGCCGCGGCTGAGAGAGACGCAGGATTGTTGATAGCGAGAGGCTGTGACAGAGACCTGCACACACCCACAAAACACTCCCAGAGATACAGACACACCCAGAGCTAGAGAGACGCCGTCACTGAGACCGCTCTGCACAGACACACCCACAAAACACTCCCAGAGATACAGACACACCCAGAGCTAGAGAGACGCCGTCACTGAGACCGCTCTGCACAGACACACCCACAAAACACAACCAGAGATACAGACACACCCAGAGCTAGAGAGACGCCGTCACTGAGACCGCTCTGCACAGACACACCCACAAAACACTCCTAGAGATACAGACACACCCAGAGCTAGAGAGACGCCGTCACTGAGACCGCTCTGCACAGACACACCCACAAAACACAACCAGAGATACAGACACACCCAGAGCTAGAGAGACGCCGTCACTGAGACCGCTCTGCACAGACACACCCACAAAACACTCCCAGAGATACAGACACACCCAGAGCTAGAGAGACGCCGTCACTGAGACCGCTCTGCACAGACACACCCACAAAACACTCCCAGAGATACAGACACACCCAGAGCTAGAGAGACGCCGTCACTGAGACCGCTCTGCACAGACACACCCACAAAACACTCCTAGAGATACAGACACACCCAGAGCTAGAGAGACGCCGTCACTGAGACCGCTCTGCACAGACACACCCACAAAACACAACCAGAGATACAGACACACCCAGAGCTAGAGACGCCGTCACTGAGACCGCTCTGCACAGACACACCTACA
The DNA here is from genome assembly GCA_037349315.1 of Chelydra serpentina. Taxonomy (NCBI): domain Eukaryota; kingdom Metazoa; phylum Chordata; order Testudines; family Chelydridae; genus Chelydra; species Chelydra serpentina. Next base: position 18,244,613 of record JBAIAC010000027.1, on the reverse strand, counting down.
AAACACAACCAGAGATACAGACACACCCAGAGCTAGAGACGCCGTCACTGAGACCGCTCTGCACAGACACACCCACAAAACACAACCAGAGATACAGACACACCCAGAGCTAGAGAGACGCCATCACTGAGACCGCTCTGCACAGACACACCCACAAAACACTCCTAGAGATACAGACACACCCAGAGCTAGAGAGACGCCGTCACTGAGACCGCTCTGCACAGACACACCCACAAAACACAACCAGAGATACAGACACACCCAGAGCTAGAGAGACGCCATCACTGAGACCGCTCTGCACAGACACACCCACAAAACACTCCCAGAGATACAGACACACCCAGAGCTAGAGAGACGCCGTCACTGAGACCGCTCTGCACAGACACACCCACAAAACACTCCTAGAGATACAGACACACCCAGAGCTAGAGAGACGCCATCACTGAGACCGCTCTGCACAGACACACCCACAAAACACTCCCAGAGATACAGACACACCCAGAGCTAGAGAGACGCCATCACTGAGACCGCTCTGCACAGACACACCCACAAAACACTCCTAGAGATACAGACACACCCAGAGCTAGAGAGACGCCGTCACTGAGACCGCTCTGCACAGACACACCCACAAAACACTCCCAGAGATACAGACACACCCAGAGCTAGAGAGACGCCGTCACTGAGACCGCTCTGCACAGACACACCCACAAAACACTCCCAGAGATACAGACACACCCAGAGCTAGAGAGACGCCATCACTGAGACCGCTCTGCACAGACACACCCACAAAACACAACCAGAGATACAGACACACCCAGAGCTAGAGAGACGCCATCACTGAGACCGCTCTGCACAGACACACCCACAAAACACTCCCAGAGATACAGACACACCCAGAGCTAGAGACGCCGTCACTGAGACCGCTCTGCACAGACACACCCACAAAACACTCCCAGAGATACAGACACACCCAGAGCTAGAGACGCCGTCACTGAGACCGCTCTGCACAGACACACCCACAAAACACAACCAGAGATACAGACACACCCAGAGCTAGAGACGCCGTCACTGAGACCGCTCTGCACAGACACGCACACACAGTGAGATACAACAGCGACATACACACAGATCCAGAGACATGCAAAGAAGGAAAGACACTGTTATGGGCGCGCACACACACACACACACACACACACACACACACACACACACACACACACACACACACACACACACACACACACACACACACACACACCATGCACAGCTCCAGGCACACATACCCAACCGACAGAGGGAAGGACACACATCACACACACACATCCAGACATGCACACACACGCACCTTACAGTTAGGCTCAAATTAGAGTGACCAGCATACGTCCTGTTTTCGGCCGGGACAGTCCCCTTTTAAAGCCCTGTCCCGGACGTCCTGACGTTTTTGGCAAATCTGGGCATTGGTCCCGTTTGCTCCTGCCAGTTGCAAGTTGCTCTGATCAGTTGGCAAGTGTGACAGCTGATGGCGCTCTTGGGGGTGCGGAGGAACACTTGGGCAGACCGGCAGCGACACGAGCCGCTGGGTGGCGGGGCTCAGGCAGTCAGGCCAGGGCGACGTGGGTCTTGGGGAGTCAGGGAGTCGTGGGGCTCGGGTGGACAGCGTCAATCCCAGGCAGCGTGGGGCTCGGGCAGTCAGCCCAGGGCGGTGCGGGGCGCAGGTGGTCAGCCCCAGACCTGGGCAGCGTGGGGCTCGGGCAGTCAGCCCAGGGCGGTGCGGGGCGCGGGTGGACAGCGTCAATCCCAGGCAGCGTGGGACTCGGGCAGTCAGCCCAGGGCGGTGCGGGGCGCGGGTGGTCAGCCCCAGACCTGGGGGCCGTGGGGCTCGTGCAGTCAGCCCAGGGCGGTGCGGGGCGCGGGTGGTCAGCCCCAGACCTGGGCAGCGTGGGGCTCGGGCAGTCAGCCCAGGGCGGAGCGGGGCGCGGGTAGTCAGCCCCAGACCTGGGGGCCGTGGGGCTCGGGCAGTCAGCCCAGGGCGGTGCGGGGCGCGGGTGGTCAGCCCCAGACCTGGGCAGCGTGGGGCTCGGGCAGTCAGCCCAGGGCGGTGCGGGGCACGGGTAGTCAGCCCCAGACCTGGGCAGCGTGGGGCTCGGGCAGTCAGCCCAGGGCGGTGCGGGGCGCGGGTAGTCAGCCCCAGACCTGGGGGCCGTGGGGCTCGGGCAGTCAGCCCAGGGCGGTGCGGGGCGCGGGTAGTCAGCCCCAGACCTGGGGGCTGTGGGGCTTGGGCGAGCAGCAATGCCAGGTGGCTCAGGAGGAGTGGGGGGGGTTGCGTGTCCTCAGGCAAGCGGTGATGTCCGACAGGCAGCTCGGGCCAGCCCCAGGCGGGGTCCCGGTTTTACATTGGTACATATGGCCCATCGCTCAAATGCAAACTGAGAATGGGAGCTAACAGTGGAGGGGTAATTCCCTTCGCCCCCAATTGCCAAGCACGTTCAAGGCCCCTTTGCCGCCGTGGCTGCTTTGTCCTCTCCTTGTCTGGGGCTGCCCGGCTCTCTCTGCTGCTGGGAGCTCTGGCTCCTCTGCTCTGCCGGGAGTTTGTGTGTTTGTAAATGTCTTCGTTTGTCCTGGAATGCAACCAGCCCCGTAATGTTTCCCCTCTCTGCAATGCCACGTCCTAACGAGGCAATTACTGTGCGTGCATGAGATAATCAGTGCCTGTAATTATGTCATTAGGAGACGTGCCATCACCATCACCCAGCCGAACACACGCTGGGAGCAGGCCCGGCCCGGTGGGGGGGGCGGAGACTGATGCTCAGCATCAGGCGGGTGGTAACTGAGCAGGATTGGGGCCCCAAGCCCTACAGAAGGGCTAAGTGGAAGAACTCGGTCCCCATTAGGGGCCCAGCTCCCAAATGGGCCCTCTGCCCACTGGAAAGATGCTGCTGCCGCTAACACGTGGTTTATCTGCTTCCTCCCCCAATGTCAGCAAAAAGAGGAAACCCGGATCAGAGCGCAGGTGAGTGATGCTGCTGAAATGTCAGGGATGGGGTGGGGCGGGAGGAGGCAGCAGGCTGGCCATTCTTTCCAGCCCAGCGCTCTCCCCCCACCGTAGGTAAGTCCATAGCCCCAGAGCTGCAAGCAGTGGGGCTCCCTCCCCAGCTTCTGCTCGGGCCGTGTCCATGCCAAACCCCCGCGGAAGCCAGGCTGTGGCCCAGTTGGCTCCGTAACGGGCACTAAGTCACGCCAAGCCAGTGCCCGGTGCCTCAGTTTGCTGCCAAGCGCTGCTGCCCCCCTGAACCGGCGGGGTGGGTATCTACGGGCGTGTCTACACCGCGGTCCCAGCTGTGACTGCAGCAGACGGGGACACACCGAAGCTAGCTTTGCTCTAGCTGCCGGAGGAGCAATAGCAGTGAATCTGCAGCTGGCCTTGCCCGCCCAGGACCCCCGCTACATAGCGGGGTGGGCACTAGATCAAAGCCAGCTAGGGAATGTCTACATGTGCCGCCAGTGCAGCGACACTCTCAGGGGCCCGTGACATGCTTTCATTTAACAATCCTGTCAACAGCATGGTGGAGTCAGTCAGATCCTCAGCTGGGGCCGGCTCCGTGCCAGCCTGCAGGGCGGCACTGATTGGCACCAGCTGACCCCTGAGCCCCTAAACTCTGGCTGGCTCTGGAGCCAGGATTTGCAGAAGGGTGATTTCCTGGTGACTTCAGTAGACGCGCCAGCGCTGGGGGCTTTGGCAAATCTGATCCCAGCCGGGTGTATTAAGGTTCCATAGCCTGGAAGCTCTTTAGGGCCGGGGCTCTCAGTTCAGTCGGTGTTTGCACAGTGCCTACGATTAGCATCAATCAGAATATTAATTAGGAATCTTGGGCCCATGGGCTTCGTGGCCTGTTTCCCGTTAGATCCTGCAGGGACCACAAGGTGGCGCTGAGATGCAACAGAAGTGTTTTTCGAGCTGGCCGAAACGTTTCAAAAAAATATTTCAATCACATTTTGAAACAAAATTTCAACCAAAAGACCCCCCGGGAAAATCCTTTCCCCCACTTTTCAGACCCTCTTTAATGCTCTTGACTCTATTTTTACTGGCTGAGACTTTCCGAGCCACCCGGTGGATTTGAACACCCTGTTATAATTCAGTGTCCCAATCCCTTTGGCCGCTTGGAGGGATCTCAGCCTTTCTCGCTGAAACTTCCCTGCGTCTGGCTGGGTGTGCTCCGGCTCACGAGGATACGACGCTGGCTGTTCGGGAGGGTCCGAACATGCCGGGTATCTGGCAGGAGGGGGCCGTGTTCTCAGACACCGGTCCCAGCAAACTCTCCGGCCCTCAGGAGGCCCCATCCTGGGGCAGGAAGATCCCACCCCACCCACCACTCAAAGGCACCCGTGTTTGCTTTCCAGCTGCGACAGCTCCTCGCCCCTCCGGAAGGAGAAGAAAAAGAAGACCGGGAAGAAACACAGACGAGACAGGTACTGGGCCGGGGGAGCCGTGATCCTTCTTCTCGCTGCTCCATCCTTGTCCACCTTCCTTCCCTGGCTCACTACCTCCCGGGCTGGGCCACGCTGCAGAAAGGGTTACTCCGTCCATGGCTGAGGGGGGCAAGGGAAGGGCCAAAGCTCCCCTGGGTGTAATCCGATTGATTCAAAGCAGGCTCTGACCCCACAGCTTCCGGCAGCTGCCGGTGTTGCACTGCGGATCTCCGGGGCCGTGAATAATGCAGGGCAAGCAGCCGATCCTGCTGACAAAGCAGCCACCTGGGCTGAGGCCCTTAAACCTGAACTCAGCGCTCCCCACTCCCCGCCCCGGTGATGAAGTCACCCCCCCCCCCCCCCCCCGGGATAGGAGGGCAGCGGGATGTGATCAATGACCAGAGCAGAGCAGCCTGTAGCAATCAGGACGTGGCTGGGGAATCCGATGCAATTGGCAGAGGCTCCAGGCAGCTCCCACGCCTGCAGCAGGCCCTGGGCTGGGGGAGTTTGGAAGGGGGTCATCGGCAGTGGGGATCCACCCTGGGGCCTTTGGATCCTGAAGCAGGAGACTCTCCTGTCTGAGCGAAAAGAGCCCCCTCTGTCAGCCAAGGCCCTAGCAGGCCCGTGAACCTCTCTCCATGACCCGGCCACCCCGTGTCCCGCTGGACGCTGTCTCCCTGGCTCTCCACTCGCGCTGCCTGGTGTCTCCCCGCGGGGGCTAAGGCCCGGACTCTGCCGTGGCGGAAGGAGCGGCTGGCTGCGCGGCCAGGGAACAGGTGACACCGAGTCCCTCCTAGTCTGCCAGTGAAATCCCAACCTCGCTGACCCGTCTCCCCTTGGCTTCAGCCTGGAGCTAATTGTGTCACCAGGGGGTGGCGCTCCCTTGGCTCAGCCCTGGTGGACAGAGAGCACCGGTGCTAATCCCAAGCGCCAACCCAGGAGTGGCATCGGTAGGGTCCAGCTGGAGAACCCCCTGCCCTCCGTAGATCAGTCGTGTAGGGTCGCCCCCACCCCCGAGACCACACAGGGCAGGGTCGCTTTCCGTTAGATTACACACCCACCCTTCTGGTTCCTGTGGCCATCTGCGACTAGCATCCCAAGAGGTAAAGCACAACCCGGGTGACATCAGAGGTGACTCGGCCAATCCTTCTCCGGCCTGCCAGGCAGCTGACTGGTTCCTTTGCATGCTGCCATCGTATTGGGTTAAAGGATTCCAAAGTTTGAATAAATGATCATTCATAAATCTTTGATCCCCCCCACCCCAGTAACACACCCCAGGGAGGTGTGATCCTGACAGCACCTCACTCGTCCCAGCTGGACCAGAACCAGAGAAGGTGGCCAGACACTGTTAGAGGAGCTGACTTCGGCCTTCTAGCATGCAGGCGTTACTGTAATATGCAGCCGTACTTGGGTATTGCTACAGTACGGAGCTATTCTTGAGTGTTCAGCCATCGGCAGCCGTACGCCGGTGTTACTGTGGGACGTTACACTCCTGTATTACAAGAGCAAGTAGACAGACTTGAGAATTACTGTTACATGGAGCCTTGAGCTGCGAGCTGATCAGCTCTCATGAAGTAACCGGGCAAGGGCTGGCTCAGCCCTGGACTATAATAACCCTCCAGGAAAGTCACTATATCTCTGAATCAGCCACGGGGCCGGGGGCGCTGCGCTGGAGAAGGTGGCTTCTTTGGGCCCAGATGTAAACTCAAGGTCCTGGCCAGTGGTGGTTAGTGGAGATCCCACGGCACGTATGTTTTGCGTGAATCGGGGCGTTCGCCCCGGGGTCCTGCCTCAGTCCCGGGGCAGGTCATTCTATCCTGAACGAAATCCCTCCCCCGACCCATTTCAGATGGACCCAGGATTCTTCTGCCTCCCCTGTTCCAAGCTGCTGTGCCATGGGCTGTTTAAACCGCGCCCGCCTCCCACCCAGATTCAGCTGCAGGTGGTTTGCGGGTGAAATGATTTCACCGGCGAGCCGGCTGAAAAACATGGGAATACATTTGTCTGCGGTAGATAAATAGGTGGGCATATCTGGGGCTGGAGGGCTGGATAGGCAGGTATGTATGGGGACAGGTGGATAGAGGGTTTGTAGGGGGGTACGTAGATGCACCACTGAAATATAGGGGCCTTGTCCCTCTGCCTCCGCACCACCATTACCAAGGAGCTCCCTGGCTACCAGTTTCCCTTCCCTCGGGGCGCCACAGCTGCGGGGCTGACCCCCTCAGGGCGCATCTCAACCCATCTGCTTTGTTTCTGTCTCGTTTCTCTCGTCATCCAGGTCTGAGTCTGGATCCCGGAAGAAGAGAAGACACAGGTGAGAGCGAACGATGCAGGAGTCTCACAGCCTCGCTTGGCCCACCCCACCCGCTGGTGCCCCCACGGCACCCTCTCCTCTCTCCTGGCCTCTGGCGTCCCCTGCCCCAGGGGAAATTCAATCCCTTCCAATGGCCTGGGTCCCCAAGGAGGGGAAGTGGGTGGGGTCGCATGCCCGTGGGGTGTTTGACTGTGGGTGCGGGGACAGCGGAGGGCTGGGCTCATTCGCACACCAGAGGCGCATCCAGCCGGCAGGATTCCCACTGAGAGCCAGGAGCAAAGGGGGCTCGGGGTGGAGCTGCTCGACGGTAGCGCCCCATCTCCACTTCACCGCCAGCACCGATCTCCGCCCCTGCTCCAGCAGAGGCCACCGGGAAGACGCTTGCAAAGAGTCACTTCCAGCTCGGTACCGTGCGTACCGGCTCGGCCCCGGGGAGGCTGCATTCGGGCCCGGTGGCTCCCAACAGATCCAGCCTCCTGGGCATTTGGCAAGGCCGGGCCGCTGCGAATGGTCTACATCCGCTCCTCCGCGTGCAGACATAACAGACGCTCTCCGCTTGGACAGGCCTGGGAGCCACCCGGCCGCTTGTCTAGCCAGCCTGGTGCCCTTCAGATAGCCGGCTCCACGCGTCAGAGGAAGGCAAAGAAATCCACTGTCAGGTGTCTGGTGTGCCTCCCTGATCCCTACACTAATTAGAGAGACCAGGTGGGGGAGGGGGTATCTTTGATTGGCCCCGCTTCTGGTGGGGAGAGAGACAAGCCTTCCAGCTTACACAGCCGGGGGGGTCCAGATCTAGGATCCCTCCCCCTGCAATTCCCCAGATCCAGGATCCCTCCCCCTGCCCCCCAGCAGCACCCCCAGATCCAGGATCCCTCCCCCTGCCCCCCAGCAGCACCCCCAGATCCAGGATCCCTCCCCCTGCCCCCCTGTAACCCCCCAGATCCAGGATCCCTCCCCCTGCCCCCCCTGCAACTCCCCTGATCCAGGATCCCTCCCCCTGCCCCCCCCAGCAGCACCCCCAGATCCAGGATCCTTCCCCCTGCCCCCCCCTGCAACTCCCCTGATCCAGGATCCCTCCCCCTGCCCCCCTGCAACTCCCCCGATCCAGGATCCCTCCCCCTGCCCCCCCCGCAACCCCCCAGATCCAGGATCCCTCCCCCTGCCCCCCTGCAACTCCCCCAGATCCAGGATCCCTCCCCCTGCCCCCCTGCAACTCCCCCGATCCAGGATCCCTCCCCCTGCCCCCCACCTGCAACCTCCCAGATCCAGGATGCTTCCCCCTGCCCCCCCCCCCCCGCAACTCCCCCGATCCAGGATCCTTTCCCCTGCCCCCCAGCAATTCCCCAGATCCAGGATCCCTCCCCCTGCAACTCCCCTGATCCAGGATCCCTCCCCCTGCCCCCCAGCAATTCCCCAGATCCAGGATCCCTCCCTCTGCCCCCCAGCAGCATGCGGATCCGTGCCTTATTTCAGGTTGCCGGTCTGACTCCAAGCACATGGCTCCGCTCCGGCCAGGCTCCGCCCCATGGCCTCGTGGGGACGGAAAAGCCAGGCCCTGTCTTGGCCGCTCCAGTGGGATTCAATGGGTCCAGGCCTGGGGCGCGGCGAGGCTGGAGCCGGCGGGGTGATTCCCAGCCCAAGGAGACCCACCCGGTAACCGCCGTGTGGGCGCGGGGGTGCCGGGCGCTGGGGACGTGCTCAGGGCGGGGAGTTCCTCCCGCCGCCCGCACTGCTATTTTTAACCCGCTGTTTCAATCAGAGCTGGCGCGGGTTCGTCCCTTTGGGCTGGGCACGACATCTCCAGCTCCGATGGAGACGTCCCCCCAACGCTAGGGGTGACGGGCCCGATCCTCAACCCTGGCTCCCTGCTAAACATTGCCCACATTTGTTCCGGGATGCAGGGCGCCGAACAAGCCCCTCTAGGGTGACCAGATGTCCCGATTTTATAGGGACAGTCCTGATTTTTGGGTCTTTTTCTTATATAGGCTCCTATTACCCCCCACCCCCGTCCCGATTTTTCACACTTGCTGTCTGGTCACCCTAAGCCCCTCTCCCATTCCTGCAGGGGGGTTAGGCAGGTTGCCTCGTCAGACCCATGGCCTGGCTTTGTGTCGGTGCGCTGCTGCCCTCTCGTGGTGGAAATATACATGCGGGCGAAAAAAAGGGCACAGCCCCAGAGAAAACCGGAGAGGGGGTAGAACCATGGGCAACGTCTGTCCTGTGACCCGAGCTCATGAGAAAGGCCTTTGGGGTATGTAGGAGACTTAGAGTCATAGATACTCAGGCCAACCGGGATCCTCGCGGTCTGATCTGCGTTGCACAGCCCGGGGGAGCCCCCCAGTGACTCTGCAGCCAGCCCAATGCCTTCTGGTCAAGCGGGAGCATCTCTCTGAGAAAGACGTCCCGTCTTGATTTAAAGACCACAGGGGATGGAGAATCCCTGTGAAACGGAGCCAGGGTTCACCGGAAGCTCTCAGTACGTGCGGCCCGGTGTTCGGCAAACCTAGGCTGCTCACTGGTTTAGCATCGAAACTGGTGCCAAACTCCCCCTGTGTCAAAGGAGGTTTGCTTTGTATTTGGAGCGAGGGCGTGGAGAGGGCATTTGAACTCAAAGTTCAAAGTGTGGGGCGGGGGATTGGAAATCAATGCTGGAAATCACCAGGGATGGGCCAAGGTAAACATGCACCCAACTGTTCAGTGGGGTCTCAGCGTGCCGTGTGAGTGAGTCTGGCCGGGATCATTGGAGTGGTGATGGGACCAATTCCCTGCTGATGGAAATGGGCGAAACACCATTGGAACCGCCCCCATTGACACCAGCAGAGAATTTGCCTTGTGCAGCCTTGTTGGTCTCAGCCCACGTTCTGAGATGGGGATGGGCATGGCAGAGGTCCTGAGAGCCCCTCTTCGGTTCTGTTGCCCCCTCTCCCGGTGCAAGCCCCCGTGTGTGCCCATGCCGAGCGCCACGCCGTGGGGCTGGCCGGTTGGATGGCAGCTTGGAAGACAACCTCTCCCCATCCCTCTCGGGGCTGGGCCGCGCGCTGCCGTCTGTGTTTTCAGTTCTCTGCTGTTCCGTAGGTCCCGGAGCCCCAAGAACAAAAGGAAAGAGAAAAACAAAGAGCGCAAGAGGTGAGGTTTCAGACGCAAGCCCAGGGGAGGTTTCGGGTGGGAGCAGGGCCTTGATTTCTGGCCAGGTCCGTCACCCTCCTCCTCCCCCTCTTCCCTCTCCCTTGCAGATCCCCCAGCAACTCCCCCGTCCGCAGATGCCACAGGCATAGCAGCTGCAGCTCCGCCAGCGCGTCACTCTCATCAGATTACAGCCACTGCAAATCGCCCGGCAGGTAAGCCAAGGACCCTTGGCCCGCCCTGGACCTGGGGCGGGTGGGAGGTGGGGGACAGCTCCACCAGTTGGGGGTGGACTTAAGGCAGCGATGGGGCCGCGGGCTGGGAAGGGATGGGTGAGCAGAGTGCAGGGGAGGCTGTCGGAGGTGCGCATGAGCCTCGATGTATCCGCAGTCTCCCCCATTTAGCCCTGGCTCTCCCCTCCCCTTGTATGGCTGGTTCTGATCTCCCACCAGCCTGGCATTCCTGGGGGTTCTGGGTGAAAGCCCCAGCGCCTGGAGTCAGGGGCGTTTCCCGCCCTGGCGGGTCAGGAGAAAAGCTTGGAATTGTGACCCCCGAAGGCTCCAAAACCGGACGGCAAATAAAGAGCCCCAAATCGGCTGTTTACGCCAATCTCGTGATTTGGGGAGGCCTGACTCATGCTCTTGGAGCAGTCGGGGCTGAAGGAGTGACCTCAGTGACGTAAAATGCCACAAGTGAGGTCAGAATCCGGCCCGTCGTGTGTGTACGTGGCTATGTGTGTACACGTCTGGGTAGAGGCAGCTACGTGTGCGTAACAGGATCGCCTTCCCCTTTAAGGCCCTGTTCAATCAGCCCTGCCTGGTGATAATTATCTGCCTCCCAGCCTGAAGGGGCGGGACTAATGGGGTCATGTGACAGCCTGGTAAACACCTGGGCTTTAAAAGGGCAGAGGGCTGAGTTTGGGGAGGACCCATGTGGGCTGCTGTTGTAGGTCCTGAAGCGGGGTCTGGAAGGGCTCCAGAGAAGCAGCCAGGAGTCAGGGCTCTGTCCCCGAGCAGAGGAACTGGAAGGGAGCCCAGAGGCCTGGGACTGAGCCCGCAGGGGGTGGGCTGACGAGAGGCCCAGCGGGTGGAAGAACCTTTTGTTTGTTTGGCCTTTTGTTACCCTGGGAGGGGTTAAGGGTGAGTGAGTGACTTGGCCAGAGGGCGAGGGCACCACCTCCAGCCTGTGTGGCAAGGCAGCAGGGTGGGGGCCCATGTTGGCGGAGGAAACTGAGGCAGGGAACACCTGCAGCCCCATGCATGGCCAGCAGGGGCACTGTGGGGGCAGCCCCGCCGGTGACTGTGCGTACGTGTATAATGCTGGTCAGTGAGATGCTCACCTTCAGGAAGTACTGTAGCTACGCCAGCGTGCTGCTGTCCCTACCCCCCCTCTCCTCTCCTAGGAGCCCGCCCGCAGTCACCTGCCCTCCGCTCTCTCCCGCAGACTAACCCCCAAGCACAGAGAGGACGGACGCAAGCCCAGCAGCCTCCGCTCCAGCCGCAGCCCGTCCTCCTCTCGCACCTGGCACAGCCGCTCGGCCACGCCGCACCAGAACGGGCACAAGGGCAGCACCCAGAACGGCCGGCACAGCCACGGCACCCCGGGCGAAAAACCCCAGGATGTACGTACGCTTTTCTGCTACCACGGTTCGCCCCCTCCCTGCCCTGTCTCCCTCTCCCTCTCCCCAGCCCCCCACCCCCATCATCTACCCCCCTCCTTTCGTCACTTCGCTCAGCGCTTGCAAAGCCAGGGCTGGCAAACCCAGCCGTGCCAGCCGAGCTCTCAGGGCAGGGCCAGAAGCTTGGCCTGTGTCTGCCAGACAGGCTGTGCCAGGCACGGATCACCCCTCCACCCCCCCATCCTCCATCACCATTGACATGCGCCTAGGTCCGGGCAGCCCAATGCACTGCGGGGGGGACTGGCCGTGTGTGACTGGAGGGGCGTGTAGCGTGGGTGGGAGCAGGAAGCGCTTTTCCGAGGTTTATTTCACGGGTCGCGTCAAGATTTCCCAATAGACGCCCCTGAGGGGAGCAAATAGCGGGGCTTTTCCAGCTGCCCCCGACCCCGTCCTCACTGACTCCCCCAAGGGCACCGAGGAGGGGCGGGGAGCCTTGTGCCATCTTCCGCCCTGCGTGGCGCTTCCCGGTGGGCCCCATTCAATAACCAAGGGGTAGCAGCATCTCTGATACAGGCGGTGAAAGTTGGTCACCACCCGCCCCACGATGCATCTGGGCAGCTGGCTTAGCCAGACTGGCGGAAACCCTCTTAGGAAGGGGCCCAGTGGCAGTAGAGTCTGCGAACCCTCGTCTCACATCCGCCGGGATCCTCCTCCACCACCGCCTTCCCCTCTAACTCCACTCTCAGATCCTTCCCAATGGCCACCCTGTGGAAGTCAATGGAGCGAGCAAGACCTGCAGCCTAGTGTCACCACGGCCTGTAGGTCTGGCTCGCTAACCTCAGTCCTTCTGCATGAGCAGGGCCTGGAGAGATGTTGGCTATTCCCCTTGTGTCTGAGGGCTTTGTGCCCACTTTGGCTACAGCCTCCTTCCTTGTACAAAGCTTCGGGCCTTTCCCGGGAGCCGTGAGGCCTTAGTGCTTGGTAGGAAGCCTTGGTGTTCTCTCCGTATAGAACTCAACCCCTGGGAGCCTGAAAAAGTCAAAGGGGAAAAACCCAGTAGAAGCGGCTGAGACCATGCGAGATGGTGAGTCCCACAGGAGCCTAAACCAGGCCTTGCTCGCTCAGAACTGGGCCTGGCTTCAGGCGGAGAAGCTTGGCTGGGAGTCAGGGCTGTCCCCAAACTGGGCGAGTTTCACGTGGCTTGGGGGTTTCACAACGAAAGTTGCCCACAGAGCTCAAACCTGCCATGATTCCCGTGGGACTGTGCTCATGCTCCAATGGATTGGAGACAGAGTGCTCGGCCCCAGGCAGGATGGAGCCCTAAACTTATTTTATTGAGGCCCCATGCCAATGTATGATGGTAATGGCCCAAGCCACTCCGGTACTTGGAGCTCTGGGTGTAGAATACTGGACTATGCCTTCATACGGGCCACTGGCCCATTCCTAATGTGCTTCCAGGAGAACCATCCGTACTAGGATTTGCCTCTTTATCTCAGGCCCTTCTTTGGCCTCTGTTGCCATAGTGTCTGGGCACCTCGCAAGCTTTGAACGCATCCCCGAGAGCAGGTTGGAAAACAGAAATTTCCTTCCCAGAGGAGATTCCAGATTTTCACATTTTTTCTGATCCAAATTGGAGCGAAAAATCAGTTTCCCACAGGAAGGAAATTCTGAGAAATTTCCAGTTGGAAACCTTGAAATGTTCTGTTCTGATAATGCGGAAACATTGGATAGTTCGTGAGATATAATAGCATAAAGCTTGTGTGTATATAAACCGTTGTATATTACGATTAATGTTAAGTATATACAATAACAAATTAATGTATTATACAAGTCTAAACAAAACAAAATGAGTCAAAATGAAACATTTTGTACCTTCTCAAAAGGAAACGAAAAAGTCCAAACTATTTGTTTAGACATTTTAATGACATTTTCGACAGAAAACGAGATGTTCCTGCAAAACACTTTGATTTCAGCGAACTGCAGATTCTGACAGACCCGTTCTGTTGAAAATCTCCAACCAGCTCTGGCGTTTGCCCCCTGGGAGGCCAAGATAAATAGTGCCAGTTATGATAAAGCATTGCCGTGATCTTCATTTCACAGATGGGGCACTGAGACTAAGTGACTTGACCAAGGTCACAGAGAGAACCTGTGGCAGTGCAGGGAACTGAACCAAGCTACTGCCCTAACTATTAGACCATCCTTCCTTTGCCACCCTCCAGTACATATGCTCACCAGTTGAAATCGAGACCGTCCACCACCATAGCGTTAGACCCCAGGGGCAGGCTCAGCAGAGTCTATCTGGCATTTTGTCAGTGACCGGCTTGCTGTAAACCGCAGCTGGACTTGACTGAGCCAAACGTATCCGTGCCAGAGCCCGGGACAGGGTACAATGCTTGACGGAGGCTCCCAAAGTTGCTGGAAGGAAGGGTAAATGGTGGGGTTTTAAAATCTCCCAATGGGACTTTAGAAAGTGGCCTCAGTGACGTGAGGACTCCTGGGTTCTGACCCGTCTCTGCTACTGACTTGCTGAGTGGCCTTGGGCAAGACGCTTAACCTTTCTGTGCCTCAGTTTCCCCGTCTGTAAAATGGGGGCGATGACCGAAACTTGCCTGGAGGCTTCATTATCTAGGGCCAGATTAAGATTTCACTCCCCCTGATTTAAAGCCAGAGGGAGTCCCCTGATGTTGGTGGATCGGTCTCTCCAAGGTCAGAATCCAGCCCTTAATGTTTGCAAAGTGCTTTGAGATCTTGTGACGAAAAGTGGTGTAGGAGCTGAGGCTAGTTATAACTGGTCCTTCTTCATTATCCGCCTCTTCTCTGGGGTTCAGTCCTCGGGACCCTTTGAGCTGCCCTGGGTCACACTGAAACGAGTCCTCTTGACTCAGTCAGGCCAACACAGAACTTACCTATGATGCAAGAGCACCCTTAGCCCAGCCTGGCCAGGGTGTGGCTTGCACAGAGCCAGGAGATGCCTGCACTGCACCGGGCACCCAGCAGTGTATCCCTAGCGCTTGCTGGCACACACCGCCTGAACAATGCTGCTGGCGGCACTGGGTCTGCCAAAGGCCGCCGGGCCATTTAGAATCATAGAATCTCAGGGTTGGAAGGGTCCTCAGGAGGTCATCGAGTCCAGCCCCCTGCTCAAAGCAGGACCAACCCCAACTAAATTGCCCCCCACCCCCAGACATGCTCACTGAGCCCAGTCAGCTCCCTCCTGTGTTCTGGGGGCACCGACCATCAAAGCGTGGCTCCCCCAGGCTGGGCACTCGTTGGGCAAAGGTCTCCCAGTGCCCAGAACCCAGCTCAGAGCTCGGGATATCTCTCGGCAGCGGACAGATGAGAAAACCAACAGAGGGATTTTGCTGGGTGGGGGAATCTCCTTTCCACAAACCCAGACTCTTGATGCGGGGAACTCCCCAGCCGGTTCGCTGCTGTGGTTTCAGAACAGATACCAGGCCTCATCCTCATTTAGACCCAGCTCTCACACGCTTCCTTCTGGGCTTCGGGCCCTGCACTGTGCCAGGGGAGCACAGCTGTCGCCAGGGACCGTCCATCAGAATTTGGTCTGTGACGTAGCTGGGGTCTGACCCATTCGTTGCTCTGAAAATGAGGATCAAGGCCTGAGGTTGGTGTCGGAAGCTGAGTCGGACTGGAACGCCCGTCGGTGCTGGGGCCTCGGGGACCCCACGGGGATGGAGCCAGACTTTCCCAGCAATTGCTACACCTGGCCAGCAGGGGCTGCTCTGGCATCAGCAGTGTTTCATCTGTGCGCCCCCCCCCCCCCCCCGCCCCATAGTGCCCAGCCTGCATAGAGAATGGGGAAGCAACCTGACCTGCCTACAGAGGGGTGGGGAGCAGGGGGGCGGGGACAGGGACAGAAGAGGGACATAGGGAACAGGCTGGGGGCGTAGGAGTAGAAGAGCTCACGCTGAGATAATGGGGCGGGGGTAAGAAACAGGGACAGACTGGGGAGCCTGCTCCAGCCCTCCCCCTGCCCCTACAGCCCCCCAATACTCCCAGCTCTCCCCACCCCCCACCATGCTCTCCTGCCTCTCTGCTGCCCAAAGAAGTGTCCCTCCTCCATAGTCACCCCAACTCCATCCACCCGCCCTGCTCACTACTGGCTTCTGACCAGGGCTGTGCCCATCCACCCTGTAGTTGCGGGATGCAGGCCCGGCTGCTGCCTCGCCCCCCCCCCCCCCCGTCCCACTACTCGGGTGTCCCAAGAGGGGAACCAGTGACTGTGTCACGTCACAGAGGAGGTTGCACGAAGCTTGGCAGCTCGGCAAAGAGAGAGGCGAGTACAAGACCTTGCGCCGTTCGGGTAGCGGGAATTTGTGCGCACAGATCCCTTTGCAAGCCAGGGCTCCCTACCCCCTTTTTTGGTCAATGAATGTCCCGCTCTGCCTGATTTCTATCCAGTGCATCGCTCATTAGCACTTGGCAAAAACGTGGCGTTTGATTCCTGACTTTAAATAGAAACTGATAACGAGTGAGCAAAGCACTTCTCGATGCAAAGGTCTGGACATATGGTTGTTTGTGAGGATTCTGGGAATCCCACAGCAGCCGTCTTAATACTCGAGCAATGAACGAGCTGACATAAATCCCAGCAAACAGAACCCAGCACTTTTATATGCAAAAGGATTTGCCCATGAAGAGGGATTTTGCTCTTCACCCAGCTCTTCCCTCCATGCGCCTGTCCTCAATTGCCAGCTCTCACAATTTTATTGCAGGTCTCGTGCTATTTGGAGTTTTTCTTAAACCCCCATCTCCTGGAGTCATGTGATTATGAGAGAATCTCCTTTGGGTTTTTTTTTTCTTGATAACTTTCTAGCCCTCCTGGTTGTGGAAAAATGCTTGAAAATGTGAAACCTAAAGGCTCAGATGAGGGACAAATAAAAATAATTAAAAAATCCCTAGCTCTTGTATAGCACTTTTCATCTTTAGATCTCAAAGCACTTCACAAGGGTGGTCAGGGTCATTATCCCCATTTTACAGAGGGGGAAACTGAGGCACGGGGAAGGAAAGTGACTTGGCCATGGTCACTGAGCGGCAGAGTCAGGAATTGAACTGGACTCACAGTCCCGTGCCCTATCCACTAGGAAACACTGCCTTCTTTCAGAAAGAGCATCGCATTTATTATTATTTTAAAAAATCTCATGACTTTTTAAGCCAATCTCATGATTTTAGTTGGATCTGACTCTTGGGTTTTGAGTATTTTAGTTGGCAGTATTGCCTATCATTGAGGAACACTCCCACCCTTACAAAAAGATGCCCCTTCACCTCCAGCAGAAGGCTGTAACGGAGGGAGCTGATCGGAAATTTTCTATTTGAACGATTTTTGACGGAAAATGTAGTTTGCGCAAAACTGAACATTTTCTGGAAGAAAATTTCAATTTTTCCACCAAGAAAATGGAAACAAAATATTTCATTTTGGGTTAGTTCGCCCAAAGATTTTGGTTTGTTGAACGGAGCCAAAATGTTTCATTTTATGTCAGTTCAGCATTAAACTTCATGGGACTTGTAGTTCAGAGTATTGGAAGAGCCCGTTCTCTCCTGTGGGCCAGGCACCCTGGATGGACGATGTAGCATAGTTTCTCCTCTTAGTGAATGGTGTGGTGCATCATGGGAAATGTAGTCTGGCCATAGAACCCGGCCCATAGAGAAGAATGGGCATGTCACATCCAAACTCCACCTCCCATGAGGCAATGCGGCACACTAGGGAAATGCCGTTTAATGTTGAACTGACTCACAACGAAACGATCTGGGTCATTTCAACTGACTGAAGGGACACATCTCAATTTGGGAACATCAGAATGTTTCATGTCCATCAAAACTGCCGAAACAGAAGCATTCGCCATTTCCAAATTGGCATTTTTCAGAACATTTCAGCCCAGGAAAAATGTCAATATTTTTCAGCTTTGTATCCCAATTTAGGACAAAAACAACTGCTGATGTGTCGGAATTCCCCATGGGACAGAAATCCCCATTTCCACTCCGCTCTAGTAACAGAGAACTTTGCTTTAGGACAGGTTTCCCCAGGGATTTCTGGCCAAGAGGGCTTCTCCCAAGGGGAGGGCTCAGGGTGGCTTCCTGAGCCTGGGAGAAGTGTTCTGCCTTTGAACTCTGAACTGTGCTTTCAAGCTTTGCACCAGAGACCTCCTCTTTTGCCTCCTGTATCAGGATGCTGCCTGATCAAAAGTCTATCAAAGTCAGCGGGTGTCTCTGCATTGACTTGGTTGGGCTTTGGGACAGAGGGGAAAGAGCTGGGGTTGATTTCCTGTTCATTCTGTAATGATCAGGATGTGATGAGATGCGCTTTGGAGATCTTATTGCACCGGAGGGGGGGCGGGTAATGGCATATAGTAGCCTTAAGCAAATGCAATCCTACGGCTCTAGTATATTTCGGCAATCAAATTTTACATTTTCATATTCCCCTTCCCTTCCTTTCCTTCCCTCCCCCCCATTTCCCACTGGCTTTGAGGCTAATTCCCACCAACAATCATATTGCCCAACCCAGAGATTTCAGTCCAATCCCTGTAGCGGCTCTTCGATTTCCTCTGTATCGTGGGTTTTTTTTAATATGGTTTATTTTTATGATGATTCTGCTTTCCCCCCCACAAGCACCACTACCCGCCATCCCAAACCCACGGTGATTTATCGATTGTCCTTAGTCTTTGTGAACCTTCCCTGAAATCCCACCCCCACCCCCACCCGGATCAAAAAGGTCCCGTGTGGATTTAGCAAGCCGCTGAGTGTGTCATTTGGATAACGATGCGGAGATTACCAAAAAGGGCCCACTGTCTCTGTGTCCCTTCGTTGCTGCCCCATCATATCAGAGTCACGGCTGAATTAACACAAGTTCCTTTGTTAACAAGCGCTGGCGGTGCTTTTCTCCGACAACTCTTTCTCTCTCTCTCTCTCTTTTTGGTTTGTTTTCTTTTTAATCCCATCTGTGTTTTTCTTTAGCCTCCTGTTTGAAAACGGTAATATATAATTCCATTTCTTGCTCAGCAGAAGCAGGGCTAAGGTGGGGGCGGGGGAGGGCGACTGAACGTGCTTTTTCCTTGTTTAGTTTCCTTTTTTAAAAAAATCATTGATTTCTTTTCCCTTTGTGACGTACAGAAATGCAAACTCTCTATTTCTCTATTTCTTTTCCTGTCGTCGTTGTGTCGTCCTAGAATTTTTTTTTTGCTTTGCTGTGTGTTAATGTGGAGAAGGAAAAAAAAAAAAAAGCAGCTGTGTTATCTTAATAGTGACAGCCTCGAACATTGTATTTCCATCTCTCTATTTTGAACAGAGAATTTAAAAGGGAAGATAACTGTGCAGATCAGAAAAGTCGCTGGGCTTATTTGCAAATTCAAAATCTAACCCCCTCCCCCCAAAAAAACCCCTATATGTCCTTTTCTTTCTACTCTCAAGGCACAAAAGTCAATAACGAGCTATAATTATTCGTCTTGTTATGTATTTATTTATTCATTTGTATTGTGGTAGCACCTTGGAACCCCAGTCAGGGACCAGAGCCTGACTGTGTCAGGCGCTGTACACATTCAGAACGAAAAGACAGTCCCTGCCCTGGTGCTGGAAGAATTTGTAGAGTGGGGGCGCTGAGAGCCATTGAACCAAACTGCAAACCCTGTGTAGGATGGAAACGAATCCAAGTCGGTTTCAAGCTTTGCCCCACAGTCACAAGGTCTAGAACCTGACCGCTGAGTTTCTCATGGATTCGCGACTCCGGGACCGGAAGCTTTAAACCCCGCCCCACCCAAGAGCGTAAGCCTGCTTAGGGTAACATCCCAAGAGTTGGCCACACTGTGTGCTTTGGTGGAGTGGGGCTTGATACGGGCTGCTACTACGTCCTCCCTCTCGTCCTTCAACCCCCAGAGAACAGTCAGGGAGCTTGGAAATAGGGAGGTTTATTGACTGAGTGTGTTTCTTGAACGGTATTTGCCAAACCCCACCCCGAAAATTAGCCTGAAAGAAGTATTGGCCTGTTGGGGAGCAAACAAACAATATTGTCAATGTTCAGGTGGAGTTGACTTCCCTTTTAAATGGACCATTCACATTTTCATCCCATCCTTTCACTCCGGTTGGCTTCCCTTCCCTCTCTTTCTCTCTCTTTTCCTCTCTCTCTCTCCCATACTCACTCTCTGGTATCTCTCTCTCTCTGTTTTTTCTGTGGGCCACTCCTAGCCTACCCCCCTGCCCAAATAACCCAGTAAACCTTGACATGTTCTGCCTTCATCCGTTGCTTTACTTGCATGCTCTTTGGGACTTTGTGATGGTACCTAGAGACTTTAAAACAGAACAGAAGCGCTGCTATTTAGAGGGCTGGTTAACCCACCAAACGAACCCCCAATACAGCTGCCTCGTTCGCCCGCTGAACAAGATCAGCAAAAACCAGACCAATGCCAACAAGCCAAACCAGTCCAGAACAAAGCTAACTTGATCACAAAGGGGTCTAAATCACATTACTAAAGAGTCATTGTCTTTTTCCCATTCTGCACTCCAAATGTGGAGTTTATTGTTTTCTTTTTTATTATTGCATTCCTGTCACTGACAAAGCAGAAGGTAGGTATTTTGTCCGCCTCTGCACGTTCACTTCTGCAGATGAGCCTGTTGAAAAGCACCGTAGCTTGATTTAATGTTATTTTCTCTCTCTCTCTCTCTCGCTCTCTCTTTTTCTCTTTCATTTTGTCTCTTTTTGGTGGCTCTGTATAATTTTTTAACTTGTGTTATTTTTCCCAGTTAGCTACAAAGCCATGCTCTTCTTTCACTTTTTTTTCCTGTCCATGTAATTTTTTTTTCTTTCTTTCTTTCCTTTCCTCCCCGTCCCTTTTCTTGTTCCGTTAGAATGCATTTCTGTGTGTTTTAGCCCTCCAACTTTGTGTTTGTTTCCATAAATGGTATAATTCTGTCTAGCCAATTTGATTTCCTCTGTGATTTTTTAGGGGCTGGGTAACAAGACAAACAAACTTAATGACAAATAGAGACAAAACAAAACAAAAAAAGGACCAGCGATTCTAATGAGTATTCCAGCCTGTTTATTTCTTGGGTTATTGGAAGTTTAGCCCATTAGGTCATTAAGGGGGAGGGGAGAGACAATATAGAGATTGCTCTCCTTTTTATCATCTTCTAATCAGCCTCTTGTTGCCTCTGTGATGTCTGGCTCAGGCTAAGAACCAATTTTGGTTGGACTTGGTCTTGATTCAGCAAATCGTCCCTATATGGAAAAACACTTGAAGCGCCTGCTTAGGTCCCATTGACTTTAATCCATGTGCGTAGGTGCTTTGCTGAATTGAGACCAGAGAGCATGTTGTAAATTATGGGCCCGATCATGCAAATGCGGGGGTGGGGAGGATGCCTTTCAAAGACACACACCTAGGTTCCCAGCCTGGTACGGTGGTGCCTGGCTGACTGTCAGAAGCGACCGGCCTCCCAGAACTCCGGTTCACTGCTATGGGAATGAGCCGGGTACCTAAGTATGGCTGCAGGGGCTCGTTTTTGAAAAGCTTGGCCGTGCTAACTTAGCACGTGGGTGAAATTCACAGGACCGGCACCAGGCCTTAAAAGTAGAGCTTAATGGGGCCGTAATGCACGCACCGATGCACAAGGGTGACTTTCACCCACTGTAAGTAGCCCACCGCCTGCTAGGAACCGCTACTCCTGGGAATAGGCGTCTGCGGGACTGGGTTCTAAGCCTGGGGAGAGGTATTCCAGCCCCTCCCCGCCCCCGAAGGCATTGTCAATTTAAAATCATCATCATCTTCACGAATGGAGCCTGCTCACCGCTGACCTCGAGCGTCTCTGGTTGAATGTTACGATGCTGGTCAATGTTGCTTTTATTCCTGACAAAGTGTTTTCGGGTGGTTCTCTCCACCCCTCCCGTAGAGATAGCGAAGAACCAGATAGAGACAGAGAGAGAGAGGTGGGTGTGGAGGCTATCGCTCGGCAAGCAGACCTGCCGTTTATTTCTCTCGCGCCCCGTGTTGGTAAAGGGTTAAAAGAACGAACGAAGAAATTAGCGCGCGGTCGTTTTCAGTGTGTAACTGGCGAGCCGCTCATGGGAGAATCATGGGAAAGCACGCTAGGAAGGGAAATGAAGTGGGCTGTGTTTTCCCACCCAGTACGCAGTTACTGGGCACCGTTGCCACTGGGTGTGATTGTGGTGTATGTGCCCAGTAGCCTGAATCAGTGGCCACTGTCCGCCCAGCCTGGGGGAGTTAGTCCCCTTGCCAACTTATTAAAGGAGCCCTGCCACATCCAGGTGCATTTCAGCGCCAACCCACGTATCTTCCCCAGCGCCGCGCTAACTCTCATGAGCTTGCCCCCAGATTCCACTTCCCAGCCCTGCTAATTACCAGTTTGCTTGCGAGGAAAATTAAGCGCGTCCCTTTTAAAATGCAGCTTTTTTTCTCCTGCCTGGGTCACTCCTCTCATCCCAAGCGCTGGGGATGCCGCCAGCAGACCCACGGCATTGAGCCGTGAGGTCCCGAACAAAATTCAGCTGGAAACCTGGAGCAATGCTGCCGCTGTATGTTATAGTCATTTCCCCCTGCTGCTGCCTAGGGCCCATCTAAACCCTACCCATGTGAGTCCCTGATTCCGACCCACCGAGGCACAGCCCTGTTATTGTACACGGGCATCTTCATCAAGTCACCCCGCCGTGCAGTTGGGGTCTGATCCAAAGCTCATTGAAATCAACAGGCACTTTATCGTTGACTTGAATGGGGAGAGGATGGAGCCTTTGGGTCCTCAGATCAGAACTAAATCTATAGCACATAGCTACGGCCCAGATCCTCAAAGGCACTGCAGTGCAACGCCTAACTGACTTAGGAGTCTAAATTTCATTGTCAAAAATGACGTGGGTGCCTAAGTCTCATTTCAGTGAGAATTAGGCACCCAAATCCCTTTAAAAATCTGGGCCTTGGGCTCCCAGATCACTTAGGCACAGAGGCGCTGAGCAGAGCGACTCCTAAACCCCTTTTGAAATCGGGGCCTACGTGCCGATTTGGCCGCCCAGATGTGGAAACAGGTGACCTAACTCAATAGCCTAACCGTACAAACTGGCCTCCTGACCTGAACTAGGTCACTAGAGCCGAGATCTCCACTTTGAATGCGCTGTGTTCACTGTAGCTAAGCGCCTCTCCCGTCGGGGGGAGTTGGTGGTAGTTGTGATGGGGGTGTAGCTTCATAGCTGCTAAGGCCAGAAGGGACCATGGTGATCATCTAGCCTGCTCCCCTGTACAGAACAGACCAGAGACCTGCCCCAAAATAATGCCGAGAGCAGAGCTGTTAGAAAACTATCCCATCAGAATTTAAAAATTGTCTGTGAGGGAGAATCCACCAGGGCCCTTGGAAAATTGTTTCATCGGTTAATTACCGTCACTGTCAAAAATGTAGGCCTTAGTTCCAGGCTGAATAACTGTGAAATGGGGCTCAGTCGTGTAAGAATTGCATGCATTTTCCATGTGCGCGCGGCAGGTTCACTCAAATGTCTGAGCAATGCAGCGAGGATAATGGATGTGTGCTTCCCTCATGCAGCCGAGAGGATTATTACAGGTCTCGACGCTAGCCACTTGTGTGCCATTGTCAGTCGCTTAGTTCAGGACTGTTGCTTGCAGCTTTGATTCGCTATGACTGTTATTACTGTTCGTTTTGTCTGAAGGTGCTGAGATGCCAGGGAAACTCCTCGGACAGGGACACCCCCCCGGACGTGAGATAAGGTCAGGGACACACAGGGGAATCCTCAGATGTAGACACAAGGTGGGAATGCAGGAACAAGCATCCCTGGACTGTGGCACTAAGGAGCTGGGGGTGAGGGAGGGATACGGGATGGGGATGTTACAAAGCCCAGGAGAATCTGAGCTGGGAGGAGAGAGGGTGTCCTTGGTCCAGGAGACGAGCGTGGAAATGCTCATGCAGTGAGTCAAGGGCGTATCGCTGGCTGATGACACCTCCCTGTGTCTGGGTTTGAGGAGTCTGACTGCATGGTGTTTAGTGCGTTGCTACCAATCAGTCACCCAGGGAAAGCCAGCTAAGCTGATGTCAGCTGAGATGGGCCAGGAGGCAGCAAAGGACACGGAGAGAAAAGGCTGCGTGGCCCTGTCTGGATGCGGAACTCAAAGCGCGGGTCTTTGCCCCCATACTGCAAGAGAGAGCGGGAGAGGGAGGGTTCGTCTTTACAAGCCACTGCACGCCATTCACACTAAGACCTCGCCATCGCGTATGGGACCAGTCCTGAACGCAATGGCAGCTCCTCAGCAGTCTTCAAAATCAGGCCACTCAAGTGCCTAAATATGAATGTAGGAGCCTAACCTTAAGCACCCAGGCTGGGTCTTTCAGAGGAGCCCCAGGGAGTTAGGTGGTTGCCCAAATCTCATTGGAATCCAATGGGAGTTGGGCACCAAACCCCTTGGTTGGGCACCTTGACCCCCTTGGTACAGCATAGGAACTGTTTCCTGAAGCTGGGCAGCTAGAGGAAAGTGGCCGGTTTTCCAAGGTGCTGTGCACCAACAAAGCTCGTTGACTGGGCATCGCTCCCAGGGCCTGGCAGCAGGTCTGAATAGGAGGCCACTTGGAGCCTAAAGTTAGATGGAGGGGCCCAGGGTTCCAGCATTTTCCCCTTGTGAATTCCAGTTTTCTCAGGTCAGTGCCACCAGGTCAGTAAACTGCCGTCACTAAGCCCTCCGCGCTGGCCGGCTCATCCCAGAAGAGCTCCAGGAGACAGACCCTTGCCCGTAAGCCATGGCATCTCCCTGGCAGTGCGGAGACCCCGGGGGAAACCTGTGCAGCCGATTCCCTTGCTCTGATCTGTGGGTAAAGAGAGGATGTCAGTCTCCAGAGCTGCCTCGCAGGTACCGCTCCAGCCAACCCAATTCCCCTTTGAAGCGGCCGAAGAGCACCTTTAGCGTTGGTTAGGGGGATGCTGCAGCCTTCCCCAAGGGAGAGCTAGGCTTGGGTCCTGCCCCGCCAGGCAATAAACTTTTCACTCTCTTGCCCGCGACCGCCCCAAATCTGTTCACCGCAGCTGGCAATCTCTGCTTAGCCCAAACCTAGGATTGTCCTAGTGCACCATACTGTGGCCGTTGTGGAGTCCCAGGGCTGGGATAGCAGGGGGCTCATCCAGGTCCGATGTGAGGTGCCTGGGCAGAGCTGTGTGGGGTCCCAGAACTGCAGGCGGTGCTCCAGATCAGAATTGAGGTATACTGGGTAAGTGCAGGTCTGAATCCAGCCGGGGGAATGGATCCGAACTAAGGATAAACAGCAGCATGGACTGTAAGGACGTGCGGCAAGTGGCACTGGTGAGAATGAAAGTAAGACGTGTGACTAAACAATTGTGTTAGCGGGTGTGACTTGGTAGAGAGCACTATTGCAACAGGGAGGTAAAAATCCAGTAAAGGTGAAAAGCATGTGAGAGTGGGGCAGAGTTAAGGGTAGACTTAGGACCCCTTTTTGTGCCCCAGCTCAAACTCTTTGCAGTGGTCTCTGGCTGCTCATAGGAACTAGGCTATAACTGCTTGCAGGGATTCTGGAAGTACTCAGCCTCATACAGCCTGATCCGAAACCCACTGAAGTCAGTGGGAGCCTTTCCATTGACTTTAATAGCCCATGGTTTGCTCTTGTTCCCCCTGAAGCAGTATCAGCCCTAAGGTCTCTCACCTGTATTTGGGGTGGGGTTAAGATACATGCTAGAGAAACATACGAACATTTGTGTGACTTAAAATAGTATATATCTGTGTGATTCCTGGGGCGGTTTGCACTGACAATAATTAGAAGGAACCATTGCTAGGTTTCCATTGTCAGCATATCACACGCTCCCGTGGGCTGTACAAATGGGCAGAGGGTAAAATAGAAGCCCAAGAGCCAGCCACTCAAGTCGTGTGGTCTAGGGGAGTGAGCATAACCGCTCTGTGCCTCAGTTTCCCCATATGTGGAACGGGGCCAATAACGCTGACTTCCCCCAAAGGGGTATGGCTTGGCTAATGTTTGCACAGTGTCCCTAGAGCCCTGTAGGCAAGTGAACCCGTCGGGCAGGGATACCATGACAGCACGGCAGCACGACAGCAGAGACTGTTGGTTGATTCACTTTATTTAGCGGGGTGCACTAGGCTGATCACCCTGTATTTTGTAGTCGTAGGCTAGCTGAGCTGTCAGCCACCACTGGCCAGCACAGCTCAGTCGCCAGGGGGTGTCTTCACCCAGTTGGAATGAAATGAACAGTTGGCTACGCCCGCGGTTCCAGATAGCGTCAGCGGCATTTCCGCTCGCTTACGTTGATTTCAAATCAAGGGCGAAAGTGCCCCGTTTCCCCCCATTCGCTTTGCTGCTGTACCGCGACGCCCCAGCCGTCAGCGCTTCGTGTGCAAATCCGTGTGTATAGTTCATATCAAGCCACAGTAATTCCATGCAAGATGGGGATTCAAGCCAACACGCAGGCTCATACCATATCATAGTTAAGAGTCAATGTAAAATTGTGCTGCTTTCTCATAGGCCTCTCTTGTGCCACATGGGCCATTGGTTAGATTCTGGAATATTACCATTGGAAAAAAAAACTTGCTGGTACCACTTCCCTGCTGCCCTGCTCCCATCCGCACCAGGGGATTTCATTGCCCTCCCTCTAAAGAGTGTCCTTGAGAATTCCTTATAGGCCTTTGCTGGATCTGGCAGACCAATACTACGCTATTGAATGCCTACGTAGCAGGGCACTGGGTGAAATATGCAGACACTAAAGGCTTTGAACTCAATTTTTAAAGTAAAAGCCATCCAACCAACCAAAAAAAGGTGCTCCTACGCTGAACATGCTTACCAAACAAAGCAGAGCTGATGCAAATGCAAATCCAGCTAGAGTTGGTTTCTCACATGGTTGATGTTTCCGAGGCCTAGGAGAAGTGAGTTGTTTCGTTTTATTTCTCTTCTTTCTCTCTTTCTCTCTCTCTCTCTCTCTCTCGTTCTCTCTTGCATTTTTGTGAATCTAATGATGCACTTATATTGCCCCGCTTTTCCCTTCTCTTCATACCTTACCTACTAAAGGAGGAAATGCCACTTTTTTGGTAAGTGGATGTTAACCAAGAGGGACTTAAAAAAAAAAAATCAGAATTTAACAAAAAGGAAAAAAAAGAGGAAGCAGGAAGCAGGAGTCCATGTAGAGCGCTGATGAAAACTCAGCAGGGCTCTGCAGTCACAGATAAAACCAGTTTCCCAGGAAGAGTTCAGAAACATTCTTTTATTTCAGTAATGACATTTGTGGAGTTTTCTTTTTTTTTTTTTTTCCGTTAATGTTTCTCTTCCTTCTTTTTGTTTTTTATACTTTGTTTTTCCCGCCCCCCTCCACCTCCCCCCCATTACCTCCCGGCCCCGCCCCTCACCATCTTTCCGTGCTGTCTTCCTCACACCTTGGTTTGTTTCACCCAAAACACCTCCACTCCATTCCTGCCCCTCAGGCCCATTTCCTCCAACGTCCCGGTTTGGTTTGGTTTTACCTCATTACGTCCAATTTATTTCCTCCCTCCAACCTCTCTCTTCTTTTTTTTTCTTTTTTTTTTAGTTTGTTTGGTGTTTACACACAGTTTATTTGGGGTTTTTTTAAACTCCCTTTCAGATGGTTTTTCATTTGAAGTCTCCCCCCCCTTTCTTCCAGTTTTTGATTTATGGATTTCTTTTGTGTTTTGCATGCGGAGATTTGCATGAGCTGCATTGTTGAGGTCGAAAGGCTGAGCAGGAGAGCAGATTCAGAGTAGAGTTCTGTGTAGCCTGCCTTATGCAATGTGCGTTGACGTTGTGACTTGCACTTCTGGCTTGGGGTTCCCCTTTAAAGACCTTTCTCCCCTTCTTTCTTCTCTTATTTCCTCCCCGCCCCTGTTTTCTTTCTTCCCATCAGAGGCTGGACTCCGCATCCCCTTCTCCCAGGGGGCACGCCAAGACCGAGCCGCCGTCCCCCCGCTCCAAGGGCGGCAGACGCGGCCCCAGAAGCCCCCGGTCGGTGTCGCCGGAGAAAGGAGGCCGATGCTCCGGAGGGGACAGATACCTCCACCGCCGCCGCTCCCGGTCCACCTCGCTGCACAAACACAAGGGGAGGAGCAAGGCCAAGGCCTCGGCCCAGAAGGAGTCGCCCCCCTCGCTCAGCCACACCGACTACAGCAGCGATTCGGAGGGGTCGGCCTGCTCGCACCCCTACCCGGCGGCGCGGGGGGTGGAGAAGAACCACGGGGCACACTTGAAAAAGTAAGAGTCGGGGCCAGGAAGGGAGGGGCCCCAGAGCCCTCAGAGTCCTGTCGCTGCCTGCCGGGCTCGAGCCTCCACCAGTGAGGTCGACTGGGGTTTCACCCCAGAAAGCTGGGTTCAATTCCCGGCCCTGCCATAAACTCCCTGCACTCCCTTGGGTGTCCTGTGGCCTCTCCGGGCCACAGGTCCCTGCCTGTCCAATGGGGCTCACAGCCCTGCCCTGCTGTGCAGGTGTGCACATTCCAGGTTTGCAGGGAAATGCGCCCAGAGGAGAAAAGCTGCTTCCAGTTTATTCTCTTCCGGTCTTCTTGTGGAGCGCATTGCAATCCCCCGAGAATCAGGATCAGACACTCTACACCACAACCCAAAACCACTGTAGCCTCCGTTTCCCAATACTAGGAAGATAGGTATCAGCAAGCTGTATCAGACCATTGGTCCATACAGTCGTATGTCCTCACAGTGGCTGGTGCCAGATGCTTCAGAAGAAGGTGCTAGAAACCCCTTAGTGGACAATTGTGGAATAATCTGCTCCTTGGGGAAGTTTCTTCCTGACCCCTGAAAGTGAGTTGTTGGTTTATGCCCTGAAGCATGAGGATTGCTATCCCTGTCACAAATATTTGTCGCATCTAATGGAACTGTTGTGGTCCCTATTAGTCATAAGACTGTCTCAGTCTTTTTGGCATCCTGCTAAACGTGGCTTTAGTATTATCTTGTGGCAGTGAGTTCCATAGGTTAATTATGTGTGTTATACGGAATGCCTTTGCAGCAGAAGTAGCCATTCTACTAAAGTATAGAATTATGAGTAGCCCTACATTAGTCATTGATGGGCACCCTAATTGACACGGTCATGTGGGGTCACTGAATGTTCATGGCCTGATTTTCACAGCACCCAAGGGTCCCATTGACATAATTTGGCATTATGGGTGCTCAGCACTTCTGAAAATCAGGCCCTAACTATTGTTGCTCCTGGATGCCCACGCCGCATTGTTCTCAAGGGATTCCTCTGGAAGTGGGGTGGGATGTTCCTGTCTCCTTGGAAACATGGTGGAGGCCAGTGGGTGACAGGGAATGGGGCTGAGATAGTGACTGGCTGTCTGATCCAATGGTCTTGCAGGGTGAAGGACAGACACCACCGGGGCAGGCCAAACAGCTGTTCCCAGTCCCCAGTCAAGCACTCCAGGCACAACTGCGAGAGAAGGAAGAGCCTGTCCCGTAGCAGCTCCTGGAGTTCCAGCGGCTCCCCGTCCAAATCCCGGTCGCGATCCCGGGAGAAAAGAGCAGGACGGAGCCGGAGCCAGTCTCCATCGCAGAAAAAAAACGCAAGCCGGTAAGACCCCAGCAGCATACATCCCCCCAGACAGGATCACGGGGTGGGGCGGTGCATGGGCACAGAGACACACTGGCAAAGGCATAGGTCAGGGTGCCAGCAGACACTTGGGCACAGACAGTGTTCACACACGCACAAGGACACCAGCACACATGTGGGGACAGATGTACCCATGGAGACATGTGCCTTGCACACCAACTCATCCAATCAGGGGAGGCCTGAGTGCCTTGCACACCAACCCATCCAATCAGGGGAGGCCTGAGTGCCTTACACACCAATCCATCCAATCAGGAGAGGCCTGAGTGCCTTACACACCAACCCATCCAATCAGGGGAGGCCTGAGTAAATAAATGTGCCAGGAGGGCAACAATCTCTGTCAGACCAAGGTGAAGGAGACCACTTCCTTCACTGGGAAAGTCTTTTCCCTTCTGTACATGCTCATCAAGGGGTCATCAGCTCCAGCCTCCCGGCTGGGGTAAGAAAGGCAGGGAGAGAGATTCCAGCATCTCTAACAGGCTCGGCACCCAAACCACCCAGGGCTTGGGGTGGTGAATTGCCCCCGGAGATCTGAGGGCAACCAGGGCAGCCTGGGGCACTCAAATGTGACCAGCTCCATAGAGATGCTGCCACATTCTGCGCTAGCTGAGGCGTCTGCATGGTCCCCAGGGCTAGCCCCGTTGCAAGCCAGCCTGCCCACATGTCTGGGTGTAGATACACACAGGTGGACAAGCCATGGAAGCCCCATCTCATGGGCCAGTCAAAGCAGTCAGAGGACGCACTGCGGTCCTGCACTGTGAGGTGGACTAGAGGGGACCGAATAGACCTGTTCCAGCGCCAGCTTTTAGAGTACCCATGGAAGCCGTGTGTGGTCACAGCTGTAACCTATGCTAACATGGTGTGGCTTTGTCTCGCCCTAGTAGCTAGACAAGGCAAGGGGTTTATGAGTCTGCTACTGCCTCCAAATTACCGGTGCTGTTCCTTTAGCTCACCCAGTAGAGGCTTGTGTTTTTAGCTCCACGGGTCCCGGGTTCCATTCCCACACACGACCCACCTATGGGGTCAGCATGTATCCACAAGTAAATGTGGACTCGCACAGACACAGATCACACAGGGCATACGTATAGGCCTGTAGCAGACATGCGCACACACCCCACAGTGCAGGCAGACCCAGCTAACGTGTGGTTTGGATCCAGAGAGAAAGACAACGAGCCCCGAACACGGCACGGTGACACGGATCCTTCCCGGGCCAGGCGCCGCTCCAGGAGCTATTCCCCTATCCGGAAGAGGAGGCGTGACTCTCCCAGCTTCATGGAGCCCAGGAGAATTACAAGGTAGCGCTCACGGACTGTGCAGGGGCTCAGCCCGGGGGTTTTACTCGTTCACTGATCGCCTCAAACCCCCAGTGTCCGCCCCAAAAACGCCCTTCGCTCCTCCGCAAAGACAGAGCCCAGGTTGCTGCAGCTGGTCAGCAAAGAGAGAGGCAATTCACTCCATTTCCCAAGTGTTAAAGGTACACTGCCTTGTCTACACTAGGCTGTTAACATGTGTTAGCTAGCATTGCCCAAATCCTAGTCTAGACAAGGCCCCTGCGGCGAACCGTGGGCCCCATGGTAGACAGATAGAGGAGTGTGTATGGGGATGGATAGATAGATACCAACATTACAAAATTCTAAGCTCCTTCAAAATAATAAAAGAAAATATGTATTTATTTACTTAACATTTTATTTATATTTGTAAAATAAAAGATCCTGCCCCAGATCTGTTTCTCTCTTGCGCTGTAAATGCAGAATCTCCCTCTCTTTGAAATTAAACAGATCCCTGCCTAAATTCCAACATGGGCAATATTTAGTCTGAGACCAGACCCAGTTTGAAAGTCTCGAATCTTGTTCAGAGCTAGAAACTTAAACCTCAAACTGAGATTTGCCTTTTCTAACCTGTTTGTTTCTAGCTACTGTCAATTGTGAGATACTGGGCCTTAATATGTGGACAGCTGGATTTATGGAAAACCAGCCGTAGGTCAGGTGGTGAGAACTGTAGCACTAACTTGCCCATGGCAATTAGACTCAAGGTTTAAGGGGTGGAGAGGATAGGAAAATTAGCACCAGTGCAATGAGCTAAAGCTTTCTGTGGATTTCTCCTGTATATGAAGCCAACGACATACATGATGGTGTGGTGTTATTGACCCCTGTAACTCACTGCGGCCTTGCTACGTAAGAGTAGAGCAGTGGGCCGGATTCCCTGCTGGTGTAAATGGGCAAAACACTACTGAAGTCAAAGGAGCTTTCACCCATTTGCACCAGCGGGAAGCTTGGACCCATATTTTTAGAGCTTGACCCCCCCCCCGCCCCGCCCTGACTCCACCCCTGCCCCGCCCCCATTCCAACCCCTTCCCCAAAGTCCCCACCCCAACTCCGCCCCCTCCCTGCTCCTATTGGACCCCTTCCCCAAATCCCCGCCCCGGCCCCGCCTCTTCCCCGCCTCCTCCCCTGAGCGTGCCACGTTCCTGCTCCTCCCCGCTCCCTTCCACAGCTTGTTTCGGGGGGGGCCAGCGCTGGGAGGAGAAGCGGGGACGCGGCGCGTTCAGGGGAGGAGGCGAAGGGGAGCTGGGGCAGGGTGGGGAGCTGCACCCACCAATTTTTCCCCAGGGGGTGCGCCTATGGCCCAGGCCCCAAAGAGGTGCAAAGAGGAATGCCCATGTAATGTTCCGGGGCTGCTGGAAGTGATACGGGTTTGGGTTTGCAGGGTCAGATAGTTCCTGCAAAAGAGACGCCGTGTTGCAAGGTGGTAACGGAGCAGTACATTGCTTTACTGCGCCCGTGATGACTGTGTGTATAATCCGTATTACTGCCATGCAATCAATGCCATGGCTTATTGATACGGTACTGTACAGCGCTCACCTTGGCTCCCCTCCCGCCCCCCCGCCTCCAAGTGTAATTAAGCCACCGTCTCTTGAAGCTGCCTTTCAGATCTAATGGTTTTTTTCCCTCCATGAAGGGGCGACACTGGACGTTTGCCGGATGGGTTGATTTCTCGGTCTGCAGGGCCTGGCTGTGCGACACTACAGACAAGCATAGCTGTAGCGTCCCATAAAAAAAGTGCTGTATCAATTCCCTGGGATTTGGGGATGCTCCGGTGTCTTGTGATCCCGTCTGCACGGGCGCTCTGGGCTGTAATGGCGTCAGCCACTGGAGGGTGTATGGGTGGGCTGAGGCCACTGGCGGCTTCCCTTTCCCTGAATGACAGAGCAATGGTACCATGGCACCAGCTCCACAGTGCAAGGCGGGGACCCAGCCGTCTGGCTCCTTCTCTCGGCTGGAGTGACACCCGTTGGATGGGATGGGCAGAGAGTCCCCGATGTAAGACCCAAACCGCTGTAGCTCAGCTTCCGGCTTCACCAGGAGCTGCATTTCCAGAGGCAGAGGGAGGCTTGCGGGGGGGGGGGGGTTGTCTTGCTGCGACGTGCCACCCCCAGCACCCCACGAGTCACCTAGAAGCAAGTCCAGGGTCTATAGTAACAAGGCAACGTCCTGCATCCCCCGGGGAAGCCACGGGCATTGTCACAGGGCAGTGCAGAATTGGGCTCACCGACCCAT
The DNA here is from genome assembly GCA_037349315.1 of Chelydra serpentina. Classification (NCBI taxonomy): domain Eukaryota; kingdom Metazoa; phylum Chordata; order Testudines; family Chelydridae; genus Chelydra; species Chelydra serpentina. Next base: position 18,211,947 of record JBAIAC010000027.1, on the reverse strand, counting down.
TTTGCGGCTCAGTCCTACTCCTCCAAATCACCCTAGATACGGGCACTGCTGTGCCCCTTCCCTGCCCCCCACATGGCATAACACGGGCTGCATAGGATCGTCACAGCAGGGACTTTGGGTGGGAGCCCCACGGTGTTAGAGGATTCCAGCCCTGGGGCAGCCTTGCCCAGCCACATGATTTTATTACCAGTCTCGCAGTGCTTGGTGTTTCTCTTAAAGCCCCAGCTGCTGGAGTCCTGTGATTACAGAGAATTTCAGCTCTCATTTTTTTTAGAAAATGGAGCTCCTAGCCCTTCCGCGGGTGGGAAAAAGCCTGAAACCGTGACCCCCTGAAGGCATAAAACCCAGACAGCAACTAAACAGCCCCTGACCTTTACTGTAGTCACAATCGTGTAATATTTTTTAAGCCAATCTCATGATTTTGGGGGGGAACCTGGGTCCTGATTGTTTGGGGTTGGCTAGGCTGGGAGGTGGATAGAGGCAGAAATGGGGCATTGGGCCTAATAAGTAGCGGAAAGATGGTCCAAGGGTTAGCACATGAGCCTAGGATTTGGGAGCCCTGCATGCAGTTCCCTGCTCTCCCCCAGGTTTGCTGTGGGTCCTGGGGCAAGTCACGTCGCCGCTCTGTGCCTCAGTTTCCCTTCTGTAAAAATGGGGACTAACAGCCTGGCCCTGCCTCACAGCAGTGCTGCAAAGCTGGTGAGGTGCCCAGAAACTGCAGGAATGGGGGGGGGGGGGCAGGGGGGGGGGTGATGTACGTACCTAAGATAGAAACACGGGATGTGCCTCAGGGCCTCTTGCTTGCAAAGAAGCACCAAGCCCTCCCCAGCCTACGGGAAGCGTTCAGCAGGCGCCTGGAGCTTCCTCATTTGCATCCTGAGCCCCCGGTGTTTGTGTGACCTGTTCCTCCCCCTCCATTATTGATGCCAACCTCTCCTTTTCCAGCCCGGCTCAAGGTTCCTCCCGGAGAGCGTCGCCGCGGGCCTGGTTACCATGGTGCCCAGGACCCCCCTCCCCGTGTCTCCCTGAATTCACAGTGTGAGGCCCTCAGCGCTAAGCCGTGTCTGTGCCGTCTGTCTCGCTCTGTCGCTCCCGCTAACACCACTCACCGGGGCGGGGGGGTGCATCCGGGAGCTGGGGGGGGGTTGGGTGACGTTCACTGCCTGCTGGTAACCCCAGCCCCACTAGCCTGAGCCTGCGAGTGCCGGGGGGGGCGGGGACGACGGCCCGTTACTTCTGCCTGAGTGGGCTTCCTGGACCGGTCTCCTGGCTCCTTGCCGTTACCGGCTGCAGAGAGCCTGGCAGCTGGGGGACTGAGGGGCTCACGCCCTGAGCCCCTCCCGCCGGAGCCGCCCTCTGAGTCTAGGGTGGGGGCGAGGCGTTTGTGAACGGGGCTGAGTGCGAGGCCGGCTGAAGGGGGCAGGAAGGCCAGCTGAGGAAGGGCGTAAGGCTCATGGGGCAGGGTGATGAAGTGGGGTGGGGTGGGAGGCCATTGGGGGACCCCCCCCCGAGAAAGGCCTCTGGAGGCCTGTGGGGAAGGACAGGGAAGTCCATGAGAAAGCATCCTAGCAGTGTCTGGCAGTCAAGGGGGCCATGGGGGAGAGTTTGGAGGCCACAGGGCCCAGGGGGGAAGATTTGGGGGCCTTAGGATCCATGGGGGGAAGATTTGCAGGTGACAGTTCCCAAGGGGGAGGGCTTGGGGGCCATGAAAGGTACCCGGGAGCTGTGGGGTCAAGAGATCCAATCCTACAAGAAGGCCGCTCTCGCCTCACTTCTCCTTGCCCTCAGTTCTTGGCTTCCCCTTCGTTTCCTCCCCTCTCACGGTGCCTCCCGGGCACTGCCCCTGTCCCCACAGCATATTGAAGGGGGGGCAGAGAGAGACTTTACCAGCTGACCCTCCCCTTTGGGGTGGGGTGGGGAGACCCCAAGGGCAGGTTTGTTCTGCGCCCCCGTCCCCAGGGAATTAGCAGCAGCAGCTCAGCCCTCCCCAGCCCCCAGCCCGGGCCTGACCTAGCCCCCCCGCACTAATCCCTAACTTCTGTTTTTCAGCAGCTTTAACTCTTTGGTGTCGGGCGAAAAAAACCACACGCTACAATTAACCTTTTTCCTGCTCTGTCGTAGCCGCCTAATCCAGGACTAACACCCCGGGGTCACGGCTTGGGCACTTGGGGGGCAGCTGCGGGGCTGGCAGGGGGTTTGGCGAGGCGCTGCCTCGGGGAAGGTTAGCGCAGCCGGCAGCTCATGTCTGCAATGCCCAGGTGTCAGCCATGGCCCCCGCCCCTGTCGCCTCTTGGCCCCTAGCAGCAGCACCGACTGCCGGCCTGCCCTGCCGCTCTGGAGACAGGCCCTGAAATTCTGCTCAGTTGGGCAGAGATCTGGCCCAGCGCTGGCCTTGGGTCCATCCCCCTTGAGCCAGGACCTGTGGATCCATCCCTGCAGCTAAGCTTGCCCATTGTTTGGGGGGGGTGAATGCGGGACCAACTGGCACTAAACTAGGCACCGCCCACCCCCCCCCCCAGCTTCCCCCTCTGTGCTCAAGCCAAAGCCCAGGACCAAATCCCACTCCCTGTCTTGCCTCGCCTGGCCCTGACTCAGTTTCCCTTTCGTTTGCAGTGCCCGCAAGCGCCCGATCCCCTACTACAGACCCAGCCCGTCCTCGTCCAGCTCCCTGAGCAGCTACTCCTACAGCCGGAGCTACGGCAGCTACAGCACCAGCCGGAGCCGGACTCGCAGCCCCCAGAGCCGCTCCCGCAGCCCTAGCCTCAGCTCCAACAGCCGCAGCAGCTCGGAGAGCGCCGGGTTCTGAGCCACCAGCAGGCAGGCCCCCCCCCCCCCCCCGCCCCGCTCGCCCCCTTCCACCCTGACCCCCTGGGCTCCAGGGCGCCCAGGCCCCCCACCCGTCACCGGCCTCCGTGCCCACCCCTCCCCCGCAAGCCAGCCTGGGCCTTCCCGCCATTCTCCTCGAGGAGGGAGACAGAGCCGCCAGGGGAGACCCTCCAGCCCAGGAGCGGAGGCATCTGATGGGGGGGGGGGGTGTTGAGGGGCAACCGTGGCCGCCGTGCACAGCTGGACCTCGAGGATTTCGAGTGGTCTGCGCCCAGCCCCCGTTGTTGTCCTGGACGAAGGCGCTTGCAGGGCTGTGGAGCAGGAGGCCAGGCTGATGTTCCTCGCAGCAGGTGCCGGGGACCAGGCCAATAGGACCCGGCTGTTGCCCCTCACCAGGGCCAAGGCGGACTCCAAAACATTGTGAGGGTTTTTTTGTGGGGGTCTTCTCATTTCTACAAACAAATGCCAGGGTGGGGGTTGGGGATGGGGAGGGGGCATGGAGCAAGGGAACAAAATGCTTAACAGAGACCTTGGACCGGACCCTCCCGAAAGGGGGGGCAGGGGGCCTTTCGTGAACAAAAAGCTCATGAACCCGAGGGGGTGGGGTTGTTTCTATTTATGTTGCTCAAACCAGTCAAAGGTCCTTGTGCTTTATTTCTTTTAATTTATTTTTTGAGCACAACTGTATCAATTGGGGGGGTGGTTAAGCAGGTAGGATGAGGTGGGATAGGGAGAGAAGAGGGGATGCCGAGGGGACACGATCTGTGGGATTGATGCAATCGAGAAACGTACCAGATCGTACTGGACACTGGCATGGAGGAGGATTCACTGCTTCGATGTGGAATCCCTGGCTGAACTGGGCCATCCCCCACCGCCCGGAGCTACACAACGCCCAACGCACTCAGAGCCTCCAACGAACAAAGTTCTCCGCCGCCGTTTGCTGGTGAAGCAGCCAGCGCGGGGGGTGCGGATGCCGTCAGCAAACCTCCGGGAACGCAGCCGCCGGGAGAGCCCCCGGATGCAATCAGGTTATGGAAAAGTTAGGGATGGCGCGTCTGTTTTCGGGTGCAGTTTGAAGGTCCGGTAGCACCCCAGCTGTGCAGGTAACTGCTGCTGTCTCCTAGGCCCAGGGCCTGATCCGGCCGATCCCACACGTCCGGCACGGGTGCTTCGCAGATCCCGTTCATTCTGAACTGCTCCCAGCGGGACGAGCCAATCCCAGCGACACCTGGGCGTGGCGGCTCCGTGGCACGTCGCCCCCCTGTAGAGCAGCAGCACGCTCCAGCAGGGCGGAGGAGTCTCTGCATCTCCTAACTCCAGGCTCGGCGCAGCGGAACTCACCGTTACAGGACCTCACAGTCACACGCCTGGCTGACGGTGATGAGATGCTACCACTGAACGGCCCAGGCCAGGACCTGGGCCCCAGCATGGCAGGCTGAGCCAGGGCGCTCGTCTTCCATTACTGGTGCTGCCTTTTTCGTGGAATTTCATTTCATTCTCCAGCTTGGGGGGCTGTGTGCATCATCGGGAACACAGCTGCTGCTCCAGCACCTGGCTCCCTTCCTCCTTCCCTGGTGAGCTCTGCCCTGGTGAGTAGCCATGCCTTACCCAATGCAGGAAGTTGCAGAGAGTCGGGCCATGCCTAGTCGCATTGACGGCAGTGGGTGACTGCCCGCTCCCCCGTGTAAGGTAAAGGGGGAGCGGGCAGTCGCAACCCCCATGGCAAGGGCTTGTGGAACCATTTCGGAAGCCCCTCGGGGGGGGTGCGAGGCAGGGGATAAGCTACCCGTCCAGAACAGAATTGTTTCAGGACATTGAGCCTACAGCCCTGGCTGTGCGAGGGTTAGTTACAAGCTGGTGACATCCATTATAGCCACATAGCACCAAGTCACAGACTGATGGAGAGTAGCGAGGCATTCTGACCCATTTGGGACCAAGGGAGACAACAGGGTTTAGCGCAGCAAGAACTGAACTAGGTGGTAGGAGATGCGAGTTCTGTTCCTGATGCTACCACTACCCTGCTGTGTAGCCTTGGGTAAGGCACATCCCCTGCTCTGTGCCTCAGTTTCTCCCTTTGTGAGTCTTGTTTATTTAGGGTATAAACTCCTACGGTCAGGGAGAGCTCAGGGCCTCTAGGTCCTCCCAAAATTTATATACACCCTCAGAGTTATGGGGAGGGAGGCTGAAATCCCAACCTGAATTCCAAAGGCAGAGCCTTGCTTGGAGATTCCCCTTCAGGCTTCCACCACCAGCCCCCACTGGAGTGCCACTAGAGCTGGTCAGGGAATTTTTTGCTGAAAATGCTGATTTGTTAAAACCAAAACCGTTCATGAAACAGGGTTAGTTTAAATCTCACTGCAAAAACTTTTTGCACAAAATCAAGCTGGACTATCTGATAAAATGGTCATTTCCACCAAAAAAAAACCAACCAAACAAAAAAACAAAACAAAAACAAACACACACACCAGGTTCTACCCAGTCCCACTCACCAAGTTGATTTGCATCCCAGATCTCACCCCAAAGACAATGCCGGTAACCAAATTTTTAAGGTTTATTAGCCAGGAAAAGGAAGCAAGAGTTATTGAGAGGTTAAAACAGGTACAAATATCTCTACAGCTGAGTTATGGTCTATAATTCCAAATGGTAGCAGAAGCGTAGTAATCTGCCAGTTCCCCCAAAAGTGTCTCAGGGCTACCCAGAAGAACTCTGGGGAGTTCAGTCTTCTCACTCAGTTACTCTGCCCTGTTAGAATCCGAACAGTCCAGAGATGAAGAATTTTCCCTCGCATCCCTACTTATAGCTTCTTCTCACAGAAACCAAGCAAACAGGGTCACTACTCACATGGGCTCTTTCTTTGAAGGCAGAGAGAGAGAGAGAGAGAGAGAGAGGCATGCATGTAGAGTCGATGATCTCTGATCATCGCACACAATGACCACTTGCCTTCAAATGCACAAGAACTAGCACTGTCCTGTTAAAGTTCTTCTTTGGCATTACACAAGGCTTCTTCCTTGTTTGATGGCTCATTTAGTTACAGGGGTGTTACGACGTCAATGTTTGCCATTGCATTCGAACAGGATACAGATAAGTGAATATAATGCAGGCAGCATCCTATTAGTTTTCAGGAAGTTTAAAACCCCCAATACATTATCTATTTAACAGTCCCTTTGATCTATACTAGTACACAAGTGAATTGGCCTGGTTTCTGGCTGTGAGTTTGTCAATTCTCAGCTGACACCTAGGCCTTGGCTTATCACAACACCTAAGTGAAGTGTCCTCACCATACTGGAGAATTCTGGGTGAGGAGTATTAGGGGATGGAGCCATGCCCCACCCCTCCCTTCAGCAGTAGTTTCCTCTCCACTTTCATAGAATCATAGAATATCAGGGTTGGAAGGGACCTTAGGAGGTCATCTAGTCCAACCCCCTGCTCAAAGCAGGACCAATCCCTAATTTTTGCCCCAGATCCTTAAATGGCCCCCTCAAGGATTGAACTCACAACCCTGGGTTTAGCAGGCCAATGCTCAAACCACTGAGCGATCCCTCCCCCCCCCTTTATTGGGATGCAGTTAATCAAAGCAGCAAGTTCCCGCCCTGCAACCTCGTAAATTGTCGTATTCTGGTTGCACTGAGTTGTCCCTTCATACGACAACGTGTGGTTCTGGTTCCGGGTTGGATCTGAACGGGGAAGGGGCCTGCTTTGGATAGGACTGAAAACCCTGTGGGATCAGCTGACCTGGTGAGATTTCCGCCACTTGGGGCCAAAATTTCACAAGCGATTTCAGAGCTATCAAATCCCAATCCTTCCCCTCCAAATCTGAACTTTGCCCCAACCATTCCCCCTCCCCTCACCTGGCCCTCACACCCTCTTTACCTTTCCACACCAATGGCGCACAGGTCTCCTGAACGTGACTGCATCAGTTCAGACCAGGGAAGGCCAGAGTAGCAGCAGGACAATGACAGCTTGAATTTTAAGAGGGCCGGGGTGCCCTGTGGAGGGCGCTCCAGGTGCTGTCGATGGTATTTCATTGAGTGGAAATGGGGCTGGGATTGGGGCAGCCTGTGGACATGTTTATGCAAAGCTTTATCTCCATCATCTTTAATAATCATTCCGTCATTCATCAGGCGGCAGGCAGGGGCACCGAGGCGGCTCCCAAAATCTCCTCTTTCCGCCGGCATGACAATGCTCTGGTGTTGTTTTCACATAATCTCCATGAGCCACGTGCTTTCTGCCTGGCTGGAGGAACGATGCAACGGAGCCTCCCCTGGCAGAGGGAGCAGCTGCTGCAGATTAGTCCAGGGCTGGGCTTTATTGTTCTTTTCCAGCGCTGGTTTGCAGGAGGGTCCAATGGCTTAGGGGGTTGGGAGGAGCCAGCCGCCTCGTTGAATCCCGCTGGGGTTAACAGTTCAGTGGACTCCGCAGTTTAATGCTTGCAGTGGGACGAGTTGGAGGTCTCAGCCCACATCCACAGTGCATTTTGGAGAGCAGAAATCTGGGCCAAACAGCCGGCGCATGGATGTGTGTGGCCCGTAGTTAATAAGTTACTGTTCTAACTCCTTGGCTGGAGGGGAGTGGGGAATGAGTGGAAGGAAGGGGATCTGCAGCCAGCTCACCGTAGCTTTCTGTTGCATTGGGGGCTTATCCATAAAGCGAGCCGTCTGCTTAAGCATTTTGAAATCTGCTGGCTCAGAAACTGAACCTTGGCCCAGTTCACTGGAGTCAGTAATGAGGGGCAGGACTCAGGCACTGGAAGTGCAGCGGGTTGCTCCTTTGCTTCATTCCAGTTGCCTGTTAGCTCAGCGGCTAAAGGCCTGGGCTTTTTGCAGCCCAGGTCTGTGAGATCCACCCCAAAGCCAGGACCGTTTGTCTGCAGCACAGGGAGGACAGGAGAAGGCAGCACAAGGAAAGGGTTGTTGCCGGCATACGCCGCAGAGACCCCTTGTAATGCTGCGGTGCTGGTGGGCAGTTGGATTCTTTCTTGGCTGATCCTTTGAGCTCAACTCAGAGCCCCACATGATCTTTAACTCCATTTATGCCTCCCCCATTTCCCAGCTGTGATTGGGGGACCCTTCCCCATCACAGGCAATGAAGGGTTAAAGGCCTCGTTAGCCAGCCAGGGTGGGACATAAGGCTCAGGAGACAACATGGCAGACTCTGGGCCCTATGAACAGGCTGGGAGAGTTCAGTTCGGGGAGACGGGCTGCCTGGCGCCCATGAAGGGCCAAAACGCCAGAGACCGGTGGAGCAAGAGGCCTCAGGATGGCTGAGGTTGGGCAGGACAGTGCTAGATACCTGAGCCGGGGCTAGGGCAGAGCACAGGCCCCCCGAGAACAGGTCGATCCTTTGGGACTTTGCCCTACATCTGCACAGTGTGCAACGCCAGCTGCTTCTCAGCCAGAAGCGTGCAAAGACAGACCGAGCCTGCAGGGGGCACCGGAGACGAACCCCCTGCAATGTCGCACCCCGACACAAGGGGGCGCTCTGGTGGTCTGTGTGCATCACTACCCCAAAACAGCCCTCCAAAAGGTTTCTCTCTCTAGGGCCCCTCCCCTTTACTACCTGCTGCCTCCCAACCACATGTGCGTAGAACATGCCTGCCCCACAGGGCTTAGAGTGCAACAGACACGGTCTGCATACGTCCAGGCTGCCGACTCTACAGTCATCAGCGGGGATCAAACCTTAGACCCCCGAGTCCCAAAAGCACATGGGAGCGGAAAGAAGTCACTGCTAGCTGCGAACATCTAATAGGTTCTTGTCCTCGCTGGCCAGAGACATGATCACACATACTAAGCCAAGGTGTTACATATATACACACACACACACGTGTTCCCTATGCTTAGCGGTCAGACACGGTAGGGACCCTGCAGTGACTCTATCCAGTTACAAAGGCGACAGTAGTGATTTAAGGCCATCCGAGTATAAGCTACTCCCTAGGCTTTGCTTGCTCCTTTCGCGCACTGACTTGCTAAACCAATGCTGCTCGTGTGCGCGCTCACACATCTCACTACTAGACAGAGGTGCCAAGCCTGGTTTTGCCGATCATCTTCCAGCTTTCCGAGCCGAGGGGAAAAAAAAAAAAAAAAAAAGCTAAATATTCTGTGCACCGAGCCTTAACACCGGCCGCTCTCTAGCGGGGTGGCCTCCAAGCAGAGGCGCCGACTCTGTGGGTGCTCCAGGGCTCAAGCACCCATGGGGGGGCAGGGAAGGGGGGGAGAATAGTGGGTGCTCAGCACCCACTAGTCCAGGGATCCCAAACTCAAGTCACCACGAGGGCCACATGAGGACTAGTACATTGGCCCGAGGGCCGCATCACTGAAACCTTTTCATACAATGATACAAAAGTATAGTCAAAAATGAAAAAAAGGGAAGAGTAATATAGTATGCTATTAAAAGTCAATGTATTAACTTTTTTAAAACTGTAATGCAAAGAGGGGTTTTAATAAAATATAAACACTCAGTAACGTTTGGAGCTTGGCGGCCAGTGGAGTCGGCGCCTATGGCGGGCCACAGGAAATAACTCTGTGGGCGGCCCGCGGGCCGCGTGTTTGAGACCCCGGCACTAGTCAGAGCTTGAGTGTGGACTCTGATGAGTTCCGTGCTGCTAACAACTTCTGCCCTTGGGGCAGGGAGTTTGTTTATAAACAGCGGCAGGGTGTTTAGAATGACAAGAGGCTTGTCATTAAATTAAGGATCCTTAGATGATCCTGAAAGCATTCCTGGGCACTCCAGTTAAAAGATGGCCCATTTATTCCTACCCTATTTTCAGAATGGAGAGAAATAAACAGAGGTGTCATACAAGGGGCTTGTACTGGTCTGGGATCAATACTGCTCAACATATTCATAAGTGACCTGCAAAGACGAGTAAGCTGGGAGGTGGCAAAGTTTGCCAATGATACAAAATTACTCAAGATAGTTACGTCCAAAACAGACAAAGGGATCTCACAAAACAGGGTGACTGGGCAACAAAATGACAGATGAAATACAAAGTCATGCACATAGCAAAATATAATCCAATAATTATACAAAATGATGGGGCCTAAATCAAGAAAGATCTTGGAGTCATTGGCAGTACTCTGGAAGCACGATGTTTCCGGAGTACTGCCATTTCGTAAGAATCCTGCTCACTGTCCCTGTATCATCCTGAACGGTGGAATGCTCCTTCTCCTGCTGCAGAAGCCTTACAAATGATCTCCAGTCATCAATGGGACAGATGCAACTGAATAACGTAGCCTGTCCTTAATGTGCATCAAGACCATACCAGGGAACTAGATGTAAATAAGATTGCCGACAGTTTCATCCAGAAAGCTACAGTGAGAGACGTAATGTCTTTAAACTGGGACGTTAGCGAAGACATCCTGTAGGTGATTGCAGTGATCCTGTAATTCTGGAGAATGTAATTGTGTACGTTCATAACATTGAATCATTATTAAAATAGTAAAGCTACCAATGATGAGAGACACATTCAAGAACTAGAATATGAAATAAATGTATAAATATGCTGAAAATAGCCCCCCCCCCCCACCTCTCTTCAAAAGCACCCACCGGCAAAACCAAAAGTCAGTGTCCATGCCTCTGACTAGGAAGCAAGTGGCCGACATTTGGTCTCAGGAACTGTTCCCCAAGGCTAGGAATTGTGCCAATCAGAGGCCCTGAATCTCATGTATTTAGGCACCTCAGCCCCATTGAAATCAATGGGATTTAGGCACCTAAATACTTTTGAGGATCTGGGCCAGAATGATTCCACCAGCCCCTAAAATTCAGCTCTAGGTACAACTCCGGAGTGCAACGCCTCCCGTCAGAGCTGGCATCTGATGGTCAATCTCAGACCCATCTCCAGGGGGAACCAGGCCCTGCTCGTATTCCTCTGTTAGCCACTCTAAGGCCAAGGCTGGCCAAACGCCCCCCCTCTGAGCCAAGCCTGGTGCAAAAGCCTCCGAGAGGAGTTCATTGTTATTCCATGCTGGTCTTTTCCTCATCTGGAGAGGGGCTGGGCCAATCGCCCAGAAAGAAAGGCAATTACAAATGGCTTAGAACGGCAAGGAGGAAAAACGCTCGTGTTTCCTAATAGCTTGGCTCATCCCCCGGTGTTAGCCTGAACTGTCTAGAGTTCAGAGTGAGACGCTGGCGTACCGGCACTGTGATGCTGTCAGAGCTTCATGTCCGTCCTGGCATACAGCCCGTCGCGGGCACCAATGGCAGCAGAGGCAAAGGTTTCTAGTGCTTCTCCACAGCCCAGTGGGCGGAGCGAAGGGCCACTGCTCCTTGGGTGGGATTCGCAAAGGTATTTAGGCACCAATTGATGTAAATGGGAGTTAGGCGCCTAACTCCCTTTGCGACTCCCATGCCTAATCGCTGCATTAGGAGAGGCCGTAACAGCAGCCGTCCGAGGGCATTACGCAGCAGTCGGATGTTCATGGCACTTTGCACCCATAGGGCCTGATCTTCCAAGGTGCTAAGCACCCTTAACACCCATCCAAGTCAATGGCAGTTGAGGGCGTTCAGCACCTCTCAGAGTGGGCCCCCAGGTGACAGACACCTGCCTTGGTGAGGAGCGCTGTGGCGCTCAGAGAAAGGGCCCAGCAGCCGTGCAAAGCCTGTGTGATTCCCTCAGCCCACCAAGGGACATGGGTCACAATAGCCCAGCCCAATGGGCCCGGGACTGGGCGACTCAGCAGGGCAGGGGACGTGCCACCGAACCTCACCGCCGCGTGGGGTCTGACGCGGAGAGTAGCAGTGTTACTCTCTAGAGTAACGTTCCTCTTCCTTCCCGCAGAGGGACCATGTGCTTCAAAGCATGGACTCGTGTTGCTATGGGAGCCTTTCCCTGGGCAACCGAAACTGGCCAGGCGGGGGCTGGGAACAGCCTAGGGACACTGTTCCCATTATAGGAAAGCGGACAGCAAGTAGGATGTTCTGAACACATGGAACCTCCGGGTGGAGAGCCGCAAAGCTGACTAGGGGATTTAAACACCTGGGGTGAAATCCTGGGCCCACTGACGTCCGTAGGAATTTTGCCATTGGCTTCAAAGGAGCCAGGATCTCACACTAATTAATTCTAAGGGGAGTCGTGTGCCTAAATCCTTAGTCAGCTCTGAAGCACTCAACCTTTAACTTTACTTCCTGAATCCTGGCATCCATGGTCATGTGCAAATGAGTAAGACGTCTCACTGCGTATGGAGCTGCATGTTTGTGAGTCTCGGACCCATGCACACAATAGATATTTAACATTAGAGAATTAAACCTAGATTCTGAGCACCCCGCAGGCTGGCTGGGGCCGCTGTATAGCTCAGTGCAAAACGGGGGTCTGGTTCACATTTCAAACACCCCTGGTGTTCAGGCTGCTCAGATCCAGGGCTCCAATTCAAGCCCATCTTAACCATTTCTTCTCCTAAACCTATAGTCAATGAACAGCCCAGGGGCGTGGGCTCAAAAATCATAAGCTGCCCTTATCTCCTGGCCCTCAGCTCTGCGCCCTCTGGCAGCTGCCGCGGGAGAGAAGCGATAAGGAACCAGGAAATCAAATTCGCCAAGGAGGCGTCTACTGTATCCACGTCTAAAGAACAAACCCTCACTCTGTAGATGCAGGCTGCCAAACTCCTTTGTTCTCCGGCACCCTCTCCATCAATGCTGCCAATTGAGCGAGCCACCGTCTCACAGCTTTGCATGGACCAGGCTGTCCAAGAGGAGATCACTCTGACTCCTGCTTGGTTCCTGATTAGGAATGTTCAGAGGGCCAGATCATGGTATGGTGCATGGAGAGAATCCACCCCGGTGTTTCAGTCACCCAAGTTTAAGGGGATTATGGGGTATGTCTGGTCCGTCCTTCACATGTTCATTGTTACCAGAGCGGCTGTTTGAACTGAAACAAGTCGCAAACATAGCTAGCATCTGCCAGATCGGCAGGGGTGACGGAGCATTGGCGGGGCGGGGGGGGGGGAGAAGTGTGCTCCCCAACAGGGCTGAACAGCAGGTTGCATCCCTAGAACAACAATCTGGTTTCAGCAAACGTTGCAAACCAGCCACTGACCTTAGGAACAGAAGAACTTTCCAAAGACTTGGGGCGCTTCCTGGTTGTAAAGAGAAATAAGAACATAAGAACATCCAGACTGGGTCAGACCAAAGGTCCATCTAGCCCAGTACCCTGTCTTCCGACAGTGGCCAATGCCAGGTGCCCCAGAGGGAATGAACAGAGCAGGTAATCAAGTGATCCATTTCCAGCTTCTAGCAAACAGAGGCTAGGGACATCATTCCTGCCCATCCTGGCTAATAGCCATTGATGGACCTATCCTCCAGGAATTTATCTAGTTCTTTTTTGAACCCTGTTATAGTCTTGGCCTTCACAACATCCTCTGGCAAGGAGTTCCACAGGTTGACTGTGTTTTAAGGAGTCACTCTCTTGTACGATACCAGATACTATCCCCCTCTTACTAAGTTATCGCCCAGTAGGGTTAAGACTTGGACTGACTTTGGGTCACAGGCTGAAGTGGCTTCTTTAACGTGCCCTGGTAGTGGACAGCCAGAGGAGGAGGATGGGATCCAATTGGCTATTGTCAGTGCTCGAATTTTAGGAAAAACAATAAGGCAGGTCCTGAATGGCAAGTGACTTGCTCACTTTGAACAGAAGTGATGGGGCCAAAAGCCAGGCATGTGGTAGCTCCTAGAAGCAGTAAGGGGACCCAGCCCCCCAATAATTCGATCACTCAACCTACATCCCTGCGAGTGGTGAGGAAAGCCTCAGCTCCCCCTTCTGCAAAACAAGCGCCTCCTTTCCTAGCCCTGATGATGCATCCCAATGACAATGCCTAGAACGTCCCGGCTTCAAACGCCAGTGAGCCTTCAGCTCTGGTCGGCCCGTAGCCACTGGCCTGTCTGCCCAGCCCATGAGGACTCACAGCCCAGGGCACCGCTTTGTCAATGCAAACAAAACCTCACACAGCACAATGCTCCCAACCAAAGCAGGCTGCCCGGATCACGCTGCATGCCACGCCCAGGGCTAGTCTCAGACTTCACACCCCCCCTCCTGCCTGCAGCCCCTCTTCAACTGAGCTCTCCCAGCCCTGTATGGGGAACGCCCGACTCCTTCCCAGTTGGGTTTTGTAATCAAAGAGGGCAGGCTGGCCCCAGTCTCCTGGGGCTCTAAATAGGCAGAGCATCCTGTTACATCTCCCCTTGTCACACCCCTGTTTGTTTATGGGAGGGAGACCCTAGCTCCCCGGTTAAGCCCCGCTCTCAAAGGCTGACCCACCCTTAAAAGGTAGGGCTGGAACAAATCGCCCAGCCAGTGCAGAGTTATTCTTCCCAGGCTGTTGGCTAGTGTTTACTTGGCCTACTTTTGACTCTCCCGGCTGATGAGGCTTTTGCCACTTCCGGTAGGAGACTGTGCCACAGCCCAAAACAAGATGCATTCCCTCCTGCTGAGAAGGGATGGCTATCCCAGGTCAGGTCACAGGGGCATCTCAACCATGGCAAGCCAATCACAAACTCAGCCTGGTCCTTTAACAGCGTGGGGGCCCGTGGTCTGTGTGAACGGAACAAAAACGGCCCTTTCCATCACTGTGCACTTCTAACCGGCGTCACACTCGCCTCACAAGCTATTGGCCTTCTCTCCAGCGCACCTGGACGCCCTGCTCCACTGCCCGGGGTGGGGGAACGCGATGCTTTGCTCCAGTCAACGACCTCGTTCCCAGACATTCGTGCTAACTGGCTCTGACAGCGATGCAAAGCAAGGAACGTGCTTTTAAAAAATGATGTTTTATAGAGCGTGTTTGAACAACCGCCCTTCAGATTTCCTGCGGTTATGGTTTATTTGCACGGTGCCCTGTACCACAGAAAGGACAATGTACCGACGACAAACCCTCCCCTCCCACACACAGATCCTTGTGCCGTCCTGCACTGGTCAGGCCGGGACGCACGCACTGGAGTGACTGCGCCCGGAGACCCACGGGTGAAAGGAGGTACTAAGAAAGGCCGCGCCCTCCTCCCCACAAATAGCCCACTCTGGCCTGGCGTTCTACTACCCGGACACACCCAACAGCCGCAACACACCAGACAAAGACAGCGCATCAGGGAAAAAGTCCAGTCTTCCTCGAGTTCTTCTACAGTGTCTGGCCCCTGCTCGGCGGAGGGAGCTGACTGGAACAAATACTCTGTAGACATATTTCAGTATTTGCCTCTTTTTCCTCCCCCCACCCTCCCCTTTTCGGGTTGTGAGTACAGCTGTAGACTCAGTGAGCTGGATGGATTCTAATAAAACATACAGTATATATTGTAATGGCCTCGCAGGGTGCCGAGTAGTCTGTGTTTGGGGGAGTGCATTGGAGTGGGGTTTGCAAAGGCGGTCCAATATGAGCCCAGTTCTGGCTCCAGATCTCCATCTAGGCCCAGTACACACCAGGGAGCTAGTCTACCTATCAGCATGTCTGGCTCAAGTTTCATTCCCTCGCTGTTCATCTCTCTGTTTCCCGGCTGTGTCTAATCTCCCTCTCGGTCTGGGCGCAGTGCTCTCATACGCTCACACCCTTGATATTTGTAGTACCGTCAGCAGCTTTTCTTCCCCGGCAGCTGTTTCCATGGCAGCGCTCACGCCTCCAAGCGCAGATGTCCTGGCACCGATAAGCCTACAGACATTAGCAGCCATGGGGGGGAAGGGGTAAAACGCCATGGATCTGTCAGTCTGCAGACAGAAGGTAGGTGCTAGGGCTCATCATTGTGATTTTGCGCTAGGCTGGAGCAATGGGTATAAAAAACTTTGCACATGGGATTTCAGTACCGACACCGTCTGCAAACAGTCCAGGGCATTGCTAGCGGGAATGAATATCAGGAACGCTGAGCCCTTTGTTCCTGACCTCCCCGCATCCCACCACCTTAACTCACTCCTCGCCCTCCTTGACGAGCTGCATGCCACAGGGGAACAGATCAACTCAGTGCTGCAGGTTGCATGAAATCAACCAGGGCCTGGCTGCGTGATTTGCTTATTTTTCATTTAAGAGGTGGAAAGGGAGCAGGGGCCCTGTAAGCGGGCGACGACTCACCCCTGCGGCGCCTCCTGCTGGTAGATCCAGGGAATTAGCTCGTCCCAGACCCTGATGCCCTTCTGTCTGTGGTGCTGCCCCCCTGGCAGTGTCCCCTTAATCTGGGACTCCCATCCCAGGAGTGACCCCCACCCGCTATCCCCACCTTGCCTCAGCCTATGGGCTACTGCCAGTCATCATCAAGCCCCTGTTCACTGGGGCAGACTGCAGTATAAGCCACTCATCACAGGCAAGGGAGGTTTGGACCTGCTGCCTCTGCCTATCTGTGGGCTGCCCCCTGCAACCCCAGTACCCCCCTTTTGGCCTTAGTCTAGCCCTGCAGCCTGGGGGTTTCCAGGCCAGAGCGCCCCAGCTCCTCTGGCCTTCCCCCAGCCCTGCCCCACTCCAGGTACCTTCTGCAGCCAGGTCCTTCCCTCTCTGCATTCAGAAAGAGATGGTCTGTGCCAGGCCCACTGCCCTCTTATAAGGGCCAGCTAGGCCCTGATTAAACTGGCCACAGCTGTGGCTACTTTGCCAGTCAGCCTGTTCCCAGCCTCAGCCCTCTCCCGGGGCTGTTTCAACTACAGGCACAAAGATGAACGGACAGGGAGGGAGTGGGTAGGAGAACAAAATAGGTGGATACTAACAGAGAGAAAGGGGGAGAGAAGCTAGAGGAGACAACGGAGATGAAAGAACAGCATGAGAAGCAAACTAGAAAGCCAGACGGAAAGAAAGACAACATCATCTCCTTCCAAGAGGGAAGTGATCCAAACCAGAGGGAGAAATGGCTGCTGGGACTATAAACATCAAGTACTAAGAGCTGGGATGGAGAGAATTGAAAGAGTCACCCTGCTGCTCGAAGGAGCAGGGATTGTGGTCCCGAGACCTGGAAGCTCTACTCAGAGCCGTTTGAAGTCAGGGCAGGTACATTAACGGGCGCAGGGAGTGATGGCTCTTTGAGGCTCCATACGCAGCAGCTGCTTGGCCCGGAGGCGGTTTCATTGTGAGCAGGGGAGATGCTGCCATGGTAATGGCTCAGCTGCAGAAAGCTAATAAGGCCTAGTCTGGCTTTCCAGTCTGGGCACATGGTTAGTCCCCCGGGGGGGCGTCAGGCTCCAGATTTAAAGGGCTGCAGCTAAGCTAGTAGCTGGGGCGTGTGGTTCCTCCACAACGAATTATTCAGTATTTGTAGCTTGGTGGATTTTCAGGCCAGAAGGGAGCCTTGGCTGAGCCGGGCTGAGCTCCTGTGTAACACAGGCCAGCGGAGTTCACCCACTTACCCCAGTAACTCATATAGGGCTAAAGCATCTTTTCCCAAAAGGCCTCCAAGTCTGGCTTTGGAGCCATCGAGAGACGGTGAATCCACCTCTTCCCTCGGGAGCTGGTTCCCATGGCCACTCACCCTCTGTTAAAAATGGGCCCCTGGTTTCTAGGCCAGTCTCGTTTCTCTCCAATGTAAATTCAGCCCTGGTGGCCCAGCACACATGGGTGATCATATAACAAACCAGTTTACGAGCGCTACCACTCCAAAGCAGCCCTACAGTAACAAAGCCCTGGGCCCAGCCCATGGTTTTAGACCGACCCTACAATAACAAACCGGCAGTGGGAGTGGAGGGACCCATCCCCATTCATAGCGAATGGAAGCGGTGGTGATTGCCATGGGGTCTGGGTTCACGGGTCCTAGCAGCAAACCCTCCATCACTCGGAGGCTTTCACGCTTTGGAGAGGACACACTCGCCCAGCCGTGCGCACGAGGGCTCGGGACAGGACGCACTGGGGGAGCTGCAGGGAATCCCAGGAGGTGACCAAAACCTGGCTGTAAGCCCTAGTTCTCAATGGACAAGTGTCTGCATTACAATCCCAGCAGCGTCCCCAGCCCACTGGCTGGCTGGCTCACAAGACAGGCTGGACCTGGGGAAGGGTTAATCTTTGGGCCCCCCAGGAAAGGAGCTGGGCACTTGGCAGGGCAGGGTCAGGGGAGCTGTCCAGGTGGTGCCTGCTCTAAAAATGGACTTGGGGATGGGGGCGGGGGGGGGGGGGGGGCTTCAGGCTGGCAGGGCAGTAACGAAGACAGGTTAAAATCCTTGTGGGGAGGACAGTGCGCACAGCCCAGCTCTCACAAATAGCCCCCTGGGGACCCACCGCAGGGAGGCAGCATCTAGGGAATAGGGCACAACGCGGGTCTCAAAAGACGTGGATCCTAGACCCAGCTCAGCCACTGACCTGCCGAGTGACCTTGGGCAAGTCACTCCCCTCTCTGTGCCTCAGTTTCCCTTCTCCGAGTTCAGGATCCTGACAAAAGGACGAAAGGAGAGCAGCAGAATATGGACCCTGGACTTCAGAAAAGCAGACTGACTCCCTCAGGGAACTGATGGGAGGATCCCCTGGGAGGCTAAAATGAGGGAGAAAAGAGTCCAGAAGAGCTGGCTGTATATTAAAGAAGCCTTATTGAGGGAGCAGGAACAAACCATCCCAATGTGCAAAAATAGCAGCAAATATGGCAGGCGACCAGCTTGGCTTAACAGTGAAATCTTCAGTGAGCTTAAACTCAAAAAGGAAGCTTACAAGAAGTGGAAACTTGGACAGATGACTAGGGAGGTATACAAATATTGCTCAAGCATGCAGGGGTGAAATCAGGAAGGCCAAAACGCAACTGGAGTTGCAGCTAGCAGGGGATGTGAAGGGTAACAGGGTTTCTACAGGTATGTTAGCAACAAGGTGGTCAGGGAAAGTGTGGGCCCCTTACTGAATTGGGGAGGCAACCTAGTAACAAATGACGTGGAAAAAGCTGAAGTACTCAATGTTTTTTTTTGCCTCGGTCTTCACAGACAAGGTCAGCTCCCAGACTGCTGCACTGGGCAGCACAGTATGGGGAGGAGGTGAGCAGCCCTCAGTGGTGAAAGAACAGGTTAAGGACTATTTAGAAAAGCTGGACATGCACAAGTCCATGGGGCCGGATGCACTGCATCCGAGGGTGCTAAGGGAGTTGGCTGATGTGATTGCAGAGCCATTGGCCATTATTTTTGAAAACTCGTGGTGATCAGGGGAGGGCCCAGATGATTGGAAAAAGGCAAATATAGTGCCCATCTTTTAAAAAAGGGAAGGAGGAGAATCTGGGGGAACTACAGACAGGTCAGCCTCACCTCAGTCTCTGGAAAAAAGTCATGGAGCAGGTCCTCCAGGAATCCATTTTGAAGCACTTGGAGGAGAGGAAGGTGGTGATCAGGAATGATCAACATGGATTCACCAAGGGCAAGTCATGCCTGACCAACCTGATTGCTAAAGTCAAGGTATATCACATGCATTGCTTTCTCCATATTCAGAGAGCCAGTTATCTCATCATAGAAGGCAAAACTTTTGATACAGTTTCCCATGGTATTCTTGCCAGCAAGTTAAAAAAGTATGGATTGGATGAATGGACTATAAGGTGGATAGAAAGCTGGCTAGATTGTCGGGCTCAACGAGTAGTGATCAACGGCTCAGTGTCTAGTTGGCAGCTGGTATCAAGCGGAGTGCCCCAGGGGTCTGTCGTGGGGCTGGTTTTGTTCAACATCTTTATTAATGATTTCCATGATGGGCTGAATTGCACCCTCAGCAAGTTACATACATTTGCAGATGACACTAAGCTGGGGGGAGAGGTAGTTATGCTGGAGAGGAGGGATAGGGTCTAGAGTGACCTAGATAAATTGGAGGATTTGGCCAAAAGAAATCTGATGAGGTTCAACAAGGACAAGTGCAGAGTCCTGCACTTAAGATGGAAGAATCCCATGCACCGCTACAGGCTGGGGACTGACTAGCTAAGCTGCAGTTCTGCAGAAAAGGACCTGGGGATTACAGTGGACGAGAAGCTGGATATGAGTCAGTGCGCCCTTGTCGCCAAGGCGGCTAACGGCATATTTGGCATAGTAGGTGTGACGGGTTGGGACCACAGAGACCTGCTTGGTGCTGCCACCTGGTGTGCCAAGGCTGCTTCTGCCCCTGCTTCCAGGCCTTTTCCAGCGTGGGACTCCCGAATCCTGTCTGTTTTGAGCCAGATCCGCTGATCTGCTGCAAACACAGACCCAGGTCCGAACCAAGTCCACTCACCACTGTAAGGCCCCTGGAAGCGCTCTTGCCTTTGACACCCAGCTGCTCAAATCCAAGGAGGTTCAAACCCTTAATAAATCCGTTTTACCCTGTATAAAGCTTATGCAGGGTAAACTCATAAATAGTTCGCCTTCTATTTCAAAGATAGAAAGATATGCATAGCTGTTTGCCTTCCCACAGGTAACAACTCGCACTCTAGGAAACTTAAGCTTGGGGTTGGTCCTGCTTTGAGCAGGGGGTTGGACTAGATGACCTCCTGAGGTCCCTTCCAACCCTGAGATTCTATGATTCTATGATAATAAGTAAAAAGTGATTTTAATAAGTACAGCAAGTAGGATTTAAGTGATGTCAAGTAATGACAGACAGAACAAAGTGAATTACTGAATAAAATAAAATAGAACACGCAGTTCTATGTCTAATCACCCTGTGTACAGATAAACCCCTCACTAGGTCCAGTAAACAGGCTATCTTCCTTCTAGCCTGGGTCCAGCAATCACTCACCCCCCTAATGTCTTTGTCCTTTGTTCAGTCTCTTTCAGGTCTCCTTGGGGGGTGGAGAGCTTCTTTCTTTAGCCAGCTGAAGACAAAATGGAAGGGTCTCCCCCGGGCTTTTATAGTCTTTTCCCCCTCCCTGTGTAACATCCTGTTACCATGGAGTTTTGGAATCACCTGGGCCAGTCACCTGTCCATGCACCCTTCGGCAACCAGCCTAACCAGCTGCATTCCAGACCCGGCCCCAATGTGGATTGGGGTCTGCAACGTCTTTTGTCTGTTAAGTGCTCATCCTTAACAGGCACATTCTTTGCTCCAAAGATGATCCCATGCACTTACAAAGGCTATGTACAAAACCAGCAAATATAAAACCAATCTTCATAACTCCAACTACAACAATGATACATGCATACAAACAGGAGGAATAAATTCAGTAGGTCATAACTTTTACAGAGATATGTTACATGGCACATGTAGCATAAAACATATTCTAGTTACATATATACATTTATAAGCATCTCCCCATAAAGTTTTATGGGGAACACCGTCACAGTAGGAACATTTCCAGCAGATCAAGGGAAGTGATTATTCTCCTCTATTTGGCACTGGTGAGGCCACGTCTGGAGTATCGCGTCCAGTTTTGGGCCCCCCACTACAGAAAGGATGTGGACAAATTGGAGAGAGTCCAGCGGAGGGCTACTAAAATGATCACAGGGCTGGGGCACATGACTTACAAGGAGAGGCTGAGGGAACTGGGCTTATTTAGTCTGCAGAAGAGAAGAGTGAGGGGGGATTTGATAGCAGCCTTCAACTACCTGAAGGGGGGTTCCAAAGAGGATGGAGCTCGGCTATTCAAAGTGGTGGCAGATGACAGAACAAGGAGCAATGGTCTCAAATTACAGTGGGGGAGGTCTAGGTTGGATATTAGGACAATCTTTTTCACTAGGCAGGTGGTGAAGCACTGGAATAGGTTCCCTAGGGAGGTGGTGGAATCTCCATAGGGATTTTTTAAGGCCTGGCTTGACAGAGCCCTGGCTGGGATGATTTAGTTGGGGTTGGTCCTGCTTTGAGCAGGGAGTTGGACTAGAACCTCCTGAGGTCTCTTCCAACTCTAAATCTTCTATGAAGGTGTCAGTCCCAGCCAGGTAGCCAGACAGATTGCAAGGCCAGAAGGGGCTGCTGTGCTCACCTATTCTGACCTCCTGCCTTGTGCAGGCCACAGAACGGTCCCAAAATAATCCCTAGAGCAGAGCTTCTGGAAAAACTACCCCTTTGGAGTTAAACATCGTCAGCGTCAGGACCCTTGGAAAGTTGGTGCAAGGGTTAATTGCGCTCACTGGTAAAAACGTACACCTTAGTTCCACTCCAAATCTGTCTAGTGTCAACTGCCAGCCCTTGGATCGTGTTAGCTCTTTCTTTGCTAGACTGTCTGCCCATTATTCAATACTTGTTTCCCCAGGTAGATACTACTAGCCTGTGATCAAGTCACCCTACACCCTTCTCCTGGTTAAGCTCAATAGATTGAGCTCCTGGAGTCTATCACTGGAAGGCAGGTTTTCTAATCCTTTAATCATTCTCAGGGTTCTTCTCTGACCCCGCTCCCATTTATCACCGTCCCACGTGAACTGAGGGCACCAGCACCAGACACAGGATTCCAGCCGCCGTCGCACCAGTGCCAAATACAGAGGTGAAAACTTCTCTGCTTCTACTCGAGAGTCCCCCGTTTATGCTACCGCTGGGATTCCAGCCCCACTCTTGCAGAGGAAAGATTGCCATGAACACGGGGGCTCTCCAAGCCCTCCTCCACTCAACACGGCTACCAGCTCCACCACCATTAAAACGCCCTGAAGCCTGGTCCCCTCATTCTCCCTCCGTCCTGGGAGCTCTGCCCAGCCTTGCTGGCGGAATAGCCCAGCCGAGCCCATGTCTGTGCGCCAGAGCCGTGGGGCCAGGCAGGTGGTGGGGAGGGGAGGTTAGAACAGTGCGGGTTGCTTCTCCCTTCTCTGCCAAAACCTCGACGGGCCTCAGACAAAACCCGCTGTTGTAAAAAGCTACGGAGAGCCAGAGGGGGCAGACCGGCTCCCTCCCCCAGGACGGCCACCATGCCCCACATCTGCCTAGCAGGAGGGAGAAGGGCGGAGTGGCCCAGCATCGGGGGGAAAACCCATGAGCCCCCCCCCCACCTCACCCTTTGCGCCACTGCCGCCACGCCCTCACCTCCTGCCCCAGCCCACAGGGACAGGCACGTTCTCGCCATCAGCTGGGGCTGCCCTCTGCTCGGGGGGGCCAGGGCATGGCGGAGCGTTAGATTTGCTCCCCAGCCCCATAAGGGGGAGGGGGGGAGCCTCATTGCTGAGGTGATCTCGAAGGGCCCGGGAGCAGGGGACAGCAGAGAGGCCAGAGGCTCGCGGGCCGGTGCTGTAGCTGCAGCCGGCCGGCAGGGGAAGCTTGGGGGCCGGGTTTGAAGATGCCTCCGGCCGTGCCGGTGCATTCTGGGAACGGAGTCCCCCGCCGGGGGCAGCGGGGAAGGGGCTGGATGATTCCCAGAGTCTTTCCCTGCCCCCCCCGCACGCAGCCTCCTCATCACGCTCTATTATTATCGCAGCTGTAGGAGCAGCACATTGCGTGGCAGATGGGCCCTGTCAGTCTCTGGTAATTGAGGTAGCAAGCGATAGTCGCTCCCCCCAGCCCCCACACGCGTCGCGGCCAAAGGAGGCCAGGCTGGGCCCTCGCCCGCTCGGGCACCGTCCCCATCTCTGCCCTCGGCCTGGCTGGGATCCGGACGTGCGGCCGAGACCCCGCCTGCTTGGAGATGGCTAGCTGGGGGCTGGAACCGCGGAGGCTGCTTGGCCATCCCTGCGTCCTCACTCCCCAGCCAGGCTGGCCTCCGCTGCCCTAGGCCACTGTGGCCCCATCTCCTGGGGCTGCACCCATGGGGCTGCCAAGCAGTAGACCCCCTGCTTCGGTTCCTCTCCTGCCTGCCCCTCACCCCAGGACTCCAGAGACCCCTTCTGTAGCCACATGCACCCCTTGGATTGGCTTCTCCACTGCCCAGGCCCCAGCCGAGCCCCTAGCCACGTAGGTGGGCAGCCGGCCCAAGCCCCCGCCCGCTCTGTTTGGCTGGCTCACTCGGCGCTGGGGCTGGTATGGCCACTGGAGAATTCACCCCCCGCTTCAGTGTAGACGGACCTGCCCGTGCTAAGCGGCGGGAGGCGTGCCCGGTGAAATTGGCATGGTGCTCAGCCCAGCGGTGGGTTGGAAACGGGATCCTGCCCTGCACTGCGCCCAGCTGGTGAGGCAGGAGAGGGCAGCTGTCTGGGAGGAGGGACGGGCGAGAGGGATCATGCCCTGGCCTCTCACAGCCAGACCAGGCTGCAGGGTGGGGCAGAGGGTGTCATCCCAGGGGTATCCGAGCTGGAAGTGGCCAGAGCACAGCCTGGTGTCTATCGCATTCGCCTCACTTCCCTCCCCCATGATGTACAGAGGAGCCAGTAATCCCGGTCTTGGGCCACGGTCTGCATGGAGCCTGGCTTCTCTCGCTGCTCCCCGGCCACCCACATCCTGAACTCCCCGGGCCTTGTCTACCTCATCAATCAGCTCACTTGCTCTCTGCCCTCCCATTACACACCTCCTCCCACTCAGCTGTGCGCTTCCCCTTCACCAGCCCTCTCCCGCTCCTGCACCCAGCCAGCCCCTCCACCACCGCCAGCAAACCTTTCCCAGCGTGAGTTAAAGAAGCCAAGACAGTGGCTCGAGGGAGCCCAGCCAGACCTAGATGCCTGGGGGGTGGGGGGTAAATACGGTTGCAGCAAAGAGGCCAGTGGTTCTGGGCTGTTGCATTTTACCCACGATGCCATTCTGCAAGCAGGCTCCCCCGGGGGACCATTGCATCCCGTAAGCCGCAAAGCCGGGGTAAGTCTCCGCTGCAGGTCACGAGTCCCTCCATTCAAAACACTAGCCAACAAGCTGCAGCGGGGCAGGGCGTTTACATCGCAGGAATCTTTGGGAATATCCGCCCTGGACATCAAGCCTGGGCTCTGACTCCAGTTTGAGTCCATCCCCCTCCCACTCCCCCTCCCCCCCATTTCTGTCCACACTGAACTCGGTCTGCCGTGGGCCACCAAGCACTCAGCACCCAATTGGAAATGCGGGTTTACACCACAGTGCGGATGCTCCACCGTGGGGCTCGGAAACACCAAGTCCACAACCCCGGGTCCCCCGACAGTTTTACACTGCAGTGTAGACACCCCCTTTGGAGGCCTCACCTGAGAGCAAAGCCCCATTGCACTAGGTGCTGTACAACCATATGGCCTGCAGAGGTCACAACACAAATACATAAGCATCTTTACCCCCATTTTACAGGTGGGGGAACTGAGGCCCAGAGAGATTAAGTGACTTGCCCAGGGTCACACAGAGAAGCTGTGGCAGGGCCCAAGAACTAAACTCAGCTCTCCTGAATCCCACTATCATTGTCTTCACTACCAAGCCAGCCTTCCTGCTGCTGCTCGATACTGGGGAGCCAGCCCCGCTCTCAGACAGAGCAGCTGCGGGATAACAAAGGGGCTGGGAGAAAGCGGGCAGAGCCTGACAGCTGACCTGCTGTTCATCAGCAGTGACTCGGCCCGCATGTAATCTCCATTAATAGCCAGCTGAAACGCTCGGCTAAAAATAACCGGCTGCCTTTTCATAAGGGGCCAGCCCGCGGGAGCGGCTCCAGAGACGCGGCGCTCGCTCCCCCTGCAGCCACAAGCAACAAGGCCGGGCCCGCCGGGGAAGGGCAGGAAGCGCGACATGTCGGAGCGCCGGGTGCCCTTCACTTTCCTCCGCAGCCCCAGCTGGGACCCCTGGCGGGACTGGTACCTGGGCAGCCGGCTCTTCGACCAGCCCTTCGGCATGCCCCACATCCTCGAGGACTGGGGCAAGTGGCCCAGCAGCACCAGCTGGCCAGGCTACCTCCGCCTGATGCCCAGCCAGGCTGCCGAGCCGGTCGCCATCACCAGCCCCGTGGTCACCTCGCCGACCTCCCCCAACCCGGCCTACAGCCGGGCCCTGAGCCGGCAGCTCAGCAGCGGCGTCTCCGAGATCCGGCAGACCTCGGACGGTTGGAAGGTCGCCCTGGACGTCAACCACTTTTCCCCGGAGGAGCTAGTGGTGAAGACCAAGGATGGGGTGGTGGAGATCACCGGTGAGTGCTTCCTTGGGCTCCTCCCGTCTCAGGCTAGGGCCAGACCCGGTCTCCTTTGGGCCTGAGCCATTCTCCCTGTTTAGTCCTATGCCTGCTTCACATGCTGCCCCCTGGGCAGGGCGCATGACCATGGGCAGCCGCAGCTCCCCACAAGCAGGCATGTTGCTTGCTCTGCTTCAGAACTGCCCGGCTCTCTCTGCTTCCAGTGAGAGGCCACGATCCTCCCGGCCGACAGCGATAGAAGAAGAGGGAAAGGATGTGCTTGCCCACCTAGGCACATACAATACACGGGACCCCAGCAATGGGGGAAGAAATTGGCACAGGGACTAAATGGGTTATATCACCCCGTGTTACTAGGATTATGATTCAATATTTGTAATTCCCTGCCCACCTAGAGATCTAAACCTAGACCAGGGCCCCATGGTGCTGGGTGCTGTACAAGAACATAGTAAGAAGTAGTCCCTCCCCATTGAGCATACAGGCTATAGTGGCAAAGGGTGGGAAGGGAAACTGAGGCATGGAGCTGGAAAATGACTTGCTCAGGGTCACCCGGCAGGTCAGTGGCAGAGCTGGGAACAGAACCCAGGGTTCCAAGAGTCTCAGGTTCACAGCCTAACCTCCAGCCCACACTATCTCCAGTGCCTATAGATTTTGCAAGGATCCTCCACTGAAAGCGAGGATCCGGGCCCCAGGGCTTCGTTAGTGCGTGCACGTCCTTGGCAGCAAAGGGCGTATTTTCTAGAGCGGCACGAAACATAGCGGCTTTGGTTCTCAGGGGAATTGTGTGACCGTTGCTGGTGGATTTGAATCCCGTTCCTTCCAGCCTCTCCTCCCCGCTCCCCCCACCACATCGGCTTCCAGACAAAAGCTGGGCAAAAATCTCTCACATCCCAACGTGTCCCATCCCACTTTCAAGGAGAAAAGCAAAGTGGGTGAAGAGGAGGGAATGTTTGATGTGACCCCCCCCCCTCCATTTTCAGCCCCTTCTGTTCAACTCCTTTCCCCCCACCCCCCAAAACATTTCCAACTGAGAAACACCCCATGAAA
The DNA here is from genome assembly GCA_037349315.1 of Chelydra serpentina. NCBI lineage: Eukaryota > Metazoa > Chordata > Testudines > Chelydridae > Chelydra > Chelydra serpentina. Next base: position 18,185,304 of record JBAIAC010000027.1, on the reverse strand, counting down.
TTAAGTCAAACAACAAACGGCCCCATGCTTTGGCCCAGATGTGGTTTCGATCGGATCATGGCTAGATCAGCCCTGGTCCCCCTCCCACCCTTTGTTCAAGGGATTTTTGCAGCCAGCTGTCTGAGGGCCAGGTCGCCAGCTGGTACAAATTTCACTGGAGTGATACCGGTTCACACCAGCTGAGGATCTGCCCCGGAGTTCAGGGTTTGCGAGGAAGCCTGAAGGCAGGTGAGCTGTGGTAATTGGGTTTTTTGGTGTGCAAAGCGACTTCTGTTTCTGCACCCAAGTGCCCGCACCTAGCCAGTGAGTGACCCATGAGATCTCGCTGGCTAAGAAGGAGCTGACAAGCAGCAGTTCGATTGTTGACACCTGAGAGTTCATTTTCCTTTAAAGAATAAAGGCTCTATGCGTGCATGCCCAGTGTCAGCCATCCCACACCGCCATCCGACGCTAAGACCGGCCAAAGGATCCGCAGATCTGCAGCACAGAGGTGACACTGACAGTCTGGGGGAATGCCCGCGGGGCTTGCAAAGTGATGGATTGCAGGACAGGATCTAGGTCCCTTCCAGCCTCCATTCCAGCTGGAGACAACGCTTCTGACCTCAGTAGCCCCTGGCAAAGCCTGAAACTCTAGTGATTAACCCGCGGCAGGGCTGGTGCGCGTTTGAGAATGTGCAAGTGAAACCGACTCAGAACAGTGGCACTCAGAACCAAAGCTTAAAATGACGGGTTCAATCCAGGGTAGACCGTGGTCACTCGTGGGACGCCCCTGGGGGACAACAGGTCAGGACCCGGCCGGGCAGAGATACTAGCACATGGGTTCGAATCCCTGCTCTGCCATGGACTCCTTGTGTGACTTAGCCCCAGCTCCCCAAAGGGATTTAGATCAATGGGAGTTGGTGCCTAAATAGCCAAGGACCTGGGCCCTCATCTGTGTAAACCAGGGATAATAGCACCTCTCTCCGTAGCAGGAATAGATTGAGAGGCTCAGATACCACAATGAAAGGGGGCTGCATAAACACTTTAGAGAGAGAATTGGGGGGTTCGTTAGAACTAGGGTGACCAGACAGCAAGTGTGAAAAATCGGGACTGGGGGGGTAATAGGAGCCTATATAAAAAAAAAAACACCCCAAAATTGGGACTGTCCCTATAAAATCGGGACATTTGGTCACCCTAGTTAGAACCCAGCTCCAAATGTGAAGCTTGGGGGCCACAAACCAGGCACCTGCCCCTAGACTCAGACGGGGCAGGGGGAATGCAGCAAGGCTGCCTCTGAAACCTGGGGCATGGCAGCTGTGGGCATGGGGAGCAGAGGGCAACCATCTGAGCCAGCCTGTTCTTTAACCTCCCCGATTGCAGCTGGCATGGTACCTTCCTGAGGATGCAAAGCCAGGAGGTGCATTGGATGCCGGCTTTCCTTTGCAATCGGTGGGGGTGGGGGGGGAGGGGAGAGACTCGGGGCTTTTCTTCAGTGGGTGCCAAACCCACAAGGCAGAGAAACACGTCCCCTGAGCAGCACAATTCCAGGTTTGCTCAGAGCGGAGTTTCTCCCGGTCTTTTCCCGGCGGTTCAGCTCTGCCTGGCTCATGCTCTGAAAACCAGACCGAGCAACCTGGACGCTGCATCCCCTGCTCAGAGGCGCCCGCGCCGCCCTGTTTTGGAACAAAGTGACGAGTGGGGGTGGGGGGTGGGGGGGGTGGTTTTTTCCATTTGCAATAATCACCGATGCAAACACCGCCCTGGCCTTGTGCAGGGTAACCATGGGAACAGGGAAGCAGAGGATCAGAGAACTAGAGGGATGGGAGGTCGAGCAGCGGGTTTGGGAGCTGTAAGAATTGCAGCCCGGCTTGGCTCCGGCCCCGGTTCCAAACCCCCTCAGGGTCGGGGGGTTCCCACTGCAAGCCAGGGAATGTACCAGCTTTTCACCACTGGGCAGCTGGGCTCAAGGGCCCCACGGTGGAAGTCAGCCTGGCAGCCTCCGCCTATTAGTCCCCAATACAGTGGCAGTCTCGGCTCAGAGGAGCTTCCAGGCAGGACATGGGGCAATGGAGGAGCATTGGCAGAGTATCATAGTACATTAGTAGGTGTAGCCCCTAGGAGGGCCAGTCCTGGACCAGGACCCCAGCGTGCAAGGTGCTGTACATACAGACAGTCCCATCATAGTCCTCTGCCCAGCCCCACCCAGTGGTGGGAATCTGGCAAGAACAGATCTGGTAGGATTTTGGCTGTGTGGAAAACAGGCCGGCCCTCGCTGGAGAAGCTGAACAGCCCGGGCTGATCTGGGGTTTGAGTCCTCGCACTCGCCCCCGGATTCAGACTCGAGGCTCCCAGCTCTGAAATGAAGCTGCACGAGGAGCACGGCCTTCTCCGCTTCCCCAGCCGAGCCGCTCCTAGTCGCCTTCGCAGGCCAGCGGTGGGCAGGATGGCCGGGGCGGCGGGCTCGGGGAGGAGTGCCCCGAGCCTGGGGAGAGTCACTCCCTTCTCCACTCTCCCGGTGCAATGGAGCGGCTGGGTAAGCCCCGGGGAGCTCTGGCTGCAGCATCCCAGCTGAGCCGGGGACGTGGCCCCGAGCCCCACCTCACTCCCCCGCCTGCATCGCTCACCCCTCTGAAACGGTCGCCTCCTCTTCCAGGCAAACACGAGGAGAAGCAGGACGAGCACGGCTTCATCTCCAGGTGCTTCACCAGAAAATACACGTGAGTAGCTGGCTCCGCGGGGGGCTGGAGGAGAGGAGGTTCTTGGGAGACACTTGGCCTTCATCATCCACGGGAGGTTGGGGAGATTTCTTTGCCACACGTGCAGGGCAGCTCACCACACTGGACGCAGGGGGGGTCCTGGCTAGACCTAGGGGAAGGACGTCAGCTGACAAGCTCTGGCACTGGGATGAGCATCTGCTTGAGTGGGGCAAGGGGAGTGGAGACAGCGCCATCCCCAGAACGCTGGCATGGCCAGGCAACGTTTGGAACACGCTCTCCAGGGAGAATCAGGCCGTCAGGCCCCCATGCGATAAGGTTCCCCTGGATAGAAAAGTTCCCCGGTGCTCAGTCCCTGCAGCTCCAGCTTAGCCAAGAGTTCATGGAAAGGCTGGAGAGGCAACGCAGCCGAGGGCGGGTCTCAGAATCCGGGTTCCTGGCCACATCTCTCCCGGGGCTGGCAGAAGCGAAGGGTGGTGCAGAGAGCGGTGATGGCAGGTTCCAGGCGGGATCTACTCTAGACAGGAATCCGGTACTAGTGGGCCGGATTCCTGACTGACCCCACGAGCCCTCACTCTCCTCTCCCTCGCGCAGCCTTCCCCCTGGCATCGACGCCACCTCGGTCCGCTCCTCGCTCTCCCCGGACGGCATGCTGACGGTGGAAGCCCCCGTGCCCAAGCCGGCCATCCAGTCTGCCGAGATCACGATCCCCGTCACCTTTGAGAGCCATGCCCAGATCACCCCGACCGATGTCAAAAAGCCTGAGGAAGCTGCCAAGAAATAAGTAGGTGCCTGGCACAGAGGAAAGTCACCGCCCATCTGGTGCCACTCGCACCCCAAAACCATGCTTTCCCCCCCCCATTTTGTACTAGTGCATTCACTGAGTTCCCCAAATAAATCTGAAAAAGTCAAATAAACCCGGCTGCCTCTCGCCTCTGCTCTGCGCTCCCCGTGGCTAGCGTGTAGCCATCCGCGCTGCCATGTGGTGTCCTTGGCGTGGCCTGTTGCTTTGCAAGCTGCAAAACCCAAGAGAAACTCTCTCCATGCTCACGTCCCTCTTTACCAGAATGCCCCACGACCGCCAGGGTATTTCTCCTCCCAACACCCCGGCGAGTTATTCTCCTTTTATCGCGGTCACCTAAGGCACAGAGAAGCTACGTGACTTGCTCAAGATCACACACAGTCAGTGGCTGAGCTGGGAATCGAACCGGGGGCTTCTAGCCATTAGACCGTTCTTCCATCCGAGGCATTTGGGGACCACGTCGATTCCTACCCCCGTGGCTAGCAGGAGCTCCAGCATGCCTGGCACTAAGGAGATGCAGCGCTTCATGGCTGTGGCCTTTGGGGCGTGGCCACAGGTCCATTCCCACGCTCCACAGCATCCGGAGAGGAAATGATTTTCTCCCAGTCTGTTAGCCGCAGCATGCTGGGAATAAGGAAGGAGATGAGCTCCCCAGGGCTCAGGCGGCCTCCGTAGCGTTTGGGGGGAGGAGGGTGAACTTCCAGACCTCAGGGGAACCCCGCTGCAGCGCCGTCTCCTCCTGACGGCGAGTAGAATCAATGGGCCCAATCCTGAGCGGTGCTGGGCGTAAGCCACCCCGTTCAAGTCCATGAGGGCGCAACCGTTGCCCAGAATTTGGCAAAGACCCTTTTGATTTTAAAGAGCGGCCGGGATCGGTTTTGAACCGCAACCAAGGCTTGCTGTTCTGCTGGGCGGGACGGAGGTTGGCACCAGGCCTGGTTTGATCGAAGCTTATTCCAAAGCGTGACTCGCCCGCCAGGAATTGCTCTGTGCTGGGCTCTTGCGACCCGCGCTCTGGGATTCGCACGGCCCTGGCATTCCTTTCACATGCCACCGCTTTCTGGAAACTTCCAGGCAACCTTTGGACTCCGCTGATCTTCCAGCCCTTTCAGGCTGCCCAGTAGGGTTTTAGCCACGCTAGGAAACACTGACCCATAATTCCCCACCAGTGCAGTGCTAGCATTGGCGTTCATAGACTATCAGGGTTGGAAGGGACCTTAGGAGGTCATCTAGTCCAACCCCCTGCTCAAAGCAGGACCAAGCCCCAATTTTTGCCCCAGATCCCTAAATGGCCCCCTCAAAGATTGAACTCACAACCCTGGGTTTAGCAGGCCAATGCTCAAACCACTGAGCTATCCCTCCCCCCTAACAGCGTTACTGACTATTAGTCTCTAGTTATAGCAGGGCTAACTGAGGCCACCTAGCCGCATGCCGCTCTGGGGGGAGAAGCCAGGGGCTGTGGAGGAGCCCAGCCATTCCAACAGAGCGGGTCCCAGAGCCGTGCCCAGGCAGCCGCCCCCCCACATCGGCCTCATAGGTGTGTGGGAGAGGCCAGATTGGTGCTGTTTTGTGCCCAGCTTTCCCAAGCCGGGCCAAATGCGGGCAGCAAACCCCTGAACTCCCTGGTGCCCGCTGCCTGGAGTGTGGCTTGGGCCAAAGGTAGCTCGGAGGACAGTTTCCCCAGGCGGGCCATTCCCTGACAGAGCCAGGCCAGAGCCCCAGGGCTGAGCGCCCCACTCCTGGTGGGGATTGGATGTCGATCCAGCTCCTGGGCTTGGGAACCAATTTCTACCCTCAGGTGCAAGAAATAGAAGTTAAGCTCCTGCCCCAGACCTCCCTTAAGAGACCCACCTCCCCAAAGAGACGACTCCGGGGGCTACCACCCACCTGCTGAGCCGTAGGGAGCCCAGGGTGGCTATCGAGTCAGGCTGCCAGCCTGGGCCCCTAGGAAGAGGCAGCTGCTGCTGTTAATCAGGTTTATTGGGGTGGTGCCTGCGGACCTGCCTAGAAAAGGCCCCCATTGTGCAGGGTGCTGTACAAAACGGTCACAGGTGGGCCCTGAGGAGTGAACAGCTGCCGAGGCCGGGCCAGAACACACAGGGAAGGACTCGGGGGGGCAGGGCAGACGAGGCTAAGAGGGGCAGGTATTGGCATGATGCCATCGAGGGAGGGGGTAGGTGACGGCTGGAGCCAAGCCCCAATCGGCACAGGAAGCCCCGTGGAAAGCTTGTCAGGTCCTCCAAGGTGCCTCCTTTGGTTGCCTCTGCCAATTGCAGGAGCTACATTCCCAGAGTCCCTTGCACGGTTGCTAGGGCAGCCCTGGGAAGTGGCAACGCCAAGCATCCCACGGCCCTGCTCTAGGCGTGCACTGGGGCTGAGGGATGGCTGCTATGGGACCCCGGGCTGGTCCCTGCATGACCGTCCCAGAGTGCCCCAGCCCAGCCAAGCAGACACGTCCATTGACTGCATTGCCTTGTGCTGCATTTCCTCTCTGGGCGGGGAAGGGCAGAGCCAGCAGCGGGCTGGACTGGGTGGGGGTCTCTGGGCTGCCAGTGCAGGGAGCAGCTGGCAGAGGTTCCCAAAGGCCCCGCAGATACCATGGGCAAGGAGGATTCCCATAACAACCCCCCCCCCCCCCGCAGCCCAACACAGCCTTAGATGGGCAGTACCGTCTCGTTCACTGTTACTATATTATTGCTCTGACAAATCCCGGAGCTAATCCCCCTTCCTGAGTCAGACTCCAAGACAGAGACTCGCCCGGCGCCAGTGACCTGAAAAGAATCCCAGAGCCTGTAGGACCCTGGAGAGTTGGCGGGTGAATCCAGGCACGTTCCAGAAGGCTACTCAGCTGAAAGCTTCATCCGCATTTGTACGCAGCCACAGCCTGGAAAGGGTTAACAAGCCCTGCTCGTTAACCACCAAGGATTCTCTCGTTAATCTCCTCTGGAACACAGAACGCCAATCCAAGCCCAGGTCCGTCGTGGGGCAAGTAGGATAGATCTCAGACCTGGTTGTCAGCAGACAGGAATCCAGGTCTCAAATAAACATGATTCAGCAGAACTGGCGGAGCTAGGACAGGAGCTGAATGCCTGGGGCTCGGGACAGGCAAGGCCCCATACACCCTTCCTAGCCTGAGATGGACTTCGCTGTTTAACCAGGTGCTGGTGAGTGTTCGAGGCAAGTCGAGCTGGCCAGAAAACAAGAACATCCGAGGTTTCTTTCAGTATCGGGATGAAACAGACATTTTAAAAATGGTCCTGGCAACCCAGCAAGGCAGACACCCCACAGCCCAGCACTTGGGATGTGGGAGACCCAGGCTCAGGACCCTCTGAATCAAGTAGAGCAGGGACTTTGTCGGAGAAAAACAGAGTTCTCACTCTTATTTTGGGTGCAGCAAGGCAAGATACACTTTATTAACCTAAGCAATTGCAAAGAGGAGAGAGTGCACTAGGACACAGGGTTTCCCCCTCCTAGGCAGGTCTCTCAAAGATAAACAATTAAGGCAAGCATTTATACTTTGTTACATATAGTAATGATCAACAACTGCAATTTGTTTATACATATTCTTTCTTGTTATCTTGTTTTCCTCATTCATTTTGTTATGGTCTACATTCTATTCTTATCTAATACAAGGTTACAGTAACCTCTCTCATAGTTATTTTCCCCTCGCCTCACAGAGTCCCCGCTTCTACAAATCTCGCGTTATCACAGCTAGAGTTAGCCTGACTCTTGCTCATATAGAGGCCTGCATCCAAATTCCCTTTACTGACTTCCACAACTTAAACCCGGGTCTCCCAGGTGACTGTCCCAACCCCCGAGCTATTGGCTATTTTGGGGTGGAGCTCGCTTGTGCTGCTGTTCTGACTAGCAACTCCACCAGTTCAAAATGGATCTATTTCCAAACACTTTTGGTTTCAACAAATCGGCATTTTCCAACAAACAAATGGGTTGGCAAAAGCTTCCCGGCCCACTGTCGCAAATCCTGGCGCATAACTCCTATTGCAGTCCCGGGGCAGCCCCAACGTTCATTCAGGAAGTTTATAACAATTTAGAAAAAAAAATGCACAAGTGTTTGCGGTTTCTTTTTGCTGGCAATGAGAATGGGACTGAGATATCACTTACATCATAGAATCTCAGGGTTGGAAGGGACCTCAGGAGGTATTTAGTCCAACCCCCTGCTCAAAGCAGGACCAACCCCAACTAAATCATCCCAGCCAGGGCTTTGTCAAGCCTGACCTTAAAAACCTCTAAGAAAAGGAGATTCCACCACCTCCCTAGGTAACCCATTCCAGTGCTTCACCACCCTCCT